>CM054123.1:72227841-73550341 GCA_028751855.1 Ambrosia trifida | reverse complement strand
ATTGGATTATCTGAATTTCGATATTCAAATTCATATTCAAAACCGTATTTGAAATTTCGGATACGAATTCGGATAACAAAACGGATATCGGAAAGTAAAAACCTAAAGTGGAAAAAACCATTCCCCCCGAAAGTCAACAAGCAATTTAATGAAATTTATCAAATTAATTCAACATTTTTTATTAGTACGACTTGATTCCACTGGGTGTGTTTAGTAGGTACTGATTCAGTTTGAATGGATGCGTTGAACTATACTAGTCAAATGTTTCTAACCATAAAAATAGAATTGATTAAAAGTGAATCTACACATTAACTGTTATGAGAAGTATGAACCACTATTGTTTAAAAATTTAGATGGACATTATATAGCTGTGAGGGTGGAGCGGGTTGCATCCTACGTGGAGCTAGGAATGTCGCCAAGCATGAAGCAGTTTGTTTAGAGAACCAACACGTTTTTCCTACCATTTGCTTTTGATAAATTTGGATCCCTGACCCCTAATGCAGTGCGTTTCCTAGAACGAATGCAGAAGGTGGTCCACAACGACTCGCAGAGCCCTAAGAACCAAGAGTTTGTATTTAGCAAGATACACTTTGTGATTCAAAAAGAGATAGCGGCGCAACTTATTGCCCGCTTACCCACTATCCTGATGTAACTTTGTTTTGTGAAAAAAAAATGTATTGAAGTACAATTTAATTTGTTTATTTTTTATCGGGCTGATAGTTTTGAAAAAAAACGTACAACTTATTTTTTTTTTCTTATTTTTAACACTTCGGATAATTTCGAATATCCGAACATTTTTAAAAATCACATCTGAATTTGAATCCAAAATTTAAGATTATCCGAATTTTTGGATATTTCGCGCTTAGAATTTCGGTATTCTGAATTTTGTTTCGGATTCAGAATGTTTTGAACACCCCTAACCGTCAGCGACTGCTAACATTGGAAAAACTCATAAAAATGAAGTAAATAAAAATCAAGAAAAAGGGTCACCGAAAGAAAAAACATAAGTAAAATCGCTAAACCATGTGTTGAGGCGAAGAAATTAGATTAAAAACTACTATATGTTCAGCGGTTTAAATAGTCAACTTACTACAACACAAATTATATAAACAAGTGCTTTAAGAATTGAAGAAAAAACTAAAAAGTAAACCGAAGAAGCCAAATCAGATTTGTTCAAAAAGCATAACCACAAGTGTGTAGTCCAAAATTTGGGGCTCCAAAGTACGTTAATGTGTGAGTCCAGTGACGAACTTAGAAATATTTTTTAGAGTGTAATTAGGTGGTCCATCAACAAACAACCACAATAGGTGAAGCCGTTGATCCATTCAGTGGCTTCTACCTCTCCCCAATAATGAGCCTACCATGTCTTACACCACTCCTACAACATTATTTGTGAAACTGCTGATCCAAATAGCGGCTTCACTGAAGTCGTTGATCGGAAGGGAGGCATCACCAGAAGCCGTTGATTCAGTTAGTGGCTTTATCTGGTAACTTGAGGTGATTGACTAGGTTGATTGGAGCTTGATTTGGTAACTTGAGGTGATTTATTGAGGTGCCGGCTAAGCAAAATGGGTGGCCGGATTTTGGTTTACAAGGACGGGTATCTCGCCAGATAGTTGGAGAAGAAACATTAATTGTTTTGTCTTTTTGTGTACAAATATTCTGCTCCATCATAAACCAGAAATGCTCACAGGTTTGGTTCTTCGGTTTTCGATGTTTAACTGAGACCGACTGTGAACATGAGGATGGAACCATGGAACAGGCAAAGAAGACGATGATGAGGAAGATAAAGAGTAGCCTATAGTCTTGAATGAAAAAGTACTCAGAACTACTCAAGTAAAGAACAAATGACAAAAAGATGATATATGTAGAACTGGTGGTGAAAAATGTCTACATATGCACATTTTACTATGTAAAATCAATATTCGTTAAAATTTGGTACTCACACATGTAGAAACATGGAAAAAAAATATCAAACCCATATTAAACTCGGTGAACTCCATTAGTTTTTTCATCAAAACATGAACACTGGAATTGGAGCAAATGAATGTTAAAACATTAATATAAAATAATAACCTAGAAATATATGTACAATCATATCCAGGGGCATCATTTGTATTTAGTAGACTAGGGTTCGTAATTCAGAAAGGGGTGACGGCGCAACATAATTCCGGTTTTGTGCGAGTCTTAGGAGTTGGTACCCATATTTTTAGGTTTTCGGTTTCGGTATTACTCGGTATCAGGACAGTTTTTAATCGGTAATACTGAAAAAACACCAAATACCGATTACATTTATACCAAATGAATACCAATTATACATTTATATCAAAATTAATAACGAAATTATATAATGGTGGAGGCTATAACATATGAATCAATATGAGTACTTACAAATGGTTATGAAAAGTGATACTCTCATCATTTGCTAAGTTTCATTCAGGTACTTGATCAGGTGATCAATATGAAGTCTAAATAAATAATAAATTACCTAAGTTAGTAGGATTGGCTTATGTATACAACTGATATCTTGTTTGATTATTAGCAATCAAGTAGCCTATTTCGGTAATTTCTACCTTTTGAAATTAGAAATTAATACAATTGCTCTGTTGTTGCATTTAGTTTGTACTCCTCATTCCTTTTTAACTCAGGTATCTTGATTTCCTTAAAATCTATTGCTGTTAGCTTCTCGGTTTTAGATTTATATATTGTTGTCATAGCTTTCATTGGTCAAATATTCTTATTCACAATTTACGTACTATGGCTAATTGCTGCTTGTTCTTTATTATTTTCACCATTAGTGTAGTGTTCGAAGTTCAAACATTTATTTGGCTATAAATATGAGGTTGGTGATCAGGTTTATGTTAAAATTATAAAGTGGCCCAACAGGCCCGATACAGCAGCCCCATTTAAACTGGTTTTCCGCCCGATACAACAGGTTGATTTTGGTATTTTCGGTATAATACCAAAAATACTGAATCCCACCAGTACCGGACCGATAAATTTGGTATCAGGATCGGTATTGGGTTTTGGGACATTTCGGTATCGGTATTTTCGGGATCGGTATCGGTACCGTACCGTACCAATACCGTCTCGAGCTCATCCATATCCTGGACCATGTCCTTAGAGAGGTGCAACTCTAATAAATCAAGCCTAATCCGCTTATCTCAAGTCAATTTTGGTATACCTTTACATCCCCTCCCCACCACGGTGAGAGTTTCTACTGCTTTAACTGGTGCCAATGTCCGCCTCACATGCCTATACAATCCTAGTATTCCCTCTTTTATCTTATTAAATATACTAGTCCCTCCTAGCCTTTCCTTAATGACCTCATTTCTTATCCGATCTAACATTGTGTGTCCATACATCACTTGAGCGTTCTCATCTTGTGTGCTTGTGTCTTCTTGATGCCCAATATTATGACCCATATAGCATAGCGGGTGTAACTGCTACCCTATAAAATTTCCGTTTAGTGTGGTTGGGAATCTCCTGTTACACAGTACCCCATTTGCCGCTCTCCACCTACACCAGCCACTTTAGATGCGATGGGCTACGTCACTATCTATCACACCATCTTGTTGTATATATGATCCCAAATACTTGAACTTAGTTGCTTGCAGGACCAATTGATTCCCAATGATGATTTGGGTATAATTGCCGCATGTACCACTTAATTCACATCATAGATACTTAGTCTTAAAATGACTAACCCTAAAACTTTTGCCCTCTAAAGTTGTTAGCCACTCGTCTACCTTCACATTAAGGTAGTGTTTAGTCTCCGCAACTAACACAATATTGTTCACAAGAAGCACCGGAACCATATCTTGAATCGACTTGGACAACTCATCCACAACAACCGCGAAAGAAACGGACTCAACCCAGACCCTTGGTGAAGTCCTACCTTAACAGTGTAGTTATCATTTAATAAGAAATGACTGTGGTTATCTAATGATTCAATAACCAGAAACAATTTATTTACGAGACCAAGTTGAGATTCATAATTTTAAATTCAATACATCCCCTCCTCTCTCTGTATTAAAATTTCTATAAACTTTGTGTCTTGTCTTTGATAATTTGTTTACGGTGAATGAATTATTAGCTTGTAATGATGGGTAGATGACTATATGAGAAATTGAGAAGGTACATAGCTTAGTGATTAATTAAAGTAACTAGGTGACATGGGAATATTTATTAAGGTGGAACTAATTATCAGCCGTTGGTTTTGATATTTTGTTATAAAACAAAGATACTAGTTAAACTTTAATTAATATTATTTCTATGTGGACCAACTGAAACGTTATTAATTTGTATTTTATTTTAGAACAATAATATGTATGATATCTAAATATCTGTTTTAATTTAATGAAAAACCTTTTTGCGTTAGACCATGGTCGTCTCAAAAGAAATAAAGTTTATGCCACTAACATTAAAAAAACATTTTTCATTATTCACAACTTTTATATATAAAAACGTGAAGATCTAATAATATACTTATACGTATCTTTTTTTCTGATTTAGCGAAAGAGATAAATAAGATGTACAATAAACGGTTAAATCAATGTATTAAAAGTTTGTATTTAACTTATAAACTATCTATCTATACATATAATAAACTAAAACCATTTTAATGGCATGACACTTAAAGAAACATTCTCTTCCTTGAGTGTGTCATGTGTCATCCCCATTGAGATATTTTAGGAAAAAAATAATTTAAAAACAAAATTGGATTTTTACCCTCATGTTTCCTCCCATAATTTTTAAACGTTAATATATTTAATATACGAGATTTTTTAAAGAAAAAAATTACACCAAATTAACGAGCGTTTTATTATCTTTCCAACGAGTACCATAGTGTTATATAAAAACGGAGAAATTTTTTTGTGGGGTTTTGTTCATACAGGAAAAAAAACACAAAGTGTTCAGATAAATCATTAATCATGTATATAAAAATTTTTATGATTGTATATTAATCAATATTTTTATTATTATTATATCACATGATAAAGGTTTAAAATTGAAAACGAAAATAATGCAGGTAATTTGGTGTTTTTCTCTGTCAGTCATCATCAACATGAGTACAAATCCACACCGTTGGATCTAGAGTCCCCAGATCTAACGGATAAAACCTCACCTCACCCCACCCCAACCAAATTCGCCTATATAAACCCACGTCCTATAATCGTTTCCAAAAGAATTTAGCCAACTGACTAATTAATTACGTTACGTCTCTACTCTACTCTCCAATCCAAAACCCTAAAAAACCCAAACAACAATCATCAAAAGATTCAGTAAGATATTGTTACCGCCGGTTAGGGAATGCAGAAAGATGAGAGGAGATTCGCTACTGTCTAACGGTGGCCGCGTTAAAAAAACAATTACCGGCAGAAACTGCCACCGTAAACACGTTGAAGACGGGTGACCTAATCGTTCATCTTTAATTGTACTGTTCAATCGTCTTGATAATAATAATAATAATAATAATAGTTAAGTTTCTGTTTCTAGACCTGTGTGTAACTGATTCAGATGGCGGTTGAAGACGGATACAACGGCGTACTGCACGGGAAGTATGAGCTAGGACGACAGCTAGGGCATGGAACGTTCGCGAAGGTGTACCACGCACGTAACGTGAAGACAGGTACACACGTGGCAATGAAAGTTGTTACAAAGGAGAAGGTGATTAAAGCAGGGATGATGGAGCAGCTTAAGCGAGAGATTTCTGTTATGAAGATGGTACGTCATCCAAACATCGTCGAGCTTCATGAAGTCATGGCGAGTAAATCGAAAGTTTACTTCGCTATGGAGCTCGTTAGAGGTGGAGAGTTGTTTTCAAAGATTGAAAAAGGAAAGCTAAAAGAGGACGTTGCTAGAAACTACTTCCAGCAATTGATCTCAGCCGTTGATTTTTGTCATAGCCGTGGTGTTGTTCACAGAGATTTAAAGCCAGAAAACCTGTTGTTGGATGATAATGGTGATTTAAAAGTAACCGATTTCGGTTTAAGTGCTTTTTCCGATCACTTACGTACTGACGGATTGTTACACACGACGTGTGGAACTCCGGCTTACGTGGCACCTGAAGTGATCGGAAAAAAACGGTTACGACGGAGCCAAAGCTGATATATGGTCATGTGGAGTAATATTATACGTTCTTCTCGCCGGATTTTTACCGTTTCAGGAAGAAAACGTCGTCGCAATGTACCGGAAAATTTACCGTGGTGATTTCCGGTGTCCGCCTTGGTTCTCATCAGACGCACGTAGACTAATCACGAAATTACTTGATCCAAATCCTGATTATCGAATAACAATCAAGAAAATCATGGAATCGCCATGGTTCAAGAAAAAACCACCTAAAGAGTTTACAGTTGAAGATGACGTGATTCAATTAAAATGCAAAGAAACCGAGAGCTTAAACGCGTTTCATATAATATCATTATCTGAAGGCTTCGATCTTTCGCCTTTGTTTGAAGAGAAGAAGCGACTGCACAAGAAGGAGATCCGGTTTGCCACCACAAAGCCGGCGGAGACGGTGGTGGCGAAGGTGGAGGCGGTGGCGAAGGAGATGAAGTTTAGTGTTAAAAAGAGTGGTGATGAGAGTAGTTTAAGGCTGCAAGGACATGAAATAGGAAGGAAAGGGAGGTTAGGGATATCGACGGATATATGGGCGGTGGCGCCGTCGTTGGTGGTGGTGGAGGTGAAGAAGTGTAGCGGTGATACGATTGAGTATGACCAGTTCTGCCGTCAGCAGCTCCGGCCGGCGTTGAAAGATATTGTGTGGACGTCGTCGGGTGATGAGTCGACTCGGTTGTAAACTTTTGTTTTTGCATGGTATTTTGGATTCATATATCCTGGCCCACATCATGCATCAATAGAAGCGTGTCAAATACCCCAGAATATGATGTCACACCCTTAGAATGTGATGTCACGGGGTGTATGAAACCTAGAACCTCTTTGTATACGGTATTATTTTACAGTAGTTATTATTTTCGTGATTTCCATGTTATTATATTGGATCATGAAATAATTGTGGCAGTGAATCTTTTTATCGTGTTCTGTGTGCCTAGTGGAGAGGTTGGATGTTTGTTTTTTCTTTATAGTTTCTATCAATAAAATAAAAATAGTTGATAATAAATTAATAATATAATGTTTTCGATTTTTGTTGGATGACGTAAATCCTTATAAATTGATTTGTCATCTAACTTTAAATATTTGTGAAATAAGTTATTACTAATATTTGTTTTCCCATGAACATGAAACTATTAAAACATTAATAACAAGGCATCATGACCAGTGAAAGATCAACCATAACAAACTAACGTAACTGAATTCTGAAATGCAAAAAAGTTGTCCGTGACTACAAAATACAATATTTTATGACTTGTTTTGCGGCAGAAGTTAAGAAAAGAAGGTTTAACTGAAGCACATGATAAGTTTGGCGTCTAAAATAGACTATTTATTTTAACGGCCAAACGAAACTTTATTAACTACTCCAACAAGGTGCTAGCAAAGGAGTCCGAGTACAAAACCGAAACACAACCGACAACGACAAAAAAACACAAAACTACCCACTACCACCCCACCAATTACCCCATCTTTGTCGTGTCGAATCTACCCCGTGAGTCCCACGTCATATCCGACATCTTCCCTCTATTAGTAATCCATAGGTAGCTCATAATCTTTATTTCCTCGAAAACATGCCGCACCCTGCTTCTGATTATGAATAAGCCTATTCCTTGCTTTCCATAAACTCCAAAACGTGGTAAGGACAACCCCATAAAATGCCTTTTTATGATTTTCTAATTAGCATTGATGTTCAGGTTAATCTTAACCGAAAATCAAATGAAAATTTCATTTGGTTTTGGATTTCAACGCCAAAAGGTTAATTGTAGTTGTCACTGGTAACACTCAATTAGGCCCGACCAAACAAGTTTGGGCCCAATATTAATGGATCAGCAAGGACCATAGCCCATCCCATCTCCTAATAGGAGGCTCAATCCACATTGTAAAAAAATTTACCCGCTTTTGCTTTGTGTTTATACCCATGCAATTGGTTCAAACCATGAGTTCCCCTGTGGTGATGCTTTGTTCTTTGGTTACTAATTTGTTTGCTTTTGATTGTCAATCCTAAGAAAAAGTGTAAGGCATGGATGTAATATCATCACATGTAGCCTAAACACTGATGATTTTTACTAACCCATACACACGCGCGCGCATACAGACACAGGGATGCAAACGAATCAAACGAACACAAATAGGACCTTGTTTATGTTTGTTCGTTAAAAAATAGGTGTCCGCGAACGGTTCATAAACACTTGCTGACGAAATTTTATGTCAGTGTCTGTTCATTGAGAATATGATCATATTAACGAACACAAATAAAGTCGGCGAAGGTGGTTGAGTGCTACTTGCTAGAGGTGGATGGCGGAGGGAGTATTGTTGGAACTTGAAGCTCTAATCGTGAAATGGAGGTCGATATCATTCGTCGATGTGAACAATGAGATGGAAAGGGGAATAGTGCATAAACACGATGGAAAGGGTAATAAAATAGTTAATAAAACAATCTTATACAGATCATAGTCTTCATGATAAACTTAAATGATATAAAGCCATGTACCAATTTATATTCATGATATAAAGTCATGTACCACTTTATATTCATATCGAACACTTTGAGAAAGTTGCTTCTCAAGGTCCTCAAGTGTTGAGTATAAATGGTATTGTAACCCGTTGAGTGGGTTAGGCTCAAAGAAATTAAACAAGAAGCAAGACGTTGAGAGAACTCTCTAAATTTCATTCATACCTTGTAACAATTTGTAACTCACAATAAATAAGAGAATGAAAACAAACTACCCACTATTTTAGTGATCTGTTACTTCCTAAAATCATGTAGAAAACTACTCATACTTTGACAATAAAATAATAATCAAATCAATAATTTTTTTGAATGAGGACGCCAAATATGTGCGTCAGAGGTACATATCATCAAGCCACCCTTGTGAGGATCAAACTACTCAATCTAGATTTTGTTTATAATGGAAACCCTCTATTCACATGTGTTATAAATTTAGTCACTAATTATCAATAATTAGGCTGTTGGGTGTGAAGTAGGTCCATCACATAGGGATGAGACTCCACATTATTGAAGGGTCGACTCATCACTCAAGTGATAAACTAAGGGTATGGGTGATGGACACACCCCTCGTAATATCTTGTCTTCCCATCTCTCTCTCTCTCTCTCTCTCTCTCTCTCTCTCTCTCTCTCTCTCTCTCTCTCTCTCTCTCTCTCTCTCCTAAGGCCTATCACATTTGTCTCCTCACCAACAAAACCGATGCGACCAGCCAAGGGAGCAAAGTTGCCGGTCCTTGACGCCTCTCGACGGGCTGGGGACGAGCCTCACACCCATCATACTTAGAATTTACTATGTTATTCACATATAGATACACATTGTCTTAAACAAGTCAAAAGTCAAAACTCTCTCCCTCTCCCCCCCCCCCCCCCCCTCTCTCTCTCTCTCTCTCTCTCTCTCTCTCTCAGGCCTATCACATTCGTCTCCTCACCAACAAAACCGACGCGACCTGCCAAGGGAGCAAAGTTGCCGGTCCTTGACGCCTCTCGACGGGTCGGGGACGAGCCTCACACCCATCATCCTTAGAATTTACTATGTTATTCACATATAGACACACATTGTCTTAAACACAAGTCAAAAGTCAAAACTCTCTCTCTCTCTCTCTATCTCCCTCTCCCTCTCTAAGGCCTATCACATTCGTCTCCTCACCAACAAAACCGACGCGACCAGCCAAGGTAGCGAAGTTGTCGGTCCTTGACGCCTCTCGACGGGCCGTGGACGAGTCTCACACCCATCATCCTTAGAATTTACTATGTTATTCACATATAGATACACAAAAAATTTATTGGAACAAGTTTGTTTATTAACTATAGGGTAATGAGACTAAAACATCCTTACTTATCCTTAAAATAGATGTTTTGTGGTAGCCCCATCCGTTCTTATTATTTAATTCTTTCTTTTTTGTTTGTCAATTTGGCCAATCAAATCATCAATTTGTCGTTTTGCATCACCATGGATTATCATCCAAAATTTCTTTTTTATCAAAATCCAAAATATTGCAATTAAACCATGGATTATCATCCAAATCAATCCTAGTTATGGTTATAATCAAATTTCGAAAAAAAAAAAAAAATTGATGAACATAATATAATTTGACACAGTAATATGACGTTTCCAAACAATTGGATGCCTAAGACATCATAACTTTTTTAGAAATTGATGCTTAGTTCCGTAAATCCACTTAAAGCCTCTAAAATTTGGATTCGAAACAGGTTACGGCCTACCAATTCATATATGAACTATACTTACGTGGGCTACAAACAAGGTCTAAAACTTCAATATCTATTCATGTTAAAAAAACGTAGGTTCCTAATCACTGCTTTTAGTTCGTTTTTAGCACACAAATATGAATGCTTCGTTGTTTTTCTTTAATGTGAAAATCAACATTCTTTGCATGTCCATCTAGATCGAGTTGAAGTTGACGAACAATAACGGATAACAGAAATCTCTGAAGGCACGTGATCGCTTTCAGATTGAATCAATTCGACGGTTCTATCGAATATTCAATCGGATACAATCAGAGATTGAGAATTTTCTGTATGTTGTGATTGAGATTAAAGAACCAGAGAGTTTTGATCAAGAAGGAGAGGAATTCGTTATGAAATTTTGGGGCCAGAAACTGCCTTTTAGGTAGTTTTCCAATGGTTTCAACTTTGCCAAAATTAGTCCCTCTATTTCCGAAAATTAAATTTCTGAGACAATTTTACCATAGCAATTTTAAAGCAATACAATTTAAACGAGAACTCTTATTATAATTTAAAAAAAAAATATATTTTCAAATGTGATATATGGAAATTATTGAATGTTAGATAAACAAAGTTTGTTATGAATAAACACTAGCTAATGGAGTTCTTACGATAGAGATCGATGATGTCAAAAAGTTGATGCAACGATTAAGGATAAGATTATGACTATAAAAAGTAGATGCAACTATTAAATGATCAAATCATGTTAATAAAATTGAAAGGTGACTAGATTTTTTTTTGCGGCGAATTTCAACTTTAGCGGTGCTTAATCGCATCTCCCTTACAGGGAGCCCACTGCCCCACTCCGGCCAGACTATGTTGTCTTAACTAGACTCACGCTGGCATTAATTAGAGTTTGGCATGGCGTACAGCTGTACACTGGTAAAACCCCATAGAGACCAAATCCCACACAAGGGGAGGGCATATGAATTGCTCCTCATAGGAGTCGAACCTGGGTCTCATGAGTAAAACCAGGATTCCTTTGATTTCGTTTTTTTTTAACCATGCATATCAGAGTCTTTAATTTCGTTTTTTTTATTTATTTAAACCATCTAAAATCAAAGGTAGCTAGGTATCGTGAGAGCATGTAATTTCTTCTGCACACAAAAGCAAAATCTTTTAAACAAGTGGACCAGTTTGAAAATGTCGTCAAATCAGTCTACTGGTCAAACTAGTTTAAAAATCTGATGATAAAAAAATAATTTAAGTGCCATAAATATGAAATATTTTACCTTTTTCCGTGGAATTGTAGAATTAACAAAATATTCGAGTCCTGATCTTGACCGGTTTTACCGATTATTTTACTGTTGTGTTTTTGGGCGGGTGAGTGGTCGGGTTTTCCCGGGAATTGGTGGCAATTGGTTGCCCGGGTACTCTCGAGAACCTGATTCGCCAAAAGGGTGCCCGAGAGTGCTCGGAAAATTGATTCGTTGGCCGTTAAAAAAATGTAGTTTAAATTAAAAACAAAACTAAAGAAATATTGAGTTCAAAATAGTAAATGAAACAATAAATAAACGTTGGTTTAACTGGTATGGGCAGTTCAAATGGTCTCTAAAACACCAATGTTTATCATATATAGGACTAGAACCTTGACATTTGGGATAAACAATTTTACTATACAGACATTGTCCCGGTAGATTTAATCGGTAGATTTAATTGCTGAACTTTCGACCAAAAAATATGTGATTTTATGTTTGAATTCTCAACAACTAGCTAGTGAAGCGGCTTCGAAACTCAAATATTTATAAATAAAAACATTTATAGATTTTTAGTTCTAGAGACTACACAAATTCCTATATAGCTCAATGCTTATGTGCCTTGATTAGGGATGAGTTTGATAGATACCATATCGTACCGTACTAATACCGATCCTAAAATAACCGATCATGAATTTCATAAGAAACTGATCCAGATACTGAAAATAGAGGTTCGGCACTGGTACCGGTACCGGTTCAGTACCGGGGGTTAATACTGATTTTGATGACCAACATTGTAGGCCCAAATCTTCAAGCCTGTTGAAATTCATATGATGTTGGCCCATTACAGAACATGACTTAAACAAGAAAAAAAAAAAAAATACAATTTCCAAACTAGATCAAATACAAAGCCTAAATATTTCATACATGAAACTTAACAAACCATCTGCTGATTGATAAAACTACCCAACGATGTTTGCGAATTGCGAGTCGTCTTCTGACATTGGGTTATCCCAGGTATCGGGCTTTTATTCGTTGACCATGCAAAAAATTAACAATTATACTACACTATTATATGATCCAAAGTCAGAGGAATACTAGGTAACATTATTGCGCATCATATATAAATGCAATAAACTAAGACCATTAAGGGAAGCAATAAGATCTGCATAATTATGAACTCCCTTGTTCCTTGTACTAGTTAACTAACAAGTTTCCATCAAATCAAAGGCTAATCTTTTACCAATACTATATAAACAATATGTAAATTTTCAATAACTATTCTATGAAATTATAGCAATTAAGGTTCCATCAAATCAAAGGCTAAGCTTTTACAAATCCAAATAGAGTGATATCATTTATTAAAGTTAATTCGTTTTTTTTGCCTGCCGCCACCAGGACTACCTGCACACCACCACCCATGAACCCCTCTTGCTGGTGGCTTCACCGGCCCGTGACCTTTCTCTCTCCTCTGCATCTCTCTCCTTTGCATACCGTGCCTCCTAATTGAATAGAAAGCCAAAGACTTTCCAAGATTTGGTTGCATGCATCTTTGGGGAATCCTGTTCGCAAATTTTTTTTTTTTTATTTTTTTAGTTCGAGTAATTATTATTATTTTTTTTTTTGAACTAACATACTTTCATTCCAAGACAATGATTATGATAACTAATGATGATAATCGAATATAATCAGTAAAATGTTTTCGACAGAAATGGTTACAAGGTTTATGTGGATTGTTTGGATACAATCTTGATAACTAACTTACAACATATACATGTTCTATATATACATATGAAGAGACATGTCCCTAACAGTCAGTTATTGTCGAATAGGTGTGAGTTCTCTCGCCAAAAAAAAACCGTTTTAACCGTCAAGGGTATATTGGTCTTTTCACTTTGAGTCGCGCCTTTTGTCTTCTGTTGTGCTGCAGCCTTGTTTTGTATCCTGACCCATTTGAATGTGTCTTCTGTTCTTGCTTGCTGCGCATTCTTTTGATCCGAATATGTTGATTCATGTTGCAGCCTTTCTGACCTGATCCATATCGACCCATTTGCAGCCTTCATGTTATCCATCTTGACCCATTATGTAGCCGAGTTACATCATAATAATAACCAATACATGCCTATGATCTACATTTAATCTATGTACATACTAATACATACATGTTCATTGTTTACATAATCACAAATATACATAAGACAAGTTTGCATATATTTACACATTAACATTAACAAATTGGATCATTTTTTTTGGAGAAAATTACCATAAATTTCCTGGTCTTCTTTTCCCAAAAACAGACAATCAATCAGAACCAGCTTTATTATATTATAAAGGGGAAAAAGGACCCCCCCCCCCCCCCCCCCCCCCCCCCCCCCCAAAAAAAAAAAAAAAAAAAAAAAAAAACGGTTAAGTTTGCAGGTAAAGGAGAAAACAGTTGTGGCCTGTAACATAGAGTGAAGTACCTTATCAATGATCTTCTTGCCCTTCATGAAGAACAAGTACAGGATTTAACACTCCAAAGTACAATAATACACTGAGAAGAAGAGAAGGTTTGGATAAAAGGAACACATTAAACAATGAATAGTACCAAAAATTTACAAAAAGGTACATAAGATAATGTTATATTCTGTACCTGATCACAACACCATTAATGCTACAAATCAAGAAAACAAAAAGGTCAAAACTTTATCATATAAAAGATCAAAAAAAGGGTATGTAGTTCAAAACTTTAACTATTTTCTGAAAATAGAGTGATGGTGGTATAGTAGTAGTGGATGATGGTGGAGAGCATATATATCAATATATATATATATATAGGTCTGTGTCCAAGTGTCACTGCTGATATCCATACTCCACTACCACACATAAATAAAAATGAATATAAAGACATATAATACAAGAAAGAGAGGCTTAGCTAGGTTACTGCATGCAGCATAGGTTCCAGCAGCACAATGAGTGATAGCCGACAGCAAGAGGAGTGAGCACACGCAAAATCTTAACAAATGTATACTCCATATACAAGTGCTTGCATGTGCTCACTCTCTTCTGTCAGCTAATTTCTTTATCTTTGTAAATAAACATCATACATACATACTCGTATATACATATCCTGTCATGAAAAAAATAAGATTAAACTCAGATCTAAATCCATCAAAAACCCCACGTTAAGTTAATCCAAAAGAAACAAGATGTATACCCATCAAGAAAACTAAATGAATGAGTAAAGTTTGAAGGTAGCTAGTAATATGAATAATAATAATAATAATGTATGCATATAAGTGTTATTATAAGTGACTGGGAAAGTGAAAGGAGGAGACAATGAAAATAAAACTTCATGTGGGTCTATTTATAAGCTCATCATCAGATTAATTAAGGTGAACAAACTAATAAGTAATAACCTGCAGCTAATTAACAAGCAAGATTAGTAATAATATTAATATTAATATTAATAATAAGGGAGTGGGAAAGGGTACGTTTTGGGGAGATGGGATTGGTGAAAGGAAGAAGAAGAATAATGGTACGATAATTTAGGTTTAGTAAGGGAATCCGGCGGGTGTAAGCCGTGGGAACTGGGGGCCCGTCCCTGTGTTTGTTGCCGGACTGCTTTAATATTCTGTCGTATAAGCTTAGCCACAGAGACATCATGTGCTTGCTTGCTTTATACCTTCAATTCGTACTCTCTCTGATTACTATCCTCCCACTATTTGCACAAGCCAAATTTTTATCCACACAACCCTCTACGGGCCGTAGAGGCCTCTACGGCCCGTATACCACATTTTTTCTTGTTCTATGGGCCGTAGAGGCCTCTACGGCCCGTAGGTAATCATCACAATGATTGAATGATTGTCAATCATTGGTAATGATTACCTACGGGCCGTAGAAGTCCCTACGGCCCATAGAAGAATCAAAACTTATTTTAGCAGAATGGAGGGCAAGGATGAGAAGGATAAGTTTGATTTGTGTGACCTACGGCCCGTATAGACCTCTACGGGCCGTAGAAGGCTAAAAAAACATAACAGTAACTCTACGAGGTTCGATCTTGCGGACATTATCACACAAACACACAAGTCGTCTCGATATAAACCATAAACCAATATAAACACAAAGTCGTCTCGATATAAACGATAAACCAAAACATAAACACAAACGTCGTCTACCATAAACCAATATAAACACAAAGTTAACTAATCGTTTATATACGCAACAAAATAAAACTAAAAGTTAACAGAGGCGTTCAAAATAAAGATTGTTTAAATACATAAGATGATCAGAAATAAAACATCGTAGAGTCAGTCGGCGGCGCGGTCCCGGGCTCCTGCGAAGACGTGTCGGGCTGCTGGGAGGACGTCACGGGCTCGTGCGTGCTGGTCCCTAAAGTCGGTGGGACACGAGCCTGCATGCCTAGGTGGCGATACATATCCTGCTGGCCAGCAATCAACCAGCGCATCGCGTCGTCCTGCCGATCACGCCACTGACGCGTATCGGCGTCCTGCTGCTGACGCCAGGTGTCCTGCTGCTGACGCCAGGTGTCCTGCTGCTGACACCAGGTGTCCTGCTGCTGACGCCAGGTGTCCATCTGCTGACGCCATGCACGCAATCAACCAGCGCATCGCGTCGTCCTGCCGATCACGCCACTGACGCGTATCGGCGTCCTGCTGCTGACGCCAGGTGTCCTGCTGCTGACGCCAGGTGTCCTGCTGCTGACACCAGGTGTCCTGCTGCTGACGCCAGGTGTCCATCTGCTGACGCCATGCACGCATCTCGACAGCCTCCTCGGCAGCCGCACGAACGTCCGCCCTAACATCAGGAGGCAACCTGAGGGAGTGATAAACGCGCGCCGGTATCTGCAAGTCCTCAGGCTGCTGCTGAGGCATCTCGACGTCCCTAAGACCGCCCCCCTCCTGCTCATGCACAAACTGCAACCCGACCTCCACAGCATCACCTGCAATGGATAACAATAAATAATTAATAAATAATAATAATATTCCAGGATTTTATAAAAAAATTGGGCAGAGTTTCCCCTGTTTTTAGGCAATCCAGACAACACAAGTTGTCTACAAGTTTCCCAAATAATAATAGTAGTAATAATAATAATAATAATAATAATAATAATAATAATAATAATAATACCTCTAAGGCCCCGATGTACTAACGGCTCATGCACAAACTCCACGCCACCGGTGCCAATCAGATAGTGGAACTCATCATGATCCGGCGTCTTCGCCTTCTTCGCCGCACAAAGCATACCCTTCATCGTTTGTAGACCTAATGGGCTGAAAGAAACTCAAAAACATTAACATTAATAATAATAATAATAATAATAATAATAATAATAATAATAATAATAATAACAACATTAATAACCGAAATACCTGGGCGGTAGTGACGGAAACCGATTACGGTTAACATAACCGTAATACTTCACGCCATCGCAGCGCTCAGCAATCCTGCTGATGAGCCCCCCGCATGGGAGGCCTCCCTTCAACGGCTTATGGGGGAAGGCGGCAAAAAACTCGGCCATGACCCGATGCAAGGCAATCGGCTTGCCGGTGAGTATGCAATGCAGGTACATCAGGTCCGTCTTCGTCACCCGCTCGTTACTATTCCCCCGTGCCGTTAGGGAATAAGTAATGCAACGGTGAATGTAACGAACTACGGGGTGACGAATGTTGGATGCCCTGTCACACCTATCCCTGCACAGCATAATAATAGTAAATAATAATCAGAACAAAGATATTGAAAAAAAATAATAATGATGATGATAATAATAATAATAATAATACTTCTCTGCCGGGTTGCCGAACACGGGACCGCCAATGGTGGGCCACCACGCATAGAGGTCGTCATCAGCGACAGTAGTCACCGCCCTAGTGTAGACATCCTGAACATTAACATTAACATTAACATTAACATTTCGAATAAGAACAAAAACAAAAATAATAATAATAAAAATAAAAATAATATTAATACCTCTACAAGGTCGTCGCGAGTGTACCACCGGAGGTGCGTAGCCCAGTCATCTAGAGAATAACCATACTCAACGCCGAGTATGGAAAACTCAATATCACTCGGTGGGCGGCCTGAAGATCCGGCGCCCGACGATCCGGCGTCCGACGATCCGGCACCGGGCGGGCGAAACCGAAAGGTGGATAGAAACTCTATCACCAACGGCCTATGGGACGGCGCGCAAAAGTCGTCGAAAAACCTGTCCAGTGGGCTCCCTTCCGGGATCCACTGTCGGGCAATCGCCTCAGCACCCCTACACTCTCGAAGCGCGGCCCAAGAAATCCCACGCGCCGGCACAGTCTTCTTCTTCCTCAACCTATGAAATCTGGCACCCGCGTAATCGACTCGCAGAAAAATGCAATGCTCATAGCCTGACATGTCACCCCCTGCCATGTCAGCCCCCGCCTGCACCGCGGCCTCATCCTCCTCCTGCTGCTGCTCCTCCTCCTCGTCTACAAAATCTGCCATAACTGCAAAATCAAAAGAATATATAGTTAGTTAGGGCGTTTCTATAATTAAGGCGTTTCAAAAGAATCGCCAAAACTATATAGTTTTGGCGATTCAAAAGAAACGCCAAAACTATATAGTTTTTGGCGATTCAAAAGAATCACCAAAACTAATATAGTTTTGGCGATTCAAAAGAATCGCCAAAACTAATATAGTTTTGGCGTTTCAAAAGAATCGCCAAAACTATATAGTTTTTGGCGATTCAAAAGAATCGCCAAAACTAATATAGTTTTGGCGATTCAAAAGAATCGCCAAAACTAATATAGTTTTGGCGATTCAAAAGAATCGCCAAAACTAATATAGTTTTGGCGTTTCAAAAGAATCGCCAAAACTATATAGTTTTTCGCGATTCAAAAGAATCGCCAAAACTAATATAGTTTTGGCGATTCAAAAGAATCGCCAAAACTAATATAGTTTTGGCGATTCAAAAGAATCGCCAAAACTAATATAGTTTTGGCGTTTCAAAAGAATCGCCAAAACTATATAGTTTTTGGCGATTCAAAAGAATCGCCAAAACTAATATAGTTTTGGCGTTTCAAAAGAATCGCCAAAACTATATAGTTTTTGGCGATTCAAAAGAATCGCCAAAACTAATATAGTTTTGGCGATTCAAAAGAATCGCCAAAACTAATATAGTTTTGGCGTTTCAAAAGAATCGCCAAAACTATATAGTTTTTGGCGATTCAAAAGAATCGCCAAAACTAATATAGTTTTGGCGATTCAAAAGAATCGCCAAAACTATATAGTTTTTGGCGTTTCAAAAGAATCGCCAAAACTATATAGTTTTGGGCGATTCAAAAGAATCGCCAAAACTATATAGTTTTTGGCGTTTCAAAAGAATCGCCAAAACTATATAGTTTTTGGCGTTTCAAAAGAATCGCCAAAACTATATCAAACCATTATCTACAACCATCAACAATAATCAACAATTATCTAAACCCTAAAAAAAAAAAACTGAAAAAAAAAACTGAAAAAAAAAAAAACTGAAAAAAATTATCAACAATAATCAACAATAATAACAATTATCAACTATTCTATCGAATATTCTACAATTATCTAAAAAAAAAAAAAAAAAAAAAACTGAAAAAAAATGAAAAAAAAAAACTGAAATCAACAATTATCTAAACCCTCAACAATAATCTAGAACTATTAACTAATTTAAACATAAAAACTAATTAAAATTAACTTTAAAAAAAATACCTTTTTCGAAATAGGGATGGATTCGGGTTGAAAGGAGGGTTTTCGTGGTCGGATTCGGGTGGTGGTGGTGGTTGCAGTGGTGGAGAAGGAAGTGGTGGTGGTGGATTAGGGTGGTGGTGGTGGATTAGGGTGGTGGTGGTGGATTTAGGATGAAGGGGGCGATGGGGTTGGGGTTAGGGTTGGGAAATTTGTGTTGTGTGCTTTCTGATCTGTTCGTCTGTCCCAAACAGGTTTTACTAACTTTCCTACGGCCCGTATAGAGCTCTACGGGCCGTAGATAGGCATTAAAAATCTTCTATGGCCCGTATAGGTCTATACGGCTCGTAGGTGAAAAAAATTGTAAAAAAAACGGTTGGGACGAGGTTCGAACGTGGGCCTATCCATTCTCACACACACACATACACACTTATAGTAACAATGGGGACCATCTGGGCTACCAGTTCGCTGGTTTATATCCCACAAAAATAATATATAACATAACACTGAAAACCCAATTTTTTTTTAAAAAAATCATCGTCTACGGCCCGTAGAGACCAATACGGGTCGTAGACTCATATTTTTTTTTAAAAAAACTACTGATTTATATATATAAACTTCACGAATTGTTTGAAAAAAAAAAAATTTTCTCTACGGGTCGTAGAGACGTCTACGGCCCGTAGACTAATTCCATCTACGACCCATAGAGGGTCTCCTACGAGCATCTCCCAGAAGCCTACGGGTCGTAGAGGGCCCTACGACCCGTAGATAAATCTTACCTACGGCCCATAGGGCCCTCTACGGCCCAATACAAGTTTTGTTTTTTTTTAATTTTGTTAGTTTTAATTAGGTGGTATAGGTTTTTTTTATAAAATAACGTTTTCATTTCATATTGTATATGTAAAATAATAATAAAAAATAAAAAAATGTATTTAATAAATTATTATACATTATAAAAACAAATTTACACCGAACTATTAGAAGAATCAGGACAGCCTGTTAGGTCAAACCACTCTGGATCTGTTTGAGATAGCCTACGCCCCTCATCAAGACGATCCCTGTATAGTGCTAACCATGGGTTGTGATTTACATCTACCCAACGCCTCCATGCTCCGCTCGGATAAGGCATCGGAGCGTCGTCTGCTAGCTTCAGCATGATGAAGTGGTTGCCGTTCACGAAGGCCATCGAAATGACCCGATGTTGTATCACGCTTTCAGGATGAATGTGAATAGGGAAGAATGTGCACGCTCCAAGAGGACTGAAGAATTGAAGGACCACACCAAATGCCTGAGCAATCACTAATCCAGTCAAAGGCATCTCCATCCATTTTGAGTGTGGTGCATTCCCGAGTCCCCTCCAATCTATGGACGAGTATATGCGGGCGAACGCGTTATCGTCGAATCCGTTCAAAATCTCGTACCAGTCCTCATGGTATTGACCCATCAACTCTTCTTTAAGAACGTGGCGGATCAAATCCCAGTCTTCCTCCTCCCTATCCAAAGCCACAGCTACAGATCGGAACCCACAGTTACCGTCTGGCTGAACATCTTGAATATGCGTGACAAACCGTCGATACAGGGGATCAATCTGATGCTTAAATGCTCTAAGCACAAATTTATACCTGTCACAGCCAAACATTGGGAAATCATGATTAGGGGATGTGTACTGTATATATATGTATGTATGTATGTATAAATAGTTATTTATGTACCTGTCCCCTCTTAAGAGTGGATACTTTTTGCTACACACTCTCATTGTATCTCTACCTGGGTCTGATGGCCTACGTCTCCTAACAGGCTCGTCTTCCTACAATGGATAACAATAAAATTATAATAACAATAACAATAATAAATAATAATAAATAATAATAATAATAAATAATAATAATAATAATAATAATAAATAATAACAATAATAAATAATAAATAATAATAATAATAATAATAATAATAATACTAACGTCTTCTTGCGCATCCTCCTGCTGATTTTTTTTCTTTGATTTTGTAGTTGGGCGCCCACGAGTATTCTTTTGTACCTCAGGAGGTTGAGTGTCAGTCATACTTGGATTTACCACCGACTTTATTTTTGACAACATATTTCTCTGAACGCGTGGTGATTGAGACAGCAGTGTCTCTTTGACTATTTCCCACTCACTCGCAAGGTCAGGTTCGCTCCATACTACTTCCGGTTCGTAATTCAGTCGTGTCCAGAAGACGTCTATTTCGGACAGCTGAATTTTTATTCCTGTATTCAATAAAATAATAATAATAATAATAATAATAATAATAATAATAATAATAATAATAAAGTAATGGTATTACCTTTATTTATATACGAATCTAATCGACATGCACACGGTAACCCAGAACTCGCGAAAAGCTGGTGACCACAACTCTTTTTTCGTTTCCTCAACTTCTCTATATTTTTTATCTCATTTATCATCTTCTCGATCGCTGCATGGGAAACTTTACCGAGTAGGTCCTCAAAAATCGGTATGTCATGGTGCACCTTTTTCACAGACAAACTCTCTTCAAACGAGTGATTTATTGCCCTCTCTTGTGACGTTACCACATCGTCTGCAATCATCACAAGTTTGTGGAGCGAGTTGTTCGGCCCCTTAATCTGCATCTTAAACCGTGAATGCTGGCTCTCAGCTCTGTTGGTCGTATATTGACCAAAGTTGTAGTTTGTGTCTGTCCATGCAGAAACAAACCTTTCTTTGTAGTCACGGAGCCAGACCCGGTCTATATATTTAAAAACATCTGTAAAGATAGAACAAAGATATTTGTTAATGTGTGTATGCGTTTTAAACTAAATTAATAAAATATGTACCAGTTCGTTCGTCTTGACATAGTCGTCTGTAGAATCGGTCTAACCAGTGCTGATAAAATGCCGGAGATGAAGATCTACATAATCGCTTAAAAGATTTCACGAATATTTTCCAATCTTCATCTCCAAAGGCTTGTCTGCAGTGCTTCAGTATATTTCGTTGAATGTGCCACCTGAATGCATAACAACAACAACAACAACAACAATAATAATAATAATAATAATAATAATAATAATAATAAAAATAAAAATAATAATAATAATAATAATAATAATAATAATAATAATAATAATAACAACATGTATACCTGCATAACAACTTCGAAGCTGCTGGAAATACAATGTCGCATGCATTCATCAAGGCTTTCTCACAATCAGTAACTATAGCACGGGGCTCCGTACTATCTTCTAGCAACTCTTTAAGCCTTTGTATCACCCACAAGTAGTTATCTTTTTTTTCACGGGAGATGAATGCATGGGCGACAATAAACGACTTGGATGTTGATGTCATCCCCACAACTTGAATAAACGGAAGTTTATGCTCGTTCGTTTTGTAGGTCGCATCAATCATCAGCACATGCGGGAACGCACGCCATAACCTGTGCGAGGTGGGATGGACAAACAAAATATCCTCGATCGCATTTGTCGAGGCATTCCTCCGGGTGAAGTAAACAAATTTTTTTTCCACCAATGTGGCTTCGAGTACCTGCATAGCAATAATAATAATAATAATTAAAATAATAATAATAATAATAATAAAAATAATAATAATAATAATAATAATAATAATAATAATACCTGCATTTGAGTCCTGCCCCCATATAACAAATGCTTAACCTTAGTTATTGTGTTATGTATGTCTCTTAAGATGCAGTGACTATCCGGGTTTTGTTTTCTAACGGCCGAATGTATGTCTACTGGTGTAACATTTTGAAAATAAAGTGTATCCACCAATTTTAACTCGGCCGGACCCAGCCTCCTAGCATACGCGTGACCCTCGATGTGTTGGAAAGGTTTGTGATTATGTGTTTGGTTTTGGACCTCCAAAATATAACCATCGTGGCCGGAGTGGTATCTCCCTATTAGTTGAAACGGGCAATTACATTTTTTACTGCCCGTCTTTCGAACCGTGGCTACACTATGATGTACGCCACTACGGTCACATCGTATCCATGCCGATGTTACCCTCCTATTCGGCCCCCTGCCATCAGAAACAGTACGTCCGAATACGGTAATGTAACCATTTTCTTTTGCTCTTTGATAAACCCACTCTGCGAGGTCTTTAAGAGACCTGAATACCTGCAAAATTTATATACGACTTCAAATAGCAACTAATATATACGAGTTCAAATCTCACAAACCCTACGAGTTCAAAATCTCACAAACCCTACGAGTTCAAATAACAACTAATATATACGAGTTCAAAATCTCACAAACCCTACGAGTTCAAAATCTCACAAACCCTACGAGTTCAAATAACAACTAATATATACGAGTTCAAATCTCACAAACCCTAAAACAAATTTAGGTACGGGACTAAATATACGAGTCTAAATATGTACACGGGTCTAAATATCTCACAAACCCTAAATATACGAGTCTAAATATACACGGGTCTAAATTATAAACAAGTGCAAATTCATAAACACACCTGATTCGTTTCGTACGAAACATCCGGGACAGGTTCCTCGCCACCGTTATCACCTCCCTCGTACTGTGGATGACTTGGCGGAGGCAAGTAAAATGACCCCGGTTCTTCTACGTACTCCTCGTTCAAATCGGGCAGCAGGTTCAAATCGGGTAGTGCATTCCCGTCACCATAGCGAACAACGGAGCTAACCTCCTCCTCACCACGTTCCACCACGGCTCCGAAAAGGCTTTCCGAGACGTGAGATAGGCTAAACGAATACTCCCATTCATCCGAACCATTACTGTAGTGACCCGAAGACATCGTGGTAGCTTGGAATCGATCGGATTTTTGTGCACCGCGTTTTTAAATTTTCTTTCGTTAACTGAAGAAAGAAGACAAGGAAGAAGAATATATCTGGACCCTCTACGGCCCGTAGAGGCCTATACGGGCCGTATAGGGTTTAATGCTCCCAACAACCAGGTTTCCTACGGGCCGTATAGCCCTCTACGGCCCGTATAGGTTTAGCTTTTTCAGAGACTTTTCAGACTGACACACTGAATGTCAGACACTTCATTCAATCACCTCGTACCTCGTACTGCCTACGGGCCGTAGAGGTCTCTACGGCCCGTATAGGGTTTAAATGAACCCCACCAAACTCCCCTCTACGGGCCGTATAGGGCTTTACGGGACGTAGAGGGTTGAGCATTTATTACACTGACACCCTCTACGGCCCGTAGAGCCCTATACGGGCCGTAGAGGGCTGTGAAAATTAACTTTTCCTTCTTGTGTAAATAATATCCCCCTATATAAAAACAAAATGTACCATAACTGCATAAGGAACTAGAGGGTACGTGCTTTTCTTTCTTTATTGGACTTTTTAAATAATCACTTCACTACTTGTATAAACTTAGTTTTGATCTATATATGATCCTTTTCATTCTATAGTCTATACAAACTTGAATTTTATTGTTAAAATGAAAAAAAAAAAAAAAAACAGGTGGTAACAGTGGCGTAGATTATAAAGTGCGGGGAGGGGCGGCCGACCCCCCATGAATTTTCGCTCAGAAGTTCCGATTATATAGTATTCGTATAGAATTTTTTTGGTATATACACTTTCGACCCTCCGAAATTGGTTTTCGACTCCCCGAAACTAGTGATTTCCGACCCCCCGTGACTTCCGACCCCTCAAAGTTTCGGGTCAAGCTTCGCCACTGGTAACAGACTTTGAGGGGTGTTAGTTTTTTTTTTTGTTAAAATTGGGTGTAAAACGTCTTTTTATATGATTGATTAGATACGGATATTGATTTAGTGGGGGGTTTGTAAAGATAAAAACTTTGTAAAGAAAGAAAGTAACTTCGCAGAGATGGTGAGATGGATTGGTGAAGTTGGTCAGACTAGAGATGATAGATGGTGGAGATATAAAAAGGGGCGGATCTAGGCTTTTACCGCCGGGTTCCCGGGAACCCACTCTGTTTGTAATTTTCAGTAATAATGTATATAGGAAAAAAAAAGGAACCCATAAAAAAATTATCTAAGGAACCCATTACTAAAAATTGTTGGTGTCTTAGTAGTAAAGACCCGCCTCTTACAATGTAGATGTTCCAGGTTTGAAACCCGATTCACGTGTATTTTAGGTTTCCAACCTTTTTTTTAGTTCAAAACTAGGTTACATATCTAATATCTTGCACTCTTGCCCTACCAAACAAAAACACACAAAAGCCCAAAGCGAACCCCCCCAACCTCTGCTCCCGCCGCCCCTCTTCCTCCTTCCCTGCCGGCTGCCATCCTCCTCCTCGGCTCCTCCTTGCTCTGTAACTGTGAGTTTATTTATCTATAAAGTTTATTGAGTGATGATTTAAACACCATTGATTCTTACAAGAAATCCACATACTTACATCATTGATTACGAAAAGTCAAAGTTTATTTTGGTGTCAGATTTTTCTTATTTTGAGTTGATGTTGGAATTAGATAAATGGATAGTTTGACTTTGTAAAGTCAAAGTTGGGCTTTGATTTCAACTTATGGGAATTTTGAATTTTTTTTATTTATTAGTGTTTTTTTTTTTTTTAATTTGAACGGCAGGACTCATAGATTTGATGCACCATTAAAAGTAGCATTCTTCGAAAAAAATGAGATTCAAAATTTGAGTTTGAATTCGGTTTGATAAGAAGTTCGGAATAGATGAGGTTCCCGGTAACTTTGAAAGTCAAAATATTTATAATCATGCTTTTGGTTTAAAATTGAAAAACAAATAATAAATTTCGTATCGATGGGCTGTTGTGTTAATGAACCATTCTTTTGTGACATAACAGACACAAACAAGAAAATCCGTTAATTTAATTGTTTGAGTTCGATCATTTGTTTTATAACTTGAAGCATTATAACGTTAAGCAAATGAAGGATTCTAGTGCTTATGCTTCATGCTTTACTTTTGGCTTGTGAAAGATGGAGCTCATGCTTTATCCTATTTGTTCTATGTTCAAATTGATTATATCTCTTTATATATTTCAATTCTGGAATTTCTAGCTCTATCTAATCATTTGCCTTTTTTTTTCAAATTAAATTGAGTTGATAATAGAGCTTTGGCAAGTCTTCGGTACTAGGAGCGTTGTTGGGAGAGACTTTCTTCCAAGAGGAGTACACGGAATCTGGGCATATGCCGCGTAGGTGATTCACTGATTTCTGTAAGTAAAGATCACAACTTTAGGCACTATTTCATAATTATAAGTTTTGCGATCCAACCCGAACTAAAAACTCTAGGGCTAATGGAATGATTACTTTATTTTCTGACCCGACCCGACCCGAAAATTCTGACGTTTGGCTGTTAGAAATATGACCACCAAAAAAAGGAACCCATAGAAAAAAATCCTGGATCCGCCACTGGATATAAACACGTCGGAGAATAAGGATATAATTGTCATTTTACACCAAGTTAACATAAGGGTGGATGAGTGGATGGGGTGACAGGGTGGTTCCAATTCATCACATTATCAAACACAATCCTTAGACTATGGGGTATGGTCCCCTTCCCCCTTTCCTCCCCCTTCTTCACATCAGCGCCACGTCATCTTCCCCCTTCCCTCCCCAAACCAGAAAAATGGTTCCCCCTTCTTTCCCTTCCACTTTCCTTTATTTTAATATTTTAAAAAGACAAAATATATCTATATATAATATTAATACAAGAAAAGACAAAAAAAAAATTATGGGGAAGTGAGACGGGAAGAACGGGAGAAAAGTCCCGAGCACACCGAAGGGGAAAGGAGGGGGCGGTGTTCCCCTTGGGGAAAGAAGCCACATCAGCCTTCCCGATCCTTTTCCCCACCCACACCCCTTAGTCTTATGTGCCACCTCATTTCCATCAATAAATACATAGGGTGGTTATCACACCCATCACTAAACTTTTTTAAAATAAAATAAAAACATTAATAGAAAATATAAAATCTAATGTAATTAATGGTGTAACATTCGCCAATCGTCACTCCAAAATATGTGAAAAATCATTGCCGACCTCTGAAGCATACTCGATGTGAGCATATGCTACCTGCACATCTTCTTTTTCGTCGAAGAAATCATTCGTCATTTTCTTAAAAAAAAATTCAAGGCGTTACACTTCGATTTAAGGTCCCCATACTTGTGAGACATTGAATCATAACTACGTCGTGTTCACCCAACAAGCACTAAACTCGGCTAAAACTTTATCTCAGGATGGATCATGCCTCCAACCATAGCCACGACCACTGCTTGTTGATGCGCTATTGTTGTGTACGTTGTTGTACGCGATCGATCACTAACGCAAGTTCCTCCTTTTGTGTCAAAATAGCTATTGTTGAAATTGTGAATGTGAATGAGGATGAGAAGAATTTTGTGACTTTTTTAGTTTATAGGGAAGAATTAGGTGTGAGTGTGGGTGTAAAAAAAATTGGGTAAATATGTATATATATAGGTAGGTAAAGTTTTTTTTCACCATCACGGCTAGCGTGGTCCTTGATAGTGGTCGCGAGGAACTTGGCCATCATGGAAATGATGGGGGCGGTGGTCACGATAGTCACGGTCATCGCAAAGTGATCATCACGAACCACCCCACCCACCTTAAAAATCGAATGTTCAAGATGACCATCTCTCCTCCTTGTTTTTTCCACTTAGCTTTAAATAAGCTTAATGGTGCATATAGAAAAGCACGATAATACAATTATAGTCCAATAAAGAGAATAATAATATTAAATGCAATAGAAGTACTAAAGGAGAAGATGTATCACGTGTATACAATAATACATATGGTGGCATCATACTATTATTAGTCAAATATATTAGTCTTTGACTGATGACTATATCACATATATGCATCCTGGGTCAATAGATATCACAAATAAGGTGCATGTGAAGCGTAAAAGCCTAGGACAAATAAAAATACATAAGAAAGAGATTTAACATTATCAAATGTATAAATTAGACTAACCATGGTAATGTAAACAAAAATGTTCATAATTTTAATATGAGAAAGTGTACATTTACGGCGGACGGGGCAGTCCGTGATGGCCGCCCCGTGATGACCACGAAACACCGGCTCGAGTGTTCTGTGATGGAGTGTGATGTTTGCGAGCGTGGTATGTATCACGGAAGTTTGCAAATTGTCAATACATTAGTTTCAATATAATATTCATATTGGTGGGTGGTCCCCCACTAAAAACCTATCTTATTTTAGTTTTTATTTATAAAAAAAATAGTGGTGGGTGTGTTGAAATGAGGTGTCACAAGGTGATTGGGTGCGATGGTTTTAGTGATAATTGTGAACACCGCCACATGAGTTTAGTGATGAAATGTTATAGAATGTGATAAAATGAGGTGGCACAAGATGATTGGGTGTGATAAAGCAAAGCGTCTCGCTTTGACCAAAGCGAGGCGTCTAGGTTAATTTTTTCAAGGAATCTTAGGCTTTACGTCTAATCATACTGTAAAGTGCATTGCTTTGGCCAAAGC
Organism: Ambrosia trifida; assembly: GCA_028751855.1. Classification (NCBI taxonomy): domain Eukaryota; kingdom Viridiplantae; phylum Streptophyta; class Magnoliopsida; order Asterales; family Asteraceae; genus Ambrosia; species Ambrosia trifida. The sequence goes on along the minus strand of CM054123.1, from coordinate 73,521,656 downwards.
GAGGCGCTTAGGGTCTACTTTTCCACACTCTCATGCAATCTCGGACTGACATGGTACTTGATGTGACAAAAGCGCCTCACTTTGGCTTTGATGGGAGTTAAAATAGAAGCCAGGGAATGGGAATAGACAGGCCCTATATTTATCCACCATATAGTTAAACACTGAGCTAGTTAATCACCACATTAAGTTGTTTGCCGACTATATAGTTAAACATTGGACCATTTGGAAGATGAGAAATGAAGCGATTTTTCAAGGGAAGCGAGTAAACTTACATGGGCTATTCGGGGAGGTCCAAACAATTACATTTGCATGGGTGAAGCACAAAGCGAAACAAGAGGCGTGAACTTGGGAGAAATGGCATACTTTTGACATTCCAACAACATGACGACTATAGTTTATACGTACATATATTTAGGTGGATGAAAAGTTGTTTGCCGATAAAAAAAATCCAAGATGAACAATTAAGGTTCCATCAAATGTAAATTATTAATGACTATTAAGGTTCCATCAAATCAAAGGCTAGGCTCTTACAAATACAAATATGCTGATATCATTTACTAAAGCTAATTCGTTTTTATGGCTTCAAATTGTCATTGGGACAGATGGTGTGAAAATATTAGAGATATAATGGTTTAAAGTGTTTTGAAACGGGTGTATTTTTTGTATTTTTTTAACGGCTAATTTTTTTTCTATTTTTTGCACCATTTTTTTTGGGCTTGAACTTCCAACCTTCTCTTTGATTTTGTACTTCTTGTGGTTTCTTCTGCAGTTGCTGTTGTCCCTTTTTATATAAGGGTGATGTTATTTAGACATCCCCAAAACCCTAGACACCCCTGTGGACGGGTCGTTGAGGCCTCAATGGACCGTCACTACTAGAAAACTAGGCAATTGTCACCAAAGTTCGTGACCAAAATAAACGGTCCCAAAATTTGCTACCGTTTTCCTACCAAAATCGTATTGGTAGCAAAATCTATTGAACGGTAACAAAAAGGTGTCAAGTTTTGCCACCAAGTCACAAAATGGTAACAAACATATGAAAAATAGAAAAGGAGTATAACTTGTGACCGTTTTCAGGTAGCAACATTGGGTAAAAAAAGAATTTAAGCGGACTATATTTGGCACTCGAAAAAATCATAGCAAATTTAGTGACCAATTTCCCACTACAATGCGAATTAAGCGTATTTGCTATGACATGGTAGCTAATTGATCAAAACTTTTGCTACGGGATACTTTCTATTGCAAATTGGTGAGAAAAATAAAATTTTAAAAGATAAAATTACAGTGACTGATTTGCTACCATATTAGCACACCCATGAAAATTAGGGGTTCAAACGAGTCGAGCCGCTCACGAGCTACTCGAGCTCGGCTCGGTAAAAAGCTCGAAACGAGCCGAGCCTTATCGAGCTCTAGCCGAGCTTGAGCCTAAAACAAAGCTCGTTTATTTATCGAGCCCGAGCTCGAGCCTGACATGTGAAGCTCGTTAGGCTCGTCGAGCCTTATCGATCCTAGTGTAATATTATTTTTTTCAAATATTTTATAATATTTACCACTCATTTAAAGTGTTTTAGTAAACGAGCCCCGAGCTCGAGCTTCACTTATCGAGATCACGAGCCTAAACGAACTATTATATATATATATATATATATATATATATTATTTTTATTCAATGTATTAACTAATTGATAATAAACGAGCCAAGCTCGAGCTCGAGCTTGACAAATTGTCAACGAGCCGAGCTCGAGCTTTGAAAAAAAAGCTTGAATCGAGCCGAGCTCAAGCTTGAGCTCTTATAAGTCAATCAAGCTCGAGCCTGATCGAACCCGGGCTCGACTCAACTCATTTGCACCCTAATGAATATTATGCATACACCCATTGTGTGCAAATCTTGAAATCACCAAAGAATTCATGTATTGGCTTAATGTATAATTTTTCTTTTCTTTTCTTTTTTAGGGGGGGGGGGGGGTTAAATTCTACTAAAATATATACCTTCCTTAACACACAAACAATAACACACACTCAATTTATAATATTCAAAAGCGCGTGTCATAAAAAATGTCATAATTTGTAAAATATGATAAATTTGTGGCACGCATTTTTGTATGTCATGCACTAAGTTCATAAAATAAAAAACATGACTTTATGAAAATACTTTTATCATGTTGTTGTGTCCTAAGGTTGTACGTTGTAGCTCTCGGTGAGCATCGCGGTGAGCCACCGATGTGACTCTCAAGTAATCCGGTCACACCAGGCTGTTGTGGCTGGGGTGAGCACCGACACTGTCACAACTTACAAATCAAACACAAATTCCTTTCTTCGCGCTGTGAGCCTGCTCGCGTTGGCTTGCTCACATCCGGTTAGCGTGAGGCTGTTGTGGCTAAGGGTGAGCGTGAGATTGTTGTGGCTGCTGGCGAGTCCACAAGACATAGTCTAATATATTTTTTCAAAATCCTCCTCGTTAATTCATTCTCCCGCCTATCTTTATAAAACCCTAACTTTCCTATACTACAATCACTACACCACAATCCACCCCTAAAACCACTGCCATCAAGAACCACCTACCCAATTTTAACTCTTCCCAATCCCTTAATAAAAAACCCTATTTTTTCACCTACCTACAAATCCTCATCAATCGTAGCTATTGGAACACGATCCTAATAATAAGTGCAGACTCTGTTCAGGTATATACAGATTATGTTTTATATTATACAATAAGAAAACTTCATTCGTTTTCAATCTATGTATGTACAGAATTAGCATTTCCTCTTCGGTTTATTGATGGCCAAAGTCTAGGCAATCCTTGTATTTTTTATTTTATTTCATTATTATTTTTTTTGGTATTGAAGCTATAAAGGAAATTAGTGATGTCTCAAATTGGGAGGTAATTGTTAAAAAAATATTACTTGTTATGGGTTTGATCACTTGGGAATATGATAACACATTTTGCATATTGCTTTTAAAACACACACTCACACAATTCCAAAGGAATATTTTGCTTAGTAAAATCTCTAAATTGTTATGTTTTTTATGAAAGGCTAATAAAGGACTTGATGTTGGATCTGCAAAATCTTCTGCAAGTGTTGAGATACATTTCCAAAAGGGTATGGAAGAATGGTATACGTAGGGGTGCAAACGAGCCAAGCCACTCGTTAGCTACTCGCTAAGACCATCCGTAGTCGAGCGCTAACCAGGCGCGAAAGTGGGCTTTAGCACCCCAACACCGTCCCCAGGGGCGCTAATGGGTCAAAACTTGGCAGGGGCGTTATTTTTTTGGAGCTTGATTTGGGCGTTGTGGTCTTTGGTTTCATGGCAACCAATCAGATGCAAGGGAAGGGGCGCTAATTCACGCCCCATTACGGAGGGCCTAAAAGCTCGAATCAATATCAGCATAAACAAGCTCAGGATTAGATATTTGCTTGTTTATAAAACGATATATATTATTTTTATCAATGGAAGAAATTTTCATTTATGAAATAAATATAAATTTATATAAATTACACTTTTGTGCAAGAAGTGCCACATCATTTGCTTGACATCATACACCCCTTCGAAGGTATATATTCTAGCCTTCTCCATTTGTTTTAACTTTTAAGATTATTGTTTTTAGTCAACAAGCGAATTTGCATTTCCAGCCAGATTATTTTGCTGGAAACTTCTACGATGGTGGTAGGCAAGCTACAAAAGATACTCCTAGTAGAGGTCGTGTTCCAATTACCCGAGAAACCAGATTATACTTAAGATGGTATATTACTTGAACATTTAACCTTTTAGTTGAAATTAATGATTTGTTAGCTGAGTTTTTTTAATTCAAGTTTTCATGAGTTAGGTTTTATATAATTATATGCTTAGAGGGCGTGAGAGGGAGATTATTAAAGACAAAAATGGTCTTCCTCCTTGTGGTTAGGTTCTAGTTCTTGTTTGTGATTCAGGTCAGTATATTTATTTGTTTTTCTGTTTGTTTTTTCTCTTAACACGCCTCAGATTAGATTAGATTAGATGTTGAATATGCTTAGGTGTTTGTTGTTCGCCAGTATATGGATTATGGAATGTTTGTAGTCAGTCATTTAGGATTTTATTTGTGTGCTTGGATGTGACTTTTGAGGATCATCATGTATGACTTGAATTATTTAGTATGATAATTGCCTCTCAGGAGGAGGCGATTTCGTCGCTCAAAGTTGTATAATCACTTTTGATGGCATGTATGTATTCACGGTTACAGAAGGTGGCCTAGGCGGCACCTAGGCTGAACAAAAACTAGGAATTTAGCCCTAGTCGGATTCCCGGGCGATTTGGCCTTTAGGCGGCAGTTAGGCGGGCCTAGGCGGTGGTATTTTTTATTTTTTTATTAAATTTGTAAGTATTTCTAGGTATTTCTTAGTATTATGTGTATATATCACTTGACCCGTTATTAGTTTTTGTTAATTCCGACTTCTTGATTCTATTTGTTGCTTGTTTTGTAGATTGAAAAGTTGAACTTGGTTATCAAAGAGCTTGTTAAGGAAAAGGATGGAGATAAAGAAAGGTTTCAAGAAATTATTGAGGGCTTGGTGGCTAAAAAAGAAAAAGAGAATGCAGATAAAGAGGTTATGCTCAATAGAATGGCACAAATTGAAGCTATGTTAACAACTATTGGTGAAAATAGGCTATAAACACTTAGATGTGAATGCTTTAAAGTTTTTTTTATGGATAATTTCGGTTATTTGATGTTTTAGTTGGTGTTTCTTTTAGTCTTGTATATGATTATAAAATAGGAAAAACTGAAACAAATTTGGTTTATATAATTTGGGATTTTGTATTATTTGATTGTTTTATATAATATAGTTTTGTTTAATTGAATTAATATAACAGGAAAAAAATCTATAGCAAAACCAAATTGTAGCAAATTTTCAATTAAAGTGGTGGCTAAATGGTAGCAAATTTTCAATGAATTTTTCAATGAAAGTGGTGGCTAAATGGTAGCAAACTCTCAATGAAAGCGGTAACTAAATGGTTGCAAACAAAATGGTACCAAAACGGTTACAAAAAATAGGTGTAAATTTTCAATAAAAATGGTATCTAAATGGTGGCAATATCGGTGGCTAAGTGGTACCAAAACGGTAGCAAAAGACCTTCCTACAACATTGTAGGAGCGGTAGCAATAATTTTAACCATTTTTGCGGTGACAAAAATATGGTAGCAAAATACAAAAGTGGTAGCTATTTGGTGACATTAGGGCAACAAACACGGGCGTTTTTGCTACCGCATTTTCGGTTGCAAAATGGTGGCTATAGAGCAATTGCTACCGTTATGTGACCGAAAATGTGGTGACAAAAGTCCAATTTTCTAGTAGTGCGTGGAGGCCAAATCTGGGAAAAACGACGGGTCGTTGGGGTCTCAATGGGCCGTCTTTTTTCCAATTTTTGGCCCTCAATGGGTCATTAAGGCCTCAATGGGCCGTCGATTTTCTCTCTTCGGCCCTCAATGGGTTGTTGAGGCCTCAATTGGCCGTGGAAGGGGTGTCTAGATAAAAAAAACCCTAATTTCTGAATATCCAATGCCTTATATAAATCATAAAATTCCATAATAATAATAATAACCCCAAACTTGCAATGAATCATATATATCAACATCTACGTACCATGCATCACCATTGGTGGACCTACTTGGCGATCGCGCCCTTTAAAATTTCATTTAAACCCGGCCCGATCGCACCCCAAATATTGTTGAAATGGTTAACCAAAAATGCATTCCTACTAGGGTAACAGAAACTGTTTCTTGCTTACTCCAAAACACTAAATGGGTGTTTGGGATTGATTATTCAAAACAGATTATGCGTTTTGGAAAAGCAGGGGTGGAACTGCTTATAGATTATTGCGTTTTGGTAGCCTAAAAAACTGATTATCTACGTTTTCAAAACGCAATCCAAACACTAAAAACTGATTGTCAGCGTTTTCAAAACGCAATAATCTAAAAATCAGGTTCAAAACGCAATCCCAAACACCCTCTAAGTAGCAATATTAATCATTAATCATAGTAGGAACTGGATCAACAGTCACACCCTACATCTCTTTATGAAAATATGAAATCAAATATCTACCTTAATTTATCCTCAAACTGGTGTCATTAAGACACATTGTATAACTTAAACATACAACTACCAGCATACTTCTCAATCGAACCGCTAAAGAAATTCTCTTTCAACTTCCTGAACGTACACGAAGTACGCAAAACTGTCCGAACCCCTGTTATTTACAAACTAGAAATTTAAAAGACATCATAAAAACAGAAATTATTACAAGCCATATATGTTTAGAAACATATATACTTGTATGTATATATGAGCTAGTGTCAATCATGCACTCAATGCTTACATTAATTGGATCATTTCTTTAGAGAAAATTAGAATCATTTACATAAGTAGTAGAGTTATTTTTTTAGAAATTACTTTTGGGGGGTATTGGGGGAAAAAACTGATTTTGGTGATGTATGGAAGTCAATTGGCGGCATCTAAGAAATTACACATTGATGCCGCCAAATGATAAGTTAACATTGAAGCCGCCAAAATTAACACTCTTGATGCCGCCAACCAAGTTTGAGGCATCAATGGTGATGCCGCCAATTGAAATATGATGCCGCCAACCAAGTGTGAGGCATCCCTTTGATGCCGCCAATTGATAATGAGGCATCCCTCATATAAATATAATCCCACCAGATTACCATTCTCCATCCACATCCAAACCACACACTCAAACCACACATACTTAAATGCCACCTATCGTAGAAAACCAAAGAAAATACCAATTGTTCTGGAGGGAACGATTTTTTATTGATATTAGGTCGATGTTACATTCACATGGAGTTTACACTGTTTTCTGCGGGGATAAGCCATACTGTGGCTTCCCTCTTTCTGGGGTCCAAGAAAGCTCGGTCTTTGGATCGGTGTTACATCCACATGAAACTACTTGGATCGATGTTACATCCACACGTGGTATAACACGTGTTGAATGCAACGTTGTCTTTGTAGTTTATAATATTATAAAGTCGGTTGTCGGTGGTGCTCTCAATCTCCAGTGTACCACCTCTATTAATGGCAACAGACTCTTTAGGGGGGACAACCTTCCAGGCAAAGCCTGTAGCACAAGGCCATCCTATGTTGAAGAATCACGGTCAGTCATTAGCGACGTTGGCGACAACGGATGATGCGATTCTTCATCGTGCTACTTCGGTGTGGCAGCCTGGGTTGATCATTAAGTACCTGTAGATCTGGTACCAATGTTCAACATATTGATATGCTTCCCCTGCCGCATTCAGATGGGTTTGAATCTGAATGCGGTCCTTATTTACCGCTGACTGGAAGAACGCCTTTCTGTGCCCACAGCTACAGGTTTGCCTTCAATAAAGCAATTATTGATGTCACTGAAGCAATGGAGATGGAAGGCGCAAAATAGAAACTTAATGAAGCAGCGGTAGAATATTGGGATTGGTGATCTCGGGAGACTGGAATAGTGATGGCATAACTGAAATGATCAGAAACATTCCAAATAACTGTTCAATTTCAGCTTTTGTTTAACTATTCTAGCAACTTCCATAGAGAAGTTATCAATCTCACTGTACCTGTGTCCAAAAGAACTAGGCTTCAAACACTACGGGCTTGGTTTCTTTTAGATAAGGAGGTATATGTACAATGATGTCTTTACGTAGCTTCCAAAACACGACGTCATTGTAGCTCATATGTTATTATCTCTTCTCTTATTCTCTGTTTCTCAAGTTCTCGATGGATTATTCCTCTCATATCATGGATCAGAGATATTTAAGCTAATAAAACTTACACACAAGCTATTGGAATTGGTGATCTCGGAAATAGATTGTCTTGTAACTCGGTAGATTGTATAGTTTGTTCGGTTGACTAGTTTGGAAAAATAGTTGTTAAATAAATTTGTATTATGTGTTTTAAATAAATCTATCATTACTACATGTATTTATTTACTTTTATTTTAGAAAAGTTCTGATAATAATAGTAGTGGTATTAAAATTAACAGTAGCATAATAATTCTGCCATTATTAAATAAAGCTAGTACAGAACATGATGAGATGAGTCACCCAACTCATCCATGAAAGCAAAAGGTGATTGACGATACAGATAATAAAAAAGTAAACAACATAAAAAAGATGACCGTGATGATAGGACTGACACAACCCTGTAGGGTCATTCACTGATTTCGTTGACGCCTTGCATTTCCACAACTCTTCCTGTTATGGCCTGTTTCTCCACATCGAGTGCATGCATGACGCCTCGGGCGATCGTCATAATTCACATCCATCTCATTTTGCATTCTTCTCTGACGTACTCTGCCTCGGTGTGTAGTAATCATCGACGGGTCCCCTTGAATTCTCCACTCTGCCGCCGGCCATTCAGACTTATGCCCCAAGGTGTAAAAATGACTGTTGTACTGTTGAATGTACGTGTCTGTGTGGAATTTCCAACTAGTAATACTGTGAGGGCTTTTACCCAACCAATTGCAAACAGCAATTGCATGTGAACATGGAAATCTTTGCATTTGCCATTTTCCACACGAGCATACCCTTTTTTTGTACTCAACGGTGTAGTCATTTCCGCCCCTGTCATTTGTCTCAACCCTTGAAAGAACATTGCACCTTAACGCATTCGCATCGTACATCGTCACTTCATGCTGCATAGCAACTCCCAAAAGGCTCTCATACCTGCTCCATATGCGAGGGGGTAGAGGTGTGTTGCAAACGCTCGAAATTTGAGTGTGCTTAACATATTGTTCGACGTCTCTGCGAAAGGTGTAGTCAATGAGAGCTGTGATAGGCAGTAGTCGCGCTTCACGCAAGACGTTGTTCATGGACTCCGAGATGTTCGTCGTTAGGTTACCCCACCGACGACGCTCTTTATCATACCTAACCGTCCACTTAGTCTTATCAATGTTGTTAAGGTAGTCCCATGCCTCTTGATTTTTCAGCCTCATTTCGCTAACAGCCCAGCGATACTTTAGGTTCTGAGATGTGCTACCAATTGACCAACACAGTTTCCGTAGGGTTTTGTTTCGGAACCTCCCGCTGAAATTGCTTCTGATGTGACGAAGACAGTAACGATGGTAGGCGTTGGGTTCCTTCCACTGTGGAAGGTTTTCCATAGCATTAATTATGCCGTTGTGTCTGTCTGATATCACACACAAAGGCCCCATGCTATCAAGGGTAACGTACTCAGAAAGGTTTTGGAAAAACCAACACCAGCTGTGTACAGTCTCTTCGTCAACGACAGCATACGCCACAGGCAGGATGTAGTTGTTTGCATTCTTTGTTACCGCAAGGATCAGCTTACCCCGGTAGGGTCCTTTCAGATGAGTCGCGTCCACCGATATGACAGGCATGCATCGATGGAATGCACGGATACAAGGAGCGAACGCCCAAAAAATATATTTAAACGTGGGGTAATTCGGATCCCCGTTCGGATGATTAAAGAACGAAACAATGGTACATGGGTTCCTCGACTGCAGCCGCATAAGGTATGTGGGTAACTCCTTGAAATTGCTGTCCCAGTCACCATAGATAGTTTCTATGGCCTTTCTTCTTGCTCGCCACGCCTTGGAATACGAAACATCAACATTCAGGGCCTGCTTGACATGGGTTTGGATATGTTTTACCTTAATCTTTATGTCCGTACGTATCTGCGGTAAGATGTGTCTTGCAATATCCTTTGCCTTTAAACTTCTGTTGCTATTACGTACGGCCGAAGAATAACAGCTGTGTTTTGTAGCCCATACAGTAATTCGCCAGTAATGTGAGTCAGACCGAATCGATGCCGTGCAACGCCACTCACAGTTGCGGCCACTAGAGAAAGGATTTACAAACTTTGGGTGTCTGGTGTAACATACGACCGTGTATACCTTCGGTTTGCTTGACTTGACATACATCTCCCGTCCACGACGGATGTTCCACTGTCTAACCGCACGGTCTACCTCTTCTTTTGATTTGAAATACATACCAAGCCGGATATTGTCCCCTGCTTTTGGGTTCCATAACACGAACTCATCCTCTTCGTATTCTTGAACCATGTAATCTGTTAGCTCCACATCATCTTGAGGATCGTAGTGTTGACGTGGACCTAACTGGAGAGCCAGGTTGTCATTTGGTGGTGTCTGTTGGGTCGTCGCCTGAGTAGGATCGGCCTCGTTTGCGGAGTCTTCAGAGTCTTCTGATGCCGGTTGTTCGTCATCACTATCTTCCGTGTCTTTAGAGTCTCCGCTTCCGGATTCATCAAACCCGTCATTCTTGTCATTACCGGCAACATATTGAGGTTCTTGTAAACATTCTTCGTCCGTCATAGGGGATCCTGCCTCGTCATTGACTTCGTTATCGGCATCATGTTCCATTGGGGGGAAATCATGCTGAGACCCAAAGGGTGGTACATTTACGTTCGACACGTCACGTAGCAGGTTAGTAAAAGTAAGCTGTTGTAACGGAGGGTCTTGTTGCCATTCAACATAGATCTCCGCAACAAAGTCGCCACGTCTCTCAGCGGCTAAATAATCCATCATATCAACCCCGTCGTTGTTGAAAATTTGGCTGGTTTGAGAGTACCCAGCATAAGTGTATCCGAGCAGGAGTTTGACAGTAACAGCTTCCTTGTTGATATTAACATGAGCACATACACATTCAACCAGTTGTTCAAAAGACATCTTCTGTCGCATAATAAAGCTCGATGATTCCAACGAGTTATCATCTTGAACAACCCCGTTTACGTATGAAAACTTACCACCCCAGTATAATCTAACCAGGTATGGAACGAAAGTAGCCATTTGATGGATTGGGTTTGTGAGATATAGAGATATAGAGATAGTTTAAGAAGAAATTTTGGTGTGTTGATGGATTGGGATGAGTATCCCTTAAATAGGAATCAGGTTTGTATGATGCCGCCAAACCATTCTAAGGCATCATGATGCCGCCAAACCATTCTGAGGCATCATGATGCCGCCAAACCATTCTGAGGCATCATGATGCCGCCAAACCATTCTGAGGCATCAACTTTTCATGATGCCGCCAAACCATTCTGAGGCATCAACTTTTCATGATGCCGCCAAACCAGTATAAATACCATATCAAGTCTCAATCTAAGTCACAATTTCCTCTATTCATCGGGTTTAAAAACTATGGGTGGCGGTTATCACGAATGTGACGGATCTTCAAATGTCCGGCGATACTCTCGCCGGGGACGGAGAGTATCCTTTTCATCTCCTCCTACTCCTGCACAACCTTCGTTCTATAATCCTCCTACTGCACAAATAACTCCTCCTGCTCTTACTCAAATAACTCCTCCTCCTGCTCCTACTCAAACAAGTCATCCTACTCCCCCAGCAGATGATGAGTTAACGGAAGAGGAGTTGGTCTGGGTTGTGGATTATGCCACGGCTCTACGGGATTTGGACCGTTTAAGGTTGTCAGCACCCACCCCCCGGATGCAAGAGAGTACACAGATCCCCCAAAACCAAGGTACAACCACCCCCCCACCAGCAGGCTACACCAGCAGGCCATCACCACCATCACCACTGGCTACTCCCAAGTAATTTAGGATTTTAGTATGTGTTTATGTAAGCTTTAAATAAGTTCTTTGGGATTAGGATGTATGTATTATGTGTTTATGTATTATGTGTTTATGTATTATGTGTTTATGTATTGTGGATTTATGAAATGTGCGTTTTTTGAAAAATGACCTCCTGGCCGTTTTCGGGCCGCCTGGATCAGGCCCCGGAGACCCGAAAACGGCCCGGACATGGTGCGACACCCGTGTACTAGCCAAGGACAACGCGTCCGAAGGTCCGGTTACCTGACTGCCAGGCCCTGCCAGACTGTATAGACAGCCAAAAACGTCAGCCCGGGCCATTTTCCACTTTGTGGGTTTTTTGAAAAATGACCTCCTGGCCGTTTTCGGGCCGCCTGGATCAGGCCCCGGAGACCCGAAAACGGCCCGGACATGGTGCGACACCCGTGTACTAGCCAAGGACAACGCGTCCGAAGGTCCGGTTACCTGACTGCCAGGCCCTGCCAGACTGTATAGACAGCCAAACACGTCAGCCGGGGGCATTTTTCACTTCATGTAGAAGCCGCTTAACCATTTAGCGGCTTCAACTTTTTATGATGCCGCCAAACCATTACGAGGTATAGAAGCCGCTAAACCATTACGAGGCTTCATGTAGATGCCGCCAAACCATTACAAGGGTTCACCTCTTTAAAAGCAAGCAGGTAGCTGATTCACAAACAACACTCACTCAACTTCTTTCTCTCTTACCCACTCATATTTGAAATATATAACAATGGAAAACAATGGAGACGGCTTTTACTGTTCACAACCAGCTCCTAAAACGGTAAAATCGACCGAGCACATTTGGAGGCGTTTACGCAAGCCATCAACAACATTCACGGCTGGTTCGACTTCAAGTAACCCACAAGTGAAAGCAGCCGAAAACGACCAAGACAAGCCCAAAGAAAACCCGCAAGAAAACCAACAGTGCAGAACCAACTGGTCTGCTGATGTTGTCGACTTTTATACAAACGGGGATGCCCCATTTTGCTACACTCGCTTCATTTCCGCCAAACTAGACAGAAATTTTTGGGGTACACTTCTAGGGTGCCAACCCAACAGGGCGCTATCCGCAACGGTAATTTTCACGTTAATTTAACTTGAAAGTAAATTGATTTGCTTTGCTTAACTTAATAACGAACCTTATGCATTATTATGATTTCAGCACGTTGAGGCGTGGACGGTAAGACTGATGCGACTTAGACAAGCAAAGCTTTTAAGAGATCCTGCTTCACAGCTACGTTGGACAGTTTTACCCCCTGCCTTCTATGATGAAATGAAGGACTCGAATTCTTCAGTTGCCCTCGACATGGCTGGAAGAATGGAACCCTACCCGCCATTCTGGGAAGTTGACCGCATTTACCTTCCTTTATCGATGGGGGTGGGAGACTGGCTGCTTATCCTAATTGATCTAAGAAACATGGTAATTACCCAATATTGGACTGATAAGAGATGGAGAAACGAAAGGCGACGCGAAGTTTCTCACTATATGGAGATGATTAGGCTTTTTTTCGAATGGTTTCTAAAACGTATTCGTTACTGGCTGAAGTCTAATCGCGTGGACAAAACACCAATTTCTGTTGGTTTAGTTGAATTAGATGTGCCCCAAGACAAGGGAAAGGTTGATAATGCTGGTGTCTTGGTTTGTATGATGATGGATAGGCTTGTGAGAAAAAAGTCGTTGTCGCTAGAAATCGACGTCGAAGATGCTTGTGTGAATTATCGACGACACATGGCAGATGAGCTATACAAATGCCGTTGTGAAGCAACTTCTCGTCATGTTACTTGATTATGTATTGTTGTTTCTCCTATTAATGTTTATGTTTAACGATGTTAGTGATTTACATTACCATCCCACGCATAATGATGGGTACGGGAATCAAGGACCACCACCCAACGATTGAAAACGGGCAAGTTAATAATGATAGATTTATTTAAAACAAATAATACAAATTTACTTAACAACTATTTTTCCAAACTACTCAATCAAACTATATAGCCTACCGAGTTACAAGACAATTTATTTCCGAGATCACCAATTCCAAACTACTCAATCAAACTATACAATCTACCGAGTTCATTAAGTTTCCGTTTCTCACATTCCAGGGGAAACCATCTGAATCAAACAGGGGAACATCAATCAATCTGTTGAACATGTGTACGAAATCTACAGGTACCCAATGGTTTCCGTTTCTCACATTCCAGGGGGAACCCATCTGAATCAAACAGGGGAACATCAATCAATCTGTTGAACATGTGTACGAAATCTACAGGTACCCAATGGTCAACCCAGGCTGCCATACAAGAATAGCACGGTGAAGAACCGCATCATCCGATGTCTTCGACGTCGCTAATCACATGATGTGATTCTTCAACACCGGATGGCCTTGCCCTACAGCCTTTGTCTGGAAAGTTGACTCCCCTAATTATGCCGTTGGAATGTCCGGGTTTGGTAGACTGGAGATTGAGAGCACCACCGACAACCAACGGCAAAATATTATAAACTACAAAGACAACGTTGCATTCAACACGTGTTATACCACGTGTGGATGTAACATCGATCCAAGTAGTTTCATGTGGATGTAACACCGATCCAAAGACCGCGCTTTCTTGGACCCCAGAAAGAGGGACGCCACAACATGGCTTATCCCCGCAGAAAACAGTGTGTTGTAAATGGGGGTTTTATTGTGGTTATAATGTATTTGTTTAGGTGTGGAATGTGATGGAGAGAATGGGCAGAGGCTCGGTTTATATAAGAAATGAAAGTGAGAAATGAATTGGCGGCATCAATGTGGACATCTTGGTTGGCGGCATCAATATGGCCATCTCAATTGGCGGCTTCAATGTTAACTTATCAATTGGCGGCATCAAGGTTGGATTTATTAGATGCCGCCAATTGAGAACCACACATCACCATTTTTGGTTTTTTTTCCCAATACCCACCAAAAGTAATTTCTAAAAAAATAACTCTACTACTTATGTAAATGATTCAGAAAATTACCATAAATTTTCAGGTCTTTCTGTTCCCAAAACAATGAAAATCAATCAGACGACCCAGCTATATTTTAGGTTCTAAATCAGTAAAATTACATATAAAAGGGAAAAAGGACGGAATAAACTTGATTTGGGAAAAAAAAAAAAAAAAAAACTTTGGAAGAAAGATTAAAGTACCTAGCTTGTCAATGATTTCAAGACAAAAACCATGATCTTCTTGCTCTTCATGAAGAACAAGTACAGGAATTAACACTCTTAAAGTACAATAATACACTGAGAAGAAGGGAAGGTTTGGATAAAAGGAACACATTAAACAATATATGAATATTGAATAGTACCAAAAACTTATACGAAGGTACATAAGATAATGTTATATTCTGTACCTGATCAAAACACCATTGTTACAAATCAAGAAAAAAAAGAGCCATGTTATTTACACAATAACAAAAATTAGGTTTGCACAGCCCTCTATGAAATAAGACTTGTGTGTGTGTTTGTGTGATAATGTGCCCAAGATCGAACCTCGTCCCAAACGTTTTTTGGTTTTTTTTGTCTACGACCCGTAGAGGTCTCTACGGGCCTTAGGCAAAACATCAACATCCATACCTTTCTTCTTCGTTGCCAAAAATTAATAAGACTTCTTCTACAGGCCGTAGAGCCCTCTACGGCCCGTAGAATGTTCAAAAAATGAAGTCTACGACCCGTATAGGGTTGTCTGAATAAATTTGCTACTTGTGCAAATATCCGGAGCCAAAAAAAAGTTCAAAACTTTTATCATATAAAAGATCAAAAATAGAGTGATGGTGGTGGTAATATAGCTAGATCTTTGTCACTCCTTTTCCTGCACACCATACTCCACTATACCAGTCTACCACACATAAAATACACAATAAATGAATAAATGGATTTAAAAAAAAAAAAAAAGACATAAAATACTTGAAAGAGAGGTTTAGCTAGGTTACTGGGGCATAGGTTCCAGCCAGCACAATGAGTGATCAGCCGACAGCAAGAGGAGTGAGCACATGCAAAATCTCAACAAATATATTTACTCTATATACAAGTTGTTGCATGTACTCACTCTCTTCTGTCAGCTTTCTTTATCTTTGTAAACATCACATACATATATATATCCTGTCATGAGAAAACAAGATTCAAACTCAGATCTAAAGCCATCAAATACCCCACTTTAATCCAAAAAAAAAAAAAAGAGTGAAGAAAAGGAATACCCATCAAGAAAACTAAATGAATCAACAAAGATGAGGCACAACAATCATGTAGTGATTTAGGGTAACAATATATTGAAGGTAGCTAGTAATATGAATGATAATAATAGTCATATATCATGCATATAAGTGTTTGTTTCATGAAACAAGTACTGGTGGGGTGAGGTATATATATATTGAAAGTGAAAGGAGGAGACAATGCAAATAAAAGGCCATTTGGGTCTATTTATAAACTCATCATCAGATTAATTAACGTCAACAAACTAATTAATTAATTACCTTTCACCAATCAAGATTAATAATAATAATAATAATATAATAAGTGAGTACGTAGTGTGGTTGTGTAGATGGGATTGGTGAGGGAATCCGGCGGGTGAGTGAGAGTGGAAGTGGGGGCCCGTTGCTGTGTTGTCGCCGGAAGGAGGGCTTTACAGTCGAAAGCAACAGAGTAGCGCACGTAATTCAAGGAAGAAATCCTGTGCTTGCTTCTTCGTACTCTTTGATTATTATATACAAAACAAAATGTACCGTAACCTAAGCTAAACTCCATAACCTAACATCTTAGGAAGGAAAGGTTTCTTGTACTTTTTATAACTAGCAGAATGCCCGCACGATACGGCTGGGAATACAAACATTTTTTAAAGGTGTGTATGGTTTGATTCGTTCAGTTCGGTTATTAGTCTTAACAAAAATCAAAGTCATCGGCTAAACGATCTTATTGACCAATTGGCTAACTGGTTCATTTTATTTTGTAAGATTGTTGGCTTTTAATTTGGTTCAGTTAATTACTTAATTTTTTTTAATAACCAAAACCAAACTTTGTCTAAAATTTTGGCTTAGAGATACATGAAATGAGTGTATAAAACTACAAATACATGAAACGGAAGCTAAGAATATATGAAATGTTCGATTTTAGCTTGGTTAAATTTGGATAATTAATGGTATACAAAAAAACCCGATAACCAATTTTAAGTTAATTCGATTGATTGGCAATTTAGTTTTCAATTGATTTAGGTTGGTTATGTCTGTTTTCGGTTATTGTTCACCCCTATATTTTGTTAGTCACGTAACACATCAATTTTTTAAAAACTAAAAAATAGTAATATGACAAACCATGTACTCCATAGAGATGAATACATCGTAAACAACAAGTTTAATATCACCTCTATGCAAAGCTACTTTGGCCACCAATCGATCGATTCTTTCAAACCCTATATGTTATTAAACCACAACAGCTCATTCCAGACGAACAACAGTAAAAATCAAAGTATATAAAAGCGTAAAGCGTGGTGGTGGGTGGTGGTGGACGGTGGTGGTGGATGGTGGTGGTGGACGGTGGTGGGTGGTGGTGGACGGTGGTGGTGGTGGGTGGTGGTGAACCGTGGTAGGTGGTGGTGGACAGTGGTGGTGGTGGTGGTGGTGGATGGTGGATGGTGGTGGACGGTGGTGGTGGATGGTGGTGGTGGTGGTGGTAGTGGTGGTGGACGGTGGTGGTGGACGGTGGTGGTGAACCGTGGTGGTGGTGGACCGTGATGGTGGTGGACCTTGGTTGGTGGTGGTGGTGGACCGTGGTGGTGGGTGGTGGTGGTGGACCGTGGTGGTGGTGGTGGGTGGTGGTGGGTGAGGAGAAAAGAAGTGGAGAAGACCTTTGAAGACCTTAGAAGACTTTGGAACATGTAACACCTCGAGGTGTTACGGGTCTCTTTAACGGGTCGGGTCGGACCTGACCACCCGATTATTCAATTAAATATTCAAGTTCGAATCTTCGCGATAAACCGTTTCAACCGAATATATAGATAATAATTATTAAGATTTTATTATCTCGGTTAAACGCTCCTTATCTGCTATTAACCCGCTGCCAAACGCCTATTATTTTACTCTTATAACCGTTACCAAACATCACGAGTTCCAGTTATTATCCCCGTTGCCAAACACCCTCTATTTAATTCTCTTATAAAACCACCTCTTTCTCTTGTCTCTCGCTCTCTCTCTCTGTTCAGTATATACACACACACAAGTGTGTTCCTCTAATCAAGAAGCTCTCGCCGGACAGCCATGGCGGCCATCGCCGCCTCCGCTGCTGCTCCGGACACCGCTGCTCCTCCTCCGGTCATCGTCCTCCACTGCAGCAGTCCTTTTTCCGGTAAGCCTCCTCAGCTTTATCCGATCAACACCATCCCTCTTCTTCCCTTATTTTCTGCATAACACACCCGCACAACACACGGTATGTGTGTGTGTGATAAGAGTATCAACCGGTCACCGGAGATGGTGACCGGTACCGGCGTTCCTTTTCTTCTCTCGATAATATAGCTAAACCCGATAATCTTTCCTTTCTATTCGAGTCACCGGTAACCACCCTTGAAACAACCCTCTGTTCCGGACAACGAACCGGACAGTCACCAGTCATGGTGACTGTCACCGCTGAACCCAACCATCAAACCGGATGAACCACAGTAACTTTAATCGAGTCAGTTTCTGGTCGTGCCTGAGATGTTTCCGGCGAGTCCTCCGGTTACCAAACCTTCTCTTTGATGTAATTATAAACCGTGTCCTGTTCCTATGTTCCTGTTAATACACCCGATAAACATCTCTCTGTTTCATAATCAGGCAGTTACCGAGGCGTGGTGACTGCCATCGGGTCTTGATGATCTGCGGATGCGAATCCCGATAACATGGCCTTATGTTTCCGGTTGGAGCTCATGAACCATCCTGTTGTTTTGAGCGGTTCTTGATAACCACTTGCAAGCCCCTTCCGATTATTCTAAATAACTGATCGGGTTTTTCCCCCATGAGAAGTGATTGTGTTTTGGTTATGAACAAGTACCATTAATTATAATTATTAACATGTTGTTATGTTGATTGTTATGAGGTACCAAAGTTAGAAGACGGGTCCAATACCCGGTTCGGTACAACTTACGGTCAATCTCCGATCCGGTTATAAATCCGGTAAGTAAAAGTGATTGGTTCCTAAGTTATACAATCTTATAATCTATTATTAACATAAAGATTATGTTTGGTTGCGAGGTACCGTTAATCAATCGGAGAATAGAGTCGATATCGAGTCGACTCAGTGACTCGGTCAACACCCGGAATAGAACCCGGTCCAATAGCTAGGCGAGGAATATTATTAGAATTATACTAATATATATATATAATACGGATAACGTACGGACTTGATAATAATAATAAGAGAATAATAATCATATATAAAATATATACGTTTATATATACACAATTTAATATATTGACGATATACTAGACTCGGGTTAATAATAATACGCTCTGCCGAACCATCATCCGGGTAAGTACGTGTCTAGAGTTCTTTAGGTTCGTGTGCCAAGCTGTAATGGCCAGCTGTATATAATTTACTGCCAAGCTGTAATGGCCAGCTAGATTTAGGATGTCCGTGTCGTGTCAATAATAAACCCCGAGTTTAGGACTATCTAATATATACTGAATTCTATATATATAAATTATATATATGATATATATCCTAAGTATTACAATCTAACAAGTCCCACGCGTAACACGTATCAATATATATATATGAAATATAATTGTAATAAGAAGATTAGCTAGAGATTAACGCAAACCAGTGAGTATCGTGAACTCCCCACTTTTACTGTTTTATTAAGTGTTTTCGGGGGAATACATGTCATTTATAAGAAAACATAATAATGCATTACATAAAAGAATGATTATTAATAAAAGTTATATAAAGGGGGTAATAGAAATGACAAGGACAGTACTGGACGGTATCGCCATTTCCTTTCTTGTCCAACTAGAGGACAAGAACCAGTTTTACCCGAGTAGAGGGTGGAAATAATTATATTTATCACAAGCAGAGTGATACCCTAGATAGGAATGGCAACCAATAGAATATAATCGGAATAATAGACATATAGTCGAATTAATAGAATATATTTTCCCCTCCAGAATTAGAACTGTAAAGCATGTTTATAAAAGAATATTTTAAATAAAAGAATTATCAATAAACGAACTGGCCATTCACTTTATAAAATACACGACCTCACCAACTTTATGTTGACAGAAACTATTTTTGACATGTGTTCAGGTAACCCAACAGATATGATGACGTGGATCCTGGAAGACTAAAGACTGTTATTAACCTGGATTCCGCTGTGTAGCTCCGATAACCCGACCCGACGACCCGGCCACGTCAGCCAGGGTCGTTACAGAACAAGTCTGCACCAAGAAGAGGTCAGGAAGACCTTTTTGAGTTAAAGGTCTTCCAAAAAACAAACAATCTGCAGACCCCAAACGTCTGCGCGGGTCTGCATGGCACAGACAAAAGAGGTCAGAAGTGCTTCTGAGCAAAAACCAAACAGCACCTAAGTCATAACTTCGCGAGGGTAACAAGGGTAAATAGCTGGATTCATTAAGGGCAGTATAGTCATTTTGCAACCCAATTCAATTATTCGCGGGGCATGAGTAACTACTGAGGTTATTCATGGGGCATAGTGATCTGACATATTTTATTTTTATCCCTTATTCATCCGTGCACTCGTTTCACCTTTAATTAAACTTTTTTTCTCTCGTTTTAACCCACGAACACCTGTTTAACACCAAGACACAACTAAGTATCTAAGACACGATATAAATGAACGTTAAATGATTAAAAACTACACAAAAATAATATCTAAAGTGAAACTAGATTTTATGAAGGTGTTAATTGTTATGTTGTGGTGAGTTGTAATGTCATCACATAATAAGTACATATGTACTACCTTTAAAAAAAATAAAAAAATTAGTACACATGGACTAGAATCGTTACCTTAAGTCTTTCGTTCAACAAGAATAAGACAAATTGGGAATGCATTCCAACCGACGGATTTATGCATTATCTCCATTTGATTTTGTTGTTGCTACAATGAAGCTTGTCCAAACAACCACTAAAATTCTAGGCAGATCAGGTTAATAGGCGAAGATCTTAAGGTTGTTGGATTTTCGTTTAATCACATATCCGAAAAAGTCCCTTTAACGACCTTAGTCTTCGTTGGAAACATATAACGTAGGTACCATGACCGGCCCTAGGCCCATTTTCCCTAGGGGTCAATATTATATGTGTGTATATATGTTTAAAATATGAAACAAAAAACTTATTGAACCTCTGAAAAATCTAGAATCTTAAAACGTATTTTGGTAATTTATGACATATCTAAAGCCTTGTAAATTATATTGGGCTCAGCTTGATTCATAGTTAGATAATCCAAATATTCAATCATCTAATCATATCTAAATAATAATATAAAAGAAAAAACACTAAACATTATTATTATTGTAACGATAATAGTTGTTTAAAATAATATTAGTAGAGTTTCATGAATCATAGGTTAGCTATTATGGTATGTTATTTCGATATTATATTTTTGCTATGTTTATTACTATAACTTTAATCATCATTTAAAAAAACATTTTTTTAAGTAATTTATTAGGCTACACGGTGTGGTGGTGTGGAAATGGGCCACGGAGCCCTTTCACACTAGCCCCCCACACCGTGCCCGGGGGGAGCAGGGCGTGGACTGGTAGAGATTTCTAATGGCGTGGGACAACGCATGATGGTTGACATGTTGGTCATTCGTTGGGCTAATTAATTCAAAGTGTTTTAACCGTTTAACAACGGCAGGTAAAAAATTAAATTTATTATTAAATTCAATTTACCAAATTAAATTTAATGTTGCCTATATATACCCCCTTTACACCCATTATTTTCAATATCACACACAAAGTTGTTGTCTACACTTTCCACATTACCCACCGAATACCCCAACCCTCCACTGTCTACAGGAGTTCAAAGTCTTGCTCGATGGTTCAAATTGAACCACCGAATCACTAAGCCGAAAATAGACCGACTTCTGAAACAAATGTCGATGTTTCGATGCGATCCACCAAACAACACTACAACAACTCCCCCCCAATACCCTCGAATACGAGACAGTTGAACTCACCAAAATTGAATACGAGTTTTGTGGCCACGTGAGTTTTATTTTTTAGATTCGTTTGTTTAATTTTGATGTTTTTATTGTTAATTTAATGTTTATTTTTAATACACTGTTTAATAGTATGTGTTATTTAAGTAATTTAAAAATAAATGATAATGATAAATCCACGGTGACCAAGGGCGCAACTCTTAAGGGGCGCCCCTTCCCCCTGAATTTTCGCTCAGAAGTTTCGATTATATAGTATTCGTATAATTTTTTTTGTAATATACGGTTTCAACCCCCGTAACTGGTTTTTGACCCCCCGAAACAAGTGATTTCCAACCCTTCGAAGTTTCGGGTCAAGCTTCGTCGACGGTGACTTTGACAACAAACCTATCCCCAAAACCCGGTTCGGATAAATACCTTATTTGTTACCCAAGTTAACTTGTTACCCTTGAATACCTTCTTCTGCACTGCAACTCAATACAAACGATCAACAAACAACAAGAACAATCAAACAATCCGTACGACCATGGCTATGGAAGCATACACCTCCAAATACCCAGACGAAATCCATAAAGACGTTCTCTTTAACGCTAGACAAACCTG
The DNA here is from genome assembly GCA_028751855.1 of Ambrosia trifida. Taxonomy (NCBI): domain Eukaryota; kingdom Viridiplantae; phylum Streptophyta; class Magnoliopsida; order Asterales; family Asteraceae; genus Ambrosia; species Ambrosia trifida. Next base: position 73,499,310 of record CM054123.1, on the reverse strand, counting down.
CTACAAGGTAAGTAAACCCATTCATCTTATCAACTGTCATAATATTAATAATATTATTAATCATTAATATATTTAATTACCAGGCTCGTGATGCGTTCTACGCATGCCTAGAGAAAGAATCTCGCAACAAAGCCACTGAAAGTGCTGCAGTGGGTCTGTTGTATCCTGTTGAGTGCAACAAAAGCAGACAAGTTTATGAGAAAATGTGTAGACGCACTTGGGTGAGTTAAGTTGTTAACTGAACCATGGTTTTGATATGGGTTTGGTGAGTAGGGTTAAATTGTTGATTGTTTGATTGGTTGTGTGTTTTAGGTGACACATTTTGATAGGCAGTATTGTGCAAAGAAGAAGGCTCAGAGGCTGTTAGATGATAATGAATCGAGACGAGGGCCGATGTCGCTTCCGCAGAAGTCTACGTTTACATCGGCTAATTGAGGGTATGGTTCGAATCCTATAATGTGTGTTTTAGTTATGTTTGGATTTATGTTGATGGATTGTGATAATGGATTTGCATATGTGAAGTGATTGAGTAATTACCCTTATTAGTTATTAGGTGGTAATAGGACCAATACATGACATTTAGCTTTGTGATAGCGTCATAGTGATCGTCGCCTGGGTTTTGAAAAGCGCGCCTAGGTGCAAGGCGCATCCTAGGGCGCCTCAGGGCTTTGTGCCTACCCAATTTCCCAAAGGCGCGCGCCTCAGGCGCTTTTTGGGCAAACTTTCAGTCGCTTTTGACCGTGAGGCACGCGCCTCACGTACACCATGTATTTTTATGCATAAAATGTTAAATGTTGTACCTTGGTGTTTTTGGCTTGTACATATAGGTAAAATCACATAAAAACCTTATTTATAGCTATATTTTAGGTAAATAAAGCTAAAAACTCATTGGATATATAAAAAAAATTATATAATTAGTGTGCGCTTCGGGTACGAAAATCCCACGCTTTTTGCGCTTCGCGCGATGTGCTTAGACCTCATCGCTTTTGTGCAAGACATGTTTTTTTAAACCAAGATCGTCGCTTATATTGGAGTGTTGTATGTCTAACAATTCGATATTCGCTGATGAATGATGTCTTCAAGTTAGGTCTTGGGATGAAGATGTGCTTCTAAAAGTAACTAGTATGTGCACTAATTTGTAGCGTAGATAGGTTATGAATAACGAATGGGTCAATTTGGGTTGTGTTTTATGTCAAACTAGTCGGTTAAAGTGTTAAACAAAGTTAGCTAAATGGATAACCAGTCAAATATAACAGACTTTTTAAATTTAGTGTTTAAGTACACTTAAAATTCTATTTCAAGTCCAGCCCTGTCGCTCATCACCCGTTGTGTGCTTGTTGTCTCCGCCTATTACCAGTTACCACTGAACCTATAGTGTCAGATCCTAACAAGAAGCAACAAATTTGAACCAAAAGTCCAAAACATAGTTGAAAATCGAATCAAAACTCAAGAAAGCTGAACAATTAATCGAGAATCACACCTGATTGAGCTATTGCAGCAACAATAGTGAGGAACTTTACATTACTACCATGTGAGAACCGGTCACCGGTAAACTCATGGTCCAGTGTACTAACTACTAACCAATAGGAGCATGTAAAAAAGTAAAACGCGGCCTGTGACAGGCAGCTGGTCCTTAAGGGGTGTATAACATACCTGATTTGGTGCAGGATTACTATGATGCACTGTAAAGGTAGCTCACCAACATCATACCCGCGTTATAGTCATTTCAGTGGGTATATTATACGTGCTACTGTGCTAGTCAATAACGTAAGTCCATAGTCGTGTATTACCTTAACTCACTTATCGGTTTGTTTTTGTAACAGTAGCAGCTCAGGCCATACGGTCATCTAGCGTATAAGCTTCACAATCGCGTATCTGCATCAAAAGGAATTTGGAATAGTGTTTGTTGGAACAAAAACGTAACAAAGCCGTGTTAATTAAGCACATCCTATTTCATTTTTTAGCTTAAAAATAGGCAATGCATGTTAACAGTTACTCAGTTAGCATGTTTCTTTCTTTGGGCCTTTAAAGCCCAATAACATATATCATTCACTTGATTTGGTAGTTTATTTGTCGGCCTAATTTCGAGCTCCTGCTGTTTTCATATGGGGGCTGCTAAACGTACCCCCTTTATATTATTTTTACTAAATATACTCCCCCCTTCAAGTTTTTGTATAATACAAATTTAACCTTTTACTTTCTTTTTTGCTAAACATTATTCCATAATCTTTTGAATTTTTATATATATATATATATATATATATATAATTTTATAAAGATTATCAAGATCCTTTTTCATAATTTCAAAGATATAATCTAAATTTATATATATTACAAAATTGTAGAATTGTTTTGATAGATCATGAGAACACAAGATTTGAGTTGATAAGTTCGTTAAATTGATATTCATGCGTGGGCTAAACGATTTGATAAATCTGAAAAAATAGAGGGGGAAAGTTGACAAATTTTAAAGTGGTTTTTCAGGGAGGGGGTATGACAAGTAACAAGGGGGTACGTTTAGCCCACCCCTTTCATATATAGACCCGTCACGGAACCGATTGCTATATTGATCTAATCAGTATTAAAAATCGGATGATGTCATGAATAATTTAATAATTTTAATAGTTAAAATTAAAAAAAAAAAATACAAGTTGGTAGAGATTCAAGAAAAAAATGGAAGTATACAAGTTGAGGAGAACCAACACGTTTTTGTACCCCTGGCTTTTGATACCTTCGGCTCCTTGGCACCGGAAGCCATCCGTTTCCTGTCCAGAGTCGAACAGGTTATTCATAGCAGTGTCTCGACTCCGGGGGGGGGGGGCAGGGGTTCGTTTTTAGTAGGCTAGGGTTTGCCGTCCAGAAATGGGTGGCGGCGCAGCTTGTTGCCCGCCTGCCCGCTATCTTAATGTAATTTTTCCCGATGATGTTTTAATAAAATATAATTATTAGCAAAAAAAAAAAAACATAAAAAACGTATTTGTTTGATCATCTTTTGAAACTAGGTAAAACAATTATTGTATCGCATAGACGCATACACATACATACAAAGAAAAAATTAACAAATAGTACTTCATTCAATTTCAACTGGTTAAAGTGCCATCCTTTATCCATTTGATTAAAACATATATCGAAGCATTTAGGTGCGACAATTTTTTGACATGACTAGAAATGTAACCCAAACACTGACATGAAAAAAATGGGTTTGGGGCAACTAGCATGACCCGTTTAAAAATATGGGTCGGGTTCGGGACTTCGGGTCGACCTGTATTAAAAACAGAACAGGTCATATTCGGGTTGATACATATAAAAAACAGGTTGACCTCTTAACCCGTTTAAGTATTTGGAAAAGAAATTTATTATATTTTTTGTTTTGTTTTTCCATCTTCATTTTATATAGTTAATTATAATAGTGTTTGTTTTGGCACCCCATATTATTTACTTGTCACACTCATACTCGCCATTAAATACGTTATCGATAACCCGCAGTGCGTTTCAACCCACCAACCCGCAACACATCAACCTGACACGATTGACACCCCTAGAAGAATTCATGAGTTCAAATCTTCCAATCCTTATAACATTTAATGTTAGCTATCCATCAGTAGACCACTCGATCTATTGAACCGTCAAATCTATCGTATGACAGGGTGAACTCGAGAAGTTTGAAAAAAATATCTAAACATAAAAAGTTGATCTAAATGACTAAACGGGTTACTGGATCAACCATTGGACGTCCTAACCGACTAACCGACTTATGCACATGGACACTTTAATATTGTTCCTTTGCTAATAGTACTATAGCAGAACTTCTTTTGTACATGGCACTTTTTTTTTGTTATGGGTCAACATTTGGTACGAGGTACTTGTACCAAACCAGTACTTTCGATACTGATATAGTGATATTTTGTTTTATTGTTGATAACTTAACCAATATTGTCGTAATACGATACCGATGTTGATACCGTATTCGTTTCTATAGTTCTCTTGGTGTTCAATATAAACGAAGTTCACCCTAAGGCCTACATTTTCTTAAGTTATAAAACAAAAATATGTTGTTTTAAAAGTTTCCTCTTTGTATAAACTATAAAACAAAAATATGTAAATAAACATTTAAAAAATAAATCACATGTTTATAAAAATATATAAAAAAATGCAGTACCCTAGATCCTTCCCTTGTTTCCATCTTGTAAAACACAACTGGTATATATACCAACACACAGAACACATAAACTTCTGTAACTCTAGTTTTCTTTCTTTTCAAACAATATCAAACCCTAAACCATCAAACCCTAATTGTATCCCTCCTTCTTCTGCACTTCAATTAATTATTATTATTCAATTAACATACGAATTTAATCTCCACAACAAACCACCCAATCATCTGCTTTGTTAGTTAGTTGGTTGTTGTTTGAGGATCTAATAATGGAAGACGACGATGAGTTCGGAGATCTTTACACCGATGTTCTCCAGCCTCTTCAAACCACGTCGTCTCAGGTACAAGATCTCAATCATTCAATTCCCAGTGATGATGAGGAGATTCTTTATGGCTCCAAGAATTTGATTAATAATAATAATAATATTAATGATAAAGATGGAGCTGTAGTCAAAACTGATTTAGGAGCTAGGGTTTTGGGGAAAGTAGAAGAAAAGGGTATTCAAAAAGATTTCATTTTTCAGGATAATAATAATAATAATAATAATAATAATAATAATAATAAGGAAGAGGAAAATTTTGGGATTGAAGAGGGTGGAGAGGAGGAAGAGGAGTTTTTGATTCCGGGTTTATCGACGTCGGGAGGTCGGGGTATGGAACAGGGTGGTGATGAGTGGGATGATAGTGACAGTGAGGATGATTTGCAGATTGTGTTGAATGATGATAATATTGGAGTGGGGATGATGGGGATGGAAGGTGGAGGGGGTGGATTTGATGGAGGGGTTGAAGATGATGGTGGTGATAATATGTTGATTGTTACGGGTGATGTCGATATGAATAATCATGTACAAATGGATGAGACGCAAGATTGGGGAGAAGATGGCGGTGAAGGAGGAGGAGGGGAAAGGAAGGATGTGTTGGGTGGTGATGCAGGGAAAGGTGAAGGTGGAGGTGCGGTTGTTGCGCAGAAGATGGGGTACGCCGCTCATGGGTATCATCCGTTTCATTCTCAGTTTAAGGTCAGTGATAATTGTAATACATGTAGGTTGATCTACTGATATTGAAATGTAAATTAGTGTACTTTGGATCGGTGTATAGTGTGAAAATAGTTGCAAGGATTAAATCAGGGCCACCGCTAAATGTGGTTATGTTGTTGTAATGGCTCCTTCTATTGATAAATGAAAATATTTTCTTCCTTTATGGATATACTCCGTATATGTTTGTGTCGTTTTGACATATGATTTTATATTATTGAGTTTATACCGTGAAGTTTTTTTGTTTATATATGTTTAATTATTGTGAATGGTGCTAAGACAACCTTTGATTTGTTTCTGCGACGAAAATGTTTCATCCAGACACACACAGCTCGTGTTCTAGATTATAAACTAATGAGGTTACTTCTTGATATAGTTTAATCTCTTTTTATTTGGGGAACTGTGTAGTATGTGAGACCTGGTGCTGCACCTATACCTGGAGCAGGTCCTGTAGCAACTGGTGGAGTCCCGGGTCAAGTTCGTCCACCTGGAAGTTTGTTATCTTTTGCTGGTCGAGGTAGGGGTGAATGGCATCCTGCTGGCATGAAAAACGTGCCTCCTAATATGCAGAAAAATTTTCATCCGGGTTGGAACAACAACGGAGCAGGTCGTGGATTTGCTAGTGGACTGGATTTCACCCTTCCATCACATAAGTAATAACCGTACACTACTATCATCTCTTATCTAGATTGCTGATGAGTTTCTATACTCTATGGGGGTTATTTGGTTGTGTCGGGCAACGAGTCTAGTATGATTAAAAATGATATGATTTAGGTCGAATTGGACGTTTTACATCAAACGAGTCAAACTGTCAAAACAAGTGATAGTTTTATATACGTGTTGGGTTGACCAAAAACACTTTTGGCCCAACTTTATGCTTTTTATATATTTATCTATATCGTGTCAATTATGATTACAAAATGAAGTGTAATGTAAATTTTTTAGTAAACTGATTTAGGTGGTTTTATGCAAAAAAATAAAAAATAAAAATACAATTTGGGCAACTTTCTGCACTGTTTGACCCATCTGACTATTTGGCTAATTATTTTAAATAATATAATATGATTAATATCCATGTGACCTTGTTAATAAGTAAGTAGGTGTAAACTGTCACCTCTGGTAAGATCCAATGCATTTAGTTTCGTTCAAGTAAATTCCAATTAATTTTCATTCTAAATTTCTATGAGTTATGTCAAATCCTTTTAAGTTGTGAATATAAGTTTGCAGACTATTCTAGGTGGTTTCAGGTCTTAGTTTGATACTTGGCTGGACATAACAAGGAAATAGGTAAGAAAATAAGTCTGGTTGTGGACTAGTAAGGTGATCTTTGTTTTAAAATGCGTGATGCGCTCCGATGCGTTTTGGTCCAAAAACCCGATGCGCGATGCGCAATGCGTGATGCGTGATGCGCAATGCGTGATGCGCGCACATCATGTATTTAATGCGGTTGTTATTAAAAATACTAAAAAAATAATTATACATAATAATTCTTGTATTTTTATTACTCAAACACAAGAACATACTTATAAATCATATTTAAAACATAAAACATATTAAAAGAATACAAAAAAAAAAAAAAAACTTAATGCTTAACCAATTAAGCTCTATAAGTCTATAATAATCAAAGAAAACAAATAAAGAAACCTAAAAATGAAAAATAAAAGAAATAAAGACCAGTTAAAAGGTAAGATTAAGTAAAAAACTCTGAAAAAGTTTTGTATCTGCAAAGTTCTCTCTCTACGACACAGATCAGAAAAGGTGTACCTTTACTCCAAACATAACTAAAAAAACTCTAAGTTTCAAGGCAACTTTTTAGATAACATATATTTTTTACACTTTACAGTTGTATAAAATTAAAAAGCTTCATGTTTCAAGGCAACTTTTTAGTTAATATATCTTTTTTATGCTGCATGAAAATAAAAAAATCCCTTCATTTTTAGTGTTGCACGCATCAGAACGCATATTGCGCATCACCGCATCATGCACGCATCACCGCATCACCAGCGCATTACGTAATCTGCTCGCATCGCTCCACCTGATGCGCAATATTCATCGCAACGGTCGCATCACGCATCATGCGCGCATTTTAAAACCAAGAAGGTGATTACTATAAGATAAACTATCATACAGATACTACATATTCTAAAGCGATTCATCAAGTTTGACTTTGATCTCCGAAAAACGTATTATAAAAACTATTCTGATTAGGTATTTTTACATGCAACCGTATTTGTAGAATTCTTCACAATGTAATAATCTGTACCTAGAAGCAAGTCGTAGTATATTGGGTGTAAGATTATTGCTTGTGGTCTATGCACTATGAAGTTTGGCAGACTTAAAGAACGTAATTATTAAAAAAAGCTAGCGTAAAAAGAATATTTAATAGTGTTCTCAGTTTCTCACTAAATTGGACTATTCTCACATAATTGATAATCCCAAATCTCTCTCTCTCTCTCACTCACCACATTGAACTATTCTCTCTCATGTATGTGTGTATGTTCACGCGTGCGTGCGTGCGTGTGTGGTGTATGTACGGGTGATTCATTTTATTATGCTTCTACAATGAGTTTTAACCTCCTGTAATCTTCTCAGGACTATATTTGAGGTGGACATTGATGGTTTTGAGGAGAAACCGTGGAGGCTACAAGGCATTGATATATCAGATTTTTTCAACTTCGGTATGAATGAGGAAACCTGGAAGGGATATTGCAAACAGCTGGTGAGTGCTACAAAATTTCATGCACATGTATAGATCTTAACATGGAAAAAGGTGAACCATGATTACAAAATATTGCCTTCATTTTTGTTTGTAGGAACAACATCGCCTAGAGGCTACAATGCAAAGTAAAATCCGCGTTTATGAAAGTGGTAGGACTGAACAGGTATGTATTGCTTTTATATGCGGTCCATACTCATGATACTGATGATATATAAACAATATCACTTTTTATTCAATATTTCAGGAGTATGATCCTGATCTCCCACCAGAGCTAGCTGCAGCTGCGGGTCATGATATCCCAACTGAAACCCGCAACTATGGAAAAGTTGACGTGCAAAGTGACTTACCTAAGGGGTCTGAACGCCCTCGGATGCAATTGGTATGGACTAATTATGTTTAAATTGTTTCATTAAAGACTCATAAATATAGCATTTGCACTTCTGTAAAAGCAGTGGTATAACCAATTTACCTACAAATGGTTTGGGTTTTTTTTTTTTTTTTTTTTTTTTTTCAAATAACAGGTCAAATGATTTATATCTTAAAATTTTGTTTAATTATATTCCATTTTGCCCACTAGTTGGTTGATGCAGGTTACATTTTACATATAACAAGCCAAATGGGTCAGTCAGGTTAGAAGTGAATCAAAATATATTTAAATGCTTACAGCCTTATATCCTTTTCTTAAGGGAGTTAGGTTAGTGTTTTAGTTGTGTAATTTAAAAAAAAAATTTATAAAGATGTTTGCAGGTCAAACCCAACCTTCCAACGATCCTTCCTATTTTGCTTTGTTTTGAAAATCACCCATTTTGATTCAAACTACCAAATCTGCATATTTCGCCAAATTTATACTTTAGTTTGCCATGGAAGTCCTAATTACATGATACTTTGGAAAATACAGCCAACTGGAAAAGCAATACAGGTGGAAACTGGATTTGGCGAACGACTTCCATCCATTGATACAAGACCACCGCGAATCCGTGATTCTGATGCTATTATTGAGGTGATTGGTCTAATCTACACTTCAATTTATCAGAGTCCAATTTATCAGTGCCCTCTTTCGCATAGCTGATTCGTGATTTGTTTTTTTTTTTTCAAAAAACAGATTGTCCTGCAGAGATCTCCATCTCCAGAGTCTATTCCAGAAGAAGATGATGTTGCTGAGCATCTTGAAGATATTCCCTTAAAAGAAAATAAAAATGACAACCTTGAGACGGAAGACGAAATTGTATCTGAGGCTGATCGTTTCGATAAACCACAACCTTATAACAATGGTAGAAAGAGAGAAGTTTCTGGAAGGAGAGGACCGGTTGTTGGTTCCAGTCATGAACTGGCAGTTACAGGAGATCGGGCCCCACATTTTTCAGAAACAGAAGTTGAAGATCATCCTGATTCAAAAAACAGGACCTCTTCCTACCCTAACAAGAAGCATAACTCGTCACATAATCACATTGACAGGTAGGATTTAAAGTGTTATAATAGTTGCCTTGTCGTTTATTTTCTTCTAGTTGATTTTAACAAGCGTTTTCCAATTGGTTTTTATTGTAGGCCAATGAAGAGAACAGCATCCAGCAGATCACCCCGTTTTACTGATAATCAAAACGAAGAGTCAACTGAAAGTGTTGACCATAAGCAGAGTCATTCATCATCTCCAGTTACAATTGGCAGTGTTGATGATCGAAGTTTTGACCAAAATGATGCTATTAAAGATGCGGTTACTGCTGAAAACACAGATGACAAAGATAGCATCAAAGATGAAAAGTTAAGACATAAAATGAAAAAACAAAAAATGATCACTCAAGCAGAACATTTTTTTGTTGATAGAGGTGAAGGTCAAGAGGATTCAATTCACAGTGGAAACATCCGGAAACCCGTGAAGGAACCCAGGGGTCGTGATGAAAAACAAGAGAGAGAAAGGCACCAAATGGCAATGAAGGGTATGGAAGATCAGTATTCCCATAGAAAGTGGGAATCAAATCAAGCGTATCGGTCACACCCAAAGTCTGAAAATTATGATAGAAAAAAAGGGAGAGAACCTGAAGGGGTATGGCTTGATGACATGCGGAAAAGAAGCCATAAGGCTAGAGAAAATGAAAGAAGTGATAAAAACGAATACCGATCAAGAAAACAATTGGATGATGGTGGTTGGAAGGGTGACCATGATAGGGATATGATGCCTGTTTTAAAGAGGGATGAGGGTTTAAAAACTCAAACCCGTCATCATACCATTCCTGAGGGTATGCAGAGTAAACGGGAAGAATCGTTGCATTCCCATAGAGAAAGTAACAGCAGGCGAAAACGGGAAAGGGAACGGGATGATAGTTTGCAGAGAGAGAAAGTAGAAAGACAGAGAGAAAGAGATGAGTGGAAAGAACGAGAAAAAGAAAAATCTTGGTTGGGCCATACTAAATTGAAAGAAGATTCTAGAAGTTCAAACAAAGAATACCCGTTTAAGGAAACAGGCTGGGACCCGATAAGTAGACGGGAGAAATTTGAAAATGAAACCGTTTCCAGGCATCGAGGACGTGATGATGTGTATGCGCATGGAAATAAGATCAATAGTGAAGAAAGAATATCTTCAAGGCATGAGAGGGGATATAGTGGTAGTGCTAAAGATATGCATGGTGCGCAAGAAAAGAAGCATAAAGAAACCCTTAAAAAGGGTAAAGAAATTGATGGTGCTATTCCGAATTCCTTGGCTACTTCTAGAAGGAATCGAGAAGATCACATCAGTCAAAAAAGTGACCGGGTACGTTAATTAGTATAACCTAACTTTTAGAAAAAAGTCTTCAGTTTTACCTTTTAAACACATTAAATCACTATCTGGTTGTCTCGGAGTGTGGGAAACCAATATATATGTGCCGGATGTGTAGAGAGAGATAAGATGGTTCAAGTTTAGTTAAGTTCAATCTATTCATGATCACTTACATATTATTCGTAAGCTACTCACTTTCAACATAGTTCGGTTTTTTTATTTTTTTTTATTTTTTTTTATTTTCTCAAAGACAAGATTTAGGATGGTGTATGTTTACAGTGGCATAAATTTTGTGCACATGTAGTCCTGTTGATTATTAAGCAAGGGTTTTTTTTTTCTGTTTTGATTCACTGTCTTACAGTGTTGTAAAAGGCGTTCTAGGCGGCTTTGTTGCAAAACAAGGCCGAGTTGACCGATTACTCCCCGAGTACTCGCTCCAGGGTAGGTCACCGAGTATAGCCGAGTTGGCCGATTACTCCGAGTACTCCCCGCATAGGCCGACTTAACCCCCGAGTATTCCCCCGATTAGTCCGAGTACTCGCTCCAGGGTAGGTCGCCGAGTACAAGGCCAAACCGAGTTTTACAACACTGCTAGGCGGCCTATTAATCGGTGCCTAGTCGGTAATCGGCAACTCACCGCCGGCTTTTCAGCAATTTGTTCACATGTAGTCCTGTTGATTATTAAGCAAGGGTTTTTTTTTCTGTTTTAATTCACTGTCTTACAGTGTTGTAAAAGGCGTTCTAGGCGGCCGATTAGTCGGTGCCTAGTCGGTAATCGGCAACTCACTGCTGGCTTTTCAGCAAATTGGTGACTAAAAGCGGTCCCAGTCAAAGACGGTCAAAATCAGACCTGGGCGGTCCTAGTCGGATATAATCGGGCCTAGTCGGACGTGCGGGACCCGTGATTTTTACTCCTTTAACTAGAATTAGGGTTTGGGTTTAGAAAAGGGGGGGGGGGGGGGGGGGGGGGGAATAGGGAATAGACATGTAGGAGAAAGTGATAGAAATTAGGTTTAAATGACTTTGGCATTTTAACATATAACCCCCTCAAGTTTCACTAGTTTACTTGTAGACTCGAAACTTGTATATAAAGGTTATTTATAATTTTTTTTATAGATTGAATCCAATATTAATTTGTATATTTATATAAAAAACAACTTTTAACATTATATATGTATAAATTTTAAAATTTATACATAAAAATCCCAATCCGACTAATTCCGATTAATCCCTAGGCGGTGGGGCACCGCCTGATTAGCGCCTAGCGATTTCTACAACATTGCCGTCTTAGCTTTACTTCTGTTCTTATATGGGCTTCAACAGCTTCAAGTAGATATATATATATATATATATATATATATATATATATATATATATATATATATATTATCCGAGTATTGGGTAACCTAGCACATTTGTCCATTTATATTATGATTAATTGGTAAGCTAGCTTTTAAGTAAATCAATAAAAACAGATTCTTCCTCAAGTCTACTTGTTTTGAATTAGACCCACTATGATTGATATTCTTTTTGAAGCTATAAGTTTACTTTGAGGCGATCAAGTTTCTGTCTTTGTCATGTACAAAGTTTTATTTTACAAATATTATAAACAACTTTACGTTTACCACAGTCATGCATGTGAACAAGGTAACATAGGGCTTGATTATGCAAATTGTGATCCTTTATTTATTGAATCCTGAGATGAATTTGGACCTTCTGAAATTTTAAATCCCATGAATGAACTGTAGCTATATTCATTTACCGATCATATTCAAATTCCAGAATGTGTTTATTTTTATATTCGCCGAGTCCACATATAAATTTGTTTTCATCTTCTTTTGACATAAAAAAACTGTCCTTTAGTGTTTTCATGTTGTCTGACATATCTTTATCCATGTTTTATAGAGACCAATCGTTCACTTTTTGTCATGTGCCTGATTTCTCTGTCTCTAAATACAAAACAAACGTACAAATACCGTTAAGTATGAATACAATACTAAGCACATTAGTTTTGTTAATGACTAATGTGACACTGCGGATAAAAGGTTGGTTATCCTTTCTTGTGACATTTGCGGAAGTTTATTATTATGCATTTTTTGAAGAAATATATGCTATGTTTTTATAGTTTTTTTTTATTGTTTACTTACACCAAAAGGGGGATACTTTCATTACAGAACCAATTGTAAGTAGAGGACTGCCAGAATCACAAATATATGTATCTTTTTTCTTTAAATGTGATACATAATTAGGTTATGCTACCATGCACTACACTTTCCTACCTCCCATTATATCTGTCTGTAATGTGATGCACAAAGTGTATTACGCCGTGGTTCTGTTCTTATTATTGGTTATGTAATGAACGTGCCCCTACATCAGGAATGCTACTATGTTCTCTTGAAAAATTATTTGTTTTGGTGCTTTTGTCATCGAGTAAGCTTATTTGGTAACCCTGCTTTTCAGATTATTTATCCAATAATTGTATATACTGTTATATTCATATTTTTTTCCAGTCAATCTTGCTTTTTAGCCAAAAAACCGACAACTCTGGACAGATTTGCTCCCAGTGGGACTGGGAACACGAATAATAGATAAATGTTCAAGGTTATATGAGCTTTATATTATTTTTGCCTTTTGGTTAAATCAGGTGAGCTCGAGAGGCAATATTGAACAACGGCCCAATGATCAAAATCTCATGACCCGGAAATCTTCCAAAAAACACAGAGAAAAAGAAAACACTTCATCAGAGGATGAGCAATCCAAAAAAGGGCGTTCAAAGTTCGAAAGATGGACAAGCCACAAAGATATGGATCTTAGTCTTGATAAAAAAGAAACTGATATTAAGTATAAAGTCAGTGACCCCCAGACAAACGTTCAGGCGGAATCCGTTAAACCTCAAGAAAACCTGGAGAAATCAAAATCTCTGGTCGAAGAGAAAAACGAGGATGCAAAACCACTGGAAGATAAACATCTGGACACTGTTGAGAAGTTAAAGAAACGAAGCGAGCGGTTTAAACTTCCTATGCCGAGTGAGAAGGAAGCTTTGGCTATTAAAAAGATAGAAAACGAGCCGTTGCCTTCTGCCCAGCCCGAGACCCGGCCTGAATCTGATGTGAAACCTGAGCGACCCGCTAGAAAACGGCGCTGGACCAATGGCTAAGTTTTAATGCATCTGGCTTTCCTTGTTATGAATTACGGGATTTTAACAATGTAGCCATTTCCCGTTTATTTTGTTTATTCCCTTTTGTAAACATAAAGGTGTATGTATATTTCGAGCAGAAAATGTAACGATAATAGCGGCCAAAGTTGGCACAGAAGATGTTATATCAAGTGGGATGACATTGAGGTATAGGACATTATGTAGTTTCAAAAGTACAATAGTCCTAAAATGCATGTTTATTAACCAATTTTGTTGCAGGAAGGTTTCAGTAGGATTATTGTGTTGTACCATTACTTATTTTGAAGCCATCATGTTCTTTTTATAGAACCATTTGATGTAGCTAAACTTTAGATTTGGTTTTGACATGCATGTTGTTCATACATAAGAGCGTCGTCAACACACTAAATCGCCATAGACCACGTCAGATTCTTACGGGACAAACCTTAATGACCCTAGCGCCTTCAAGAACCTCAATCCTTTCTCTCTCCCGCCTCACAATAGTCAGTCTGTGAACACCCTTACACACGAACATTGGCATCGGAAGACCACAAGAACCATCATCCTCTCTTTTTCATCCAAGCCCTCTTTCCTTCACATCAACCAACCCATTGGAGAAGTTCAAACCTAATATAATCCACCTAAGTAACGTTAAAGGAAAGAAAAACTACCTTTACAGAAGCTCAAATCTAATATAATCCACCAAGTAACGTTAAAGAAAAAAAAACTACCTTTACAACTGTCAAAAAACCCTGGATCTTGGGTGACGTTATTTGGTAACGTTAGCTTTTATGTTTCAATATAAACGAATTTCAAACCAAGTCCTGCATTTTCTTAAAATAAAAATATGTAAACAAAACATTTAAAAAATAAATCACATGTTTATAAAAATATATATAAAAAAAAAAAGCAGTACCCTAGATAAACATCTTGGTATGCTACCTTCCCTTGTTTCCATCTTGTAAAACACAACTGGTATATATATAACATACTGAACACATAAACTCCTGTAACTCTAGTTTTCTTTCTTTTCAAACAATATCAAACCCTAAGAGTATATGTAGTGGGGCTCGTTGTGAGGCGCTATAACCCCTATAGCGCCGGGGAACACCGCCCCCCCAGGCGCTATAGGGCGTTTTGGGTTTGGATTGTTCCCCACATAGCGAGCGTTATGCATGCATTGGTATGTGTAATGGCAGGTTTGAATGCTTGACCGGTGGTTGGGGTGTGGTTCGAAGCATTTATTAAAAAAAAAAAAAAAAAAAAAAAATTTGTATATAAATATACATACAACACAAGACTCACACACATACAACACAATCTGCACAAACACTACACACACACACTTTGAAATTTTATTGTGAGGGAAGAGATGAATCCTTTCGGTCAAGGTTTCGGGTTTGGTTCTCAAACCAGTGGCGAAAACACCCGACCTATAGCTCCGGGTTCGGGTTCAAACCCGCAAAGTTTCACGCACCTCTTAAACCAACCGTATGGTTGGGACCCGAACATGTATAATGTTAACATGGGAGGGAGTTTTGGGATGCCCATAGGAGGTGGGTTTGGCCAAACACAAGTGTACGGGTCATCCCAAATGTTCGGCTCTTCAAATGCTTGGCAAGAGTCGGTTCCGGAGACACAAGGCCCGGTTGAAGAGGAAGAGCCCGGGCGAGGCAAGGCACCCGCGCGACGGAGTCACGCAAGAAAAGAGACGGGCGGTCGTGCCAAGAAAAAGGTTATACCATGGACCGACCACGAGTTGTACTCGTTAACCCGAGCGTGGGTTGACGTGTCGGAGGATCCTGAAGTCGGTAAGATATTATATATTTTTTTGGTAATGTTAAATTTTTTTGGTAAGATATATAATTTTTGGTAATGTTATATTTTTTGGTATGTTTTTTTCAGCCAACTATCAATCTAAAGGCGATTTTTGGAAAAGAGTACGGGAAATATTTTTTGATCTCTCGGGTAAAGGAGAAGGCTACCGGGAGAATGATTCGATATCGGGCAAGTGGACCGATATCAACCAAAAATGCACTAATTTTCAGGGCATTTATCAGCGCACCAAGTTCGGGTGGAAAAGTGGGCAAAGTGACGAGGATGTCTTTGTGGCGGCTTTGGAAGAATACAATCAGACGTACGGGAATTTCCCGTACGTGAAATGTTGGCGCGTGCTGAAAGACTGCACCAAATGGCACCCCGTGCGCCCAACTGTTGGATCTTCTTCATCTAGGGCCAAAAATATGAGGCCTTCAAAAAAGTCGAGGACCTCTGACTCGGTTGATCCCGAAACGCCTACGTCTGACGCGCGTTATGTCGACCTCAACTCACCAGAAGAAAATCCTTTTTTTGCAGGGGAGGAGGGGGCGGAGGAGCTACCTCGTCCCCCCGGTCGACGGGCTGCTCGAGCCGCAAGGACGGAGTCTTCGTCGGGGGTTGATAAGTTAGTCCCGGCATTTGCTGAAATGAACCAGCGGCTCCAAGACTTGCGCGATATCGGGGCTCAGCGTATCCAAGAAAACCGAGAGGTCGTTGACATCATGAAGGAACGACAGTTTGAACGCGACTTTGCTTTTTACACGTCAAACTTTGACCACCTAGAGGGGAAAGCGCTGGAAATGGCTATGAGCCGAAAGGCAAAAATCGAAAAAAAATATGGTTTCTAGTATTTTTATCTTTTATTTATGGTTTGTAATTTTTTTTTTTAGTATTTGTATTTTTTTTTTTGTTTTAGTATTTGTAATATTTTTATTTTTAATGAAATATTATTAAGTATTAAATATTCTTATTTAAATAAAAAACAATAATTAACCAATCATTACCAATCATTTATAACCCCAACATAACCCTCCTTCCCACTACACCCTCTTTTTCCATAACCCCAACATAACAACTTTTCTATTACTTTTTAATATTTTAATCCTATAACCCCAACATAACTATCCACCACTACACATACCCTAAACCATCAAACCCTAATTGTATCTCTCCTTCTCTACACTTCAATTAATTATTATTATTATTCAATTAACATACGAATTTAAACTCCACAACAAACCACCCAATCTTTAACGATCTTCTTGACCAAAAATCATCTGCTTTGTTAGTTAGTTGGTTGTTGTTTCAGGATCTAATAATGGAAGACGACGATGAGTTCGGAGATCTTTACACCGATGTTCTCCAGCCTCTTCAAACCACGTCGTCTCAGGTACAAGATCTCAATCATTCAATTCCCAGTGATGATGAGGAGATTCTTTATGGCTCCAAGAATTTGATTAATAATAATAATAATATTAATAATAATAATAATATTAATGATAAAGATGGAGCTGTAGTCAAAACTGATTTAGGAGCTAGGGTTTTGGGGAAAGTAGAAGAAAAGGGTATTCAAAAAGATTTCATTTTTCAGGATAATAATAATAATAATAATAATAATAATAATAATAATAATAAGGAAGAGGAAAATTTTGGGATTGAAGAGGGTGGAGAGGAGGAAGAGGAGTTTTTGATTCCGGGTTTATCGACGTCGGGAGGTCGGGGTATGGAACAGGGTGGTGATGAGTGGGATGATAGTGACAGTGAGGATGATTTGCAGATTGTGTTGAATGATGATAATATTGGAGTGGGGATGATGGGGATGGAAGGTGGAGGGGGTGGATTTGATGGAGGGGTTGAAGATGATGGTGGTGATAATATGTTGATTGTTACGGGTGATGTCGATATGAATAATCATGTACAAATGGATGAGACGCAAGATTGGGGAGAAGATGGCGGTGAAGGAGGAGGAGGGGAAAGGAAGGATGTGTTGGGTGGTGATGCAGGGAAAGGTGAAGGTGGAGGTGCGGTTGTTGCGCAGAAGATGGGGTACGCCGCTCATGGGTATCATCCGTTTCATTCTCAGTTTAAGGTCAGTGATAATTGTAATACATGTAGGGTGATCTATTGATCTTGAAATGTAAATTAGTCTGCTTTGGATCGGTATATAGTGTGAAAATAGTTGCAAGGATTGTAATGGCTCCTTCTATTGATAAATGAAAATATTTTCTTCCTTTATGGATATATATGTTTGTGTGTTTTTGACGTCTAGCTGGTCGTTTTGACATATGATTTTATATTATTGAGTTTATACCGTGAAGTTTTTTTTGTTTATATATGTTTAATTATTGTGGATGGTGCTAAGACAACCTTTGATTCGTTTCTTCGACGAAAATGTTTCATCCAGACACACGCAGCTCGTGTTCTAGATTATAAACTAATGAGGTTAATTCTTGATATAGTTTAATCTCTTTTTATTTGGGGAACTGTGTAGTATGTGAGACCTGGTGCTGCACCTATACCTGGAGCAGGTCCTGTAGCAACTGGTGGAGTCCCGGGTCAAGTTCGTCCACCTGGAAGTTTGTTATCTTTTGCTGGTCGAGGTAGGGGTGAATGGCATCCTGCTGGGATGAAAAACGTGCCTCCTAATATGCAGAAAAATTTTCATCCGGGTTGGAATAACAACGGAGCAGGTCGTGGATTTGCCAGTGGACTGGATTTCACCCTTCCATCACATAAGTAATAACCGTACACTACTATCATCTCTTATATAGATTGCTGATGATTATCTATACTCTATGGGGGTTATTTGGTTGTGTCGGCCGTCGGGCAACGGGTCTAGTATGATTAAAATGATATGATTTAGGTCGAATTGGACGTTTTACATAAAACGAGTCAAACTGTCATGCAGATACTACATATTCTAAAGCTATTCATCAAGTTTGACTTTGATCTCCGAAAAACGTATTATAAAAACTATTCTGATTAGGTATTTTTACACGCAACCATATTTGTAGAAGTCCTCACAATGTAATAATCTGTACCTAGAAGCAAGTCGTAGTATACTGGGTGTAAGATTATTGCTTGTGGTCTCTGCACTATGAAGTTTGTCGGACTTAAAGAACGTAATTATTAAAAAAAGCTAGCGCAAAAAGAATATTTAATAGTGTTCTCAGTTTCTCACTAAATTGGACTATTCTCACGTAATTGATAATCCCGAATCTCTCTCTCTCACCACATTGAACTATTCTCTCTCATGTATATGTGTGTTTGTGCGTGCGTGTGTGGTGTATGTATGGGTGATTCATTTTTTTATGCTTCTACAATGAGTTTTAACCTCCTGTAATCTTCTCAGGACTATATTTGAGGTGGACATTGATGGTTTTGAGGAGAAACCGTGGAGGCTACAAGGCATTGATATATCAGATTTTTTCAACTTCGGTATGAATGAGGAAACCTGGAAGGGATATTGCAAACAGCTGGTGAGTGCTACAAAATTTCATGCACATGTATAGATCTTACTTAACATGGAAAAAGGTGAACCATGATTACAAAATATTGCCTTCATTTTTGTTTGTAGGAACAACATCGCCTAGAGGCTACAATGCAAAGTAAAATCCGCGTTTATGAAAGTGGTAGGACTGAACAGGTATGTATTGCTTTTATATGCGGTCCATACTCATGATACTGATGATATATAAACAATATCCCTTTTTATTCAATATTTTAGGAGTATGATCCTGATCTCCCACCAGAGCTAGCTGCAGCTGCAGGTCATGATATCCCAACTGAAACCCGCAACTATGGAAAAGTTGACGTGCAAAGTGACTTACTTAAGGGGTCTGAACGCCCTCGGATGCAATTGGTATGGACTAATTATGTTTAAATTGTTTCATTAAAGACTCATAAATATAGCATTTGCACTTCTGCAGAACAACAACAACAACCGTACCCAGGAAAATCCCACAAATAGCGACGCTATTAGTAGGGTCTGGGGAGGGTGAGATGTAGGCAAACCTTACCCCTATCTTTGGAGATAGAGAGGCTGCTTCCAGAGAGACCCCCGGCTCGAAAAGAACAAACGCACACTGTATATTTATGAATAATTCGGCAAACACAAAACACTAAAAAATAGTGAATGCATAACATAATATAACATACAAATATATTTATATATATATATACATGCATAGAGACCATCCCTAAACATAATATAACATACAAAATGTATTTATATATATAAACATGCATAGAGACCATCCCTAATTCCTAAGAAATCTTAAGTCCTAAAAATCTTTAACTTTAATCCTAAGCCTCCACGAATTCCTATCTTGGACCATATCCTCAGAGAGGTGCAATTCTAACAAATCTTGCCTAATTCGATCGACCCAAGTCAATTTGGGTCTGCCTCTACTCCTCCTCCCCTCCACCGTGAGGTGTTCCACTCTTCTGACTGGAGCTGTCATATGTCTCCGCTTCACGCCTTCACATGTCCAAACCATCTTAATCTTCCCTCCTTTATCTTATCTGCTATGTTAGCCACTTCTAACCTCTTCCTAAGAACCTCATTTCTAATCCGATCTAACCTAGTGTGCCCACACATCCACCTCAACATTCTTATCTCTGCCACTTCCATCTTTCGTAACTGTGTCTTTCTGATGGCCCAACAGTCTGTCCCGTAAAGCATAGCAGGTCGAACTGCAGCCCTATAAAATTTTCCCTTTAGTTTAGTTGGGAACCTCTTATCGCACAGAACTCCAGCGGCTGCTCTCCACTTACACCATCCAGCCTGAATGCAATGTGCGACGTTACTATCAGTCTCTCCGTCCCTTTGGACAAACGGTCCTAAGTACTTAAACTTAGTTACTTGCGGGACCACATGGCCCTCAATGGTGATCTGGGAGCGATCTTCGTTGTTTGCCCCGCTGAAATCGCAGTGCATGTACTCCGTCTTAGAGCGACTAATCCTTAAACCTTTACCTACAAATGGTTTGGGTTTTGTTTTTTTTTTTTTTTATTTTTTCAAATAACAGGTCAAATGATTTATATCTTAAAATTTTGTTTACTTATATTCCATTTTGCCCACAAGTTGGTTGATTCAGGTTACATTTTACATATAACAAGCCAAATGGGTCAGTCAGGTTAGAAGTAAATCGAAATATATTTAAATGCTTACAGCCTTATATCCTTTTTTTAAGGGAGTTAGGTTAGTGTTTTAGTTGTGTAATTTAAAAAAAAAAAAATTCTAAAGATGTTTGCAGGTCAAACCCAACCTTCCAACATGATCCTTCTTGGTTCTTACATTGCTTTGTTTTGAAAATCACCCATTTTGATTCAAACTACCAAATCTGCATACTTCGCCAAATTTATACTTTAGTTTGCCATGGAAGTCCTAATTACATGATACTTTGGAAAATACAGCCAACTGGAAAAGCAATACAGGTGGAAACTGGATTTGGCGAACGACTTCCATCCATTGATACAAGACCACCGCGAATCCGTGATTCTGATGCTATTATTGAGGTGATTGGTCTAATTTACACTTCAATTTATCAGTGTCCACTTTCGCATAGCTGATTAGTGATTTTTTTTTTTCAAAAAACAGATTGTCCTGCAGAGATCTCCATCTCCAGAGTCTATTCCAGAAGAAGATGTTGCTGAGCATCTTGAAGATATTCCCTTAAAAGAAAATAAAAATGACAACCTTGAGATGGAATACGAAATCGTATCTGAAGCTGATCGTTTCGATAAACCACAACCTTATAACAATGGTAGAAAGAGAGAAGTTTCTGGAAGGAGAGGACCGGTGGTTGGTTCCAGTCATGAATTGGCAGTTACAGGAGATCGGGCCCCACATTTTTCAGAAACAGAAGTTGAAGATCATCCTGATTCAAAAAACAGGACCTCTTCCTACCCTAACAAGAAGCATAACTCGTCACATAATCACATTGACAGGTAGGATTTAAAGTGTTATAATAGTTGCCTTGTCGTTTATTTCCTTCTAGTTGATTCTAACAAGCGTTTTCCCATTGGTTTTTATTGTAGGCCAATGAAGAGAACAGCATCCAGCAGATCACCCCGTTTTACTGATAATCAAAACGAAGAGTCAACCGAAAGTGTTGACCATAAGCAGAGTCATTCATCATCTCCAGTTACAATTGGCAGTGTTGATGATCGAAGTTTTGACCAAAACGATGCTATTAAAGATGCGGTTACTGCTGAAAACACAGATGACAAAGATAGCATCAAAGATGAAAAGTTAAGACATAGAATTAAAAAACAAAAAATGATCACTCCAGCAGAACATTTTTTTGTTGAAAGAGGTGAAGGGCAAGAGGATTCAATTCACAGTGGAAACATCCGGAAACCCGTGAAGGAACCCAGGGGTCGTGATGAAAAACAAGAGAGAGAAAGGCACCAAATGGCAATGAAGGGTATGGAAGATCAGTATTCCCATAGAAAGTGGGAATCAAATCAAGCGTATCGGTCACACCCAAAGTCTGAAAATTACGATAGAAAAAAAGGGAGAGAACCTGAAGGGGTATGGCTTGATGACATGCGGAAAAGAAGCCATAAGGCTAGAGAAAATGAAAGAAGTGATAAAAACGAATACCGATCAAGAAAACAATTGGATGACGGTGGTTGGAAGGGTGACCATGATAGGGATATGATGCCTGTTTTAAAGAGGGATGAGGGTTTAAAAACTCAAACCCGTCATCATACCATTCCTGAGGGTATGCAGAGTAAACGGGAAGAATCGTTGCATTCCCATAGAGAAAGTAACAGCAGGCGAAAACGGGAAAGGGAACGGGATGATAGTTTGCAGAGAGAGAAAGTAGAAAGACAGAGAGAAAGAGATGAGTGGAAAGAACGAGAAAAAGAAAAATCTTGGTTGGGCCATACTAAATTGAAAGAAGATTCTAGAAGTTCAAACAAAGAATACCCGTTTAAGGAAACAGGCTGGGACCCGATAAGTAGACGGGAAAAATTTGAAAATGAAACCGTTTCCAGGCATCGAGGACGTGATGATGTGTATGCGCATGGCAATAAGATCGATAGTGAAGAAAGAATATCTTCAAGGCATGAGAGGGGATATAGTGGTAGTGCTAAAGATATGCATGGTGCGCAAGAAAAGAAGCATAAAGAAACCCTTAAAAAGGGTAAAGAAATTGATGGTGCTATTCCGAATTCCTTGGCTACTTCTAGAAGGAATCGAGAAGATCACATCAGTCAAAAAAGTGACCGGGTACGTTAATTAGTATAACCTAACTTTTAGAAAAAGTCTCAGTTTTACCTTTTAAACACATTAAATCACTATCTGGTTGTCTCGGAGTGTGGGAAACCAATATATATGTGCCGGATGTGGAGATAGAGATAAGATGGTTCAAGTTTAGTTAAGTTCAATCTATTCATGATCACTTATTATTCGTAAGCTACTCACTTTCAACATAGTTCGGTTTTTTTTTTTTTTTTTTTTTTGAATTTCTCAAAGACAAGATTTAGGATGGTGTATGTTTATAGTGGCATAAATTTGTGCACATGTAGTCTTGTTGATCATAAAGCAAGGTTTTTTTTTTCTGTTCTGATCACTGTCTTACAGTGTTGTAAAAGGCATTCTAGGCTGCCGATCAATCGGTGCCTAGTCGGTTCACCGCCGGCTTTTCAGCAAATCGGTGACTAAAATCTGTACCAGTCAAAGACGGTCAAAATCAGACCTGGGCGGTCCTAGTCGGATATAATCGGGTCTAGTCGGATGTTCGGGACCCGTGATTTTTACTCCTTTAACCTGAATTTGGATACCCGTTCCATGGCTGTATTGAACTAGAATTAGGTTTGGGTTTAGAAGAAAGGGGAGGCGGAGAAGAAGAATAGATATGTAGGAGAAAGTGATAGAAATTAGGTTTAAATGACTTTGGCATAGCCGCCTCAAGTTTCACTAGTTTACTTATAGACTCCGAACTTGTATATTAAGGTTATTTATAAATTTATATAAAAAAAACTACTTTTAACATTATATATGTATAAATTTTAGAATTTATACATAAAAATCTCAATCCGACTAATTCCGACCGGGGACGAAGGTTTCTTAGGGTCAGGGGTGCCCCTCCCCCCCTCGTTTTTTTTTGGCACAGTAGTGGAAATTTGCGATTTTCGTAGGTAAATTGAGTCCGTGTTGAGTCTGGCCCCGCCGATTTGTCACTACCGATAAAAAAATTGAGTCCGGCCTCCCCCGATTCGAGAACCAAGTTTCGCCCTTGATTCCGATTAATCCCTAGGCGGTACCCCACCGCCCGATTAGCGCCTAGCGATTTCTACAACATTGATGTCTTAGCTTTACTTCTGTTCTTATACGGGCTTCAACAGCTTCAAGTAGATATGTATTATCTGAGTATCGGTTAACCTAGCACATTTGTCCATTTATATTATGATTAATTGGTAAGCTAGCTTTTAAGTAAATCAATCAAAACAGATTCTTCCTCAAGTCCCTTGTTTTGAATTAGACCCACTATGATTGATATTCTTTTTGAAGATATAAATTTACTTTTAGGCGATCAAGTTTCTGTCTTTTTTTCATGTGCAAAGTTTTATTCTACAAATATTATAAACAAATTTACGTTTACACTTGACATGGTAGTAACCATGTCCATACCACACAGTCATGCATGTGAACAAGGTAACATAGGGCTTGATTATGCAAATTGGGATCCTTTGTTTATTGAATCCTGAGATGAATTTGGACCTTCTGAAATCTTAAATCCCATGAATGAACTGTAGCTATATTCACTTACCAGTCATTCAAATTCCAGAATGTGTTTATATTCGTCGAGTCCACATATAAATTTGTTTTCATCTTCTTTTCACATAAAAATACTGTCCTTTTGCCTTTTCATGTTGCCTGACATATCTTTATCCATGTTTTATAGAGAGACCAATTGTTCACTTTTTGTCATGTGCCTGATTTCTCTGTCTCTAAATACAAAACAAACGTACAAATACTGTTAAGTGTGAATACAATACTAAGCAAACATTAGTTTTGTTAATGTGACACTGCAGATAAAAGGTCGGTGGTTATCCTTTCTTGTGACATTTGCAGAAGTTTATTATTATGCATTTTTTGAAGAAATATATGCTAAGTTTTTATTGTTTGCATACACCAAAAGGGGGACACTTTCATCACAAATACATGCATCTTTTTTCTTTAAATGTGATACATAATTCGGTTATGCTACCATGCACCACACTTTCCTACCTCCCATTCTATCTGTCTGTAATGTGATACAAGTGTATTACGCCGTGGTTCTGTTCTTATTATTGGTTATGTAATGAACGTGCCCCTACATCAAGAATGCTACTATGGTCTCTTGAAAAACTATTTGTTTTGATGCCTTTGTCATCGAGTAAAGCTTATTTGGTAACCCTGCTTATCAGTTTATTTATCCAATAATTGTATATAGTATATACTGTTATATTCATCTTTTTTTTTTTCCAGTCAATCTTGCTTTTTAGCCAAAAAACCGACAACTCTGGACAGATTTGCTCCCAGTGGGACTGGGAACACGAATAATAGATAAATGTTAAAGGTTATATGAGCTTTATATTATTTTTGCCTTTTGGTTAAATCAGGTGAGCTCGAGAGGCAATATTGAACAACGGCCCAATGATCAAAATCTCATGACCCGGAAATCTTCCAAAAAACACAGAGAAAAAGAAAACACTTCATCAGAGGATGAGCAATCCAAAAAAGGGCGTTCAAAGTTCGAAAGATGGACAAGCCACAAAGATATGGATCTTAGTCTTAATAAAAAAGAAACTGATATTAAGCATAAAGCCAGTGACCCCCAGACAAACGTTCAGGCGGAATCCATTAAACCTCAAGAAAACCTGGAGAAATCAAAATCTCTGGTCGAAGAGAAAAACGAGGATGCAAAACCACCAGAAGATAAACATCTGGACACTGTTGAGAAGTTAAAGAAACGAAGCGAGCGGTTTAAACTTCCTATGCCGAGTGAGAAGGAAGCTTTGGCTATTAAAAAGATAGAAAACGAGCCGTTGCCTTCTGCCCAGCCCGAGACACGGCCTGAATCTGATGTGAAACCCGAGCGACCCGCTCGAAAACGGCGCTGGACCAATGGCTAAGTTTTAATGCATCTGGCTTTCCTTGATATGAATTACGGGATTTTAACAATGTAGCCATTTGCCGTTTATTTTGTTTTTTCGCTTTTGTAAACATAAAGGTGTATGTATATTTTGAGCAGAAAATGTAACGATAATAGCGGCCAAAGTTGGCACAGAAGATGTTATATCAAGTGGGATGACATTGAGGTCTAGGACATTATGTAGTTTCAAAAGTACAATAGTCCTAAAATGCATGTTTTATTAACCAATTTTGTTGCAGGAAGGTTTCAATAGGATTGTTGTGTTGTATCATTGCTTATTTTGAATCTTAATATCCATGAGCCAACAACCACCACCACCTTACCCAGTAAATCCCACAATTAGCAAAGCTAAGAGTAGGGTCTGGGGAGGGTGGGATGTAGGCGGACCTTACCCCTATCCTTATAGATATAGAGGCTGCTTTTAGAGAGACCCCCAGCATCCATGAGCCATCATGTTCTTTTTATAGAACCATTTGATGTAGGTAAACTTTAGATTAGGTTTTGACATGCATGTAAACAAAACAAATTTCTGTTTGTTCCTACATAAGAGCATCATCAACACACTAAATCGCCAAAGACCGCCACGTCAGATTCTTACGGCACAAACCTTAACGACCCAAACGCCGTCAAGAACCTCAATCCTTTCGCTCTCCCGCCTCACAATAGTCAGTCTGTGAACGCCCTTACACACGAACATTGGAATCGGGAAGACCACAAGAACCATCATCCTCTCTTTTTCATCTAAGCCCTCTTTCCTTCACATCAACAAAGCCATTGGAGAAGCTCAAATCTAACATAATCCACCTAAGTAATGTTAAAGAAAAAAAACTACCTTTACAACTGTCAAGAAATCTTAGATCTTAGGTGGCGTGTAACACCATAAACACATAAAAAGAATTTACATATTATCTTTTTAGAAGTTGTTATGATTAATTAATACTCTTTCAACTAGCGGTACGTAGAGGTGTACAAAAAACCGGTTTTTAAACCCGATTCGAAAAAAAACCGGAAAACCGGTTTGGCAAAAACCGGTTTTTGGTCAAACCGGTCCGAACCCGACCCTATACATCGATTCTGGAGCGGTTTGTCAATTCGAGGAGCGGTTCTGTTTGAAAGAAGAACCGGTTTACGTAATGTAATTTGAATCTTGGATTTTCGGTTTGGAAAAAAAACCGGTTTTAAACCCGGTCCAAATCGATGCCGATCGATGGTGGTGTTGTGTGCTAAAAACCGGTTTTACCATCTTCAAAAAAAAAAAAAAAAAAAAAAAAACCGATCCGGTTTATATCCCGGACCGGTTTGGCAAAAAAAAAAAACCGGTTTGTCCATCTCTAGCGGTACCCAAATGACTTTCTCTAGGGAAGGATACCGATTCGAGTCTTGTTTGTGACAAAATGTCATACCGAACCCAAGGCTTTTACCAAAATGTGCCTCGAGCGATAAATTTCTCCCAGAAATAGTGACATGCCGGGTCACTAACGCTGTCTGTGATCACATACGTGAGTGACATTTTACTCAAGGACGGACTCAGGTAGCCTAACTTTATTGAACGTTTAAAAAAATAATACTTTTTCATGATTAACATTTAAATGTTTTATTTCATTATCTGTAAAGCATCATAAAACAACAAATATAATAAACAAACAAGGGTTGGGTTATTCTACATAGGCTACAAAAAATGAGAAGGGTGAGAAGCCACTAGAAAATGACATGTGTCCAAAGGATTAACAAGTGGGAGGGGTAATTTTGTCAAAAACATATGCACATGCAAGTCACATGCCATTTCCACCTTCATTTTTAAATGCCCGTAACTTTTCTATACGTCATCCTTTTTTTAAAAAAATTACACCATAAAATTGAACGTCTTTTTATCTTTAATATGAGTACCATATTGTTATACTTTTGAAAAAAAAAATTCAAAACCCACTTGCGTAAGACACAATGGAGTGTAAAACACAATGAACACCAATTAAATATAAGGTATAAAACACAATCAAGAGTCTAGTAAAACACAATGGACGACATACTAAAGACACAATGAATAGAAGACTAAAACACAATGAATACTTTTGAAAAAAAAAGTTGAAAACCCAGTTGCGTAAGACACAATGGATGACATACGAAAGACACAATGAACAGAAGACTAAAACACAATGAATACTTTTGAAAAAAAAAAGTTAAAAACCCAATCGTGTAAAACACAATGGACGACATAATAAGGACACAATGAACAGAAGATTAAAACACAATGAATACTTTTGGAAAAAAGTTGAAAACCCAGTTGCGTAAGACACAATGGAGATAACGTAAAACACAATGAGTACCAATTAAATATGCAATGAACAATAGGGTATAAAACACAATGAACAGTCTAATAAAACACAATGGACGACATATAAAAGACACAATGAACAGAAGACTAAAACACAATGAATAATAGACTTAAACACAATGAACAACATAGTAAAACACAATGTACACCTAAATACAAACCTCATTTGCGTAAAACACAATGAAAAGCATACTAAAAACACAATAGACAAAGTTAAATCATGTGTACACTAAAAAAACATAAATAGCATATTTATAAAGCAAACATGCATACTATAACACAATGAACGAGCAGAAGACACAACGGAGACGAAAACCCATTTAGCATGAATTTTTTTTTCCAGTTTTAATATAGCAATGTGGTACTCATATTAAAGATAAAAAAACGCTCGTTAATATGTTGAAATTTTTTTGAAAAAAAAATGTCGTATGAAAAAGTTATAGACGTTTTACAATGATGGGGGGAATTGACATGTGCATTGCATGTGGAGAGAGAAAGTCAACAAATGTGGTTTTCCTTTTATGCCCTTTCTCTAATTCATTATTTATTTTTTTCAAACAAACTAATCTCAACCCTTCAAATATATGATCAATGGATCACAATCCTTCTCACCCTTCCTAGAAAAAGTGTCTTGTGTATTTGATCCTAACCCAAACAAACAATAATAATAATAATAATAATAATAATAATAATAATAATAATAATAATAATAATAATAATAATAATAATAATAATAATAATAATAATAATAATAATCATCATCATCATCATCTCTCTCTCTCTCTAACATTAGACACCGCACGTTGTTTTCGCAAAAGTAATCAAATAATCAATCCTTTGGTAATCGTTATTTGTTGTATGAATCAATCTTTACCTCCTTCAATCAAACCTCAGCCCAATGGCGAATCTTGTAGAAACATACGCTTGCATCCCATCAACAGAACGCGGCAGAGGCATATTAATCTCCGGTGACCCAAAAACCAACGCTTTTCTCTACTGTAACGGCCGATCGGTTATCATCCGTTATCTTGATCGACCATTGGAGGTTCAGGTGTATGCCGAACATGCTTACCAGACGACTATTGCCAGATTCTCTCCTAATGGGGAGTGGGTCGCCTCTGCTGACGTGTCAGGGATGGTTAGGATCTGGGGGACACATAATGGGTTTGTTTTGAAGAATGAGTTCCGGGTTTTGTCGGGTCGGATTGATGATCTGCAGTGGTCCGGTGATGGGATGAGGATTGTGGCGTCTGGTGATGGGAAAGGGAAGTCTTTTGTTCGGGCTTTCATGTGGGTTTGTTTTCTTGTTCACCATGTGTTTGATGAAATGCCTCAATGAAGTTTTATTGTTATTTTTTATTAGACGCGTTATATTTTGTCTAAATTTGAGATCAGGTTTGATTTTTATGAGCCTAGTTATTTTCCCATTTGAAAGTTTAAAGATTTTGTTAACCCTTATTGTAATGTTGTAGGTGTAAAGGCCTGTAAACAGCTAATTATTTATTTATTTTTTATTTTTTTATTTTATTTTTTTTTGTAATTGGGAAGGACCCATTCCCTACTGTGTGTTGTTCAATATCTTTGGTTCTTGTT
Source organism: Ambrosia trifida (assembly GCA_028751855.1). Taxonomy (NCBI): domain Eukaryota; kingdom Viridiplantae; phylum Streptophyta; class Magnoliopsida; order Asterales; family Asteraceae; genus Ambrosia; species Ambrosia trifida. The sequence goes on along the minus strand of CM054123.1, from coordinate 73,469,601 downwards.
TTGATGAAACTCATCAATGTGATTTTTTGATATTTTTCTTTTTGGTTACACTCGTTATTTTTAATATTTTGGTTATACTGTTTTGAATTCTGTCCAGATTTTATTAAGATCAGGTTTTGATTTTGGTGAGCCTAGTTATTTTCCCATTTGAAATTTTTTAAGATTTTGTTATCCTATAGAGTGTATTGTAATGTAGTAGGTGTGAAAATCTGTAAACAGCTAATCAGTTTTGAGATTAGGATTTGGGAGGGACCCATTTCCTTGGAACATACTGTGTGTATGTTTTATATCTGTGGTTCTTCTTGTTTTGATGTATATGTGATGTTTCTTTCTGAATCTTGAAAATTAACGCCTGCCTTATAATTGTTAAACATGTATCTGGAGTTTGGTTTTTGATCGAGCAATTAAATTTCAAAACATATATGTTGCATGATCTCTAGGTTAACCATCAAGTTTTGCAGTGATAAGCGTAAAAATTTGACCTTTCTACTATGTTCTTGATAGCACTATATAATGTGGAAGTTTGACCGGATGTTATTTGTATCGCATTGGAGTACACTCATTTTGTAAATCTTAAACAGGTGGGATTCTGGAAGTAATGTTGGAGAATTTGATGGGCATTCAAGGAGAGTTCTAAGTTGTGCATTCAAGCCAACAAGACCATTTCGTATAGTCACATGTGGAGAGGACTTCTTGATCAACTTCTATGAAGGACCACCATTTAAGTTCAAGCTGTCACATAGGTTTGATTCATAAATGACCTCTACATAGTATCTTGATGAGAGTGTTTTCCATCTAAGAGAGAATATTACCACAATAAATTAGGGATGCCCAAGTATGCTTCTATAGCATTTTGTATGATTGGATTAAACATTAATATTTTTGAACGCAGGGATCACTCGAATTTTGTCAATTGTGTAAGGTTCTCACCAGATGGAAGCAAATTTATCACTGTTAGCTCTGACAAACAGGGGCTGCTATATGATGGAAAAACTGCAGAGAAGAAGGGTGAGCTGTCTTCAGAGGATGGCCACAAAGGTAGTATATATGCTGTTAGCTGGAGTCCTGATAGTAAACAGGTAGTTAAAATTGTAGTTTGGTTTTAATGTATTCTCTTAGTTTTAAATTTAGTATCTTTTCTACGCTTGTTGTAGGTAGTGACTGTATCAGCTGATAAGACTGCTAAAATATGGACAATATCTGAGGATTTCAATGGGACAGTTGCTAAAACGTTATGTTGTCCAGGTTCTGGTGGTGTTGAGGATATGCTAGTTGGGTGTCTCTGGCAAAATGATTATATAGTTACTGTTTCTCTTGGTGGGACCATATATTTATATTCTGCAAGTGATCTTGATAAAGATCCAACGATTCTGTGTGGACACATGAAGAATATTACTTCACTAGTAGTGCTTAAAACCAACCCAGAGACTATTCTGTCTAGCAGCTATGATGGATTAATATCTAAGTGGATTCGGGGGCTTGGCTACAATGGTAAGTTAGAAAGAAAGGACAAAAACCAAATCAAATGTCTTATCGCTGTTGATGAGGAGATCATTTCTTCTGGCTTCGACAATAAGGTAAAATGAATTCGTTTCATGATACTCATGCTTGGTGTGAATCTGAACTGTGATTATGCCATCGTTGTAAGAAAGTTGAGAAGCAGAGGTACTCAGGATTGTCAAAAACGGGTACAGGTCAATAGTAGTTACTATCAAATATGAATGCAAAAGTAATATATTTAATAATATTCTTATTTGGAAAAGATGATTTATGAGGTTCAGGCGTTGCAAATACATTTTGGTTGACTTTTGACCTATTTGACGGGTACCCAAAAAAGGATTAGAAAATTCCATAAGTAAATGGTTAGAAAATTCCATGTCTATTGAGATGTTTTCATAATGTATATATAATGTTATACTCATAAGGTGAAGTTTAGAGTATAATGTCTGACACTCTGATAATCATTCTCATCTTATGTAATGCTCAGATTTGGAGGATTCCTCTAACTGGCGATGAATGTGGAGATGCAAATATAGTTGATATTGGGAGTCAACCAATGGACTTGAGTGTGGCTATTCATAAGCATGAACTTGCATTGGTTTCAATCGAGAAAGGTGTTGTCCTCCTTAATGGTACACAAGTGTTGTCAACTATTGACCTAGGGTTTACTGTGAGTGCATGTTCAATTTCACCTGATGGAACTGAAGCCATTGTGGGAGGGCAAGATGGTAAATTGCACATATATTCAGTCAATGGCGACACTCTTACCGAAGAAGCTGTCCTTGAAAAACATCGAGGTGCTATTACGGTTATCCATTACTCTCCTGATGTTTCTATGTTTGCCTCTGCTGATGCCAATAGGGAAGCAGTTGTTTGGGATCGGGTCACCAGAGAGGTAATCTTATCAAGTATTATATTATTTGACCCGTTTGACATAAAGCACAACCCAGATCGACCCATTATTAAGTAAATGGGTTGAAGTTGCAGGTGCCATTTGGTCCACATTTGTTTTGCTTGTGCGGCTAATGACAATAGCAATGATGTTATTTTATATTTTTTATTTACAGGTGAAGCTTAAGAACATGTTATACCACACGGCTCGTATAAACAGCTTAGCTTGGTCACCTGATAACACCATGGTTGCAACTGGGTCTCTGGACACATGTGTTATTGTTTATGAAATAAGCAAGCCAGCCTCTAGCCGTATAACCATTAAGGGTGCAAACTTGGGTGGGGTCTATGCAGTCGCCTTTGTTGATAACAACACTGTTGTGAGCTCTGGTGAAGATGCCTGCATCCGTTTATGGCAAATTATTCCACAATAAATGAATTAAAGATCAAGTGGCACTAAAAGATTTCTTGAATATGTGCCATAATCTTTCTTGCTGCTAAATCTTTTCCTTTTTGTGAAGCTGGTTGTTGGGTGTGGACGATGCAGTTGCAGTAGTTGATAGTGATGCTTTCTTGGGTTGGGTTGACCCATGGTCAACAAGACCGTATTTTGTTAAGAATTTTCAGGGAAGCCGAGCATGCTGGCTCAAAAGACTAGTTGGATATTGAAGATATGCTTGTTGGAACGTCGGATCACTGGACAATTAAAGCGTGTTCAAGAGATGGTGATCTTATAGTGATCTTGTTGGTTTTTAGTTGTGTTTTCTATATAATTATGTAATAAACGTGTTTTTGATGTGTTTTTTTGGTGTCAACTTTTGGATTTGCAGTTTTTATTGTATCTTTGATGAATCTTGATAATATTTGGAATTTAACCTTTCATTTGATTTTCAGTTTTCACTTGTCCATAAATGTCGGTGGAGGTTTCCCACCGACAAATCCAACCCTCAAGTTTGCCATTTGTTATTTTTAGTCCCTTTTTACCTGGAAAAATTGATTTTTGGTAGTTCAACCCTCAAACTTTGCTATTTATCATTTTTAGCCCCTTTACTTGGAAAAAAAATTATTTGTTTACATGTGAATTTTTATATATGTGTCGGTGTAAATGCGAGTTCGTCTACATTTCGACTTAAACTTTTTTCCGTTTGCAAAATTTCAGGTTTATCTTTTGAAGTGTTGGGTGTGTACGTGTCAGAATTGCATTCACTTCTATCCACCACACTAGTTGTGAGTTGGGGCAATTCCCTTCATGATAAAATCAGTGACCTATAAGGATGTTCATAGTGTCTGTCAAGATGAGTTCAGAAAAATTAGTAATATAGCGGGATCGACCATTTGAATTGTTTGGTGTGCTAATGTCAATCAACCAAAGTTATAATTTGAGATTGCACAATGATGGTAGTCGTGTCGTGTGACGAGGAGACCAATGTCTGATGAGTTACGCTGGTTAGCAAGATACGTGTTTTGGAAAATCACACAAGTGACATGATGCTGTGTTAAAAGATGCTTCTTCAATTGCGGTGGGGGAGGTCCATGTTTAGAGAATTATGCTTGTGAGCGAGATTATTTTCTCAGGGTGTCACGCAGGGGCATGATGAGATGTTAGACGTGTGTTCCGCTTAGGGGCTGTTAGAAAGGTTGATGTATCAAGGCAAGGATGAGTATTGGTCTTTGTATAGCGAATAAGGTCATTTAGAGAATAATGAAGCAACCAAAAGAGTGATCGAGGTCTAGTGATGTGGTCGAATGGACTTTTGTAAGGAGAGCAAGCGACCAATCCATGAGGAAACTAGTCTTCACATGATTGGATCGTATATGTGAACATTAGGCATCACTTTTAGCCATGAATCCAAAGTAATACCAAATAATTCGAACGTGCTATCAAGTGAGGCGTAACCTTGCCTGAGCGTGTACGGTAAGATTAGTGATCGAATGTTCAAGATTTAGGTCTACTAAGTAATGTACTCAACTCATGTGTTCCACATAACTCATTTTTATCTTTTAGTGTGCCATAACATTTAGTGGTTCGGTTACTCTCATTTGCACCTTACGAGTCAAGAGTCCGGTACGTAAAACACTAATAATTACAACAACTTAATGGTGTACCAAACGAAAATCATTGGTTTATAAACCAATTAACCACCCTTCTTTCAATAACCATAGCCTCAACAAACTCTTCAAACTAAACCAATCTTTCAATTTTAAGACTATTTTTGCAAAACCTAAACTACTTTGGACTCCAAATGTAACTATTGAAACATTAACCAAAAAACACAGGGACAAAATTGTAATTTACAAACAATAATAATAATAAAAAAAAGTTAAAAAGTACAGGGTCGCAAATGTTGGTGCTCCATGTTTCCGATTTAACTTCCGGCCGCCGTCGCCACGTCGGATCGCCGCCGTAGCCACCACCTCACCAGAAGCTTCTCTGTTTCAGCTACAGTTCTGTACAATAAGGTTTTGCTTGCTTACCCTCCTCTATGCTATGATCTTGAATGTATATTCTGTTCGAACAAAAAGTTGAATCCTTTGCTAACTGAATCGCAATAACAATGCGAAATAAAGACATGGGGGACGTGTAAATAACTATATGAAAGAACCCTTTTGTTTATAAAAGTCTTGCACTCGTATCTGTTAGATGAAACTCATGCACTCTACCTGTTTGATAAAATGCCTAGGATAACTTTTTGATCCCACATCTGGGAGGCACTTTTTTAGATGAAAAACTAACATGGGTTTTTGGTACTAGGTCCACCAAACATATGTATATCATACATATATGTATGTATATCATACATATGTGTTTCACAGTTGTCAAGTTAGACTTAAGGCTGCTATGATGCTATCATGTCCTTGTGGAGAATAGGTTGTAATGCTTTGTTTTAATAGAGTACTATTTGTTAATGACTAAATGGATCTGCTATGAACTTTAGCGTCTGTTGCCTTTTCGTTTTCAGGATGTTACAATGCTAGTTACAGCGAGTCAGCGAGTATAGTTAACGTTACATAGTTACTTCTCTTTATCTGTTTTATAGACTGTTTGATTGTTCTTTATCTTAATTTGATACTTTTGTTTACTAGTTCACATAGTTACTTCTTGTTGATTTGTTCATTGATTTATAATGAACCAAGGCAGGAAGAAATGGTAAAAGTAAGCTAGAATATTCAACCATCCAGAGTAGAAACTAGAAAGACTTGTCTTTTTTTTTTTTTTTTAACACCTCGTTTGTGTTGAGAATCGTTAATCAACGGTATTTCCTCGTGGCCTATCTTTATACAAGCATTTCAAATTGAATCTATTTGTAGCCTGACGGATCTCTTGGTGCAAAGCTTTGTTTTTTTTGCTCTTTGAAGTTGGGTATGTATGCATAATGCATCATAGAAAAATAATAATTATACAAAATGACTTGATGTGTGAATCTTAAATTATGCTATAAGCTTTTAGATTGGGTTGTTGATCCGAAGTGATCTAATGAAATCCATACAATCAACTTTTAGTTGGAACTTTGTCAATCAACTTTTGGCTCTACGTTTTAAAGTTGACTATTTGTACTATTTTGTAGTCACAATAATCAGTTAAAATGCTTACGGACATCGCCTCTTCTTATATGATATTTTGCTGTTCAATTCTGCCCCTGTTTCGCATCTGTGACTTGGTTATAAGATTATGATGAACATGAGTATGCACAAACCGTTGTGCAGGGACTCGATAATAGGAACAGAGGGTGGAAGAAACACTATATTATACACCCAATGATAATATGTTCCACACACTGAAATGATACATATGAAGGGCTATTTATACCCTTTACAATGACGGTTACATAACCGCTAAACTAACTGACACATAACTATACAAACAGACACAACATTTAACTTTTGCCGCCTTTTCTTTTTGGCTGTTGACTTTCTGTTTGACTTTCTTTTTAACACTAATTTCTTGATTATAATCTTCTAACATTTTGCGGCTCAAACAAAATATGGCAACAAAAACGTTTATCGAAAGATAAAATAAAAATAACTTTAATTCCCATTTAACAAAACATTTCTCATCATTTACATGAGTGTTCTTTTTGGTCATCTATTGGTTCTTTAGATAACAGAATTTGTCAAAGAACTTTGATCATTGCAACTTTATGAGACAACCAATACTCTGATTCTGATCATTTTATATCATGTAAACGCTTTCAAACCACATATCCCTTGAATAATAATCTGTGATTCCTTCATTGCAGATCATAGTTCGCTTGCGTGATCCACTAAGAAAACATGTCTTTACGCGGGCCGCCACTTCCTCGGCTGCTTCTAAACAACGTTTCTTGCATGAGAAACGCCCAACAAATCTTACGTCACACCAACATATCCATTCATGACGGTGGAGCCCTGGTGCTCACAGGCGCAAACGGGTCTGGCAAGTCAACCTTCTTACGCATGCTAGCCGGTTTCTCCAAACCATCAGCCGGTGAGATCCTATGGAACGGTCATGACATAACTGAATCAGGAGTTTTCCACCAATACAAACTTCAACTCAACTGGCTATCATTAAAAGAAGCCATTAAGAACAATTTTACAGTTCTTGATAACGTTCAATGGTTTGAAGTTCTTGAATATAAACAAGGTAAATCTTTACCTGCTCTGGAGTTCATGGGCCTCGGGCGATTGGCCAATGAGAAAGCGCGAATGCTATCAATGGGTCAAAGGAAAAGATTGCAGCTTGCAAGAGTGATGGCGATGGATAGGCCGATTTGGCTGCTTGATGAACCGTCGGTTGCTTTAGATGATGAAGGTGTGAAGCTTTTGGAGCAAATGATTGCAGATCATAGGAGCCAGGGTGGAATAGTCATTGTGGCAACACATTTACCTATACAGATTGAAGATGCTATGATCTTAAGGTTGCCTCCCAGGTTTCCAAGAAGGATAACTTTAGTAGACATGCTTCCCCATTGATTGAGATGAATTGACGAATTTGCCCTTTCGAATATTTATCTTTTGTTTGGGTTTATGTATTACTAAGCTTTCTTTTCTTGTCCACCTTACATGAGAACATTAAAATAGCTAAAAGATACTTGGATTTCAAGTTCATTGTATTATGCATTGCTTATATACAGTAAAATTACATGCAAATTGTGCTGATAAAATCTTTAATTACAAGCAAATTTGGCTAGTAAATGGCCTTTTAACAATATATTGAGTTGATAAAATCTCTAATGCGGTAAAAATTACAACAGTGTGAAGCGATTGAAACTTGTTGGGTCGCGATCTTGAATGCAAGTAAAATGAAACTTGCTGAATGCGAGTTGAATGAAGTGATAGAAACCTGGTTTGAAAGAACTTTCGATATATGCTAAGTTGGATTTCAAGTCGAACAAAGCGATAACACAAGCTCTATTGTCAAAGCCCACTCAGGCGCGCGCCTAGGCCCACTTTTCAGGCTCAGCACAGCCTTCTCGCTTCGCTTCAAGAGCCCTACTTTCAGGCCCTCAGGTGCATTTTTCAGGTCAAGTTCCAACGGAATTCCGGCCAACAATTGTTTGAACAGGTCTTAAACAATTATACCAGCCCTAAACAAGTCTATAATCAAACATAAAACAACCTAATCTAACCCTAAAGAATCCTAAAACATGTTTAAAACTCCTAAAAACGTATTTTTTATACTGTCTGTCTCGCTTAAAAAGTCCTTGCTTTTTAGGCGCCTTGCACTAAGACCCAAGGCTCACCCTTAGGGCCTTAAGTGCACCTTTAACAACTATTAACACAAGTTATAAAGGCTTTAACTTGAACCGCCTATACATAATTTGTTTTACCTAAATTTTAGAAACACATGATCAGCTTTAACCCAAATAAGGGTTGTTGGGTTCGTCTATAATTCTTAATCAGCTACAACCAGAATCAACTAGATATATTTTTTAACCGAGAATAGTAGCAACTCAGGGGTTAGGAAATAGAACCAAAACATTAGACTAGGAAATTGGACAGAGGCCGCGCGAACGCAGGCCTCCACTGCCACAAATTATGACGTAGGCTCGACCACTTGGGCCGACCTTAGGCGGGCACCCCTCCTAAGTGCAATGGAGGTCACCAACCTAAGCCATGGGTCTTCTTGATCGCCCATTGACCCCGTCCAGGTAAGTACCTATCCCATTGCCCTCTTTTCCTTTTTATATTACACCACTCACCCTTCCTCTTTTCCTCCCCACCGATGTGGGATACCCTCATATTGCTATTTCTATTTCCTCTTCACTTTTCACAAACTTTTGAAACATTATTATTAGCCAACTACTTAACTCTCTCCATGCATTTTCTTTATTATAAATAAAATTTGTTTTTGATCTAACTATTGCCTGCTTGTTTGTATCAAACACCGATGATTGGAATGCAGTGGTTCATGTTCATTTCTTTTGACAGCCATATCTACTCTGAACTTGTTTAATATGGCATGTTTGGGCATGTTCTTCTTAACGTTTCCTACCGGTCTTCGGTTTATGTTTGGATGGGATGTGAGAGGTGATGATGATATTAAAAGAAAAAGGATCCAAGAATCTACTTCAAATAGTTTGTAGACCAAGTACACTTTATAGTTAACTATACTTCCTGTTGTTGAAGACCAATGATGCAAAACAGCAAGGGCCTTCATATTCGGGCACATATCAAATACCTGCATAGTTTCATATACTGAATACTGTTTTATATATTTAATGTATCAATCATATTGCTTATTAAAGTTATAACTACTTATCTACTGGCATAATCAAATTCAAATTGCTGAAAGGAAACAGCTTTTGACAGTTTGGGTAAACAATCCTAAACACCCTCAAATGCAAAAAGCATATGAGCAGTTTTGATAGCAATCCCAAACGCCCATTAATACTTAAGTTGGACATCAAACCAGCACCATTTTGACCCATTTAACTCTTCCATCTTGAATCTGCTTTTTACTCAGAGAAAGCCCACTCACTTAGATGTCCACAGTAAGATTAGTGGGAGACACACTGACTGAGTTTGGGTCCGCGTCTGCGTCACATAGACAAATGGTAAGAGAATAAGCACGTGTTCTTGCCTTGCTTTTGACACATTTGGATCTCTGGCCTTTGAGACAGTGCGTTTTTTGAAACGAGTGCAAAAAGTGGTCCACATTGAATCGCAGAACGCCAGAACCCTAAAAACCAAGGATTTGTATTTAGCGGATATGCAAATGTAACTTGTTTTAATGTAGTCAAATATTATCTCTTGAATATTAAAAAAATGGTAAGAAAGAAACCCACCTTGGCTATGGTGAGGTGGTTTGGCTAAGGTTACAATAAGTCCGATTGGCTTATGACAAGGTGGTGCCCATACATTTCAACATTAACGCCCGTTAAGGGCTTAGCAAGGGCAATGATAACGCCCCTTGTTGGCGGAGCCAGACAGTGTTGGGGGCGCTACCTGACTGAGGTGGCAGGGGGAGTTATTAATATAATCGTATGGACCATTTTCTTAGACTTGGGGACAGGAAGATAATTGATTAATTATGTAATTCCAACATGTCATGAATGTTCAATGCGAAGATAGGGGAACTTTACGCCAATGCGCCATGTGCTGCCAAACGAAATTGGCAGCATGGCAATGAAGTAGTAGATGCTTAGCCGATTCTCCATACCCACAACAATTCATACATAATGTAGCTAGTAAGTGGACATTTCTTTTGATAATTCAATCAAGTGATTGCATTTTTGTAGTTAGTTTTTAATCGTATTAAGTGAGTCATGTCTAGAATAGCTTTATACATGTGATGTTCGTGCAATCGAATTTCATATTTTTAATCGTGTTAAGCGTGTCATTCATGTTATTAAACTTGTCATATCTAATCATGTTAGACATGTGTAACATATATATTTCCATGTACTGTTAAATAAACGAATTGTTTATTGAAACGTACATGTAGGGGCTGTTTGGTTGATTAAGTGCTGAATCATTAAGAGGTCTGAATGGTTAAGAGGTCTGAATGGTTAAGCACTGAATCAATAAGTTGGAGCTCTTAATGGTTAGTTTTCTTGTCCGACATTGGTAGAAGAGCCTCATTAAGGTTCAGCCCAGTTCAGTGCTTAATAATTCAGTGCTTAATGATTCAGCAACATCTCAAATCTTATTGATTCAGACTTAACCATTCCATTCAGAAGCTGAAACAAACACGCTGAATGCTGAATCATTCAGCGCTGAATGGTTAAAAGCCTCATTAAGAGGCTACCAAACAGCCCCGTATTGTTATAATTCAATAGTCATGTTAAACATGCCTTTTCAAACACAAGGACACCTTCTAGCATACTCTATGAAAGTGGTTTTACAAGAACCGGATCTCCATATAATAATCAGAATACAACTCCGAATATTAATATGTTACATTGTTATTTTATGATATGTTAACAAATAGCAACCTATAAATACGTTCTCTTTGTGGGTACAATTAACCAGTCGTCATCATTATCTCTATGTCCATTTTCTTTCTTAATTTCCTTCAAACTCCCTTAGAGAGTTTCTCCTTTTCTCAAACTCCAAAGGGTCATTCACATCTTATATCATTTTTTCCTATATACAAGTAAGTTTTTTTTTTTTTTTTTTTTTTTTTTTTTAAATTTTGTTTTGTTTCGTTCATGTATATAAACATAAACATAAACATAAACAAATCATGCCTAAATCTTTTAAAAACATGTTGAACGATCTAGGCACAATATATAGAATCTAATGTTTTTATCATTAATCAAGGTATAGAAGGACATTTTCTTTATGACCTTTTTGGATGCAACATTTAACGAGATATGATCAAGGAGTTACTCTTTGGTTTCCTATTGATTCATTCATCTCTCGCCATACATGGCGATCTTGGCCGCGATAACAAACCTCCAAGACGGGCTCGCCTGCAAGCCATTCCTGATCCTGGTCCCCACCCTGGCCCCGGACCAGGAAAGAAATGGCTAACTTTGAAGAGTAACGTCAACACTTCTTCTTTCGCCAATATAATGTCATTATTTATTATAACATAATCTAATTTTAATTAAGATTAAAAACGTCGATTTTTGCGTATGCTTAGGTGGCGAGCCGTTGGTTATAGCCCAAGGAGGTTTCCCTGGGCTATTCCCGGATTCATCCGGGACAGGATATACTGCGGCCGTGGCAATGAGTGTGCCCGGTACCCTTAAGTATTGTAACTTGCAACTCACCAAAGATAATCTAGGAATTTGTCTTCCGGACATAAAGCTCAATAACTGCACGGATGCAGCTACCAAGTTCCCTAAGCATCAACGACGGTACAACATTAACGGTCAGGATGTCGATGGTTGGTTCCCTCTCGATTTCACTATCGACGAGATAATGAAGGAAATAAGTTGTAAGTACATATTAGTATCATTGTTATGTTTACCGTTACATGGACTAAATATTAATGTTACATGTAACAGTGGTGCAAAATATCTACTCAAGAGCAAGTGTTTTTGATCTTGTGTACCCTCCCCTTCAACCCGATAGCATTTTCGGCATCGAACCGAAAGGCAAACTATGGTTAAATGTCCAGGTTGGTCACACATTGCACATTGCATACCATACTTTAGTAGTTTACAAAAAAAAAAAAAAAAAGGTGTTTGTTTACATCTGCATGTTGTTTTGTAGAACGATGCGTTCTGGAGCGCGCATCAGCTAAGCGCAGTACGATATATCGACGATTCCAAGCAATACTTCGTAGCTGATTACATCTCATCACCGGAGATTGGTTTCTTGAAAGCTATGGGAACAAGCAAAACCTTTGACAAGACCATAACCAAGCTCGTGTTCACATTCTTGGCACCCGACAGTGTCGAGCCTACTTACAAAGAAACATACGGCGCTCTTGTAAAGAAGCTCGGGATGATCAAGACATTCGCTTCGGGAATTCTTGTCCCAAAGGACTACATATGGCCCATTGGGAAAGACGGATACCTTCAGCCTGCAACAACCCTTGTCGCCGATGCTCATAGAGAAGGCATCGAAGTGTATGCTTTAAGTTTTGCATCGGATATATTTACAAGTTACAATTATAGTTATGACCCGGCCATGGAGTACCTGCGTTTTGTCGATAATTCACAATTTTCTGTCGACGGGGTTGTTACAGAATTCCCAGGATCCGCTTCGAATGCCATCGGTAAGAAGTCATGATCTTAGTTGGATGGATGTTTAAGACTATAAACAAACTGAGTGGCTTTAATCAGTTTCAATGGTTTATGATGGCAGCGTGCCTGGCGCAAAATCCAAATCCAAGCCCGAAGGTCGCAAACACTTTGGTCATATCTCACAATGGTGCGAGTATCGACTACCCTGGGTGCACTGACGTCGCATACAAGAAGGCAATAAGTGACGGGGCAGACATAATCGACTGCAATGTTCAGATGACAAAAGATGGTGTCGCATTTTGCCTAGAGTCCGCTGATTTACTAGGAAAAACAAACGCAGCAACGGCGTTTATGGATAGATCAACTACCATTCCGGAAATCCAACAGAAAAGTGGCGTTTTCACCTTCGATGTCACCTGGGACGAGATCAAATCTCTCAAGCGTGAGTGGTTTTCACTTTGCGCATAATCAAATCGACTCGAATTTAGCTTTCTTTTTACTAATTTTTACTTCTATGCAGCCTTGATTCAAAACCCGTTTCAGTCTGCCGGATTGTTACGAAACCCCAAATCAAAAAACGTTGGAAAGTTTCTAACGCTGTCGGAGTTCTTGGAGCTTGCCAAGAAGAATGCATCAACCGGTATCCTCATCGGAATCCAAGTAAGTTCCCTAACACTACTCTGCTTCTAAATCTACACATTTGTTCACTACGGAACTTTAAACTCTAGACCAAGAACAAAGGGACGCCTTTTCTACACGCCTTGATACCATCATACTACACTGCAAGTTAATTTAGTTCTTGAGTTAATTGCCAATTTAGTCCCTGAGGTTTGTCAAAAATTGTCACTTTCATCCAAATCTTTTTTTTTTGACATCTGTGTCCTTGTGGTATCATTTTTTTTGTCATTTTAGTCATCTGTACTCACAAGAATTGGATGAAAGTGACAATTTTTGACAAACCTCAGGGACTAAAATGACAAAAAAAAAAAATGAAACCACAGGGACACAGATGACAAAAAAAAAGATTTGGATGAAAGTGACAATTTTTTACAAACATCAGGGACTAAATTGGCAATTAACTCTTAGTTATTTCTAACATCATATTTTGAACATATTGTAGCATGCTGCATACCTAGCATCAAAGAAGGGCCTTGACATCCTCACATCCATCAACGACGCACTCAAGAACGCGAAACTGGACCCGAAACATCAAGTTTTGATCCAGTCTGATGACACATCAGTGTTAGCAAAGTTCAAATCATCATCACCAAATTACAGGCGAGTTTTGTTGTTCAGCAAGCCGATTAGCTCAGCATCGAAACTGGTAACCGAAAACATCAAAAAGTACGCTGATGCAGTAAATGTGGTGAAGGCATCGATCGTTCAGGAGAGTAAGATATTTTTCTCCACTGGATCGACGAAAATCGTCGAAGAAATGCATGCTGCCAACATATCGGTGTATGTTTCCGGATTCTCGACGGAATCATTGACTATGATGCTCGATTTTTACAGCGATCCGTACACTGAACTGATTTCGTTCATGAAGGAAGGTATCGATGGTGTAATAACGGATAATCCGAAAACCGCCAGTGCATTTATGAGTAAGTAAAACCAGCGCGCTTATAGCCCGTTTACCTTCTATTTATTTATAGGAATAATTATCAAAATAGACAATTGACCAACCAAATTTGCCAAAATAAACACTTGATGCGTCTAAATATTAGGGGTCAGCCACTCCTTTGCGTCTACCAATCAAGTGATTATACGTGAAAAGTCTTCAGACGCTTTAATTTTTAAGGTCTCTGTATCTAAACTTTAGACGCGAGGCTGTTATTTAGATACAAAGGGGCTAACCTTTTCTTTAGACGCGAAGAACATTGTTTAGACGCATCCTTCCACAGTCTCGCGTCTAAAGTTTAGCCGCAGAGACCTTAAAAATTAAAGCGTCTGAAGACTTTACACGTGTAATAATTTGATTGGTAGACACAAATGAGTGTTTGATTCCTAATATTTAGACCATAGTCACATGAATCGCGGTACGCTCCGGTTCGTGGTACAAAATCGGGTACGCGGTTCGCTCATTTCTAAAATTCGGTACGAGGGGGGTAGGTTCATTCGGTTCGCCAATTCGGTACGCGGTACGGTGTTCCCTATAAGTTGGTACCCCGTATCGTATCTAAACATTATACAATATATATTTTTTTTTTCAAATAACTCCAATAAACATTTCATAATCATAATCCAAAACAAAGTTCATAATTATAAGTTCAAAAACATAAAACAAACTAACCAAATTCATAATTATAAGGATACAATAGACTCTTCATCTAGCTATGGTAAGCGAATAGTCACCATAATTCGCGAATCGCATTGAATCTAGACAGAGAATTCGACAATCCGGTACGCGAATCTGTGATATTTGGTTCGAAATTCTACACAATCAGGTACGCTCAATTTTACGAATCGGATCGCGAATCCTATGCGAACGGTACGCGAATGTACCCGATTCCGGTACGCACGATTGGATTCGCGGTACGCAGGTAGATTAGCGAATCCTGTGACTATGATTTAGACGCATCAGGTGTTTATTTTGCAAATTTAGTTGGTCAATTGTCTATTTTGGTAATTATCCGTTATTTATATTGAAAGAAAGATGAAACTTGGAACATTTATTATGATATTTTCCTGACTTGTGCTGGTGTGACAGGGAGTCCGTGTGTGGATCCAAAAAGCACAGCGCCATTCGTGTTCAACCCGATTAAGCCAGGTGATTACATAGCGCAAGTTGAACAGACGGTTTTGCCACCAGCAGCAGCGCCACTACCGCCGCTTCAGGTTACAGATGTTGTGGATCCCCCGTTGCCTCCGGTTAATGCTGCTGCACGTAAAGAGAGCGGTGGTGACGATGGTGGTTCGTCGAAATCTGGACAATGCAGATTAGTCGTCGATGTGGTGACGAGGAGCATAGTGTTAATTGGATTAGTATTGGTAATTGGAGTTTGATTTAGTTGATCTTTAGTTCATATTTATAGATAAAGCCTGCATCATAGCCACTGGTTACATAATGGTACAGCATTGATTGGATTTCTTTGCCTGCTTGTAGAACATCTGTTTCATAATCAAACAGTAGAATGTGTTAGATTTGTGTTATTTTCTACAGCTTCTCATAACATAATGTAGAGGTGGCATTCATGAATTTTTTGCATAAATAGGTTATTTGTTGTATGGGTAAGTGTTTGTAGGAGGCTTCACCCAAAAAAAGCACAAATAGGTATGTATGTTATCTGATCGGCGACTTTGAAGTAAGAATTTCAATGTATCATTCCCAATCAGCGACATTCAATAAATAATTTGAATGTAACATATCCAAATGGCGACATTGATTTAATATTTTGAATGTATCTTTACCAATCGGCGACATTCATTTAATAATTTGAATGTATCTTTACCAATAGGCGACATTCATATATTATCTCATTCCCAATGAGCGACTTTGGTAGGGTTGTCACATGTGTTTGTCCCCCCATGTTGTCGTTTACTATCTCCAAAGTGTGATTGTTTTGTCTGTATATATCACATGGTAATCTATAATAATACTATATTAATGCTTCCCATTGTGATGTCCATCATATCATATGTAGAGCAGTGAATAATCTTTCAATTCATACTGCTTCATATAGTAGACTTGCAGAGAAAATGGATGATCGAAAACAACAGAAGCCCTTGTTATATAACAGGGATGATAGAGGCACCAAGATGAAATTCTCAAAAATTTCCTTCAGCCATTCAAAAGTTTTCCCTTTTGCAAACTCTCAATATATTTCAAAGTTGAAAAAACTTAGCTGTGATTTGAAAATGAATTACAACATACACCCGGGTCCTCTTGAAAACGATGTGTTGTTTCTACACAACGACCACCGTGCGTTGTCTATTTTCACAAATCCTGAAAAATACAACCAACCCCTAAATGTGAAACGCGGTGATAGAAGTTTATGGAATTTTCTTAAGGAAAACCCGTTAGGTGAACGGGTAAAAGGTATCATACAAGAAGCCGGGCTTGGTGGGGTGTTAAGTTGTGGTTATCGGTACCTGGACCACGCACTGATAACTGCGTTGGTTGAGCGGTGGAGGCCAGAAACGCACACATTTCATCTACCT
Source organism: Ambrosia trifida (assembly GCA_028751855.1). Classification (NCBI taxonomy): domain Eukaryota; kingdom Viridiplantae; phylum Streptophyta; class Magnoliopsida; order Asterales; family Asteraceae; genus Ambrosia; species Ambrosia trifida. The sequence continues at coordinate 73,452,934 of CM054123.1, read as the reverse complement.
GTGGGTGAAGCCACCATCACGTTACAGGATATCAACATGTTGTGGGGATTACCGGTAGAGGGTGTTGTGGTATCGGGTCCGGAAACTCCCCTTACAGAGCAGCAGGCCATCAAAATGTGTGAAACTTTGTTGGGTTTTACCCCTGAGCGAAATGATTTTATTGGCAAATCTCTTAAGTCAGCTACTATTATAAGAGAGTTAGAGAAACCATTTTCTGAAGCTGAAGCAACCGACGAAGAGTGCGTTATTCGTGCTCGTTCGATAATATTTTATCTTATTGGTTGCACAATACTTCCGGATCATGCCAACAATAGAATTTCGTTGCACCGTCTAAGACTTTTAGATGATCTACGAAGATGTTCATCGTATAGCTGGGGTAGTGCAGCTTTAGCATGTTTGTATAGAAACCTGTGTGATGCCACAGCACCCGATGCAATAGCCCTTTCTGGTCCCGCCTTCATTCTACAGCTTTGGGCATGGGAAAGGTTTCCAAGCATAGACCCGCAAATAGACGTAAATTTTGATCATTCCGTCCCGTTGGCAGCTCGGTAATATAATTATGCTGCTTAAATTATTAGGTTCTACAAAAGTGTGCACGTAAATTAATGAATATATGCTAAAACTTCTAAAAAGTGAACTAATTATTTTGCTTTCTAATTATTGTATAGGTGGCAAGAGCAGACACTCAACTTCACTGTAAACCCGTCACACTGCTTGAGAACATATCGTTCTCAACTTCAATCGTTACACCGGAGCCACGTAATTATATCTAATTTGTTACTTCAATCAGTCTGTCATTCGTATAGTGGCTTTGATATTAATGGGTGTAACTAACTATAATTTTTTTTTGTAGTTTAAATGGACCCCTTACAATGATATCATTGGAAAGCTGCCACCAATCTGCAGAAGTGGTATGAAAAGCTGGATGAGTACCTGCCCATTGATATATTGGGATATTGTCGAACATCATTATCCGCAACGGGTAATGAGACAATTTGGGATGGTGCAACAGGAGCCGCCCCCGATCAGTATACAGCCAAGTGAGCATAAGAGGTTGCACAAGTTAAACCGGAAAGGTAAAACCGGGACTAACTGGCTCACTACACACCAGGAGTATGTTAGCGGATGGAACAACCGTGACAAAACTCTTGTCAACGGTGAAATAATTACGACTCGATCAGTTGACGCCGACTACATGCCGTGGTATAATGCGCGCACAGTTGTATACGTATCTGATCCCAGGGAAGTAACTATGCCTCCTCCTGCTTTTCAAGATGACGGGGCAAGAATTCAAATGATGGTATTCGTTACTATTTTGTCGATTAATTTAATTTAATACATTTTTTTTGTTAATTTTTTTTTTTTTTTTTTTTGTAGAGGGAGTCAATGGGTGTAATTTACAACGCATCCTCTCAAGCTGGAGCGGGAGATGGTACCCAGGCCTCTAGCAATCTCCAGTTCATTGAACGTGTTGCCCACCACACTATGCAAATGTCAGATGCCCAAGAATATTCCCAGTATCAGCCGCATTTGACAGCAAACCAGGTCAACCTCCAAATGGCGCCAAGAGCTCAAAGGGCAATAAGGAGACGACGTCATCAACCAGCTTCTGATGATACAGTTGTTAATGATGGCGACATTGGGGGCAGGTTTGGCGGTGGGGATGGTGCGTTTCAGGGTGGGGGTGGTGCGTATGGCAGTGGAGGTGGTGAGTTTGGCATTGTTGGCGGTGCGTTTGAGGGTGGGGGTCCTGCGTTTCAGGGTGTGGGTGGTGCGTTTCAGGGTGGGGGTGGTGCGTTTCAGGGTGGGGGTGGTGCGTATGGCAGTGGAGGTGGTACGTCTGCCGGTGGGTTTGGGGCGTTTGCCAGTGGAGGTGGGGTTGAGGCGTTGGGTTTTGGTGCGTTTGCCAGTGGAGGTGGTACGTCTGCCGGTGGGTTTGGGGCGTTCAGCAGTGGACTGTCTGGCGCTGGGGGTGGTGCAGGTTTGGCTGGACCGTCTAGCGCTGGGGGTGGTGCAGGTTTCTATGATGATGGCTTAAGTGGGGTGACCAATTGGTGGGATGGCTTAAGTCCGACGGCAGTTAGTGAGTTGATGTCCACCTTCTTAGTGGAACCTCAAACAAACCCGGGGGTTAATCAACAAAATGTGCGGGATCGGCTGACAGAACCCAGTAGGATCATTCACCGAGTCTGAGTCCCAAGACTAGTTGCATTCTGACACGTCTTTTTGTTATGGCCGGTCTCTCCGCAAATGCTACATGTACGAGTCCTCGGGCGATCGTCATAGTTCACATCCATCTCATTGCGTATTCTTCTCGAACGCACTCTTCCTCGATGTGTTGTAATCATCGACGGGTCCCCCTTAATTCTCCAATTCGCCTGAGGCCATTCAGACTTAGGTCCTAACGTGTAGAAGTGACCGTTGTACTGCTCCATGTATGTGTTCGTGTGGTATCTCCAATCAGTTATATTGTGAGGGTGTTTACCCATCCAATTGCAAACGGCAATTGCTTGGGAACATGGAAATCTGGACATTTGCCATTTCCCGCACGTGCATACCTTTCTTTTGTACTCAACGGTGTAGTCATTTCCGCCACGGTCATTTGTCTCGTATCTTGAAAGAACATTGAACCTTCCGTCCCTAGAATCAAAGCACGACACCTCATGTTGCATTGCTACTGAGTATAGTTTCTCAAACTTGCTCCAAATGCGAGGTGGTATAGGGGTGTTGCAACTGTGAGAAATCTCAGTGTGCTTAACATACTGCTCGACATCTCTACGAAAGGTATAGTCAATCAGAGCTGTGATTGGCAGTAGTCGGGCTTCACGCAATACATTGTTCATGGACTCGGAAATGTTGGTCGTTAGGTTACCCCAACGACGATGCTCTTTATCATACTTGACCGTCCACTTACTCTTATCAATGTTGTTAAGGTAGTCCCAAGCTTGCTGATTTTGCAGCCTCATTTCGCGGACACCCCACTGATACTTTCTTGACTGAGATGTGCTACCAATACTCCAACAGAGTTTCCGTAGCATTTTATTCTTGAACCTCCCGCTGAAATTGCTTCTAACGTGACGAAGACAATATCGGTGGTACGCGTTGGGTTCCATCCAGCCTGGAAGGTTCTCCATTGCATTAATTATGCCATTGTGTCTGTCGGATATAACACACAATGGACCCATGCTATGAAGGGTGACATATTCTTGAAGATTTTGGAAAAACCAACACCAACTATGTACGGTCTCTTCGTCAACCACAGCATAAGCCACAGGCATGATGTAGTTGTTGGCATTTTTTGTTACAGCAATCAACAACTTACCTCAGTACGGTCCTTTTAGATGCGTGCCGTCAACCGAGATGACAGGCATGCAGCGATGAAACGCACGGATAGAGGGTGCGAAGGCCCAAAACACATATTTAAATGTGGGGTAATCCTGATCTCCATGTGGATGGTTGTAGAAAGAAACAACGGTGCCTGGGTTTCGATCCTGCAACCGAGTGGTATACGTGGGTAGCGCCTCAAAATTGTTGTCCCAGTCACCATATATAAGTTCTATTGCCTTTCTTCGTGCTCGCCACGCTTTAGAGTACGTAACATCAACGTTCAAATGTTGCTTGACATACGTTTGAATCTGTTTTACCTTAAACTTAATGTCCGCACGAATTTGTGGGAGGATGTGTGAAGCGATAACCTTCGATCGTAAGGTTCTATTGCTGTTACGTACCACCGTTGAATAGCATGTGTGTTCGCCACCCCACACAATAATTCGCCAATAGTGCGCGTCAGACTTTTTGGTTGCGGTGCAACGCCACTCACACTTTCGAGCACCACTGAAAGGATTTACAAATTTTGGTCTTCTGGTGTAACATATGACCTTGTATAATCTCTTCTTGCTTTCCCTAACGAACAGCTCTCGACCACGACGAACGTTCCACTGTCTCACTGCACGGTCAACCTCATCTTTCGATTTGAAATACATACCAACACGGATATCTTTCATACTTGGGTTCCATAAGACAAAGTCGTCATCTTCGTAATCTGGAACCACGTAATCAGTTACATCCACATCATCTTCAGGAACGTTGTGTTGATGTGGACGTAACTGGAGAGTTAATCCGTCACTTGGTTCGGTCACCGGGGGCCCCTGACTGGCTGTGGCCTCCTCTTCAGAGGAACTGTCATCTGATACTGGTGCTGAGCGATGACTGTCTTCCGTGTGTTCAGAGTCCCCGCTTCCGGAGTCATCGAAGCCGTCGTTCTGGTCGTTACCGACAACATATTGAGGTACCGCAACTGTTTCTTCGTCTGTCACTGGGGAACCTACCTCGTCGTTTGGGTCGTTACCGGCATCAAATTGGGTTGATTCCACATCATGCTGAGACCCAAAGGGTGCATCAACATTTACGTTGGCCACGTCACGCAACAGGTTGGTAAAACTAATATGCTGTAATGGAGGAGCTTCTTGCCATTCAACGTAGATCTCCGCAACAAAATGGCCATGTGCCTCTACGGCCAGATAGTCCATCATTCGAACCCCATCGTCGTTGAAGATCTTGGATGTTTGAGAGGACCCTTGGAAAGTGAAAGCAAGCAGTAGCTGAACAGTAACTGATGGTTTGTTAATGTTAATATGACTGCATACGGCTTCAACTAGTTCTTCAAATGACATTGATACTCGCATGATAAAGCTAGTTGTTACTAGAGAATCATCACTTTGAACAACCCCGTTAACGTATGAAAAACGACCACCCCAGTATAATCTAACCAGGTATGGACAGAATGAAGCCATCCGTTGTGGTTGGAAGGTTTTGGGGGGTAAGCAGGTTTTCTAAGAAAATGGTTGTTTTTAAGAGTGATGGTTGTGGGGAAGCAAGTTTTCTAAGAAAGAGGTTGTGCCCATTTTGGTTTGGGGTCTAGCCCCTTAAATAGCTGAAAATTGTCGAATTATTGTGAAAGTCTTTAAACCAATTAGCGACTTAGTACGATTATTGTGAAAGCCTTGAAACCAATTAGCGACTTAGTACGATTATTGTGAAAGTATTCAACCCAATTAAAAATAAAAAATACAGAGCAACGTGTAAAATAATGTCACAAACCTTTCTAAACCCTAATTATTCAATGTCGCTATTTGGGAATGAGACATTGAATCAATGTCGCCGATTGGGAATGATACATTCAAATTATGAATCAATGTCGCCGATTGGTAAAGATACATTCAAATTATTAAATGAATGTCGCCATTTGGTAAAGATACATTCAAATTACTAAATCAATGTCGCCATTTGTATCAGCGACATTCAAATTACTAAAATCAATGTCGCCATTTGGATCAGCAACATTCAAATTATTTATTCAATGTCGCTGATTGGAACAACAACTTACCTATTTGTGCTTTTTTTGGGTGAAACCACCTACAAACACTTCCCCATACAACAAATAACCTATTTATGCAAAAAATTCGGCATTCATGATTCAACCCATTTCCTAATAAAGGGTCGATTCAGATCATGTTTTTTTTATGTAACAGGTCAAATGGGTCAAGTTAAAGAACCTAAGCTTAAAAGAAAACATGTTGAAAGTTATTTAAATCAACAACAACAACAATCATACCCGGTAGATCTCACAAATAGCAAAGCTATTCGTAGGGTCTGGGAATGGTGGGATGTAGGCAAACCTTACCTCTACCCGTATGGGCAGAGAGGCTGCTTCCAAGGAGACCCTAGACTCAAAGCAAACAATAGGAAGACAGAATAGACTAGAAATACAGAAACGGCGCTGTAACAAAACATGTAGTGACATACTAATATAGTAAAATATAAATAAATGTGCATCATGAAACATAGTAAAATATACACAAGTATATCGTCAAACATTTATCTAGCTGCTATAAGGTTATCATATGCAATATCCACCTACAGTGTCGTAAAGACTACACCTCTAACACCAAGCAAAAACCCAACTATTTCATACTCAAAGATCCTTAACCTTAATCCTACATCTCCACGAACTCCTATCATGGACCATGTCCTCTGAAAGGTGCAACTCTAGCAAATCTTGCCTGATGCGTTCATCCCAAGTCAACCTCCTCTTCACATGTTCAAACCATATCAGTCTCCCCTCCTTCATCTTACCTGGTATGCTAGCCACCCTTAGTCTTTCCCTAAAAACCTCATCTCTTATCCGAACTAGCCTTGTGTGCCCACACATCCACCTCAGCCTTATTTAAAGTGTATGTTTAATGCATAAAACCTAATAAATAGCTTCATTGAAATTCTTAAGTCAACCCGAACCATATAAAAAGTTCTTATTTTAACCCGTTACCCAGCCTATCCAATTCACTCAATTTTATACCTCTACATACTTGCAAAGAACACTTCATATGTAAAGAAGCTTACATAGCAAATAACAATGTATTGAAATGCATTTCAATACGAAAAGATACACATGTGAGGCATCACTAAGATCTGAACTCTTCTCGACTAAACTGTCCAGCTTTTCGCCTCTTTCAAGGATGTTATCAGTGGTTTTATGCTGCAAACAGGAATTAGTAACCGGATTAACCAATACAAACATACGAAACAATTAAAAAATAAAGGCTGATTACAACTTGTGCATAACAAATTCATTGTATGACCCTGATTTTTGTTAACGTTTTGTTATGATATTAACTTACTTGGTTCAACACAGAGAATGCACTTCTAACTGGATAACGATCATCCATGAAGCCAATGACGTATAGACCATTGTTGTTGTATACATGCACCTTGTACTCAATATTACCAACTATACAAATTTAATTATGAATGTTTGAATCTTTTTTTGTGAAAGATTTAAAAACAAAGGTGGTTAACCTTTGTCTCCGTCTTTGACGGTGTGGCGTTAATCAAGTGGCGTCCGTTTGGTGACGGTCCGACCACCAAACACGATGAGCTCTCGGGCGGAGACTCTCTCAAAAAACCAGAGTTCACTCACATCCATCGCGTTTGCTAGTATAAGTGGATAACCGGATCAGACCCATTGGGAATCAGGTGGCATTTCAGCACGAGTAACGTCGTGATCTTCATCCTGAGTAACAACTTATATGATGACGAATTGTAGGTCAAAGAAAACGATCGACTAGTAAAAATGCCCCCCCCCCCCCTTTTTTTTGCAAAATACACTAAAAGTAACCACGGCCTTAAACGATAAAATTATCCTTTAAAACAAGTATATTGAGCAACCCAACTGAAACAATGCTTAAAGAAAATTGATTTGGTAATTGCCCGAGGTCTCGAGTGGACAATTGGCTTATTACTCGCTACCAAGAATCTGCGGTAAAACAAACAAACAAACAATAATCAAGAATTGAACATGGTAACATCAAATAATGGATTGGTTAATAAAATCACAAACCACCAACAAAATCAGCTAAACTTAACAAGACTGTGATAAATTTGAAACCTTAATGTTATGGTTAACAAAAGGAACGCATGCTTTTAAGTTTTAATACCTTTGGCGCTTTGGCACCGGAAGCCATCCGTTTCCTGACCAGAGTCCAACGGGTTATTCATAGCAGTGTCACGACTCCGGGGGGGCAGGGGTTCGTTTTTAGTAGGCTAGGGTTTGCTGTCCAGAAAGGGGTGGCGGCGCAGCTTGTTGCTCGCCTGCCTGCTATCTTGATGTAATTTTTCGCGATGTTCTATGAATAAAAAGAAATATTATTAAAAAAAAAAAAAAAGTTTTAATTGGCACCGACCTACCTCCTCCTCCCTTGGGTATTTTTTTTTTCTTTTTTATTGGGTTTTAACTTTGGTTTAGATATTGGGCCTTGTGGAGATTGGATCAAATTCAGCCTACCTAAAGGTCAGGCTCGACCACACGGTCCACCCTGACAACACGGTCCACCCTAAACTAGGCCATGAAGAGTGAGGCTGTAAACGAACCAAACGAACACGAACAAGGCTTTGTTCGTGTTTGTGTGTTAAGGTTTCTTGGACAAACGAACCGTTCACGAACACACTAACGAACATAATTCTATGCTTGTGTTTGTTTGTTAAGAAATTAAGTTGTTTGCGAACTGTTCGTAAACACGTGTCTTAAACACAAACAAACAAAAAGAAACATTTAATATGCAACTAACTAAAAAAACATTGTTAATATTAACCGTTAGACAAAGTACATCTACTAAACGATGTCGATAAGTCAAATTGTACTAACTTAGACATAATTATCTAAAATTACTTAGGCATAGGCATGAATACATGATATTCCTAATTCAAAAGATCATAATTATCCTAAGTTTTAACTAGTGATCGAACATAAACAAACATACATGAACGGGTATAAATAAACGAACATAAACAAACACATTGCCGAACGTTCACGAACGCAATCAAACGAATGAGACATTTGTTCGTGTTTGTTTGTTTAGTTAATCAAACGGAATTTTTTGTTCGTGTTCGTTCATTTATTAAACAAACGGACACAAACGAACTTCCCACCGAACGGTTTACGAACGATTCACCGAATGTTTGATTTGTTTACAGCCCTAATGAAGAGGTATGCCATTGAGCCTGAACAGTGAACACCAAGTCCCAACAAAACTGCATACCGAGTGAAAACAATAGAAGCTCTATAATTAAAAAGATCCGTCTTTTCAATAGTTTACTTGACATGTTCGAGTGGGACACAGTCAGTTAACATATCTTGTCGGTGATCACCACATCTTTTCAAACAAAACAAAACAAAATGCATATCAACAATTAAACATTTTGACTTTCACACTCTGTTAAACAACTCCTCCACTAGATCTCTCTCACACAGCCCATTCACAGACAGAGATCTATCTATCTATCAATGACAAGGCGATCTGGGTCATGGTTAAGATGTTGTCTGGTAACTTTTGCTGTGATTTCAGCACTGTGTGTATCTGGGCCAGCTCTTTATTGGAGGCTGCAAAAGGGTCTTCATTTGGGATCAACTTCTTCTGTTTCTTGTAGCCCATGTGTCTGTGATTGTCCCCCTCCTCTCTCCCTTCTCAAACTTGCTCCTGGTAGTAATCAACCCACTTTATTTTATTTTTTTTAATTTATTTATCAGGTTATATGATTTTGTTGTTGATTAGGGTGTGTTTGATGTTAGGATATTAGGATAATTAGGGTAAAGTATGAAACTTTTCTGCCTTTTTCTGCTGTTTAATGCAAAAATTTCCAATCTTGATCTGATTTTCTTGTTTGATTAGCCTTGGATTTTTATAAATTTTAGTTGAATAAAAGTATATACTTTTTCATTATTGGATTTGGATCATTAGGATAAATCCCATCTTCCTTTTACAACTGGTTAATGCAAAAAAAAAAAAAAAAAAAATAATAATAATAATAATAATAATAATAATAATTTGCGGTCCAGAAAGGGGTTGCGGCGCAGCTTGTTGCCCGCCTGCCCGCTATCTTGATGTAATTTGTCGCGTTTATGTGTTAATAAAAATTAAGTTCTTATTTTCCTAAAAAAAAATAAAAAAATCTTGATCTGATTATGATCATTTTCCTGTTTGATTAGGCTGTTGTAGTTAGTCTGGAATTTTTGTAAGCTTTTGAGTTCTAGTGAATCATAGTAGATAGTTATTACTATTAGATCATTAGGATGGAACCTCTCTTCCTTTTTTTTTTTCTACTATTTAGTGCAAAAATTCCCAATTTTGATGGGATTATCCAGTGTTGTAAAAGGTAGCCGGCCTTGTATATCGGAATAAGAGGCTAGTCGGTGATCTAGGCGTTTTGGCCATTATGCGGTCCTAGGCGGTAGTTTTTTAATTTTTTTTTATTTCCAAGTATTTCTTAGTATTTTGTGTATATATCTAAGTATTATGTGTATATACATTATATCTTAACATATTTTAAAAAAACACCTAAATTTTTTTGTGTGTGTGTGTATATAATACATATAAAAATACCAAAACACCTAATTCCGCCTAGTCCCGACTAGTCCCTAGGCTAGACCTCACCGCCTGCCTAGCGCCTTCTACAACATTGGGATTATCTTCATTTTTTCTGGTTGACTTGACTGTATTTGACCTAGAAGTTCTAAAGATTTTGAGCTTTAGTCGACTCGATGTATACCGAATTCTTTACTTCTTTACTGAGTAAAGTAAAACTATAAAAGTATCAAGGAATATGTAGTTGGTTATTTTGCAAATGATATGATGCAGCTAGAGTCTGCAGAATGCCTGCAGAATGCTGAAGATTTACTTAAATTCTGTAGTGTAAATTGCAAAACTTGATTGGAATGACTGAATTATTATTTGTTGTTTCTTTCATATATTGCAGGCTTGGCCAATCTTACAGTTACAGGTACATGTTTATCCCTTTATGTTTGATTTTTACTATACTGTATCATGACTTGTAAATCATGCTGATTTCATGACCCAAACTCCAGATTGTGGGAAAGATGATCCAGATTTGAAAGAAGAAATGGAAAAACAGTTTGTGGATTTACTATCAGAAGAACTAAAACTGCTAGAAACTGTAAACGCAGAACACATGCGCCATATGAATATCACATTTGGCGAAGCAAGACGAGTAGCAGCCCAATACCAACAAGAGGCTGAAAAATGCAACACGGCTACTGAAACATGCGAACAAGCTAGAGAGCAAGCCGAAGCATTAACGAGACAAGAAAAAAAGATGACATTGTTATGGGAAAGAAGAGCTAGACAGCTCGGTTGGGAAGGTGTATAGTATCATTACCATTTTTTTCGAGTTTGTTGATTGTTACCAGTATTGTACTTTGTGATTTATATAGCTACTTATAGTGATTTTGTTAGCAGGGGAGCCAAACTTTCCCTTGAGTTATTAATATAAGTTGCATGATTGAATGTTACCTTCAAGTTAAGGTCTTGATATTTAGGGGTTTGTGTGTGAGATTTGAAAGTCATATTGTTTGAAGTTGTTATAGTTTGATAATCATGTGTGTGATTTGTTAATAAATTTTGATTGTTTAAGGCATTAATGAATATATTGATTAAAAATGGCATTTTGGTATAAAATATAAGTAAAACGAGATAAATAAGTAATTTAGTTTGACCTTTAGATAATCATTTATGTTATAACCATGGATCAAAAAACTAGACCTTTTGTTGAAATGGATGAAGGACTGATTAGCTTTGTTGACTCTTAGACAAGGAATAAATCTCTAAAATAGAAACCCGTTAAGCTCGCAATAGATAAAGAAAGTGTAGTTTGGAGTATAGAAGTTCGTGTTTGTTACATGTACTTGAAATGAGAATATTTATACTAGTCATAAAAGTTATGCTTCTGGTGGGGCCCGGATGGTACGGATTAGTTGTACTTCACTTCAGTGGGTTAACTCTTCGGTGGGTTTAGTTAACCCATCGAGCTTGGGGTTCATGACATGGGTTTGGGGGGGAATCTTCGTCCCTTCCCTTGATATGTTGAGCATACCGGGTCAAAGCTTCTTGGTTCAGTATAACGTTTTATACCTCTTCAATAACTACTTAAATATTTAATTATTCAAATAAGAGTAAAATAAATATTGTTTACTTTGTGGAAAACAATTTTAAAACACGGATCCAAACACATGTCATTAAATCGTAGATTAATATGAGACAATTGCATGTGATATTTAATATCTTAATTTTGAAAGCAATATGGAACTCTAAATCTTGACGGGTATGCATATGTCGAAATATGAAAATGACATATATTTTGACATTTTCTTTGATTTTGATTATTATTTTGTTAAATTAATAGTTTGAGTCACGAAAACGATAGAGTGACATCTTTCTTTGAATATTACTTTGTTGTTAAACCAATCGTTATAGAAAAGAACACTATTTAACCTTTTTACATTTTAATACTTTAAAATTCTAAATAAGCAACTAAGTTTAAACTATGCCAATTTACTTTAAAAATATAACTTCTACATAAAAAAAAATGCCCAATTAGTTTAAGTTATTATACATGGGTCAAGTTATCCTACACAGTGTAACAAAAATGAGAAGAATGAGAAGGATACAAAAAACACAATAGATCACGAAATTTGACACAATGAGCCACAAAATATAAGTATATAACACAATGCTGAAAAATATAACATAATGCTGTAGAAAAAAGACACAATAAATCACAACAATGACACATTGATGAAAATAAGAAAAAGTAACAATGTTACATAAAAGACATAATAATATAACGTAAATTCTAAAAACTACAAGCTAAAAATCCAAAAAGGCGAAAACCTAAAAATTAAGATCATATGGTTTGATGAGACGGTTTCAATGCCACTTGAATGAGTTCAATTGGAATCCGTTTGATATCTTTTCTACAACTTCCTATTTTTCTTCTACTGTGTATTTAATCATAAGCCTATTATACAAAATACAATTTAAAAACTGAATAAAAAACTAACTTGGCTTATTGAGTTTACGCATAAACCCGCCCGGTGACACAAACACGTCTTATTTAGCTAAACATGTTTATAGATTCAATAAAAAAAAACTTACCCAATCTCTTCTAAACTAAACCCAAACCCGCAATTTCTTCTTACCCCTAAGACCCACCGTAGTGGCAATAAAAATGGGCGCTATTTGTAAAAATAAAGCCCCCCACACCGTTACGGGGGGGGGGGGGGGGGGTGTTTATATTTGAAAAAGTGATTGTGGCGTGATAAAAATAACGCCGGAAACATATTTCCCTCCACCAATCATGGGTTGCCACCTCATCCTCTCTATCTTTTTATTATTATTTTAATTTGAAAGATAAAATAAAATATTAATAGGGGCTTTATAAATAAAGCCTCTACCACTACACCCCTTTTTCACTTTCTCTCTCCATGTTGACTCAGCTGTCACGTGAACCAATCAGAAATGAGGGTTTTATAAATAAAGCCCCAATGGTGTAATATGTCCTCAACCAATTCAAAGTTTGACTTCACAATTACCAGTAGCCATTTGAGAAGGAGAAACAATAAAAATAAAAAAACGCGGCAGTTTTATGTTTCCTGAACTCAATATTATTATTATTATTCACGTAATATAATCCACCGACTAAACCCAGCTGTTTGTTCCATCATACACACACACATTAATACATCATTAATAATATAATATAATAATCTTCCTCAGATCTATTCGCCCAACACAAAAAGATTCCTCTTTCTCTTTCTTTTTCCCTTTTTTTTTGTTTTTTCACATCATATTACTTTCTTGAATTTCATTTAAACTGTATTCAAGATTCTTGCTACTGTTTGTTTAAAGTTCAAAACTTTAGCAGCATAGTCTTTCAGAAACATGGATGGGTCAAGAGTAGAGAAAAGAGGGTATGAGGATAATGATGAAGAAGATGATGATGGTAACATGTCTCAATCCAAAAAACCCAAAATACCAGGTTTAGCCAGGTACTTGTTTACTTCATCTTAGTCTTCTTATAATAATAATAATCATCATCAGTTTGTATCATGTACTCACCATCTGCTTTTGTATATGTGTGAATTTATGTATTTTTTTTTAATAAATCCATTTCATTTCATAAAAGCGAAGCTTACATCAAAATAGCAGGCAGACGGCAACACGCGCCGCCACCCCTTTTCGTATGGCGAAACTATTCTACTGAAAACAAATCCTTGCCCCCGGGGTCGAAACATTGCTATGAATAACCCGTTGGACCCTGCTAAAAAAACGGATAGCTTCTGGTGCCAAAGACCCAAGGGTATCAAAAGCCACGGGGACGAAGGCGTGTTTGTTCTCTTCGCAGGCTTTAGCATGCTTTTCCACTTTCTTCGTCTCTGCCCTTCTCACGGCATGCCCTGCTACAAACCCATGAACACTATTGGTTGCTCTTAATTGACCATGAATATGATGATCATCTTCCTAAAGATGATATAGCATTACACTCCTTGCAGTTAATTTCTAGATGTATTATAAAACTAGAGTATAAATTGCTCAGCATTACAGATCTTATGACTGTATTGACCCAATGACCCACACTACATTAATCATTGGACTATTAATCTACTAGGCATTGAGTTCATGAATGATTTATAACAAGTTCACTCTATCATGTGGTTTTGAGGGGTTTTTTTTTTTTTTTTTTTTTTTTTTTTTTTTTTTTTTTGTGAACTTAAAAGGGTTTGTTCTGTTGTTCATGTGTGTGCATGCTAAATAACTTAAAGGCCTGTTAGGGACATATGTTTATTAAAGATGTGAGTTGAGGCGTGAGTCTCTGCCTTCGAAAAAAAAAATAACTCTGGCTTTTCTTTTTATCGTTCAGTGTAATTGTGGAAGCTCTCAAGGTTGATAGCTTGCAAAGACTTTGCTCGTCTTTAGAGCCTCTTTTCCGCAGAATTGTAAGTTGTTAAGTATTTGTGCACATTTTGGCTTTGCATATAAAGTCTGTTAAGGAAAGCTGCCACTTGATATATTCAAGTCTTTAAACAGATTAATGTAGTTACATTGTTCTTACTCTATAATAAATGTTCTCTGTATTATGCATTTAATAGTTAAATCTGTTTGGCGTGTTAAAGTCTAAAATGGACTCTAATTTTGTCACAAGTAGTATTCTTCAAGTAAAAGACATGTATAGGTCCTCCCTGCTGGCTGCTTCCAGTACTACGTTATTGTGTTCATCATTTATCCAAACAGTAGTCGAGGATACACTCGCGATCCGTTAATGTAAACAAATAATCAAAGTGGAAGTAACCAATTTTGTAATTTGCGATACTCAAACATGTTAAATGGAAATACTCCTCTGGTTGATGTATTTTCCACATTTGAAAATTATTAGAACAGTTTTATGCTTACAAAAAGATGAGGTGTTGATGTCATACATGTTTTGAAAATCAGGTAAGTGAAGAAGTCGAGCGTGCTTTGACTAGATATGGGCATGGTCAAATTGCCGGAAGGTAAGATGTTAACGTCCAATATGTATTTTAATTTTGGTTTTATGTAAAAAAATAATAATAATTTTATTGTTACTGAAGTGATTTGGCATACTAAATATTTTTATGAATTGCAAAAAGTCTGGACAAATTATGCTTCAGTGGCCCGTAACGAAAAGTACTTGTTTTGACTGGTTATCCGATGTGGGTTCACCCATAAACTGATAATGTGGCTTTCACTAAACTAGCTTTCCGTGTTTGGAATGCACCAGCTCTTCACCACCACAAATACAAGGCACAGAAGGAAAACTGTTACAACTTCAGTTTAGGACACGGATGCCGCCTCATCTTTTTACAGGTGGCAAAGTTGAGGGAGAGCAAGGAGCAGCTATTCATGCGGTCTTATTAGATGCAACCACAGGCAGTGTAGTTCAATCTGGACCTGAATCATCAGCAAAACTGACAGTAGTGGTTCTAGAAGGTGACTTCAATGAAGAAGTTGCTGAAAACTGGAGCGTTGACCTTTTTGAAAGTCAAGAAGTCAAAGCCCGTGAAGGGAAAAGACCTCTTTTAACAGGGGAGCTACAAGTAACCTTGATTGAAGGAGTTGGAACTCTTGGTGATCTTACGTTTACCGACAATTCAAGCTGGATTAGAAGCAGAAAGTTTAGGCTCGGTTTGAAGGTGGCTTCTGGATATTGTGCTGGAATCAGAATTCAAGAGGCTAAAACCGAAGCATTTGCGGTTAAAGATCATAGAGGAGAATGTATGAAACATAAAGCTTGCATAATATCTTTATATAGGTGTCAAATTTGGCGAGTTGTGTAGTCAGCGGAAAACGCTACTTTTTGCACCTGTCAAAATGGGTTGGATCAGGTTGGGTTGACTTGAAAAATCTTATGTGAAAAACTATTAACTTTTACATTAAAATATACTATATTAATGATTATGTATTGTTTTTATACATCAAACCGAATCAACCCGTTCATAAGTAAATAGGTTGACATTGACACTTAAAAATCTTCGTAATTCCTGAGTTAGACGATTGTGTTCACTACTTTTGCAGTGTACAAGAAACATTATCCACCTGCTTTACATGATGAAGTTTGGAGATTGGATAGAATAGCGAAAGATGGAGCATTGCATAAGAAGTTAATAAAATCCCAAGTCATAACCGTCGAGGATTTCCTTCGTGTTCTTGTTAGAGATCCGCAAAGACTCAGAAACGTAAGCTTCTTCTGTTCAGTTCTTGTTAGAGTTACTTGCATACGTGACGGTTCTATTTTTGTTGTCTAAAATATTATATGTTACAGATTTTAGGAAGTGGGATGTCAAATAGGATGTGGGAAAACACAGTGGAGCATGCAAAGACTTGTGTTTTAGGAGGGAAGCTGTATGTATACTATGCCGATTCAGCTCACGCCACTGGTGCTATCTTTAACCACATTTATGAACTAAGTGGTCTTATTTCTGATGGTCAATTCATCCCATTGGAGTCACTTGACAACAGTCAAAAGGTCAGACTCTTCGTCTTATGAACTTCAAGCCAGTCGCTTTACGGAGTTTAATCAGTTGGTTTATCTTTTATTTAACAGATTTCGGTGGATTTGCTTGTGAAAAGAGCATATGAGAACTGGAATAGAGTTGTTGAGTATGACGGTAAAGTCCTGAGTGCGCTAACCTTCCCTGCACCACCTGCGCATAACATGATTGAATATCCGTTTATAAGTCCTGATCCAACGATGGGTGTTTCATCAAACACCCACCACGAGCAGCCAGTGTTGTCACTAGACAACACTGGCTACAAGCCGACTGGACCAGCTTTTGATGTTTCGGGAGATTGGTTAGTCCCACTCCCACAAGAACACACGTTTGGAGACTCCTTCTCGAAGGAAGTCCGTTTGCGTAGCTCAGAGATGTTGGAAACCGACGATATGCAGAAGCTATTGAGAAGCTTTGGTGTGGGAGTCCCAGGGCCAACTTTTGGTATTTATGACAACGATGCATACGGTTGTAACATTCCTCATGAACCACAGGTGGGTCCCGTGTATGCACAAGGTCAGGGGCGTGGTTCGGGGAAGGCGGTTGTTGGTTGGCTCAAACTTAAGGCTGCATTAAGATGGGGTATATTTATAAGGAAGAAAGCTGCAGAAAGAAGAGCTCAATTGGTTGAGCTTGATTGACTAACTTCAAATAGGGATATCTTTATCCACTAAACTTACTTGTCTCCTTGCATTGCTATATTGTACCTAGTGCATCATGTCAAGTACCTGTTTGTAGCATGCTAAAAAAATGTTGACTAAAGTGTGTACTTACTTATTTATGTACACTAAATCTTAATTATAGATCTTTTTTGTTACCAATAATGAGATAATTTGATCAGCTCCTGTTTGCACCATAACCGTTGACCCGAAAATAGATTCAAGAAAATCTAAAAACATGTACACATGATACGAAAACCTGGCTACAAGTTGATAAAGGACGACGCTAAACATAATTATCCCTGAAAATAAATTACATACTGATACAAACTTCTTGATTCATAGAACCTACATTGTTACTGCAACCTCGTGTTATCGTTGTCTAGGATTCAAGACCTGGTTACTGTATCGCGATTCGTCTCATATACAAGATCCAAAAGAATAAGGATCAAATCCGAATTCGCCATCCATCATAATTGTTGGATCCTGCTCCTGCAAAACAAAAATACAAAGATAACAGACTCAGGAATGTTTTCTTTTTATAAAATAAATAATAAAAAAAAAAATCATACCCGTTTCATCATTCCGTTCATAAGATCATCTAAGGAATCATAACCACCGGTTCCAACAAAACCGTTGGTTCCACTAGGTAAGTAGTTTTCGCCAGATCTGATTTTCAGTTCAGTGGTTGACCTGTTAGTCTTACCATTCACATTTGACCTATTGTAGACCCCACAAATCAGGTCATTCGAATGACTCACGGGTCCACCCAAACCGGCACCACTTGATGGCGGTGCTGCAGCGGCTAATGTGTTAAAAGCATTACTTGAGTACTGACCATAACTCTGTTTACCATGCTGTCCATGCCTTTGACTTTGACCTTCAAGAGGTACAGAGGCTGTGCTAGTAATATTAGATCCAAATCCGGTAACTGTGTTACTGCTAGCGGGGTAACTGTATTTCAGGCTGCTATTAGGCGGCAACTGGTCATGAAAATTCGGGGCGTCAAGAAAGGTGGAACTACTGGAAGCAAGATTTATAGAGGATTGACTCCCTAACGTCGAAAAAGCGCTAGAACCATTAAAGATTCGAGCTTCATCAATGGGATTGAAATCTGGGAGATGGATATTTGGTTTATTATTATTCTGTTGAAGTTGACCAAGGTCAAACGAAGTCGGAATTCCTTGAAAAAGATTTGTGGGTTGGTGATTTGGTTGTGTCGGTAATACAACCGGTTGGAACTTGTTGAGTGAGCTAACCGAACTGGTCAAGTTTTGGGTGTGGGTTGGTTGAATCAATGATGGACCCGTGAGGCTATGCAGAGTCATCCCAGTTGCGCTATTGAGTCTACCAAGCACACCTGAAGGTGAATATGATGATAACTGAGCGTTTGGCAATCTTCCTGAACCTGATAACGAACGGAAATCACCAAGCCCTTCAAGTGAACTCATTCTCATGTACGAAGCTGCGTCTTTACTACCGCCAAACGCAACCACCATGTTTGCTTGTTGACTGATCCTTTTTAAGTAAAGCCGATATTTCTGTAAATACAACATACAGATTACAGAAGCATGTTTATTCGTCAATCACCAAACCACCCAACCCGAACCCAGACTAAAGGAAATAATGGAACCTGAAGATGGCTTGCGACATTTTCCCTGGTAAGACCTTCAACATTCATCAGATCAAGAATCCTTTTGGGAACAGCTTCTGCATTATATAACAACAATCGTAAAATACGTCACAAAAACAAGTTTCGATATGAACACGAGGATTAACCGACTCACTTTCAATTCCAAGTTGATTAACAGCAGCTACAAATTTTCTGTGCAGATCAATTGACCACACAACACGCGGCTTCTTTTGTGTAGACGGGTCGTCATCTTCATTCCCGTTATCTTCAACGTCTTCATCTTCATCTTTTCTTTTCCTATTAAGTTTCCCATTTGGATCTCCACTACCGGCATCTTGTCCACCTTCGTTATTCGGCTTTTCTTGGTTATTGTTTGACCTTGACTGAGGTTTTGACTCCACTTTTCTTCTGATCACATGTTGCCATATGTTGCGTAACTCCTCAAGGCGTACCGGTTTCACAAGGTAATCGCAGGCGCCATGAGTGATCCCCTTCATTACAAGCTTTGGGTCACTGTTTCCTGATAACACTGTTCACAATTTCAAGAAACATCAGATCATAGTTGTCAAAGCGTCTAGGCGCATAGGCCGAGCCCGGAGCCTAGGCGCAAGGCGCATAAAAAACGAGGGCTTTTTATAATTAGGCGCATAATATAAAATACATTTTTTAGGTATTTTAGAGATGTTTTAGGCTTGTTTAGGGCTACTTTAGGATGTTTTAGGGTTATTTAGGACTTGTTCATGACTCATTTAGGATGTTTTAGAGGTTCATACAACTTTTAGCCTGAATTTGGCCGAAACAGCCTTGATAGTGCGCCTCACAGGGCGCAGCGCACTTGGTGCGCCTCGAGCCTAGGCGCGCTTTTGACAACTATGCATCAGATAGATACCAATAACAATTAAAAACACTCCCTCTTTCTCCAAGATTTAAAATTTTGACCTTTTTTAGTCAAACCAACTCAAAAGTTTAAACCTTTGACTTATTTGGGTCAAAGTAACTAAAATTTGTAACATGAGCACTTGTTTTATTCAAGAAAACTAATTTTTTTTTTATAATAAGTGACAAGCAGGTAAACAGGCCACAAGCTGCGCTGCAGGAAAACTAATGAAACACATAATAATATTGTACCTATAAAACTCTGAATTAAGTAATTAACACTTACTGATAACAGGTAAGTCCATTTCAAGACCAACAAGTTCAAGAAGCTTGAAGCCATCCATGTCTGGCATGTGAACATCACTGATCACAAGGTCAAACCTGTTTCTATTTTCCCTTAACATATTCAATGCAGTTCTTGCTTGATTTGTTGTTGTAACTACACAAAAAAAAAATTAAAAAAATAATAATAATAATCACTTATAAACACAAGTATCATAATCAAATAATAAACATCTTTAGTAACATAATATTCATGAAAAATATTAACATATTATATAAAAAAAAAAAAACAACTAGATAATGAAATTGGAACTTAATTAATTAAAGAAATACAAAACAAATATGAAACCAAAAAAAAAATCAAACCTTGATATTGGCATTTCCTTAAAAGGCCATCTAATAACTTCAAACAAGTTGGATCATCATCAACAGCAAGAACTCTCATCCCAATGGGAAATCTATCAATATTATTATTATTATTATTATACCCAACAGACCCTCTGATTTCCTCTACTGTCATATTCTTTTCTTTAATTCAAATAATCAAATATAATTCAGATGATGACACAGATCAAACAAAGATTCAAGAAACAGCTTCAAGATTCACAAAGTTTGGATTTTTTGCATTTGTTTGACCACAACAAACAAAACAAAACAAGCCCAGAAAGAATGATTAAAAAGATATTAGAGAGAGAAACAGGATCTTGAAGAGAGAGAAAACAAACAAGATGGTGACTTGGACATAAGCTTAATACATATTGACAATGATAGGGGAAATTGGCTACAACAGACTCAATGCCTTGCAACGCAACAATACAAAACTATAGACAGAATAATATTAATAATAATATTAAAGTCTCACTTTCTCTCTCTCTCTCTAGTTTTTTTATTGGCTTTTTGCAGAAATAAAAAGTCACTTTTTAATAAAATAATATTTTGGGTAAGATCAATGTATAGATACATCACTTGTATATGTATATTTCCATCTTTGAGAAATAATTGAGCCTTTTTTTCTCTCCTTAGCTCATGGATGTATATGGAAGTGTTGTATTACTTTTTTGGATGGTAAAAGTTTGTTGTAGAAAACCATCATTGATAAGTTAGATAAAGTACAAATACCTAAAAGGGTCGGGCCACTAGCATCAAATAAGGAGTTGGGGTTTAGATTACCTTTTTTAAACGTTAAAATTTAACTGAGTTAGCGCTAAAGAATGAGAATTTGAAGTTAAAAGACAACTACTGAAAAACATAGTAAATATAAAAGACGATTTCTGTGATTTTTTCTTTTTTTAATTACAAGAATGTTGTTTAAATTTGTTGTATCATCATTTGTTTTGAACTTCAATAATACTTTGAAGATTATTTTAATTATAGATTTTTTTGGTATGGAGCATGTAACTAAGGGGCGTGGTTTCCCCATCCCCTTTCTTCTCCCTTGTCCACAACACTGTTACGTGACTTTTTCCCTTCCTCTTTCCCCAAATGAAGAGTGTGGTTCCCTCTTCTGTCGCCTTTCCTTTCCACATGAGCTCCCCAACTCCTTCCCGTTTCTAAACCCCACAACCTAAGAACGTTGATTCCATAGTTTGAATTTTGAAACACTAATTAAATATATAAGATTTGATTATTAATTTAGTTGTTGTGACTTTTAAAATGAGAGAATTTATACATCAATAAAGATAAGTTTATATAGCATAAAAGCTTTTTAAGGTATATATAAAATTAATTTTTGCAATATTGAAATCACCTACTTTCCAAATTAGTCGTGTCAATTGTTTCCCATAAATATATACAGATTTTCTAACAAAAACTAGATAAATATCAAATACATTCATCACAAAAAGAATAAAGAAACTTCATCATTAAGCAATCCTAGCCGTCCACACACTTTGATCATAGTAATGACCCCACTTGTTCATTTAATCATATGTAACTCAAATAGCAATAAACATGCTATTTTGAAAAGCTTTTAGACTGTGGGGTGTGGGGTGGGGAAATGCTCGGGAAGAGTGATGTGGCATTTTCCCCGAAGGGGAACACCGCCCCCCCCCCCCCCCCCCCCCCCCGAAGAACCTTCGGTGAACTCGGGAGAATTCCCCCGTCCACCCCGTCCCTTTTCCCAAGTATTTTTTGACCGTTGGACTTTGTTGACCGTTGAAAATGACCGTTTGAAAAAAAAAAAAAAAAAAAAAAAAAAAAAACGTTTTTTATATATATATATATTATAAACTTCAAAATCCTACCACCAATTCAACACAACACTCCATATTTTATAAACTTCACACCCTAATTTTTTATAAAACCACATAATAATTTCTAGCCTTTTTCACCTAATATACAAGCATAAGTTCGTCGTCAGAAGAGGCAAACGTTGCCAATTTTTTTGCGAGCACGATGGTTGAAACGGCAAAGATATTGTTGGAGTTCGTAAACGACAGTAGTGACGAGGAAACAAATTCGGAACCAAGAACAAGACGCGCCGCATTAAACAGAGATCGTGAGGGTAAATTTTATTTCTTATACTTTTTAAATTTCTTTTATTTTGTTATATTATGTTAATTTTTTTTACTACTTTTTTATTGTATTTCATATCTTATATTTTAAAAATAGATTTTTGTTATTATATTTTATTTCTTATATTCTTTATTTTTATCTAAAGGTGCACACGAACGTTTGGTTGCTGACTACTTTGCTGAGGACTGCGTATACCCAGACGAGCTATTTAAGCGTCGCTTTAGAATGAGTCGCCGATTGTTTCAACGAATTGCCAATGACTTGGCTAATTATGATGAGTTTTCACTCTACGATATGATGCTAGAGGAAAACGAGGTTTTACGACTCTACAAAAATGTACTTCTGCGATTCGTCAGTTGGCGTACGGGACTGCTAGTGATTCATGGGATGAATACTTGAGGATGTCTGCTAGAATGAGTCGGGAGTGCTTGTATCGGTTTTGCGAAGATGTCGTGAACTTATATAGCAAAGTTTACTTGCGTAGGCCAACGAAGAACGAAATCCAAAAGCTTTACGCACACCATGCAGAGAGACACGGCTTTCCTGGCATGCTTGGAAGCATCGATTGCACGCATTGGCCATGGCGTAATTGCCCCACTGCATGGAAAGGGCAGTTTACGCGAGGTGACATTGGAGAGCCATCAATTATTTTAGAATCCGTTTGCTCACAAGACCTTTGGATTTGGCATGTTTTTTTCGGAGTTGCTGGTTCATGCAACGATTTAAATGTTCTAGCTAAATCCACGGTTTTCGACCGCATCATTAGAGGTACCGGTCCTGATGACTCTTTCGTGCTCAACGGGGTAGAATACAAGCACGGGTATTATCTAGCAGACGGGATATACCCAAGTTACTCATCTCTTGTGAAAACGATACAAATTCCCACGGATGAGAAAAGAAAAAAGTTTGCGAAATGCCAAGAAGGGGCGAGAAAAGACGTTGAACGGTTATTCGGTGTTTTGACGGCTAAATGGCATGTTATTGGGCGGCCCGCACGTGCATGGCATCCAGAAAACTTGAGGTATATTATGTACGCTTGTACGATACTACATAACATGATAATCGAAGATGAAGGCCGCGCTATATGTGAGTATGACCCGAATGACGTTGAAGAGAATATCGAGCCGGTTGACCAGGGACAACAACAATCGAACCGGTGGGCACTAGAGGATAGTACCGTGCACAACAATCTTTGCACGGATCTAATCGACCATATTTGGAACAATTTTCGGGTCGATGATGTTGGTGACGAGTAGTTTGTATTTTTTTACTTTCTTTAAGTTTGTTTTTTTTTAATTTGTTTAGGTTTGTTTTTTTTTTTAATTTGTTTAGGTTTGTTTTTTTTTTAATTTCCATGTAATTTGTTTTTTAATTTTAATGAAAAAAAAAATTAATGAAAAATAAAGTCTATAAAATAAATCAAAAAAAAAATAATAAAAAAAGGAAGGGGGAAGGGGAACCATTTCCCCTAGAAGGGGGAAGAAAAGGGGAAAATGATGTGGCGCTGAGGTGGACAAGGGGAAGGAAGGAGGAAGGGGAACCACACCCCATAGTCTTATGATGGAAATATTCTTTTTTTAATTAGGAGAAATCTTGGAGATGATATATTTAATAGACTTAAAAAAAGTTATAAGGTATCAAACAGAGAGTTCGATTCAACTTATTTAAATGATATTGAAACCGTTTTATCGAATCTTACAATCTTAGTTTTTAAGTTATATAAATTAATGAAATTTTTAATTATATACTTGTTTTATTTTCAAGAGAAATTAATTAAATAACACATTTCAATAAATTTCTTATATTTTTATTTTTTTTAAATGATAAAAATAAATTATTTATCTTCTTCCCGCACTTCTCGCACTAAAACCTCTTCTGAAATGAACCATCCCTATATATATATATATATATATATATATATATATATATATATATATATATATATAGGATTTGGTTCAAATGAGAACCTTTTCCCAAATTAAGAACTAGAGAACCATTCTGGGCCACACATTTCTCTAAGGCAAATTTTTTTTTTTTTTTTTTTTTTTTTTTTTTTTGCAAAAATCGCTGCTTTATATGTAAGGAAAATTTTTTTTTTATTTTTTTTGTATTTTTTTTTCAGTATACACATGTGTATAATTGCATTATACACATATGTATAACTGAAATATACACATATGTATAGCTGAAAAATGCTATATACACATATGTATAATTGCTATATACACATATGTATAATTGTCATATACACATATGTATAAATGAAAAAAAAAATAAAAAAAAAATTTTCCTTGCGTAAAAATGTGCGATTAAAGCAAAAAAAAAAAAAAAAAAATTTTTTTTTTTTTTGCCTTTATATGAAATGTGTGGCTCAGAATGGTTCTCTCAGTTCTCAAATAGGGGTTGGTTCTCTTAGGATCCTGTACAAAGTACATTTTTTGTGAGAAGTGTGAGAAGGACTAAGAATTGACATGTAGACATCATGTTTTGGATTTAGGAATGATGTTTTAGGTTGTTTTAACTTGAAAAATACCAAACACAACAATCTAAAACACAATACAATGTATTATAGTCATTAAATTTAAAAACAGTTAAAACACACTACTTAACGCTTAAAACACACTGCTAATGTTCTTAGCATGGTGTTTTAAGTTTTAAGCCTAAAATACATTGTTTTGGGTTTTTAATTGTTATGTTTGGTGTTTTTATAGGCAAAACAATCCAAAACATCACGACTAAGTTCAAAAAATGATGCCTAAGTATCAATTTTTAATACTTCTCACACTTCTAAAAAACACTTTGTATACGATATTGACCATATATATATATATATATATATATATATATAGAGGTTCCTATACAAAGTGTGTTTTTTGTAAGAAGGATAAGAAGGACTAATAAGGTGACATGTGGCACTAATTAAAATCTATCATAGAGGGTATTAGTGTAATTTTATCATTAGTCAATATTAATCAATTATAGAAGTTATGCATTAATTACTTCGGAGTTTTTTTTTCCAGTTTTTATGACATTTTTATGATTACATGTTTAGGAAAAAACACTCATAAACAATTTAGTCAAAAATCCAAATCTACGCAAACATTGTGTTTAATAATCAAAGTGTTGTGTTTTATATTTAAGCTAGATTTTTTTTTACATGACATGTGGTGTTTTGTTATATTCAATTGAATGGTGTGTGTTAGTCAAACATGGTGTTTTATAAATCATAAATTCTAAGGTGTATAAAATATAACACACTGATACAATCACCATGAAAATAAAACACACTAATCTGAATATAATAAAAATGCTTCTAGATGAAGATAAAATACACTTAATGAAAATACGAGATTCAAACAATTTGTTTGACCAAACGACATAACACCATGACTTGAATCGCAATACAATCATTCCGTATGTTAAGACACTGTGACTTTGAAAATAAAACACACTGATATGAAAATACCTAATTTCAACAACATGAATCGTAATACTTGTTGTAAGTTAAAACCAATCTAATTTTGCCTACAGATCTAATTTTATTTTCGTATGACATTAAAGTGTGGATCCATGATTCTAATGTGATATTAAATGTCATTTAATGGATTTCCATGTTTAAAGACACACAATTATGTTTATATCCCTAGTTAGTCAAATAAGTCAAATGAAATTAAAATAATTATTACAATTTTGACATTGATCAATCTTAACCATTCATTAAACAATCCAACGGCTCAAAACTCTTCTTACCCTTCTCATAAAAAAACACAATTTGTACAGGATCCTCACCCTATATATATAGGAAGTATCGTTAGAACTTAGAAAACCCGCGTATTTTGAGTAAACTCCCAGAAAACCCTACTTCCTGAGCTTTTTTTTTTTTGAAAAAATTAGGGCATGTAATATACATGTTTTTAAGAGTTTTGAGGCAAAAAATCAAAAAAGTGTCGGATGTTTTTTTTTTTAAATAATAAAATAAGTTGTGCTCCGTAACATATGTTAGCATATTTTTAGACTGGTAACATATGTTATGATGCATATTTATTTATTTAAAAAAAAACGGTCGGCGCTTTTTTTATTTTTTTGGCTCAAAACTCTTAAAAATATGTATATTACATGCTCTAATTTAAAAAAAAAAAAAAAAAAAGTTCAGGAACTAGGTTTTTTTAGGAGTTTTCTAAAGCTTTCTTATATTTTTAGGGTTTTCTATAGAATCTTACCCTATATATGTGAAATCAAGAGCTAAAAAAACTTGAAACCAAAATATCTTTGTCACAATATGCAATTTGAGTACTAAAATACCATATTAAAAAAATTGGTCCCCGTATATTATCGATTTTGCTAGTAAGAAATACTAGTAACGATAGACTTATATGCTAGATTGACTTTTGGCTTCTTCCTACAACATGTGACGAAATGATTATCATAACTTAAAAAATCTGTATAACAAAGTATCATGATATGAACATATTGACATTAGTTATGATAAAACTGATCCTAAACTATATATTGTGTTTTAATTATGTATAGGACTATAACACGCATGTGACGAAATGATTATCATAACTTAAAAAACCCAAGAATGATTCTTTTTTAGTTATATAATAAATCCAATTTAAAAATTATAACTACTTATTTAAAGTGTTAACTTTTTGTTTACAAAACAATATTTGTGTGTCCACTTTTACATGATTTAAAAAAACGTATTAGAATTTATTTTGCTTAACGTGAGATGATTTTTATAAGTCGTCCCGGTGTGGGGCTCGCATAAGGACAGCAGTGGCTAGTGAGGGGCGGCAACACTGCCTCCTGTACCATCATCATCAAGAACAGTAGTGTGTTGCTGGGCTTGCCGGGCCTCCATATGTAAGTGTGTAACAATTGACCGATTAACAATCAAGTGAATTAAAAAAAATCAATTTCAAATTTTCATATTATAAATACATCTCTTCCACAATCATTTTTTTAAACCAAATCTTTCAAACTCTCACAATACTTTTACACAAAATCAATCATTATAAGACTAACCGGAGTAGGGCGGGGGAATTGGGGGGGGGGGGGGGAGGGGAGGGGGAAGACCTCTTCAGGCCTAAAACACCACCCCTTAGTGGCATAGAAGAGGGCGGGGAAGGCCCCACCGGCGTGGGGGGATGTTTGGGCTACGTGGCTGCTGCTGAATGGCTTGTTTTTTTTTTTTTTTTTAAATCTTACACACAATAATATTATTTTCTTCACCCCCCTTTCACTCCCCACAATTTTCACCCTTCACATGTACGCCCCACAAGTGTCACATGACGCTTCACCCCCCCCCCCTTTTCCACTCCTTATAGTCTAAAAAAATCTAAACTCTCAAACAACAATGTCTTCTTCATCTTCGTCTTCGTCGGGTTCTTCATCTACACACGAAGCGGTAAATTATTTTATAAATGTCGTGGCGCAAGCGACACAGTCATCGTTGAGGAAGAAGGAGAGGAAATCGACTCGGTAACACGAACTAGGTAAGCGGTTATAAACAGAGACCGAGAAGGTTAGTTTTGTATATTTTTTAAGATTGTAGATGTTTATTGTGTTTATTATTTTTTTTAAGATTGTAGTTGTTTATTGTGTTTATGTTATTAAATATGTGTAGGTGCCCATTATAGATTGGTAGCCGATTATTTTGTCGACGAACCCTTGTACTCGACAGCCTTGTTTAGGCGTAGGTTCCGAATGAATAGGAGACTGTTCTTACGTATAGCCGGTAGCATGGCGAATTTTCACCCATTTTTTGCCTTACGATACGATGATAGAAAGAAAATGGGGTTCACCACCTTACAAAAATGCACAGCGGCACTTTGGCAACTAGCGTACGGGACTACGACCGATGCGTGGGACGAATATTTAAAGATGTCGGAAAGAACTGCACGAGAATGTTTGTACAAGTTTAGCAAGTGTGTGGTGAAGCTTTACAACAAGAAATATTTGCGAAAACCAAACTCTAGTGAGGTCCAACAATTGTATCAGTTCCACCACAAAAAAACATGGTTTTCTAGGAATGCTCGGAAACATTGATTGCATGCATTGGCCTTGGAGAAAATGCCCGAATGTATGGCGTGGAATGTTCACACGGGGGGATCATGGACATTTATCAATAATCTTGGAGGTTGTGTGTTCACAAGATCTATGGGTTTGGCATGCTTTCTTTCTTTGGCGTTCCTGGCTCGAACAACGACATTAATGTCATTAACCAATCATAGGTTTTTGACGATGTTATAAAAGGAACCGGTCTGGATACCAGGTTTACAGTATCGGGGGTGGAATACAGGCACGAGTATTATCTTGCTGATGGGATCTACCCACCTTACTCTACAATCGTTAAAACTATTCACCACCCGTACGATGTGACAGATGAGGCGGAGGGCCATCATCCATGATGGGTCTCCTCCACACCCACCACCCTAATAACATGGTGTCTTAACTCTTAACCATCATAATTAAAGCACATATTTTTTAGAGTTTATAAAGATGTTTATGCATAAACTATTCCTCTCATATCATGTACTTAATTATTTTTATACATTTTATGTAAATATATTGGTTCTCTATTTAAAGTATTTAAAGTTGTTTATGCATCAACTATTCGTCTCATATGGCATATCAATGCATCATGTACTTATTTTTATACACTTTATGTAAATAAAAGTGTAAAAATATATGTGGCATAAAACAAAACATTATATTGATCTGAGTGTTATTCTCTAGAAAAATATTTTAGGCTGGTATAAATCTCAGTCTAAAAGGAAAATAGACGTCTCAGAAAGGTACATATTACTGTGGTGGAACTGCACGTACTATATCGCACCTGCGTTTCGTTTTCTGATTGGTTCATTCCTATGTGGGCCCCCTTTACACGTCATCCTTGTGAGCTCTGAAAATGTTCATATGTACTAGAAAAGAATGTTAACCATGTTACCTAAACATATAATTTGGTCAAGACAATAGTTGCCATTGTGCTATAACTAACCAAACATTCAGCGAACAGTTCGTAAAATGTTCGGCGAAAAGTTTGTTTGTGTTCGCTCGTTTAATAAATGCACGAACACAAACAAGAAATTATGTTCGTTTAGGTAAACAAACAAAAATTAATGGACGATATTTACCATAGTTATATCATTTGTATTATTAGTAAATGTATTGTATTTATGATTCATCATTAATCCCTTCCATATTTATAGGGGATTACCTTTGTATTTATACCTAACCTATTCAATGAGAATGCAAGGTTTGAGCCATTAATTCTTTCATGGTATCTAGAGCCAATAACCCTAAAAACTTCTTCCTTCTACCCTCATTGCCGTAAACCTCCTGCAGCCAAAAATTTTTTTTTTTTCCGACCTCTTTTCTTCACAGCCGAGTACCATCATGTCTCGCATACATCCCGCAGTCACAGTTACCAATATCAAAAATTTTATCCCACTCATTCTTGACCGTCAAACTGAGCACTATAACACGTGGGCTGAGCTTTTCATCATCCACTGCAAAGCCTACGATGTTTATGACCATCTCCTACCCCGTGTCACTCCCCCAATCACCGCCGCTGCCAAGGAGCCTGAAACCTCTTCTCCCGCCACATACCACGAGTCTTGGGAGCGATTGGATGCCATTGTCCTCCAATGGATTTATGGCACCATCACCCAGGATCTCGTACATACCATTATGATTACCAACACCACTGCCCACGATGCCTGGTCCCGTCTCAAAAACCTTTTCTTAGACAACCAAACCGCTAGAACCATTGCCCTTCAAAATAAATTCTACAACACCCGTCTAGAGCGCTTCACCGACATGTCATCATACTGCCAAAACATGAAACTCCTATATGACCAACTTATTAGCCTAGGCGCCAATGTCACCGAAAACCAACTTGTCATGCAAATCCTCACGGGCCTCACTGACCAATACGAAACCATCAAACTCATCCTTCAACAAACCAAGCCCCTACCCGATTTCTACAACACCCGCTCCCAACTTTGCCAAATTGAAGATGAAAAAATTCAACAAGCCAAAACGTCATCTCAGGCTTCTGGCACTGCCCTTCACACATCCACAAACACCTCCAATACACCTTCCGGCTCTTCCGCAGACGGCTCCTCTCGTGGCCGTGGTCGTGGTCGCGGCCGCGGCCGCGGGCGTGGCTCCTACGGGCGGGGTCGGTACCAACAACACACATGGCAACCACCAAATTCCTGGCAGCAACAACCGTGGCCTAATTACCCTACCCAAGCCCAACCGTATACCCCTTGGCCCAACTTCTACTTTCCCCCTTGTCCTTATCCGGGTGCTTCACTCGGCCCACCTGCAAATAAACAACAGGCCCAATACCCTCAACCAAATAATATGGCCGGCCATTCTAGCACATCTCAGGCCCACCAGAATTCATCCAAGGCTGCGGCTGGAATTTTAGGCCCAAAACCGGGTGACACTGCTCAGTCCTACACTGCCAATTATTCTCCCACAGACATAGCTCAAGCTCTCTACAACCTGGCTCTTCAAAACAATGATTCATCATGGACCATGGACACCGGCGCTTCAGGTACAATGTCTCCTCAACCCGATAAGTTCCCCTCTATTTTTAATTCTAGCATTATTCGCAACATTATTGTTGGGAATGGTAAAACCATTCCGGTTTTAGGCCAAGGCAATATTACCTTACCCCCACCATTCCCACCATTTAAACTCAACAATGTTCTTTATGCCCCTAACCTTGTTAAAAACCTTATTTCGGTTCGTCAATTTACTACTGACAACCAACTAACCGTTGAATTTGACCCTTATGGTTTTACTGTGAAGGATCTCCAGACCAGGAAACCTATCCTACGGTGCAATAGCTCGGGAGATCTCTACACTCTCAGTCCGTCCAACATCACCAACCTCACTACTGCTTCCACTTATGCAGCTATTTCTCAAGACATTTGGCATCAACGCCTCGGCCACCCAGGCCCGGCTATTTTAAATAATTTAAAAACTTCTAATTCTATTAGTTGTGGTTCTTTGAATAATAAAGTTTGCAGTGCTTGTATTTTTGGTAAACATACTAGACTTCCATTTTTTACTTCTAATACAAGAACTGTTATGCCATTTGATCTTGTACACAGTGATGTTTGGACCTCCCCTATCATCTCTAACGGGGGTCACCGTTATTATGTCTTATTTTTGGATGATTTCACAAATTTTTTGTGGACTTATCCAATTGCCCACAAATCTGATGTCTTTGCCATGTTCACCAAATTTACCAACTTTGTCCACACACAATTTAATGCTAAAATTAAACAATTCCAATGTGATAACGGACGTGAATATGCCAACACCCAATTTCACACTTTTTGCACCAACAACGGCATGCACTTCCGTTTCTCCTGCCCACACACATCCTCCCAAAATGGCAAAGCTGAGCGCAAAATCCGCACAATCAATAACCAAATGCGCTCCATGCTAGCACACTCTTCCATGCCCACTACCTATTGGCACCATGCCCTTGAGACCGCCACCTATCTCCACAATATCATTCCCACCAAAATCCACAATTTTCAAAACCCCACCCAACGCCTCTATAATTACATGCCCTCCTATGACCACCTTCGTGTGTTCGGGTGTATGTGTTATCCCCTCATCCCTCACACTACCATTCACAAACTTGCCTATCGTTCCTATCCGTGTGTCTTCTTAGGCTACCCACCCAACCATAGAGGTTACAAATGTCTTGACCTCAAAACCCGAACAATTACCATCAACCGTCATGTATTATTTGACGAATCCATTTTCCCGTTCTCCAAAACTCATAAAACAACACCTAATACCTACACATTTCTAGATGACACACTTCATCCATTATACCGTTTCCACCAGCCCACCCCATTCGCTCCACAACCTAACCCAGCCAATGCCTTCCCACAGCCCAACTCCCCTGTCCACCACTCAGGCCCAATTCCGCCCCACTCACCTCAAAGCCCATCACCGCCTACTACCCACCCTCATTCATCTCCAATCCCCTCATCCTCTCCGGCCCAGTCCCATACACCTGCGGCCCAGCCCACACCATCACCACCGCCCGCCCCAAACCACCCCGAACCATCTAACCAATCACCACCGCCTCCTCCGAACCCACCCACTCGCACAATACACACCCGGGCCATGTCCGGAATATCTAAGCCCAAACAAATCTTCAACCTATCCACCACTACCATTGCCCCGTTACCCAAAAACCCCAAAGATGCCTTGTCTAATCCGGAGTGGCATAACGCCATGAAAAACGAATTTAATGCTCTAATTAAAAACAAGACTTGGGAACTTGTCCCGAGATTACCTGATATGCATATTATTCGTAGCATGTGGCTTTTTCGTCACAAATACAGGTCTGATGGTACACTTGAGAGGTATAAAGCTCGTCTGGTGTGTGATGGCAGTAATCAGGAAATTGGTATTGACTGTGGGGAAACTTTTAGTCCGGTTGTTAAACCGGCCACCATTCGTACTGTATTGACATTGGCCCTTTCGCAATCATGGTCAGTTCATCAGCTAGATGTCACTAATGCTTTTCTTCATGGACATCTAAAAGAGACAGTTTATATGTACCAACCCATGGGGTTTAGACATCGGGATTATCCAGATCATGTGTGCCGTTTGACGAAATCTCTTTATGGTCTCAAACAGGCACCCAGAGCATGGTACCAACGGTTTACTGATTTTGTCTTATCTATTGGCTTCTTGCAGAGTAAATGTGACAACTCTCTGTTCACATATCACCACGGGGGTGACATTGCTTACTTACTTATTTATGTTGATGACATTATTCTCACCACTTCTTCAGATTCTCTTAGGAAGAAGATCATGGGCAGCCTTGCGGCTGAATTCGCCATGAAAGATCTTGGACCTCTCAGTCATTTTTTGGGTATTTCTGTCTCTCGAACAGGAAACCAAATGTTTCTCTCTCAGAAATCTTATGCTCTGGATATAGTGAGTCGTGCAGGTATGGACTCTTGCAACCCAGTTGCCACACCAGTTGACACGAAGCCGAAATTGAGCACCTCTTCGGGCGCTCCATTCGAGAACGCCTCCCTATACAGAAGCTTAGCTGGTGCTCTCCAATACCTAACGTTTACGAGACCCGACATCACTTACGCAGTTCAGCAGATTTGTATTCACATGCATAACCCCACCATTGATCATTGGAATGCTCTTAAACGCATTATACGGTACGTTCGCGGCACTTGTGAATTTGGTCTTACTTTATCAGCTTGCGCAGACTTATCTCTTCGGGCCTACACTGATGCTGATTGGGCGGGATGCCCGGATACCCGCCGTTCCACCTTGGGGTATTGTGTTTACATGGGTACTAATTTATTGTCTTGGTCATCAAAACGTCAATCTACCATATCCCGTTCAAGTGCTGAAGCAGAATACAGGGCCGTTGCTAATGTAGTCGCTGAAATATGTTGGATTCGTAACCTGCTTCTGGAACTTCATCACCCTCTCTCTAAGGCCACGCTGGTATATTGTGACAACATTAGTGCTATTTATCTATCTCACAACCCAGTTCAACACCAACGTACAAAACATATTGAACTGGATATTCACTTTGTTCGTGAGCATGTTCAGCGCGGCACTATTCGGGTTCTTCACACACCTACTCGGCTTCAGGTTGCTGATATCTTCACCAAAGGTCTACCTCGCATACTGTTTGAAGACTTTCGCTCCAGTCTCAACATTCGCCCACCTCTTGCTTCGACTGCGGGGGTGTAATGGACGATATTTACCATAGTTATATCATTTGTATTATTAGTA
The DNA here is from genome assembly GCA_028751855.1 of Ambrosia trifida. Lineage (NCBI taxonomy): Eukaryota > Viridiplantae > Streptophyta > Magnoliopsida > Asterales > Asteraceae > Ambrosia > Ambrosia trifida. The sequence goes on along the minus strand of CM054123.1, from coordinate 73,418,733 downwards.
AATGTATTGTATTTATGATTCATCATTAATCCCTTCCATATTTATAGGGGATTACCTTTGTATTTATACCTAACCTATTCAATGAGAATGCAAGGTTTGAGCCATTAATTCTTTCAAAAATGAACAGAAGTCACGTTCATTCATTTATGTTCGTGAACGTTCGATAACGTGTTCGTTTATGTTTGATAGTTCATTTATGTTTTTAACTTTTTTATTTTTAATTTAAGTACTTCAGATTTTCCAGTGGTAGATTATTTAATATATATTAGCGTACCACATATTAATATTACTATCACTATTTTAATTAACTATTATTTTAGGTAGATTAAACGAACAAAATGTTTGGCGAACGGTTCGTAAACTATTCGGCGGGAAGTTCGTTTATGTTCGTTCATTTATTAAATCAACGAACACGAACAAGATATTTCGTTTGCTTAACCCCGGCCCCTACCGTTTTTTACCTCATTAGTGTAAATTTCTCCGTTTTTGTCTGAAATTTTTGTATATATTAAGTCCGGCCTCCACCGACTTGATTTTATATTACGTAAATTTTGGTATCATGACTTTCGGCCCCCACCATCTTAAAATTCAAGCTTCACCACTACTTTCAATGTTTTCTAAATTCAGTATATCTTTATTACTTTTTGTGTTGTTTGCTTGTCGATTGTATGTTGTGGAACCGGAGGTCTCACTGGAAGCAGTCTCTCTATCTGTAAGGATAGGGGTAAGGTTTGCCTACATCTCACCCTTCCAACCCTACTCTTAGCTTTGTTGAGTATAGGGCTGTACACGAGCCGAGTCGAGCCGAGCTAGGCTTAGCTCGAGCTCGAACTTAAACGAGCCAGCTCGGCTCGGGTCATTTTTTCGGTCGAGCTGAAAAGCCGAGCTGAGCTCGGCTCGAAATTGCTTGAGCCGAGCTCGAGCTTGCTCGAGCCAGCTCGTTATTTTTTTATTATTTTTTTTATAAATATTTATAAAATAAAAAACAAAACAAAAATAAAATAAAATTACACATATACATGTATATTTTTTATTTTTCTAAGTTAGAGTTTATTAGATTATGAAGAGGTGAGGTAGATAGGTAGTATGAGCGGAGCTTTTCAAAATTTGAATTTTAGAATTGCGTTTGGAGCCAAAATTTATTACTTTCATCTATATATTAATTAGATATACACAAGCCTGAGTCGAGCCATCGAGCCGAGCCACGAGTCGAGCCATCGAGCCGAGTCACGAGCCGAGCCACGAGCTGAACACCCCTGGCTCGAGCTCGGCTCGATTACAAAATGAGCCGGCTCGGCTCGGCTCGAAAACAAAACGAGCCTTTTCAAGCGAGGTTTTTTCGAGCGAGTTTTGAGCGAGCCTCAAGTCGCGAGCTTTCTGTACACCCCTAGTTGAGTATGGGATTTTATTGGGTAAGGTTGTTGTTATTATATTTGATACATTTTAAGCTTTGTATATGTGAATTGCATTTGTACTCTCCACAATACTTGTATTCTTTTTGGCATCTTTATTTTATATATTACACATTACTATAAAAGGCCCAAATAAGCACAAACCTTGATCCCCAAGTTACAATATTATATATATCGGTGAAGGTTCAAATACAAAGTAATGAAAATGTGCGAAGTGTGTGAAGGAATCTCCACCTTCTATTTTGACATGGTTAATTATCACATGGGAGGACATTTTTGTATTTTTTTACTTCTTGACTCATAAACCCACTTCCCCCATGATTTTTTAAATGGCTATAACTTTTCCATACAATAATATTTAAAAAAAATACACCGTATTAACGAGCGTTTCATTCTCTTTAATTTGAGTAGCCTAGTGCTATAGTTTTATTAATTTTTAAAAACTGGTACGTAATTTCACATTCAAGTATATGGTATGTGATTTTAGGTGTAGCCCAACTATGTGAATATGGTACGTGATTTTAGCTATAGGGTATCTGATACATGATTTAAAGTGTATGGTAAAATGTGGGCATCTGATACGTGATTATGGTCATTACATAATATGGTACGTATCTTCACATTAAAGTATCTTAGGGGCCGGCTCAAATACAAAGTAATGAAAACGTTCGAAGTGTGCGAAGTACATGATAATTACGTAATGCTTTCATGAACATACAAAAACATTACGTAATTATCATGTACTGGTAGTGATTTTGTCTATGGTATGTAATTTTGGTACGTGATTTTAGTTATGGAACTAGTAGTGATTCTGTCTACGGTACGCAATTTTGTATGTTACGTTTTTTAGGGATATGGAAAATTGTTATGTAAAGTTTTGAATGATTATGTTTATGGTACGTGATTTTGGTAATAAAACTATAATGATTATGTATATAATGGAATTATAATGATTATGTATATGGTACGTGATTTTGGTAATGAAGTAGTAATGATTCTGTCTATGGTATGTAATTTTGTATTTTACGTGACTTCGCACACTTCGCACATTTTTGTCACTTTTTACGATAACCAGCCCCACATTAGTCATACACATATAGATAGAATTACGTATCAGATGATCACATTTAGCCATACACATAAAATCACGTATGAGATACCCTACAACTAAAATCACGTACCAGATTCCACATTTTGGCTTATGCCTAAAATTACGTATCAGATACTTGAATGTGAAATTAAGTACCTGTTTTTTTAAATTAAGAAAACTATAGCACTAGGCTACTAAAATTAAAGAGAACGAAACGCTCGTTAATACGGTGTAATTTTTTTAAAAAAATATTATCGTATGAAAAGGTTATAGCCGTTTAAAAATCATGGGGGAAGTGGGTTTTGAGGCAATTGACGAAAATACCCTTTTATTTCTTTGTTTAGTTAATTATATAATCAAAATTGATCACGTGCTTTTAGTCAAAATCTTCAAATGAATGGTGGAGATGTCTTCGCACACTTCGCACCTTTTGAGCCCTTTTTACAATAACCGCCCATATATATATATTGAAATGCTTAGTTCAGTGGAAATCTTTGTACAACTCTAACCTAGTGGTCCCAAGTTCGAATCCCTACCCACACACCGGTGTCCTCCTTGCCTAAGCTCAAACCGTCACGGGGATTTTTTTTTTTTTGTGGTGTGCATGGATCGAACATATGACCTACCTCCATTATGAGAACCCCTAAGGGAAAACCCACCCTACCTCAAACAGCTGGGCTGGAGATCATTGGCACAAAAATAACCAACTTGCATTTGCCAAGAGGGATTCGAACCAGGAACCTAATGATTAAAATGTGGGCTCTCAACCAGTGGAACACATTGTAGATTTGTTATGGGTTCATTCAATATTTATCTATGGGTTCCTTTCGAGTTTTCTATATAAAACAACACTAAAATTTCCAAACCAAGTGGGTTCCTGGGAACCAACTCGATATACATTAAATCCGTCCATGCGCTTAACTAAATGAACAAACACGAAAAAGGTCACATTCACTCGATTGTGTTCACTAACGTTCAGTAATGTGTTTGTTTATGTTCGTTTGTTTACGTTCATTCGTTTATATCCGTTCGTGTTCGTTTATTTATGTTCATTATTTAAACTAAGAAATTAGTTTTTCATTTTTTCTTCCTAACTTTTACTCCCCCATAATCATTATTTATTTTTCCTCCTAACGGCTTAGTCGAGTATCTCTTAGCGGCATGCAAGATGTTTGGATGTGGGCCAACAATTCAGGTGGGGGGTTATCTGTTAAAGACCTTAAAACAGACATCGCGTATAGGATCACTGGCAATCGGGTGGAGCCGATATTCAAGTGGAACTCTTGGGCGCCACTCAAAACTAGTTTTCTGGTTTGGAGAGTTGCTGATGGAAAAGTCACTGATAATAAGGAATTGGTCAAATGGAACTCTTGAGTTACTACACTGGCGGCTTGGTGGTCGCCTACCTCATTTTCGTTCTATTATGGATGTAATTTTGTTGCCTGATTTTTCTATGATGGTTGTAACTTTGGTGCCTACCCTACTTTTTGTTGCTGTCTACCGCTCTTTGGTGTGCCCTTTGGTAGCGTCATTTGTATAATCAACTTACTGTTTTTTGTTTACTTTTGTTTTGGTCGTTGTTTGATGATTGGGGGCTTTTGATTGTGTTCGTACAAGTGTCAATGGCCTATGGTGTTGTACGAATGTTGTATGTACGCCCGGTGTTGCATGTATGAAGGAAGGTGGGTGTTCACACGCAACCCCTTGCAACACTTGCATGCTAATCGAATACGCACCTGAGCGGCTGAGCCTGCTCATTGTATATACTTGATTTTGTCGTTGCCTTTGGTAGCGTCATTTACTATCAGTTTATTTTCAAACAATATAAACAATACTTGACAATTTGGTTGTTTTAGCGAGGCAACATCGTCATCTTGGAACTGATGGTGTTTTCGTGATTTCCTTAGGTTTTGAACGATTTGGGTTTAGTTCCCCCGCTAGGCTGTGATGATTTAACACGTATGATAGGTACCATTAACATTGTGAGCATGGTGGACGGTGGTTGTTTACCCGATTCCGTACCTTTGAGCATGATCACTGTGTTTGTTAATCCGCAACCCCCTTGCAACTAGGGTTTGTGGGAGATGATGATCAGAGAACATATATGGTAGTGTGGTATAGGTAAAAAATACACAGGAAATATGAACAAACTCTCGCCGCGAAGTTATATACCACGACTTGCTACAAAAGACAGCACATATAGAAAACACGAATGATTTTCGAGTAACGCGCGCCATAAAAACACACTAGTTATATTAGATAAAACTATTATACATATGTAAATAATGTTTTGTAACTTAAAAATCGTAAATAACGGTGTTTATGAATAGATTGAAACAAGTGGCACATATCACTGCTTTATGTTGCTTCCAATAGCAATGCTCAAATGTGGCCTAAAAAAACAAAAGATGCATAATAGTGGTTTTGACTTTTTTTTGAACATTAATAGTGGTTTTGACTTAATATTGTAAATATGTAAAGAGGTTTGTTTGTGCAAACAAATTTTCATAGAAAGTGTACAAAGTAAGTAAATAATTACACAACACATGTATATAATTATATATAGTCTATACGTATAAGGTTATATTGGAAACCCTTGTAATATGGTAAACTTTGGAAACTCTAACTTCCCGACTTTTTTTTATATGAAAATTTTAGGGTATGTATAAGGTTATATTGGAAACCCTTATTATATGGTAAACTTTGGAAACTCTAATCGGATATTACAAGTTTATTTATAAATAAATAAAAAAAATCTAGAAATATCACCAAACAGTTTATAAAAATTCTACAAAAATTGTTTTAGACTTATAAACTAATAAACTTTATAAAACTAAATTTTAATTTTGGAAAAAGTTTTATTAATTATTTTTTTTATCAATTTAACTTATTTTAACCATTATAAATTCATAATAAATTATTTAATTAACAATTATTTTAAATTAAGAGTTAAATGCCAAATTCGTCCCTGAGGTAAGGTTGAATTTTAAATGCCAAATTCGTCCCTGAGGTAAAAAGACAACACTACCCCTGACATTAACGAGCTTTTTTAACTGGGTTAGTGAAAAGACGAATTTGACAAAAAAATCTAAACCTCAGGGAAGGAATTGCAAAAAAAAAAAAAAAAACTTTTGTACTGGAATGACAAACTGGCCAAAACCTCAGAGACGAAATTGGCATTTAACTCAAAAGGATAAATGCATTTTTCCTCTTCTTAATTTTTTTCTCATTAGCCATATGTGTGTGTTAGATATACAATGAAAAAGCCAGTGAAGAAAACATGATGATAACATAATTATTGAATAAATGTCAACTATGAAATAAGATTAAAAAGTCCCATGAACTTTATAATCACGCATGACCACTGAGCCGTTTCTTTTTTAGACCCTGTAAGTGGTAAACAACTTTTAGTAATAAGTGCGTTGCAAATCATCATATTTAATTTCAATCAAATCCACTATTTGCTCTATCTCTATGCCTTCCAGCTTAGTAATTAATTCTACAAATTGTCAAAACTTTAATATAAATAAATAATATACTTTACTATTGTTTGTTTCTGGGTTTTGTGTGCAACAAGTCAACAACATTGGCATCTTGAAAGTGCATTATAACCTACAATGCTATAGATTATAACCATCTTTTACAAGATTAATATATTATTTTAAACGACGACTTTCTTTGTGTTTGGTCATCGCACTTGTTAAATTGGAGAGCCTCATTGTCTTATTTTGGCTAGACTATGTTGTCTTAACCGGACTTACGCTAGCTTCAAAGTTTGGCTTGGGCGTTCCTCTAGGAAACCACACCGCCAGCTGGCACTTGACAGTCGTGTCACCACAAGGGCAGAGCTCTCTAGCGTAACACACGGTGGGACGAAAACCCGGGTGGGCTCGAGATTCGAATTGACAACCTCACAAAGCGTAGCTCAAATCCTTCATTGCCATAATCCACCAAAAATGACAGAAGTAGAGATCGATCTTGGGTCTGCACTTGACAAACGCTCCTGTTCTACGTTCATTCTTTTTGCAATACCACCAAAACCAAAACTGACTCACAAATAAATAAGGGCCCATTTTTTTTTGGCCCTTTACTGTTGGACTTTTTTTTATTTGTTTTTTTATTTAATATCTACTCATTGTACAAGGTTTAGTCTTTTCAATTAAATTTTTGTATCAAAAAACAAGGGTACATGCACTAATCGGAATTTATCCCGAGTGTTGAGTGTTATGTGTCTTAATGCAAAACTATTATCAGGTTGGGGGTCTCATTGGAAACAATCTCCCTATTCCTATGGGGTAGATATAAGATTGTCTATATCTTACCTTTATCATACCCTACCATAGTTTTGCTATTAATGGGATTTACTTAGTATTATGATGATGAATTAAATTTTTGTACCGAAATACAAAATAGTTGTTTTTTGATCAAGAATGAAATACTTTTTTTTTTTTTGAAAAGAGAACTTCATAAAACACCTCGAAGAGTCCTCAAAACAAGGACCTACGAGAGAACAAACAACAACAAAACTACATCAATCCAAAGGACAAGTACACCATATTTTCCACTCTATAGATTTACATCTAGTCCGATGACGAAACCAAAAAAACGATGTAGCTTTGACCACTTCCACAACTTCGATAGGCCTCCGCGCTTTGTTGCTAAAAATCCTATTGTTCCTTTCATTCCAAAGAGTCCACATCGTCGTATAGACCACGCCGAGAAGAATGAATCTCTTGTCTTTGCGTTGAGTGTGATTCTTAACCGCATTGACTATGTCTGTTATCTCTAGCAAGAAACCATGCGCCATACGACACCAAGATTCGATCCGGAACCAAACCTCTTGGGTGAAAGAACAAGCCGTGAATAAATGTAATGCCGTTTCCAGAGAATCCTGACAAAAACTGCAGTCCGCTTGATGTATCGGCACACCTCTTTTAAGAAGCTCCGCCACAGTAGGGAGGCGGTCTCTAAAAAGTCTCCAAATCGTGATCTTACATTTGAGGGGGACCCAACTCTTCCAACTAACCGCAGCACCATCTTGGATGCCATCTCTACTAGTGAGAACCCTTCTAGCAGATGCAACTGTGAAGACACCATTTTTTTCTGCTTTCCAAATCCAAGTGTCCCTTTCACCTTTCCACACATGCTCGTAAATATCATTGAGGAGTTTGAAAAGCTCGGCCAATTCTATTTCAGAGGCAGGGGCCCTCCTCCAATCCCATTGCATATTCTTGGACCCGTTTGACCAAATAATGCGCTGCTCAACCCTTGCCCATTTGTTTTTCTCTAGAGTAAATAAACTAGGATACACCAGCCGGAGAGGGACGCTAACGAGCCACGGATCAGTCCAAAAATGAATAGATTTCCCATCGCCAACTTCCCCAACAAAATAAGAATTAAGCGGAAACCCGTATGGGTCTTTCTTATCTCCTATTTTAACAATACTCTTCCAACATCCGTTTAACAAAGAATTACAAGGGAGCATCGTCCATGGTCTTCCCGCCCCGTGACAACCTTTAATAATAGTTTTCCACATAGAAGTATTTTCTTGTTTAAACCTCCAAGTCCATTTGAGAAGTAACGCATCATTCACCTCTTGTAATTTAAACACACCCAAACCCCCCAGTTGTTTCGGCTTCGTGACAATCTCCCAAGCAACCCAATGTATCTTTTTTTCTGTACTCGAACCCGACCACAGAAATTTCCTCATCAAAGCCTCGATCGAATCAATAACAGCCTTAGGAGCTTTGTAAATAGAAAAATAATAAATCGGCAAACTTTGTAACACTGACTTAATAAGGATAAGACGGCCGCCTATGGACAACGTTTTAGCTTTCCAAGAAGATAGGCGATTTCTAATAACTTCCACCACCGGGTCCCAATTATTAATACGAGACATTTTTGTGAACTCAAGTATTTCATTCATTGATTTTAAGTGCGAAAAGAATGAAATACTTGAGTTCACAAAAAAGTTTGCATGTAAGTATTTAGTGAAAGTTAAGGATTTTTCTACATTCCTAAAATGAGTACATGTATCTATATACTTTAAATTGTATTGTAACATATAGAGTAAAGATCCGGTACAAATAGCTTTTTTGGTAAGAACTGTGAGAATTAAAGGAGGGTATTTTTTTTTATTTTTTTTTTCAATTTTTTTTTCCCATATTGTTAAACAAGTATTATAGTATTGAAAACTAAAAAAAAAAAAAAAAAATGGTGTAGAGTAATTACGTGTAGAGTAATTACATAATTACTCTAGTGTAAACTAATGTATTTACCTTAATGACGTAATTACACTAAAAAAATTTTTTTTTTAAATTTTTTTTTTGTATTATTCATCTAGAAAGAATGTTTAAGCACATGGGAAAAAAAATTCTAAAAAAAAAAATAATTTTTTTTACCCCCTTTGATTCTCACAGTTCTTACAAAAAAACTATATGTATTTGATCTTTACTCGTAACATATAACATGTACACGTACACGGACCGAGTACCAAATTAATTATGAATTTATTTTTTGGTTGATTTGTACAATATAAAAAGCGTTGTGTATATCACCAATATTGTTGATCTTATAATAGTACAAATATTAAGAGTTTAATGATCATGTATGTGAGATTTGGATGATTGTGTTGTGTGGGTAAAGGGTGCCTTTTTGATATGATACACTGGTGGGAGAACAAATCCAGATCATACATGGGGAATCTTCTTTAACTAATAAATATATGTCAAATTGCTGATATATTATTCGACTAACCAGTTGCCAACGCCATTTCGGGATGGGTTAAATTGGCAAAACCACTAAAGTTAGGGAAAATCACAAATATAAACATTGACACACCCCTTTTTGCTAACAAAATAACTATAAAGTCTCAGGTTAGGTGCAGAGACTTCATGAATTTCTAGATAGCTTAGAGAATAACACGTGGACAAAGAGTCTTAAGGATATGGGCTTCATCATATCAAGTTGATATTATGAAGCCCGTATCTTTAAGACTCTTTGTCAACGTGTTATTATAAATGACCCAATTAACATAAGACATGTGACAATGCATCATATATAGAGGCTAGTAGCCACTTTGGGGATGTAGAGACTTTACGATAGATGCTTTAACTGAAGAGGTCACGTGGGCTTGTAGCGTCTAGATGAACATTTGAAAAGTCTATTGTCAGGCCAAGAGTCTTTACCTTAGATGTGAGGCAACCAGCTCAGACGCAAGGCAACCGACTTTAGATGTCTCGTACATTTTGTAGAAGCTTTGTATGTTTTTTAGACACATCAGACGGTTTTACACCTCTAGGCGAAATAAAAAAATGAAGTAATAAAAACATAACCTTTGGTGCCTTAATCCATTCCTCTCAATTTGCTGGATTTCTTGTTTGTGGCAACCTTTGATCTTTGTGAATCCATTGATTTTTTTTTTAACGAAAATTGTGTTTTTTTTTTTTGGATTTTTGGTAGAGAATATAACGTAGAATTGTGATAAAATTAAAAAATGATTGGTATTTAAATGAAATAATGGGGCTTATTTTTTTTATTTTAAGACAAACCGTTAAACAACATTCACCATTGGGTTCTACCACCCAGGAGTCCTAGCCAATTTGGCCTACCCGACCTACACAGGCCGGTGTAGCCGATGGGGTACTAGGTACCTGAGATGGTACCCAACTACCCAAGGCCACACCACCCACCTTTGCCAAGGCATAACAATTAAATTACAAATTTACAAGGTAATTAGGATTCATACACCTGGCCCACATCACTTACCAATAGTAGGCTGCCACATACCCCAAAATGTGATGTCACACCCCCAGAATGTGACGTCACAGGGTGTATGAATCCTAGAACCCATTTACAATAGGGACTAGAAGTTAATGGTGAAAACATTGGTGTTATTTTGCAGCATTTGACTACAGGGACTCAGTGCAGGTGTCATGAGTGTCATTATGTGTTTCAGCTGAAACATGTACCTTTACATTAATACTTGTACCATAAACTTACACATATATGATTTATATTCTACATAAGATGATTACTACTATTTCATCATATCATTCAAGATTTTCCATCTTTTGGTTCTCACATTTTGATTTTACATCACAATAACAATGAATCTAAACATCTGGCATAAAAAAAATAAACAATTTAATTACAACTACCATCAAATGCACAAGGATAAACAACACTACATACCAAATTTCTTCTAAAAACAGATAAAAACACATCACTTTAATTCAGCTTGTCTAGATTGCTTCATTTGTAACCATGGTTTCGATTCGGGCCATCAAGATTTCTTTATTAGCAACTAATAAAAGAAAGAAAACTCGATCATCATCTTCTTCATCTATTTCCAAATCTCAAGCACCGGTTGTGTTTGACTTCTTCGATACTTGGGACCGAAGAAAGCCGTTGTTTGTTCATCTTTGAGGAAAGTTTCTCCATTGCTTTTATAAACTTACATAAGTGTTTTATGTATTCCGGGAAACTTTCAAGGTTAGAATGACCTCCGCCTTGAACCCACAACGGCTCGTATTTGTCTTTCGCAAGTTCCCATAATCGTTTGCCATGTGAGAAGTCAACGATATCATCGTTTGTACCCTATGATTTGAAAGAATCAACAATGATCATTTAAAATCACTTTCCATTTTCAGAAACACACATCTAAATCATAGTTGTCAAAGCGCCTAGGCGCATAGGCCGAGTCCGGAGCCTAGGCGCAAGGCGCATAAAAAACGAGGGCTTTTTATAATTAGGCGCATAGTATAAAATACATTTTTTGGAGATTTTAGAGATGTTTTAGGCTTGTTTAGGGCTACATTAGAATGTTTTAGGGTTGTTTAGGACTTGTTCATAACTCATTTAGGATGTTTTAGAGGTTTAGGCAACTTTTAGCCTGATTTTGACCGGAAATCAGCCTCGATAGTGCGCTTCAGTGCCTAGGCGCGCACCTCACAAGGCGCAGCGCACTTGGTGCGCCTGGTTGCACCTTGCGCCTAGGCGCGCTTTTGACAACTATGATCTAAATACTCTTTAGAGAATTGGATAAAACCCGAGGGTACATTAAGGGTGCTAATTTGCGTGGTAAGTTAAAGAAGTGAAGTTACTTACATGTATAACTAGAACCGGACAGTTGACTTTCTGTACTTTGTCAATGTTCTGTTGGGAAAAACAAAAGAGAAAAATAACTATATGAAGTCTAGTGAATTGTGGGACAAATAGTTGAAGGGCAAGCTTGTAAACTACCTTGAAAATGTCGAACCAGAACGTCATTTTAACAGGATAAAGAACGCGTATTCCTGAAAGAATAGCACTATGTAGAACAACGCCTCTTAATCTAGGTAGTCTAGAAGCCAAGTGTAATGTGGGACCACTGCCAACAGATTGTCCGTATAAGATCAAGTCTTCTTGCTTGATTCCGTAGTTGTTCTTTAAACAATTGTAGACGGCCTCGATGTCATAGTATGTATTGAGTTCAGATGGCTAATCATAAAGAAAACAAGCGATTAGTAACTCGGTAGACGAGTTTGACTATAGGTCAAAATGTCAAAATATATACACAATATCCTTCAATGGTAAGAAAGTAAAGGAATCTTGAAGGACAAACCGAAGGTACTAATACTCTACGGTTACTTGGTTTTTACATTAATGCACATAGTTTAGTAAAAAATCCTTGGTTCATAGCATAGTTGTCAAAACGCCTAAGCGCACTCAAGGCGCATAGGCCGAGCCCGGAGCCTAGGCACATAAAAACGAGTGCTTTTTATAATTAGGCGCATGGTATAAAATACATTTTTTTAGGGATTTTAGTGATGTTTTAGGCTTGTTTAGGGCTAATTTAGGATGTTTTAGAGTTGTTTAGGACTTGTTCATAACTCATTTAGGATGTTTTACAGGTTTAGGCAACTTTTAGCCTGAATTTGGCCAGGAAATTAGCCTGATGAGTTTAAGCTCTCGTTTTTTTATCGCCTGCGCCTGGTTCCAGGTGTGCGCCTAGGCACCGTTTTTCACAAAAAAACCCAGATTTACGCCTAAGCCACCACCAGGCGCTATAGGTGCGCCTCGCTGCGCCCTAGGGGCTTTTGACAACATAGGTTCATAGTAAAATTTCTAGAATATCCTTTCAGGACAAAATATACACTTTGAAGATAGATTGCAGAGAATCGTGTTGACCAGAATCAATGCCGTCAATAAACTTTAAGCACTACCATACACATACAATTACTTTTTTTTAGCATGCTAGTTTTATCGAAAGTAATTTAATCTTAAAACAGAAATTGTTGCAGTTTTCGTAGGTTGGATACACACACACACACACACACGTATATAATATGCAAATCATGTCTAGCATTTGGTTTACCTTGCCGGTGGAAGCACCATATCCAGAATAGTCATAACTGCAATATAAGAAAATAAATAGAGTGAATATATACAAAAGAATAAATAAAATTTGGTAAGCAATATACTTTGACCCTTTAGGTCAAACATTTATTATAAAAAGATCCAAATGTTACAGATTGTATAACAAAACTGACACCATTTTCTATTGTTTTCATCGTTTTTATGGAGTTCATTATAGTCGGCAAGATCTTCTAAAAGATGGTTCGTTTAATTTATATGGCAATAAAACGGTACAGACTTTCAAGACGGTTAAAATTGCCACCTGACAATCGAACTTAACATATTAAACACAACCCCATAAAGGTGTAGCTTAATTAGCTAGTAAAAACTGAACTTGTTTATCTAACAGATAAGCAAAATGACCTAGTTACCCTTGTTCAAAAGGGATCTTGCACTGCACCTCTAGTCCTCTACCTGCACGCCACCCCATCAAGGGCTCATGGTTTACCAAACTACTAGGCTTAACTTAATATGCAGAGTTGTGGCTTGTACCATCCACCTGATATAACTACTAAAAACTTTATGATGCCAAAAGTCTAGGAGATCGACAGTTCTGCACTGAATTACAATATCCGAACCGATTAAACGGTTAATAAGGTAACAAAATCATGTGAATCAAAATAATTCACAGATTTATCACCATCTACGTATGCGCGGTAGATATCTGAACTTGAACCTCCCTTCTGAAAAGAGAAACAATACAAATACCCTTGTAATAACCATTACCATACAGAGGCGAAGGATTGTGAGGGCCAGGGGTGGCCCTGCCCCCCCCCCCCCCCCCCCCCCCCCCCCCCCCGTTTTTTGGCGCAGTGGTAGAAATTTGCGATTTTCGTAGGTAAATTGAGTTTGGGTTAAGTCCGGCCCCCGCCGATTTGCCACTACCGATCGAAAAAAATTGAGACCGCCTCGAGAACCAAGCTTCGCCCCTGGTACCATAAACTCTTTTCTTAATCCAATCACTAACGCTACTAAAGCGGGCGCGTTTGGATGTGCGTTTTGAAGGCGATTATGTGATACTGAATAATAAGAATCTACTAATTTCAGATCATGTCATCAATAACTTTTCAAGATGCATACCTAAACACCAAAAATCAATACAAAGAACCATAAAGCATAAAGATTTATGTAAGAACAAGTGAACAAACAATACCCAATTTACAGAATAAAAAAAAAAAAAAAAAAAAAAAAAAACCCTATCTTTGAAATACCAATTTATATATAATCCACAAAACAAAACAAAGAAACAAACACATATGAACAACACAATCAATAAACATAAACATAAACTAAACACAAACTTGAGAAACTAATATACCTCATAATATTAACTCTGAGATGAGCTCTAAGCTCAATAAACAATTCCCTCATTTGACCCAAATCAGCAGCATTGCCATGAGAGTACAAAACAGTCAACTTCCCTAAAGGATGCTTCCACAAGGTAGCCACAACTTTGTTCCCGCCTTTAGTATCAAGCATATGAACATCAACATTCTTGTCTGCTGTAATCCCTGTAAACACAAGCCTTGTTTCACCTGTTGTTGGGTCAACATTATCTTCAAACACATCATATGTTGGTGGGTCAGGTGGAAAAAATGCAAACTTTGCAGCTACGTTTGAGGTTACATTTCCCATTGATCAAGAATAATAACATATACCCACCTCATGAATAATATTAATTTGCCCAAGAAACACAAAACCCTGATCAAAGATTGGATTTTTATATCTGGGGTTTAAAGATTTTACTCAAAATGTTGTGAAATTGGCATCAGTTTTTGGAAAAAGAAAATCTTTTTTAAATAAAAGATGGAGGTCTATTTTTTTTTTTTAATAGTTGTAATGTGTAGAGTGACGATGATCTCTATTTAAAGATACAATAAAGTACAAAATATATTTATGGGTTATATCAAATTTTTGTTTGATTTATTGAGAAATTTGAATATTTGATTTATGTTTGCAATTGCTATTTTTAGTTTTTACCACCATGTGGGTACTTTTATTTATTTATTTTTTAACGTTAACCTATTCTTGTTTGTTGAATTCACGGGTTTAACTGACTAGATTGTAACGAACCTATTAATCGAACTAGAATTAAACATGCTCGTGTGGTTTACTTAAACAATAAAACGAAAGTTAAACGGAGTTAATAAAATTTGCAAGCAAAACGGTTTTTCTTTCTACAATGTTTATTAGAAACTTTCCGAACAAAGTCGTTCTTTTTGAAACCATATATATATATAAATCATTTTTTTTTTCTTTTCTTTCAAACCAGTGTAAATTGATCACGAAAATAATAGCGGTAGATATAAAAAAAATGGCGAAACGAGGGTTAAGGATATCTAGCCATAAAAAAGTAGTTAAAACTTTCCTTTTTAATGTATGTTTGCATGTCTTAAACCTTAACTATAGTTGGTAAGGAAAATAAATTTATCAATGTCAAAAATTCTATAAGACCATGGGTAATGGTTAATGCCCCATAAGTGGCATTTTTCGTCACATCATCATCAATTCATCATAATGCCCCTTTAAAGAATGTGTAATAGTTAACCCTTTTAATGTCCAACACTTGTAGTCCAGTTGGTTGAGGGTCTAAAGTTTCCTATGGGAGACTTGGGTTTAATTCTCACTAGCTACATTTGGAGGACATTGGTGGATGGGAAATGAGGGATGACCCGGCCATTGGCTTGGGTTCGAGTCCTGATCCCGACCGGTTTTACCGACTATTTCACCGTTGTGCCTTTGTGCGGGTGAGTAGTCGGGTTTTCCCGGGAATTGGTGGCAATTGGTGGCCCGGGTACTCTCGAGTACCTGATTCGCCAAAAGGGTGCCCGAGAGTGCTCGGAATTGATTCGTTGGCCGTTCAAAAAAAAAAAATAGTTTTAAATCAAGAAAAAATATATAATGACTGCATCAGCCAATTTATTTTGTATGATGATGATTATTATTAACATATTATTACTATGTTTTCTTTCTGTTCCTTTAATTAAAAAATAATTATCCGTACTAAAAAGAACTAACTATTAATATTCTTTCACAAACAAAGAATATAAAATACATACATATAAATAGATAAAAAGAAATAGAGTGGGTCAAAAGGCATATGGGATGGCATGGAAGTTGGCGTCCTAACAAAAGCCAATGCCTTGAACAAAGCTAAAGATGGACGGCAATATAAGCTTTTCCTTTTCTCGTAAACATATGATTTCATCTTTGACTGATTAATTATTAAAATCATTATAAACCCAAATTTAACAAAATCATCTACTATTTGTCCAACACTTGTAGCCCAGTTAGTTGAGGGCCTAAAGTTTCCTATGAGAGGTTTGGGTTCATTTCCCACTAGCTACATTTGGAGGACATTGGTGGAGGGGAAATAAGGGATGACCCAGCCATTGGCTTGGGTTCGAGTCCTGATCCTGACCGGTTTTACCGATTATTTCACCGTCGTGCCTTCGGGCGGGTGAGTGGTCGGGTTTTCCCGGGAATTGGTGGCCCGGGTACTCTCGAGTACCTGATTCGCCAAAAGGGTGCCCGAGAGTGCTTGGAAATTGATTCGTTGGCCGTTCAAAAAAAAAATCTAGTATTTGTATTTGGTTGTCTAAATAGAGACTTTGTAGAAGGTAAATTAATTCTGAAATTATTATTATCTATACATGTTTAAGTGCAACATTCTTCTCTCATTCAAAGCCCTAGTATACCAAATACACGTTGATATTTGTTGTGAACTCGGTATTTTTGTTATGTCCATGATCCTTGGCTCCTTGCAAGTTCTGTCTATAGTGTCGCGGTATAAATATATTAAAAACTCAAACTCTAATATGTTGAAGTAACTAGAGAAACTCTTTTGGTGATTCTAACTCTGGTGCAAAGTTTACCAAAATACATTTTTTAAGAAAACGAATTTAAAAACGTGTAGATGGTCGCATTTGATTTATGCATGACGCATTATTGATTGATTTTTGGAGCATCTTTGTGTACACTTTATTCGTAAGTACACGACTATACGTAGATACTCCAAAAAACAACACATCAAAGAAAATACTTTGATGATTTTTCCTTAAAATAATAAAAATAAAGGTCGTGTACTAACCCAAAAAAAAAAATGAGTCAATACTTACAAAATTGACCTGCCATCATCTTTCATAGTGTTCATTTCACCTTTCAACATGTCTGGGTTGTGGTGGACCACTACTTCCATGTTAACTTCACCTGCCCATGCAATACAAAAGTACATACTAATAATTATTCAGATAATTACACTTTATAAACTTTATTTAAGTGGCAATATACTGGATAGATTAAGTTAACATAATAAAACAGGGTTTAAGACAGTAGAATTTACACCTTATACATTAGAGGTGTTAAGCATGTTAGTGTTACTACTAAATAATATGTGTTCCTCCTCAACACTGGTGGTGTCTCCAATTACGGAAACCCAAGTTTCCGCAATTTTCTCTAGTTTCCCTTCCTTCGAGTCGATTAAAGTAAAGGCCCGTGATGTACTGTATGGGTTTCCGGTCAATGAGTTGTCACATAATCTTTTGACCCGAGGTACAATGGCCCCGTTTAGGTATATTGTGTTGTCATCTCCAACCACAATCATTTTACGTGGACCGTTTCCAAATGCCAGCTCTTTATGCATGTGACCAAATACAACAAGGGGAACAGAACATTTGGTGCTGCCTTTAAGTTGAGAAATAGCAAGTGCCAAATCTGTATCAACAAATATGATGTTATATATACATATATGCATATATGTGTGTGTAAAGTAATGTATGTATACATATATTGAAACATTTCTGTCCATATATTCATATCTTTTTACATATAATTAACTTAGTGTCAAATACTAGCACAAAATATATTTCAAGAGTAAAACAACAAACAAACGTACCCAGTATGATACAATGGCGGATCTAGAAGAAAAGTTCGCTGCGCTACCCCCCCCCCCCCCCCCCCGATCTGACCCTAGCATGATATCACTCATAGCATGGCTAGAAGGCAGGGTGTGATGGGGGCAAACCTTACTTCTATCCCATGGAATAGAGAGGTTGCTCCCGTTGAGATCCCCTGCTCCTTTATTTAAAGAGTAATCTATTAAATTATATGATTTAGGAGGTTCATGCATTTAATAACATTTTTGGTGACTTTCGACCTGTTTCCTTTCAAGCCAAACAATTATCCTTTTGACTTGCTACGGACTTAACCCAGACTCAATTTACCTACGAAACCGTCCAGTTTCAACTATCTATCAATTGACACAATAGAAGGGCCAGTCAACACTAGACAGGAATGAGTGAGATAAAAACGTCAATCAGTAATGCATTTCTGCTTTGGGAGATCAATATGAAAAATATAGAATTTAAACTTGATAAAATGTAAATTGTGAACTATCTAAAGAATATTTAAAAGGAATATAAATACTAAAGTGTTTATATATCCCTCAGATATTAGGATTCAGTAAAGTGACTTTGGTCAAAGATTCATCTATGATTTGCAGTGGGGCATGGAATGTCTTTTAATTTGTTAATTTGCAGTGGGAGAGAGGACAGCACACTTCCATCCTCAAAAAAGAAGGGCACACAAGTTTCCAGGTGTCAAAAGAGTTGTAGTGTTGTACAATATTTTCAATATGAGCTTATGTTTATCATGCAAAAAATTGGTAATTACTACAGGTGTCAACTTCAACTTATTTACCTATGTATGTTTTGATATATGTTTATGTTTTATCCCTGACATGTCAAACGGGTCAAATTAAAATTTAGCTAAAGGGGGAACATGTCAAACAAGTTGAAAGCTGGCGAAAGTCTTTTTTCCATTCATATAACCTCCAAAACCATTTTTAATAAAACCTGTAGATTATTATATTTTGTAATCACATTTAACACATTCATAAATAAACAAAAATACATATAAAAACAGGACGAAAAAGTATTAGTGGATCGACCCAATTCTAACTGTACTAAAAGATGACCTCTTTCAATACAAACTTGTGCAATAATGGTTACCTGGATCACCATGATCTCCCCCTTCACGCACCCAATCTCTCCCACAAATGTCATTCATGTTGGAACCAAGACCTGAACATACAAACAAAAAAACTTTAACTTAATTGATAAAATTGGCCATAGCACATATAGGTGGCAATTCAAACCCTTTTGCTTATCTGGTTTCGGATTTTATCTCTGATGTATTGAGGGGGTAAAATAAAAAAGCTCCACGAGAATGGAACATGTCCATGGGTTGAATAAAACTTCACCAAAAGGACATTTTTATTGCTTAGAACCTACTAACTCGTTTGTAAATCAAATTTAAACAAAACTAATTCTAAAAAGAATTTGGAATTGTATAAAAAGTTTATTGGGTCAATCAGACAAGTACCAATATTTACCTGTTTTGAGCTTAACCCGTTACCCGACCCGGCCATTTTGCCACCTTAAGTTAAACGAAAAATGAGATTGGAAAAGACATGTGTGTGTTGAACAAATGGCATACCGGTGGGTCCATTATGAGCAAGAAGAATAATGGAATGATTCTTTGGTGTCCCTATAGCAGCATCAGATATTCTTTTTGCACTCTCATTCATGTTGTGAACTCCATATCTAACATATATTTTCCAACATAAGTTATCTACATTCAAATAAGCCTTTAGCTTAAAACATATAACTAGAGAAACCATTTTAATCATCGTGATTCTAGAAGCCGATAATCGCTATTAATATATTATTTTTAGGAAGAAAATTCAGTGTTCACAAAATATTTTTTTTTTTTGTATTATTCACATAAGATAAAAACAAAAATCACACAGACCTTTTAGCCAGAAGTTGTTTTCTAAAAAACCTTTCACCTCCACAAGAGAAGGGACGCCCTCCAATAACACTCAGCTTCAATGGATGGAAGTCCAACCGTTTGTAACCAACATGCTCTTCCCCAAAACTGGATTTGATAACATGCATTAACTTTGTTCATTGTGGGTTCAATACATGACAATAAACTTGATCAGTATATGACTAATAATGTAATAGTCTAATCGGATTCATTGTATCAGTCTTTCGTACATAGTACTTCCAAATTAAATTCCTAAATCTAAAAACGCATTTCGTGTCTTGAAGCAGAGGTAACATGGCCTTTGACTTTAAGCAGAACTAAAGTTACAGTTTTAACAAGCAAGGCATGCAAACAAAACCCATCTGTAGAGGTATGGTGCTTGACCCGACATACCGTCTTTATTACTTGTTACTTGTTATATTATTTACTAATATTGGGGTGTGGAGGTAACCCCCTAACTGGGCTTGGTGCCAATGGGCTATGTGCCCATATAGTTAGGGGTCCATGATGTTCGGCCCATTAAGGCCCATGAGAAGCCCTATATAAGAGGTCTTCACCTCTCATTAGGGCACAAGTTATCACATACATATTACCCCCTGATAACACATGGCCGCCGCCATCACTTTTTGTGTCTGTACGTTGGACTCCATTCGTGGTTTCCTAGCAGTCACCTCCACGCCCCACCTTTCCTTTCTCACTTGCAGGTCTGGATTTGAACCGGAGAAGACGAAGATCGAGCTGTGGTTCTCCTATTCAACACCGTAGAGGCATACACTGGACAGCCGTTCCGGTTATTGTTTCTTCATTGGCGCCATCCGTGGGACCCGACAACGAACTACACTCTGTTTTCTCTTCTCCTATCGTCAGATCTTCTTCAAGCTTTACACACGTTTTCTGGATCTACGGATCCAAACGCGTGTCCTACCAGCTTTCAGTGATGTTATGACCAAAAGATCTATTTCACTCAGACCTTACATACATCTTGGGGATTCGGCTCCGTTACCGAGATATATGTTCTTCCGGCTATACACACGATCCGTGTATTAGTAAGCAACAGATCTATACTTTTCAAAGTCTAATTCATCACATCTTTTGGATCTACTATTCTTGAAAACCTGTTATTCAAGATTTTTATTAAAAAAAGGGGGGCCTCGTTGCAATCCACATATAATAATGCACATTTTAATGCAAGACTGCATATATCGATGCATTTTCCACTGTTCATATTTTTTCTCAAAAAATGTGTCGAATCTTTTGCTTTCCTACCATTATTATATATTCCATAATAATAAATAAGGTATGGGCGAGTGGAAAGGTGGGGTCATCATTTTTTGTCATATTATACATTTCCAAATACCAACTAAAGCCGCCGGAGCGGCGTCATTGATTGATCAAGGCACGGCCTTGTTCCGCCATTCCGTGCTTACTGAACTCGTCCGCGAAAGCAAGCTTTTGGTGTACCCCGTGGGAATCTCCAATATGAAGCGCTCCGTGCACCTACGCGGAACCATGACATCATGCTATCATCAGTCAACGCCAAGCAAGGCAAAGCACCCGCGGACAACACCGGCAGAAACATGGTTTTCATCCGCCAACGTGAAGTGCTCCGTTGCGCTTCCGCGGAAACATAGCTTTCACCCGCTGACGCAACGCACAACGCCAACCTCTTGCTTCCGCCGATGTAAAACATAAACAGACGCTACAGCGGAACATCTCATTCATCCGCACAAACTCTTCGTGCATCTGGCGAAACATAGCTTTCATCCGCCAACATAGTGCACCCATTTGCCAAGCTTTTGCACTCCCCGCGGAGCATCTCTCCGCCTGACGGAGCATGGTCCTAAAGTTTTTGCAGCATGTTATCCAACTCTCTGCGTAAAGAACACTTCTAGCCCCGCAACTCAAAGCGTTCCGCGCAATCTCCGCGGAGCACAGCTTTTACCGGCGGGCTCAAAATCGTCATCTCAGCGGATGGATCTCCGCTCATTCATTGCCTAAACTCTACCATGAGGATGCTCAGATAAGTTATCTTATCGCTTTCTTTCATGTTTAATACAAGCGTGTGAGCATAATATCATGCGCGAGTAATTTGGCTCCATACTTCTTACATAGATACAAAAGGGTGAAATACTCTTACTTTTGATTAATTTATTATTATTACAATGAGTTTTTCCCAACATATGCGAATATGTCAGAAATATCACGTGACCTTGATTAAACATTCAAGAAATGTGTATACACACATACTTTTACTAATTACAAACTATGGTACAACCTGCTAAGCTTCATGTACAACTACAAACTATAGGTGCAACACATACCATGTCTTAGCACAACTGTTGACCACATGGATTCTTGTAGTCCACAGTCACTTTTTAGATGGCAAAACATTTTAATGAGTATAATACTCTTATTATAAGTGGTTTACATTTAAACCGTTTTACTTATCATGATTATAGAAGTTGCATAATTACTAACGCAAGGTTGGGTACCTCATAATACATCCATATTATGCAACTTATTTTTGCAGGTTCAGCCACGCTACGGGTAACCCCGCTTGTCGGTAACTCCCTACGCAACGGTAACCCCGCGCAGAGCCGGTAACTCCACGCTACGGGTAACCCCGCTTGTCGGTAATTCCCTACGCAACGGTAACCCCGCGCAGAGCCGGTAACTCCACGCTACGGGTAACCCCGCTTGTCGGTAACTCCCTACGCAACGGTAAGCCCGCGCAGAGCCAGTAACTCCACGCTACGGGTAACTTCACGCTTACGGGTAAACCCACTACTTATTTTGTTTCATAAACATCAGTTACAAAATGAGCAGGGGGTTTGATAATGGCAATTATTGGTTTTATCCCGATCAATAAAATATAAAGCGCACCTTAAATTGTCATGATATTTTATATTATGTGCTACCACGCGCATGACTGAGTTTCTATTATACACACTTGATCCATAAAGGTGTTTGAAATCATTTGCACATGATTGCACAATATTCATGGCAGATTCCCGCTCAAAACCTTACTATTATTACATGTTCAAATGCTACTAATAATGTATGTAGCCGCAAACAATTAGGGAGCCGGCATGGTATAGCGCCACGGGAGATGGTTCTTATATCCCAATACGCCAAATGGCCCAGCTTCGAATATAAGGTTTTGATACAATCTATTTATATCTTGCGTTATTTATTATCTAACAACTTATTTTAAAGTTTAAGATACACTAACATAAGGTTGGGCACCTCATAATACACCCATATTATATGACTGATTTTTGCAGGTTCAGTCACGCTTACGGGTAACCCCGCTTGTCGGTAACTCCCTATGCCATGCTAGCGTTAGCGTCAGAGGCGTTCCGCATATCGCGTGGGCGTCAGAGGCGTTCCGCATATCGCGTGGGCGTCAGAGGCGTTCCGCATATCGCGTGGGCGTCAGAGGCGTTCCGCAACTTCATACACGTTTCCTTTTCAGGAACGTGCTACACTTCGCGCGCGCCTCCTTTTCAGGAACGCGCCGCCACGTTTCCTTTTCAGGAACGTGCTACATCTTCGTGCGCGTCTCCTTTTCAGGAACGCGCCGCCTCAGCAGCTCCGCGGAGGCCTGCTCCGCCGCCACGTTTCCTTTTCAGGAACGTGCTACACTTCGCGCGCGTCTCCTTTTCAGGAACGCGACGCCGCGTCTCCTTTTCAGGAACGCGCCGCCTCAGCAGCTCCGCGGAGGCCTGCTCCGCCGCCACGTTTCCTTTTCAGGAACGTGCTACACTTCGCGCGCGTCTCCTTTTCAGGAACGCGACGCCGCGTCTCCTTTTCAGGAACGTGCCGCCTTAGCAGCTCCGCGGAGGCCTGCTCCGCCGCCACGTTTCCTTTTCAGGAACGTGCTACATTCGCGCGCGTCTCCTTTTCAGGAACGCGACGCCACGTCTCCTTTTCAGGAACGCGCCGCCACGTCTCCTTTTCAGGAACGTGCTTCAGCTTCATAATTCATCCGTTCCGGTTATTGTTTCTTCACCATCATTTATCTTAATTGTCTTGGATATAAGTAAAAAATGAACAAAAGAGAATTACACATTTTTTGGTGTTAGTAAAACAGTGAGGTATACTATACTAACAAGAGAAAAATCTTCATAATTCAAAATAACTAGAACTCACCTTTCCAGTTGGAGTTGGACCGCGTCCTTGCGCCTTTAATTCAACAACAAAATTAGAAGGAAAAAAAATAAAATATTAATTATGAGAACAAATCAGAGGAAGACAAATAGAATGGTTAAAACTATCTTCTTGATATCACATGCTAGATTGTGAGTACTATCTTATTGTCTTTTTCTATTTCATTTTCTACGCAAGTGCAAGAGGATGAAAAAAAACTTATAAAAAAGAAAAAGAATAGTGTGAGTGTGAGTGCCCTTTGATTAGTACAAACTAACAAGAACTGTTGCAGTTTATCTTGGAATCAATGTTATAATAATACGTTAAGAAATATCTGTTTGACTATCTGAGACAATCACGGTTTGTGTTTCAAAACGAAATAACGTGTGGAGGTGATACGAACCCAATTAACCAAGGCCCTGTTCGATATAAACAAGGCCCTGGTCCAGGTAACCCAGGCCCTGGTCCAGATAAACGAGGCCCTGCTCTTCAGTTTTGTAACCGCCAAATCAGGAGTGATGGGCATAACTGTTCCCGCTATTTTCTTAGGTTAAATACTGATGTGTTAGGCTTCTTTTAGGAGTGGATGTATTATTAAAAAATAGGGTTCTTATCCTTTGTATTTGGAGACCTAATCCTTCTCGAATTGGATTACTATCTGTACTTTGCTTTTCAATTCAATCAAGCCTACTACTTTGTTTTTTTAGATTCTATCAGGAGGCCACCCAAGCATTGGATTTTTCATTACCGTTACTCATGTACCAAAATTATCATATAGGCCACTAATACCAAAATTATCATATAGGCCATCTTTTTCTAACTAGTTTTGTTCTGTGAACACCATAATCTGTGAAAATGCAACTTCAAACACCACTAATTCTCTATGCTCATATTAAGTGCACTTACTTTTCGGAAAAATTTTGGGTATTCCAAGCATCATGATTCCCTAGAATGGCCGCTTTAGCCATTTTGAGTGCAGCAATGCTTCTAACAAGTTCAACATTTTCATTACCAAAATCACCTGAAAAAGCATGCAGGCAGAAAAAAACAGCACAAGACAGTTGAAAAATAAAGAATAAAATGTCATCATCATTACCACTAAATTTATATGCTGAATTAAAAAAAAAGGTTCAAGACCGAAAATGAAGGAAAGCTTGCCATATAATCAAGTAGAAACAAGCAATGCATGAAAAAACCTGCCTGTAAACAACACCAAATCTGGCTGCAATTACAAACAAAAAGTCGTAACTAATAACAGAAAAAGGCAGAACAAAACCTCAAGTGTGACAACAAAAGAATTTCACTATTTTGTTCAAGGTAGCCTATAGTTCTATGCGCACACATACATATGAAAGAATCACTCATTCACTGTGATAGGCCCATCTGAACTACAGTGGCACCAATAATAATACAGCTTGACCATCAAACAATCTTGGTTTAAAAAAGCCCGCCTGAGGCGGCACTAGGAAAAGCGCTTTTTTTTGGCCTAAGGCGCTCAACTACATGAAGCGCTGTGAGGCACGAGGCGCCGCCTTAGTCAAAATTAGGGTTTTTTGGGGCCAAAAGTCAAAATCAGGGTTTTTTATAAATATTTTTAAGTGTGTTTCGGCTTCAATGTATGTTTAATGAAGTGTTTAAGTGTGTTTTATAATTATGTTATTGTGTTTAGGATTAACTAACAAGTAAAATATGTAGTATTGGCTCGTATAAATATTTTTTACTCTTTTTTTTACCGTGGGCGTCTCACATACGTGAAGCTCTCGCCTCACGCTTTAAGCCCCGCGCCTCGGGTTTTATCACCAAAACGCCTCGGAGCGCCTCGCGCTTTTTTAAACCAAGCAAACAATGCAATTAACACCTGAATTTTAAGCTGGATAAAATGATCCACACTGACTAGTGACTATGGATTTATTAATTTATTTACAGGTTTTGAGTTTTAACCTTTAAGTGAGGCATTGTCAATTGTCAATTGCATACTGTATATACTATTATCACAGTTTTACTCCTCAAAACCCTAGAATACATTTGAAGCTATATAAAACAATAATTATATATAAATTCAGTACACATAATCACCTCTACCGTGCACGACGATATAATAATAACTACCTGGCTCCAATTACTATATATGATTAGTACAAATTTTGAAAATTAAACAAGTTTTAGGGCATAATTACCTGCAACAACTCAAGAGCCTTGGAATCCTCTTGCAGATCCCAATCATCATGCTTCAATAATCAATCAATTTCAGATTATTAATAAACTTATATCGATTGAAAATTAAAAAAAAAAAAAAAAAAACAGATTGTGAAGATGACGAATGAACTAACCACGTCTCCGACAACGACTATTCTGACGGAGGAGGAGGCCATGGATAACCGAATAGAGTGCTTGCACTTACAAGATGTTGACGGTGACGGTGACGGTGACGGTGACGGTGACGGTGACGGCGTTAGGGTGGAACAACCGAATAGAACCGTTGGATTTGGCGCGTGAATTAACGCGCCTGAGAACATGGATTATTGTGGACCTGGTTATAATAATAGTTAGGGGCTGTTTGGTTGATTAAGTGCTGAATCATTAAGATGGTCTGAATGGTTAAGAGGCTCTGAATGGTTAAGAGCTGAATCATTCAGCATCCCTTATTAGCTTAATGGTTCAGCACTTAATCATTCCATTCAGATGTTGAAACAAACAGTCTGAATGCTGAATGATTCAGACCTGAATGGTTAAGAGGCTGATTAAGAGGCTACCAAACAGCCCCTTAGTCTGACTTTTATAAAGATTTACAATAAACCCCTCAAACTTTTAAACTTATCAATAATAGGCCAAATAGACAGAAACTTAACTGAGTTAACCCTAGTTAGTTTTGTTTCAGTGAAATAAAAATCAAGACAAGTTAGGCTTGTTAAATTCTAATTTTAAAGTTGAGATTATTGTATTCCAACCGAATAAAATTGAGATTATTTAATTCCAATTTCCCTTTGTATAAAATGATACACTGTTATACTATATCACAATATACTGAAAAAAGATAAAACAACTAATTAATAAAAATGAAACAAAAAGATCTTAAAAGATAGAACTAGAGGTATAAAAAAAGCAGTTTGGGCCCGACGACCCAAAAACCAACCTGGTAAAACAACTAGTCTGTCCAAAACTGGTTTGTTACATGTTTGGGTTTTTTGTCTTGAGAATCACTCTCAATCTACCATAGTGGTGGAGTGGTGGAAGTGGCTTTTGTTCACTTATGTGGATCAAAGGTTCAATCCCCACTTCCAACATTTATAATTGGATATTTTGCCAAGTGATGGTTGCGCCAACTCTATCTGGAGGGGTCAGGTTCGATTCTGATGCCGCCCCGGTTTTCTACTAACGTGCATTTACTCCAGAGAGGCTTGCTTCTTGTGGAGGGTGCAACATCTGTCAAGTGGCAGGTGGCGGGAAATTTTTCGGGTGGAAGCCTTAGTGCCCCTTATGCGCAGCCTCGACTCGCTTGTGGGCCGGCCACTCTCGCGTCAGCGTGGACCCAGTTAAGACAACATAGTCTGACCATTGTAAAGTGGCTAGGGGATCCTCTTCTAGGAGGTTGTGATGAACTCTACCACAACATAGAAAATCACCTTCCAAAAAAAAAAAATCTTAACCGGGTTGATCGCCTAAAAACTCTCTAATAAAAAGGCTAAAACCGGTTTTGAGCCCGGTCCAAATCAGTGTGGGTGGATGGGGTTTTTCAACCTTAAGCCGGACCGAACCGAAGTCCACAAAACTAAGTGGGCCTAAAATGAAGCGGAAATGGGCTTGAGTCAGACTCTAACCCTAACTATATAAAAGCCTCAGCTCATTAGCAACCATTTCAGAGAAGAAAAAGCGGAAGACTCTGTCCTCTCCGCCGCCATGGTAATCTTCCAATTTATAGCTTATTATGTGTCCAATCGTTGAATATGGATTTCTTTGGTACTTGCTGCGTTTAAATTTCAAGCATTTTAGGGTTATTTATAAATGATCATTTGTTGCATATTTCTAGGGTTTTGTTGCTTAATGTATAGTTAAGGTTGGGGGATATTATCCCTATTGCAGATTCTGAGTGCTGACCTTAGTTTTGCTACTGGACATATTATTATTATTATTATTATTATTAGAAAGATGAAATAATGCAGCTAGTTCAATCTTTGTCTGGACTTTAAGAAACAAAATGCCATTATTTTAGCATTGTGTTAAGTAAAATCAAGTATTCATCACATTTTATCGACCGGTTGTCGTTGAAGCCTTGTTTGTGGATTTTTCTTGTTTATTTTGATTGCTAGTTGTTAAACATCTACAACATTGATAGCTGTTTGGACTTTGGTTAATGACTTGAATTGAATCATACGTTTTAGTATGTTTTCTTGTTGTTTGCTTAATCTGTCTTCAAACATTTACTAATATCACACTTGATCAAGAATAAGTGTTGAGGCTTAGTAGATGGCATGATTATTATTATTAGAAAGGTGAAACATTGTAGTTATTGAAATCTTTGTATGGACACAACCATATTTTAAAAATAATGATTAAGAGGTTGTTTGGGATTGAGTTTCAAAACAACTTATTGACTTATTGGCTTTTCCAAAAAGCCAATAACTCAATAAGTCAATAAGCTGTTTGTGTAACCCAAAAGCACTTTCTGTTTTGACTTTTGGCTTTTAAGGGTGGAAAAACTGTTTTTGAAAAGTTAGAAATCCTGGCTTTTGGCTTTTGACTTTTGGAAAAAAATTACAAATTTACCACCCATACAACCAATATTCACAATAAGTTAAGCGGAACATTTAAAAAAGACAATATATTGACTTTTTGACGTTTCTCATCCCAAAAGCTAATCCAAACACTTTTTTTAAAACTCCTTTTCAAAAAGTCATAAGCCAATAAGCACTTTTGACCAAAAGCACTTTTACATTTCCAAACTCAATCCCAAACACCCTCTAAGGCGCACTCCTCGAGGCAAGGTGATAAGGAAACCTGTATGCGGCAGCACTTCATGGTGTTATTTTGTATGTTCGCCTCAAAGGGCCTGAGGTAGTTAGAAAAGATGTGCCTCAAGGGGTTTTGACGTGTCTTTTGATGTTTTAGACTTTTGGTATCACTTTCAAACATTCCTGATAAATCTTATAATTAGTTGGTATTTTATTTTTTACTAGATGTATAAATTCTTTTCATTTGTTTTTCTAATTTTGCTTCACACTTACGCGTCGATTCGCTTTGAGGCTTGATTTCGTCTTTAAACTTTGGACCCAACCTTGTTTAGGTTACGAAAATCATGACTCTAGCATCGTGTTAGGTTAATCAACATTTTATGTTGTCACCTGTGTATCTCTGAAGCAATGCTTTTAGTACATTAGTACATGTTTATTTTTGTGATTAATTTTTAGTTACTTGAACTGTAAGTTATGTTATTTTTCTTTTAGGCTGCATAGTCAGTTTTAAAATGATTACTAATGTGTAATAGCACATTTTCAAAAATTAAGTTGTGAATGTTTTGCTTATGTGTATATTTTAATAATACAGCCGTCGCACAAGACTTTCATGATCAAGAAGAAGCTTGCGAAGAAGATGAGGCAGAACAGGCCCATTCCTCACTGGATTCGCATGAGAACTGACAATACTATCAGGTCAGATTTTGTTTTGTAACCATCTTGATTTAAAGAGATGACATATTTTCTTTATTAACCAACATGCTGTTAACTATTATTTAGGTACAACGCGAAGCGCAGGCATTGGCGCAGAACCAAGCTTGGGTTTTGAGGTGTTTTTGGTGTATTATTTTTTGTTAAACGCTATGAATTTGATGATGAAATTGTTTGATCACATGTTTTTTATGCACCTTATATCATGGTAGACTATTTATTTTCTTTTTTGATCCAACCTGTTGTTTTTGGTCATAGCTGCTCATTTAGTAGTCTAGCTGTGTTCTGGTACATTAGAACACACATAATTAATGTTACCTATAGAGCAACCAAGTTGCAGCATAGGCGTCTCCAACACATAAAATAAGCTTTGATCAGGCATCAGGGTCAAGTGACAAGCTCTGATCGATGCCCAGATGAGACTGGCGCATCACTTAATTTTGGCATGACAACCAAAAGACCGTACTGGCCTTACTGGGTTGGGTAGAACAGCTCATGAATTATATTACAGTTAGTGCATCTTTGAGTTTAGCATTCGCTTTTCTTTTGGAAACTCATAAGTTTTTTATGATGAATCCGGTTCTACTAGCTCAAACCGTTGTCTAAAATACTGACTTTCCATATCATGATTGATTAACCTAGCAGCCTTCTATACAATCCTCAAATCGATCGTTCAAACCTTGTTGAACTTGATCCTATTGTAAACTTTATTTTTAGAAACCTTTTTTTTGGAAATTTGATTTTTGATTATAGGCGTATACTGTTGGATTATTCATTGAGTTGAAGGTGTATGGAATTATAGGGTTAACTAGTCAACCTTGTTGAACCGCCCGTCACAACTCTATACAATCTGTGGGACCAATTCTGAGGTCAACCCAATTCTCACTTAAATCTTTACAAGACCAACTGTAATGAAAGGTCCTGATGTGTACGTGAGGGAAGGCGAAGCAATGCCCAATTGCCCATTATGCTTTAGATCGTTTTGAGGTTAAGAGTTTGTTAGATACGAAATGGTGTTTGGAGAAAGTACTCAGGTTCAAACCTGGTGGGAGGCATTTAATAGGGTGTAATAAAAAAGGATGTAAAAAGGAGTGTAAAAAATGAAGAGGAAATTAGCCGTTAAAAAAAAGGCTTGTTTTTTTTTTTTTTTTTTTTTTGAAAGGCGAATTTCATTAAACAAAAACCAAGACCGGGGGCTTCCTAAGACAGAAAGCCCCACGAGCCAAAATTACATCACATCAAAAGAAAAGGACTTCCAACCCTTCCAATCCACCCCACCAAATTTGCCTCTACTACAAAACCAAAGATAAGACAATGACTTAACGTTAGCCACTAATTCTACCACGTTCCTATTCTTTTGAGAAAAAAGCCGTTCATTTCTAGCTTTCCAAAGACGCCAACAAGCCACCATAAATATCCCATACAAGATCTCTTTTCGCGTCTTCGACCAACCCGAGCTATCCACCACTTCCACTATATCTTTTGTATCAAAAAAATAAATGGGAGGTAAATGAACCCAATTAGCAATACCCTGCCACATACCAGTCGCCAAACCACAGGCCGTGAATACATGATCCGTGCACTCTTCAACCTCGCCACAAACGTCACATGTGCACTCACCATGCAGAATGTTCCTTCTACGAAGGGCAACTTTAGTCGGGATCCTGTCTAATAAAAGACGCCACATAAAGACATTGCACTTTAAGGGGATCCACCTACACCAAGAAAAACGATTGACGCTTTCTAGACTACAAGCTCTGTTATCTATCAACCATCTTTTCACATCTTGAACCGAGAAATCAACCGGGCCCTTATCGAACCAAACCCATTTATCCTGGCAGTCCACTAAGATTTGGCCTTGTATCAATCTATGGCATTCAACCAACTCTTCAATCTGATGGGCCGAAGAAGGATAACAACTCCAAGACCACATAACCGGCCCACTCTCATTCGCACCCCCAATTCTATCCCCAACTCTGCACTGTTTATCCCGCTCGAGCCGAAACAAGTTTGGATACATAACTTTTAATGGAGCATTAGAAACCCAAGGATCCAACCAAAATTTAATACTCAACCCATTTCCAACTAAACCCCGAATCATGTGAACACCTAATATTCCACCCGCTTTAATATTCTTACAACTTCTAACCAGCCTCGACCACGTACCCGCAATACATGACTTACATGGGTAACCATCCCACTGTCTAGCCGATCCATGTATGGCATCAATAACTCTTCTCCATAAGGCATCACCTTCCACCCTGTATCTCCAAAGCCACTTTAATAAAAAAGCATTATTACACTCACCAAAGCGACTAATCCCCAACCCCCCTTGCTTCTTTGGGGTAGTAACCTTATCCCAAGCCACCCAGTGAACCTTCCTATTTACCATATCGCCACCCCACAAGAATCTTTTAATCAACGATTCCAGACAAGTAATAACAGCAACAGGCGCCTTATATAACGCGAAATAATAAGACGGTAAACTTTCCAAAACCGATTTTATCAACACCACTCTACCGCCAATAGATAACACCTTCGACTTCCATTTGGATAATCTCGCCTTGAAAACCTCTATCACCGGATCCCAATTACTAATCCGCCCCATACTAGCACCCACACAAATACCAAGATACTTAAACGGAGTGACTCCCGAACAACATCCCAAAGATTGAGCCATCACCTTAACCTCTTCTAAATCTTTACCAACTCCAAAGAGAGTAGATTTATGGATGTTTATACGAAGACCCGAGCACAAATGAAATACCCTAAGAATGCGTCGCAAAGTATCAAAGTTACCAGACGACCACTCTCCCATTATCATGGCATCATCCGCATAGAAAAGATGTGAAAGGACCATACTGTTTTGTGGAAGTCGAACACCACAAAAATATCCCGCATCACACGCTTGTCTCATCATCCCTGCAAGAGCCTCCATGACAATAATAAATAAAAAAGGCGAGATAGGATCACCTTGCCTAAGGCCTTTCTCGCAAGAAAATTCATAAGTCGGAGATCCATTCACCAGAACCGACGATCTCGCGGAAGACAACACTCCCTTAATCCACTTACACCACACCTCTGGAAATCTCATCTGCCTCATAATCGAAAGCAGAAATTCCCAATTAACGTTATCATAAGCTTTAGCAAAATCAATTTTAAACATAAATAGCTCCTTCCCACTTCTTCTAGCCCAAGATAACATTTCACTAATTATAAGTGGACCATCCAGAATATACCTCCCTGCTATGAAAGCCGATTGATTTTTAGAAATTAAACCGTCAATAACTTTACTCAACCGGTTTGCTAGCACTTTTGAAATGACTTTGCTAACAACACCAATCAAGTTAATTGGCCGGTACTCTCCCAAATCCACCGGGTCCTTGACCTTTGGCACCAACGTAATAAAAGAAGACCCCACTCCTCTATTAATAGTACCCGTCTCTTCAAAGGCCTTAAAGATATCCAAGAAATCACCTGAAAACAAAGACCAAAATTTTTTAATAAAACGAAAGTTAAACCCGTCCGGGCCTGGCGCCTTATCACTTCCACAATCCCACACTGCTTCTTTGATTTCTTTCTCAAGAAAAGGATCCACCAAACCACTCGCGACCTCAGAATCCAACGTCTTTAAACCGTACACATTGATCAATGGCCGCTCCTTGATCTCTTCAACAAACTTCTCCTTAAAAAAACGAAAAACCTCCTTCTTAATCTCCATAGGCTTCGTCACCCACTCTCCATTAATAAACAAGCCAGGAATAGAATTAGACACGCGACGAGCATTAATAACGCCATGAAAAAAAAGAAGAATTCTCATCTCCCTCCTTGGCCCACGTAACTCTAGACTTCTGCTTGTTATATACAAAATTTTGAAAGCCTAAAATGATGGAAATTCTTTCTTACATAAAACCTGTAAAATTATTATCTTTATATAATAAACTCATGAGTTTTATAAACTAAATAAAAATAAAAGCAAATTATTAATTTATGACAATAACATACAAGATATGCTTTTTATAAAACTTAAAAAGTCAATACTACAAAAATGTTGGTTTTAAGTAGAAATGTAAGTTATGTTGCACTTTTACCACTTGATCAAAAACTATCAACTCTTTCAACCAGTTTAGATATACAGGTTAAACATATCGTGTTCAAGTTACACGATTTTATGTGTTCAGGTTGAACGATTCAACCCACCAACAAATCATAAGGGTTTCGAAGTTTAGTTTATTGCGACGTTTAATTATACAATATAAGTTTAACTCTTTTATTTTTTGCCTCAGTTATATTACATTTTATGTATAACATTATACAATAATTAAACATATGAAAAGATAAGTTACTCGTTTTATATTATACTATATTAAAAACTTAGTTATTAAAATAAAAAAGTGGTTATGAAATATAAATACAAGGATGATTAGTTTTAGTAATAATAAAAATTCTTGACGTGGCAATCAACATTTAACATAAAGACATGTATATAGCCTACAAGGCTGTACCTGTACAGTTTTAGAATCCAATATGGTTCAATGCCAAACATGATTTGCCAGCATCAGACAGTTGAAAACTCACCAACATAATCGGATTAAGATCCTATGATACAAGTATTTGTCCTTGAAAAATAGACCATGACATTTGTCGATTCGCCTTAAACCATCTTCAATGGGAGATTTTTCGAGGCTAGAGTGGGTGAGGTGGAGAACAGTTTATGCGCAAGAACCATCTCAATCGCGTTGTTTAAGTGGAGGGAGGAGAGAGACGAGAGACAGACAAGTTTAAGCATGTTTAGGCAGCCGCGATGACATGATACATTTTTTGAGAGAAGTCTGAAACATATTAGACTCACTGTGCCTGAAATGGAGCTAATGGCGAAAGGATCGAGTTTGCTAGAGTTTGACTAGCAAACTCGTTTCAAGTAATAGTGTTACACGCCGATTACAAGTATATAAATAAGTCAAATCCATTTTTTTGTAATCCTACAACATTATAGTTATACTATTATTAGGAATGGTTTTTATAAAGCCATTGAATTTTCTTTGAAAAATCAGATAAATTATGTTGAGTTGATGTGCTCCACACATTGATAAATGTTAATGGATTGCCCTCAATTTGTGAATTGCAGTCCTAATTTTATGGGAAATGAGAGAAACAAAGCGGTATGCAGGTAAGAAAGCATGGATATAAAGTGACCGGTTTCCCTTGACAAAAAAGGGCTTCAACATTTCCCTCTAATCGTGTTATATACGACGACGACCTCTACTGTGTTCGTAAGCATGGTGGAGGACCTGAGGGATAGTCGCGAGGCCCAAATTTATCTTTAAAATCACTAATACTAATATATTTTAAAATCTTTTTTCTAGCACTCAACACCGCGATGTCTGATAATTCCTTACACGACGTTAAAAGTAACCAAATTGATCTCGAAAAAATCCCTATAGAAGATGTCTTCACCATCCTAAATTGTTCGCGAGAAGGCTTGAATGACGAGGAAGGGGCTAAGAGGCTCGACATTTTCGGCCCTAATAAGCTTGAAGAGAAGCAGGCACATTCTCTTTCATTTATAATCAATAAGCTTGACCATGATCAGATTTTTAAAACCAAAGTTCTAACTTAAGAACACATAATAACATTATATTCTAAACACCTATTGGCTATTATTATTATTATTATTATTATTAACAAGGTTGAGTTGTTATGTTTGAAACAGGAAAATAAACTACTTAAGTTTCTAGGGTTCATGTGGAATCCTCTTTCATGGGTCATGGAATTTGCAGCCATCATGGCCCTTATATTAGCTAACGGTGGTGGCAGGCCACCAGACTGGCCGGACTTCGTGGGCATAGTTGCGCTTCTTCTCATCAACTCAACCATTAGTTTCATTGAAGAAAACAATGCCGGCAATGCTGCCAGCGCCCTAATGGCAAGCCTAGCCCCGAAAGCTAAGATTTTAAGGAACGGAGAGTGGAGCGAGCAAGATGCAGCCATACTGGTTCCTGGAGATATTATTAGTGTCAAGCTAGGAGATATTATCCCAGCTGATGCTCGTCTCCTTGAAGGCGATGCTTTAAAAATTGACCAATCTGCCCTTACTGGTGAGTCGAACCCGGTAAACAAGAACCCTGGTGAGCCGGTATACTCTGGCTCGACGTGCAAGCAAGGCGAAATTGAAGCTGTGGTCATAACCACTGGTGTCCGGACCTTCTTTGGGAAGGCTGCCCACCTTGTGAACAGCACTGATTCAACTGGTCATTTCCAACAGGTATTGAAGTCCATTGGTAACTTCTGCATATGCTCAATTGCAATTGGAATGGCGATCGAGATTGTGGTGATATATGGAATTCAACAAAGACCGTATAGAGATGGTATCGATAATTTATTGATCCTTTTGATTGGAGGTATCCCGATCGCCATGCCTACAGTTTTGTCTGTAACGATGGCGATTGGGGCACATCACCTTTCAAAACAAGGTGCCATAACCAAGAGAATGACCGCCATTGAAGAAATGGCGGGCATGGATATTCTTTGCAGTGATAAAACCGGTACCCTCACTCTTAACAAGCTAAACGTCGACAAGACACTAATTGAGGTCAGTCTTCACTTTTTCCTGGTCAAAATGGAAAAGTCAATCACCTTTTGGTTATATAATCAGTCAAAACTGGTTACAGGTTT
This sequence comes from Ambrosia trifida, assembly GCA_028751855.1. Lineage (NCBI taxonomy): Eukaryota > Viridiplantae > Streptophyta > Magnoliopsida > Asterales > Asteraceae > Ambrosia > Ambrosia trifida. The sequence goes on along the minus strand of CM054123.1, from coordinate 73,382,521 downwards.
TCGTCAAGAACTGCGATAGGGACATGGTGGTTGTGTATGCTGCTCGAGCTTCAAGGATTGAAAACCAAGATGCAATCGATGCTTGTATCGTCAACATGCTGGGTGATCCAAAAGAGGCTCGAGCCGGAATCAAAGAGGTCCACTTCCTACCGTTTAACCCTGTTGACCGACGCACTGCCATCACGTACACTGACAATAAGGGTGACTGGTATCGGTCAAGCAAGGGCGCACCAGACGAAGTAATGAACCATTTGCTTCTTAATGTTTCTTTCCAATTACAAGGTTTGTAGCTGATAACTGATAAGGTTAAATATCTTGATAGATCATCGGGCTTTGTAATCTCACCGGCGATGCATTAAAGAGGGCTCAGGAAACCATTGAAGGATTTGCGAACCGAGGTCTTCGGTCTCTAGGCGTGGCTCGACAAACGGTACCTGAGAAAACAAAGGAGAGTAAGGGCTCACCTTGGGAGTTCGTAGGACTGTTGCCGCTTTTTGATCCACCAAGACATGACAGCGCTGAGACTATTAGAAGGGCTTTAGAGCTTGGTGTTAAAGTTAAAATGGTCACTGGAGATCAACTTGCCATCGCAAAAGAAACCGGCAGACGACTTGGTATGGGCACCGACATGTATCCATCCTCTGCACTTCTCTCAGAAAGCATCAAGGGTAGCAACTCTTCAATCGATGACCTCATTGAGAAGGCCGATGGGTTCGCCGGAGTTTTTCCAGGTAAATATTACATGACTCAACTATCATCATAGACAATGTTTACAAACCTTAATTTTCATTCTTACAGAGCATAAATATGAGATCGTCAAGAGATTACAACAGAGAAATCACATATGCGGCATGACGGGAGATGGTGTGAATGATGCACCAGCACTCAAGCGAGCGGACATCGGAATAGCAGTGTCGGATTCCACAGACGCTGCCAGGAGCGCGTCTGACATTATCCTTACTGAGCCAGGGCTTAACGTGATAGTTGCAGCTATACTAACAAGCCGAGCCATCTTCCAAAGGATGAAAAACTATACAATCTATGCCGTCTCCATCACCATCCGAATTGTGTTGGGGTTCATGCTCATTGTTCTCATATGGAAGTTTGACTTCTCGCCGTTCATGATTCTCATCATCGCTATCCTTAACGATAGCACCATCATGATGATCTCCACTGATCGGGTTAAACCATCACCACTCCCTGACTCGTGGCGGCTCAATGAAATCTTCGCCACTGGTATCGTCCTTGGGACTTATCTTGCAATTGTTACTGTTATGTTCTTTTGGCTCACTGCCAAAAACGACTTCTTCCCCGTAAGTCGATGACACTTCATCTTCATTCATTATACAAAGTTTTTTAGAAAAATTAACATGACAAGAAATAACTCTTACGTTCAGAGGCTTTTTGGTGTTCGCTCAATTGTTGGAAACAATGATGAGATCACTGCAGCGCTGTACCTTCAAGTGAGCATCATTAGCCAAGCACTCATTTTTGTGACAAGATCTCAAAATTGGTCATTCCTTGAGCGTCCTAGCTCCTTGCTCATGCTTGCCTTCGCACTAGCTCAGATAGTAAGTACCAACTACCATATCGTCTCTTTGATTTGAGTCGAGTATATCACTATCTAACATTTTTGTGTTTTAAACAGTTGGCTACACTTCTAGCAGTATACGCAGACTGGGATTTTGCAGAGATGCAAGGGATTGGATGGCGATGGGCCGGGGTAATTTGGATGTTCAGTATCGTTACCTACATCCCTCTCGATATACTTAAATTCATTATCCATGCAACATTGAACGGGAACTCTAGATAGATGTAATCGAACAATGTACACAAGAAAAAAATATATAAAAATAAATGGATATTGTTTAAGATCTTTCTAGGGATTTTGTGTCCTAGGGCATGTGAAGTCGATGGTGAGGCTGGTGATTGCTACCACCTAACTCCACCACAAACAAGGGGTAGGGGAAAAGATGTGTAAATTTCATTAAAGCATAGTAGAAGAAAGGGATTCAACAAGAAATGTGAATGTTCTTTTTTGATTTTTTTTCTTTCGATAATTTATTTTTCTTTTATGTGGTAATAGCCTATAGGAGTATTTCTGTATCTCAGTGAATTTTTTGTGTTTAAAAAATTGCTATTTTTTGATTAATTTTGGTCTCCAAGAGGTCAATTCAGAAGGAATTACATCCTCATTACAAGAAATTACAGCTTGTGCCATCAATTTCCCTAGCCAAGCATGGTACAATAGACCTCTAGACCCAAGACCCGAAAATAACCAAAACTTGCTCTTATGAGATTGACCAATAAGATCATCTATTTGACCTAACAGTGGAAGAGACCCGTTACCTGTAAGAGGCGGCATTGCTCTTAGACCTGCACGCGCTCCATCAAAAGCCCATTTTGAAATGTTTGGATAAACTGAAGATGCTTTTGGTATAAGTTCTTCCAAAGCTTTAGAAGCTTCTTCCGCTGACACATTTTGGGAATGGTTGCAAGATTTCCATTCCCATGTAGAACCCAGGTATAGGCTTCGAGGATTCTGGATGGCAATCCACGCATCTGACAAGATTGAAGGGCTATGTTCTAGAAATTCTTCTCTGAAACATTTTGATCATTAAAAGGTTGAGTTTCTAACCTAAGTTAAATATAAATGCATCGAATTATAGTAAAATTTAAATAAGTAAAGAGGACAAACTTAGATAATGCCACAAATTGTTTCCCCGTTTGCCATTTTTTTCACCTCCATATTATTAGAATTATCAAAATTTGGGAGGGTGGGGGGTCTCGGGGTTGGGTTGCAAGTAAAAAGAAGTTCGGACAATATTGAATTGTTAGGTAAGTGTTAGGTTTGCTTACTTGGGACATTTTATTGTCCAAATATTTTTAATTTTTTTTATAAAATTAGCGTGCCTAATATGATTACAAAAACTATATCCAAAACTTGGTTTTAAAAAGCAAACATCAGGCACACCTAGGCGCAATGCATGGCACCTTAGGCAGTTTCCAGGAAGCGCAGAAAAAGCGCATTTTTTTTAATTTCTTTTTCTTTTTTTTTTTTTGGCCCCGAGGCACGCGCCTCTCGTACCCCCATGAGTTTTTATGCAGAAACATGTTGTACCTTGGGTTTTTTGGCTTGTACATATAGGTACAATCATACAAAAACCTTATTCATAGCTATATTTTGGGTAAAGGAAGCTAAAATCCTATGGGATATATAAAAAAATTATATAATTACTGCGCGCCTCGGGTACGAAAAGCCTGCCGTTTTTGCACTTGGCACTTTGCGCCTCGCACTTAGACCTCGTCACTTTTGTGCGCCTATCGCTTTTTAGAACCAAGATCCAAAAATAATCTAATTTCTATTGAAATGATATAGGAGGCATATCCATTTAGTATATACCTTGGGTGATTTTTGACCCCTTTTATCCACTTTGTTTTCATAATCATTTAAAGTTTTTTTAACTATACCAATTTGACCTATTAAGATTAAAATATTACCCAAATCGATCAATTTATACATGAGTCCACAATTTCCACCTCTATATCTATTATCAAGACACAGGAGGTGAAAATGGTGTCAAACTGGCAAAATCACTAGAGTCCTTACTAATGATCATAGTGTAGTACTTAAAAGATTAGCACTTTAAATGAGCAATTTCAGACAAATTCAAGGTATATAAATGAAAAAATCATACTTGGCACATTTTATCTAAATCTATCTGTTTACAAGTAAAATCAAGTTTGTTTGGAAATTTAATCACTTCTATTGAAAAAAGATCCCATTTACCAGCCCAACAAGACATACACATCCACCCCAAAAGTCCAAAACACACCCATGCAAACACATATGAATGAGATCCTATGTTGGTAAATACCTGGTGTTGTCAGGAAGACGCAAGTGAGCAATGATGCCTCTACAAGTCCTCAATGGCAACTTTCCTGAAAGCTCTGGGAGGAAAGTGGATCTGGCTCCCAAACATACAATAACAGCATCATACTCACCTAACATGGAGCATGTTAATATTAACAATACATTTTAAGACCATAGACATACAAAGGAACTCCAAATATATCACATATATTACCTTCTAATTCAAGGAGATTGCCAATAGATCTCTTGTGAAAGTTTATCTCCTTTTTACCAAGTCCCACACTAGACATTTCTTTTGCCAGAGTTTCACAAGCTAAATAAAGGGCCTAGTCATGATAAAATATCTATATACTCAGAACTATATTGATACACGGGATGCGCATTCTCAAAGTGGTTATATGATAAATAATCAGAATCAAACTTTCATTATTCAAGAAACTAGTGATAAAATGACCAGAAAAATGACATTTTCATAATTTTTTTAAAGGGCGCCACTTTTCGAAATGAGAGTCACAGTCCCTTGAATCATGATAAAGTTTGACAAAGGAGCAAATTGACCATTCTGTTTTACCCTTAGGGTTTAGATAACTAGTTGTGTTGAGGCTAGTATGACATTGATTATTTGACTCTTAAGCAATAAGAATATAAGATAACTAATCTATTTATCCCAACACGAAATCAGTGTAAAAATGCATATATCCAAAACACCCCCTAAGAAACAACAGGAAATGGTTACTTAATGCATACATGACACAAGAGTCTATTTACCTCAAGATAGCCCTGGGGGTGTATATTTACAGCACCAGGCATAAAAAAGGCCAAATCCAAAGGAACAGATATATTAGGCACTAAACGCCTGGCTGCATCTTCATTGATAGACTGTATTCTGCAACTGGCAATAGAGTTCTGAGCATTCTTTAAGAAGGAAAAAAGAGTTATTAATTTGTGAAAACTGTATTGCATTTGTGTTCCATATACAAATTCAGAAAACTTACATCATTCATCACACTCATGTTCTTCAAGCTAACTACGGGTCTCAAAATACCCTTCCTCCGCGCAATAAACACATCAGAGTTCTGATCAAGTACGCCACTGTGTGTTTCAGCAATACTTATAAGCCTTAAAGTCTCTTCCCAGCACTTGGCTGCCATCCAAAGAGGTTTAACTGCAGAAAAAAAAAAACATACAAAAATAAGGTACTACAAAATAAACTTCAACAACAATATGTATCATCATCATCATACTCAGTTAATCCCACCAATAGCAAAAGCTAAGGTAGGGTCTGAGGAGGGTAAGACGTAGACAGCCTTACCTCTACCCCGTGGGAATAGAGAGGCTGCTTCCAGTGAGAACCCCGGCTCAATAGTGGTTTTGTATCAAGCCTTAGACATAAGGCATATAACACTTAGCAATCGGGACAAACCCGACTGGTGCATGTACCCCCTTGTCTTTTGGCTATCAACGCCACCACATGATGCATGATTAACCGTCCGTCATTTTTAACGTTATTTACACGAAATTAGTAAAATAACGTTAAAATTAGTGCAACTTTACTTTTGCCCCCCGAAGGCCACACATATATACAAGTATACAACAACAATATGTATGAAATCTGGATTAGAAACAAGATGTAACCTTTAGGAGAATAAGGATGAAGGAGTCCTCCAGCCACTCCTGAAGCACCACCTCCGATTCCTACCTCATCTAGAACATCAACGCGAACATGCAAATCGGTAGCACTGCGCTGTAAAAAACAAGTCCCTGTCAAGTGTCATTGTGTCAACCAAATCATAACCTATGTCTATAATCATGCTAAGATCCTGCACTGAAAGCATCTAACTATCGCAATTCAGATGAATATACGGATCGAGAATGAGCGTATACTTCTAACAAATGCCATGCTACTGACAATCCAGCAAATCCAGCACCAAGCACTGCATATCTACAAACGACGAAACTAATCAGTTTTATCAACATTGATTAATACTGTTTCATTATGTTCCAAAATTAATATTCTAACTAATTATTTACACGGTTATTCTCATCTGGTGCGTCCAAATTACGACTTTGATACATATTTCTGGCCATAACTGAGTTTTAAAATATTCAAAATTAACCTAGCTAGTTTTATGATATTTATGACGTCATCCGGTTCTTACGTCTGGTTCGAGTCAGTCATTATATGGACAGACTCGTAATCTTCAGTTTACAAAGTAGTAATTTAGTTCATAACTGACTGAGGCGAACAATTTAGGTTTTGGTTTAATAATCAATTTCTTAAACGTGAGAAATATAATAATAATAATAATAATAATAATAATAATAATAATAATAATAATAATAATATGTACCTGAGGGATCGTTGATGAATATGAGAGGAAGAAGAAAACGACACCACCGAAATACGTGATGTTCGACCGATTACTGGAAAGTTCGACTGCCACGTAAGCATTTCCGATGACGGTGGTAGTCGGCGCCGGTATCTAAACAGAAGTCCGGTTTTGAAGATAGGGTATGGGTTAGTATTCGGTTTAATTTATTTTATTATTTTTTTTAAGAAAAACAAACATAAATCTGTACCTATATTTGTAGGGCTGTAAACAAACCAAACGTTTGGCGAACAGTTGTGAACTATTCGGCGGGAAGTTCGTTTGTGTTCGTTCGTTTAATAAATGAACGAACACAAACAAAAAAGTTCGTTCGTTTAGCTAAACAAACGAACATGAATAGAAGCCGCGTTCGTTCGTTTATGTTCGTGAACGTTCGGTAACGTGTTCGTGTATGTTTGTTTTTGTTTGATAGTTCATTAGGGTTTTTAATTTTTATATTTAATTTAAGTATATCAAATTTCCCAATGGTAGATTATTTAACATATATTAGTGTATCAAATGTTAATATTACTTTAACTATTTCAATTAACTGTTATTTTTGGTGGATTAAAGGAGGATTTCAAGTTTAATATGATACATTTGTGTTTTTATAACACATTATGCAATCAAGATTATGTCACGTATATTTGGGTAATTGGATTAGTATATTCTGGGAGGACAATGTTAGCAATGAAAAATGCGAATTTTCAGAATTTAATATGTTAGTTTGTGCTCGATTTTGTCCAGCAATGCCTATTTGTGTTCGTTTACATTCATTTGTGTTTGTTTGTGTTCGTTTTTTGTCCGACACCTAAATTTAGCAAATAAATACAAGCAAACATGAACAAAAATCCCATTCGGTATGTGTTCATGAACAGTTCGTGAACACGTTATTTTCTTAACAAACGAACACGAACAAAAAATCTCGTTCGGTAAGTGCAGTTCGTGAACAAGTTAATCCTTAACAAACGAACACGAACAAGGCCTTGTTCGTGTTCGTTTGGTTCGTTTACAACCCTATATATTTGTAACGGTAAACTTTATCTTTTTTCCTACTGTTTTTTTAAACGTTCAAAAACCCTTAGTGACCCAACACCTCATCAATTCTAGAGAAAACTTACCGCTCAAAAACTCACTTTAGTAAAACCTCCGGCTCGTGTATGACAAGGAGAACACAATATTAATTTTTTTACATGCCTTTCGTAGTCTTTGTTTAAAACTGATTTTTTTTTATTAAACAAAATGTTTATGTATTTTAAAGAGAGAGTGTCTCATATACATTAATTAAAATGCTTTATTAGAAGTAAGAAGAATATCACTTACCTAAATATGTCTCACAACCTTTTTTCTAATAAATAACACAAATAAGTGCAACCCAAGAAGTCTAGTTGATGGACATTGACAATTGTTATATTTTCCATTACTCAATTGTCACTAAATGGTATTTCTTTCAAGTGAATCATCATGGATATCATCTGGATCTGAAGGAAGAGATCGGTTGATATAATGGAAGGATTCTAGTGTTTTAACGAATACTTGTTGTTTGACATTAACACGACACTTACGCCAAAGGCATTATAGCCCAGCGGCATCTTGGTGGTGAGATAAGACTTAAGGACCATAAGGTCCTGGGTTCGAATCTCACAAAGGGGGTTTTCTCATAATGCTGAGTTTCCTCCTGAATTGGTGACTTGGTGGTGGAATATGATCACGTGGCAACATTGGTGGCACGATGATACTCCAGTGTTCCGTGAGTGATTCCAATTTGTTGGCCGTTCAAAAAAAAACACGACACTTACAACTTCTTTTGTTTGCATCTTAGAGGGTGTTTGGGATTGATTATTCAAAACAGATTATGCGTTTCGGAAAAGCAAGGGTGGAGCTGCTTATAGATTATTGCGTTTTGATAGCCTAAAAAACTAATTATTTGCGTTTTCAAAACGCAATCTCAAACACTAAAAACTGATTATCTGCGTTTTCAAAACGCAATAATCTAAAAACCAGATTCAAAACGCAATCCCAAACACCCTCTTAGTTTACTAAAACTGTACATTTACAACAAAAAAAAAATACAAATATGTATAAAAGGTTACATTTGATACCACCTATTTTAAGTTATAAAAGACAAAACACATTTTAAACTTTTTGTTAATAAACATGTTAAACAGGTCAACCTGCCAACCCTAGAGGTCTAGCTGACCCAACTCGTTTATCTATATATGTTCAATCAAAAACTAACCCGAACCACCATTTAGATAAAAACACACATGTGAATCTCAAATTAAACTCATGTCAAGAAAACGGCATATCCATGATTAGTTATTTCTGGTACACTGTATTTGCCAACGTCGAATAATGGGGAGCAATTGTTGAAGAACCAACCGAACAAAACACAAAACACAAAGAGGCGTTCAATCAAACATCATATCATTAATTTGCACGATGAAATTTCTTACGGAATAGCAACAAATGATTGAAACGAAGAATTTATCCAGACTTTTTTGTTTAGTAAAGTACACGGATGGTCGCTATGGTTTGTTTAGTAAATACAACGGGTGGTGTATGAATGTATCCACCACCTGCATTTATATAATGTAACATTTGTATGATATTAAATTATTAATCAACTATCATAAGTGCATAACACAAAAATAAACAACAAAAGCCATGAAGGACAGTTTCCCTTCTTTAATATCTTATATCTTCCAGCATATAAATTATTGATGCCAATAACAAAAAAACATACTAAAACAAGATAAATAGAGCAAAATAGTCACAACTTACTCTTCCTCATGTTCATCACTGTCTTCTTCATCTTTGTCACTGTCAACATCAAAAGGACTGCTTCTAATCAGTCTCATATCACTATCATCTTCATTCATAAAATCACTACCAAATTTGACATCTCTATGTTTGACCAAAATCCAGCGTAAGAGGCGGTCTTCTTTGTTTAAGTAATGGAGCTCGCTGTTGAAGCTTGGCGGGGTCATCATTGTCATTTGCATCAGTTGACCCTATACCATGACCAACTTTCCAACAATTAACCATCACATACTCAACAGCACCAATCTAAGTAAAAAAAAAAACCTTCCTTTTTATTCTTTTTAATATTTTAAAACTTGGTTTTAACTTTCAAGAGGCATGAGTAACGCATGAGGGCATATGCTCTATTTTCTTATCGACCATTGAATTGCCTAATGGATTTCACAAATTAGAAATAAATTACACTGATTTTGTCGATTAGAAACAAGAGACTACTTATAGTTTGAACAAAAAATGAATTGAGTTTACGAAACAAGCATTTGAGTTTGGGATATAAAAACAAGGTTCTTTAGGTCATATTCTTAGGTTGCACATATATGTGTGTTTCTTAGATTGTACATAAAGTTTTTTCTGTTATTACTTACTTTACAGTTTTCAAGGATAACCGAAGTATACACATTATCTATAGATAACTTACAAATTCTATATTAATACCGGGCGCCTCACTTGCACTCTTGGTTTCAAAAAGCGAAAGGCGCACAAAAGAGACGAGGTCTAAAATCGAGGCGTGAAGCGCAAAGCGACTGGCTTTTCGTAACTGAGGTACTATATATATATATATATTTTATATATCCCATATGTTTTTAGCTACCTTAACCCAAAATATAGTTCTAAATAAGGTTTTCCGTTTTTGTATCATTTTACCTACATGTACAAGTGAAAAAACCAAAGGTGGGCCGTGTCTCAGTCCAGTGTGGCTGATCATCCGAAAAGAGCAGCTAAGCAAACACCCCGGGTACATGAGGCGCGTGCCTCAGGCCTGGAAAACCCCAAAAATACCTAAAAACTGCACCTTTTGGAATTAGCCTCCTAGGCGCAGTTAGAAAAGGCGGCCTAAGCCTTGGTGCGCACACCTTTTAAAACCAAGCTTGCGCTTCACGCTAATAAAACCAAGAACATTCCATTGAGATATAAACACCTAGAACAAAAGCCATTTCAAGACCACTACCAGTGCCGGAGCTTGACAAATTTTTCGGAGGGCCGAAAGTCACGGGGCCGGACTCAAAACGTATAAAATTTTCGGACAAAAACGGTAAATTTACACTACTAAGCAAAAGAAAAACGGTGGTGCCCCGGCCCCTTAAAAGTGTCGCCCCTGACTACTACATTGACAATTTCGGCATACCAGCCGAGCAAAACCTAACATATAAACTATCAAACAGATACATGGCTGCTATAAAAACAGTGTCAAAGATCATGCAATAAACGCGATCATAAAGTAAGCGCAAACGGTTTACCTGATAGTATCTGCCATCAAGCTTCTTGATACCATAACCCAACTGAACAGTCCCAAGTGATTTAAAATCAGTAAGAACCCCATTTCTTCTATACACATGTTTCCCAACCCTAGAAACCAACTCTATAACTGATTCTTTTCTCACATGAGGTTTCAGCAATAGCATACAATCATACAGCGGCATCTTTATATTATTCCTCTTTCTGTAATCATATTATCAACTCATCACTTCCTAATAAATGAAACTTATTAATTTAATAAATTAGGGTTACAAATTTGACATACAAAAACTAATAAAAATATAATTTTGAACATGAAATTGGAAGATAAGCAATGAATTGAACGTATAGAAGAATTAGAATACATACCCTTTGATTTTTAAGGAGGTGATGCCTGCGTTAATGGAGTTTCGCCGGAGTTTATGAAATTAGGGTTTAGATGTATAGATGGATTGCAAATATTATTATTGTTATTGTTTTAGAGAAAATTGCATAAGACCCCCTTTAGTTTAAGGTATATCCAATTTTTTACCCTTTTATGTTTTATTTGATGAAGACACGTATGACTATACGGAATGTTTTAGTTGTTTTATATTTGTACTGGATGCAAAATCGTTTTCTGTATCTGGTCTCATATGTGTCGGGAGGCGAGATGGTACAAATAGAAAGTGAACAAAAGAAGAAAAGGGTTTTCTATCTCATAATGGTTTATTCTCAGCTAAACAACCGTTTAATTATACTAATATGGTATAACAAACTAACTCCTTAGTTGGTTCTAAAATTACAATAAGAGTCCTCAACTATTATATTTTGTAAATAATAGAGCTAAAACAATACACTAGTTGTAACTTGTAAATGGGTGCGCCCATTTATGATCTTATGTGGTTAAAAATTAGATGTTGGGTTACCCATTATCTGAAACCTGATTGTAAACCCACCTCAGAAACAAAATTGAAAAAAAAAATTGTACAAATGTAATATTTCAAGCTTATAACAACTTCAACATACTATTTATTATATTTTGTAAGATTACATAACATACTAATATATTTGGTTTCTATACGCACACGAGTTTAGATAATTGAGCTGGTATCACAAAATTTTACCAACAAATTCTTAACTACACCTCCAACACTAGTCTCAAGTGTTTCAAATTTTGGTTTTCTTCATTGTTTCATATTTCAACAAGAAAAAAAAACCATAATGATTCTCTATATATCAAGCACAAGAAGGAACTTATATGAGAGAGCATAATGGAACTTACAAAAAAAGATTAAAAACTCATAACATGTACAAAAAGTGTCAAAATTTAACAAAAATATACATTGTGATATTTTACAGGAGGAGATGCATAACATTCTGCTTCATATTCAACAGTTTTGTTCTTGATTATGAGTAGGCATTTTCTTTCAAACAATATGTTTCTATGCTGAAAGTATGCCATTCAAGAAACCCCTGAAAAGAACATCACCATTAATCATTCAACATTAAAATTAGCTTTGAAACCATAAATAAGTAAGTTTGACTTTTTAAAAAGTCAATAATCAAAGTTGAAATACAATGGAATCTTACCAGAATCCTGATGACTTCTTAACTTTATCTCTGCAATAATATGATAAAAATATGATGAATATTCAAATATAATATAGGGTTTTCAATTTCTAGATATTTGTATTTTGTATGCAAATTGTACCTTGTTCTTCCTTCAAATGCATCGTTAATTTCATCGCCAGTCGGTCTACTAGGAAACGTTGACAAAATGACGTATTTCTCCTTGCCATTTGAATCATTTACCCTTTTGAACAGCTCATACCGATATGGATAAGCCATCCTGTATATATGATGCAAGATTATGTTCATTGGTCAATTTAGGAATTTTCATCATGAAAATAAAAAAGTTCATACAAAATTAGACTTAAACAGAAAGTGTTCATTCACCTTAGAGCGCCCATAATTGGATATTGCGTTCCTGCATAATAAAGAAGCCGGAACTGGTAGCACATTTCAAAAGATGCAGCGTACTCTAGTCTTTGTTCTCGACCCATAGTCTATCAATGTAAGTCAACTTATAAATTTATTGTAACGATGAACTAGATACTAATGTGCCACAACGGCTCATAGGCTCTAGGAAGTAGGAACTTACTTGCATAATACCACTTGAAGCCGGTAAATCCTAGTCATAGAAGTTCAAGAGGAAAGTTAGTACCTTTTCAAAACAATATACATCTAGATTTTTTTTTTTTTTTTTTTTTTTTTTTTTTTTTTGAACCAAAAGAGAATACAAAATCATAAAATAAAAGTAGTAATTGAATTGTGGACCAACCTTGAGCCTAGGATTTATGAGAATGACTGGACGACTTCCAGCAGCATCAGTCATCGCTCTTAGATCCTGCGTTACCCCACATGTTGACATGTCAATCTTTGGGTTGTTTATACACATCAGATATATGTAATGGTGGAAATTTCAACCCATATATGTAAAATAAAAAAACGGGTCGATCTGAGCCATTTTTTTACTAACTGGTAAAATTACAGAAAAGAATATCCTAAAGGAAAACGAGTCAAATGGGTTGAAAATTCTGCAATATTTTTCTTATAGCATAAAAATTTGTATATCATTTTTCATTAAAACATGGAAGTTTAGTTTTAAAAAAAAAAATTTAAAACATTTAGAAAAATCAAGATGATATAATATATTAGACACTAATTATTTACATCAATGATGCAATTTCCCATAGCATTTTGAGGAGCCACTAAAATGAAAATGTCATCTACTTCATCAACCTCTTTGCCGCCTACAAGACCACCAGAAAAAAAAAAAAAAAGTATATCCACATTAATATTTATTTATGCAAGCACAATACACCTTTTAAAATCCTCAATGAACTAATTTTACTCAGTACCTATTGAACCAATGTTTATGAAGTTCCCCATCGCACCATCATTACCCCAATCCATAAATTCCAAGATCTTCCGAGTCCCTGCAAGCTGCAATGGCATTCCTGCAAGTGCTCCTTCTCCCATTGATCCTTGAACAGAAACCTGCATCATTTTCATTAGTATTATTATTACTATTTATTAAAATATATCTAAAGTCTAGACGCATAGTAATTAGAAGTAGCAAAATAAACATACCTTGACACGCTTTCCATCATCAGCAAATGAAAGCGCAAGAACCCGAACAAGTTCCATCAAAGTACCTATCCGGTATACATCCTGTTTATAAATAGTTAAGCATATATTTTTTTTAATATTAAGAAAATCAGTAATTAGAAATGACACACATTTCTCACCTGCTCGGGGTTCAGCTCTGGAATATTAATCTCAACTTTTACTCGAATTTTTCCATCACCGATAGCTCTTTGGGTCGCTTGAAGCACATCATCATAAAAATATTCCCTAATTTCTCTAGAATGAGGAATGTTGTTCAAGTTGGTGGGAATTCCTCTCCAGCTTTCCTGTAAAAGGATAAAATTAATAATAAGTAAAACTAAAATCATCATCATTATCATCATACTCAGTTAATCCCACCTATAGCAAAGCTAAGGTAGGGTCTGAGGAGGGTAAGATGTAGACAGCCTTACCTCTACCCCTAAGAACAGAGAGGTTGCTTCCAGTGAGACCCCCGGCTCGATGTGGTTTGGTATCAAGCCTTGGACATAAGGCACAGAACACTTAGCAATCGGGACAAACCCGATCGGTGCATGTACCCCTTTGTCTTTTGGCTATCAACGCCACCACATGATGCATGATTAACCGTCCGTCGTTTTTAACGTTATTTTCACGAAATTAGTAAAATAACGTTAAAACTAGTGCAACTTTACTTTTGCCCCCCCCCCCCCCCCCCGAGGCCACACATATATACATTATATGCGCACACCATAAGTGGGGCGTGAAATAAAACTAAAATCAAGAGACATAAAAAGATAAGATAGCATAACCACATACCTTAGTTGCAGGTGACTTGTTGAACTGGCTGTCAAGTTTACTAGCATTTTCTGGTTATTAAAAGAAAATTATATTTAAAATAAAAAACATATGATGCATTATTGCATTAGCATAAACTAAACATATATTCATCATTTCAATATCATTGTAAACTTGCCTGACTTTTTTGTCTCCTTTTCTTTCTGAATTTGCAGAAGCATAGAGGTTATTTCTCCAAATATTACATCTTTAGGACGGTTACCATCGATCTGTAAGAAAACACATGCCCAAAATAAACTATAATAAATCTTTAGTTAATTCAGAAGAGGCATGTTTGGTGACTTGGTATAAATAAAAAATGCAGTTAAAAAAACCTTCTTCAAAAGGTCTGAATATGTGGATAATATTGCTTCCACATTCTGCTTATAAATTTGTAGACGCGATTTAACCTAAAAGAGAAGAGAAACATTATCATTCAAATCAACTATAAACAATAGAGATGACAAGTTCGACCCGTTTACATATGAATGGGTTGTGTTTTATCTCAAACACGTCAATTTAAAATAATTAGGTAATAGAGAAACGGTTAAAGTGCGTTAAAAGTCACCAAAAGTCTATATATTGTTATTGTAATATAAATATCACATTAGCTATAAATAAATTTCTTAAGAAATGCACAAGAAATTTTTCTAGTCAACTCATCGGCCCATTTCTATTTATGCAGAAAAAGTCTCTTTTCAACCTGAACTCTCTATCTTGCCACATCTATACAGAACCATCAGATCAGATAACAAACATACCTTTTCTTCTGTGTCATCGGACCGGGTTATGAGTCTTGCTTTGATTTCCTCAGTTTCTGGAGGGAAGTTTTTTATATGGTAAATTTTCCCTGTTTCAGGGTCCAGCCTTCTACCAACACATCTGTCTATTAAAATTTCATCAGGGACCTGTATATAAACTGCATATGTTATCATCAAATCTGAAATATTTTCATCTTTAATGACCATTTTATTAGAATTGTAAATGCATACATCTAGAGCAATGAATACATCTGGCCTTATCTTCATTTTCTCCAGTGATTGTGCTTGGGCAAAACTGCGTGGAAACCCGTCTAAAAGCCATCCTTTTTCTTTTGCGTCTTCTCGTGAAAGTCGTCCAATTACCATCTGTAGGTTTAAAATGATCATTTTTATATATTTTTTTAAAGAAATGGAAAAAGCAATATCAGTCACTACAATTATATTATATCATACGGTTGTGACAACTTCATCCGGAACAAGGCGTCCTGAATTCATGTACTCTTTCGCTTGGTTTCCAATTTCAGAACCTGCAGCCACTTCACTTCTAAGTAGATCTCCAGTTGATATGTGCACCAATCCAAACTAGGGGACACAAAGTCACAACTAATTATCCAACAATATGATCATGAAGGTATATATATAAAAACATAAAAGAAATTAAAAATTGTTACTTTATTGAAAAGTTAGCATTATATCATTAAATAACTAACCTTTTGAACAATCATCTCACATTGTGTCCCTTTGCCTGATGCAGGTGCCCCTGATATCATAACTTTTAAGGGCTCATTTTGTGAGCACCTTACCTTCAGACCCTATTGTTAGCAATAACATTTTACATTATTAACATATGTTGTTCAAATGCATGCATTACAAGACTAGTTTTGGAGAAATTTTCTAACATATTTACTGGATTTTTAGTCATAAACTTTAGGTAAAAAAATGTTGGTTGGACTTTTTCAAGTCAAGGAGTGTCTCCTTTACAAAGCAAACTTTCACACTCACCTAGGGCCGACAATTTCGGACACGGACAACATAACTCGATACAAACCGACACGACCTTAATAGGTTTCTTGTCTTAAATAGGTCGACACGATAAGACTTGTTAAAGTCTGTGTCTGAACAAGTCAAAGACTTGTTAACAAGTTAAGCACCCGTTAAGACAAATTAATAATTTTTATTTAAAAAAGGTAAGGGGTGTGTGTGTGTGTGTGGGGGGGGGGGGGGGGGGTTATACTAACATATACGGCCTCACAATTGAAAAAAAACCCCTAATTTTGAAAGCGCATCTCACATTCTCCCTCTCTCGGCCTCACCGTCAATCACATTCAAGGCCCTCAATCAACAACAACCTCACGTTGTCATGTCTTATCGTGTTAACCTATTATAAACAAGTTCGTGTTCTTCTTTGAAAAAAATGACATTATAAGTTATCGTGTCATGTTCGTGTCTAGCCCCTAAGAAATCAAGAAAACAACTAAACAACATTTTGATCAGTTAAACTTCTACAAACAATAATTTATCAACAAATTGTAGTCCCATTCAAGATTTCCATACCCAATAAAGAAAGGAAGCAACTTTTGAACAGAAACATAAGAAAATGAAATACCAACCTTGGTTCTTGGAGAAACAGTGAAATGGGTATGCTTAAAAACATTAATAAATGGAGAATTTTGAAGGAATTGAGAAGAAAGCGACGGTGATGGTGATGATGATGATACAGATAGTGAGTGAAATGAGGGATGGAGAGTGTAACCAGAAGAAGAGAGAGGAGGTGCTGTGAATCGATTATTGTGGCAATTGAATGAAGAGGTTGCAGTGTAATTCAACATCATGAAGATGAATGATGATCAACTGATGAAGCAGTTGCTTTTGCTGGAGGAAGTTAACAGAGCAACTGTCACCACAGATCCTGGAATATGTTATTTTGTGGCCACTTAATAATTAGAGAATTATTTTATTATTTTTATATTTTTTGAATAAATATTGAGAACTTTTTTTTTTTTTTTTTGTTATGGTAAATCTAGAATTTAAAAAAAAAAAAAAGAAAAAAGATAAGCTACGAATTAAAGTTACAAGTAGAAAAAACAAAAAATCTTTAAGGTTATTTCTATCATGTGTAAAAAAAGTGAAAATTTTATAGTGTCGATGTGTTTTTATATTCAGTATAAAAAAACTAAATGATTGTTTGAGTGATCTATAAAAAATAGTTTAATAGTTAGGTAGGTTACATTAATGAAAAACAGTAAATAATTAGGTATTTTATATTAGGGGAAGGGGTGTTCTTGGGTATGGGGTTTTGGGTAGGGTATCCAAATCGGTAAGATCGTTGCCACTTATTCGAGTACCCTAAATTGGATAGAGATTGTGGGTATTGTTTATTGAGTTAGCGCATGTGTGGGTAGGAAAGAGATAGATGTTATGTTCCTCAGTTTCATTTAAAGAGAGTAAAGAAAGAATTTGAGATGAATGAATAAAAAAATTTCCATAGTTTTTTTTTTATAGAGAAAAAGAAAGATAAAAGAAAAGCAAATGAAAGAAGAGAAGAGAATCCATCCCTTCCTCTTCTTTCCTAAATGAAACTCATAAACATAGCATAGAGAAAGACGTGGAGAGAAGACAATATAGAGTAAATGGTAGGGTCTATGGTTTAAGGTAGTATTGTGACATAGTGTTATGATCAAATACACAGTGAATGAAAAATAAGAAATCGTAGGAAGGGTATAAAACGGACTCCGATTGAACTCATTCAAGCGGCATTGGAATCGTCTTATCGAACCCTACGACGTTAGTTTTTAGGTTATCGTTTTTTTTGGGGGTTTTGCTTGTAGTTTTTAGAATATGCGTTATATCATTGTGTCTTTTATGTACTATTGTGTCCTTTTCTTATTTTCATCATTGTGTCTTTTTTCTTCAGCATTGTGTTATTTTTTTGGCATTGTGTTATATTTTGTGCCTCATTGTGTTATATTTCCTGATCTATTGTGTTTTTTGTATAATTCTCACCCTTCTTATTTTTTGTAGAATAACTCAACCCTTGTGACATATTAATGTGTTTTATGATAATTTATGGTAAAAGTGAGATGAAAGATTTGTTAAAAGAAAAATATCTAGTTTGTTTCAACTATCTTTCACCGAATCACCTCTTTGTCACCAATAGGGAAAAATTATATGAAAATATTACTAGATTAATTTACTAGATGTTATAACTAAATTTGATATATTAATTATAAGCTAGTCCATTTTTAATTTACATTTTCTAGGTAAGTCTGTCCAACAAACATTTCCTGTGATTGCAAACAAAACAATTATACGATGTTTGTATTTGACACCCTAAACGCCTTAGTCTAGACTGCCATAGAAGACTTATTTGAATTACTTAATTATTTTTTATAGTTAATTTTATTATATAACCAACGTAAATTGAATATAAACAAATCACTCACTTTTTATTTATCTAATTTTTTATAGTTAATTCGATCCTTGATCTCACCTAGGTTTTACCAATTCTTCACTGTCGTGCTTTCAGGCGAGTGGGGTTGGGTTTTTCCCGGTTTCGAAAACTACATTGGCGGGCCTTGGCTACCCAGCTGCTCCAGGGACGCTGGGGGATTGTGGGGGTCTGTCCATAGTGAGGGGCTCCCCTGGGTAGTCGAGCAGAAATGTTAATGAGTTACAGCGCAATCACATGTTATTTGAGATTGCGATAAACCTCATCGAGGATGATTAGTCCCTCAACAGTTCTTCCTTATTTATACAAATCTCACACTAGTACTGAACATAAGAGAGATCGAGTTAAATAGATAGCAAAAGCTAAACTGTATGAACAAAAAACCAACTTAATATCAAATATAAATTGCCCATGATTTCATACAACACTAACAACAAATTTAAGAATACAACCTCAGTAACTAAGATTACAAAAACTCAAACCATCTTTATTCTCATTTCCCTCCAAATTCATCAATACTCTTTGAAATTTCAATCAAGTTTCACCGAAGAGAACAAATAATGCACGAACCAGAACGATGAAAGGAACCCAACGGTCCCAGTCGCGAGCATAATGGCTAGAACCATGAACAACGAGTAACCCAAATAAAGCGTAGCCGAAACAGGCCCACTCAAGCTCTTGAGGTCAAAAACAAGGTAGTTAATCGAATACAAGAAAATGTATAATGCAACTGAACCTGAAGCGAAAAACGACTTCCACCACCACTTATAGTCTTCGACGCAAAGATGCATGTAGGTCAAGACTAGTGACACCTCAGCACAAACCACCACCAAAAGGATCAAGACAATGAATAAAAACCCGAAAACATAGTAAACCCGACCCATCCATATGCTAGACATTATGAAGAAAAGCTCGATAAAGAGTGTCCCGAACGGAAGTGTACCCGCACCAAGAACCAGTAACCAGGATGGGTACTTTTGAGCGGGGATTTCGCGAGGTATTTGATTGGTTCTAACTGGGTACTCGATATGTGGGGCCTTTGCACCGAAATAGCCACCAACGAGTGTTAATGGGACCGATACGCAAAACCATAGCAGAATTAAGATAACAAATAACGAAAACGGGATTGCACCAGTGCTATGTGAACCCCACAAGAGGAAATTCAACACGAAAAGGATCAAGAATGCGATACCAGGGAAAAAGCAAGCAACTTTCCAACAAACGGACACCCAACCTTTATGAACGCCACTAAAAATCGTTCTCCACATACGCACAGCAACATAACCAGCCAAGATTCCAAGAATCATGTAAAAGAACAGCATACCTGTGAGCAGAGTCCCACGAGAAGCCGGAGACATGAACCCAAGTGCAGCAAACAGGATTGTGACGACCGCCATTCCAAGAATCTGGACACCGTCTCCAACCATAACACATAAAAGTGCTGGATGATCAGGAACGCGAAAAACATCACTCACAACAAGCTTCCAGCCCGATAACTCTTCGTTCATTTGGGCCTGCGCCTCTTTGTCCAACTCTTCATAATGTGTCAAATCCCGCCTTACGGTTCTCAAGAAAATCACGAGCACGATCCCTGCCAAGAAAGTGATAACCATCAACGAATTCAGGATCGAAAACCAGTGTACTTTCGCTCCTTCCATTTTCAAATAAGCGTCCCATCTTGACGGCCATTTGATATCACTCTCCACAAACTCAACTTCATAAGTAAACGCCACAGGCTCGTTTTCCTTTATACCCATTGTAACAGTATTGGGTTCACACGAAATCTTAGACGGGTACTTCCCATACATCTTCAAATTCTTTAACGACTCGGCATTATGCTGGAAACTACACGGCGTAACCTCAAATCCAACAACAATATAACCAGGAATATCAGACCCCGGTTTCTCAACCGAAGGGATTGTTTCAGCCGCATCCCCTGCACCCATAACACTAGCCACATTTGTCTCTTCATACTTATGAACAAGAACCGTAAACTTCAAATGATTAAACACATAATAAGCATCTTGAACCTTAACCCCGAGCGGATACCCTGTCCATCTCACCAAGAAATTATCCCTCTTGGTATACCGAATCGCGGGCAAATTATCAAGAATCACATTAACCTGATACAGCTCATCAATCCTACTACTCAAAAGCTTATACTCATCACTCGATAACGGCTTAGTTTGACAAAGAAAAACCTCGGTCTCATTCGTGTGCATCTTAAACCTATACGGCGAGTTTTCGATCCTATCTCCCATCAAAAGCTCACCAAGATTCTCAGCACTATCTTTAACACCTTCTTGAGGCTTACAGAAAGGTAAACTATAATAACTGTAAGGGATTTCAGTCTCTATTGAAGTCAAAGAGTTGACTTTTACAGACAATGTATCACCTACAATATATTTGTGTGGATAACTACCAGGGAGATAATATCCATGACCCAGTTGAGATAACAAACAGATTAACAATACCCAGATCTTGAATTTTTCAAAAGCTTTCATTTTTCTTTAGATCTGTAAAACCCTAATTCCCAAATTCAAGAATCAGTACAAATGCAATAAAATATTATAATATCAGTGTAATTGGTAATGAATAGATGTTTATGTGTATGAATGTGTTGGGTAATGAATGAGTATAGAATGGACTGACCTTATGATGAGATTAAGGGAAGATTATTGAAGAAGAGTTCGTTGTGTGGGAGAGATAAGCAATGGCAGAGATGAGTTATAGACGACGGATGATCTGTTTTTGTCGGTGATCTTGGAGGAAATATTGGTGAAGGGTCAAATAAATTGTATGGAAAGAAAAATCTTGTGTAAATTTGAAGCATAAATATTTTATTCTTTATTTAGTATCTTTTTTAATCAGCTAAATTATGTGACAGCACTGGCGGGGAGGGGGGGAAGTCACTAGTTTTCGGGGGGTTGAAAACCAGTTTCGGGAGGTCGAAATTTTATATACCAAAAAATTTCTATACGAATACTATATAATCGAAACTTCTGAGCGAAAATTCGGAGAGGTCGCTCGCCCCTCCGCGCCCCTTAAAAGAATCGCCACTGGTGACAGTAGATACATTTCAGAATCCATAAGATTCGGGTTTGATACTACTCACGTATATTGAGGGTACCTTCAAATCGGTGAGACTTCACATGATTTCAAAAAATATCAGTCTTCCTCTCTTCGAAGGAGATAGAGATTTAAATCCTGTTGTCCCATGAAGTTCGTTTTATTAAAGATCTGTGTCTATGCTTTTAGTAAGACTTGATGGTAAAAACTAAAAAGTATCAATTGTGAATTGTGGTGAAAGTGAATAAAGAATGACATATTGTGAATCGTGATTCATGTAACAAAGGCATATGTTTATCTCACTTTCTTTATAACGAGATTCGTTGTCTATTAAGCATTTATGCGTATCTTATTAATATTTATTTAGAGTTGAATTTGCATTGAACATGTCCCATGTTGTGAAAGTTATATATATAAATAAAAAGTTTTCATGATTTCCTATACTAAAGACTGATTTGAAGCAGGTTAAATAAGGAGAGAAGAAAATGAGTTATGAATAAATATGAAACAATAGTCTAACCTTTAATCAAGGATGATAAATCACCAGGCTATAGGAATAATCCTTGCTAGACACCACGGTAGGGAGAGATGTGAGTGAGTAATAACCTTAAACAACACAAGGTAAAGCCGGTGGAAGGTGACTACTAGGAATCGAGAATGAATCCAACGTACAGACACAAAAATGGTGTAAGCTCTAAGTGTGTTCTTCGGGGTTTTCTGAATGGTCTATCCAAGGAGGTGAAGTCCTCATTAAATAGGTTTCACACGGGCCTCCAACATTAACCCTTAACTTACCTATTGGGTCGAGGCCCATTTAAGGGCTTACCTCCACCTAGAGGTGTTCAAATCGGTTTTTTTTGCCAGAACCGGTTTGGTACAGTACCGGTTCTTAGCCGAACCGGTTTCGGTTCCAAACCGGTTCGGTTTTGGGCCGGTTTCGTCGGTTCGTACGACCGGTTTCGGAGACCGGTTTCGGTTTGTTTCGGTTCTTAATCGGTTCTTTCGCGCACATTTTTTTTAAAAGGCAAGACAAAATTTTACTTTTTTTACATAAAGTTCAACTTTTATTGATTTTTATAATTTTTTTAAGGTGTATGGGTATATATTTGTATGTGTGGAAGCTTTTTTGTATAATTTTATTATATATAATTTTTTTAAACATAAAATTCAGTTTTTTTATTAAAAAATACCGGTTTTTCGTACCGGTTCCAAACCGGTTTGAGTTAAAACCGGTTCGGTTCGGTTTTTCTAGTGGGGATGGGGAACCGATCCTAGAATCGCCGGTTCTTGTAGAAACCGGACCGGTTCGTGTAGGAACCGGTTTTTGGACGAACCGGTTCGGTTCGTGCGGTTCCGGTTCCCAAACCGGTTTTTTTTTATCACCTCTACCTCCACCACCGGCCCATAATTAGTAGAAGACAAGAACCGGCTAGTGACGCGTGTGATTGGTGATAGCCTAGGGTTCTGACACATGTCATGAACCGGCTAGTGACAGGCATGATACGCACTGATTGGCCGATTCTTTTTGTCAACTGTACCTTTGTCTCCTCTGTTGGTGGACGTTAGTGGAGACCGTTGGTGAGGTAGCCTCACGCAGTCTCATTGATAGAGGCGTGTGGAAACTGTACTTGTTGTTCCCTGTGTGTGCGGTGTGCATGCGCCATAACAACCGTCTAGTGTGCTAGAGATCTCTGATTAGACCCTTGGACCCCGCCAAGTCTGCTCCCAGCGGCGCTGCCCCGGACCCCCGTCCTTTAGGGGCGAAGCCCCTAAGTTCATAATAAATTCAAATATGCGTGCACTTCGCACCTCCAGACCTATATGATGTCTTATTACGAAGATATTGGTCAAACAGTCAATCCAATTACACTAAAATACCCAACACTTTTTGCTGAGCCAATCACAAAACCCCATTTGGAGTGGAGGGCGTAGACTCGTAGAGGCCTTCTTCCGCTACAGGTGGTCTTATGAACTTGAAACTCTTTTAAATTTTTGTGCAGGACCGACTCATATGTTATCCAAACCAAAGCTAGGGCTTAGGGCCACCAGATCTTAAAGGCATCCATTAAAAAAAAACTATTTGTAGTATATATTTTGTTTATTTTGGCTTTCATTGCAACTTTGTGGTTATAACTCCACTGTTATTTTGTGGGGACTCGGGATTGATCCCAACCTATGCATGCACATTTATAATATCAATCAAAGCTTTAATTCTAGTCTCGGCTTTGTTTTTTGTTTTTCTACTCGGTTAATGTTTGATCAAGGTAGAAATTTTTTGACAATGCTTGCTTTGGAAAAATAATTTAAAGGCCTTTTGTTTCATATTTATGACAATGTGGGACCAAATTTGTCGTTTTGATGTTGCTAATATGATCTTGGTTAATGACTCAAATTATAACCTGACCCATCCGCGTTAGAGAACTCTAAAAAGGCCTCTTTTCGGAGTTCGTTTTGGGCCTCCAAAAATGTTGAGCCGAGCCTGTTTTTGTGAATGATGATATCAAATACGTTAGTAGAAGTTCACATGGTCTTAATGATTACGTGCCTTCAGATCTATAAGACCATGTGTAGTGGATGTGGAAAAAACTTAAGCCCCCCCCCCCCCCCCCCCCCCCTCTGTGATTGGTCCACGTGACAGCTGAGTCAACATGGGACGTTAATTCAAAATGGGGTGTAGTGGGAGGGGAAAAAAGGGCGCTATTATTAAAATAAATAAATAAGCAGCAATAACAACAATTTCGGACGTGGCACGTTTTTATTGGAACCAACTTTAACATTCTGGCGTTATAAACATCACGCCTTAGCCCATTTTTGAAACTTAGCGCTCCCCTGTAATGGTGTTGGGGGTGCTAAGTTGGTCTTCACCCCCCACTACGTAGGGTCTAAGGGAACTTTTATGGTACAAATTGAGTAAAAACTTGTAAACGAATTGTATGCTTATAAAATAATTTGCTCCACCATTTGATATTACGATAAATTAAAATATATATATATATATATTTTCCAAATGATTATATTTTGCATAAAGTAATGGACTAATGGTTAAGCAACCATACCAAAACTCACTTAAAACGACATCTAACCCTTCCATAAATAAACGAGTATATATAAATTGCAAAATATGAAAAAGTATTATTATTTTAATTAGGAGATAGAAAATTTAGAGGTAGAGTAGTGATTTTTAGTGTAATTTGATGGATGAAATTTGATGGAGGGGATGTGAATCCTCTGAGTTAACAACCATTAAATTAATAAATATGAACATGGTTATCTACACAAATATGAAAAATGCAAGACCTGTTAAATACTATTTTGAATATTTTTTATAGAATAATATAATATTACATAATAGTCAATAAAATTAAACATTTAATACTATTCAACTAAACATGCTTTTTTCTTTTTGAATCAATTAGATTTAATGATACACATATAAAATATTAAAATAACAGTCAATGTTTTGTTCACATCAACCACCATTATATATAAACAATGTTAGACTATATGGTGTGCCTCCTTCTTCCCCCAACTCCCCCAAGTGCCACATCAGCGCCACCTCATTTCCCCCATTTTCTCCCCCAAAGTTTGGAAATGGTTTCCCCCAATTCCCCCATTCCCCCTTCCTTCTTTTTATTCCTTTTCCTTTTTATTTAATCATTATTAATTATAATTCCTCTGATTTTGGCCAATCAAATGTGTCGGGACAAAGGGGGAGATAACCCCGAGTTCACCGAAAAAAAATCGGGGGGGCCGGTGTTCCATTTCGGTGCCGATGCCACGTCCCCTCCCCGACTCCACTCCCCGAAGGCACACCTTTTAGTCTTAGGATATTATGTTTATGATATTCCGTATCCAATCATTACAAGTTTTTTAATCCTAACATCATTTTAGCTTATAAAACACATAATGTGAATGCAATATTTTTTTAACAATTAATTAAAAGACTATTGACCAAAATTGCTACATTTCTAAAAGTATCATCTCGAAATGTGAATGTAAAAAAAAAAAAACAAATACCGTTCCAAATGGTTATACAAAAGTTTCGCATATGGTGCGATTTTAGCCTTACAAATCGAGATTTACGTAAATTTTATTTGAAAAGTAGATCGATGGAACAACCAAATAGTTGATAACACGTCAACACGAAATAAAAGTTAGCAAATATGTGCTAAAAATCGAAAATAGCGGTAATCTTATTTAACCCAAGAGTTTTGATTGACTACGAGCATTCACATTCTATTCCCCTTCTCTATCTATATATAATTTAACTAATTCGAAAGTGAATCCATAAAAAAAAACCCAAAAATACCCAATTTTTCAATAAAAGTTTTTTTTTACATGAAAGGTATACTAAGTTTATGCTACTGGAGTGTTGAATGCATCAAGTTTATGATTGCTTAAAAGATAAAATTCATAATCATCGCCATCCTCATCAACAAAAGTAACAATTTTTGTTTTCCACAATCTTTAATAAGAAGTTTTAGTTACCACTAATCAAAATATACAAAATTACATAGGATAAGGAACTTATATAACAATTAGCTTTGTATTTAAGAAACTAGTTCATGCTCTTTCTCACCACACATGTTATTTATATTATCAATATGGGCCGATAAAGTCCAAAGTTTAACCATGTGCAGGCACCGGTATAGCGGTATAAACCGGTATACCAAAATTTACAGGCGGTTCAAATCTTTTACCGTTTTCCTAAAATACCAGACTGATTCGTGCAGGTCAAGACACGGTAGACAGTATAATCGGTTCAACCGGTTTTTAGGACATTGCTAAAGACACACTTTTCTTAAAAATTTGTTTACTTTTCCCTTCTTTTTCTTATACACTCACAACGAAGTATAGAGGCTTGGATTTGAGCCTTCATATATAGACTTGCTTTAGTCTTCTATAAAGTGTCCTCTATTGTAGAAGATGAGATGGAGTGATATTTTGGATTATTTAATTAAATTCTTTTATATTGGTTCTTTATTTAAGTTGAGATGCAATATATATATATAGAACTGAGGAGCGCTACCCCTCTATATATGCAGCTGCAGATACACTATTCACCTGGCGGATACTACCCCAAACTTTACTAAACTACTCAAATTTTCATCAATCATGTGCTATCATATCACTTCACTGATTCAATATCACAAAACACAAATTTGAAAGTAACACTACCCTGATTTTAGTCACTAATTAAATAAAAAAACACATTTACAATAAATAAAGGAATTAGAAAAAAAGAAAAACAAATTAAATTAAAAAATAACACAACCCATCTTCTTCCCCAAACACCCATCTTCTTATTCTTCCAAAAACCCATAAAAACAAAAACTTGATGATGGTGATGAAACAGTGAAGAGTGGTGGTTTGAAGTGAATGACGATGGTGGTGGTGATGGTTTTAGTTTTAGTTTAGGGTGTGTGTGAGTGAAACATACACTCCTTGGTATACAAGCCAAATCTGTAAAACACACACACTCTCCTTGGTCAATCATGTACTAGAACCCGTAAAACATACCCAAAACCCACTACTCCCACCAGAGGTGGTGCTGTCGTGGGGGTAGTGGGGTACTACTAAGGTTTACTGGTGACACCCATCCCCCATTATAAAATGAGAGATAAACTTAGATAAATAATAGTTTTTTAGTTTAATTATACAGATGAAGATAAAAGACAGTTTTGCTTAGTTTTAAAAATGTTTTCGTACTTTAAATATGACCTTCTACCCTCCACCGACTAGGTGTGTTCTCAAATTAAAAATCATTAAAGTAACTATTTATATAAAATGGGGAGGTCATATGTTCAAATCTAGACAATGGTATGTTCATTGTAAATTTAGTGGGGTAACCTTACACGTTAAAAAAACTATTTATATAAAAAGAAGGAGAATTGGATTTTAATAATCTAAACTATTCGAAATTGGTTGTTGGCACACCAAACTAAAAATTGGTCATATATAACCTGTACTATTAACCTATTAGATTATGGCACCCAATTTGGGTTAAGTCACTAACCCAATTAGTGTTTTGGCTGACGTAACACCCTCAATCAGACGTGGCACCCCCAATCTAACTGGGTTAATGACTTAACCCAAATTAAGTGTCAGAATCCAATAAATTAATAGTACAGGTTATGTTTGACAATTTTCTTAAGTTGAGATGGCAACAGACAATTTCAAGTGATCTTTTTCATGATTATAAAAAAAGGGTATTGGATTTAAATAATCCAAAGATGACGTGGCTGCTAAGGTAGCGTGCTGACGTGGACCAGATGCTGACGTGGCATGCCAAGTCAGCTGCCACATCAACATGTCACCTTAGCAGCCACGTCATCTTGAACTAACTCAGTTAGTTCAGAGTTAATGAAGGTTCATTTTTGACACCCACATGTTCACTTGGGATTATTCTGGTCTAACGTTAAAGTTCGGATTATTATCGGCAATGACTAGGGGTGCAAACGAGCCGAGCCGAGCTCGAGCTCCACCAGGCTCGAGCTCGAGCTCGATTAACTTATAACAGCTCGGGCTCGAGCTCGGCTCGATTTGAGCTTTGTTTTCAAAGCTCAAGCTCGGCTCGTTAGTAATTTCTCAAGCTCGAGCTCGGCTCGGGTTCGGCTCATTTGTTATCTATTAGTTAATTTATTAAATAAAAATAATATAAATAATAATTCGTTTAGGCTCGTGAGCTCGATAAGTGAAGCTCGAGTTCGGACTCGTTAACTTAACAACTTTAAACGAGGGGTAAATATGATTAAATATTAAAAAAAACTAATATTATACATAGGCTCGATAAGGCTCGACGAGCCTAACGAGTTTCATACGCCAGGCTCGAGCTCGGGCTCGATAAATAAACGAGCTTTGTTTTAGGCTCAAGCTCGGCTTGAGCTCGATAAGGCTCGGCTCATTTCGAGTTTTTTACCGAGCCGAGTTCGAGTAGCTCGCGAGCGGTTCGGCTCGTTTGCACCCGTAGCAATGACCCAAAAATTTTTTTTCTTCCAAATTCAAGAAATGATATTTTTGTGTTTACATGAACAATGACGTTATCTATTGGCAGTCAGTCTCCTTGATTGACAATATCTTTTTCTTTTCTGTCTGCTTTCTTAGCTGCTTCCAACCTCTGCAAACGAATCTTCATTCAGTCTATTTTTCTTAAAAAAAAACACATACTCCACTGTTGTGATCATCTAATCATCTTATTTATTAAAGGTTTGACCTGTCTGATTACACTTAACTTTATTGATTAGTTTCTTCACAGATCACGGTATCTTGTTGTTTTGTTGAGTTAGTTATTGAAATTGTTATCTGGGTCTGATTAAATTTATTGTTTTGATGAAGAAATTAGAGTCTTTAATTTAATATACAAATCTTGATTTGGGGTTTTGTTAATCAATTAGGTTATTTGGATATCAAATTCTATGAATTGTTACAGTTTTAAACTAGGGTTTTGCCTTATTTCTTGTTTCATCATTTGGGTTTGTTTCATATGTGGATGTGATCCAATTCTTTGATTTTTTTTATTTGATTTAGGGGTTTAGGGGGGGGGGGGGGGGGGGGGGGGGGTTATTTTTTTGCAAATCATGGAACTTTTTTATATTTGATGTTGTGGGTATCAAAGATTTAGTATCATATTCTATGGACTGTTACAGTTTATGTATCTAGTGGCAGTTCAAGTGGTTTTAAAGTAGGGTTTTGCTTTGTTTCTTGTTTTATCACATGGAGAGAGGGGGGGGGGGGGGGGGGGGGGGGGGTAGGTTGTTTCCTGGAAAAAATTGGAACTTTCTATATTTGATGTTGTGGGTATCAAACATTCTAGATCTATAAGCTACATGGTTTAAAATAAATAGGTTTCTTGAAATAAGCAGTTTTAAGTCAAGAACTCAGTTCTTGTTTTTAAGTTATTTATGAGCTTCCAAGTCATTTCCATAAGAATCTTTTGCACTTGCAACTCACATCCCACATGGGTAATTTACATTTTTCTATATTGTTATTAGGTTTCTGTAGACCTCTCGTTGACTTCCTCGGTGATTGCGGAACAATTTCGTGGTGTGAACAAGACAACTTCATAATTCTTGATCCAAAATATCAGAGAAATTAAAAAATTCCCACTTTCCTATTTTGGTTCTCTCATTTTCCGTGGTTCGATGACCGAAGCAACAATCTTTATTGATTTACAGTCCCCAAAGGAAGGAAAGTCGCAAGGAAATGTGATTCATATAGTCCTGAAACGAGGTTGCAAGTTTTCGTATTGAGTTTTCCACTGTTCATGCAATTGCCGATTATATTTACCGTTGGATTGTCGCACGCAGAGGATGATCTTTTCCAGGTATATAATCAATTACAGAGTTTTAACTTTGTAGTTTGTGACAAATTATGTTTCTTTTTCATAAGCCGAGTTTTGTGTTATATGCAGATTGTTAATAATTAGAGGGCGATAGAAGATTTTTGCGTGTTTAAGTTATAAAAGAAACTCAAACGTCTGTTTTTAGAACAAAATAGTTAGCCATGGAAGGAGCATCTGGACTCTTGTTTCTTTGTTGCAGTTCTATTTGCCCTTGTTTTGGATCTAGAAAGAAAGATACAGAAGACGCGGTTCTTGTTAAGGAGTCAAATTCATGTGAGTAAAATTGTGATATTATGAATTATTATTTATTCTAGATTTCCTATGAAATGTTCAGATTCTTGATAAGTATTAAAAATGTTGTTCAAAAGCCATGTGTAAAGTTAAACATTGCGGTATTTAGACGTGTGAAGTATGTATTTGATTTTTGTAGTGGCGCCAGCTTCGTCATCGGAATTGGGTTCTGTATCTGGAAAGGTTGCTGCAAGTCCACTACGGGTCCCGCCAAGTCCCGGTAGATTCTCGATGTCACCAAAACTTGATAGGATTGGTTCGGTTCATTTGTCTATGAGGCAAGTTGCGAGAGCTACTCAAAATTTTTCACCAACAATGAAGTTAGGTGAAGGAGGATTTGGGACCGTATATAAAGCTCAGCTACAAGATGGTCAAATGGTTGCCATTAAACGAGCAAGCAAGGTAACATTTGCACGCATTTTGTAATTCGTTTGGACTCTAGGTTATCTTGACTATGACTTGTGAAAAATCGGACCTACACTCGCATCAAAATTTGTCCGCACATGCAAAATGAAAATGTTAGGAACCGTGAATGGACTGATCTTTCGTTTTGACTTTTTTGGTCAGACTGTCATATTTTCGCGGGTCATCTTGAAAACGATATATTTGTTGTCTCCTGTTACTTACTTTGATTAAAATGTTTATGCAGGAAAACTTTGATTCCCTACGAAGTGAATTTAGAAGTGAGATTGAGTTACTTGCAAAAATCGAGCATCGGAATTTAGTAAAATTACTTGGTTATGTTGATAAAGGAAATGAACGCCTTATTATTACTGAGTACGTGCCCAATGGTACTCTTAGGGAACATTTAGATGGTAAGATAATCATCATATATGTTTGTATATGTATTTATGTATAAAAGATTTTATGTTTGTGATAGTTATATTAGAGATTTTAATTTTGTTATTTTTTTTCCGCAGGTATTCATGGAAATTACCTGGATTTTAGTCAACGGCTTGAAATTTCCATTGACATTGCTCATGGCTTGACATACCTTCATTCATATGCAGGTAATGCTCGTTGAGTCGTTTCTGTTCGGTCTTTTAATGGGTGTTTGGATGCGCGTTTTAAAACCAATTATGTGATAAATAATTACGTGTTGCATAGTGTTATAGTATTTGGTAAATTCTGATTATTTAAGTATCAATTGATAGAACATCCAAAATGAACATTCTTATTGTATCATTAAAGTATCCGAAAATTATTTTTGGCATTATTTTTTAATAACAAATAATTTTTTTAGCAATGAATAATGAAAAAAAAATATTTTTTCTTTTAAGAAAATGTTAACATAAGTAATCTCAATATTTTTTAGATAATCAGTTAAAACAAGCCTGCTTGGCGAGCCCAAACCGAAAATTCGAGCCTGTTTCTGAATTTTCATTCTTACTTTGTTTTAATCTTTCTTCAGGAAAACAGATAATCCACAGAGACGTGAAATCGTCAAACATTCTTCTGACTGAAAGAATGAGAGCCAAAGTGGCCGATTTTGGTTTCGCAAGGGTTGGCGATAATGAATCCGGTAAAACACACGTGTTGACCAAAGTCAAAGGGACGGTCGGGTACCTTGACCCGGAGTATATGAGAACCTTTCAACTCACCCCGAAAAGTGATGTGTATTCTTTTGGGGTTCTACTGATAGAACTTCTTACGGGCCGACGACCCGTTGAATCAAGGCGGTCACCGGAAGAGAAAGTCACTGTTAGATGGGTAACCTTCGATCCCTTCTCATAAACATGTGCATTTTGTATTACATCTGACCCTGCATGCGTAGTAAAGAAATGCATGTCTAAAATACCCCTCAATCTTTGCATCTGGTTAGGCTGGTTCGACAAAATTTTTGTATCGAACAACTAACTACGGTTTTGAGGAATGATAAACCAAATGGCCGGGTTGGCTTGGTCTTCCAGACCGGCCAGTTTTACCGGTTTAGCGGTTTTATAGTTCGGTTTTTTAGGCGATTTGAACATATTTATGATATGCGTGCATAACTATATATTCCAAAATAAATATGTGTGTGTGTGTGTGTGTGTGTGTATATATATATGTAAATTGTAGAAGTTAGACGTCTAGTTTGTTTTAGTGGCCGGTTCCAAGTTCCAAACCAGACCGAACCATTAACCGTAACGATGATTAATGATTATGATATATATGCATAACTATATATCCCAAAATAAAAAAAATATATATGTAAATTATAGAATTCGACGTCTGGTTTGTTTTTTGTGGCCAGTTCCAAGTTCCAAACCGGACCGAGCCATTAACCTGCAAAGTACCAAACCGAATTGTTTGGATCTCAAATCGATCAAACCAGCTGACTTGCCTCGGTTTGATCGGTTTATATTGTTTTATTTTCTTAAAATTTTAAATATCCGGTTAAACCAAGTGATTTGATTGACACAGTTACAAAACTTTCCTTTTGTTTAATATTTTTTTTCGAGTTTAACTAAATTAATCAGCTTCTGTAAGTATTTTGAAAAGAAACATTATTAGATAGTAACCAAGCATTGACAGGGTGTACTTTTGGCAGGCCTTTGGGAAATGCAGCAATGGTGAAGCAATGGATTTGGTGGACCCGCAAATGAGAGAAAACGTGGACGAGAAGATTTTCAAAAAGATGCTGAATTTGTCGTTTCAATGTGCAGCCCCGACTAGAGCTGATCGACCCGAGATGCAAGCAGTGGGAGAGCAATTATGGGCGATTCGAATGAAATATCTCCAACTTGGGAGAGAAGAGTGATTTAAGAAAGCTTTTAGTTTCTTATGTTGTAGATTTGTATAATTTGATGTTTTAGATATGCCATGTGTGTTTTAAGTTTCTTATATTGCAGTTTCATGGTCCCAACTGTACAATGTATGTGTTTTTGAACTGTACAATAACTTCATGCATGTTCCCGAATCGGATAGGAGATTTGGGGTTTTCGCATAAACGGTTGTATATCTATTGTTTTAAGTGTGATACATAAAAAGTTTATATAACCGTTTTGTCGTTTGTTATCTCGCTACGTACAAATGTATTATACAAGTTTCGCAATTTTTTACTTCAACGCGTTTTGATTCATTATCCAACGTGTAAAGTCTGTATGTTTGTTGTTTTGTTTGTATTTTGCTTAGTGGATGTACGCCAGCATCTTGCTAGCTTTGGCGTTTTAATAAAACTGGTGTTTTGTTGGCCGTTCAAAAAAAAAAAAAAAAAAAAAAAAAAATTCATTATCCAACACTAGGAAGATACCATTTTGAAACAAATGGAAGACATAAGTCAAGAAAGGTAAGATGTATATCAATCACTAAAACATAAAAACAACCAAACAGCAATCATGAGTATCATCAACATACACAACATGATGTCCTTCAAGGCCATTATTTTCCTAGCTCCAAACTTCTTATTCCTGCTTACAAGCTAATAACTGAAACCTTCAATTCATAGATTGTCACAAATAGTAATTACCTGTGTTCAGGAACTAAGACGACACGTCGACACGTATCTGCATCTTCAATCAGTGTTGAGTTCAGAAGCTGAGGTGATTGTGTGCAGATTATTTTTGTTCAGTTTTCTCTTTTTCCTGTAGAATGTTTATATGGTGTAGGTTAGTATTAGAGGTCTAAATGAGTCGAGTCGCTCTAGTTTAAATCGTCTTACTAAAGGCTAACGGCTTATGCTTGACTAGGCTCGTAAGCCTAAACGAGCCTAGTATTTATATAGATGTAATGATTTTTACTTAATATTGTATCTATATTAAATGAAAAACACTTGAACAGTAACTATACGAGATTGGTTTTTTCTGGCGGTTGTGGGCCATTATATAATTTGCCATCATTATTGAAAATTGTGGGCCTGCCATAATTGAAACTTCTGGGCCAGGTGAACAATTAATGGGCTGCCATTTTTGGAATACTTTGGGCTCCATATTAAGTCAACAATGGGCAACCCAACTGTTGTAATGTTAAGGCTGGCCTGCAAGGTAATGGGCGGCGAGTTATTTTTTTACGCTCACGCGTGAATAACAGTCACTTAATGTTATCTTTAATGTTCACCAAACCCTCAACGCAACAGGAGCTGCCGCAGCAAAGTGCGATCTTTACCGTGCACCAAACCCTCAACGCAACAGGAGCTCCCGCAACGAAGCGCGGGTAACTAAAACACTAGTTATAAATATAAGTTACACATGTAACATGATTAAAAAATAACTAAATAATCCATTTCATGTTATATATAAAAGTTACATGAATAACTATATATGTGCATAAATAAAACAATCAAATAATTAATAAAGACCAAATGGGCTCGTTTAAACCTATATATAGTATCCAACTTTTGATAATCAGATTGAGCATTTGAAAAATAACAAACAAACAAAATACCCAGACCCCAGTAAAATCCCACTCATAGCAAGCTAGCGTATTTGGAAAAATGTAATTACTATAAAAGTTTTAGATAAATAACGAAAAAAAAATCAGAAGCGGAATCTGTTTATCGAGACAGGAACTTATGAAACATAGACAAAAATGCAAGTTTAACATCAGCATCAGGATGGAACGCGGTACTCACCAGTATTGGTTGCGCAACACAAAGGAATCAGTTGCAATTCTCTTTCCATCATCATTCCGATTCCAATGATATAAGGCGTGCGTTTTATTCATTATCTCAAGTGTAGAGTGACCATAACTCGCCTCTCGGAATGCAGAATAATCAGGCTGAGGGTCATTAAACCTACATTATCATTGAAAACAGTTTAAGAAAGGGCGAAAACACACAAAGATGGTTACTTTTATTATATTTTATAAGAAAAAAAAAATAAAATTAGAAATAAAGACCACCTTGATGCAAGACCTTCTTGGTTTCCGCCATCTCCAATGGTTATGTAAATGGGAGCTGATTCGTCTGGAACGGGATAACTCACGCCACCAGTTATGCTGTACTGTATGTTCGATATCCGGTACTGAAATGGCATATTTTACTAGGCTTAAAAGTAGTTACAGTTTGTTAATAGTATCAGAAGATGAAAAATATAAAGAAGAGTGGCGAACCGATCTTTCATATGCATGAACATGTCCAGCAAAGACGACGTCAACTTTGTACTTAACAAACCAACTCTCAAATGCAGCACGCATGCTTTCGCCTTCCATGTAGTGTGCGCTATTACTGTTGTATATAGGAACGTGCATTATAACGATAAGCCAAGGCGTTTGCCACCTGTTGACTTTTTTAAATTCTGATCTCAGCCACTTATATTGCGGTGTATATTTCACTGTTGAACGAAAAACAAAGAGTAATACCCAAAACGGAATCAGCTGAAGGCTAGGTTACCTTTATATGCAATTAGCCGAAAGAAAAACAAAGGTAAAGCGGTAAAGTACCAAACGGAGAATAACTGGATAGCACAATTATATGCGCAGATGCACGCCTCACGGCATACCAAAGAGGACTACTGCTTTCACTCGCAGCATAAGGAGTAGGGTATCGATACATATACTGTTTGAAAGGAACAACTTCATCCTGCGCATAAAAATTGTTCAACAATCAAAGGAACAACATCGGCTGTTTGCTTTCTGCTGCATAGTTACCGTATGGCAGCCACGCTGCCCTACATTAGCTGTTCAGCTCCATTAAGTCAGGCAGACCTTAACGCTTTACGTTACTTTATTTTTTGACAAGGGACTAAACATGGTCGTTTTAGGACCCACGTCATCAGGAACTATGGCATAAACGTTACAAAATATCATCTACTGAACACAACAATGTTTGATACTTGATAGAAAGGCAAACAAAACTAACGCGAGAAACTAAGGGGGTGTTTGGGATTGATTATTCCAAACAGATTATGCGTTTTGGAAAAGCAGGGGTGGAGCTGCTTATAGATTATTGCGTTTTGGTAGCCTAAAAAACTGATTATCTGCATTTTCAAAACGCAATCCCAAACACTAAAAACTGATTATCTGCGTTTTCAAAAAACGCAATAATCTAAAAATCAGATTCAAAACGCAATCCCAAACACCCCCTAAATCCACGATAGGAAGTTCATTGTAGTAATGGTATTAATATTAGTTCCGCAACGTACCATATAGGGCATATACTCTATCTCATGATTTCCAACTGTCGATATCCATGGATGATACGCTTGAATTCTTTCTGCAAAACGACCATATGTATCCCAACGTACGCCCATATCATCATATTCGTACTTATCAGCATAAGATAGATCTCCAACATGTAACACAGTTTGTGCTCCACTCTCTATGTAATGTTCAACAGTTGACAGTGAATTATATGTTTGACCCAAGTCACCTAAAACACATAATAAACAATTAATCCACAAAAATAACTCATAACAATTCCATAAAAACAAAAATAACTCACCTATAATTCCAAATTTGTAAGGAGCATTTAGATTAATCTTCGGAGGAGTTTGAAACCAAAATGATCGAGCAGATTCGCCTTCCCCAAGCTCATAAAAGTACGTCGTTGCATACTAATAAAACGACGATTGTTAGTCATGAAACACTCTTTTAAATGATTCGAAGAACTATGCAACCGATAAATGTTAACAAACAAATACCTCAAGGTCACTGATAAGGCACTCATGAATATAGCCAGATGTATAGTTATAAAATGTATAGTTTTTTACTGTCCCTTCTGCAGTAAAATCATACTTATTCTCTTCTTTACCATATCTTACTTCGTTTGACCCTGGTTCGTCGGGTGTCACCCATACGACAATCACAGCTTTTCCATCGTAATCTCCTTGAGTAATGTGCACCTAAAAAATGAGCAATGTATGATCTTTAATCCTTTCGTCGCAGAATGTAAAATATAACAAAAAACTTATGCAGCCTTAGAAGTTTACCTGCTCTGGAGCATTATAACCGCTGGGAAGTGCAAACGCTTCGTCGTCAAGAGGAATGTCATCTGATGGCCATTCTGAACGGACGAAACTGCTTGTGACACCAGCAGCATGTATATTGTCCAGAAAGTTGAACAGAATATAGCCAATAAGCAGAAACCGATGTACTACATGTATCGATCCCATTTTCTTATCCTTCAAAATGATCGTTTCGCTGAATTAGCTATAATCCCTGAACAATATAATCCACAAACAAAAAAAGGTCACAAGTTTAAATTACATAACAGAATACATACTTGTCCAACTTTGAAAGTTTGTTTGTAGAAAAACTTATGTATTTAATAAATGTTATTGATCATTTATGCTCTAATTTAGAGATATGAAAGCTTGCATCAAAATATATGAATTAAGCACAATGGTCAAACAAACAAATAATAGAGAAGTGTAATGTTTTAAGCAAATATAATATATAAAGTTTATCATAAACCAAACATAGGAGTCACATTAACTTTGACTGCAGGTAATCACTCAATAGTCCAAGTGTTATAAAATAGGGAAATTACATCGAAACAGAAACAGAAGCATAATGCTCAAGGTTTTCAGAACCGGACCGGACGTCGAACCGGACCCTCGGGCGGTTCACCGGTCCGACCGGTTCGACCGGTCCAACGAACCGGGCCAAAAAATGCTTCGAAACCCAAAATATCAAAAAAATAATAAAAAAAAAACCGGTCCGACCACCGGAAAACCGGTCCGACCACCGGTTTTTCAGTCCGACCGGCCGGTTTTCTGGTCCGAAGCCGGTTCGCTGCAGAAACGGTCCAACCACCCGAACCGGACCGGTCCAGGTCCCGAAGCCCGGTCCGACCGGTCCGACCGGCCGGTCCGGTCCGATTTTCAAAACACTGATAATGCTTGAACATGTCCATCCAAACAAATTATGAGTTTATCTTAGATAAGTTCGGGTGGTGGGGGCCGTGATGTTTGTGATGGTTGTGGAACACCGCCCCCACCACCTCCATCACCGTAGTGATGGGTGAAACCGTGGTGGCAATCATGGTAGTGGTATGAGTGTTTTTTATTTCTTTTTTATTTGAATTTTCAACAAAAGTTTATTCATTTACTTTTTTTTTAATCTTTTCTCGCTATATAAATAAACCAAATCTTTAATTAAACTTCAAACACACAACACCACGCTTTAAAAAAAACAAATAGAGGGTTCAAGCAAAAAAAAGCGTCGGCTTCAAAGAAAAAAACGTGTAGGTCGAAGGTTCATGCTAATCTAGGCGGGCCGAATTCGTTTACGAGACGAAACATTGCCAACCCAACTGGTTTTTTAAATCTTTTAGGATTTTTTATTTTAATATTTTTTATAAATTTAATGAAAATGCGTTTTTTACGTCATTTGACTTTCATAGTTAATTTTATTTATTTAATAAAAAATGTTGTTTTTAATTTTATTTTTTATTATATTTAATAAAAAAGAATCATCAAAGTTTAGTGATAGAAAATGATTTAGTGATGTATGCTGCTAGTAATTTAGTAATGATGTGCGAGTTTGTGATTGAAATAAGGTTGTCTAGTCAAAAACCTATTAGAATAAATGTATGGGTTATGGGTTTCATACACCACGTGGCATTACATTCTGGGGGTGTGACATCATATTCTGGGGTATGTGACATGTGACAGTATTCTATTGGTGTGTGATGTGGGCCAGAGTGTATAAATCCTAATTAGAGGGTGTATGTAGTGGCAGATCTAGAAACATTTTTCAGTAGTAACGTTTTTCATTTTAGTAGCAACGTTTTTCAAATTTCGTAAAAAAAAAACAATTTTTCCACTAATTTTCCACTACGCGCGCGAAGTTAAGCCGCAACGTCCGCACCCCCTCCCCATGAACTAGATCCGCCCCTGGGTGTATGATTCCTAAATATATAACGCAATTAATGAGAACGTACGGATAATTAGCTCCTACTATAGCCGTCGATGGCTAAGACCCTTTCCGTACCTCCTCGACACTAAAGAATGTAGGCAACAATCCTACAAAACTCTGTCATGAACAAACAAGCATTGCATTTGCATAATGCATTGTAATCATGTGAAGAAAAAAAAGGAAAGGATGTGTTGAAATCAAAGCCTGTGTTATACCTCTATTTAAAGTCCTGAATTATTATAACTACCACGAAAGAATTCATGCACATACTCATTGTGTGACATAATGATACTCGAACAATAAGGCTGACTAGTCGAAATCCATGATGTTAGGCATTAGGCTTGTTGCTACATAACTCTCTCATGAACAAACAAACATTGCATGGTGATTATGTGAGTGAAGGAAAATGGAAAGAATGTGTTTAAAAAAAACACTTAAACATATGTTTGAAGTCCTGATATAACTACCGCAATGGAATTCGTGCACATAGTAATTGTGTGACCAGAGCCGGTTCCAGGTTTTTGGAGGCCCTAAGCGAAAGAGAAAATCGAGGCCCTTTGAATTGATATAAAAATCGCAATTATCAAAATGCCAAATTGATTTTTTTTTATTACTCAATCGTAAATAGCACCACATATATAGATTAGAATTACCGGGCAAAAAAAGTATTTACATGCATAACCCTTGTTTTGCTTGATATTGAGACATTGAGCAACCATTGGCGTTGATTGATTACCCTTAATTTCGCTCATAATTTCTCTGCCAATCGTTATCCATGTCGGTTGCAATTAGCGAGGTCGCAAGTAACGGGGATAGGAGCTGAGGATGCTTTCAAGTAAATAGGATTTGACCATTAGTTCTTCAAGTTTTGGGTTTAGACATTTTACATGTTTGGTCTTTTATGTCTTTAGTTATTTTTTTGTTAATTTCGCCTAAATCCACACGTAATACATGAAGAAAGTAGAAAATAAAAAAAATGGAGACCCTTATTTTTCAGGGGCCCTAGGCTTTTGCCTGGTCTGCTAAGCCTATCGGGACGGCCCTGGTGTGACATGTGATACTCAAACAATAACAACATATACGTGATATATAAAATGGAGTCGTTGAGTGGAAGCAGTTGCTATGGTTTTGGCTTGATTATAGTATTGTTTAGAGCTGGTATAATTGTTTTAGACCTGTTCCGATGATTCTTGGCCTGAATATGTTATTCTGTTGGAACTTAGCATGAAAGACGCGCATGAGGTCCTAAGAGCAGTAGGGTTTTTGAAGCAAAGGGAGATATTGCATTTTCCTTCTATATGAAAATAAAACTAGATATTGCATTAATGGGATAGAATTCCTACGAATTACATGACATGCATATGTCTTTGTCAAATTATAATAAATAACAAACTTGGATACACTAATTCTTGTTGCTCATGGTAAGAAATCCGGTTCATGATTTCGACTCTGTATCCATCTACTTCCTGTTTTAACACATGCAAAGCAAAGTTACAGAAAAACTAAATAAATGAGTTCAACGGGTGGTCCACTTTTCGACTCCCCAGGGGCGTGTATTTGTGTTCAGTAGATTATGTATTCAGAAAGGGGTGGCGGCGCAGCTTGTTGCCCGCCTACCTGCTATCCTTATGTAATTTGTTTCGTAGGTATGAAAATGTGTTTACAATAAATAAATAAATAAATAAATGAACCAATTAAACGATGGTCATCTTAACAAGAGAATGAGATACCACATGTTACTCTCCAAAGTTGTAATATTTAAAATTTGTACATCTATAATCATTTAAATTAACAATCATAAATTTTTATCAGACAGAAAATATCTTAATTAATTGAATCCTTGATTCAATAATTTGAAAACCGAACCAATTTAATTTGAAGTTCGAACACATTTTAAAATCCGGATTTTTTTATGAAAAATAAAACGAAATATACTAACCAGTATTGGTTGTGTAGCACAAGGGAGTCGGTTTTAACTTTCTTTCCATCATCATTCCGATTCCAATGGTAGAGCGCGTGTGTTTTGTTCATTATCTCGAGTGTAGAGTGCCCATAACTAGCCTCTCGGAATGCAGAATAGTCAGGTTGAGGATCATTATAGCTACAAAACCATCAAGGGAAACAAGAGATATAGTCAAAAAAAAATCTAAAAACAAAAAATAAAATAAAAGAATGTGAAATATTGATAAAAGAGTTAAATGCCAATTTAGTCCCTGAGGTTTGTCAAAAATTGTCACTTTCATCCAAATATTTTTTTTGTCAATTTAGTCTCCGTGGTTTCATTTTTTGTTATTTTAGTCCTTGTAGACTAACAAGATTTGGATGGAAGTGACAATTTTTGACAAAACTCAGGGACTAAAATGACAAAAAAAATGAAACCACAGGGACTAAATTGACAAAAAAAAGATTTAGATGAAAGTGGCAATTTTTGACAAACCCCAGGGACTAAATTGGCATTTAACTGTTGATAAAAAAAAGTTCACCTTGATGCAAGACCTTCTAGGTTTCCTCCATCTCCAATGGTAATGTACATGGGAGCGGATTCATCCGCGATAGGATAACTCAAACCATTGGATATGTTGTAGCGTATATTGGAGATCCGGTGCTGAAAATACGTATCTTAATTAGTTAATTGGAAAGTACTTATGTTTGGGATTGACAAAGTGTTTACACCTATGTGTTCATTTAACGTTAAACATATAAGTTGTTTACATGAAATGCTTAATGTCAATAGTGGATAGGAGTGAAATAACGAAATGGTTTTAGGGACTCCAAATTCTAAAAGAAAAAAATATGTATTGGAAATTTAGGCTTTTGGGTATGTTAATAGACCCAACTCTAAACCGCCTTATTTGAATTAGAGGCAATAATTAATCTGGCCCAACCCACTACGATTAAGTGTTAGATATTAGCCCATCGGTCCAATAATGTGCATAACAATGAAATGTTTTATTATGAAAATCATGAAATTATTTCTCTATATGTTATATCCATATACTTGTGTCATAATAAGTTAAAAGTATATAGCCATTATATAAGAGAAATCTTGGTCGGGCATCTAATATTTTACACGTGTATCTACTTTTACTCTCGAGAAAAGGTCCCATCATTCAATATCATGATTGGGTCGACCAGGCCAGATCATGAGTGTCTAAAATCTGAATATCTTCATTGTATGTATGAATCTATACAACACGTATGACAATGGTTTAACTAATTAATGATGGGGAAAAATCTAATACGCTAGTAGTAAAAGCATATACGCAAGCGTTAGTTGTGTATCTCATGAATAAATTAGAAATTCGTTTATGAAGGAATGCTAGAGAGTATAAATTACCGATCTTTCATAAGCATGGACATGTCCGGCGAAGACCAAGTCAACCTTGTACTCAACAAACCAACTCTCGAACACAACTCGCATGCTTTCAGCCTCCATATAGTGAGCACTGTTACTATTGTACATTGGAGAGTGCATAAGAACAAAAAGCCAAGGTGTTTTCTTCCTGTCCACTTTTTTGAGCTCTGCTAGCAACCACTCATATTGAGGTGTATACTTCACTGTCCATATATATCACAAATCAAATAATTATCAATAATTAGTTAGAAACTCAAAACAAACATGTTCAATTTCATCCATGATCATTAAGTAATTTAAGTACTTACCATATGGAGAATAACTGGATAGAAAAATTATATGAGCAGACGCACGTCTCACTGCATACCAAAGCGGACTACTGCTTCCGCTAGCTGCATAAGGCGTCGTGTATCTATTCAAAAATTGTCTGAACGGTTCAACTTCGTTCTAGTTCCATAAAAAGCAGAAAAAGAAAAAAAAATTTGAAATATGTTAGATATAATATTTTCAATTAGACAATATGATTTAATTAATTTTACTTTGTAATTATCGTATTATTATATATAGTTGACTAATAATACATAATACGTTAGAGGTTTTTCTTATTGAAGACTTACTATTTCTGGAAGATACTCGACTTCATGATTTCCGACTATCCATAACCATGGTTGATAAGCTGCATTTCGTTCAACAAAACGAGCATACGAATCCCAGCGCCCACCCATTTCGTCGAATTCATGCTCATCAGAGTAAGATAGATCTCCAACAAATAACACAGTTTCTGCTCCGCTCTCAATATAATGTTCAAGGGTTGACAAAGAGTTAAATGTTTGCCCCAAGTCACCTAAATTAAATCAATATTTTAACCGCAAAAAAGTTAGTAATAATAATGTTTTTTTTTACTACTTTGTGACTATTCATTCATATAAAATACAAGAAAGAAAAATATATATATATTTCACCTATAATTCCGAATTTATAATAAGCATTTGGATCGATCTTTGGGGGTGTCTTAAACCAAAATGATCGAGCAGAGACACCTTCTCCGATCTGATAATAGTACTTGGTGTCATACTAGTTAGCAACAAGACATGAAAACACTTGTTAGTCATGAAACAATTTTAATTCGATTTGAAGAATTATATATATAGAAAGAGAGATTAAGGATCAAATACAAAGTGATTTTTTTTTAACGATTAATAAAACCCCGATCACTCAGGTAAACCCAGTGGCAAAAGGTCACCAACGCCCGAGAAACGACGCTGGTGACTCGGCCGACCACCATTTCAGAGGAACCCCACCTTCTAAAGACCCACTATGATAAAACCTAAGGCTTATCCTGGAACAATTTTGATTCAGGTAAGACTTGAACTACTGACCTCCACATTGATCTTACTATTTGATCAATAATTTTTAGCTTAGATCTAGTTCTCTTACTTTTTCGAAACTCAATAATAGTTTTATATTAATTTAGAAAAAATATTATAAAATCAAAATTTTATTATCATTTATTTAAATAGTATTGCCATATACTAAAAAAACATTTTTTTTTAAATGTAAATGGAGCGTCACTTTTAACATGACGTATGAGTTGTAAAACTATATCTATGTCTGTCTAAACTATTTACAACGTGCATTTAAACCAATAACAAAAGTTCATCTTAACATAGAATTGTGCGTTTAAATTGTCAAGGTATGACTCATGAACGAATAACGCAATTATAACGGTATGTCTATACTTTTAATTTAACTGACACGTGTATCATCTATCTAAAATACACGTGTAACGTCTTCAGTACTTGACATTTGACAACCTTCACACATAGAAATTAATCACTTTGTATATAATGTTATTGAGTTAAACAATACCTCAAGGTCCTTAACAAGGCACGAATGAAGAAATCCAGACTTGTAGTTGTAAAAGGTATAGTTTTTGACCGCGGAGCCTTGTGCAGTGAAAACATACTTATTCTTTGATGTTCCATATTTTACATGGTTTGGCCCTGGTTCACTAGGTGTAACCCACATTATTATTACCGCTTTTCCATCATAATCTCCTTGCGTGATATGCACCTACACCATGAAACAAACCATTTATAATGAGAGTTATCAACAGAATGCATTTCACGAGTTTCCGCTAGAGAGCCAGCCCAAACCCAAGTATGGAATGGATGAGGTAATGGAATGAACAAGGTAATGGAATGGATCATTACCATTCCATGTCTTGTTTGGTTGCCATGTGGGAATGAAACAAAACATTATTTTGTGTTGTTGGATAG
The DNA here is from genome assembly GCA_028751855.1 of Ambrosia trifida. Lineage (NCBI taxonomy): Eukaryota > Viridiplantae > Streptophyta > Magnoliopsida > Asterales > Asteraceae > Ambrosia > Ambrosia trifida. Next base: position 73,337,715 of record CM054123.1, on the reverse strand, counting down.
ACAGAAAAAAACGAAGGAATAAAATCGGTGGTTAGTAGCCATGGTGGGTGGTGGTTAGTGGCAGTGATGGTGGGTGGCGGGTAGCGGCGATGGTGGGTGGTGGTGGGTGGTGGCGGTGGTGGCGACGGTGGAAGGTGGAGGTGGATGGCCGTGATGGTGGGTCGGTGACGATGATGAGTAGTGGCGGTAGTGGGTGGAGGAGACGGCAGTGATGGGTGGTGGTGGGTGGCGGCGGTAGTGGTGGGAAAAGAAAATTGTGGTGAGTGACGGTGGCAGGTGGTAGAGGCGGCGATGGGTGGGAGATGATGGCAGTGGTGGTGGCAGCGGCGGTGGGCGACGGTGATGGGCGACGATTGTGGGTGGGTGACGGTGGTGGGTGGCGGCGGTGGTGGGTAGGTGAAGGTAGTGGTTGGTGGCGACAACGGTGGTGGTGGTGGGTGTGACGGCGGTTGTGGCGGCAGTGGCGGTGGGCGACGATTGTGGGTGGTGACGGTGGTGGCGATAGCAATAGCGGTGGTGGGTGGTGACGATGGTGTTGGGTGGTGGTGGGTTATGGTTTTGTTAGTAAAGGGTGAATGAGAGGTTGAATGAAAAAAAAAACATGGGGGGGGGGGGGGGGAGTGTATGGAAAGGTTTTGAGGGAATGGAATACCTTGTGGAATGAGTGATTCCATTCCTTTAACCAACCAAACACCATATTTTTCATTATCTCGTAATGGTCCATTCCATTCCCCCAACCATTCCATCATACCAAATGCTACCTTATAGGTGTGAATGTGATTGTGGTTTAGTAGTAAGAGCCTTGCCTTTTTTCTTTGTAAGCCTGGGTTCGAATCCCTTTTAGTTTACAATTTTTTTTTATTTTTTTTTGTAAACATTATTTTTAGCTTCTTTTTTTTTCTTCAGTCTATTCAACTTTCCATGTGTTAGTAACTGACATTATTTTTACATAAATTAATGGTATTTGTTTTGTGTTGTGTTTAGTTTGACATAACATTTTACTACTTAAGTTCTTGATTTTAAAGAAGAATAAACAAAACATATTAGGATGTATGGAATACATGAGAATATTTATATATAACTGGTTAAAACAATAATCCCCGTGAACTATATTTAGGTTAGGTAATTTTAACGAGGAAAATTAAAAGTTTTAAAAAAAATTGGAGGGCCCGAATTTTTATTTCGCTTTAGGCCCCAATACGGTTGAGCCGGCCTTTCAAGCGTAACATCCCAAAATAATGAAAACGAATAAAAACGGAAATTTATTGAATGATTGGAATTTAAATGTAAAATAAAACGGAAAAAAATACATGGGAAATTTCATGATGTTACAACAAGTGAGCTTCAAATCGTTAAAAAGAGACACTAGTAGAAGTTGGACTACAAACATGAGACGCGCTTACCACTGTGTCACCCCTTTTGAACGTTATAAAATAGTTTAGTTACCTGCTGTGGTGCATTATAACCACTCGGAATCGCGAAAACTTCGTGATCAAGTGGCATGTCAACGGCTGGAAACTCTGAACGGATGAAACTGCTTGTGATACCCGCGTAGACGGCATTATCGACAATGCTTAACAAAACACAGCAAATAACCAGGAACACAGGCATCATGGACCTCATTTTCTGGACCCTGACTTGGATACAGTAGCGACGTTGAGGAGGAAACTGTTGCTAGCTGTAGGTTTTATAGCCGTTTACAGTGATGGAAGTTAGCAGGATGTAATTGGGGCTTTTTTTTTTTTTTTTTTTTTTTTTTTTTTTTTTTTTTTTGTAATTTAGCATAAGAGAGTGTGTTATGCACGGCAGTTTTAGACCACGTGTTTATATGGATATGTCACATATCATTAGAAGAATTTAACAATATACGGCATGCATACCAATAACAATGTGCAGATAAATAATGTATTTACAAAATAAGAAATTAGATTTTAATAATCTAAACTACTTGAAATTGGCGATTTGAGACCCCACACTAAAAAAATGTCCATATATAACTTGTACTATTAACCTATTAGATTCTGGCATCTAATTTGAGTTAAGTCATTAACCCAAATAATAGTTTTTTACACTTTTAACATTACATTTTTTTTCTCATCCACTCACGCCCACTTTCAATAAATACTAAAAAGTTATAGAGGCAAACAATGTCCATTTCAAATTTACTGATTAACAGTAACATTTTATCTGTCCTTCACTCACAACCACGCAAAAGTAGTTGGCAACATAGTTATCAAAGGCGTTAGGCGTATTCAAGGCGAATAGGCCTCACCTGGGGCCTAGGCACGAGGCGCAAAAAAAAAAAAAAAAAAACGAGGGTATGAGATAAAAAAAAACGAACAAAGAAAATAAGTAAGAATATCTTAAAATAATACTACTTTTCATCTAGTTATTATCAAAAGTTTTAAAATATCGATGTATTAGTGTATAGAAGTAGTTTTCATTATATAAAAGTAGAAATCTTGTTGGAATCTAACCATAATTTAACGAATTTGGCTTAAAACTTTCTGGAATTTGAGAATCTAGCTGAAATCTGCGCCTAAACCATCACTGAAAAATTAAATCGCGATTTCCTCGACTCAAAGCGCAAATGCATCGCCTCGCCTAAAAAATGGGCCTAGGCGCAAAAGGCGATGACTTTTAACAACTATGGTTAGCAATCAAATGTTCACCTGCACCTTCACGAGCTCTATTTGATCCAGGCTATTTATGATCTTGGTTGTGAAGGGCTTTTTTCATAAAAACTCATTTGTATCATCTCCGTCATAAATATATCGTGGATTTCATCGTTGAGAAATGCATGTTTAACTAAAAAATTTAGAGAGTGTGTGTTAAATATGTAGATTTTGTAACAAAAAAAAAATGTATATTTTGTTTTCATAGCCTTTTAAACTAACTTTTTAACGAACCTAATTGTTTTACAATGGCTTGATCACGACCCAACGGTCACAAAGTGGTGCATTTTTTGCGGTACATGGTAAGAGGCGCGGTATTCTCACATCCCTGCTCCCTCCTCGTTGGACGTAACGTGACACTTAGCCTAAACATTCAAGATAGAGAAATTATAAGGTGGTGTGGTTTCAATCAATGGCAAATTTTGAACGAAAAACCTGGTAGGGCCAGACTCAATTCGGTAGGGCCGGACTCAATACATATAAATGTTTTCGAAAATTTGCGGTAAAATTTACACTTCGAAGAAAAAACCTAGACGGGTCGCGGCCTCATCTGGCCCGTATCCATCACTTGTAGTGGCAATAATAAACTACTACTTTATCATACAAATTCTTTGTGGGGTATTAGATCAGGTTGCTTGATGGCTATGCCTATATGAGCTAGCCATTTCATGAGCTTGAGTTAACTCCGGAGACACAATTTGACGTGAGTTGGTTGGAGTTAGTTTATAGGAAAGTGACTTTCCATCATACACGGAATTTATAAAACATTACCTAAAAGCCTTGCTATTATTCATGGAATCATCGTCATACATGTTCTTTTTTGTTTGTGATTGTTTAATTGCTTCTTCGTCTTGAAACTTGCAAAGGCCAATTGAAAAGGTATAATTTACCTCATAATTGATCTTAAGCTTGACTCTGATGATCCATATATTATAAATTTATAATATTTAATATTCCCTAATAACTGAGAGAAAATGTACAAGTTTTCACAAGTATCCATCTGCTAAGGGCCAATGTTTTATTTTCAACTAGTGGGAATGCCCGCGCGTTGCAGCGGGTGTCCCAAGTGAATAAAAAATAGACATTTAAATGGATCAACCTATAACCTTTTGGATTAACCGATTAAAAGATCAAAAATCATAATCTATTAGCCATATGAATAAAAAAAACTTATGTATGGAAACCATTAATGCAAGCATTTTAGTATGTGCTTAGGCTATTTTATTCGTGATTTTAAAACAATGATTGAATATTGTAGCTTCTGTATCGAATTCTAAAACCATATCGTAACTAAATTTTCTATCTTAATATATGCGTAATTAACAAAAATCATTAGTTCATAGCACATAAAAGTTGATAATCAAATAAATACATTCATCATAAAATATATTTTTTGAAAATACATTAGTTGGTTAAACAATTGAACCTGATGTTCATTATTAAACTCATTGGATAAAAATATATTTAATTTACATTTCAAGACATTCCCAATACCCACATTTATTTTCTTCATTACCTTAAATTTAACTTATTACAATGGAGGGGTAGAGATAGGAACAAAAATTCGAAGGGTAGCAAATTTAACCTAGTCCTTTTCATATGTCAATCTTATAAAATATTTAAAATTACATTTGTGTCAATTACATTTGTGTCAATCTAAAATGCTTAATAATGTATTACAGTTTATAGTTTATAGATTCTAGATGATTGTGTCATTAAAGAAATATTTTTTTTGTCAAATTTATGAATTAGCTATGAGTATTTTAGTTGATATGTTGGTTATAAGTCTATGACCTTAATGTTTCAACCGTTAGATTGAATCTATTCTCAATATTAGTAGGACTTAATAAACATGTTTGTTTTAATGGAATAATATCAAAGAGTAAATTGAATTTTACGTCCTTTAGGTTTGAGCTAAATTGCAAGTGATGTCCAGTAATTAACGAAATTACACTGAATGTCCTTTATGTTACTGTTTGTCATCAGACGATATTCTTTTGGCCTAACCAAGTTAATTTTTTTTGTTAACTCTTAACACGTGCCACTCGTATGTAGGCATAATTTTCATTTTCACTTGATTACTAAAACAAGAAATAAATAAAAATAACTTGGGTGTCTCAATGAACTGGATGAACACTTGGTGCTCAGACGACCCGAGTTCACAATGGAATTCAGAACTCAAATTGTCATTAACCTCAAATTTTCAGTAACTTTGGGTAACTGTAGTTAACACGCAAAATAAAACATTATAGAAATCAACATTGATGCACACAAGATATGTTTAATCCCACTTTAATACCATCAATGACTCAAATCTTTAGGAAAATATGTTAGCATATTGCAATGTACAAAATTGCCTATAGCTCATACTTACCCAAAACTACTACTACATTCTGGAGAATAACGACCATAAGCTCCATGAGCATCACCACCAAGGCACCTATGCGCTCCTGAGAAAATATGAACATACAAAAGAGAGTAATATCAAAATCTAATGTTTTATTCCAACAAAAAATCAATAAAATATTGAAAAAGATGATTTCATGTGTGGTGGTTTCTAAATGCCGAGTCTTAATAGTACAACCACTACGTGTAAGATCTATTTTGACCCACTACCTACCCTTCCATACCCTGTGACACAGACTGTCATACAAATTGTGACACTAAGCCACTAAAATGTATCTAAAAAACAAAAAGGGATCAAAGAACTTACAACACTATCATTATTGGTTGTCTTGGAGATGTAATTACTGCCACAGGAAGGCAACGTCTTTCAACTTAATTTCGTAAAAAATAAATTAACATTTTTCATATACAATGAAACTAAAAAAAAACTAAATGAAAACAAAAACAAATGTTAAATAATCAATAAACCTGTAAATGGATGATGCTCCTTTTTAGTGCCATTGCCTACAATTAGTTAGGTATACCTGGAAAACCAACATTTTTGTTCATTTCAAGTCGTTTAAATTTGCCACCAACATTGTTGTAGCAGGGAATAACATTCGCCCATTTTCCAGAATAAATCCAACTTCTTTTATGTTTCATTTAAAACATAATTTTGTGATTAACCCGCGCTATGCAATGAGGATTGTATTTCTCTAACTAATACATAACGGTTAGATTGCACATGAAAAAGATAACATTAGCATGTACATTTATATAGGCATATAGGTCATTCCTACCATATGGTTAACATGAGAAGTGTTGAAAAGGATTAACACTGCCCAATTGCCTTGTGGCATCTTTGTTGAGTGTCCAAGGCTCATGCAGTTTTTGAATGCCTTTCGGATCCATTCCATAGGAGGATAATTTTGATAAAGTGCACCTAATAAACCGGTACTTTCTACTTTTAGAATTGAGAAAACTGGTCCCTTAAGTTGCATCGTCGTCTAATTAAAGAGAAAATCCACACAAATACATTTCACATTTCCATGAATAATTGTTTTACAATTACAACAGAAAGAAGCATTAAACGATAAGGAAATAAAAGGTTTTAATTGGAAAATACCTGGAAAAAACAAACTCCAGCCGGCTTCCTTTGTTTTGTTAATACTAACCATGACTACCTGTAAAGTGATTGAACTGGAAGGATAATAAAATGAGTCATTTAGTTGAAAATAAGCAAAAAAAAAAAAAGTAAACAAAATAATCATGGATCCGATTCACCCAAAGTCCCAAACACTTCAGTATATCAGAGTAATCAAATGTTGTAACTGATATGGTTCGTAAAATAGAGCAGAAGGAACGGGTTTCGGTATTCACCTGATTAATCACCATCATGACCACCATTGGCTCCACCACCTAAGGACATATTGGGAGAAATATGACAAACAAATATAAAAAATTAGATCAGGAAAATTTTGCTCAACCCTTTTTTGGTCCCATACCAACCGTCCTCCATTTTCACCCACCGTACTCAAAGTAATGAGATGATAAGAGAGAACATGAAATTTATGTATGTTTCGTAAAAAAAATTAAGAGAAGATGTATGATTCCAATAAGAAGAATTACAAAAAGTTGCATTTGATGATGATACGAGGATTATTAGAAGTTTGGACAGTAAAACCAAATGTAAAGTAATGACGTGGCACTTTCATTGAGATAGGCATGTGCCTCAAGCATTTGTGTCAATAATCCTATGACCGTTTCTATCACACCAAAAGTCATTAGAATTCAATTTTGTAACAATTGGAATTAAATCTTTCGATTCAATTGTAAAACATTAAATTGGTAGGGGTTAGGAAGAGAGTGCATTATAGGGGCATTAAGGGAAACAAGTTTTTACTTTTAACTAAAATGTCATTACAAATTTACTATTATACCCTTGCAAGTGTCTTAATGTTCCATAAAGTTCCAATTATACCCTTGTGATATAAGCTTAATTTACTTGTACATGTTGCTATAATAGTTGGATGATGTACAAAATTACTATGTTGTACATCACTCCTCCTTTATAATGTACTAGTGGGTTGGCCCGCGCGATGCGGCGGGTACACAACCTCTAATATAACGCTATTATATGCAATCTAAAAGACACGTTAGACTATAAGAAGTGGAGGAGGGAAGAGGGGCGAGATGCGCCATGTAGCACTTGTGGGGCCCGTGTTTGAAAGGTGAAAACATGGCAAAAAAGCAAAACTGAACCCATAATAAGTTGACAACAAATAAAAAACTGAACAAACTGGAAAAGAAAAGAAAGCAAAAAAGCAAAACTGAACCACTAATAACTAAATTGTCTGAACACACTGATCAAAATTAAAAATCAACAAAGTGAGCCATGAACCATTAATTAACCGATTAAACTTTCAATAGAAGAAAATCATAAATAAAGGAATGTGCATGAATGCATGTTGATACATAACATGATGAACTTATGGATTTTAAATCCAGCATCATTATAGCTTGTGATTGAAATTCATAGATTTGGAGGATTCTTGATTTATGTTTGTTTGCGCGATGCTAGGGGGTGGGGGGGGGGGGGGTTAACTTGTTGTAAAAAAGTCCATTATGGATGAAATTTAGAGTGTCAAATCTTGCACATGTCATCATATAATTGGTTCTTGTATATGAGATAGTCTTTCCTTCCTTCCCTTGTAGCCTGCAACTTTTTTAGTAGCAACTTCTTGATTTGCTCTCTTTTTCTATATTTAAGATTATAAACTATTTTAAATATTGTATGCAATCATTAATAATAGGATTAAATAATTGTATCACCAAAAATTTCAACTGCACTACTTGTAATATGGCCATTCGAAAACATGCTAAAATGCAAACCACTTGATTACTCATTATCATTTTCATGTTTTTTACATCAAAGTTCTTAACAAAACAGGAAACATAACTATGTATACATAAAAATATACTCACCTCCTATAGAGAATGATGACGGAATATCCAGATTTCAAAAGTATCTGCACATCATAAAAGAAAATCCATGTTATCTTATGTATAGAATTCATGAAATGGAATAGAATTTGTTATGAATGATTAATATAAATAAAACACAATCAATAAATAATTGATTAGGAGAGCTCTTCATATGGCCTAAGAGGGAAGGTGAAGGGAGTTAAGGGTACTATAGGAATGATATTTTAGTTTTTAACTAAAAACAAAAGATAAAATTACTCTACTAACCCTCTAAGTGTCTTAATTGTCCCCAATATGCCTATAATACCCTTATGAAATAAGCTTTATTCTCTTATACTTGTTGATTTAAAAATTGTACCCATGTCAAAATTCCAATATGGTACATCACTCCTCCCTTATAATGTATTATAAATTATAGATAGAGTAGGTTTTACAATACAAAAAAGGATAGCGGCGCAACTTGTAGCCCGTTTACCTGCGTTAGACGTTCTAAAAATAAAAGTCGCCAGGGTACCTTTAAAAAAAGTTTAGAATATGGCATAACATACTTAGGGGTAAAAATAAATAAATAAAGGGATAATTTTTCCATTTGTCATTACTTTACATTCTAATTTTTTCCATTTTTATAAACCAAACAGGATTTTATGAAAGGATTCCATTGCAATTTTCTAATTAAACACATGAGTGGAATCCATTCTAACTTCTTTAAATTCCAATTCCTTTGAAAGATTTCACTTTCATTAGAAATATTCAAATATGTATAATGTATAAATAATTATTTCATAAATCTTTTAACGGGTGCCAAATTAGTTTATATACTTGTATTCAAATTTTATAAGTATTTACAAATACAATATGAAATTATATGCATTTTGGTTAAGCATTGTCTCAGTAATGACTCAAGTGACATTTGAATATAATATATTCATGTGGATTTTCTGCCATTGGCAACCACATATTTACCAAACGTGCGTGAATAAAGTCACATCACACCCATCTAAAAAAACAAAAGGATATCATTGTCTGGCCAAGAACAAACACATATCACTATTTTAGAATTATAAATTGTGTATACCCTTAAAAGCCATGTTCGGTGGAACCGACTGAAATTACAAAAATACCCTTCATAATGAAATTACAACACTACCTTTTGTCCAAATTACAAAAATGCCATTATTCGTACAAAAATCTAGGGCTTCTAGCTGTCAATTATGGCATATCGGAACCCAACAATAACGTTATTGAAGCCAACAACCGTCACTGCACCAAAGCGCTCTCAGATTTAGCTCCTAGCTGACATTAAATGAGACAATCTAACCTTAGAACCTTCGACACTGCTTGATTTCGCCGGACTAGCGAGTGTTTTAACGAGTCCCCCGTCACCATAGCGACAAAGATGGTTGAGGCGAGGTGGTGGTGGTAATGGTTGAGGTGTCCCCTCTTTTTCTCTCACCTGTGTGTGGTTAAAGTAAAAGATGTTGTGAATGGTGGATAGTGTGACTGGTTGTGATGGTCTTAGGTCATGGTGTAGTGAATTAAATTTTGTTTGTTATAATTTGGTGTCGTTTTGTAGGTTATGTGGATTGATTTACACTGGTTTGCTTTATTAGAAAGCATTATTATTTATTTATTTGTTGCTTTTTGTGTGTAAGATTAAAAAATAAGTGTTTAATTTATATATAATATACGGAGGAGACTGTTTGTAGCGATTGATTTAATAAGTAATTTAATTTGATATGTAGATAGATACATCATTTATAGAGTGTGGTTTGAATATGAGTTTTCTTTAACTATTATGGCCTATGGTCAAAGGCCATTACCAGATGAAAACGATAAAAAACACTATTAGTTTACGTGCTAATTTCTAAATACGCTTCAACACAAATCTAAGTTGGTTTATATTTCAACCTAAAATTTTGTCAATAACGAGTCAAGTCAAATATAGTTTTCGTGCTTATTTTAATGTACGCTATCCGTTAAGCTACATTTCATCAGTAAACACCACCCGACCATCCTACCCGAATCGTCGGCGTAGTTAACAAAGAGGAAATTGGTCAGATACCGTCAACCACAAAAGCAGAGGGTTGGGAGAGGTATAAACAATTGACTGATAACTTAAATAGTTAAATGTAATTCATTATAGATTATATAATCGTGTGACATGAGTGGGATATATTCATGTTTCGACTTTTTTTTTTTTTTGAAAACGGGCCTGATATGGTATGATACGTTTTCGGTTGGTTTATGTTTTGATGTAAACTGTGTTAGGAAACGAGTCAGGCCAAATATAATACGTTCTCATTTGATGATATAAATTTGAGTTATCGTACGTTTTGACGCCGCTAAGTTTTGATGCAAAAGTAAAGATGGTGTAGTGTTAGTTGGACCCCCCACCCCTACTAAGCAGACCAACCTTGGTTCGATTCTGTTTCTTTTTTTTAACTGCAATATTTTATAATAGATACATCAAAACACGTGTTTTCACATGATTAACGTATCACTTAATGAGCTGTCAACTATAAACAACAAAGTTGATGTTGCCGCAACGCGCGGCGTACGACAACAATCTAGTTAGATCAAAAGTGTGTATATATATATATACAAAGTGGTTTCAATACGTACTATTAACCTAAAAATAGTAAAAAATAAAAGCATTATACGTAATAAAAAGTGTTCATATATGTAAACAACAAAGTGTGGATATATAAAAACACATGTGTAGTTACATTATGTTGTTACTTAAGAGCAATTTGTTATTTACATATCAGCATTTTACTTCTCATCGTTTTTAGGTGTGTTTATTTGTGTAGGGGTGTGTTCAATAGGCAACCATGGGTTTTATATATAAAAAACGTATTTAATTCTTACATAATCTTTTTAAAAGTTTAGCAGGTAAATACGTGTAAATATTAAGATACTCTTTGTATCCATATTACTATATAATACACCTTTTTGAGAAAACAATGTAAATATTAAGATATACAAGAACAATGTTATTGCATTCGGTACAAGTCTTGATGCATAACAACTTTTTTTTTTTTGAAAGGCGAATTTCTTGCTCCTTGTGAGACTTGAACTCAAGACCTCACACTATTAGTGTATTAAAAGGTTTTGCCTTAACAACTTGTCATTTACAATTTTGTCCATTTAGTTGACATTGATTTGAATTTAAGAAGGCACTAGATATTCTTAAACATTTATAAATTTTTATTAATTTTTTTATTTGTTAATCTGTGTTTAATGACGAAATATTTCTTTTTATATATAACATAATTTTTAATTTAAATATTCTTTTATTCTTTTTTCTAAACATACGTTTTTCCAATAGTATTTATAACATAATTTTAAATTTAATTTTTATTCATTTTTCTTCCACCTGATTGCCTGATGTGCGTGTGTCATGTTCACCCCGCGTATTGTCAACTTTGTCGTAACGTATGGGTTCTCCACTATTATTGTTTAAATGAGTTATGAGTTAATAATACTTGTTGTCTAAACTTCTTGTCTTATATAACAAGCTCATGTATCCTGTTATCATTTACGCCTCACATACGCAACGTGAATATATACTACTCGATAGTTGATAATACGCAAGTGAAACATTGATACACGAATGATGCTTCAAATACAACATGATTTGTAGCATGAATCAATTGGAATAAAATCTTGTGAGTGAGTGAAAGCAGATAAATGATGGTGAATTCATGTAACACAATAATTCATCTTCTCGTCTAGTACTAGCCATTTGCCAACGAGCGTAATGGATCTCTAAATGACAAGCCACATACTTGTTCGTATATGGAGTCACAATTATAATCCAGGACCTTAAACGTAGATACAAGAAGAGGGACCATAAATGGCAGAGGGATTAGATGTAAATACAAGAACCACACATACATGTAGATACAAGGAGAGGGACCATAAATGGCTTAGGCATTAGAAAAATATGCTCTTTAGTTTTGAGCTTTAACTTTTAAATTACTATTAGGTTTATAAATGGACTAATAGTCAATGATCTCCAACCCAGCTGGTTTGAGGTGGGAAGATTTACCTTCTTGGAGGGTTTCTGCCTGGATTTGGTCTCAGGTTCGAATCTCACGCTCCACCGAAAAAATAACCGCTTGGGTTTGAAAGGAAAAACTCGTGTGGTGCTATAGGATTCGATCCTGGGCAGTGGTCGCTTTGCAACACAGAATTTACCGCTGAAACACTACTCTCCAAAAAAAATGGGCTAATAAATTTTTAAGTTTTAAATAAGTTTTCAATGGGCTTAAGTTTTAAGTTTAAATTGAGTTATCTATTAAAAACACACACACATAGCAAATGTATATGATAACGGGTGTCCGTCTTACGGCATGCCGAGTCAATCAAAATAAACCGATACCGTTGCACTATCATAGGGTGACCGAGCTATAAACACAAAGTAAACGACCGTACGGTCATATATGTTCCGAACCAAAAACAACCATGGATCGGTCAGCCGTTGGAAGCGCGAGTACGGCTGGACCATTGGTTAATAGACGCATGGGATATTACCTAACGGATAAAGACGGAACAGTAGAAAAGTACGACCGAATCAATATTATATATTATAACCCATGATGAACAAGTACGTGAACAGTAGATTTCCCCCTATAAAAGGAGAACTCCACCCCTCCAACCAACACACAATTGGAACCTCTACTCCTCTGCAACCGAATCACATTCCAATTCCTCATACACTCCAAGACTATCGGAACTAATATCTGGTTCCAAACTTCCTCTACAACATTATCATCCCATCATCATGGGAACACATCAATGATGTTTCTTCCAACCCGCATCGGCCGCTGGATGCCTGATGCGCGTTCGAAAACCCCGGATTTATTATATTTAAAGTTAAGTATTTTTTATGAATTGTTTAGATAAATGCCACACTTTGAGTCGATTAATGTTTTGCAGTTACAAGTGTTTTTAGAAGTGGAAATGTTGCATTTATGATGCCGGGTATCGAAGACAGAGTCCAGACCGTCACTGAAATAAGAAAAAAATGATAGACCCCGTAAGAGAATCTGTCTACAACAATTTGGTGTGTAGACACCAACTTTCAAGCAATCAAGAATATTACATAGTCAAAGGTGTTGACTATTGCCATTTAATATTGGCTTCTTTGGAGGATAGCATTGACCAAGTGATTGGGAGTTACATAATTATTTCTTATAAATAGAAGATCACAAGAGTCATAGCATTCATCGATTCTATTGCTTTCATTTGAGAGTTTTTAAGAGAGAGTAATATTATTAGTGAGAATCACATTCATTTTCTGCTCATCATTTTTATGGCATTGGTTCTACAACTTCTTGAAGCTTCAACCATCATGAGTGGCTAATTCAACGAGGTATACCCCGATGTAGCTTGTAAGAATTAGGGTTCTTGAACAATTGGGTATTTTCTATTTTTCATTGTAATCATTTACTTGAACAATTTTAATTGAAGCTTTAATCTTGGGTTGGATTCATGATAGCTAATTTCCCCTCGCACTAATAGCGTTATGAAATGAATTCGTTTATATGCACAATTTTAATTTAGGGTTTGAATGTTCTTGAGTGATAAAGTATATAGTTGTCCATTGTTATGTTGACGGCTATTGATACCTAAATCTTGTGACAATGACCCCGTTAGTAATTTTTGCAACTTTAATTTGTATCCAATTGTGATAGGACCCGAGTCTTGCTTGTGAAATCGGTGTAGCCTTGTCATTTTAATATTATCTTGTTAATCAATTTAATCAATTTCATTTAATTAGTTTTGTCATATCAATTTTGAATTAAATTCTTTTTATTCAACCAATTTTCTAAACCATCCTAAATCAATTTTTTTTTTACAAATTCATAATTAAATAGATATCTTCATAAACAATTTTTAATCAACTTTAAGTATTGACACCAACCACAAACTCTTCGTGGTTCGACACCCTTATTACCACTACTACTTAGTTAAGGTAATTTAGGACTTATAAATACTATTTTTGACCGGACCGTGACATCCGATCAATGCCTTTGCCGCTGCTCACTCTAGTGGAGACTCGGAGGCCGAAGAGAGTCCCAGATGCAAGATCCGATCAGTCACAAACAGTTCACTATTCCTATGGAGGTGCGAATAATAGTAGTGAAACGGCGGATCCATACTTTCGAACCGTATCATCAAGATCGTACTTCAACATGCACTCTAAGGGGCTGTTTGGCAAGTGCTGAACCAGTAAGAGGTCTGAATGGGTAAGAGGTTCTGAACCAGTAAATGCTGAAACAGTAATGGTTGTTTGGTGTATGTCTGAATGAGTGTGTAAAATGACTATTTTATCCCTTTCCCATTCCTATTATTATTATTATTATTATTATTATTATTATTATTATTATTATTATTATTATTATTATTTCTACATTACATTACATCACCACTTCCTCTCCTCTGTTCCTTTACATTCTCGATCAAAACATCAAAAAGTCAAAAACCCACCTACCTACCTTCAATATTCCATAACACACCCACCTACCTCTTTATCTTTCTCATCTCCTTCAATATTCAATAACAAACCCACCTACCTACTTGTTTATCTTTCTCATCTCCATTCATACAACACACATACTGCAGAGAGAGAAAGACAGAAAGTAGAGGGAGAAACAGTGACCAGGACGGGAGGAGCCACGACGGAGCTCGCAGCAGAGCCACGACGACAGTCGTCAGAGAACAAAGAAGGGAAGCCGATGGGTGTGGAGCGGAGGGGGAGATGGAGAAGGTGAAGGAGGAAGATGAGAAGAGATGGGCAAACAAGGCAACTTTTTTTTATTTTTTCATTCAGCATCTTCTCAATGCTGAATGGCTCAGCTCTGAACTGAACCATTAAGAGGTTGCGATTTCACAACCAAACAGCTCCGCCTCTGACCGAATCAGAGGTTACCTCTGAATGGAGCCATTCAGAGGTGAACCAAACAGCCCCTAAGTCTCTAACTGACATAGTAATATCCTAATTGTTTTGATTATTAATGTGAGCCCAAAGCTCAACCCAATACTTAGACAGTTTTAAGGCCCAGTCGACATTATTTCAGTACCAAGAGGTAGAGGTGCACAAAAAAACCGGAACTCGAACTGAAAAAAAAAAACAGAACCATGTATTAAAAAAACCGGTTTTTTTACATAGATTTCTATGTAAAAAAACATACCCGGAACCGAACACGATATATACCTGGTTGTACCCTGGTTTTTTAATACCCGGAATCGGGTTGTACCCGTACCCAAATTTTTGTATACCCCGAACCGGGTTTTCCGAATACCATAACCGGGTTTTCCTAATACCCAAAAAGTATATGTCAAGCGACGGGACTATTTGGCATTTTTGATGTTAAGGCGGTTCGGGAAGGAATGAGTCACTTCGTGATTCAAGAGGGGTTTGCCATTTGACCATTTCGACAACCCAAGATTGACGTGTCTCATCCAAAAACACTCTATAACTGCTTTATAATCATCTAAGTCGCACTACCCTTTGACGTGATTGTATAAAAACAATTCAATACCCGGTGTACCCGTTTTTTTCTTTCAATACCCGGAGTTGAAAAACCGGAACGGGTATTGAAAAAACCGAAACGGGGTATACCGGGTATGGTTTTTTTATGCTAAGAACCGGAATGCAACTAAAACCGATTCTTTCAATACCCGGTTGAAGTAATACCCAACCCAACCATAAACCGGTTCCATACCTGAAACCAAGTATTGGAAAAACCCGGTTTGTGCACCTCTACCAAGGGGCAATAGTCCATCTAGAGGCAAGTGTGATCAGATTTAAAATTTATAAACGACAATTCGACAAATATTGTCTAACGCTTGGAAATGGTTCATGAACATCAAGGAATAAGACCAAAAGATGGAAGCATTCATTTATATTAGTTCTCCTTATATGATTTAAGTTAAATATTTATTAATCTCACAAACAAGTTAAGTTAACCACCAGATGTTCAATTGTAGTTCCTAGCTTTATATTTTAACAACAAAGGTCTGGACATTTGAGATTACCCTGACAAATGAAACACATTTTCATCTTAAGAACAAAATGTGATAACCCGGCCTTTGCGTCCAGGTTGAAACCACAACTAAGAAAACCCCCTGACTCACTACAAAGCAAATTGCTCCGGGTGAAACTTTAACCCACAACCTCCCATAAGGAAAGATATGGGGCTACCTTTGGATGAAGTGACTTGTGTTCTTCTTAACTTTAAATTAATTCATAACACTGGACGAGGGTACTCGTAAGAAATGTTCGACCATAAATAAGTGACCGATTCCATGATCGGTGATGTCTTAGGAAGTTTTTACTCATAAACCAAAAAAAAAAAAACGACCCATAAATGTTAACGCGCAAAGTGAACGACGTCGTTTGGTATAAGAGGACGAATGTTGAAGCACTGACTTAGGGCCATAAGCTGCATTGAATGGGTTTTATAAACCGGCCCAAGATATGGTTCTTTGTAAGGCCCAAAACATTTTCAGGATCTCATCTACTGATCCACCCATCTAGAGTTCTAGACTAGATCTTACCTTTGTAATGCATTATGCATTGCATTTCACAATGTCTTTTGTTTTGTCACTACCATTCCACCACAACCTAAGCTTGTTGGTGTGCTACAAAAGTCAAATATTGTTGGATGTTATAAATTCATACTAAACTTGATTTTCAAAATTTGGGTTTATAAGAATCTGGAGGGACCTTCCAAAAAGAAAAAAAAAGAAAAAAAGAATATGAAAGGGTGAATAACTGGGTAGATGTTAACTAAGGTCGTTGACGGGATTTTTGATGATAGCGATTTGGTGTATTTGGAAAGCAAGCAATGATAAGGTTTTTAAAGTAATAACGTTAAGGTTTGCAACATCTTGGCGAATGTGAAGTCTTTATAATTATTGTGGTTTAATAGTAGGTCCAAGTATAAAAAACCTTCTTTTGAAGGAATGATGTGAATTCCTATTGTATATGTTGTAATCGTGTCGGTTGTTGGCCAAAGCCCCTTTTTAGGGCTACTGGTTTTTTTAATGGAAGTTTACATTAAAAAAAAGAGTTTTCTTCACCATTTTCGTTTGAACTTGATAAATGTGAGGTCGTTTGTTTTTTCTAACGGCAGATTTTATTAACCAAAGCTAGCGAGAAGCTAGGGAAGAACAAACAAGAAAAAAAAAACAATTACACAAAATCAAATGAGTTCTAATGAGTTCATCTTTGTCCGGTTTTTCACCCATTGAAAACTTGTGCTCTTTATTTCCGCCAAAAGTCTTGCAATGTCTATTCTTTGTTTTGGATTTTGCATGTCCACCTATAAGCGATTAGAATGAGTGCATATATCAACCTCTTTTTTACTTCCCAACCTGGTAGTCTGTTTGTGTATTTGTAGGAGATCGGTTACAGAGAAGGCGAAGATAGGCGGTATAGCCAACCAATTCGATAACATTTACCATACTACCGAGCACATATGGCATATGCGAATATATGCTCTGTTGATTATATTAATAAGAACATAAGGTATATAAACATAAGAATTAATCATGTGTACCTGATATGCTTAACCATTTAGGAACCTCAGTAATGGAAGATACCATCATCTTGATTGGGTTCCCTTTAGTGTGTATACAATAATGATGGCTAATGATCACATGGTGATCGTTTGAGAGGGAGAGTTAGGCGTCGGCTTTAGGGTTATGGTGTTATGTCATTATCTCAACATCAACCTCTATCCCTCTATTTATACACACAGGGGACACCCTAATAAGGCCCATCTAATGACAAGTCCGTCCATCAAAGATATGTCTGTTATTGGGCTTAGGATAATATTAATAATTGATCATCATTATATAAATGATTATAATGGCTATCGATAAATATACAAACGTTACGTATATTTATTCCAACATTCTCCCACTTAGCCGAGTAATCATTTATTATGAGTATTAAGTAAGTCTGCAGAGATTAATACTCATTTTAGTTCTAAACCCAAAATGTAGCAGAGAAATACAACCGTTAAGTCTTTATTCGACTTAGGACCCCATTAATCATACTACACCCAAATTTAAAACTTAACATTAGGATCAATTAACGTTATGCCCTTAGTTGTTGATTTGTTATATTATTGTCTTTATGCCATTATGCTAGCTTAGCATACTAATAGACAAACAAATCATAATGAGGAAAAATTAATCATTAGTCATTAGTCATAAGTCATTCATAGTACGATATGCAGTTGTACATGGTCATTAGTAATACCCTTTTCTCTTAGTTGGCCCGTTAGTGAGACTTATGGGTGATAGACCTTTAGTTATTGGATCCATAAGCATATCACGAATGCATTCGATACAAAATTCTGATTTCCTCTATTTGTTCTTAATCGTAAGCGAACAATAATTTCGTATCGAACTCTAATGTAGCTCCTCTCAAACTGTTACTGTTCGAGAAATTAGGGCAGCTGACTTTATCACAGTAAGTCTTCAACTTAGTATTTACATGGAGTTAATAAGTTATGAGTCATCTGATAAATTTACCAACAACATTTAATGACCATTCTGTTGTGATCAGCAACACGTTATGTCATGATAACTTAGGTTGTTGTTAGAGTTCCTTATGACTCCTCCATAAGATAGTTATGTCTGCTGACGTTATGATGTACCCCGAAATTGACACTTGATTTCCTTTGAATATAACAAAGTTAGAGTAAAAGTAGTCAATCACTTTAGGTTCTCACCTCTTCTTTAGATTATAGTATCTTGTTTCTTAAAGATATTGTAATGTTCCATTAGATGCTTTTCATCAATCTAGACAAGTCTAGTATCAAGCAATACGAACAATATCATAAACAAGCATAGACTTAAATTTACATCAGTCTTCTAATTAATGAAGCATAAGGTGATAATCTCAAATTATCCTATTATCCTCTAAAAGAGAGCAATGTTGTATGTTACATACTGTGACACCCCAGGAAAATCCCACATCAGCCGTGGCCTGGAGAGATCCTTGGTTCATAAGTAATGTCTTGCCTCTTAAATCACCAACGCGTTTTGGGGCTTAATGTTAGTGGATGAGAGGAGAACTCCACAGTTAAGCGTGCTCAAGTGGGAGCAGTTTCAGGATGGGTGACCTCCTGGGAAGTTTCCACCGGGGCACCCAAAAACAAATCCGTGAGCTCTGAGTGGGCAAAGCGGACAATATTGGTGATGAGAGGGGCCGGGTGTTACAGATGGTATCAGAGCCACTCCTGTGCCGTTCGAGATGGTGGGTGCACACCTCATCAGGAACGATGAGACTCTAACAGGGGGTGAATGTGACACCCCAGGAACACACCTCATCAGGGACGATGAGACTCTAACAGGGGGTGAATGTGACACCCCAGGAAAATCCCACATCAGCCGTGGCCTGGAGAGATCCTTGGTTCATAAGTAATGTCTTGCCTCTTAAATCACCAACGCGTTTTGGGGCTTAATGTTAGTGGATGAGAGGAGAACTCCACAGTTAAGCGTGCTCAAGTGGGAGCAGTTTCAGGATGGGTGACCTCCTGGGAAGTTTCCACCGGGGCACCCAAAAACAAATCCGTGAGCTCTGAGTGGGCAAAGCGGACAATATTGGTGATGAGAGGGGCCGGGTGTTACACATACTTAAGGACCCACTTAGAGTAAAACTTATGGGATGAAATTAATATCCCGTTGGGTCTATCTCGGTATATTTTGATTCCTATCACATAAGAGGAATCCCCGATATTCATCATGTCAAAATTATGCATGAACAATGCTTTGACTTAGGTAACATATACTTGTAAAGAGAAACGTCATATATGTAAGGACAAGTTTTCATTAGTTGCTCCCACTCATCTTGAGGTAGGTTCTTTAATCCACTTAGTTCTTGATGAAGAGAATTCCATTATGATTCAAACACATTTTATGCTTCCATCAACCCATACATGGATCTTATTGACTTACAGACTAAGTGTTCTTAACCTTCAGTTTAGAACTTTCAGGTTGCTTAATGAACATGTAGGTCATTGTTATGGAAAGTTGTCTTAATGTCCATCTAATGTGGCTCTTAGTTATTATGAGCTACTAGGACGGTAATGATCCTCAAAGAAATCTTTTGTAATACAGATAAGAAGATTCTTTGATAATCTAATCCCTCTTGAGTATAATATTTTACAATCAATCTTATCTTACAACGTTCCCATTCGGATCTGGTTCAATTATGAATACCTTTAGGTTATTCAACCAAATCCTAAACGTTATTCTAATTTATGGAATTAAATTTTGCTAATAATAGCTTTATTCCATTTAGAAGATTGATTGATACTAATGATTTAATTAGAAGAGGTAGGATCGGTAAACTTTCCAAACATCCATTTTGTATTAGTCAGGTAGGTTACATAATCATCAAAGTTAGTGGGCTTTTAGACCCAAATGACCTCCTGAGTTGAACATTGGGTTTATTATGATACAAACTTAACTTTAGTTAAGTGTTTTTATTTTCAGGTACATAAGGAGCAACATTAGTTTCTAAGTGTGTAAGAGTTGGTGCAGTAAGGTGTACAAGAGGAATAATCGAAGTTAAATTCGGAGTTAAACTTAATGAGTCTCGAATTTTAATGAGTCTCTCCCCCGCATCTTGTACTTCCGAAAAGTCATAATAAGGACTTTTACTGCTCCCACTTACCTTAGAGATCTTAATGAATCCAACATGCTTAAGATCTAACATTTGGAAGATCCAAAGATTTTAATAGAGAAAACAACCTAATGATGTTTATTGTCGTTTCTCTTGATGAGGATTACTTTAGTAAGAAATCTAAGTTCGCCCATATTTAAGCATCCACAAAACTTTGTTAGGAGTACGTTAAGTGCTAAGGAAACAAGTTGTGATATAGCGTTGTCCAGTGCAAGAGGTGTAATTTGAGGATAGATCAAATTGTTGTTCCCCCCACCTCTGCAACTTTTGCAAGTCATAAGTAGAACATCTAATGCTCCCACTAATCTTTTAGGTCTCTTAGTACCTCCACATAATAAGTTTTAACGATGCGTGTGAACGAGAATATTTCATATATTTTATACTTGATTTCCCTTATTTGTCCAGATTTCATAAGGTATTTTAAGAACATACTTAGGGGGAATCTTGTTAAGTATATATGAATTGATTTCTTTAATAGTTTAGTCTGTAGGAAACGAAATAGATACAGTTAGATATTTATCTAAGCTCCACTAATGTCAATTAGTTATGACTTATGATGGAAACCCATTTATTCCTTTCGCCACTTAATGTTTAGGGCGTTTAACACATGCTTTAAAATCACTGAGAATGAGATTTGATAGCCAAGCATCCTTTAGTGACCTGGTCATGATTTCTCATGAAATTTTGGTCTTAGTAGATGAATTGCATGGGTCTCATTTTCCTTTGTTAAAGTCTCATTTTCATGTTAACAAAGTTGTGAAAACGTTATTGGATCATCTAGTTTTATTTCATAAGGTTTCTATTCAGATAATGACAACAAACAATATGAGAGTTTAACTTAATGGTGGCTTTGGTTTGGTCATAAAAAAACCTTGTAACTGTAAAAGGATTGTAGCTTTTAGTGTTGATACTAAATTCTGAGTAATCTCAAGAATGTTGTAAGGTATCATAAAGCTTCAATACTAAGAACAATTATTAACGGTTAATAGTGTAACACCCCAACCGATGGCGGAATCATCGAGGTGCCACGTAGTGACGATTGTTCAAAAGCTCATGGTACTAAAATGTAAATATTATTGAATAATCCAAAATTGTCTTACATGGAAAATGGAAAATACATAATCTTAAATGAAATGTAAATAACAAAATAACTGATTAAAATAATGCACTAAGTATCTCTTGTTAAAGCACTAGATCAACTGCACCTGAAACATGTACAAAATAGATTTGGTCAACATATGAAATGTTGGTGAGCATTCCTAGTTTTGATATATATAGTAGGTTAAAAAGTTATACAATTCAAGTGCAAGCTACAGTGCAAATATGTAAACCATGTATCATACAAATGAGCGAAATCAACCCTGTGACTGTATAATGTACTGTATGAACTGTAGTGTACTTATCCAATAAATGGATAAAAGCTTAACACTGGCCACGGATTCTCCGATGAAAAAGGGGGAGAATCAATCTAGGCGGGTTGTCAATCCAAATAGCGCTATCCAATGTTAAGGTCGGCTTGTACAATGTTAATGATTTCACTAAGTACAAATGTATTCCACATGTATTGTCTAAGCATAAAGCACGTTGTAAGCAATGCACATAGTACTAGAATTGTATTGTGAAAATGTAAACTTGTATTTGAAATTTGTAATAGTGTACATGTAACACCCCAAAAATGTATAAAAGTAAAAAGGGGATAGGAAATACTCACTGTTTACGTAATAGCTTGTAATTGGACTGGACAACGAAATATGCGTTGGAAATATTCCAAAGAATCAACCTAAAGAATTTAATAATGTGTAAGGAATAACTCTAGGATACATGGAATTCTAGGGTTTCGAATTTGGGGATAAGCGTTTATTTGATTAATAAATAGATTGTTTATAAGAAATTTAATAAATAAATAAATAAAAGTCTTTTTGTAAAATTTTAAGTTAAACATTGTCACAACATAAGATTTTAAGTATGAAAATAATTTTTATAAAATTAATATTTAATCTAATTATTTTAAATTGTCAAAATATGACTTTAATATCTAAAAATATTAAAATCAAAGAATTTTCTGAATTAAAAATTGTATTTCAGTTCTAGATAGTTAGAAATAATTTATATAAAATTTTGGTGCAAAAATATTAAAAATTGGATTTATTATGATTTAATTATGATTAAAACTAACAAAAATTGATTAAAAATATTAAATAAATATTTTGCTGAAATAAAAATCATTTCAGGAAAGTTTATTGTTATATAAACTTAGAATAATTTTTGTAGAAATTAATAAGATCGTTTTGATATTTTAATCGATTTTTATAAATAAAATAGAATAAACTTGATTTATTTATTAAATATATTAAATAAATTAATTTTTGAAAACTAAAAATTGTAAGTTGAACTTTTTCATTAGACTAGTACAAAATAATTTTTGTAGGATTCATGGAAATCGTTTTGTTAAATAAAAAGATTTTTCTTATAAACTTGATTAAATAGAATTATCAAAAATACATTATCTAATATTAGATAATATTTAAATAAAATATAAACCGGGTTGTATATGTTCTCAGGGTCCAGACCAATTGGTCTGGGCTTGTGATTATAAGGCTTAGGGAAACGAGAGGTCGTGGGTTCGAGTCCGGTTGGAACCGTTTTTGGTTATATAATCTGTATTTTTTTTGTTTTAAAAATAAAAGTGATGGTTGTGGGATTCGAACCAAGGCTCAGGGCCGGTTCGATCCTTAACACAGCCAAGGGGAAACCAACTGAGCTACAAGGCCTGATGGTGATTGTTTTCATTTGAAAAGTCTTTTAAACTATCACCATCTATGTCATCTTCCCCATTTCAAGCCTTAGGAACCCTAGCCTATCAATCTGCTCAAATACGAAATGATAATAGAAACTAATAGAGGGCTTTTGAACCTTTAATTATTACGACTCAAATAGGATAACTACTTACAAATTATAATGGGATTTGAAGGAGAATAAAGAGCGGCCGGAAAATGCACGCCGGCGAGCACCCAAGCCCACGTCAGGCAGCTCTTCAACAGAAAAATTAAGGGTGGTGAGGTTTTTGTGTGTGGTTAATGGCCTGCTGGGGTGCTCTATTTATACATGAGCTTTAGAACGCGTGGGTTGACTAAATTAGTCAAAGACCCGTGAATTGTGGGTTGTGATTTTTGTGATAATTATGGCCATTGATTGCCGGGGTAAGCTTCCAAATGTGCAGGTCAACAGTTGTGATAAAGGGGGCGCGCGTATGGCTGTTTTGGTAGGTCGCCGGAATTTCCGGGACTTGCCGGAAATAGGCCGGGGTTTGTGGGAGGTCACAGTGGGGAAGAAGGGTAAGTGGGCCGGGTATTTTGTTTGGGTTGGGTATTGGGCTTCAGTTTTTGGGCTCCAACTTATATAACTAATGGATGGTTTGATTTGGTAAAGAAATTTATAAGCCCACTATCAAAACATACTAACATTATTATTATTATTATTATTATTATTATTATTATTATTATTAGGATAAAACGTGACGTATAAGATAGGAGATGCGAAATAAAAAAAAAATGTATATTTATATATGTGTAATAATAATAGGATAAAAGTGACGGATGTCACAAATAGACCCTTAATTTTGCCACTAACTCTCATCTTAAGTATTTGTTGGATTCTGGTAAGGAAACGTATAAAGCTAGACTCAACCATCATGTGTTAATTGGAATTCATTACCATTTGTGGAGTTAAATATCTTTAATTAGGCACTACATATCTTAGCCAGCTATTCTCTTTACTTATGGGTAATCTCATTTCTTATGCCTATTCTTAATGGCACAGTTTTGCTTAGTAAGACTTTCCCTTTGGAGAAACTTATAGCTGAAAGTAGTACTTGTATTTTGTTTCCAGACCTTATAATCATCCTCTCTATGGTAATTATTCTTCCTCTATTAGGTTTAATGGTAGTAAGGTGAGTAACATCAACTTTTCTAGTTTAATGCGTTCCCTTTCCTGTACGTAATTTGCTATCAACACACTCATTTTACTTTGGTATTTCTGAGTGTTATAGTTGATTCATAATGCATCTAATCGTACTGGTGGAAAAGTCATTATGCACTAGAAATTTATTGATTTCCATGTGTAACCCCTTAGCTTTATGGGTCATGTTATTCAATGTTAAAAATGTATTCACAGAAGCCATTCAACCATAGAGTTAGATTTATTTATTGCATGCTTATTAGGAATTCGTTATATTCTTTCATTTCCATAGATAATACATTACTCTTAGGAATTTCAGAATCTTTAATAGCTCACCTGATAGGAATCAGTAAAAACGTTCTTGATTACCATAAGAGACATTTTTGTGTATCCCATTTTCTTATGCTCAAATGTTATTTTGTAATACTTTATTAGATAGAGCTTAGGAATGTCATGTCTTAAGAGGTAACTTGATAAGAACAAAGTTTAAGTAAACTCTTCTTAGTTTTGATAACTAGAGTGGATTACTTAGTTGAGATAGTAATTTATAGAAGAAAGTGAGATTAGTTTCGAGTTATGGGTATTGATGTAAGCCAGACTTAGATTATGATCATTTTATTAATGAAGGATCATTAATTGTGAGGATCAATTTTGTAATGAAGACGTGATAATATCATAACACCAACATAAGCTACTTAAATAACATGCTCTAGCTTTGGCTATACGCTATTTATTTAAGTATTAAGTTGCTAATAGTGAATGTAACACATCACCTTTGGGCAGAAGTGAGACACTCAAAGTTCTAATGCAATACACTCAGTTCACCAACATAATCTGTTACACATCACCTTTGGGCAGAAGTGAAACCTTATGACACTTATGTGAACGAGCTACAATGCTTAACAAGATCTTTATAACGAACTAATGTGACACATCACCTTTGGGCAGAAGTGACACCTCAAAATGTTATTGCAAGTTAAGCAAGGTTTTATAATGTTTTGAATAAACTTGATACATTAGGTTTTATCAAAACTATAAATTTTATTAGAGATCCCAAAAAATAATGGGTTCTCAGTAATCTTATGAGTTCCCGAAAAAAAAAAGAGTTCTCGAATTAGCTTATGAGTTCTCGAAATAATGGGTTCTCAAAGAAATGAGTTCTCAAAAAAAAAAAAATATATGAGTTCTCGAATAGCATAAGGGGTTCTCGGAAAAAATAATGAGTTCCCAGAAAACTTATAAGATCTCGAATAACATAAGGGGTTCTCAAAATTATGAGTTCTCGAAGACTTAATGAGTTCTCGAAAGTGATGAGTTCCCGGAAGACTTATGAGATCTCGAATAAATCATGAGTACTCGAAAACTTAATGAGTTCTCAGATATCATAATGAGTTCTCGAATGTCATGATGAGTTCTCGAATATATTATAGGTACTCGAATAACTTATGTTTTCGGATAACTTTAACAGTTCTCAGATTCTTTAATAGTTCTCGAAAAAATATTGGTTCTCGAATACATGATAGTTCTCGATAAATAAGATGGGTTCTTGGAAACATTATGGGTTCTCGAAAAAACATTATGGTTTTCGAAGATGAAGACCTTGATCGAGAACTCCTGTCCGTGAACCTGATCGAAAGCTTTAAAACCGAGAACTTATACACCGAGGACCATTATCCAAAACATAACTAATAATCCGAGAACTAAATTCGTTAACCTTAAAACCGAAAACTTATTATTCAAGAACTAATTCTAAATAAATGTGGTTCGAAATTTTAGGGATTTTACATAATATCAGTTTCCTATTTTAAAGGGATTTTAATTATCTCCAAAATTTTCTAAGATTTCAAAATCACTTTATCGATTTAGTTGATTTCGAAAAAACAATAGGAGATAAAACTAAGATCCTAAATTTCAGGAAACATGATCTGATCTGTTTTCAAACCAAAATATACTAAAATTTTCGGTTTTCTTATGCGTTCGTAAAGAACATCAACCGAAAAAACATGAGTTTAACCCAAATTCAAAAGCATAATATAAGAATTATTTATTTATTTATTAGTATTATGCAATCACCAAATTAGTCCCCAAAAGAATAATAATATGAGGAACTAGTGCACAGATGATTGTAATGCTTTAAATAATAAAAAAAACTTACTAAATTGTAGGCAAATTAAATGTCATACGGCAATTGAATAACCACCACAATTCCAATTCATGATAACGTCAAATCAAATCATATTAATCAAGAATGATGACTCGATAAAATTCCGTATTTTTTTTCGTAAACAGGAAATTGAAGTCAATGATCTAATAAGATTTTGATTTCATAAATCACAATTCGACCCTTTTTTTTATTAAATTAATATAATCAACATCGCTCTGATACCACATGTTGATTATATTAATAAGAACATAAGGTATATAAACATAAGAATTAATCATGTGTACCTGATATGCTTAACCATTTAGGAACCTCAGTAATGGAAGATACCATCATCTTGATTGGGTTCCCTTTAGTGTGTATACAATAATGATGGCTAATGATCACATGGTGATCGTTTGAGAGGGAGAGTTAGGCGGCGGCTTTAGGGTTATGGTGTTATGTCATTATCTCAACATCAACCTCTATCCCTCTATTTATACACACAGGGGACACCCTAATAAGGTCCATCTAATGACAAGTCCGTCCATCAAAGACATGTCTGTTATTGGGCTTAGGATAATATTAATAATTGATCATCATTATATAAATGATTATAATGGCTATCGATAAATATACAAACGTTACGTATATTTATTCCAACATGCTCGGCAATTTCGTCTTTCTCGTCCCATAGGAAACATAAAAGTGAGGGAATGTTGATGTTTCTTCTATGCAAAGCCGCCCGAGTTGGTATCCGGTCCAAATTTCCCCTCAAACCAAAGATGTTTATCTTTCTTGATAGCCAATTGTTCCATTCAAAGTTGTAGGTTGATACTTTGTTTGAAGGACCCTAGATTATTTTCCAATTGAAGTAGAGGACATCTTCTAACTTCGTTATAAATTTGATAGAGATCGCCACCTTTATTTTACTGAACTATCATCACTAATAAACCCAATTATTTTTTGTTATGATATTGCTTGTTATTTTTCGTCTGAAAAATGGACCCACCACTTGTCGTTCAACACCAAAAGTATATTTTTATAATAAATAAATTTTATGAAGTTTTAGAAAAATATGCTTATAATAAAATCCGAATATCCCGCCAGTGAAAGGTACGTGAACCTTACGACTCCGTTTATATATTTCCATATCAAACGGAACACTCAATTTTGTTTTCTCTCTCTTTTAATTATTTACGGTCAAACTTACTATAATATTAATTATGCAACACGGAAATGTTAGTAGATATGTCTAGATTGTCAAAATATTTCAACGGTTCTAGATTTCATACACTTCGTGACATCATATTTTGAGGTGTGACATCACATTCTAGGGTATTTGGCAGCCTTTTATTGGTCTGTGATGTGAGTCAGAGTGTATGAATCCTAATTTTTTTTTTTGAAGGGCGAATTTCATTAAAAAACACCGGAATCTCCAAGGAGGAGATAACCGGACAAAACAAACGAATTACATTACATCAAAAGAGAATAATTGCCACTCCTTCCAACCCACCCTATCGTATGAATCATAAATAGAAGTGTATGATTCCTAAATACCATATTTCAAATGCCATGCATAGTGCTTCGTATGATGTTAATTTTCTCTAAAATACTATCATATATAGGATAGGTAATTTTTTACAAGTAACACCACTCTTGTTCTCTCTTCTACTATATCAGACAAGCGTTACGTACAATTGTGTACAATTGTGTTGCATGATTATCTGGGAAGGGCGGTTTCTAAGACCCACCGTAGTGGGGCTCCATTTGAACGCTATTGTGTAAAATAAAGTTCCTCACACCGTTACGGAAGGCTTTATATTTGAAAACTAGGTTAGAGACCCGGGTGTACACCCGGTAGATCCCTAAGTCAAATGACAATTATTTTATAAAGATTTTAGTATTTAAGTATACAAGTTTTAATTACATATTACAAATTACTATGAATTTGGGTTACTTGACAAATATCATAAAAAAATTTAATGTTACACAATAAATGATATATGATTTATGTAATGTTTGATTTGACGTCATTAAAAAACAAATAATAAAATGAAGATGCAGTCATATTTATTTAAACGACATGCAAAGGAAGATGAAAATTCGAAATAATAAATATAGTTTAACAAAAAAAACAACAAAAAAATCTCTTTCATCTTATATGGAAAGGTGTCACCTCATTCCTAGAATGTAATCTCTACTCATATACAACGATATTAGTAGAGTTATCATAACTATCTTCTAATGCGTCCCGTTTTCTCAATTGCACCTTCAATTAAGAGCATCTAAAGGTGACGACATGCAAATGAAAGGATCCCCAAGTAAAATGAAAAAAGATAAAACATACCGTTACATGCCAGGTTATAATATACTTAAACCTATATGTTCGATAATAGTAGTTAATATCTTGTTTTGGTGGTTGCAAATTGTGTTGGCAAAATTTTCGGTATTCAGTTTGGAAAGAACCATATTTTCAATTCTTATGTTGCGGCAGGGGCGATCGGGTTACACGTGTCACGTTATATAGACCACTTGTTAAGGTAAGCGTTTCATTAAGTGGTACGGCTATTGCGTCAAAACATAAGACTTAGCTTCCCTATTCGAATGAACCGAACAATTGCCAAGCTCCACTGTTGATGATCGGACGGTCAGTGTGATGTACACGTAGCATGGCCATTAGCTTTTGGGTATTCGTCTCTCTTGACTTTACATGAAGACAAAGCAAGTATTTGTAACATGTAAAATATATATATGAACAACTATATGTTTGTAGAATCGGATATGAACACTTTGTGTAATATGTTGCAACCAAATCATTAAATGGCTAATGAAATTGAAGAATCTGGTAACATGCAAATAATATATTCAAAATATAACGTATGGATGTATTAGTTTAAAATAACAGATTTGTAAAACAATCAATCTACCGTTGTTAGAAATTTAGATGTCCATTTAAATATCTCTAACCTTACCATATGTTTTATGTTTTTTGGTTTTTTCTTTTCAAGTTAATGTTATGTATTGTCAACTTATGGTAAGGTTTGGCCTTATAGAATTAATAAAACTACACTTCTTATCAGTCAATCCAAAAAATATTTGGGAATTTCGTCTAGTTTATGAGTCATCTATCCAACCAAAAGTTAATAGTCAAACATTGATATACTTAGGATTAAGCATTTAAAATAATACAAGCGTAAAATTTGTACATTTCATTAATAAACTAAGGTGCTGTTTGTTTTTTGCTCAGAAACACTTCTGACCCCATTTGTCTGTGCCACGCAGACGCGCGCAGACGTTTGGGGTATGCAGAATGTTTGTTTTTTGGAAGACATTTCACTCAAAAATGTCTTCCTGACCCCTTCTTGGTGCAGACTTGTTCAAAAGTCTTCTAAGGTCTTCAAAGGTCTTCTCCACTTCTCTTCTCCTCACCCACCACCCACCACCAACCACGGTCCACCACCACCTACCACCGTCCACCACCACCATGGTCCACCACCACGGTCCACCACAACCACCCACCACCACCACCGTCGACCACCACCCACCACCACCATCGTCTACCACCACGGTCCACTACCACCACCACCCTCCACCACCACCACCATCGTCTACCCTACTTTGCTATTAATTGAATTAACCGAGTATGATGATGTTATAAAAATGGCATGGTTGTGTTACCTCACTATCTTGAGCATAGAGTTTTGCATCATGTTCATAACAAACCAATTTCAAAAAATCAAGGAACATAATGTCAACAATACATCAAATAATATTGACAAACATAAAATCAGTTTACTTGGATAAAAATAGAAACTAAACATGAAAACATAAATAAACAACAAACATCCATCTAGTAGAAAACCCATACGATACTACGCCGTCAACAATTTACAACGTGATACTTGTTTTATATAGTATTACATTTGCTAAAATAAAAAACGGTACTTTGCTATGAGAAAGACCAAGAAAACCATCATTTTTTTCTTATAGAATTACAAAACTATAAAATGAACTTTCTTAGCACAAATATAGTTTGAAGATTCTCCAAGGCATTTGTTGTTTGGTTTTGTTGTGCAGACCATCCGTTTACCATTTGAATTCACCAAGTAGCTGACCTGAACTGATACTGCTGAAAATTGAAGCAGAGCTGCTGAAATGGCATAAAACTTGCTGATAGATTTGTTCTGCACATAACATGCTGATATACTCTGCAAACGCTGCACATAACTAACTGATCCGCGTCTTTGAAGATCATGTAGCTGCACACGTATGTTGCAATTGCTTCACATAACATGCTGATATACTCTGCAAATGCTACACATAAACATCAGCAACCAAAACCATTCTCCCAATCAAACGTTGCGCTGCATTGTAGACGAATACCCTATGAAAAAAGAAAAGAAACACACCACGAAACGAAAGAAACGCGAAAGATATATCCAGCCGGGGAGGATAGCACCAACACACTATTTTGACCCATTTGCCCAAATAAACTCGCACTAAAACGCACACTTGGCGCTACCCATTCCACCCCGCCCAGCTAGCGTAGCCACCAAAACACACCCACGCCAAATTATTCATTTTCAAACCCTTTTCCCCCACCCTCCTGACTTCCCTTTTATGTGATGCCATGATTTTGTAGGCATCAAGTCATCCTTTCTCCAACCAAAAATCAACTAATATTAATGAAGAAAAGTCTGTTTGTTAACTATGAATATGACTTTTTCGTAGCCCATAAATGAGGTTACTTTTTTTTACCACACCTAGGCTGCAAACATGAGGGAAATATTTAAACTGTCGCTGCAATATTACATTCTCAACTGGACCCACATACTGTGAACCACTTCAATTGCAAGTTTAGTGACCCTTGGCCCCTTAATATCAACCACATTACCATCCATAAGACTGGAAAAGATAAATATATGAATTAGCATAAAACCTGAATCGCCACTTAATTTCATATAGTTGCAGGATCATTCATGAACTCAGCAAAGTAATAGAATCCTACTGGCAAATGATCTAGCCCTTCGATTTTCTTGACAGCCGTACAGCAATCACAATTTTATACCACTCAAAGCTATCTGCAAGATGGAGGAACAATGATCGAAAACATAGATTCATCATGAATGTACCCGACAAAAAGATCCTTAGAGAATAAACCCCTAATTAATAGGTGCACAAGTTGGTTAATTCCCATGCATGTTAACTCAAATTTTGTTATTTAGTTGTCACAATTTAACATCTTTGCTTCGTTCTGTTTGATCCAAATATTTTTAGGAAAAAACAAACAATAACAAAATAGCTTTGAACACGTTATGGCATATTTGAATTACAAATGCACGAAACAAAGACAACAAAAAACCATAGAACAAACGCATTATACAATTTCACATAACTAACACAAAGTCAAGTTGGAGATATAGCATAAAATAAATATATATTCAATACAACTCATTCAATTTGTAAAGTGTAAAAGTAACATGTTTCAAGCCATATAATCATTTAGCAAGCTGAAAAGATCTTAAACTCAAACCAATCGCGTATACAAACCATTTTAAATCATTGTATACAAACCAATCAAAACTGCCCCAATCTTCCTTAAATCTTCACCAATCACAAAACCTCAAAAAAACATAACCAACCTAATCACCACAACCTAAAATATACACACCCATCTAAACTGTACAAACCTGCAAAAACCATCCGTTGGCCGGTTTTAATGTCACAATGGCAAAAGTATTTTATTTCTGTGCATATCAAATATTTAACAAAGAGCTAAAATGTGGGCAATGTTTCATATTTACATTTATATTATGCATAAAAACATGCAAAGCAAGGTTGGAGGCATATGGCATATAACCCTTCTACTTTAAATTGGTGATGGACATATCATTTTCTAAAATATTTTGTGTTCAAAAATCTTGAAGCTTAAAAAGATGGAGTCTTTCAGGTGGTCCATGATGCTGAAATTGAAGAACATAACATAGTTATATAGGTATCTATCACACATCCAACATAAATAATAAAATAATCATGGCTAGATTTTAAGATTTACCATTTCAACTTCATGTAAACAGGCACCTGTAATTGAGACCTAAAGCTGCTTATGATATGTTAGGATGCTTGAGTGAATTTCTTACTCTTGATTACTTCTTTTGGAGATCCAAGAATACATTCGATTTACTGATAGCTAATGTACTCAAAATTATGGTGGATTATGGCTACTTACCTAATCAGCTATACCTAAATAACCACAAGATCAAGGGTTTGTTTTCTACTTGTTTCATATGGTACAAGAGACAAATTGTATAGGAATCAATAGAATGATTGGCAAAAAAAAATAAAAATACCATAGAAAATCACTGTTGACTAAATTGGTGCTAATCTTGTAGCCACTTAAAGATATATGCAATGTACACCAGAAGATTCATCTAATGTAAAATTAAACCTTACCTTTCTTTTAGAGGGAGTAGACGTGCTAATAACGGGTTTAAAGAACAATTTTAATAGAAAGCATATCCAAAGCTCAATTGATCGTGTGCCTTAAAACGATCAACTTCATTAAACCAAAGGCATGAATATAAACTTGACCTGGTGTATGCGCCGTAAACTATAAAAGAACCTTCAGGTACACTTGCAATCACATATACAAAAAAAAAAAAAAACTCTAATTAAAAGGATTTAGTGTCTTAAATCTAATAACCAGAAAACAATCTCCAAAATATGAAATATAACAAATACCAATAAAAAGCACAACTTGGAAGGCGTATTTTTAGGTCAAAAGGAATACTTGTGTCATATACCTGCAATCAACAATTGCTATAAATTAAAAGATGTGGTTGTGGTCATATCAATAATTTGTTATTCATTAAATACCAGAATTTGTCAAACGCTTATATGATATATCTCACAATTTTGAGCATAAGGCATTGCAGAATTTTGATTATCCACTATTACATAATCAGTTTAAAAGAAAAAAAAATACACATCCAAACATACCATAAGGTAACTTCATAGTTTGATGATCACTTGGCTGATGGAAAGCGTTGATCATGTGACAAAAAATTTGGTACTTTTCTAGTTTCCAATCTAATTATATACACTAAAATATACAACTTCCATTAAGACTGGTGAGATATCTTTGCATTCCTTTGCTGCAGCTGAATAAAAAAAAATGGCCACATTAAATAACTAAACACTACCAAAATGCTATTTGGCCAAAAGCCCATCATCAGTTTGTTGGTAATGCACTAAATAATATACACTATGTATTAGTAAAATTAGAGCTAAAAAAGAATTTAAAACTATTCCATCTAAATCAAGCGGCCCAACACCCTACAGATTGGAAATTAAGAAATCATACAATGTTTATTTATGTGGATCAAATGAGTGTAGAGTGCAACATTAAAATAGATATATTGTTTATGTTGTTCAAGAAGGTGCTGAAAATGAGTATCAAGTGGACCAGATGTTAATCTTGTTCATAGTGAGTAACGTTAAAATAATAAAACAAATCATCCATATTAAGGGCTTATATAAACAGAACATCAAATACCAATCGATCAAAAACCCTAGAAAACCTAAGATTCAATCGAAATCTTCTTGAACCCTAATTTGCGTACGAAATCTCCATATAAAGAGTTTGAAATGGACAGAGAGAGAGAGAGAGAAAATGAGGAAGCAAATGATTATATACCTTATAACCGACACAACTTGTAAACCTCCATAATTCTCACGCAATACATAACAGACGTCAATCATACTGTCAAAAACATTATATTTAAATTAAGAGATTGAACAATCATACCGTAAATAATTAGTTTGGTGTAATGGAGAATGATACGCCAAGTTCCAGTCATGATCCAGATTTGATAATGGGAATGGGTAATGCGCTGAGAATGAAAATAGGGTTTAAATTCAATAGAGTTGGAACAATATAAACGATACTGATGAATAGGATATTCAAACAGATATTGAAGAATCGCTCAACATTGGGTTTTTATTGAACACACTATTTCGAATAAACTGAAAACGAAATCGATTAGAAGCTTAATTGATGAAAACGAAATCGAATAGACGGTTACCTGAGTTGGACGATAAGAATCATTAAAGATGGATTGTTAGGGTTTGAAGGCGACGATGTGTAAGAAGATGGATTGTTAGGGTTTCAATCAGCGGCGGCGATGAGAGGTTGTTGACTAAAGATATGTGTTATCTGCGGGTTATAAAAAGACGAATCGGGTCATTGGATAGGATTTAGGGTAGCCGGGTTACTAACCAGCTGATTGACACGTGTACAATTATAATGAGGAGCTCTAGGATGGGGACAAGTGTCCCCCTAGTTACTCCTTTATTAGTAGAGATAGATGTGGTTTGGGCTCTATAAATATAGCGCCGGTTAGAAAATACTCCCCTCCAATCATATGTTACCACCTCATACTCTTTCTCTCTTTATTATTATTTTATTATTTTTTTAATTTAAAAGATAAAATAAAATATTAATAGGGGCTTTATAATAAAGTCTCTACCACTACACCCCTTTTTTACTTTATTTCTCTATGTTGACTCAGCTGTCACGTGGATCAATCAGAAACAAAGGCTTTATAAATAAAGTCTCCCACTACACATGTTCTAACGCAACTTAGATCACAACATGAAAATAATCATTTTATGGTTGATTAATATTTTCTTTTTGAAGGTTATGGTTGATTAATATAACCAACCCGTTTATTAAACATGTCAACGCTAACATGATCATTTAATAAAGCTATGATCATTTAATAAAGCGTATCATCCTAAACTTACTCGTACTCATTTAACAAATGGTGACCTATTAATTTAAGGGTTTTTTTAAGATGTTTATAAATTGTGATACCTTGAATTTTAATTTTCTTTCACACTATTTATTTTTGCAATACATACTCTTGCAAGTTTATCAATCACATTCAATTGTTTGTCTCCATTTTCCAATCTGTTTATATCTTGTGAGCAAAATATACAAGCACAAGTCCGTTGGATGGAATAAGACATTGGTTTGTGTAAACTATTGATAAGTAACAAGGTATTATTCATATTTGTAATTTGTAAATGACGCAAATGAATAGCATGAACACGATATGATTTTTAGTACGTTCAAGTTATGGTTAACATTTTTACATGAATAATTATTTGATTTATGTTTGGGTTAACATATTCAACTCGTTAACACGACATAATTGCACCTTTAGCACCACCCAATCACCACCAACTACTCATCAATCATCATTGACGGCCATCAATACTGTTGTCATCACCCTCACCACCCACCGCCACCTTCAACCCGTCACCATTGTCTGGGAATGGCAAAAGAAACCTAACCCCTACATGTATACCCAATACCCAACGGGGGTATGGGACCAGGTATGGGAGTGGAAAAACAATTGCAGGTTTGGGACGGATATGGGGATATACCTGAATGGCAATGGACCGGATATCGGACAGGATTTTACAACTAAGTATGGGTATGAGATAAGCCATACACGATCTATGTTTGACCCTATGCCACCCCTACAATTGTCATGTCTCTGCCACCACCCAGCATCACATATGTCGTTGTTTGTTGCCTCCATCAGCAACCCCCTCCTGCTACTAACACCACCTTGATGCCACCAACACCATCGTCACAACCGCGATAACCCAAACATGTATAGATTAGGATCCATTACTAAGACCATCATCAGTTTTATCGTAAAAAAATCAGATCGTAAAAAGCCAGCTTTTCAACATTTAAACGATAGTTATGATAGAAATAGTTCTAGCATATACATCAAGTAATCCATAACTCTATGTAATTATTAGTTAACTTTTACATCATTCTTTACTAAGTTGTTTGTTGTGGTTTCAGGGAGCGGTGCGGAAAGGTGGCACCTCAGCACGGGGTGTGAGAGAACATAGTCCAACCTCCCAATGTCCCGCATAACATCCCCATCCTGCTTGTTATTGCTTGTGTGCACGCGCTCTCTCTCTCTCTCTCTCTCTCTCTATATATATATATATATATATACCAATTTACTGTTTTTAATTTGTTTATTTTTTAAGATCTTTTTATTAGCTTGAATGTTTCTATTCAACTACCGTCAACGTGCAAACTATCACCATTCACCAACAATCATCGCCGATAAGATGAATAAATAAAAAAATAAATAATCTAATGATATCTTCACTTCAGTTAAAAAAAAAAAAAAAAAAAAAAAAAAAAAAAAAAAAAAAAAAAAAATCTAATGATCAAATGTATGGTAAACACAATATCAAAACTCCAATTGAACATTGCAAAGGTGACGGTGATAGTCTTCATATGCGTAGCACGCACGCAAAACAAAAAACAAAAACAAAAAAAAATTAAGTGTTGGTAGTAGAAGTTTCGTATGTAACAAATGCAAACAAATTGATGGTGAACACGTCAAAAAAAGTAGAGAAAATTAATGATTAACGATTTAAAAGGCAAATAAATAACATTCCCAAATGAATAAAAGGGAAAATCACAAACAATGTGGAACCGATCCCTAATACCAAATTCCTACAATTAAAGCCACAAAGTTGGTTACGAGATTTTTTTGGGTGCTACTAAATAAGTATACCCCTCTCACAAACATAAGGGGTGTAGGATCTTTAATACCCCTCTCACATATGGGTATGTTTAGTAATTAGGAGGTGCCAAGTTCGATTCTTGATCCCACTGGGTTTTACTGATTTTTCATTGTTGTGCCTTCAGGTGGATGGGGAGTCAGGTTTTCCCCGGAACTGGTGGGTTGGTGGGTTCTGGCTACCCAACGCTACCTGTGGGCGGGCACCTAAGACGTGTCTTTACCCAGGAGCATATGAGATACTTTTGTAACCAATTGATGGGTACCCTAGGTGGTCCGGACATCGTTTGTTTACCATTTTTTTTATTTGCATTTATATTTACCAATTTTTTTTTTTAATTTGCAAGAAGCATGCATGATTTTCGGAATAGAAATGTTACGAGACTTGAATTTATACGATGAATTGATCATGTTATATATTAAATTTGTATATATGGATTTTTCTAATAGAGTTCTTAAACATAGATGGTCAATGCATCAGTATTCACGATGTTTTTTGATGACGAGTACAATCACTACTGCTCAAAACGAATCGTTAGATGGGACGTGAAGTGTTGATGAAGTCGTTCTTATGTTACATCTAAATGATTTAGAATAACTTATATTACTATATGGTCTTTTTGTTTGTATATTGTTGGGAATGCATTCAACATGTCTTCATCAAAGTTGAAAATGAAGTGTTAATACTTAAATGCCCAAGTACTGAGACACTGAGAACAATAACAATTGAATGTTTGAGCCTAAACAGATCTATGTGTTAATTAGACCTAATGAGTGAGTGTTACTTGCAACTTGAATAAAGCTAGCTATAACTTTAGTCACTTATAGTTAAAAATGTGAATATTTAAACGGCAAATTTTACTTTTTTTTTTAACGAAAAACGTTACATCTCCTATATATTGCACCAATAATTCTAAATTACAACACCTTTGTCAATGATTGAACTTTGGACCTCCCATCTAAGAGACATATGTCTCTACCAAGTGGGCTAGCCCCACATTGACGGCAAATTTTACTCCTACTAATCTACACCAGTAAGGCAGTAATCCTAAATTACTTATCTTGCTTATGTTTGAATCTGAGACCTCATCTATAAGATGCATGTGCGGTGTACCTCAACCAAGTGGTGAGAAAAGTTAAAAGTTACAACTATAAATCATATATCGAATTAAATCTGGAAATCAAATTCTACTTACATCGCCTACAACTTATTTCAACTTTTTATCGAATGACTGACAAAGTCTGGCCACCCGAGTATACCCAGAGGCCAAAGGCCACTCACGCTCGCGATTGCAGATAACGATGGTGACCTGGCTCATTAGCAATTCCGTGGCAAAAACTCACAGCCCAAAGCCCACTTTGGTACCCTGGATTGCCCATGATATTTTTGTCACAAATGATACTCCAACCAGCGATTTTCCCTACAGAAAAATCATCCATATATTGCTAGGGTACTGCCCTTTTGGTGCAACTTATTTCAACTTAGTGACTTATTCGACCTTATATCTTTTCGTTTAGTATTCGATTCTAAATACTTATCAAATATTCATTTAGCATAAATCTAAGAAAAAAAAAAACTGATGAAATTGTAATAGAAAACGAAAGAAACGGATGGCTTGTATCGTGCAATTGGCTTTTACCAGTTGGCACATTTAAAACTTTTTGAATAATAATAATAATAATAATTTTAAAACCTAAATTGGATATGAACAGTCTTCAGTCAACCGGACAAAATTGCACATTTGGCACGCTACACGTAATGAATCCGATATGGTCCAATTTTCATTTGATGTCGCCACCCATCCAAAATTTAATTCAAACCACGTTGCCCTCCTTTAACGGGTGGGTCATCATAATCATAACAAATCGGCTCCGATTAAAACAACTACATGAGGCGTGAAAGCCCATTTTAGTGCCGATTAAGGCCTAAACACCCCCCCCCCCCCCCCCCCCCCCCCCCGCGTGCTAATTCCCCAAATCCAGTTCAAGCGTTAAATTTTTAACTCTACAAAGTACAAACCATTTTGAATCCACCAAATCACATTAGAAAGGAAGGGATGAGAGGAAAGGGTAGAACAAGAAAAAAAAGAAAGAAAGGTGATCATTTGTGGTGATGTTTTTTCAGATCAGTGACTAGGCGTGTACGGTGGTGATGATGGTGATCGACACCTGACTTACCCTATCTAATAAGGTAATAAAGAACTGATTTTAATCTTACTTTTTGATCAATCATTCGACGCCGATCAGTTGTGTGTTAACAACTAGTTTTTCTAGCGGTTGTTTAAAAAGTCTAAAATTTAAAATATACGTACATATATAACACTATTCCTAACACAATTTCTACCATTACTAGCGGGGTTGTCCAAACAACCCCCCCCCCCCCCCCCCCCGCCGCGTGCTAATTCCCTAAATCCAGTTCAAGCGTTAAATTTTTAACTCTACAAACTAGACCTGGCAATTTCAACCCATTTAGTTGAGTTTGGGTTGTTTTGGGTTTAAAATTTAACCTTGTGGGTTAAAATGGGTTTAGTATAATTTTCAAGTGGGTTAGGATGGGTAATTTTAATTGTAGGAAATAAGTAAGTGGGTCAGGATGGGTATGTCAAAAAAAATAAATGGGCCAGGATGGGTATTTTTAGATAATCATATACAAATCTGAATTAAAACTCACCCAACACCAAAAGTGTTGATGCCTCAAAGAAATCAATGTCACTAAAAACAAAAAATTATATCTTTTGCATTTGTTGATAACCCAGTCGGTTTGAAACCGTTCGGGTCGTTAACGGACGACCATGTCGAAACAACACGAATCGTTAACGAGACCAACCTCATCGAAACGGTTCGAGTCGTTAGCAGGCTTAATCTAGTCCAAACGGTCTGGGTTGTTGACCGGCCCATTCGGTTCGACAATGGTCTGGTCGTTAACAGGCCCGGTTGGGTCGAAACGGTCCAGGTTGCAAACGGGATCGGTCAGTCCAAAACGGTCCGGGTCGCTAACGGGCCCGGTCGGGTCGAAACAATACGGGTCAGGTTGAAACGGTCTGGGCCCTTACCGGGCCCGGTCGGGTCAAAACAGTCTGGGTCGCTACCCGGGCCCGACCGGGTCGAAACTGTCCGGGTCGAGACGGGACGGGTCAGGTTGAAACGGTCTGGGCCGCTACCAGGTCGCTACGGGACGGGACAGGTTGAAACGGTCTGGGCTGTTACCGGCTCCGGTCGGGTCGAAACGGTTCGGGTCGTTACCGGGCCCGGTCGGGTTGAAACGGTCCGGGCCGCTACCGGTCCCGTCGGGTCAAAACGGCCCGGGTTGTTACAGGGCCCGACCAGGTCGAAACGGTCCACCAGGCCCGGCCGGGTAGAAACAATCCGGGTCGCTACGGGACGGGTCAGGTTGAAACCGGGCCAGGTCGGGGCGAAACGGTCCGGGTCGTTTCCGGCCGCGGTCGATTCGAAACGGTCCGGGTCACTACCGGTCCCGTCGGGTCGAAAAGGTCCGGGTCGCTACCGGGCCCAGCCGGGTCGAAACGGTCCGAGTCGCTATCGGGCCCGACCGGGTTGAAACGGTCCGGTTCCCTACCGGGCCCGGCCGGGTCGAAACGGTCCGGGTCGTTACCGGGCCCAGTCGGGTTGAAACAGTCTGGGCCGCTATCGGTCCCGTCGGGTCAAAACGGCCCGGGTCGTTACAGGGCCCGGCTAGGTCGAAACGGTCCGGGTCGCTACCGGGCCCGGGCGGGTTGAAACAATCCGGGTCGCTACGGGACGGGTCAGGTTGAAACGGTCAGGGTCGTTACCGGGCCCGGTCCGGTCGAAATGGTCCGGGTCGCTACCCGGGCTTGGCCGGGTCGAAACGGTTCGGGTCGCTACCGGGCCCGACCGGGTCGAAACGGTCCGGGTCCCTACCGGGCACGCCCGGGTCGAAACGGGACGGGTCAGGTTGAAACGGTCTGGGTTGTTACCGGCCCCGGTCGGGTCGAAACGGTCCGGGTCGTTACCGGGCCCGGTCGGGTCGAAACGGTCCGGGTCGCAACCGGTCCCGTCGGGTCGAAACGGTCCGGGTCGCTACCGGGCCCGGCCGGGTCGAAACGGTCCGGGTCGCTACCGGGCCCGGGCGGGTCTAAACGGTCCGGGTCGTTACCGGGCCCGGCCGGGTCGAAACAATCCGGGTCGCTACGGGACGGGTCAGGTCGAAACGGTCTGGGTCGTTACCGGGCCCGGTCGGGTCGAAACGGTCTGGGTCGCTACCGGTCTTGTCGGGTCGAAACGGTCCGGGTCGTTACCGGGCCCGACCGGGTTGAAACGGTCCGGGTCACTACCGGGCCCGGCCGGGTCGAAACGGGACGGGTCGGGTTGAAACGGCCAGGTCGCTACGGGACAGGTCAGGTCGAAACAGTTCTGGTCGCTACCCCGGCCTGGCCGGGTCGTAACGGTCCGGGTTGTTATCCAGCCCGATAGGGTCGAACCGGTCCGGTTCAAAATGAAATATTTCAGATCCCCTAAAATTTTATATTTAAGTTTATTGTTTTTTTTTTTTTTTTATTTACTTTTTAAATTTTTTATTGTTATTTTTATTCTTTTAAAAAATTTTATTCTATTTTAATGTGAACCTATCTTAATCCAAACCATCCATACCCAAACCCATCCAGACCCAAATCCATCCTGACCCAACCCATCCTTACCCATTTTTTTAATCTACCCATCTTGACCCATACCCATCCTAACCCAAACCCATCCTGACCCAACAACCAAACCCACCTAACCTACCCATTTTACCACCCATACTACAAACCATTTTGAATCCACCAAATCACATTAGAAAGGAAGGGATGAGAGGAAAGGGTAGAACAAGAAAAAAAAAGAAAGAAAGGTGATCATTGGTGGTGATGTTTTTTCAGATCAGTGACTAGGCGTGTACGGTGGTGATGATGGTGATCGACACCTGACTTACCCTATCTAATAAGGTAATAAGGAATTGATTTTAATCTTACTTTTTGATCAATCATTCGACGCCGATCAGTTGTGTGTTAACGGCTAGTTTTTCTAGCGGTTGTTTAAAAAGTCTAAAATTTAAAATATACGTACATATATAACACTATTCCTTACACAATTTCTACCATTACTAGCGGGTTGTCCAAAAAGCTCGTGGCTCGGAGCTCGCTCGGATTTAGCTCGAAAAATGCTCGCTCGATATGGCTCGGTTTGAAACTGAGTCGAGCCGGCTCGGATCGGTTAGATAGTGAGCCAAGCTCAGCTCGGTTCGTAACAAGCCGTGCTGGCTCAGTTTGGCTCGGATAATTCTAATTTTTAATATATATTTTTTATATACATATAATACTAGGTGAAATCCCGTGAGAAAACACGGGAACACTAAATCCAACTAAAGCTGAAAATCCATTCATTGGTTGTTGTGCTTCTGCCTTTAGTAACCACTGACAAATGAAATAGTTGATTGGAAACCACTGATGAATGAATCAGCTGATGATTATTCACGGATGAAGCAAGCAACAGTGGATGAAACAAACTTCTGATAACAGCAGGGGTTTGCATTCAACAGGTGTTGTCATCAGAAATTTGTTCTTTGTATAGCACTATGGTACTCGTTGGAAAGATAATAAAACGCTCGTTAATTTGGTGTAATTTTTTTTTCAAAAAAAAATGTCGTTTAAAAAAGTTATTAACATTTAAAAATCATGGGGAAAGTGCATGTGCCATGCACATGATAGAGAAAAAATAACTTAATAGTAGATGGAGTATCCATGACCCATCTAAATGACCCAGTAAAATGAGCGGGAAAAAAATTAAAGGAAGCTCTCATAAAGTGTCATGTGTCCCTCATTAGCTTTCATTTATATATTATAGAAGATATTATACAAATGTTAAAAAAGGATGGGGAACATGTTACATATTTAATATTTGGTAATAGTAGCATGAAGACTGTGTGCATGGGATTGAAGTTACAGTGAATCAAGTTATTTAAATAAATCATAGTATAATGATAATTGTCAAAGTACTCAAGTTATCAAACTTAATACTGCTTTGATTTCAAAGAGGTCCGTATTTAGGAGTTCAATCAGGCGTCTATTGCATATTTAGGAGGTTAATTCGTATGTTGATGAACTTATGCTGTATGTAACAACAGTCAACGATCCAGGTCAACAGCCGTACACATTTCATTTATTATTGTCATTTTATGTGCATATTTAGACATGTTGCACACACAATTCCCCCTAGTCTAGTGAAGCTCGAGTTATTCAGAAAACTCAACAAAAATCACTCGTTTATGCATACAACACTCGGACAAGCACCAACATGCATTCCATGAGGTTACCACACCCTAACATGTGGTAATTCCTCCATAACTCATGTTTACGAATCACAAACATTAACAATTGTCAACACAAGATACCATGTGATCATAACTAACGGATATTAATACATGTTGATATCGTCATCATGTCTCTAAACACACTATATGTCTATACAAACACACATATGTTAACTCGATTATTCACAACCATAAGTGCACGTACCTAGATACAAATACACACCCCTAATGACTTGTTCCTATCACACGAATCATGGAACATTCCTTATTATTTCTATTCGGTCGTAAC
The DNA here is from genome assembly GCA_028751855.1 of Ambrosia trifida. Lineage (NCBI taxonomy): Eukaryota > Viridiplantae > Streptophyta > Magnoliopsida > Asterales > Asteraceae > Ambrosia > Ambrosia trifida. The sequence goes on along the minus strand of CM054123.1, from coordinate 73,293,625 downwards.
AATCACCCAAGAGCCTCATGAGTCTTTATCATTGACATGTCCAAAAGATACACCTTTTGTGTCACACTATGCAATGGGTTTTGTCAATCCCGTAATTGATTGAACTTTATCTAAATGTTACCTCTTAACCATTCAGACTTAAGGTTACCTTTTAACCATCAAGAGACTACCAAACAGCCCCTAAGTCCGACTATGTCGTTGTTTCACCGCAGAACACCGGTTTTTACTCCTCTGCGTGGCACCAGGTTCTGCCCTTCAACACTTCTAAAATTTCCTACATTAAAGTTGTCGCATCAGATTCTTCAGTTCGCCATTTGCCCTTTCTCCGTTAGGGCTTCTAACAGGCTTGAAGCTTGCCCGTTAGTCTCTGTTAATTTGGCTGAATTTGATGTTGATTTTTGTTAAAAAAAAGTTTTTGTGGAATCTTAATTTGTATTTTTGTGTGTATCAATTGTTTTAATAGTTCTTATTATAGGTTATATGATTGTTGACATGAAAACCCTAGAAAGCTGCAATAATTTTTGTTTTTTAAAGCTGTTAACCGGAACTTGATTTGATGTTTAGTATGTATTAATTCTTTAATTACCTTAATAACTTTTATTACAACTCAATTGATAGTTTCATGAAACCATATAAAGCTTCAAGCTTTAATATATGAAGAGGTAACATGCATCCAGCTCTGACTACACAAGTCCGAGTTGTAACACAAACCCTAGAAACAACATCCCTCTAGTTTCCCCGAACAAGAAGATCAACATATTTCCAGGTCGGACCGATAGTGGTCCGAGCTCCCACATGAATCAACATTTGATCACTTCCACGTCAGCATCCCTTAATAAAATGGGACTCATTCCTTAACTAACTATGACAACGGTAGGTCCGACCAGGACCACCTGATGACATCATATCCCCAAAAGCGTATAAATTCCTCCGCAAATATCGGGATTAAGGTACAGATAAACCCTAACACCCAAAATCCTCCCCTAAAAACAAATTAATAAACGAAATCGTAATGGTGAAATCATATATCCGGTACGAGTCAGCGGCGACGTTCGACGTAAAAAGGTCGGTGAAGTCAAACATAACATTCGACACCACCAATAAACATCTACTATCTCCGGCACTCGAAAATGTCGCCGATTGTCACGTCCGTCAAGGAGTCTGTTCCAAAACCCTTACTCCGTGTACTCAATCTCGTGGTCCGTCTATCGCTGTTATTTCAATCGCAGTCGTTCCTTCTTCAACCGCTCTAGTGATTATTACTCATCTGTTTTATATAAAGATTTTAAAATATTTACATTTTATGGTGAAATTGAATATATTTATTGGTTTTTGTTTTGCTATTTGTAAGGGGTGTTCAGAAATCCATAACAAGAAGTCAAACATATATCCAGAGTTCTTTAGATTCAAGAGTGAGTAGGATCGAAGATATGATTTCACCATTACGATTCCGTTTATTAGTTTATTTTTGGGGAGGGTTTTGGGTGCTAGGGCTTATGTGTCTTGGGGAGGCTGGTGGTGATGGTTGGGGAGGTGTTAGTTATGGTGGTTTGTGAAATTGATGGGTGAGGAAGATGTAGGGTGGAAGAAGAAGTCGGTGGGGCCCACCTAATTTTTAATTATTTTTAAGTATACTTTTTAATAATAAGGGTAGTTAAGTAATTTCGTACCAACTTAACTTGAAAATCTAACCTTCATCTATTCCAGGGACTATCGAGTTAAACGATGTCAAAAGTTAAGGACTACATATGTAATTTTAAAAAGTTATAGACCAAAAATGAAATTTGAGCAAACCACACAGACTATTGAAACAATTTTCTTTAAACTTTATAACCCTTTTATTACCTTTGTCATCATCATCATTATCATCATCATACTCAGTTAATCCCACCTATAGTAAAGCTAAGGTAGGGTCTGAGGAGGGTAAGATGTAGACAGCCTTACCTCTACCCCTAAGAATAGAGAGGCTGCTTCCAGTGAGACCCCCGGCTCGATGTGGTTTGGTATCAAGCCTTGGACATAAGGCACAGAACACTTAGCAATCGGGACAAACCCGATCGATGCATGTACCCCTTTGTCTTTTGGCTATCTACGCCACCACATGATGCATGATTAACCGTCCGTCCTTTTTAACGTTATTTTCACGAAATTAGTAAAATAACGTTAAAACTTGTGCAACTTTACTTTTGCCCCCTAAGGGCCACACATATATACATTATATGCGTACACCGTAAGTGGGGCGTAAAAGAAAATAAAAACAAAAAGAAAATAAAACGCAGTTTCCAAAATATAAACAAAGTTAACATCCGGGTCAACTTGGATAGTCCAGTCCATACTTAAACCTTTTTATATTTCACACAACTCTTTCGTCAATCGTTACCTTCTTTCCTTACACACGACAGCCATGGAAGCTGAACCTGAACCTTTCATCTTCAACCCTAAACACAACAACTCTCAACAAATTATCAAAATCCTCGAAGCCCTTAAACAAGCTTCACACCAATTACACCAAAACCCATATTCCAAAACCTTCTCCACTTCACCTTCAATCAAAGCTCTTCTAGAGCTCGAACACGAATCCGATTCCATCCTATCCAACGACCCTAATCTCACCACGTTATCTTCTTACCTAACCACTCTAAAAACCCTTACCCATAAGTCTAGCTTTCGTCAATCGTTCCTGACTCGCCGAGTCAACTCACACGAGATTTCCAAACTCGCCGGGTTGATTGAATCCGAAATTGACCGGTGGATCAGTCGAGAGCTTGTTAAAACCCTAACGCTTACGCTCCGTTCAGCTGACGTAACCGATGACGTAATATTAATCGATGTTATTAATAAGTTTGTTGAATTAATCAGTAAAGGATTCGATCGTGATTTGCAGGATTCGATCCTTAGATCGAAAGTGTTTACAAAGCTCGAAACTGTTTTATGTAACGGTAACGGTAACGGTAACGGAAAGTTTTCGAAGGAAGTGAGAGAAGCTGCAGCGTTAGCGATAACGGAGTTGATTAGGTTTAATAAGGATGTGTTTGTGGGACAGGTGATAATAGGGGAAACGGTTAGGGCGTTGATTGAATTATTATCCGTTGGATCGTTACAAACGTTGGGTGTGTTGATTAGGTATATTAAGAGTCCTATAGTTGATGAGATGGAATCGAATGGAGAGGTTGGGAGGATTGTGAAGTTGCTAACGACGTGTGATGAGTTGATGATTCGAGTAATGGCGATGGAGTGTGTGATGGAGATCGGGTATTTTGGGAGGAAGGAGGCGATTGAGGCGATGATGGAGGCGGATTTGGTTAAGAAGCTTGTGGAGTTGCAGAGATCTGAAATCAAAGGTGAGAGTAATGGAGTTGTTAACGAGGTTAGCCGCTTGTGAGCTACTCGAGATCAGTTTGATAAAAAGCTCGAGCCCAAGCCGAGCTTGAGCTTAAAAAAAGCCTGTTAGTTTATCGAGCCCAAGCTTGAGATTGGCAGTGTAATATTAGTTTTATTAATATTTAATATCCACTCCTCGTTTAAAGTTGTTTAGAAAATGAGCCGAGCCCGAACCTAAAACTAAGATAGTTTAGTAAACGAGTCCGAGTCTCACTTATCGAGCTTGAAAGTCTAAACTAGCCTAATATTTATATTATTTTTATTTAATATATTCTTTAATTAATAATAAACTAGCCAGGCCTGAGCTTGAGAAAATACCAACGAGCTGAGGTAAAAACAAAGCTCAAACCGACCCGACCCCGGAGCTCGAAATCTAGCTCTCGTAAGTTAATCTAGTGAGCTTGGTTGAGCTCGGTTCATTTGCACCCGTAAGATTAATAATTTTTGTTTAACGGCAAACTAACATACGTTTAAGTACTGATATGTTATATACGTTACAGGATATGAGTGTTCGGGCGCTTGGACAGAGGCGAGTGAGAACAACAATAATGATATTGAGCGGCATCCGTTTGCGAGCTGTGTTGCGAGATTTGCAGTGCAGTTGGAGGTAGGAGAAGGGATGAGACGAAGAGAGAAAAGGGAGTTGAAGCAGGAAGTGTTGAGGAGAGTAAGAGAAGCTCATGTTTGTGAAGCAGAAGCTGCCACCATTATTGCAGAGGTTTTGTGGGGTGCTTCACCTTGATTTTCATTTCATAATTGTTTTGTACATTAGTATTTATTAAACATCATATTCATTGAAATTTAAGAATTATTTTGTAACTAAAGTAAGCACAAGATTGGATTTTGTTCATTTGGGTTCAAACACTGAGGGTTTTTTTTTTTTTTTTTTTTTTTTTTAATAATTTGTTCGGGTTTTAGATCATAAGCATGTTCGATGATGTCATAATTCATGAACACAGAACACACATGAATTAAGGTGAGGTCAGTAAAGGGAAGATCTTGTGTCTAATATGTCCAAATCCTATCATTATTTTATTTTTTTGGGTTCTTTTGTACCATTTTAAACTAGCCTAATGATTAGGCGTGTTTAATGTGTAAGAACATGTGTAGTGGGTGGCTTTATATAGGGGTGTAAGCGAGCCGAGCCGAGCCCGAGCCTGACTGGGCTCGGCTTGGGCTCGTTAAGGTTTTGTGAAGCTCGAGCTTGAGCTCGGCTCGGTTCGAGCCTACAATCTTGAGCTCGAGCTCGGCTCGCTAGCAAAATCCAAAGCACGAGCTCGGCTCGGCTCGGCTCGAGGTGATTTGAGAATCTCAAACGAGCTCAAAAGCTCGGCTCGAGCTCGCAAAAGCTCGGCTATAACTTAGGCTCGCGAGCCCAATCGTTAAAGCTATAACTTAGGCTCAGCTGTAACTTAGGCTCGGGCTCGGGTTCGGGCTCTAGCTCGTTAAGGCTCGATTAGGCTCGCGAGCCCAATCGAGCTTTGTATCTAGGGCTCGAGCTCGGGCTCGATAACTAAACGAGCCATATTTCAGGCTCGGGCTCGTTAAGGCTCGGCTCGTTCGAGCTTTTTACCGAGCCGATCCCGAGCCGCTACGTGTCATTTACACCCCTAGCTTTATATATAAAGCCCTCTTTTTTTATTGGTCTACGTGGCAACTGAGTCAGCATGGAAAGATAAAGTGAAAAAGGGGTGTAGTGGTGGGACTTTATTTATAAAGCCCCTATTAATATTTTATTTTATCTTTTAAATTAAAAAATAATAAAATAATAAGAAAGAGAGAAAGAGTATGATGTGGCAGGCTATGATTGGTGGGGGGAGTTTTGTTTCAGCGTTATTTTTACCACGCCAAAAGCATATTTTAAAAAATAAAGCCCCCCTCCCCCCCGTAGCAGTGTGGGGGCTTTATTTTCTAATATAGCGCCCAAAAACTTTCCCACTACGGTGGGTCTAAGTATGTGGTGTTTTATTTTCTATTATATTCTCAAAAATATTTGATTAAAAAAACCAAAATGTCCTTATTTATCAAGTATTTTTAACATTTAGGGGTTGTTTGGTATCTTTTTAATGGTCATTAAAAATGTTACATCTGAATGGTTTATAGTCTCTTACTGTTTAAGTTGTAACCTTAAGTCTGAATGGTTATGAAGTAACATCTTAGTGGTTGTCTCTTAACCATTCAGACTTGAGGTTACCTTTTAACTATTCATAGGTTAAGGACCATTAAGAGTAGCGTCATTAAGAGACTACCAAACAACCCATTAGAGTTTAGTAGTCAAGAGTATTCACACATGTCTTAGAATATTTTTGTGAATGTGTTCTAGTTCTACCTATTTTAAAAAGAGGTTGTAAGTAGAATGTATAGCTTTTTTTTAGTGTCCATCACTCCATCTGTATATTCAAGAGAAATGTTACTTATCAATTATTTCTTAATCTTATCTGAAAGTGGTTATTAGTGTAGGAGAGAAAAAATTTAATGATAAAAGTATAAAAATATTATTTAATTGAAAATAATGAAGAAAATGAAGTGATTTTTAGTGTAATTTGATGGGTGAAACAAAGAACCCTAAGCATTCACAACTCACCCATTAAGGGTATGTTTGGCAAAACTAGCTGGTGGCTGTAATCTGATAGCTGGTAGCTTTTTAAATATATTTTGATGTTTGGCAAAGTAGCTGGAGCTTTTAATAAAATGTATAAAATGACTAAAATAGACATTAACTAAAAGCTTGTATGTATCTTTTTTTTTTAATTTTTTTTATGATAGAGTGGGTATTTATGTCATTTACTCATTAAAAACTTGTAACTAGTAGGAGTTTTTTTTTTAAACGCTAGTACTAGTAGCTTTTCACTATAGAACTTTTTCTCCCAACCTAAAAGCTTGAAGCTCCTTCAACCAAACAAGACTTTTTATTAAGTATGTGTTTTTTTTCTTAAAAACTTGAAGCTTAAAGCTCCTGAAAACTCCTTGCCAAACATACCCTAAATATTGTGAGTGAGTTCTCCATTTTATAGATAGTGGTTGTGAGTAGATGGGACAAAATTTTATTGTTCATTTATATATTAAAAAAAACACCGTTCATCTCCATTATTTTTTAGTATTTTATAAAATTGTGAGTGGAGGAGAGAGAAAAGACAACAATTAATATATAAAAATATATTTAAAAAAAAGAGAAAATATAGTGATTATTAGTGTAATTATAAGGGGGAACAGGGCACTACCCGTGAGTTTTTTCAACTTCACTGATTTCAACCAATCATATATTGCCACATCATTTCACTGATTTCCTTCACTGAAACATTTTTTTGGTGGCAACACTTCACTTATTATTTACCCACAATCAATGAGAGAGAGAGAGAGAGAGAGAGAGAGAGAGAGAGAGAGAGAGAGAGAGAGAGAGAGAGAGAGAGAGAGAGAGAGAGAGAGAGAGAGAATCACGGGTACCAGCTCGTTAACTAGAACCAGAATTTGGTTCACGGGACCACTACCAACATGGGTGGCGGCGGTGTTACCGTTCTGGTAGTGGGGTACCTGTGACCAATTCTGGTAGCGCCCCGTCCCCCCTAAGGATAATATAGTGAAGCGGATGTGAATGCTCTAAGTAAATTATTTTTACCGATTTAAAAGAAAAGTCACTTTTTAAACCAATTAATTAATCGTACTCAGGGTCAAACATTCTCACATCCCATTCAGTAACCACTCTCGTATCTTTAAAGTTTTTAAACATCTATTAAGTTAAATAATAAGATAAAAAAATAATGGATGAGAGATAAAAGTGATGGATAAAAAAAAATGAGAGATAATTTTGAAAATATGACTTTAAGTTAAATAATAAGATAAAAAAAGTAATGGATGAGATACGAATATCAAGTTTTATAAATAGTCTCTTTTGTAAATTATAGAAAAAAAATACAAGGTTTTCTTTTATTTGCATTATCCATCAGCATCTTTAAAATAAAGATACCGTATAGAGAACATACATACACTGGATCTCTAAATATAGATACTAAATGTTCATCTTTAAATATAGTTTTGTGAGTACTTGAAACCAAGAAAAAACAATAAAAAATTTTTTTTTCTATAAAATAAGAGAAATTAAGATAGAAAACCTGATATGAATGGTTGTTAAAAATAAGCAAAATTTATTAAAAAAAAAAAGGTATTTTGGTTAGGGTGGGCAGTGTGACTCTCGGGTACCCCTACCCGATTGGCTAAACCAGTCTGGGTGCCGCCGGTAAAGGTTGCAGTTAGTGGTCTAGGGTGGTAGTGACTAGTGTGGTAGAACCATAATTTAAGGTAATATAACATCCCCTCCAAAACTTACTAAAAACACCTTACATTCCATCCACCATTTTATACCTTATCTTTATACTTTGAAAAATCAATCTTCTAGCTTTTCATATATGAAAAACTACTGTTCACCCCAATCAAATTATCGTGAGTGTATTTTAACGAGGATATAATAAAATAAGTGTTTGTGAGCAAGATAAAGGTAAATATAATGGAGGGAATGTGAAAGGTTTTTAAAATAAGAGATAAATTTTGAAAAGTATAATTTTTTGTTAAAGCATTCACAACCCGTCCACCAAATTATGTGAGAGGTTCCCTCAAATTATATGTGGGTGGGTGTGAGTGATTGTGAGTGGGGGGGGGGGGGGGGGGGAGAAAATATTTGGTGAAAACACTATTCACCCATATATTTGAAAAGCTATTGTTCACCCTTATATATATTTTAATATTTTTGTAAGTGATTGTGAGTAAGGATAAAGAAAATATAATGGTAAAAGTATGAAAAAATAATATTATTTTAATTAAGAGAGATAAAATTTAGGGGTGGAGTAGTGATTTTTAGTGTAATTTGATGAAAGAGATTTGATAAATAAGTTGTGAATGCTCTCATATGATGGGGGTGAATGCTCTAAGTCTCTAACAATGTAATTTTGGCAACTCCCCTTGTTTTTTTTTTTTTTTGAACGGCCAACAAATTGGAATCACTCACGGAATACTAGAGTATCATCGTGCCATCAATGATTATATTCCACCACTAAGTCACCAATTCAAAAGGAAACTCATAATAATTATGAGAAAACCCCTTTGCGAGATTCGAACTCCTGGGCTATAATGCCTTTGGCTGGCAACTACCCTTGTATTTCCATTTTCCAAAGCTCAAAACTACCCAACCGGTTTGGCTTTTCATTTTAACCCCTCCATCTGCGCAAATGTTACAATTCCATGATGCTTCACCACCATCATTAACGCCGTAATTAAATTCATTCACAGATATTCATACCAAAGTTGAGGTTTCTGGAGACTACAGTAAGCAGTTTGTTCTTCAGATCGGTTTCCCTTATCAAACAATGATGTTTTAGTGTTCTTGTTCATCTGCTTCAAACTTTCTTCATATCATTGGTAAGCATCAATCATCTAATGATTCCCTGTTACTTATATTCCAATCTGTATTCGCTCATTAACTTGTAATAATTTCGTTATATTATCAATCAATGGCTAGAACACCATCCTCCTTCACTCAATTACTCCGTCGCCCATCCCCTAAACTCATCCAAAACCCTAACCATCAACCCCTTAGAAACATCACACACGATAACTGCTCCAACGACACCAATAATAATAATATTAATAATAATAATAATAACAACCCCCTACATCCAAACGACGTCGTTAAACAGATTTGCCTAACCATTAGGTCAAAACCCAGATGGGAAAACACATTATTATCCGATTTCCCAACCGTTACTTTCTTGGATCCCAGTTTCTTGAATCAAGTCTTGTTGTACCAAGATAACGCCTTTTTGTCGATTCGTGTTTTGTATTGGCTTAAAGAAACATTTGGGTATTCGCCCGACTCATCGACTTGTTGTTTGATTTTTAATTCACTTCTGGAAGATAAGGCGGCGAATGCTGCCAAGACTTTTCTTGATTTAACGAAATATGTCCCGGATTCGGTTGGGTGCGAATTGTATGTGAGGTGTTTGTGTGAAAGTGGGATGGTTGAAGATGCACTCCAAGTGTTCGATGAAATGAAAACGAGAGGGGTATGTCCGTTGTTGGAGACTTGGAATTGTGTTTTACAAGGTTGTATTAAAGACGGGCGTGCTGACGTTGTTTGGAAGTTGTATGGTGAAATGATGGACCTTGGTGTTGGTGTGGATGTTGATACGGTTGATTGCTTGATACAAGCGTTTTGTTTGGAGAAGAATGTTTTGAAAGGGTATGAGCTTCTTCGACAAATGTTGGATGATGGGTATGTTCCGAACAAGGTTTCGTTTGATAGGTTGGTATTTGATTGTATATTGGATAGAAAGTATTCTCGTGTGTCTGCGCTTCTTCATATTATGATTGCAAAAGGTGTTAATCCTGATCTTTATACTTATCAACAAATTGTGCACGCGTTGTGTCTGAAAAGAATGCAACATGAAGGATTACGTATATTTAATGATCTTAAAGACAAAGGGTATGCGCCAGATAGAATCATGTACACGACTATGATTCATGGTCTTTGTAAAATGAAATGGTTTGAGGAAGCAAGAAAGTTATGGTTTGAGATGATTCAGAAAGGAATCAAACCCAATCTATACACGTATAACACACTCTTGTATGGGTATTTTAAAATCGGCGATATAGAAAACGCGTTAAATCTTTACAAGGAAATGAAAGATAAAGGTTATGGAGAAACGTTAATTGCGTACAACACTATGATCAATGGTCTGTGTTTACATGGAAGAGCAGCCTTAGCCTTTCAACTGTTTAATCAAATGTCCCAAGAAAATGTTTCTAAAGATGTGGTAACATACAATTCTATGATTAGGGGTTTCTGTAAAGAAGGTAGGTTAGAAGATGGTTTGAACCTTTTGCATGAGCTTGTGGACCATGGGTTGCGGCCATCAGCTGCATCGTATGTACCCATTATAAAAAAGCTTTACAAGAAGAAAAGGATAGATGAAGCTAAAAATCTTTGGAATGAGATGCAGGAAAAGGGTGTGGAACCAGCTTCTTCTGTGTGTATTAAACTATTAATGATTATGATACATATCCAGTCAAAAGGTCTAGTCAAAGTCAATAGGCTGAAGTCTAGAGCAGTCAAAGTCAAGAGACTAAATTCATGGGCTAAGATTTAGGATTAATAAGCTCTCAATTTCTTATTTAAGTAGTTCATTTCTTTTCCATTTGGTGATGTCTTGTTTAATTTGGATTATCTAGTATTCTAGTGTTCGTGTATTGGAGACTAGCCCCTCTCGAATCGGGCCAACTATCTTATCATTTCAATAAAATCAGCCCCTTATTTTTCGGGTTCTATCATTTGGTTCCATTGCCGGGAAAATGCTATCAAAAGATGCTATTGCTGCCCAACTAGCAATTATAGTAGCCAAATTAGATTCTCTATTAGATGATATTGCAGCAATCAAGGAGGCTTGGATGGATGACAAGGAGGAGTCTTGTTCAAATGAGAACGAGACAAGAAATCTCAAATTGATAGAGGCTACCGAGGTGACAATTGACCAGGTTCAACAGGGAACTCCCGAACCCGAGGATGAACCTTAAGGCCCATTGACAAATCTGGTCAAGGGGACTATACCCTCCTCACCGCCATTTTCCGCCTCTCCACCACCATCTCTTCTAGCGCAACCCCCAACAGTAGCATCTCCACCACGTGTTTTTGCTACCCCACCACATATTACCGTTGAGTTGCCACCAAACCACACCACTACCTACACTTCTCGCCTTACTACACCCCCAATCAAACCTCCCCCATCACCAATAATCACACCGGTTTTACCGGTACCTTTTTTTGAGTTGTTACTTGTTTATAACCACGCCCGTACAAAGGCAAACCCCAGCACAAGAAAAGCCCCTCTTGTTCAACCTACCATTGTCGACAAGAAGCTAACCACAGTTCCTATTCCGAACGCAACAACCACCCTCGTGGCCGAATTTCTCATCATAGTGTGGGATCCAGGAAATGGTGTTCTGGTAGGGATGGAACAAAATTGGGTTTTCGACACCGGAAAACAGGAAATTCACAACTCTGCTGAACTTGAGCAATCAACCTGCATGATTGGGACATATCAGTTTTACCCAAATCGACTTGAGGACAAGTCGGTTTTCTGGGCGGGATGAATTGATACATATCCAGTCAAAAGGTCTAGTCAAAGTCAATAGGCTGAAGTTTAGGAGCAGTCAAAGTCAAGAGGCTAAATTCATGGGCTAAGATTTACGATTAATAAGCTCTTCATTTCTTATTTAAGAAGTTCATTTCTTTTCCATTTGGTGATGTCTTGTTTAATTTGGATTATCTAGTATTCTAGTGTTCTTGTATTGGAGACTAGCCCCTCTCGAATCGGGCCAACTATCTTATCATTTCAATAAAATCAACCCTTTATTTTTCGGGTTCTATCATTTGGTTTCATTGCCGGGAAAATGCTATCAAAAGATGCTATTGCTGCCCAACTAGCAATTATAGTAGCCAAATTAGATTCTCTATTAGATGATATTGCAGCAATTAAGGAGGCTTGGATGGATGACAAGGAGGAGTCTTGTTCAAATGAGAACGAGACAGGAAATCTCAAATTGATAGAGGCTACCGAGGTGACAATTGACCAGGTTCAACAGGGAACTCCTGAACCCGAGGATGAACCTCAAGGCCCATTGACAAATCTGGTCAAGGGGACTATACCCTCCTCACCGCCATTTTCCGCCTCTCCACCACCATCTCTTCTAGCACAACCCCCAACAGTAGCATCTCCACCACGTGTTTTTGCCACCCCACCACATATTACCGTTGAGTTGCCACCAAACCACACCACCACATTTTCCGGGTTCTATCAGATTATGTAATAATTGGATTAAGCAACAAAGGATATGTTGCGGCTGGAATTTACTGGTTGGCATACATGGTGAAGAATCGGCTCATACCCCGTCAAAAAACTTTTGAAAATCTGATTGGTGTTCTATCTCGAAAGGATATGTTAGATGTTGGTCCGATTGCTCTGGGTCATATGTTTAAGATAGGTTACGTACCAAGTTTCCGTTTCGATGCAATATCCTTGATGTGAGCCAAACTTTGTGAAAGGGGCATAAAGTTTTTCTAGATTCATTTTATTAAAACTTTTGAAACAAAAGGGATATCTTTTAATCTGGGTTCTCTACCGTTGCTTTCATTTGTTGGTATAGTTATACTTTCAATTTGTTGTTTGTATCGTCTTTGAAATTTTTGAAGAGTAATAAATGTTGACAGCTTTATGAAAGTCTGTGGATTCACAGATATAGCCAATTTGTTAGGAATAATATGTTAGTTAGAAGTTAAATGAGGAAGTTGTAATAGTTAGCATTGTTCAGGGACTATAGTTGTCAATTAGTGATTCTTGTAACGGCCATAACGGCTATATAAACCCTACTGAATAATAATTGAATCACGTTTGAGTTGATAATTTCCTTTCTCTCTGTTTCTACCTTATCATTTGGTATCAGAGCCGTAAATCCTCGGCTTCTGTGTCCATTCTCAACCGTCACCAGGGTTATAACTAACTCTAACCACCTTAACCGTCACTCGTCACCTTCAACCACCATCAATCACCATCTTCTCCGACTACTCCAACCACAAAACCTCTATACTCTGTTTCAATTCTCATCCAATTCGTTCAATTTCTTTCATCATTCCATTTAAACTCCTTTCAATTTCAGTTGAATTGATTGATTGATCAATCAATTCATTCTCTGGATCAATCAATTCCGATTAATCAAGTCTTTTGTCCGAATTAATTCTGTTCATTTCATTTCGAGCTTGAGTTGTTCATTGTGATCAATTCATTCTTGAATTAATCAATTCTTGATTAATTCCTTCCTTATTCAATCAATTCTTGTTCTGGTTTCATTTGATTAATAATCATGACAACTCGTAATCGTGGTGCTGATGCTGACAATGAAAATGTTATCAAGAAAACCCTTGATGAACATGCAGTTACTCTTCTAAGGGTAGATGCTCAACTACAGAAGAATGATACCAATTTTGCTAATATCGATGTTAATTTTGCTAATATTAACACAATGTTGTCAAAATTGACTGAAGAACTTGCCAAGATCAATAATGGGAATGCCTTAAATAGTCTGCAACAGGTTTCCTCAGGATCAAAAACTGAGAAATCTGATCAACCAAAGATTCATAGAATTGGAAAGATTGATTTTCCAAAATTCGATGGTGATAATGTAGATGACTGGTTGTATAAGTGCGAACACTTTTTCTCTATTGATGATACTCCTGATAATTGTAAGGTTCGTTATGCTGCAATTCATATGGAGGGAAATGCTGTTAAGTGGCATCAGGGATTTATGAAAACTCAAAGAGTCCCTATCTCTGAGATATTGTGGAAAGATTATTCTGAGGCTGTGGTGGCTAGATTTTCTGATGTTATGTTAGAAGATGCTATGGGCACTTTAACATCCATTGTTCAAGAAGGTGAGTTAGAAGATTTTTGTACACAATTTGATGCTTGTCTTTTGAAGGTATCTATACCTGAGGTGTATGCTGTAAGCATTTTTCTAAAAGCTTTAAAACCAGAAATTGGAGGCCATGTGAAAATGTTTCAACCCACCACAATGAAACAGGCCTATCATTTAGCAAAGATTAAGAATGCAACCAACAAAGCCATTAATCTGTCTAACCCCAAACCTTTCAACCGTTATAATAATAATAATAGTAGCACTTATAATAAAACCTTTACCTCAACTTATAAACCTCCTGTTAACACATCCCATTTACCATTACTTCCTAGTCCACCCCTTAACAAGAAACTTCCCTTTAATAATGATAATAATAAAAACACTTACAAAACCTTGACCAGAAAAGAAATAGAGGAAAAGAGAGCAAAGGGTGAATGTTTTGGTTGTGGGGAAAAATATTCACCAACACATAAGTGTAAGAATAAACAACTGTTTGTTCTTGAACTAGATGGTGAAGATGAAGAATTAGAATTTATGTGTGTTTAAACTTAAGCAAGAAGAACTAGTCCAGCAATGGAATGAATCTGAACCACAGATTTCAATCCATGCTATGACTGGAGTGCCTTCTTTCTCCACTATGAGAATAATTGGTACCATAGGTACAAGACAGCTTCATATCTTAATAGATTCAGGCTCCACTCACAATTTTATTGATGAGAATTTAGCCAAGAAGTTAAAATGTTTCAGGAAGAAAATTTTGGGCATGAAAGTTTCTGTTGCCAATGGCAAATCTCTGGACTGTGTTGACATGTGTCCAGACTTTGAATGGGCCATGCATGGGTCATGGTACAAAACTGATGTGCTAGTCCTGCCCCTGCAGAGTTATGACATGGTCCTTGGCATTCAATGGCTTATGACCTTAGGGGACATATTATGGAATTTTAAAGAACTAACCATGGAATATAAGGTGGGCAATTCTTGGCATAAACTGAAAGGTTATGCTAATAATGAAGTGACCATGTGTTCAACTGAAAAATTATTTGCCATGATGGGTCACAAGGATACAATTGTGGATGCTCAGTTGTTAAGCTTACAAGTGGGAGCAGATGATCAGTTCCAACATGCTGCAAAGGTATTGGAAGCTGATAAGAATGAGGCTATTGATGAGTTGTTAAATCAGTATGAAGAAGTGTTTCAAGAGCCTGTTGGATTACCTCCCTCAAGAAGCTGTGACCACAGGATTATCTTACAAAATGAGGGTACTGTGATCAATGAGAAACCTTACAGGTATCAAGCCCTGCAAAAAGATGTTATTGAGAAGACTGTTCAAGAAATGCTACAAGCAGGAGTGATCAGAAACAGTACTAGCCCATTTGCTTCACCAGTAGTTTTGGTTAAAAAGAAGGATGGCAGCTGGAGACTATGTATTGACTACAGAAAGCTCAACAATGCCACCATAAAAAACAGGTTTCCTATTCCTCTTGTTGATGAACTTTTTGAGGAATTACAAGGTGCATCCATTTTTTCTAAACTAGATCTTAGATCTGGTTACCATCAAGTAAGAATGAACTGTGATGACATCCCAAAAACTGCATTCAGAACCCATCAGGGCTTGTATGAATTTACTGTTATGCCCTTTGGCCTCACAAATGCACCAGCTACCTTTCAATCCCTAATGAACTCTATTTTTCAGCCATACCTAAGAAAATTCATCCTTGTCTTCTTTGATGATATTCTCATCTATAGTAAGACTCATGCTGATCACCTAATTCATCTCAAACTTACTCTAGACCTTTTCAAAACTCATAAACTCTTTGCCAAAAGATCCAAATGTAGTTTTGGGGGCCACACTGTGGAATACTTGGGGCATTTGATCTCAGCACAAGGTGTAGCTACTGATCCAGTGAAAGTAGCAGCAATTAAGGAGTGGCCTATTCCTAAAACAATCAAACAGTTAAGAGGCTTTCTTGGATTAGCAGGGTACTATAGGAGATTTATTAAATCCTATGGCTTACTAGCTAAACCACTGACTGAACTTCTTAAAAAAGATGCCTTTGTGTGGACTGAACAAGCCACTTGTGCTTTTGAAGAATTGAAAGAAGCTTTGAGTTCTCCTCCTGTTCTAGCACTACCAAACTTTGATCTTCCATTTGTGCTAGAAACAGATGCCTCTGCTCTTGGAATAGGAGCTGTACTTATGCAAAATGGCCATCCTATATCCTACATCAGCAAAGCTTTATCTCTCAGGCAGCAAACACTCTCTGTGTATAAGAAGGAACTCTTGGCCATCATGTTTGCAGTACAATATTGGAGACATTATTTGACCAACAATAAATTTCTTATCAAGACTGATCAAAGAAGTCTTAAATATCTGATGGATCAGAAGGTAACCACCCCTTTACAACACATTTGGCTTTCTAAACTGTTGGGGTTGGATTATGATATAGTTTACAAAGAAGGGAAGGATAATATTGCAGCTGATGCTCTCTCTAGAGTACATGGTCCTACCTTATTACCTATCACCTTACACACCTTTGATCCTACACTGTTAAATGAAATCAAATCTTCTTGGGAAGTTGATGATCAGTTAAAAGACATTGTGCAGCAACTGGTACAGGGCAAAATGGTCAAAAAATACCATTGGGATGGTACCTTTCTAACAAAGAAGAATAAGTTGGTGATAGGCAAAGTGGAAGAAGTGAGACAGAAAATTCTTCATTTGTGTCATAGCACACCCTCTGCTGGACATTCTGGTGTCCATGTCACACTGCAAAGAATGAAGGAATTGTTTATTTGGAAGGGCATGTCCAAAGATGTGAGGCAGTTTATTAAAAACTGTGACAATTGTCAAAGAGGTAAGTATGAAACTGTTGCAACACCAGGATTGTTACAACCTCTTCCAACTCCTCAACACATCTTTACAGACATTTCTATGGATTTCATTGGAGGTCTTCCAAAATCCAGTGGAAAAGATACTATCTTGGTGGTTGTTGACAGACTCACCAAGTACAGCCATTTTATAGCCCTCACTCACCCATTTTCAGCAGCTACTGTAGCTCAAGTTTTCTTAGACCAAGTTTTTAAATACCATGGGTGGCCTAACACCATTGTTTCTGATAGGGACCCCATATTTGTCAGCAATTTCTGGAAGGAATTCACCAGATTGCATGGGGTATCACTGGCCATGTCCACAGCCTACCATCCTCAGTCAGATGGTCAGACTGAAGTGGTTAATCGTTGCTTAGAGACTTATTTGAGATGCATGACTATGCACAAACCAAAAGATTGGTTCAAGTGGCTGCCTTTAGCACAATGGTGGTACAATTCTTCTTATCATTCTACCATCAAGATGACACCTTTTGAGGCTCTCTTTGGGTACCTCCTCCTGTGTTTATTCCATACATACCCAAAGATGCCAAGGTTGCTGCTGTGGATGACTTGTGTAGAGATAGAGAAGAAATGATTCAGTTGCTAAGACAGACTTTGGATAAATCTAAAAACAGAATGAAACAATTGGTGGATAAGAAAAGAACTGAGAGAAGCTTTAATGCAGGTTCATGGGTATTTCTGAAGCTCCATCCTTACAGTCAAAATACTCTCAGAGCTTCAAGACATTCTAAACTCACACCAAAGTACTATGGGCCATTTCTTATTTTAGAAAAAATAGGGAGTGTTGCTTATAAATTGGATCTCCCTAAGGATGCCATGATACATCCAACTTTTCATGTCTCACTACTGAAACAGGCAAATGGTCCTCCAACTCAAGTCATTCCTTTACCCAAGGAACCAAGATTCCAGTTTGAACCTGCTGAGGTGTTACAGAGAAGATGGGTCAAAAAGGGATACAAAGGATCCTACCAAGTTCTTGTACAATGGAAGGGTCTGACTCCTGAAGAGGCTACGTGGGAAGATCTACAAGATTTGCAGCTGAGATTTCCCTTGTTCCAGTTTGATGTTGAGTCTTGAGGACAAGCCTCTCTTTGGGAGGAATGTATTGTTAGGAATAATATGTTAGTTAGAAGTTAAATGAGGAAGTTGTAATAGTTAGCATTGTTCAGGGACTATAGTTGTCAATTAGTGATTCTTGTAACGGCCATAACGGCTATATAAACCCTACTGAATAATAATTGAATCACGTTTGAGTTGATAATTTCCTTTCTCTCTGTTTCTACCTTATCACAATTCGAGACAGGCTCAAGTCTCCCATCACAAACAATATTCTGATAAACATACGATGATAGAAAACCAAAAGGAATGAACGTACCTATTTCTAAAACAAAACATAGCAGTTAGCCAGTTACTAAAATAAACTATCCACCGCCCAAGACATGGCAGAAAATTAGATAATTAGAAAACTGAAACTTAGAATGGGTCAAACCCACTAATCAGCTCCATCGCAGCACAGAACCTTAACGGGTTCGTAACATTTGACCAATGAGAGCGCAACCCTTGGCCTAGAGTGGCTAAATTACGCCACATGGGACCAGGGTGTGTAAATTGAGTCCCATCCTGTGTAATTTACACTCTTGGCCACGTGTTACACTCTAATTGGCTCCTTCAGGCCTGCGTCATTTACTCCCAAAGAGGGCTGTTTTGGCGTAAACTCTTTGGCCATGTGTCGCTTTTATTGGGGCACATTAAAATACAGAGTATAATACACGTGTTTTTATTGGTTTAGAAAATGTTTGAGTTGAAAATAATTTAGTCAAATGTTCATTTTGGTGGTTAACAGGTCTATCTTGGTGATTCAGACTGGTTATTGAAATTGTTGCATCCTATGCTTGCATTAGTTTTCTTTTTTGAATGGAAGATATCTTCAGATTTCATCTGATGAGTTTGCGATAATCACAGATTCTAGCTGGATGGTTTGTTATCGTTTTTTTTCTTGTTCTTCCTTTTTCTTGATTTTGTGCCCATGACAGGTGCAGCGAACCCCTTGTCACCGCGAATCGCGATCTTGTAGGAATGTGGGAACAAAAACTCAATTGCGGTTTTGGTCTTCTGGATAACGTGGATTAAAATCTTGGTTAGTTATTGATCTAAGGATGGCGATAATCAGCAATGGTGGATCGAAGATGTGCATTGGTCAATCAAACACTTTCAGTATAGAAATAAGAGTCAACAAAAAAGAACCATGTAATACAAAATAACGACAACAAAGGTCCATATCTAGCCTACCTGCCCCCTTCCTTTTTTGGTCCTCTTTAGCAACCCAAACACCACTTAATCAAGCTTACTGTCACCGAATTGTATATTATAAGCTATGTCATTCTAAGTTTAGAAGAGTGGCACCAGGTGTACCAGGGCGAGAGCAACATCACTTCCGATGGAGTGAGGTGATAGGCGTATATGAGGCAAACTTGAGGCGGTCTCTTATAAATGTGTGGATTTTATGGATCGAGAGGTTGTATTATAAAGAGGTTATATATACATATAAGTTATTTATATGTAAATTTTCGCTATTTGATTTGTTGAACACCGCTAACGTAGCTATATTGAAACTCTAGCGTTGGGCTCCCATTTATCAATGCGAATGCCCAGGATGGCGACAAGCATTCCATGATCCACATCCTCCACTTGGCCAGAAACTTCATTTTGTTCTATTATTGAGGTCTTAAAGCACCCAGTAAAGCCCTAGTGTTATGAGTCATATGCTTTTCCGATATCATTTTTAGTACCTATCACTTTACTTTTTTAGATGTATTGGATTTAAATAATCCTAAGTTTGGGGCATTGGTCGATAATAATCCCAACTTTGATGTTGGCCCAGGATAATCCCAGGTGAACATGTGGGTGTCAAAAATGGACCTTCGTTAAGTCTGGACTAACTGGGTTAGTTTACCTGCTGAGTTGGCATGCAGACGTGGCACGTAATGGCTTTTTATTTTTTTTTAATTTTAATTTTTTTGCCACGTCACCTTTTGTTGTGGGCCCTCCTGAATCTATAACAAACACACAAGCATCATCTACAAGCATCATCTTCTTCATCAATCCTCCCCACCCAAACCCCTTCCAACTCCCGCCGACCCTGCCGAAGCTTCCATCGCCGCCACTGTTAATAATAATAAAGGAAAATTGATTGGGAAGATTGTGAATGCTCTCGTGAGTAAAAAAAAGGAAAGAAAAGAAAAAGTAAAGAGTGAGAAGCAATAAATGTTCATTTCAGTTGTTGACCGCCATAAACAATATCCTCACAGAATCAGAGGCATGTAACCGGAAAAATTTTCTTTTCTTTCGTCTGTTCCTTTTTGGCCTTGGGCAATTTTCGGGACGAAAATTCTTTCAACGGGGGGATGATGTGACACCCGACAAACTCAGGTTGGTAACAATTGTCAAACTAGTAAGTCTACCTTAGCGAGTCATTCATATCATATACTTAACCGGGTCAGTTGAGTCGTTTTGATGATCCGGGGAATCATTGGGAGTCGGTCCATAACCATGTGTATAAGGATTGGTGATTGGTATAATCGCCGGGTATAATGCACACACGCGAGTCTCGAGTCCCGGGAATTGGTGAACGAATGTGAACGTGTTAGTTATCATGCATTTTGTGTTTATAATCATTATATAAATTGTCGGTATGTGAATACGTGCTTATATAGGTTAAAATAGTGTTTAACGCGCCAAAAACCCAAAACCACCTGCAGGGGGCGAGTAGTATTTGTACTTGTCCCCAACAGGGGCGAGTAGAAGATAATTGGGGCGAGTACAAATCGTACTCGTGTGTAATAATTCGTACTCGTGTGTAACAACTGGAACGAATAGAAACACCTATAAATACCACCCTTGACTTGTTAAACACCATTTGTGAAACCCTAACTCGCCCCAAACCTCTCCCACAATATAATCAACCTCCGAAACTCGTTTTTGCTCAAAAACCCATTATTTCCCAAGTTTTCACATTCTCCTTAGCAAAATCCAAGGTGTGTTAACCTTCCTAAACCTTTACCATGTTGTTATTTTGATCCCTAAAGGTCCAGACCTGGTTAAAACATGTTTGTGTCTTTGAAAACCTTTAAAATCAATTATAAAACAAGTCTAATCCTTTAATATGTGTTCTATGTGGTGTATTCATGCAAGTAATGATTTTTATGATTAAAACATGGAGATTGTTATGTGTTTGATGTCTTTCTGATATAAATGAGTTGTTAGCATGTTTATCTAGGAGTTTGAGGGTTATTTGTGATGTTTTGATGATGATATGCGTTTTGACCTGTTTGGGCGATTTAGGAGGATTTAGGGTGTTATGATATGATTCGTTGATGAAATGATGTTAGGGTTTGTATTAGGATGATGTAATAACAGTAGGATGATGATTTACAATGTTGTTATGTGATGAAATCTGGATATTTGCCATTTAGGGTAAGTTATGCATGTATGATGTAATGTTTTCATAATAAGATTCCGTTTTAGGAAATACTCGCAATTAGGGTGTTAGACTGAGGATAAATTGGGGGTTTTCATTTAGGATATGTTGCTTGATGATTTTGGATTGAGGTTGGGTGTTTTTACATGTTTCGGATCTGATTTGGAGGGTTAAACGCGCGAAATGAGGTTTTGGAGCTGCAGGGGGCGAGTACAAATCGTACTCACCTGTCCAAGGGGCGAGTAAACTTCTACTCGTGTGTATTGCATGCCCTTTCAAATCGTACTCGCCTGTTTATTTCCTATTCGTGTGTTTTGATGCCTAATCGTGTGTTTTGCTGCTATAAGTGTATTTTGATATCCTGAAACATGGTTTGACACCTAGGAACATGTTAGGAACCCCGTGGCATGTCTAATAGCCTGATAACACGTTTTCGGACTCGTAAATGCATTAGATGAACTGTATGCTAGACTTGATGAACTTGTGTGCATGTTAAGTGTATGTTTGCATATGATTGCATGATTTCTTGTTCTTGGTTAACACGTGGGATGTCGGATCACCAATGGGATGTCGGGTCTTGTCTGGTGTGGTCAGATTAACGGTCAAACATGTTTTTAAACGTACTTGGTTATGGTCTGGACATTCGGGGACTAGTTAACCTGCGGGGTATTAGTCTGGGTACTTATATACGTCTTATGATAGGTCGCCGCTATTCGGGGCTATCATAGCTTGTTGGTTAAACTGTTTTTCAAGAAACACAACCTAAGGTGAGTGTCACAGCCCCACTTTTACTGTTTTGCTTTCTGGGGAGAAACATGCTTTATACTTACACTTCTTAAAGGTCATGTTATACTATGGTTATTGTTGTTTACTATACGGGCGTTTCATCAGGAAGTCCCAGGGGGAAACCATGAATATGTGGGTATACATAACGGGGGAAATGTGCATAGATCTATTGGGCTTGACTAACCCCACCCGACGGCAGGATGTCGGGCGGGTGCATATTGTCTCTAACTTTTGTAGTCACCGATGATGACGGTGATTTATACATTCCGGACATACTTATCGAGGTTACATGTCAGTAATGGTTTCCAACTCGTAGTAGTAACGATACTTAATGTCTAGCTAACGTTTTTATAACATAGTATTAACGGGAATGATCTTTTCATACTTATGGAAACACTTTTGTAAAACCTGTGAACTCACCAGCATTATATGTTGACATTTTTTTGGCATGTTTTCTCAGGTCGCTAAGGTTGCAGTCATTGGATTAGGCGCACGGGGTTTTGCACGACGTCTAGGGTTCTAGTGCAGGTTTTGAATAAATGTTTTCAGACTACGTTTATGTCTTTTGATTGTAAACAAGATTATGCTTCCGCTGTTGGGTTATGTTTTTAAAACTTAACGTTTTGGTTTACGTATCTTACATTTAGTTGTTGTTTATTGTGACCGTTGACTTGGATCCTGGTGTGTCACACGTCTCGCGGTAAAACCCCGCAAGTGAAAATTTGAGGGTGTGACAGTCAACTAGCCAACGATGCGATAAAAATATTCCGGGTGAACCTAACCTATTTTGGTATTTTTATTTTCATCAAACGACCGATTTCAATCCAAACCAAATAAAATTTAAAACGCTATGTTTTGATCCAAACTTATTTTGCTCATCGCCTATACTTGATCTATTCTTGCCCATCACCCATGCCTGCCCAACCCGCACAATTTACGTGTCTTAGTAACAATTTTTGTGAAAATATACACCACAATAGAATTACCCATATATTTACGTGAAATTTTATTATTATTATTATTATTAATATTATTATTATACTTTATATGCAACATCACAATCTTGACCAATGGATTGTATACATGCTAATGTGATCCCAACAATCACATCAAGTTTTTTTTTTTTTTTTTGAACGGTATATTTCATTAAAAAACAACCCACGAAACGGGGCAGCACAACACACAAACACAAACCAACTACATAAAAACAAAATTACACCAATCGTCCCAAGATAAAGACCATTTCTTAGCTCTATGTTTAGCCCAATTGAAACCTAACGCTCTAACTTCGCTGATGATATCTTCCATTCTCGCCTTCTTACTTTGAAATTTTAACCGGTTCCTAGCCCTCCAAATACTCCAACAACCAATAATGATTAAGCCATAAAAGATATCTCTCGCAATCCCCGACAGACCAACGGACTTATGGATACCAAACAGGTCCTTAACCGAAAACGCAAACAGATTCTGGACCTTACACGAGGACAAAACATGCTGCCAAAGGACAGAAGCGAAAATGCAACCCGTAAACAAGTGGTCTACCGACTCATCCGCTTCTCCGCATAACGAGCACGAAACCTCCTGAATCTGAATACCCCTCTGTCTCAAGGCTAAAGCTGTAGGAATGTTACCCATCTCCACTTGCCACCCGAAAAAATTGCACTTTTTCAGAATCCATTTAGACCACTCATAAACCGAGCGATCGCTGCAATCCAAACTGCTGTACAAAAGATTCCGAACTGCAGCCACTGAAAACCCCTTGTCTGTTGCACCAATCCACACCTAACCGTCAGGCGAATCCGAAAGTACAACAACATCAACCAGGCTGTCAATGACAGCCCATTCTGCCCCTTCTTCAGTCGAAACCAACGGCCTTTTCCAACCCTAAACCCTCGAAGTGTTATCGCCCAAACGCAGCAACCTATCACTAATCACACACCTTTTGGACGATTCTAACCGAAATAAGCACGGGCAAATGGAGCTCAGCGGCTCATTCTGTAACCAAGGGTCTGTCCAAAAAGCAATATTGTTCCCGTTGCCCACTTTACCTTTGATAAATCTCCGAAGCGGCAGCCCCAAAACAACCTTGCGATTGAGGACCTTGACTATATTATACCACACACCATTAATAGCTCTACAAACTGGTAAGAAATCCCAGCAGCGAGCGGTAACATGCAGACTAGCCACCACTATGCGCCAAAGATTATTGGTCTCCGTCTTGAACCGCCACCCCCACTTGGAGAGTAACGCCACATTGTTGAAGTTCAACTTGCATAAACCAAGACCCCCAAGCTTCTTAGGAGAACAAACTCTATCCCACGCCACCCGGTGCATCTTGTGCTCCTCTTTCGACCCACCCCAAAGGAAGTTTCTAATAAGTGCCTGCAAATCCTTAACAACTTTGCACGACGCTTTATAGAGAGAGAAAAAATAGGAAGGAATTCTCTCCAAAACAGATTTCATGAGAGTAACTCTCCCACCAATCGAAAGACAATCAGCCTTCCATTTGGATAAACGGGACTCAAAACATCATAAATCGGCCTCCAATTATTGATACGGTTCATATTAGCCCCAACCGTTATGCCTAAATACTTAAACGCGAGAGACCCAACCTCACAACCCACAACTTTGGCTCTATCCGCAATCTCCTCATCGCTCACCCCAATACCAAAAAGACACGACTTCGCAAGATTGATCTTCAAGCCGGAACAAAGGTAAAAATTACGAGGAATTCTAACCACGTTCGTAATACAAGATTCCGACCACTCACCAAATATAATATCATCGTCCGCAAAGAGAAGGTGAGAGGGTTTAGGACCTCCAAAAGGAAGAGAAACACCTTTAATAAAACCTTCTTCTAGAGCCTTGTTTAGCATGCAAGTAAGCGCCTCCATGACAAAAAGGACAAGGAATGGCAAAATCGGGTCACCTTGGCGCATCCCTTTCCCAAAAGAAAATTCAAACGTCGGTGACCCATTAACAAGAACCGAAGAGCGAGCCGACATAAGAATAGCCCTAATCCAAGAACACCAAACCGGGGAAAAATCCATTTGCGCAATAATATCAAGAATGAAATTCCAATTTACTTTATCATAAGCCTTCTCGAAGTCAACCTTAAAGAAAAAAGTTTGTTTCTTAAACCGCTTACTCCAAGTAATAACTTTGTTCAAAATAAGCGGACCGTCCAATATAAATTTGCTTTTCAAAAAAGCCGATTGAGCATTAGAGATCACCTTACCCACCACCTTTTTGAGCCGATCGGAGAGAATCTTGGATATAGTTTTACTGATTATCCCAACAAGACTAATGGGCTTGAAGCTATTCAAATCGATAGAGTCGCACCCTTTAGGAACCAACGTGATGAAAGACGATCCGCATCCCACATTAATGACACCACTGCTGAAAAAATACTCCATAATCTTCATAAAATCTTGTTCGAACAGGTACCAGAAATGTTTGATAAACTTAACATTGAACCCATCGGGACCCGGGGCTCTATCCTCGCCACAACCAAACACCGCTTCTCTGATCTCTGCAGCAGAAAACCTCCCGATTAAGAGCTCATTGTCAGCCGCTTCTACTCTCCCAATATTGCTACAGACCAGATTGGGGCGAACCGGGTAATCCTCAACGAAACGAGTTCTGAAGAAATTAAAGATCTCTTTTTTAACAAGGGTGGGAGCCGAAACCCACGACCCTTGAATCATGAGACCAGGAATATTATTACTTGCTTTCCTGCAGTTCACAATCCCATGAAAAAAGCGCGAATTCTCGTCTCCATCGATAGCCCAATGCACCCGGTATAAAAAGAAACTTATAAAAAAGGAGAAAAAAAAGGAAGCAAACAAATAAGTTTAATGGGCTTACTTCTATCAGGAAACATATACTTGGCCCAGTAAAGACATCTAGATGAAATGGAGGCCCTGTGCATTGCCTAAAATATCTTTTTTTTTTAACTCCAAAATCCTTGTTTTGACTCAACACTCCAAAACCCTAGGTTTACTGTGTGGATAAACTTTTAATCTGCGAGATTTCAGGTATTTAAAATTAATAATAGTTTTTTACCACACGAGATTCCATGTATTAAATTGATTGTGTTTTTTTTTTCTCAAGTAAACATCTACTATTATTCGTTAATGTAGCATTCCTCTCAACAAAATAATAATATAATCTCTACTACATTATAAAGGAGGAGTGATGGCTAAATGTGTCCAAATTGACAAATTTAAGATGGCATCCCAAATGTCTCAAGTGTAATCCTCAAGTTTTTACCTCATTTCTTCCAAATTTACCATTATGTACCATCTTTGATACCTATTATACAATCCCAACTTGCCATGCTCCTCTCTTCATCACCATTAGTTACTAGTAGAGAACCCGCGCGTTGCTGCGGGGGTGACAATTTCCAGCAAGATATGTGTTCCATTAGCTAGGGGTCACATTTTTACATAACTTTTGGCTATCTAGAGTAGTTGCACTTTTTGTACCATCATGTAGATATTTGTTCCAGCGTACTCCCTACAAAACACACTACAAAGTACCCGATGACTTTCATCAAATCAAAGAATATTCACGTTCTCAAGCCCATTCTTGGAAAAACTTTAGTACTATTACAAATAGCAGAAAGTGTACACACATTAGCAAAAAATTATTGAAATTATAAAAAGTAACACCTAATAAAAAAAGCTGAGATCCGAGATGCCGGTGGCGAAGTTTGGTTCTCGAATCGGTGGGTGTTGGACTCAATTTTTTTTCAATCGGTAGTGACCGGAAGATCAAATCGGTAGGGCCCGAACTCAACCCGGACTCAATTTACCTACGAAAATCGCGATATTCCACCACTGCGCCAAAAAACGGTGGGGGCCGGGGGCCCCTCGGCCCTCAAGAAGTTTTGTCCCTGCGATAAGCATTGGCTAAGTTTTAGCAGAAGCGAGGATTAAGAAACTAAGGACTTTGTGATAGACGTAGAGTAATGTTAGATCCATATCCAAGTTTGTCATCATTCATGCAACTTTACTTTCTTCTTTTAATAGTAACAATAGCTAAACATGTGAGTTTAGGGACAACCCACATCCTATTCATCTTTCTGCAAAGGACCACGGTACAAAACACAACATTACTACAACATATAATCAAATGTTATTGAAATGAACTGGGAATTAATTAGGGGATGTGGAAGAGACAACGATGTTATTGAAAGCTGGAATGATATAGAATTACTTGCATTAGTCATTTGTACAATTGTAATCAAATGTTGCACATAGGGGTATAAATGGAAGGATTTGGCAAAAAGATAGTTGTTTACCTTGTGACCTTTTGTATGCCACCTGAAAATTGACATGAAGTGACTATTTTAGCCATCTCTCCTCCTTTATAATGTAGTATAGATTAGTGAAATCCCCCATTGTAATTGAATGTCTAAAATGAATAATGAGACCCTCCATTAAATTGAATAGAATTTCATCATGTTAATCTTTTGTTAAAATTAATAATAAGTTGGTAGAGAAAAATTGTAAGACCTTCTGCATAGGATACATGATTTTTTTCTAGATTATAAGTTTGGTCTACACACACGTATTTTAATCTTTAATTGATAAAGAAAACTATGAAAGCAATTTTGGAAATAACTTTTGGTATTGTAGATAGACTTATGAATTAAACGACGTCAATGAGTTTGGTGATAAATATTCAAGTTTATAACACCATCATTGATGCTCAATGTCGTCACGGTTACAAAACAAAAGCAGTTGAAATTCTAAAAATATGCAGAGGATTAAGGCCTAATAAGTTACCTTATACGCCACTGTTAAACACATATTGCAGAAAAAATGATACTAACACGGCCTTTGTTTTGTTTATTAAGATGGTCAATGATGGAGAAAAACCTGACCTATAGACTGAAACTGCAATAATGATCTTGGAAAAGATGACGGAAAGAGGAGTATTATATGATGTTGCGGTATATAATTGTAGTTTTCAGCCATTTATTTTTATCTCCAAAAAACAAGGAGTAACCAAGGCGATCTTTGAGGGTTCAAATAGTTTGTGCGACATATAAACATGAATCCTTAATATAAACGTATATTTTGATCATTTAGAGAGGAAATTGGAAACAAAAACATAGTATTAAAGAACTTTAAAGCTCAAATCAGTACACGCGCACCAAAAATATCAACAACAAATACGTATGTAAATATAAAGTATATAAAGAGGATGACATAGATCTCATAGAGAAGAAATTGCAACGAGTAACGGGTAGCCCATAACACGGATATCGTCAACCCCTACATATATCTATCTATACAGACACATTTAGAAAGACGCTACGAATGACATGTAATCACATTTATAACAAACTTGTTTGAAACCCGAAATGGGTGGTGGTTCGTTATAGATATCATAATTGAATCTGATATCAGTTGAGACACCCGCTGCAACGCGTGTGCATTCCCACTAGTAATAATAAAAGTGTGAACATTGTTTATTATTTTGTGAAGCAACATTGTATAAACTTTGATAGGGGTATGTAAATTAATTGAATGCATATGAAAAATAGTGTTTATGAAAGCTACTATAGAAGCATTGTCCTAACTAGGGAATGTTTATGAAAAATAATGTTTATGAAAACACAAACAATACATCACAAAGTGTGGTCACCAAAGGTTCGCTGATAACTTTCGATCCTGGGTTACCATCTCAGATTTGTTAAATACTATCAAAACACTATCTAAAATATCATATTTGAATAGAACACTACCCTAAGGTACCCTAACACTTTTTTTTTTAACTTTTAAAAATAAATTACACATGCATTTTAATTTAAAATTTAATTTAAATAAAAAAAATCAAATACATAATTCAAATTAAAGGAAATACATAATTCAAAAGAAATACATAATTAAGTTGAATACATAAACCTCTTTCGCCATTCGAATCACATCCCCGTATTTCGAAACATGTTTAAAACTTTGTGCTTAATTTGCCAAATTGAAACATGTTTAAAACTTTGTACTCAATTTTAGCCACTTAAATGCCTTCGTCTTCACTTGGCTCACCCACGCCATTCATGACCTCATTGTATAGATCGTGAAACAGCAGTGTCTTATTCTTTAAATCGGCTCACTTTGAACTAAGTTGGTGTGGGGTGCGATCGGTTTCACCACCCATATAATAGGTGAAAGCGAGCAAAAATACTACGCCATAACGAACGACCGCTCTCATTAGGCACCATCTCATCAACGTTCACCCAGGTCCTAGCCAAGGTTATCTCTTCCTTCTCGGTCCATCTTCGTGCCATTTGAAGGATGGTATTTATTATTATTTTTTAAATAAAATGGACGTAAAGGTGAAGAAATAGTGAAGAGTGGACATAGGGTGAAAAATAGGTTAAAAAAATGGGTGCATTTATAGTGAAAATAGGTTATAATTTAAAAAAAAAAGTTAACGGTAATTTTTTTTTTACCATTTGAATCACTAAATATCACCAATTCCTTTGGTTTGCACCACCCATTTTATGTACCCGATTTGCCTATCCCAACCAGAGAGGGTAGCGAGATCGACACCTTCCACCCTAATGAATTCATTTGAATAAATTGTATATGGTCTAATTTTGGTAATCTTAAATTCGTCAACGAAGATAATAGGTCAAAACATACGACTATTTTAATATTTGTTAGCTTAAAAAATGTTCAAATTTGGTAACACCACCCGCTACCACTGCTTGCCTCCACCACCTAATTGTCATCGACTACGTGCCTCCACAACCTGTGACACCCGACATGTTTAGGTCAACATTTTATAAACACATAAGTCTACCTTAACGAAAAACGTTTATTAAACATACTTGACGGGGTCAGTCGAGTCGGAACACAGTCCGTATTGTCCAGGGTTCAATGATTCGGAGGATCATTGGGTTAATTACACACACACACACACGTAACGAGTCCCGTTGTTGGTGAATTACATAAACTAATTAAGTGTATGTGTAGACTAATTGTCGTATGGTGGATTATATGCTTAGATGTGTTTAAATGATGTGTAGATAATCATTCGTGCTTAAATATGCTAAACATAGACTAAGGTTGCATGCTCGTATGTTAAGGTGCGTTAAAATGCGTTAAACACGACAAACTGGAAAACTAGGAAAAACATAAGTCCTGGTTCGACCACATCGAGTGGGCGAACCTGGAAATTAATCTTGGTTCGACCCTTAGCAAAGGGGCGAACCTGGAATGTGGAAATGAAAAAGTTTCATTCGACCAGAACATGCCCATTCGACCCTGTGAAAGGGGCGAATGTGGGTACATTCGCCCAGGTGAAAGGGGCGAATGTGGACATAGTATAAATACCACACTTTGTCATTTTTCACCATTTCACAAACCCTAAACGCCTCTAAACACTCTCTAGCAACTTTAAACATTGGGGAAGAAGTTTTGCTCTTGTTTTCCTATAATCTAACCTACAAACATCTTCTACACAAAGATCTAAGGTGTGTTCTTCATTATAAATCATTTTTAAAGCATTTCAATTCGTTTTCATTAAACCCCAAGAGTCCAAATCTGATTCAAACATGTTTTCATGGATAAAAACCTTCCTAATATCTTTCTAAACAAAACCTATTCATAAACAATGAGTTTTCATACAAATTAACATGTGTTAATGGCGTTTTATGTGGTGTTATGTATTGTTTGATGATTGATTGCTGTATAGATGTTATAACAATGATCTAGGACTGTTATTGATGATGATTTATGATTGAGATAGGTTACAATTGATTATTAATGATGTTATGTTCATTTTGGGGATTTTGGGTTAGATCTAGGGCTTGTTCATGATGATAATGATAAGGATATGATTGGGGGTTTCTTGTTCATGATAATCTGAGTATATTAAGTTGATTATTGATTGATTTTAGAAAGTTTCCTAATTGGGTAAAGATTGCATGCGTTTGATGTGACATCTCCATAATTTGCTATTTCGGGTAACTTGTAAAACGAACGGATTTCGGGATAAAATTGGTAGGGTTTTGTAGGAATATGTTAATGATAGTTGACTGCTGTGATTGGTGATGTTTCGTGATGTTTTCGGACCGTTTAGATGCGTTTTATGAAGTGCTGATGCAAACGGGCGAACGTGGCTCTCATTCGACCCTTCGTGTGGGCGAACGTGGCTCAAACGGGCAAACGTGGCTCAAACGGGCGAACGTGGAACAAAACGTGGCTCAAACGGGCAAACGTGGCTCAAACGGACGAACGTGGAAATGGGACAAACCACATTCGACCATCTGATGTCCGGAATGAGATTTTTGATGCAAACTAAGTGTTGTATGCTTGAAACTTATGTGTTAACTTTATGTGCATGACTAATTGATGTAATGGGTCACCAACGGGATGTCGGGTCGGTCTGGGATGTCCGGTCAACGTTCAAACACACTTTAAACACATAGAGTCAAGATTTGGACAATCGGGGACTAGTTAGCCTTCGGGTTAGTAGTTATCACACTTATGTAAACTCATTAATAGGCTGTTAATTGTCGGGAGTATCATACACGGGTTGGATCTCTAGTTATCAAGAAGACGCACTCTAAGGTGAGTTTCACGGCCCCTCTTTTATACTCTTTTCTCTCAGGGGAGAAGCATGCCACACGTTTTAACAATGCAACGTTTATGATTTGAAAACGCAACTCTTATGAAACTTACCACTTTTGGAAACGTAACACTTTTAGAAACATGACGCCTTTTGGGAATGTAACTCTTTTAAGAAACGTGACACGTTTGGCACTTGGCATATTTAACATTGGCACTTGACACTTTTAAACATTGGCATTTGGCATATTTAAACATTAGCACTTGACATTTTTAAACATTGACACTTGGCATTTGGCACTTGGCGCTTGGCACTTATTTACTATACGACGAAACCTAAGTCCCTATTGAAACCATGAATGTGCGGGGCACAACGGGGGAAATGTGGATAGATCTATTGGGCGTGACGAACCCCACCCGACGGCTGGGAGCCGGGCGGGTGCATATTGTCTCTACTTGACACTTGGCACATGGGCAGCAACTCAAGCAACGTTTGTCAGTAATGGTCTTAATAACACAGTCGTAGTAGTAAGGGAATGTTTGTTATTTACTTGGAACTTTTTCACACTTGGCACTTTATGAGGAATCGCTTTACACATGAAAACGTTTACGAACTTAAAACCTGTGAACTCACCAGCATTATATGTTGACGTCTTTTTGGCATGTTTTCTCAGGTCGCTAAGGTAGCAGCGTTGAGTTTAAGCGCACGGAGTCTCACGGCGTCTAGGAATCATAAGCATGTTTTGTTAAACATTTCAGACTTTGAGTTTTACTTTTGAGTTGTAATAATACATTTTGCTTCCGCTGTGTTAGAACGGGTTTTTTTTAAACTCAATGGCAGTTTACATTGTTTTCATATCATATAGTGTCGTTTATTGTGACCGTTGACTTGGATCCTGATTTGTCACGCGCCTCGCGGTAAAACTCCGCAGGTGGAAATTTGAGGGTGTGACACAACCTATTGTTGCCGATGCCAGCATTACCAACATCACTTTGTAGCCGCCGCCTCCACCATGACCACCACCTAGTAGTTGTTGCTACCGTTGAAACCACCTTCGTCATCTCAACTAGCCAACGATGCGATAAAAATAATTCCGGGTTAACCTAACCTATTTTGGTATTTTTATCTTCATCAAACCACTCATTTCAATCCAAACCAAATAAATTTTAAGACGGTATGTTTTGATCCAAACTTATTTTTCTCATAGCCTATACTAAATTTATTTTGGTCCATCACCCAATCCTATGCAACCCGCACAATTTACGTGACTTAGTTTCAATTTATGTGAAAGTATACACCCCAATACAATTAGCCATATATAATATATATACAAAGTTGGGGGTAGATTTATACTTTATAATTTATATGCAAGATCACAATCTTGACCAATAGATTGTATACCTGCTAATGTGAGATTGTGATCCCATCAATCACATCAAAAAGTTTAAAAAGAAAGTTATAAAAAAAGGATGCAAACAAATAAGTTTTATGGGCCTACTTCTATGAGGAAAGGTATTCTTGGCCCAGTAAAAGACATCTAGATGAAATGGAGGCCCTGTGCATCGCCTAAAATATCTTTTTGACTCCAAAACCCTAGGTTTACTGTGTGGATAAATATAATATATATACAAAGTTGGGGTTAGATTTATACTTTATAATTTATATGCAAGATCACAATCTTGACCAATAGATTGTATACGTGCTAATGTGAGATTGTGATCCCATCAATCACATCAAAAAGTTTAAAAAGAAAGTTATAAAAGAGGATGCAAACAAATAAGTTTTATGGGCCTACTTCTATGAGGAAAGGTATTCTTGGCCCAGTAAAAGACATCTAGATGAAATGGAGGCCCTGTGCATTGCCTAAAATATCTTTTTTTTACTCCAAAACCCTTGTTTCGACTCAACACTCTAAAACCCTAGGTTTACTATGTGGATAAACTTTCAATCTGCGAGATTTCAGGTATTTAAAATTAATAATAGTATTTTAACACACGAGATTCCATGTATTAAATTGATTGTGTTTTTTCCATGTAAACATCTACTATTATTCGTTAGTGTAACATTCCTCTCAACAAAATAATAATATTAATAATACAATAATATTAAAAGTGTGAACATTGTTTATTATTTTGTGAAGCAACATTGTATAAACCTTGATAGGGTATGTAAATTAATTGAATGCTTATGAAAAATAGTGTTTATGAAAGCTACTATAGAAGCATTGTCCTAGCTAGGGAATGTTTATGAAAAATAATGTTTATGAAAGCTACTACAGAAGCATTGTCTTTGATTTATCATACTACAGTTCATTAATAGTTTGTGGGGTTACTATGGTTAAAAGGGTAAATTGTATTTTCTTTGATTGATCATACTCAAGTAGTTCATTAATAGTTTGTGGGGTTACTATGGCTAAAAGGGTAAATTGTATTTTTCTTTCATTTATCATACTTCAATTCATTAATAGTTTGTGGGGTCCACCTTGGGCTTATAGCTCAGTGGTCATCATGGAGGTGATGGAAGACTCACCTAATTTGGGTCATGAGTTTGACTCTTGATTCCACCGGGTTTTACCCGTTTGTCAGGTAGGTGGCGGATCGGGTTTTCCTCGGGACGTGCTTGCGTGGGCTTAGGGGGCCCCTTATGCCCGGGTTGGGCCCGCCTTGGGCTACCTTTTGCTAATGGGTGCCGCATAAGAATAACTCCTAGGTTTAGTTGGACGTTATAAAAAATATAGGTTGTGGGGTTACTCTATGGTTAAAAGGGGTGAATTGTATTTTTCTTTGATTTATCATACTTAAGTTCATTAATAGTTTGTGGAGTTACTATGGTTAAAAGGGTAAATTGTATTTTTCATGAGGATTTGACTCTGTGTTGTTAATTTTAACACTGCAGCATGGCTCATGTGAATCGTTTTGAGCCATTGATCGATGATTATCTTTTCATGATCTTCTTAAAGCTCGACTTTCTAGAGCTCAGGAATGCAAGAGCTGTTTGTACTCGTTTTAGGCGTCTAATCAGTAGGGACGAAAGATTCAGTAGAATGTACACTGAGGAAGGGGCTCGATCCATATATCAATTCACGTCTGGATTTGACGGGCATGCTCCACAAAATCATTTGATCATGATCCTCCAGGAAAATGATCACGGCACAGTGACTTTCCGTGTTTCCTTCACTGATTTACAGGACCCAACTGATGCTCAGTTAGTGTGTGTATGGAACAATAACATCATTTTTGCTGTTAGACACGTGGGGTTGATCGTTTACAATATTTGGACAATGAAAAAGGCTCAAATCAACTTTGTGGATTTTGATTTGGGATATAGTTTTGTAACAACAGGGACAAAAGTAGTCCAAGAGCCTTATGATAATCTGCACTACAGGATAGGTGTGTTTTATAGATAAGAGGAAGAAAGGCGTTTAAAATTCTACTTGTATAACTTTATCGATATGGCCCTGGTGACTGATTTCGCGCGGGTGGTGGATCATTTCACTGCTGGGGAGCTTATTTCATCCGGTGTATATGTCGGAGCAAGATGATTTTCTAATGGACGAACCTCTGATGGGGTTGGAAGACCTAGAGCTAGATGACGAACCATATTTTCTTATGGGTCATGAGTATAATCTTGTTCGCGAGTTCTTTTCGTGTAATGATGGATTCCTTGTGGCTGTGGATTTGCTCCAAGCTCCACATGGAGGAGATCAGATATACGACAGAATTGTAAGGACCACTCTTGCTTCAATCGACCGTGTCCCAGGCTCCCGCTATCATTTATTGTCTCATATGCCAGAATACCTGATCCTTGATGAGGCTCGTAAGGAATGCCAGGATGAGACTGGGAAGGTCGTACGAGCTCCTCCTGTGATGGTACGAAAGAGCTGTGCCGGGGAAACTCAAGCTCCTGGTCGGACCCACTTTCTTCATCCGTCATATGCAAGCTCTTTCTCGCAGATTGTTCTTTCTTGTGTTCTTTGCTGCTTCTTCGTTGGACAACTACGGGTTTTCTTTTGCACAACAAGCGGTTTATTGGGGGAGTAGTTGCCTGTGATGATTTGTGCAAATCTGTCCAGGTAGGTTAATTGGGCAAAAACTGGTTTTGTGTCAACTGTTTCCTTTAATTTTGCCCACACCTCATCTACATTTATATCTTCGCAACCAATCTTCGCATGTTTGAAGTCAAGCTTCCTCTAG
The DNA here is from genome assembly GCA_028751855.1 of Ambrosia trifida. Taxonomy (NCBI): domain Eukaryota; kingdom Viridiplantae; phylum Streptophyta; class Magnoliopsida; order Asterales; family Asteraceae; genus Ambrosia; species Ambrosia trifida. The sequence continues at coordinate 73,257,859 of CM054123.1, read as the reverse complement.
AACACGTCTATCGAGAACAAATGGATTTCATGACCTGAAAACGATAACATATGTTAGAAAGTTAAACCATGTAATAAATTATGTAGTAAAATCATATGGTCACTAGTATTAATTACTGTCAACTTGTAACTACTTGAGACGACAAGCACATGGCAAAGCAAAACTTTTAAAAAGCTGGCATCCACAAGTGTTATGGTATTTGCGCATGGACGCTTGCAAACGTTGGATCTCATGGTGTATTAGGTCAAGTGCATGTTTGCTAACCTTCCGAAGTAACTTATCAAGCAATGACTGCCTCTTGTGGTGGTTCATTGTTTTTCTTGGGTTGTCTTCAAAACATTTTTTAATGTCTCTATATTGCTTATCAACCATCTGATCGACGAACTTCACAATTGTCGACAACGAGTTGAGATTGCCTGGACAGTAACTTTTTATTTTTGCATGCATGCCCTCAACTCTGTTGGTTGTGGTCTGGCGGAAGTTCAGCGTTTCATTAGTCCATGCAGACACAAACTTTTGACGGTACTGGTCCAACCAGTTATTTTTCGTGTAATAAAAAACCTCTGAAAAATATAACCATAACTTGTCAGGCGTGTGTATGTAAACAAGTACGTATGTAATTATGTAAAAGTACTCACGTTGACGACCAATCTTTTCCATATAGCCTACCAGCATGTTCTTTATCATCTCCAACAGCCAAACGTAGTTACCAAGCTTCTCAGAAGAAAGAAACGTATAGGCAACTGAAAATGACTGGTTTGTCGATGCCATACCCACAACCTGAACAAACGCCATATTGTACACGTTTGTATTGTAGGTGGTGTCAATCATCAGCACATGCGGAAATTCGCACCACATAGTAGACGAATGTTTGTGAACGAAGAAAATATCCGTGAGAGCGTTCGTGGTGTCATTTGCACGCGTGTAGTAGGTGAATTCTCTCTCCGTCTGAAAGGATTCGAGGTGCGGCATTGCACATTTGGGACCGACTCCCTTTTCAGCATTCATCATCTAACCCGCATTGTGTATATCTTTCAGGGTAGTCTTTTTCTCCAGGTTCTTTGAAATGAGCATTCTCCAGATGTTACGCTTGGGCTGCCATCTGCCCGACCAGTTGTCTGTCATCTACAGAAAGCTTTCTGGCATACGCGTGACCCTCTAAGTGTTCAAGGGGAGTGTGGTTGTGCACCGGGGTTTTCACCTTTAACCTCCAAACCTGTGTCCGAGTTTCAATCACCCCTGTCAACTCAAACGGGCAGCCAATTTTTTCGCTACCCGTCTTCCTCACCAAAGCCACACTCTTATGCTCCCTCCAAGAGTGCATTGAAATACAACCTTCATGAAAATAAGTTTTTTTATAACTTTTTTAAATAATAAATTATAAAAAAAGTTTATTTAGTAAACATTAACAATACTCTTAGCAAAGGAGAAACGTAATCCTAAAGGTGTGCGACCCGAAAACCACTGGTGCACCCGTAGGGAATTAACCTTCACCAAGAGTAAAATGAGTTTTTCTAGTAAACTTTTTAATTAAAAAGTAACAGTACTATAAGCAAAGGAGAAACGTAATCCTAAAGGTGTGTGACCCAAATATAACTGGTGCACCTGTAGGGAATTAACCTTTACCCGTAGGGAATTAACCTTCACCAAGGATAAAACACGTGTGTTTAGTAATTAATTTATAAGTGAAGTTTTTTCGTGGCTTTTTAAATAACAATTTATAAAATACGTGTTTGTTAATATATTAAAAACAATAGTGACTTAAATATATAACTTCACGCAACGTTCTCCTCTTTTCTTCGATCTTTTTATAATGATTACGTAACCATTTTCCATTCCCGTATCTTATACCCAGTCGACAAACTTATCACGTGCGGAAAATGTCCTGTCAGTCTCGAACCAAACTTTGATCGGGTTAGATCCTTCCTCCTGATCTTCTACCTGCTTCTCCTCGCCAGCGCTGTCTTCATGGTGCGTATAGTCTTGTTCTTCAAATGTGTCATCACCACCGTAACCGTAGTAAGTATAAGGACCGTAGTCGGGTTGACGGGGAGAGTCATCAAAATCATACGGGTCCTTCCAGGGTGTATTCAAGTCCAGTTGCACCGTATTGTCACGGTAACGAATGCCAGACTGACCCTCCTCGACATTACTAGACTGACCCTCCTCGACATTATATGATTTTGACTCGTTGTAAGAATCACCGAAAATGAAGTCGTAATACGACATTTTATATGTTGTGGATAAAGAATTGAAATCGAATAAGTTTATAATGAAATCGATCGAATTTATAGCCAAAATCTAATGAGTCGTAATACGACATTTTATACGTTGTGGATAAAGAATTGAAATCGAATGAGTTTATAATGAAATCGATCGAATTTATAGCCAAAATCTGATGGGGTCAGGCTAAGTCTCCCACTACAAACAATATTATGATAAACATACGATGATAGAAAACCAAAAGGAATGAACGTACCTATTTCTAAAAGACTAAAACAAAACATAGCAGTTACTAAAATAAACTATCCACCACCCAAGACATGGCAGAAAATTAGATTTTTTTTTGAACGGCAAATTTCACTCCTTGTGGGACTTGAACCCATGACCCCTCCCTTAGGTGTTCCTAGAAGCTTTGCTTCTACCATTGGGCCACCACCCCAATGGCATGGCAGAAAATTAGATAATTAGAAAACTGGAACTTAGAATGGGTCAAACCCACTAATCAGCTCCATCGCAGCACAGAACCATAACGAGTTCGTAACATTTGACCAATGAGCGCAACCCTTGGCCTAGAGTGGCTAAATTACGCCACATGGGGCTAGGGTGTGTAAATTGAGTCCCATCCTGTGTAATTTACACTCTTGGCCACGTGTCACGCTCTAATCGGCTCCTTCAAGCCTGCGTCATTTACTCCCAAAGAGTGGCACATTCAATGGGGGGGTTGAGGCCTCCAATGAATGCCACATAATCATAAGTCAATTCTTTTATTAATAGTTATAGATTATAGATTATAGATTTATATGTAAATTTTCGCTATTCGATTCGTTGAACACCGCTAATGTAGCTATATTGAAACTCTAGCGCTGGGCTCCCATTTATCAATGCGAATGCCCAGGATGGCGACAAGCATTGCATGATCCACATCGTCCACTTGGCCGGAAAATTCATTTTGTTCTATTATTGAGGTCATAAAGCCCTAGTGTAATGAATCATATACTTTTTCGATATCAATTTTTAGTAGCATCAATTTACTTTTTCTTGTTTAAATCCAATTCACAACCTCATTCACCATAAATAGGCCTTCTAAGATGTTTCTTGATGCCAGAAACCTGTTTGTTCCAATGAGGTTATTGCCTTTTAAGGTGATTTGCTAAAAGTTTAGCAAATTACCCAATTTTCAAAGTAAACTAATAGGTCAGTAATCCTCCCAGGTGATATAAAAGGGGAGCATTTAACTGGTTGTAGGGCTCTTCATGAGCCGAGCGGTGTGAATCTTTGCTTGTGCTTGGCTTATTTACAAACTGAACTGATTGGAACGACTTGTTTGCAATTGAGCCGCAAACCGAGGGAGCATTTTCCGAGCGCGAATTTTTTCGAACGAGCGTCGAGCGGAGAGTAACTTGTACAACTATAAAATTTGGATGTTTCCTTCGATGTTTTCGTTGTTGGGTGACAACTAAGGTCGAATTGAATGAGGATGAGGCTTAGGCTTAGGTTGAGGCCGATGAGGCGATAAGCATACTGCAGAGAACAATTGTTGCATTGTGACGTAGGGTGATAACAAGCGACGACTAATGATGGACGACTAATAACATAAAAAAGTTAAGAATGTTACCTCATGACTTATGGTTTTACTATTAAACGTAGTGTCAAATTTTTTATTGAGTTCTTTTTCTAAGGAAACCATATTTGATGGATTAGTGGGCATCCTCTCTATTCCCACGGGGTAGAGGTAAGACTGTCTACATATTACCCTCCTCAGACTCTACCTAGCTTTTGCTATTGGTAGAATTAACTGAGTTTGATGATGATTGATGATGATACTAATTTTTAAACTAAAAATAAAAATAATAATTTTTAGAAGGGTGTAATTTAACAACTTTTAAACTGATTTGGACCCACCCCATACGTATATATACAAACTGAAATCCCCAAATTTCACCAAAGATACAAACCCTAAACCTAAAATATCAGAAGAAATGGAAGCTGGCGAAGGTACGTAATTTATTATTTATATATGTTCCTATATACAATACCATATAGGAATTTAATGGCCTGTTATCGTATTGTATGAATTCTTCTTATTCGTTCTGTTTTAGTTTAATTGAATTGAATTGCTGCTGCTTTTGTGTGTTTTTATAATATTATTTGTAAATAATTAATTAATTAATTAATAGGCACCAAAGCTCTGGAGAGACCTGAGTATGTGAATTTATCAGAATATCCACCTGGCACAGGTACACTTGATGCTTTCAGAGGTGTCGTATTTTACGAGACTTGTCTCCTATAAATAACTAACTAATATATCATAATCAGATATCGAGTCCGAGCTACACTTCGATGGATGTCGTGTCATTTCAAAAGTACCCAGATGGGCTCACGAGAAGTGGCTCCGTAAGCATCAAAATGCAGGTGATCCTGACGGTACCATCCCTCCTCAAGACGCCTCACCAAGTGAATTCTTGAATCCTTCTTAATGTTTTGTTAATCGCATAGTCTACCTTTTCAATAAGTAGTTCTAATCGTGAAAGCTTTTTATACAGGTTACCTATTGCCAGTCATAAGGGATAGGCGCCCCATTGTGGTATATGCTGATGCTGATTTTTCTGGTAAACGCTTGTTTGGTTGGGTTGTAAAAACCATTAACATATAGAGGAAACTTGATCCATAATCTTTTTTGTTTTCCCTATTATAAATTTCATCATGTTTCTGCTGTGAACAATTTGACTTAATAGGTGCAAAAACTCTCAAGCGCCCTCGTGAGGAGATCCCACCAGAAACTGTTGCTGCCTATGGTAACCACTTGTTTCTTCGGGCGTGTGTATTTGCGTTTTTTTTTTTTTTTTTTTTTTTTTTTTTTTTGACAAGTGAATTCAATTGCTCTTTTAGAGGGTATTAAGTTTTCATCACTGGTTCAGCCAATTAGGATCCATTCATGATTAAACTCAGCAGCGTGGGGAGGTCCAAAGAGGCCAACATGGCAGGGTCCATAAATCTTGGGGGCATATATATATATTTTTAAAATTCTTATATATATGTATATATTTTTTTATATAACTCATTTAACACTTTAAACTTGAACCTAAGCGGCCTATTTTTTAACCGCTCAGATAGGGTACGTAAATTTTCAGAGATTTTCGGGGACGGCTCTGATTAAACTCGCTCTTATATAAGATGACATATATTATTTGCGTGTTGTGTTATAGTTGTTGACAGTTGAACTGAATTGCGGTTTTTGTGTTTGTTACTAAAGCTGAAGTCACAGCCTTGAATCCAAGATTAGCAAAAGTATATCCAAATGTATACTCATATCATCGTCATCCAGGTAACAAAGAAATCCACTCCTGAAACTCGCTAATTAAGTATATTCACTTCTTTGCTTAAGCTTGAGTACATATTCTTGGCTTAAAGATATTTGTCATTAGTTTTAGAGGGAGTTATATATACACACGCACTCTAAATTTGTCGAAAACAGTAACGAATTGTAATCTGAATCTCAGATAGGTACGGATTCTATATGGAGAAAGGTCGCATAGTTTGTAAACTCAAGAAATGGGCTGGACCCATTACCACTTCTAAAGTGAAAGGAAGATATTTTCCCCCAAAACCCCGAAAAGATGATCATCCATCAGCTGGTAACACCTTTTGTTTGCTACGACGCTTATGGTTGGTCATATTGATAACTTGTTTATATTACTTGCTTTCATTTCTGTTGGTTATATTAGGTACCAAAGTTGAAAATCATGTGTCGCCAAGCCCAAGGGAAACCGCTAATTGATAATCCAAACCCTCCCTGTAGCACTCAAGATCCTTTCGGTTGCAAGTAAAACTCGTTAATATTTCAAATGTTTTTGGTACTGTGTTATCACTTTGACATAGTGGTCGATCCCACCGGTCTATGATTCTTAATTGATTCTTCTTTGATACCACTTATGTAATATCATGAGGTAATCTGCAATGATGGTTTATAGGCCGCCTCGACTTCCTCCCTTTCGATCAAAAAGGGATTATTGTGAGGCAAAAAGGAAAAGAGCTTTAAATGAGTTTGTTACAAGTAGAAATTGATACTCGAGTTGAATTTGACAAAAAGAAGCGGTATTGTGACTATGCAACGTGATAACACGATCTGAATGCTAGTCCAACTCGTTGCGAATCCTAAACTTGATCACAAGCACGCTCTCTTCTCGCAACGTGTTGACACAAAACCGAACATAGTTCGGTTTGTCCTTAGCAGGGCCGTCTCTGAGAATGTGGGAGACGTTGGGGACCCTGTGCGAATGGAAACACCGGGCCCCTATATTTTTAAGTAAATACGTGTTAACCTCAATGACAAATAATAAGAATTTCCTGTCCTTTTTGGAATCGCTGATACATATGTTATGTTACGAGGGCTTTGGATGAGATCAGAGGGTGGTCGTAGATCATAGTCCTATAGCGAAGCTAGGCTGTTGAGTTTGAGCTATGAGTTATGACATGAGCTAGTCTTTCAGATTAGGCAGGGAATATGAGGGACAGTTCCTCACTACCGAAATTCAAAGAGAAGCTAGGGTATTTGTTGGTTCTAGTTAACAGATAGGGTAGGGGTCCCGTGAAAGTATTTATAGGATTTTGTTTTTTTTTCAGTGTAGTGCCGCCTCCAAAATTGTGTTTCAACAAAGTGAATCAGTAAAGTAGTGTGGCAGCGCAAGATTAGTGAAAACTAATGAAGTTAAGTGGAGCACCAGCCCTGGGTGGCTGATAGCGGAAGGTTGATAGAAACTCTATCGACAAGGGCCGATGCAACAACGCTTTGCAGTCGCCGAACACCCGATCCTAAGGGCTAACTACGGGAATCCACGCCCTGGCCCTCTCCTCTGCACAAACCTGCCTATACAACCTTCTCTCTCCATTTTAACCTAAAGCACTAACTACTTCCTCCGGAGTCAAAGAGCCTCCACTTCAGGACCTCCGCAAGCGGCCAAAATACTTTGAATACTATATTGTTTTTTTTTCTTTTAACTCTTATATACTCACAAAATAAGAAGGTTCAACTGTAATAACATTTTCCAGCGAGTACTCCGTGTAATAGGAAAATATGGCTGCCGGAGAGTCACTAACCGCCACCAATGGTACGGTGGGCATAGGCCCAACGTCCTCATAAGGTAAATCCGCCACTGCTTGTTTTATTAACATGTTAAGTTGGCTAATAAAGAAATCATTATTTGATAAAAAAAATTGTTAGCATAAGTTGTTATCAGCACATTAATTAACACAATCAGCACACTGGCAAGGTATATATATATATTCTTCTTGAGTTCTTGCCTCACCGATTATTTACAAGAAAAAAACCAACACGTGTATTATCTTATTAGCACATCACCTGATATACTTAGCACATCAATTTACCAGTTAGTATACAAGCACAACATATATACATTCTAATTAGCACATTGATACACATACATGTTTATATAAACATATACCTAACTGATCTCAACTCTTGGAACCACTAACAGGTGAAACCATTGTTCACCAAAATCTCCACCTTTTAGCACATGACTTTATAAAGTTATTAATTCGTGGATAATTCAACAGATAAGACTTTTTAATGGTGTTAACCTAAGGATGAGAAATTTCTTATTGAATACCATACTGATATGGTACCATACTGGTATCGAACATATACAATATGGCATTTGGTTTCGTATTTAACTCAATTTCGATATGAGTACTATGTGGTACGATACCGGTTTAGGACTTTAAATTGTACCGTACTATACCAATATAGATCGAACATATATGGTATGATATTTCGTTTTTGTTTGAGATTGTTTTGGTATATGTACTATGTGGTACAGTACTGGTACTGCACGTACCAAAACTGATTCCTTCTCTAGGAAACCTTTTTTTCTTTTAAATATCTTTCATCCTTTGTCCCTAAGTTCACAATGCCTCCTCCATTCTTGATTTCTCCATTTTCTCTCTATAAACAATTGCAATTGCGATGGCAATACTGCTAAGTAAGGTACTTTTGGGGGCATTTTGTTTATTTTTCTTTGATTATGTATATTGTTTTGGGGGAATTTCTTGATTTTTTGTGTTTTTTTTAAGGTTTTAGTTGTTCAATGTATTTTGTTGGTTTAACTCTTGTAGGTGTTTGTAGTTACCAAGAAGTCAAGAACATAAAATTTATAACAAGTGCTATTAATTGAACAATGCTAGTGTTAGTGTTAAAAAAAACTTTGCAATTTATTGTACAATAATTGACATTTTCAAGAATCGGAATGAAAGCACCAGCGTCGGTGCAATGAGCATACCAACCCAAGCCAAGGTCTATGACCTCCATAAACTAAGGGCCCCAAAATTATAAGGTTTTTTTCTCCATATATTTGCTTAGTATTGGCCTAAGCGAAAAAAGAAAAGAAATTGATCCAACAAGGGCCAAGCCCTAGAGGTGCAACAAAAATAAACAAATAAATAAATAAACGAAAATAACAAAATCGGGTCTAGAATCGGAAAACAAAAACATAATTAGGTATAAATATAACCAGTTTTTTGTATCCGGAACCGTACCAAACTCTACCCGCCAAGGACGCATAGGTTATGAATTTCCAAGCAAAAAATCAGAGACGACTTGTTTCTGGTTTGTTCAACACAAGGAACAAGTTTTTCCTAGTACCGGAACTATCAACATTTTTATCTATGCTTTTTCTATGTTATTATATTTTTCTATATATTGTTGATTTGTTGGGTTGGAAGGCACTACTAAGCTTAGTTATCGAAAATGCACTACTCAATACAAGTTTCAGATTTCAATAAGCATGGACCCTCTTTTCAGTTCAACATTCACATGATGAATCTGGTGCTGCAGGGTTCAGATTGTTCACTTGAACAACCACATGAGCATGGACCCTCTTTTCAGTTCAACACACTTGTATTTTAATAAAATCGATGTTTTTTATGGTGAATATGTATTCGAAACGAGTCGTAGAACTGTGTGTATTTTTTATCGTTTAGTTAGAATCGTGGTTGTTTGGACCTAATTCTATTAGGAAGGTATACTTGGCCCAACAAACACATCTAGATGAAACCGAGGCCCAGACCTATCGTGGGTGTGCATTGCCTAAAATATCTATTTGACCCCACAATCCTGTTTGACTCTAAACTCCAAAACCCTAGGTTTATTGTGCGGATAATCTTTGAAATCGCAAAATTTCAGGTATCTAAATTAATTGTTTTTAATCCATGAGATTTCATGTATCTTAGTTGATTATTTTATTCTTGTAAATATTTAATCTTAAAAGTTAGTGTAGCATTCCTTTAAAAAAAGGTATAACATTAGTTTTCAATTTGCGAACTTTGTTCATCATATTCCTAGAAGCAGCATTGTGTGAACTTTAATAGGGTCTGTAAATTGAATGTTTATGAAACATACCGTAGCATTGTTAACAAGAATTCATATAGTGTTTATGAATGCTATTGTAGGATTGTCAACAAAATTTCATAAAAATTTTCATATATTATTCAACATTGTGCAATCTTTGTTCATCATATTTCTAGAAGCATTTTGCGCTTTTGTTTACCAGATTTAATAAAAACTTTCATTTATTGTTCTTCATTCGTCCAATTTTGTTTATCATACTTCTAGAAGCATTATCCTAGGATTTGTTCAATGCATTTATTGTTTTTTATTTTGTGGGGTTACCATGGTTGGAAGGGGTAAATCGTGTTTTTTTTTATGATTTGACTTTATGTTGTTAATTTTTACACAGGATGGCTCATGTGAATCATTTTGAGCTATTATCGATGATTATCTCTACTCGATCTTTTTAAAGCTTGACTTTATCGAGCTCGGGAATGCAAGAGCCGTTTGTACTCATTTTCGGCGTCTAATCCGGAGGGACCAAAGATTCCACATATTGTACAATGCGTTTGGGCACGATCCATATATCATTTTATGCTTGGATTTAACTTGGATGTTCCACAAAATCATTGGATCACAATAGTCTAGGAAAATGATTTCAACAACTTGACTTCTCGTGTTTCCTTCACTGATTTACAAGACCTAACTGCCGCTCAGTTAGTATGTGTATGGAACGACAACATCATTTTTGTTTTAGAGACATAGAATTAATCGTTTGCAACATTTGGACAACGGGAAAAACTCAAATCAACTTTGTGTATATTGATTTTGATATGGGACATAGTTTTGTAACAACGTGGAGAAAAGTAGTCCAAGAGTCTGATAATAGTCTGCACTACAGGATAAGAGTGTTTTATAGACCAGAAGAAGGAAGACGTTTAATATTCTACTTGTACAGCTCTATGAGTGCGCGCATCTAGTGGCTGATTTCGTGAGGGGGTGGATCATTTCACTAATGGGGGAATTATTTATCCTATATGGATGACGATCAACCTCCATTGGTTCTTCGACATGCGTGAACTAACTGATTTTGCAACTGTGGGCTTATTACATCTAGTGTACATGTCGCAGCGAGACGATTTTCTGATGGATGAATCTCTGATGTGGTTGGACCTAGAAGAAGAACGAGTTTTTCTAATGGGTCATGCACATAATCTGGTTTGCGAGCACTTCTTATGTAATGATGGATTCCTTGTGGCTGTGGATCTGCTCCGAGGTCCACATGGAGATTAGATATACGAAAAAGTGGTAAGGATCACTCTTGCTTCAATGGAGCACATTCCGGATCCCGATATCAGTTTTTGTCTTATGGGCCAGAAAACATGATACTTGTTGACCTGGTCCCAATCCAGTGGGTATATCTCAGATGTATAGAACACTTCCTGAGCTTTTCAATAAACTGGTCATCCATTTCTATAAATGCTGAAATAGATCCGAAGAGTAAATGTGTGTCGTTGTTAAGGAAAACAACATAATATCGACTGGTGTTGCTAAACCTCCATGAAACAATTGCTTGCACTAGAGTGCTTGGTATTGAGGTATAACCTCGATAATGGAATTTGGATTCCGATTAGAGCACGGATGCCAGCTGAGCCAGAATTGCAACTTAGCATCTTGTGCGCCAGGTTGGGCATCTCACCTCATTAAAGTTATATATCATATCTTCTTAATTTTGTTGAATAACATGTGTTAAGGAAAAAGATCATCTGATTTTAGCAATTCCTTAAACACTAACATGTCTAACAAAGATTAGACAAATGTTTAATAGTGTTATGCTTGTATGAACTACTAAATTGGTGTGGTGAATGAAAAAATATTGCCAAAGAAAGATTAATACGAAAGTGTAAAAATGTATTGCACTTACAGCAACCTATAGGTAAACTCTTGATTGTATGGTGGAGCTATAGGTAATCTAATGCACTGTAATTCGTCCACATCATTTCTTAACTAGACCCCTTCTTCATTCAGATTTGAGTCTTCAATCATTAATCTTTATTTGTTTTAGTAATAGGTTAAGTTGGTAAGGATTTGGTTCAAATGAGAACCTTTCCCCAAATTGAGAACCGAGAGAACCATTATGGGCTACACATTTCTCTAAGGCAATTTTTTTTTTTTTTTTTTTGCAAAAATCGTTGCTTTATATGTAAGGAATTTTTTTTTTCAGTATACAAAAGTGTAAAAATGTATAATGCAATATACACATATGTATAACTGAAATATACACATATGTATAATTGACATATACACATATGTATAAATGAAAAAAAAATTCAAAAAAAAAAATTCCTAGCATAAAAATGTGCGATTAAAGCAAAAAAAAAAAAAAAAAAAAAAAAAAAAAAAAAAATTTTGCCTTTATATGAAATGTGTGGCCCAGAATGGTTCTCTCAGTTCTCAAATAGGGGTTGGTTCTCTTAGAATTCCTACCCAAGTTGGTAACAAAGAAAATCATTATATGATAAAAAAAAATGGTCAGCATAAGCATAAACTAGCATCAACACATTAGTTAACACATAAGCAAGGTGTGTGTATATATATTAGCACACCAATTTACAAAAAAAAAACAACACATATTATCTTATTAGCATATCAACTCATATATTTAACACATCAATTTATCGTTTAGTATATCAATTTACACAAGCACATATATACATTCTACTCAGCACATTGATACACATACATATTTACCTAAACATATAATATTTGAGAGGTTTTTTGTTGACCTTTTTAATTGAAGTAACACAATGACTAAAATACCTTTAAAAATACTAATACACATAACTAACTGTAAGGCTTATGTGTAATACACATAATTAACTCTAAGGCTTATGTGTAAACAACATCAGCCATTGATTAAAAAGTTAGATGGTCCAGGTCTGTTTTCTCACCATTTTTACTATTTGCTTTGTACCGGATCTAAACTCTTGGAACCATTGTTTTGAAAACCGGACCGGACCGGCCGGTCGGACCGGGCTCCGGGGCCTGGACCGGTCCGGTTCGGGTAGTCGGACCGTTTTTGCAGCGAACCGGGGTTGAACCGGTGAACCGGCCGGTCGGACCGGAAAACCGGCCGGTCGGACCGGATTTTTTAATTTTTTTAATTTTTTTTAATTTTTTTTTGTTTTTTGGGCCGGTTCGTCGAACCGGTCGGACCGGTCGAACCGGTGAACCGGCCGGGGGTCCGGTTCGACGTCCGGTCCGATTCTGAAAACCTTGCTTGGAACCACAACAGGCAAACCATTGTTCACTAAAATTTCCACATTTTAACACATGACTTTATAAAATTAATAATCTGTGGATAACTTTGTAAGGTAAGACTTTTTAACGTCGTTAACCTAGGGTTGAGAAATTTCTTATTAAATACCATACTGATATGGTACCATACTGGTACTAACTAAAAATATACAATATGGCATTTGGTTTTATATTTAACTCAATTTCGGTATGAGTACTATGCGGTACGGTACTGTATAGGACTTTTAATGGTACTGTACTATACCGGTATAGGTCTAACATATATGATACGGTATTCTGTTTTGGTTTTAGCTTTTTTTAATATATGTACTATGCGGTACAATTCGGTTCCACATGTTATTTTTTCACTCCTTATGCCCTTTATTTTCTAAATTTGCTACACTCTCTGTCCTTTAGTTTAACTCTATTAAAAAAACCTGGTTAACTTTGAAACTAAATTTACACTTTTAGCCCTTATAAAATAATATGTCATTTTACCTAGTTATAGTTTTTGGTCCCAATTCAAGCCTTTCGAACCCTAAGCCTTAACCCCAAATTAATCGGCGAAACTAAGGCACGACATGAAATGAAATTATAGGGCTTTTAAACTAAATCAAATTCCGATCAAAACCATATAAAATAATCATACTAACCTATTAGAAACGAGGTGTAATCGTCGATTAAAGGCTCGCGACTGTTGATTCTATATTGTCAAATTGGAGCTCGATTTGAATGTTTTTGTGGAATGTTTTGGTACAGAACATGTCAATTTGGATGTATGAATGTATTTATGGTCTCAATTTGCAGTATAATCGACTGGCCAACCAAGTGGGTTCGTTAAAGGTATAATAATTTGATGGTGGCTTAATAATTGGGACTTAAAACATGTGATAAAGCATATATGAGTGCGATTTTGAGCTGAAACCATGTGGTAGAAGCCAGATCCAAGTTTGGGTGCGATTTAAAGGTGTAAGATCTGTTTTTGTTAACGCAGGTCGAGTTATGTTTGGGTTTTTGACCCGTTTTGCGATCCAGTTTGAATCGGTTGGATTCGATATAAGTTTTTAACAAGTTTCGGTCACGTTTCATGTTTGTCGGGTTATGTTTGGCGTGAATTTGCTTAACTTCGGTTATATATATGTGTATGTTTATTAGTTTATATATAAAATGAGTTTTTATAAAAACAAAATATGTTTTTCATCAATCGTTTTACTTGAAAATTATGGTTTATGGTACTTAACACGAAACTAAAAATATTCCCAATGATTTCTCGTATAAAGTCGCGTATTTCGATTTAAATAATTCCTACAAAGTACACGGTTATTACAGGTGGTCATGGGTACGTGACAACAATGGTTCCCGGTGGTGACGACGGCGATGGTTTTGTTGGTCGGAGATTTCTCCCACAACCGAATTATATATATTAATAATATATATAACTAATTTACACTTTTAGCCTTTATAAAATAATAATAGTTTAATAGAAACTATAACTAGACAAAATGACATGTTATTATTTTATAAGGGCTAAAAGTGTAAATTTAGTTTCAAAGTTAACCAGGTTTTTTAACAGGCTTAGGCTAAAGGACAGAGAGTGTAACAAATTTAGAAAATACAGGACAGAAAGGGTGAAAAATTAATATAAATGGCGGATAGTGCAATTTCGCAAATTCTCTCTTTTAAAAATGTAGAAAACTTTATAAATCTAACACACTAGTTTTAAAACTTGATAATAATATCCTAAGATAACCTACTTTTTCAATTTCTTTCCCCATTTTTGCCCTAATTCCATAATGCCCCCCTCCATTCCCAACTTCATCGTCGATCATCTCTCTAAATTTTTTATTTATTCTTCAAAACCCTAAGTTTTGATGCTAAGTGAGTTACTTCTTTCTTATTTATTTTTTTTCTGATTTGATGCTTTTTTTTTTAATGTAAATCTTGGTTGCATTCTTTATATTGGGGAACTAGCTTTTATCTCGGGAGCGTCCCGGGGTTGAAAAATATAACAATTCTAATAATACTAATACTAATAGTTATAACTCTTGTAATTAAATAAATAAAAAAAAAAAGTTCAATTCAGGTGCTACTAATTGCCAAGTGCAACTAATTACAATGAACAATGCTGTTGCTTGTTTTAAAGAATTTTGCATTGAATTGTACATGAATTTACACACACACACAAACAAACAAAAAAGTGTTGCTTTGGTTTTTGTTAATCTTAGGCTGTACGTTGTGGCTCGCAGTGAGCACCGCTGTGAGCCACCGACGTGACTCTCAAGTAACCCGGTCACGCCAGGCTTTTGTGGCTGGGGTGAGCACCGGCGCAACCACAACCTACAAATCCAACAAAAATTCCTTTCTTCGCGCCGTGAGCCTGCTCACGTTGGCTCGCTCGCGTCGGGTTAGCGTGGGGCTGTTGTGGCTGGGGTGAGCGTGGGGCTGTTGTGGCTGCTCGCGCCTGGTCGCTCCCTTGTCCACAACACACAGTCCTAAGGTTTGATAGATGGTCAAATTATGGTCAGGAGATGGACATTTTGACCTCTTTGATTAACTCAACTTGTGTTCTTGTGCAAACTCGAGATGCAGGCAAATTTTGCTTTAAATAAGCCTCTTTAACACTGATCTTTTATCTTTTAAAATAATTTTAAGAGAAGGCAGCCATGTATAGCTTGAGTGATGCATAACTACCGTATTTTCCTGATTACGTGTGTTTGTTTAATAGGTATACATAATGGCGAAAGGGAAGCTTATATTAATCTGCCAATCTGGCGGTGAGTTTGTCACAAATGATGATGGGACCATGTCTTATAATGGAGGAGAAGCAAATGCAGCAAATGTCACTTCGGAGACTCTGTTCAGCGATTTGAAATTAAATTTGGCAGAAACATGTGATTTGAACCAAGATACAGTGAATGTGAAGTATTTCCTGCCAGGAAATAAACGAAACTTGATCACGGTAAAGAACGATAAAGATGTAAAAAGAATGGTTGAGTTTCACGGGGATGCAATAACCCGCTGAAGTATTTGTTACTGGAACGACAGGTTTTATTCGTTGTGTCCTAGAAACGCAAACTAGCAGGTACTGTTTAATCTCGACATTGCACCTTTGTCTGTTAGCCCGCCGGCAAAATAACATTATATTGATAATACTAAAAACAAATTTGACTGAATGAATTGGGAGATTTTATGATACGCTTTAGTTGATTTTAAACCGTTCGACCCATTTGAGCCGTCTCCTTTTAAGCTTGTTTTAGGCGTTCAACCCATTAGAGAAAATGCAAATCTAAAGCATGCTTATCTTTAATCAAATTAGTGATCCTCACAGGCAAAACCCTACGGAGAATGATGAGGCTCGGGCTGTAGACAATGATAACTTGACTTCCAAGAAAGATGAGAACATAGAAGATGAGGCGGTTGAAGCGTCTTCTCATAAAAAGGAAAGAGCAAAAGAAATACCAAAATGAAAACAAAAACAAAAAACCATTTCGAGTGATGATGATACGTCAGAGGATTCTTCTTCAAGTGCTGAAACTGAGCATAACGACGTGAATGTCGACTCAGATGATAGTCAGTATGCAAAAAGGAAAGAGGTCAGCACTAGCCCTGTTGACGGTGTCAAGAAGCGAAGGCAGACCCCAACTTGGAGAATTGGTGC
This sequence comes from Ambrosia trifida, assembly GCA_028751855.1. Lineage (NCBI taxonomy): Eukaryota > Viridiplantae > Streptophyta > Magnoliopsida > Asterales > Asteraceae > Ambrosia > Ambrosia trifida. Next base: position 73,241,339 of record CM054123.1, on the reverse strand, counting down.
CGATGGTCATCTAAGGGTGGTTCTAGAAAGTCATATAGAAAAAGAGGCCGCTCTCGAGCTATTACCAGTGATCAAGAGCATGATGATTTCGCAGGACCCTCTTCTGATGATGACATGTCACCTGAAACTTTAGTTTCCTTGTGGAAGTCAGCCATTACTGGTGCTGGCCAACAATTCACAAACGTACACGAGTTACACAAAATGTTGCAGAAATATGCGACTGCAAATGATTTTGAATTCAAACTCAAGAAAAACGATAAAAATCATGTCGTTGGTGAATGTTCCTCTGAAGGGTGCTCTTGGAAGTTTAATGCTGTGTGGGTACCGTCTACAAAATCTTTGAAAGACTATGGGTTTGAGTCAAAGTCAAACCATACACAAGTATGTCCTCTAACCATGGTTTCCCATGAACAATTTCATGGGTCTGATAAAGACGCGTATAATAAGTTACCATGGTTTTGTGACAAGATTAAGGTAACAAATCCCGGCAGCATTGCCAATCTGATTATCGATGAGAATAAAATATTTAAAGTGCTATTTGTGTCTTTTAAGTTTTAACGCATCGTTATGGGGATTTCAGAATGGCCGAATGGGTGTCGGCCCCTTCTTTTTCTAGAAGCTACTTCTTTGAGGTCAAAATATGGAGAAGTTTTAGTTACAGCTAACGCCATTGATGGAAACGATGATTTTTTCCCAGTCGCATTCGCTATAGTAGACGTTGAAGATGTAACAATTGGTGTTGGTTCTTGGAACAACTAAAAGCTGCAATCTTTAACGCTAAACAACCAATCACGTTCGTGTTTGATAGAGAAAAGGATTTGAAACCTTACATTGTTGAAGTTTTTCAAGATTCGCATGTTGGTTACTCAATTTACCATCTTTTAGAAAGCTTTAAGAGAAACGTTAAAGGCCCGTTTCATGGAGATGGTAAATCTTTTTTACTGGCCAGTTTCTTGGATGCAGCACACGCAGTCCGTCTTGCTGGTTTTAAAAAATTAACCGAACAGATGAAACAAATATCGGCAGAAGCCTATGATTGGGTCATGCAGATTGAACCACAACATTGGACTGCTTCGTCTCTTAAAGGTGAACGGTATAACTACATCACAGATGATGTCAGCGAGCCACTTTCGAAGGTAATGGAGGACTATCAGGAATTGCCTATTTTGCATAAAATAGACGCCATCATACGTACCATGATAGATGGCATTGATGATGCTAAGTTAGACGGAAGCGTGTGGTCTACTCGTCTTACTCCATCAAAGGAGAAACAAGTTCAGGAAGAAATTGTTAGATCATGTGGTTTAAAAGTGTTGATATCGTCTGATACTTTGTTCGAGGTTCGTTAAGACTCGACCCATGTTGTAAATATTGGAAATTGGAGTTGTACTTGTTTAGGGTGGAAAGAAACGGGCCTACCATGTCGCCATGCTCTTGCAGTTTGTGCAGTAACTGGTAAAAACCTGTATGAGTTTTGCTTTATCGTTTAACCTACACGGAATCCATAACTCAAAAGTACCGATTGACAACGATGAAGGTGAAAAGACGGAGATTGAAACCGCAGAGGGTGAAAATGAGGGTGTGTTTGTGCTTCCTCCAATACCTGCAAAGCCAGTTGATGTAGTGAAAGAGAAAATGGATTTGGTTGAAACAGGGGGGGGGGGGGGGTTCTGTAACATGTACAAAATGCAAGCAGCCTGGGCATAATAAGAAGTCTTGCTATTTGTACCAGGAGCAACAAGATTGTTGACTTTCGTTGACTCGAGTCGTTAAGCAAAAAACATACAAGTTTGAGACACTAGGTAATGATAAGGATTAACTATAGGTGCTTTGATTTGTTGTTAATATGTGTCATATGCATCTTATTTGAACTTAGAATGTCTTTGTTTGAAAATATTTTGTTAGATTCATTGTTAGTCTTTGAAGTTGGCCCTTGATTGAAATAAACGAAGAATATGATAGTCGGCCCGATTCGAAAGGGCTAGTCTCCTAAATTCATAATACAATACTTAATCAAAATCAAAGACAACTTAAAACTAAACAATTTTGGAAATATAAATCCTAAGACACTCGCTCGTTGTTTTCTTGCAAGGCCGGCCCTAAGGGGGTGCGGGGAGGACTCCCGGCCCGGGCCCAATTTCTAAAGGGGCACTTTGATTAGCGACGAGTGTTTTCTTTCTGCAAGTATTTTCTTTCTGTTTTCGATCCAAAAAAAGATCTCTCATCTTAAACATCATTGGTTATAAAACGCAAGAAGGTGAAGAGTAGATAAGAAAGAAGATGAGTCATACTGTGTTACTTGAGATTTGTGTTGTGGTACAGTAATTGTGCAGCTTTTGTAGTAAATTTTAATATATAGTAATACTACAAAACAGTAATTTTCTCACGCTTTTGCACATGATGCAAATCAAATTCATTTTATTAAAAAACTTTTGAAGTCTAGACATAAAATAATGGCCCTTCAAATTATTATGGAATTTTAAGAAAATGTGTTTTTTTTTATAATTATTACGACACTTTTAGTTTTATATCCAGTTCGACCAGTCCGACTAGGAAACTGGTAAGGACATCGGTTAAACGTCCGCTTTAGTTATGAAAACATTTCTTAAAATACCTAAAACTAAGGGGCACATATTTCGTAACTCGGCCCGGACACCTGAATTTTCAGGGCCGGCCCTGTTTTCTTGGTCTTTATCCCGCCACTCAGCATTAACCGGGTCTACCTGGGCTGACCCGGTTTAACCCCTACCCAACAGTATTCTTTCTATTGAATGTGTTTTTATTCAAAAAGTGTAGATGTGGGAAATTAATCAAGTTGAGTGATGGGTTCATATAAAAAAAGTGATTTATTAGAACACTTATGTGTAAGTATAGCTAATTCTTGGAATAAAATTATTTAGAAGTAGGGTGTGTATGGTTGGTTTTGGGTTCAAACCAAACCAAAAACCGAGAATTCGGCTTTCAGATTTTTAAAACCGTTCAGTTTTGGTTTTTGGTGTTCAATATTGGTTCAGTTTGGTTCCAGTCTTGCCATTTGGGTTTAAATTTATGGGCCAAGAAAAAATAGCCCACAATAATGAATTTTCAAACTAAGAATAATAATCCATAAATTCAATACATAGACTGATAGACATCATAAAATTAAATGGTTTTCGGTTATTCGGATTGGTTCAGTTATTTCAGTTTTTCTGAATATAAAAAACCAAACCTGAACCGTAAAATTTGGTTTTCAGAAAAGACAAAACCAAACCGTTGGTTTTTGTTTGGGTCTGGTTATTCTGGTTTGGTTATTTCGATTACGGGCTGTTTTTTTCGGTCTCATGCACCTATTTAAAATTTATTTGATTGATTATCAACCTATTCTCTTTTAAATAATAATCATGTCCTTTTTTTTTTAAGATTTACGTATTTTGTTGAATTCAAATACAAGTGACATGAACCTAAACAGGTAAGTTCAAATAAAATCTAGATATTAGTTTTACCAAAAAAAAAAAAAAAAAAAAAAAAAAACATGTTCTGATATAGTGACATGCCCAAGTTGATTGAGGGAGGGAAATTGATTTATGGGAAACATATGGGGCATGTCTAATTTACTTTTCTCTGACCTTTTGTGTGTAAATGCCACTTGTCAAAGAACAATTGTTTCTTTGCTAGCTAAGGGGTTGTGGATTCATACACCCTTACTTTAGGATTCATACACCCTGGCCCACACTACACACCAATAGAAAGCTACCACATACCCAAAATGTGATGTCATACACTCTAAATATGATGTCACGGGGTGTATGAATCCTAGAACCCGCTAGCTAATCATACCAATTTAAAATGATTATTGAACTTTGTTGCAGTTAAATTCAAGCATCATTTCTAAAAATTCAAAGCTTAATTTCGATTTATTTTTTAGATTAAATGTTATAAGTCAGTCACTATTTTTTAGGTTAAGTGTTACAAGTGAGTCACTTATGTAAAAAAACAAGTATCGTATCATACGATATAATGCAGTTTTTTTTTATCGGTGCCCTAATGTATGAGAAAACAAAGCTTTAGGTCACTTTTACGTAGGCCTTAAATTTTTAAAACTTTTAGGAATAGGAATACGGTATGCTATAAGTAAAAATTACACATGTGTGAATTGTTATTCGAAATATTTATGGGCCCAAAAAAGAATAGGCAAATCCATATGTTTTCTCTCTATCATGTTCTTTCACCTATGTTAAGTTCAAGGTGAAATGTCTTGTGCTGAATCTAATTACATTACGCATATTTTCTCATATTTTGATATGTTCAAGTGGACGATGTACAAAATCCAGTGACGGACCCAGAACATTTTTCCACAGGGGCGGAAACTTTTAAGTGTGGGTTGTCAATAACAATTATTAAGAAAAAAGTTCGGTCCGATTCGGATCAGGCCGAGCTGGTTAGGTGATTGGATGTCAAACACTATCACATCATCGGGTCACATAACAAAAGCACATAACAAAAGGACAAAATTAAATTAAATTTTTTTTAATTGATTAAGAAATTTTTATTCCAACAAAAGGGACAAATTACATAATAATAGCAGGTAGGCGGGCAACAAGTTACGCCGCCACCCTCTTCTGGATAGAGAACCCTAAATTAAATTAAATTTCAAGTTCATTATAAAAATTCGTCAATCATCCTTCAAATTTCATAATAAAAATAATTAAATATAAAATCCATACATTTGACATTTCTACTGATTTTTATTATATGAAAACCATTACATCCAATGGCAAATCTATAAAACTATAATCGGAATCTTGGTATTCTTTCTACATTCACTAGTATTATTCATTATCTTTTTTATGAACAATTTCATCTTCTTAGAAGGGGACGAGGTGGTCATTACACCATTACTAAACTTCTCTTATTACATTCAATCATATTGTGTCACCTCAACTTTTTACATTTTATCGCATTCATCACTAAACACATGGAGTGGTCATCACATAATCACCATTCCTCACCAATCCATAAAAAAAAAAAAAAAAAACAAAAAAAAAAGGGAAAATGACCAATATAGCCCGTTGACCGGGCATTTTGCACAAATAGCCCCCTCCACCGTCTTTGGAGAGACGGGACACGGCTCCCAACCCGCCTGAACCGTCTTTGGATAGACGGGACACGTTGTGACCCCCCCCAACCGCCACGTGGCGTCTCTGATCCCGAGGCTGTACCGTCTCTCTCCGGACGGGTCAGAGATCTCTCCCAGACGGTTCACGTTTACCAAGACGGCTGACCCTTCGGTTCACCGTCTCCAAAGACGGTTCACGTCTATCAATGCCGGCTGTCCCTTCGGGTCAACCGTCTCAAACAGACGGGTCACCTTTCCCAATACGTCTTAACGAAATTTTTGAACCGTCTGAACCGTCTGAACCGTCTCACGAGTGTATATAAATACCCTAATTAACTTAACGAAATTTGCACCCACCGCTCTCCTCTAACCTTTCATCTTCCATGCACCCACCCGTCTCCTTTCATCTTCCATGCACCCACCCGTCTCCTCTAAGCTTTCATCTTCCAATCCAATGACGTTTTTTTACTTTCCCAGCCGAAGCCCCAGCCGAAGCCTACCGGCTTCGGAAAATATGTCCCGGTTACTTGGATTGTTGTTTCATCTGCGTACGGCTACTTGGATTGTTGTTCCATCTGCGCGTGGTTTGCAACCCGTGTAATGGATCGATGATGTGGTGGTCTACATTTTAGGCAAGTTCGCTCGGTTTCCGAATTTATGTCTCGATGTTCGACGTGTGCTCACTGAGAACTATTGTTACATAAAACGAGGAAATGTTTCGGACTTGTCTGTGTAGAGCACATACACCATTCGAAACAACGTCTATGTAGACCACTGCTACTACCGCCGCTGTGGAGGACAAAACATCTAACACTAAGATGTAGTCCTCAATAGTTGGTTAGACATTACTATTACTTTAAACAAAGTTCTTAGTTCTGGAAGTAAATTTGGAAAGTTTGTTGTAATAGTGTAGTTTTTTACTTGTTGCTTCTTAATTTTCTCTTGTTGCTTCTTTATTCTCGGGAAGTAAATTTGGAAAGTTTGTTGTAATTGTGTAGTTTTTTAATTGTTATTGTAATAATATTTATTGTTTATTTGTGATTGTAATAGTATAGTACGTTTAAATATAAAAACAAAACGACAAATTAAAAATATAACCAACTGTTTAAATATAAAAACAAAACGACAAATTAAAAATATAACCAACTATTGCATTAAAAATAAAACCATTACAAATAAATAAAAATAATTAAAAATTACATAAGACGATGTTTAATCATTTGCCACACGGACACATGTTTAAACTCTTTACCCTCCCTATTTTTGTACTGCCTTAGACTGTGTCTAATGGCCACGTCTTCAGGAAAGTTTGCGGGTACGTCGTAAAGGGTCCGGTTATGGTGGCTGTTGAATATTTGACACTTTGTCGTCAAATCATTCAACTTGCGGCTAAGCGACTCGGTGGTACGTTGTGAGCCCCCAACGAGCCGGTTATACTCATTCAGGATCCGGAACCACTTGTTGTTGAGGTGTGTACTCTCCTCAACATGCAGCCATGCCGCAATCAACGCGATCTCTTGTTCTTCCGTCCATCTTTGGGGTGCCATTGGTGTTGGACGGTGGTTTGGACGGTGTTGGACGGTGGTTTGGACGGTGTTGGATGGTGTTGGACGGTGGTTTGGACGGTGTTAGAAGGTGGTTTGGACGGTGTTGGACGGTGTTGGACGGTGGTCGTCGGGTAGTAGATGGTGTTTGGACGGAGTTGTACGGTGGTTGATATGTTCAGACGGTTTGGATGACGGGAAATGGACGGGAGACGGGTATTTATAGGGCTGAGCCGGACAACCGAAGCGTCGCCGCTCATCGGGAACCACCGCGTCGGTAAATGTGTACCGTCTCTCAAGACGGTTGAACCGAAGGGTCAGCCGTCTTGGGAAAGCTGACCCGTCTGTTTGAGACGGTTGACCCGAGGTGTCAGCCGGCATTGATAGACGTGAACCGTCTTTGGAGACGGTTGAACCAAGGGTTAGCCGTCTTGGGAAACGTGAACCGTCTGGGAGAGGGTTCTGACCCGTCTGGAGAGAGACGGTACATCTCGGGATCAGAGACGCCACGTGGCGGTTGGGGGGGGTCACAACGTGTCCCGTCTATCCAAAGACGGTTCAGGCGGGTTGGGAGCCGTGTCCCGTCTCTCCAAAGACGGTGGAGGGGGCTATTTGTGCAAAATGCCCGGTCAACGGGCTATATTGGTCATTTTCCCAAAAAAAAAAACACCCAGTTAATATTACACCTCATCTTCAAATATACCGCTCACCCTACACACCTTCTTTCATAGAAACGATATACATCACGAATGAGTTTTTTTTATTATATATTACTTTAGTTATTGAATAACGGATCTAATAACATAGAGTTTTAGTTTTATCTAGCATCATTTTATAAAGACACGTTTATGTGATACATAATCTTTTTCTTTATATATTTATAAATAAAATATGAAATTAAAAGCGATAATCTGGTTAAATAAAAGATTAATTTAATTTTTTATTTAATTTTTATTTATTTATGAAATGTATTACATTAACCAAGTCAAACGCGAAAGGCATTATAGCTCAGCGGCATCTTGGTGATGGGATAAAACTTAGGGACTATAAGGTTCTGGATTCGAATCTCACAAGGGGGTTTTCTCATAATCATGAGTTTCCTCCTGAATTGGTGACTTGGTGGTGGAATATGATCACGTGGTAACACTGGTGGTATGATGATACTCCAATAATCCGTAAGTGATTCCAATTGATCGTTGAATAAAACTAAATCAAACTTTTTGTGTATTTGAAAACAAAGTTTTTAGAGTCTGACACTCACTCAGATTAATGAAACAACACTTTCAGCCTTCAGTGATATGTTAAATTACATAATAACCACTATTTCACTTATTCTACCCTAGTCATCTTCTCCAACACATCAAGCTATATATGGAGCAAACCTCACGATGAACGATGCCATTTCCATTATAATTTCACTTTAGGTTATTGTTATTTGCTAGGGACGCATCCTCTTTTCGAAATGGATTTATCATTTATGTATTACAAATTTTAATATGTATTAAAATTTAGCATCGTAAAAGAAAATCGGGTTATCCATGTAGAAGTGTTGTAGCCCTTTAAATAAAAGGAAGCAGACGGCAAATATATCCTATCATTGCATGTATAATAATATTTCATATCCATAAATAGAAGATGAAGAAATAGTTAATTTTATTCTTTAATCATTTACAAGATGATGAGTGAAATTATATTATTATGGTCAAGAGTGTAGATTTTTTGTGTCATTCCTTAGCCTGAACTTGAGTCCATAGAACATGCATGTTGTTTTCATGGTGTGGGGGTGGATCAAGAATGGTAACATTGACATTGCATTTATGAGGTATGTTCTTATTGTTTAATTTAAAGCACGTGCAATATTTTATATTTCATAATTCGCTATTAGTACGACATACTAGCAACAAAATTGTATATGTATACGCTAAGTTATATCTCACGATTTTATCAGATACATAAATCTAACATTAAAATAAAATATGTATTACGATAGGAGCATTGAAATTGTGTTACTATAATACGAGATTATACCTCGGGAGCGTCCTGGGGTTGAGAAATCTAGCATGACATATCAAATTTATATATGAAATAGACTGATGTGCTTTACAGTTACATGCAGAAAAGCTTCGGGTAACATCTACTCTAAAACAATTAACAATGTATCTCCAATGTTAACGCCTAACCTAAAATAACGTATAACTCTAATGTTAACATCTAACCTAAAACAATGTATAACTCTAATCTTAACATCTAATCTAAAACAATATATAACTCCAATATTAATACCTAACTTAAAACAATGTACAACTCTAATGCTAACACCTGTTGAAAATAGAATTCATATTTACTGGTTTAGACATAATAAGTGACTTGCATATACATGATTAATGAATTATCTGAACACTTTGTGTTTTTTTCCTGTATGGTACTCGTTGGAAAGATAATAAATGCTCGTTAATTTGGTGTAATTTTTTTTTTTAAAAATCTCGTATATAAAATATATTAACATTTAAAAATTATGGGAGGAAACACGAGAAAGAAAAATCCAATTTTGCTTTTAATTTTTTTTCCTAAAATCACTTAATGCCACATGGCACACTCAAAGGGGAGGATACCCTCTTTGAGTGCTATGTGGGATTTATTGCTTCAATTATTATAACTGGGTGAAATCCCGTATGAAAACACGGGAAGACTAAATCGAAGTAAAGTTGCAAATCCTTTCATTGATGCTTATGCTTCTGCCACGCGTAATCACTGATTAATGAAACAACTGAGAATTATACACTGATGAAGCAAGCAATAGATGATGAAACAAACTTCTGATGACACGTGAGGAGATTTTTTTAAGACAATTATACTCGTCCAAAATATAAAAAATATTAACAGACCAACTGTTATTGTCTGTTTAATAAACATGAAATTAAGAAGTCACTAATCTATTCCAAGACAAATTGTATTTGGTAACGTGTGTTCAAATGTAGACGCTCTGCTAAGGAGATCTTTCTAAAACAGTTGTTACTATAAAAAATTGTTGATTCAACTAGATATTCCTTCAACAATTTCCTTCAAACATATGCTGCTTTAGAATTAGCTTTATTTATGTAATGTTATTCTATATTGTCCTTACCAACATGGGTTGAGTTAGAAGTGCACAAATCGGGTTTTTTTAATACCCGGTTTCGGGTATGGAACCAGTTTCGGGTATGGTCGGGTATTACTTCGACCGGGTATTGAAAGAACCAGTTCCGGTTCCTAGCATAAAAAACCATACCCGGTATACCGGTTTCGGTTTTTCAATACCCGGTTCCGGTTGTTTCAATACCCCGTTCCGGGTATGGAACCTGTTTCGGGTATCGGGTATTGAAAAAAAAATCGGGTACACTGGGTATTGAAAAAACCCGGGTATATCGGGTGTGAATTCTTTTTATACAATCACGTCGAAAGGTAGTGCGACTTAGATGGTTATAATGCGGTTATAGAATTCCTTGAGTATACTTTTTGAGTATTCGGAAAACCCGGTTTTGATTTTTTAATACCCGGTTCCACCTCAACATCAAAATGTCAAATAGTCCCGTCGCTTGACACATACTTTTTGAGTATTCAGAAAACCCGGTTCTGGGTTTTTAAAAAACCGGGTACAACCGGGTATAAATCGGGTCCAGTTTTCTACATAGAAATCTATACCCTATGCGTACCTGGCGGGTAGGGTCGGATACAGTTCCGGGTAGGGCTGTGCAAAGGGTCATGAACCGATTTGACCCGACACGGACCCACTAGAACCATATACCCTTTTATTGTTGAAATTAGGAACCACCAACCGACCCTTAAAACGCAATGTGGTTCCGGGTCCTAAAGGTTCTCATGGGTCGGGTAAAGGGTCTGACCATCTGGAACATTTTAATGTAATAGGCTTTTAGAGGGTTACATATTTTTATTCTTTTACCATGCTCGTAAAAGTGTTCCTCCATATGGTTCTAACAATAGCTTACGAGTTGCATTTTTTTTAATCATTTTTCATTTCTTAACGTATGTTTTGGTAACAATTTTGTCATTCTCATCACTCAAAACATTATGTGAATCTGTTATGTATACATCACAAATACACACGCACATCAAAGCGACATACATAAATATTTACTTCAATTTTGGATATAATATATCACATCTATGCATATACAACAAGCCGAAAAATATTTCAAGAAAAATACATTGTTATTTTTATAAATAATATTTTTTAATATTGTATTATCATTATGTGAAATCGATTATAATAAGATGTAAAAAAGAATAATGAACAGACTAAAAAGGAGTATTGTTTTATTTTTCCGTTAACAATACATATATGTTATATCATTTTTATAAAAAAAAATTTCATACATTATCAATCTATTAATAAGGCATGTTCTAATTAAAATACAAACAGTTCTTGTGGTTCCTATATTAGAACCGTGGGTTTGTAACCGACCCGACCCGGAACCGATAATTTATATTAATCTAGAACCGCGAACCGACCCATATATTTAAAAAGGTTCGGGTCCAAGGTTCTCGCGGGTCGGGTCTAAGGTTTTCGTGGGTCCGAATCACGAAATGCTCACCCCTAGTTCCGGGTATATCCGGTTCCGGTTTTTTTAATACCCGGTTCCGGGTTTTTTTCGGTTCCAATTCCGGTTCCGGTTTTTTGTGCACCTCTAGGTTGAGTTTTCAATAGACTTTTAAAAAACTACAATAGCGATTACACTTATTAACTGGAATCAAAGCACATGTTTATACAGACTTTTTAATTCTTAACTTTAACTAATATCTTCCAAAAAATATATAAAAAGTAATTATGAGATAAAACTTTATTGTTAATATTATTTTATAGTTTAACAGAGAAAATAAACAATTAAACTTCAAAATACAATTGATATTGGTTGTGTTAACAAAATAAATTTAAATAATATTAGTCTTTTCAAGTTCTTAATTACAAAGGGTCGGGACCCTTAAAACTCTACGATGATAACTGTACAGATAAGGGATGTAATAATGTGCTTACAAACATGTGTTGAGGTGTCAACAGATATTGGAAAAAAAAAACTGCTATAGAAATGAAACTTATTATTGAAATTCCATAATTTTACTGAAAATATCCAACTTACACAAACATATAAGATACAACAATTTTTTATAAATAGATAGATGAGAAAAAAAAACAATTTTAATCATATCAATAAGAATGAAAATACATATTAAAGAGAGAATGTATGTTTGGATGAGATGCAAAGGCAGAACCAATCATTAGAGGGCGTGATTGAGATGGTGGTTTTGAAGATGTAGCTTTTTTTATCTAACAAAATATTAAATGGTTTTCAATAAGTGAAAATATAAAAAAAAATAGTTAAGCAAGTAAATATTAAATAAATAAGAGATAAACGTAAAATTATGATTTAATAATATTATTTCGCATGAGAGAGAGAAATTAGATAATCATAAGATTTTTATTTATTATATAGTAAAGTGATAATACAGATATAGATAAAGAAAAAAAAATATAAATTAATAAATGTTAGGTTAATTTGGTTATTTATAAGCTAATTTTTTTTGCCAGAAATTCAAAGGTGTAGATGGCCTCACCAAGTGTCATGTGTCCCACCCAAATTATATATATTGAGCACGATTATCGTAGAAAGTCTCCAAAACGTGCGAAGTGTGCGACGTACATTATAATTACGTAATGAATGATAAAGACATATATTTTGAATGACATAAATTACGTAATTTGTTCTTCCTAATTACGCAATGAAACACACATAATTACGTAATGCTTTCATGAACAGACAAAAACATTACGCAATTATCATGTATTTTGAAGACTTTGTATTTAAACCGATACCTATATTTATATATATATGGCACTATGTTAACCAACTTGCGTAGACACATCCACCCATTTTATATCAACTCACATTAGAAAGCAAATCCCGACACAAGAGAATTAAGTGTTCATGTGAATCTTTGCTTGCAAGTTAATAATTCTTTAGCATAAAATTTCTAACAATATCATAGGTCTAGAAGTTGAACACTACGTAGCTGAAGAGATATGTCTCAGGATGCGTGTGCGCAGACACACCCACACACGCCAGCCCCTAAGATAGAGGCATGAGAAGCTTCCGTGGTTCGTCCTGTGCGACATCAAAGTTGTGACAGCTGCATAAAGAGAATGAAATGGACGTCTAGCTAATAAAATGAGAGAATTTCCTACTTCATGATCTTCCACCAATTAGTTGAGAGCATCAAGGATAGAAAGAACAAATGGAGAGGACAATCAACCAATCAGAAAAGGAACACAATATTCCTCAACGATCTCCACCAGTGGGACCTGCACAAATGAGCTGTCAACCATGACAAGCCAACAGGCGTGCATCACTCTTACTGTAAATACCCCTTTCTATTATGGAAAAAGAATGGGTCACTCTATGGTGGAAAAATATTAAATAGTTACTCTAGATTATTACACAAAGATTTGATCAATTCATAGTACATTTTGTACTCAGTCTTATTCCTTGTAATCACCACTATCAATAAACATCTCTTTATTCTTCTTATATTAATGAGTATTATTTGAATTGATGTTTTTTAAGTAGCCAACTAAGCATGTAAGCTTATCTAATTCTTTATTTTACCAAACCGACATGTCTTTACCTAAACATTATGTCTATGTAGCATTTTAAGAAATAGACATGGCATGTTATCTACACCAAGATAAGCACATTCGCTTAAAATAGAATTTAGAAGAATAAAGTTAATCATCATTTGCATAAATCTAAAGATATGAGAAAAATTCAATTTTAAGTATCATTAATTGAACGAACAATTCATTGTATACTTCGATTTAAAAGGATTCATGTACTCACATTGGCAAGCTAGGCTTCTACTTTGGAATTAGGTATACGCTCAAAACCAGGGTACCTCTTAAAAAGTCAACACATATCCAATTAGTGTATTTTTATTTCAATTTTTTTTGAACGGCTAGTGAAGCTCGCTTCGAAAACACCCGCTACTTCCTTTAGGGCGAACAGTGGCTATTAAACCATGCCCAAGTTTGAATCCTTACCAGTAGTGCTTACTCCCATTATGTACATTTTTTTTACACTTAGTAGGGATCGAACTTGGGACCGCAAGAAAAAATCCATTACTAGTCGACGTATTAACTATTTTCACTAATTTCATAACCAATTAAGCTCCAAATTGGTATTAATGAACTATAGACTTCCACTTGACCATATAAATAATCTAAGGGTAGATATGAGCATTGTCACCCTAATTTCATCTCAAGTCTATCCATCAGCTTTAAAATTCATTATTACATTGACTTTGATCACTTCCCATATTCATTTTTAAGTACAAACGCCTTAGAACTGTAATTGATAGTTTGAAATAGTCATATGTCCATACGGCTAATTAATTCACCATTTTATACTATGATTAAATTAGCTTCATTGACGTTTGTAATCTTTTTTTTTTATTTAAGTAGTGATGTAGATGACACGACTTTATATGAAAGTCCATTCTAAGGTTTTTTATTTACTATTTAATGGAAAGGAACGACGTGTCAACCATTGTGACACCGGGTGTTGTGGTCAAGGTCGACTACTCTACTTATTAGGCATCCCAAGACATATGTCTCCAATCCCTCATTCTAGTCAACACATTCAAGGCATCCCAAGACATATGCCTCCAAACTCTCATTCTAGTCAACACATTCAAGGACCTTTATGTATATAATTTTCATTTATGTCATAGGAGGATTTCGCTCCTAATTACTTGTAACATTTCTTGTATATAAACCTTGTAATATCTCAATAGAAATCATCAAAGTTGTTACACTTTCATGGTATCAAGTTTGATCCATTGAATCCTAAAGTTCCCTTGCACTTCTTGCTTCTTTTTTCTTCTTCAATTCTGCCCACCCACCCACTTTACTGTTCTCGTAACACCTCTCCATGTCTTCCTCAACCGAATTATCCACAATCCCTCTCCACTCCCTTAGCCATCTTATTAACATCAAACTCAATTCAACCAATTACCTTCCTTGGGAAAAGCAAATCACTCCGGTTCTATCGTACCTAAACCTACTCGGCCATATTGATGGTTCAAACTGGCACCATCCGTATTCGCTCTTCACCTGGATGTCGCAGAAAATAATGTAGAGAATGGGAATTGAATCTGGGTCACAAGTAACACCAAGCCTTTCCCCAACCACTCCACCTAACTGTAATGGTTTTGCCCGTTGAATTCACCCATCATGAATCCATGTTGTTATATAGAAATGTCTTTCTGTTTCGTTGAATATTTGGGACGTTACATTTCGAGTTGAGGTCATAAATACAATATGAAGGTTCATCGGGCTACCTAGCTACCTCGATTTGGCTTGTTTATAATGGTAGTTGCAAGTTGCAACACGTTAGAGACACATATAATATACTTCTCTTTAGGAACATCAAAAGTTAACATAACATGATAAGTAAATCAATGAAGAAGCACCATGGTAACCGGTTTGAGCTTTGATCTTCGTTCTTATAATATTCTCACTCTTTGTACACATCATCTTTTTTTGTTCTTCATAGTTATCCGTATCTATACTCATTCGAATCGGTACGTTTATTAAGATTATAAACATATAAATATTAGCCAATAAGTCAAGGTCAACATATTAATGTTACTATAATATTAGATATTTAGATCTTTTTTTTTTTTGAACGGCCAACAAATTGGAATCACTCACGGAACACTGGAGTATCATCGTGCCACCAGTGTTGCCACGCGATCATATTCCACCACCAAGTCACCAATTCAGGAGGAAACTCATAATTATGAGAAAACCCCCTTTGTGAGATTCGAACCCAGGACCTTATGGTCCCTAAGTCTTATCTCACCACCAAGATACCACTAGGCTATAATGCCTTGGGTAATAAGTCAAGGTCAACATATTAATGTTACTATAATATTAGATATTTAGATTTTTTTTTTTTTGAACGGCCATTAGATATTTAGATCTAAGAACAAACATTTGGATTAACAAGAATACTTTGGTTTATTCTTATCATCTACCAAATCAAATACTATTTTTTTTTATTTTTGTAGTTGAATATAACTATTCTGACTGTGTCCCAATTTAATAACTTAGATTACAACAAATCTGGCAACTTAAAATCTTGACATAAAGACCAGGTGTAGTGGTGGTTTAATTGGGCGTGAGAGGGGCAATTCGTGCTGCTACACCGCCCCCAAGGGCGTGAAAGGGGCTATTTTGTTTCAACCGTGAAAAATTTTACACGGTAAAAGGGGCGTGAAAGATGCCTTTTTATGTCGCTTCATGCCCCCTCCCCATAGTCTAATAAAAGAATTTATTTATTTTTTTGTATTTTTTTTTAAATATCATATACTTTTAGACAAAAGAATTAAAAATTTAAAACTGAAGCCGGCAGAGATTACAAACTCAGAGTTTAAATTGTTGTATTATTATAATTTTTATTTACATTGTGATATAGTTTTTAATTAAACAATGTTTGAATCTATATAAAATGATTAATTGTCTACAAGTATATGATAACCGACTCGTAGAGTTTATCAGAAAGATGAGTTTTCCAAATATGTTCGGTAAAACTAGCTGATAGCTCTAGTTTTTTAAATATATTTTGGTGTTTGACAAAGTAGCTGGAGCTTTTAATAAAATGTATAAAATAACAAAAATAGGTATAACTAAAAGCTTGTATGCATGTTTATTTATTTATTTTTTACGGTAGAATCGGTATTTGAGTCATTTTACTCATTAAAAGATTGTAACTAGTATGAGCTTTTTTTAAACGCTATATTAAGTTATTTCTCCTAACCTAAAAGCTTCAAGATTTTTCAATCAAAGAGTTTATTTTTTTTTTTTTTTTTTAAGCTTGAAACTAGAAGCTATTCAAAGGTTTTTACTAAACATAACCTAAATCGATCAACTAGAATACAAAAATTATTTCATCAAGTGGGTGTCACTAGAGAACAAGGTGGCTTATGATATGTTTTGTTATTATTATCATTAAAGCGTTACATGTCACGTTTAAGGATTTGTTAAACATCGAACAAAGTGTTATTTTCCTACTCAAATCAGTATTCAATGTACGTATATTATTGTTCGTTACGATTGGTAGCTATCATCTTCCATATATGTCTTTGTTCGTGTAAAGTTTTGCTTTTAGTTATCATGATTATAGAAGTATTATATGATGGACTAAATCTCAGTTTATAAGGTTTATTAGATGAATAAATAAAATTTTATTTAAACGGTTTTTATCTTGGTTTTACAGTTTCATGGGTCATGAATCATGATAGATTTGAATCATGTATCACAACAAGCGTATTAAACAAAATAATATTTCGCGTATGAGTGAAGCATAAGAACATGCTTTAATATCTCTACAATTAATATAATGATGTTTCAGCTACTTTGGCAATTAATAAAAACTAAGTGATAGTCTCTAATTTATGATCAATGTATAGAACACTTTCATTTTATGACTATAAACTAAAGTTTTAGATTTTTTGTATCACAACTAACAAGAAGGACAGATCATGTGTCATGTTGAAAACAAGCCTTAGTTTGGTTCAAGCTAAAATAGGCCTTTTTAAATAAACTACTTAGTTTGGTTTACGCCCCACTTACGGTGTACGCATATAATGTATATATGTGTGGCCCTTGGGGGTAAAAGTAAAGTTGCATTAGTTTTAACGTTATTTTGCTAATTTCATAAAAATAACGTTAAAAACGACGGACGGTTAATCATGCATCATGTGGTGGTTTGGATAGCCAAAAGACAAAGGGGTACATGCACCGATCGGGCTTGTCCCGATTGATAAGTGTTTTGTGCCTTATGTCCAAGGCTTGATACCAAACCACATCGAGCCGGGGGTCTCACCGGAAGCAGTCTCTCTATTCTTAGGGGTAGAGGTAAGGCTGTCTACATCTTACCCTCCTCAGATCCTACCTTAGCTTTGCTATAGGTGGGATTAACTGAGTATGATGATGATGATGGTTTTGTATCGAGAGAATTGCATAGTTGGTTCTTGTGGTTTATGGATATTGCACTCTTGGTCCTAATGCTTTAATAATTACAGAGTTGGTATTTCAGTTTCAAAAATATGCACTCGTGTGATCTCTATCCCTAATGTTAGTTAAATTACTCAGTTAAGTGAGTATGAATTAAATATTTTACCCAGTTATAAGTCTTCTTCACCCAACAACCTCACCTCCCTTCACCATCCACCATTCCCACCCCACCACCGACCTTTACAAACCATCACCTCCACCATATGCAACAAGTTACCAGGGGCGGACTTACTTCATGGGGAGCGGTTGCGGACGTTGCGGCTCAACTTCGCGCGCGTAGTGAAAAATTAGTGAAAAATTTGTTTTTTTTTTTTTACGAAATTTTGAAAACGTTGCTACTAAAATGAAAAAAATGAAAAACGTTACTACTGATTTTGTGGCCTAGATCCGCCACTGCAAGTTACAAACACATAAACCCACATACCTGACATAATCTATAATCTAAATAAAAAGATCATTAAACCACACAAACCGTTGATGTTTTGTATGTCTTCACCTTTCGTCTCTAGGCTCATAATTTGTTGCACTGTCACCCCTGTGTTACTTTTGTATTTATTCGCATTTTCCGTCGGTTAAATGGCCATTGTGTTCTTCCATACACTGTGTGAACGGGCAACAGAAAAACATAATGTTAGCGCCAACGGCTGTGGCGGTGGCTTGTCTGGACGGCGAATTGCATCTACAAATGAAACAGCGTTGAAGCATTATGGAATATTCCAACACAGCATGAAGCATTATGGAATATTCCAACACAGCATGAAGCATCAATTTATGTTCGCAACGGAAATGTTGGAAATTTTAATAATTAAGTATTATATTAAATGTAATATAATGACATTTAATTATAAAGCTAGGTGAATGAGAGATCTAAGCTTTATGTGTGTGGTGGAATTTTAAAGTTGGAGGAATTTGTGCTTGTCCCACATTGGTGGAAATATAAATCATGTGTTGGTTTATATCTAGAATTCTGTAGAGGAATGTATTCCTATACAATAGGAAACACCCAGTGGCAGCCAGGAGGGTGCATAGCACCCGACGCGCCCGCGCCCGCGCACGGGCTTGGGACCAGGGCGATGGGCGTAATGTGGCGTTTTGATGGCGCACTTCGCACGCTCGCATCGCCGCGAGCCGCCTTTATATTTTTAACTGAGCTTGGACTGGAGTGGCTCGAGCCTGTGGCCAAGACTGGTTAATTAATCTGGTCAAGTCAATGAAGCCAAGACTGGTTAATTAATCTGGTCAAGTCAATGAAATTAATTGTATTAATACTCATTGACCACGTTTGAATTCTAGTCAAACGAAATTAATGTCAGACTTAATTTCGTAATCAATGAGGCGTATTACTAGGCTCGGTTTCGTGTATAAATACCGAGTGCAAGACTCTGTTTGTACACACCGGAAATTCTCCAATTCATGTTCTCGAACCACCACCTTTTTTCAGAAAAATTTCCTAACTTTTCAGACCTGCAGGCTCTTGTTTCAGGTACTGTTTCAGGTGCTCGGCTAACTCCGGCAGTGCAATCTGCTTAGGCTGTTGTACCCTGGGAAACAGACGGGTTCACCTGGTTGGCCCGAAATCTGTTTTAAGGGAAGCGTGTTTTACACGTGCCTCAGTCACATCGAGTTTCCTTTGCCTTCCTTCGTATTTTCCTTTCAGTTTGTAATTTTCTTTCTGTTTGTATTCTGTTAATTTCATTATTGTATTGTAATCTGATTTTATTTAATAAACGACTGTATTTCTTTTATTTTGTGAACGGTGTTCCTACAAGCTTAAAACAGATTTTAAAACTCCGTTCATACTTTGTTTTAAAATTTTCGGATTACAATATAAATTGTTTCTTTAAACTCTTTGTGAGTTTGCCTTGGTTTTCTGTAAACCAAACAGTTTGGTTTTTTGTAAACCGAATTGTAAAATTCAAAGGATTATTTATTGGTTTGATCATTTCTGACCAATGTTTTCTTGTTTCAGAAATGGCTACGAATGCTAGCGCTTCATCAACAACCGTTGGACCAACATCCACCACTATGGGGCCATTATTTGGCACCCAGGCATCCCAGACGGTTGCAAACCATGCTGAGAAACCAGAGAAGTTCTCTGGATTGAACTTCAAAAGATGGCAGCAAAAGATGCTGTTTTACTTGACAACTCTGAATCTTGCGAGATTCTTGATTGAGGCCCCCCCTCAACTTGGTGAAGGGAACTCTGACGTTCAATCTGTGAGCGCACTTGATGCTTGGAAGCATTCTGAGTACCTATGCAAAAACTATGTGTTGAATGGACTTGCTGATCCATTGTATAATGTGTACTGCAAAATAAAGACTGCCAAAGAACTTTGGGAATCTTTGGAGCGTAAGTACAAAACTGAAGATGCTGGTACTAAAAAGTTTGTTGTGGCTCGATTCTTGGACTATAAAATGGTGGATTCCAAAACTGTTATTAGCCAAGTCCAAGAATTGCAAGTGATCCTTAGTGACATTCTTTCTGAAGGAATGAATCTTAGTGAAACATTCCAAGTGGCTGCAATAGTTGAGAAACTTCCTCCAAGTTGGACGGACTTCAAGAATTACCTTAAGCATAAGCGAAAGGAAATGACCATTGAAGACCTTGTGGTTCGCTTGCGTATTGAGGAAGATAATAGAGTGTCTCTAAAAGGAACTCAAGTTGAAGGTACTGCAAGAGCTAACATTGTTGAGCATGGTCAGTCTTCAAGGGGGAATAAGAGCAACAAAGGTCACAAATTTGGTGAAAAATCAAAAGGTAAGGGTCGGGACCTTGGGCCTAGAAAAGGTGGTGTGAAAAAGAAGGTTAGTTCCTTCAAAGGGAAATGTTACAACTGTAACGAAGCCGGTCACAAAGCTGATCAATGCAAAGCACCTAAACGTGAGAAGGCGCTTATGGTTGATGATGATGTGCCTTTAGTGGCCATGATTTCAGACCTCACTGCCATGATGGAGGAGGTTAATTTGGTGACTAACAACCCAAAAGGGTGGTGGGTGGACACTGGGGCTACTCGTCATGTTTGCCCAGACAAGACCCTCTTTAGTACGTTTAAAGAGGTGGTGGGAGATGAGAAGCTGTACATGGGGAATGCTGCTACAGCAGATATCAAGGGAGAAGGTGATGTGATCTTGAAGTGGACTTCTGGAAAAGAGCTCACTTTAAGCAATGTGCTTTATGTTCCCGACGTGCGTAAAAGTCTTGTGTCGGGATGGTTGCTTAACAAGTTTGGCTTTCGTTTGCTTTTTGAGAGTGACAAGTTTGTTTTAAGTAAGCATGGTGTGTTTGTTGGTAAGGGCTATGCCCAGAATGGTATGTTCAAACTCAATGTAATGGCTGTTACTAAGAACATGAATAAGAATGCTACTACTTCTGCTTACTTGGTTGAGTCTCCTAATGTTTGGCATGGTCGTCTTGGTCATGTTAATTTTAATTCAATGCGTCGTTTAATTAAATTAGACTACATACCAACGTTTGCCATAGACTCTAAATCAAAATGTAAAACATGTGTTGAAGCCAAACAAACAAGATCATCATTTAAATCAGTTAATCGAATAACTGAGCCCCTTGACTTGATTCACACTGATGTGTGTGATTTAAAATCAATTCCCACTAGAGGTGGCAATAAGTATTTTATTACTTTTATTGACGACAGTACGCGGTATTGTTATGTGTATTTACTTAAGAGTAAAGATGAAGCAATTGACAAGTTTATCTTGTTTAAAGCTGAAGTTGAAAACCAACTTAATAAGAAAATAAAGCGTGTGAGAAGTGATAGGGGAGGTGAATATGTTTCGCCATTTGGGGATGAATGTGCCAAAAGTGGCATAATACACGAGTGTACCCCTCCCTATACACCCCAATCAAATGGTATTGCGGAACGGAAAAATCGTACCCTAAAAGAAATGATGAATTCCATGTTGATAAGTTCTGGAATGAGCCAGGACATGTGGGGGGAGGCCATTTTGTCGGCCAATTTTTTGTTAAATAAAGTTCCTTTCAAGAATAAGGATGTAACACCATATGAGTTATGGTGGGGACATAAATCATCCTATAAATACTTGAAAGTGTGGGGGTGCCTGGCCAAGGTAATTGTTACACTTCCAAAGGCTCTTAGAATTGGGCCTAAAACTGTTGATTGCATATTTATTGGATATGCCCAAAATGGGACTTCACATCGTTTTCTTGTGCATGAGTCCAAAAATCCTGATGTTCATAAGAACTCCATAATAGAAACAAGGCCAGGAAATGCAACTTATTTTGAAGAGGAGTTCCCAATGTTATTAGAACAAACGCATGCGAGTTCATCAACAGCGGTTGATAAGGTTGTTCAAAATAAAACCCATGAACGATTAGAGGATGAAGAGGTTGAGCCAAGAAGGAGCAAAAGGCAAAGGATTGAAAAATCTTTTGGGCCTGATTTCCTTGCTTACATGGTTGAGAGTGAGCCTCAAACCTATCGACAAGCAGTCACCTCTTCAGATGGACCTCAATGGAAAGAAGCCATCAAAAGTGAGATTGATTCTATTTTGCAGAATCATACTTGGGAGCTAGTTGATCTTCCACCAGGGTGCAAGCCACTTGGATATCGATGGATATTCAAGAGAAAAATGAAAGCTGATGGCTCTGTTGACAAGTATAAAGCAAGGCTCGTAATCAAAGGGTATAGACAAAAGGAAGGTCTTGACTACTTTGACACATACTCACATGTGACTAGAATAACTTCTATAAGATTGGTGCTTGCAATTGCAGCTTTGAGAAATTTGGAAATACATCAAATGGATGTAAAAACTGCATTTCTGAATGGGGAATTAGAGGAAGAGAGTTACATGGAGCAACCTGAGGGTTTCTCTGCTCCGGGCCAAGAAGGCAAAGTATGTAAACTCGTTAAGTCATTGTATGGCTTAAAGCAAGCTCCAAAACAATGGCATCAAAAGTTTGACCATGTTATGCTTAACAGTGGTTTCAAAATAAATGAATGTGACAAGTGTGTCTATGTGAAGGACACTTCTAAAGGTTATGTAATCTTATGTCTTTATGTGGATGATATGCTTATCATTGGGAGTGATGACAAGATGATCAAATCCACTAAAGACATGTTGAAAGCGAGATTTGACATGAAAGACATGGGTCTAGCTGATGTAATTCTTGGAGTAAAGATTATTAGAACCCAAACCGGTCTTGTGTTAAGCCAATCTCATTATGTGGATAAGATCCTTGAGAAGTTTAATTCGGAAGACACAAGTGTGGCTCAAACTCCGATTGATACCTCTCAACATTTGTCAAAGAATAGAGGAGAGGGTGTTGCTCAATTGGAGTATTCAAGGATCATTGGCAGTTTGATGTATCTCATGTCATGTACCAGGCCAGACTTAGCATATGCTGTGAGCAGGCTAAGTAGATATACCAGTAATCCCAGTGCTGAACATTGGAAGAGCATGACAAGATTGTTAAGGTATTTGAGATACACGAGGAATTATGGACTGCATTATGGCCAAGATCCAGCTGTTGCCGAAGGATACAGTGATGCCAACTGGATATCCGATATGAAAGATTCTAAATCCACAAGTGGTTATGTGTTTACCCTTGGAGGAGCAGCTATAGCTTGGAAATCTTCCAAGCAAACTCTTATAGCTAGGTCCACAATGGAATCTGAATTTATTGCTTTAGATAAAGCTGGAGAAGAGGCAGAATGGATACGTCAGTTTTTGGAATATATTCCAAGATGGCCTAAGCCTGTGACGGCTATTTGCATACATTGCGATTGCCAGTCGGCAATTGGTAGAGCTAAAAGTGCAATGTATAATGGTAAATCAAGGCACATACGACGTAGGCATAATACGATACGACAACTGCTCTCAACAGGAGTTATCACAATTGACTATGTGAAGTCAAAGGATAACATTGCGGATCCGCTAACAAAAGGCTTAAGCAGAGAGGCAGTGCACAAGTCGTCGAAAGGAATGGGACTAAAGCCCTTGGAGTAAGTTTGTACAACGGAAAACCTATCCTAGAAGATTGGAGATCCCATGATCTAGGCTCAATAGGACCACCTAACTATACGAACTAAGATCACTGTGGGGGAGTACCCCAAGACACAAAGGGAGTTGCATACTTCCTAGTCCATCCTTAAACAATCAGTGATGTCAAAGGAGGTTAAGCATGCGGCTTTTAATGATTTTTAGTAAAATCACCTATGTTAGAGAGAAGTGGGGTCGCTTCAAATGGAATTGTGGGGGCACAATTCCTAGAGCTCTCGCAGAACCAGGATAGTGCTCCATGACCATAAACGGACACGACAATGAGGGGTTAACCAGACCAGGGAGAGTAATGTGTGATGTGTAATAATGTCTACATAAAAAGGGGTTAGTTCAAGGACACCGCGTCTACTAACCGCTAGGAGACAAAGTATACATCACAAAGGAGGGTTCAAAGGGAATACCTACCTATCCTGCATTACTTAACCGTAGAAATTTTATTTTGACACTTGAGTGTGTGGGTCGATCTCCATTCATGTGGGGGATTGTTGGAAATTTTAATAATTAAGTATTATATTAAATGTAATATAATGGCATTTAATTATAAAGCTAGGTGAATGAGAGATCTAAGCTTTATGTGTGTGGTGGAATTTTAAAGTTGGAGGAATTTGTGCTTGTCCCACATTGGTGGAAATATAAATCATGTGTTGGTTTATATCTAGAATTCTATAGAGGAATGTATTCCTATACAATAGGACACACCTAGTGGCAGCCAGGAGGGTGCGAAGCACCCGACGCGCCCGCGCACGGGCACGGGCTCGGGCTCGGGCTCGGGGCCGGGGCCGGGACAAGGGCGATGGGCGTAATGTGGCGTTTTGAGCCGCTTGAGAGCCGCCTTTATATTTTTAACTGAGCTTGGACTGGAGTGGCTCGAGCCTGTGGCCAAGACTGGTTAATTAATCTGGTCAAGTCAATGAAGCCAAGACTGGTTAATTAATCTGGTCAAGTCAATGAAATTACTTGTATTAATACTCATTGACCACGTTTGAATTCTAGTCAAACGAAATTAATGCCAGACTTAATTTCGTAATCAATGAGGCGTATTACTAGGCTCGGTTTCGTGTATAAATACCGAGTGCAAGACTCTGTTTGTACACACCGGAAATTCTCCAATTCATGTTCTCGAACCACCACCTTCTTTCAGAAAAATTTCCTAACTTTTCAGACCCGCAGGCTCTTGTTTCAGGTACTGTTTCAGGTGCTTGGCTAACTCCGGCAGTGCAATCTGCTTAGGCTGTTGTACCCTGGGAAACAGACGGATTCACCTGGTTGGCCCGAAATCTGTTTTAAGGGAAGCGTGTTTTACACGTGCCTCAGTCACATCGAGTTTCCTTTGCCTTCCTTCGTATTTTCCTTTCAGTTTGTAATTTTCTTTCTGTTTGTATTCTGTTAATTTCATTATTGTATTGTAATCTGATTTTATTTAATAAACGACTGTATTTCTTTTATTTTGTGAACGGTGTTCCTACAGGAAATATCCACAATCCTACTGTTTACTCCTAAACTTGCATAAAGCTTGAAAGATTATTATAATTTATAAATAAACTATTTCATTCAGGTTTTTAGGTTACTGTACTCTTAATTAGAGATGATGGAGGTGATGGTATGTGAAGGTGGGTGGTGAGGTGAGAATGGTGAATGGTGAATGGTGAAGGGAGATTAGGTTGGGGGAAGAAGATAAAACTACAAGGGTAAAATAGTCAACTCATACACACTTAACTGAGTAATTTAACAAACGTTAGTGGTATGGATCACACGAATGCATATTTGTTAAAGTCAAATACCAACTCTGTAATTATTAAAGCATTAGGATCAAGAGCGTAATATTTGTAAACCACACGAACCAACCATGTGATTCTCTCTTTTGGATTAAAACCAACTATTTTAAAGAGTATTAATTTGGTTTGAGCCAAAACCAACTAATTTGGACTAAATTAGTTCAAATTACGATTAGCAATTTGAGAAATATAAAATGATTAATCTGCTATATATATTTTTATATCCATTCTCTCTTTTAATTGTGACATAGTCAGAAGTAAATAACACTTTTTATATATTTAAGATGATAAACAGCATTTTAAAACATGCAAATATTGAAAAAAAGATAAAATTACAGAAACAACATTTATGTTTGTTTAAAATTAGGGGTTATATTTTCCTTTTTAAAAAGCAACCAAACTAACCTTTTTTTGATTATTTTCTGTTGTATGTTACACCCTCTAACACAAATTCAGTTAATTTGTGTTGTTAAGTCGAGTGCATATTAGTCATTTTGCAAACCATCATCATCGTCGGTGTCATCCATTCGCCTACAATGAATGTAGACCGGTACCTAAAACTTCATATGTGTTACCTCTTTCGTTTTACCTAACCATCGACATTTTCTTCACTCTCTTCTTCTTTGTTGCTTACTACTTTCGCCACTGGTGGCGTGATAAGACCTGATGGGATTGGGTGCTCACAAATGCGCAGAGCATACCCAAACCCGGAATTCAGCCCGCGGAAGATCTTCACGCGCACGAAAGAGGTTAATCCGTATATCAAAACAATTAACTACTTTCCTATCATTACGGAGTGATATCAGCGAAGCAGTAACGACTCTCCTACAATCGCGGAGAGATACCCGCGCGCGTAAGCGGTAAAAGCGGTAATCGTTCCATGTTTCCTTATTTATTGCTATATCTTAACTACTTTACTAATATAATCCTTGGGTAGTGGAGACAACCCTAATCGGGCCTGGCCCATTATGATTAGGGTTCTGGGTAATGGTGGCATACGTCCACCTCTATATAAGGGATCATCTCCTTAATAGAGAGGACACTTTTGGCTAACCCTAAGAGCTATCACACTTGATAGTATCCCCATTCACCCCCGTTTTTGTTATAAACTACTACCTTGTGTAGTCGTCTCCCTACCCACTCGATCTTTATTGCAGGTTACCCCAATCCAGGAAGTGCTAGTGAAGGATCAATCCTGTGGTTACATCTAGACTATCATCCTTACAAGGAGGTTAGGCTATTTGTTTCTTCATTGGCGCCATCCGTTACGGTTTACCAATCTTTCAAACTAGTGCAAATGGATTCTGGAACTGAACAACGTGTTGATCCCACCAATGCTGACGATGGGGTCCAAGCAAATCAAGACACTATTGCACCAACAACGGTGACCAAGAACGTGAATCAGAGACAGGCTACCACTACCTTCCCAATGTTTGCACCAAGAAAGTCTGCGGTAGCAGCACAAAAGAAAGCGGCGGAAGAGCCTGTCGAAGATCTGGAAGAATGGTTGGCTCAAGAAAATGCCAAGACTATAGCAGAATACCAGAAAAGACTAATAGCAAAAGCTAGGTTGGAAGCAAGAAAAACCTTGAATTTTGATGCTGAAGACGACTCTCAAAACGAAGAACAGCCTGCTTTTCGTCATACAGCTAAACCCCGCCAGGCGGTACGTGGTGGAGAACGTGGTAAGATTACTCACGTTCAGGACCACGTCAACCTGACCGGGGAACCTGATGGTTATGAATCCGAGAATGAGATCAACTCTGATCGAGCTGAGAGGCCACGAAACAAGTCTGTGGCTAGCAACCAGCCCCACCCAGACGATGATTTACATAAGCCATACCGCCCAAAAACATTTTGCGGAAAGATCCAAATTCTGCGCAAGAATCGCATTGGCACCTATGCCAGTTGAATGTAAATTGCCAAATACGATCGGCAAATATGATGGTCTGCGCGATCCGGATGACCATCTGCACGCATTCGATTGCGCAGGCAGCTCTAAACCATGGCCGGTTCAAGCTTGGTGCCATCTGTTTGTTCAAACCTTAACAGGTGCGGCAAGGGTATGGTACGAAAGTTTACCGGTCGGAAGTCTTGTCGACTTTGATGATTTGATCAAGAAATTCAAAAATCACTTCTCCCATCTGAGGAAACACAAGAAGGACAAGGCTCAGATTCTGTTGTGCTCCCGGAAGGATAATGAGAGCCTGGAAGATTACATCATCCGATACAATAAGGAAGCCTTACAACTGGGGTGTGGTGAAGAGCTCACCAGAGCCGCATTTATCCACGGAGTGCGACATGATGATCTCATGAGATGTCTGACTGGGAAAGATGGTGTGCCTGACGCATGGGACGAGCTGATAGAGGCAGCAAAGACATATGCGTCGTCAGAACGATCGTTTACACGCTCGAAGAATTTTTATCATAACAACAATCAGGGTACGAGCATGTATGACAAAGGCAAGGGAAAGCAATCGGTATGGTCAAGAATTTCGGGTTCCGCGGACAAAGGGAAATACTCTTCGGGACAAGACGCGCGGCAACTCCTCAATAACAAGCACTCACGTGATTCGAAACCGCCAAGCAAGAAGAATTACGATTGGACACCACTGTCCAAAACACCTTCGGAAGTGTTGAAGACCGAAAAAATTCAGTTCCCTAAACCCAGGGAACTCAGTCAAGATCGGAAGAACGTTGACACGTCAAAATATTGTGAGTATCACGAAGATTATGGCCATCTTACGGACAATTGTTATAGTCTAAAGATGGAGATTGAGAAGGCAATCAAGTCAGGCCAGCTCTCACATCTAGTGAAGAATGTAAGGAAAAAATCCAGAGATCCGCAAGGAGATGCGGATGCTAGTAACAAGAAGATAAAGAACCTCAACACGCATTATGCACAACGCTCGGGTCGTCATAATTGCTACATGACTCATCACCGGGGTCAGAAGAAAAGGTCTTACTCGACCTCACAGGATGATTCCTGGAAGGAGGCACCGGTCGTTATGCCACGCGTCAAGGGAGGTGCATCTGCCACAACACCATTGATCATCACAGGAATCATTGGACATTATCGAACAAGATACATGTTCCTCGATAATGGCAGCAGTACTGACATCATGTATCGGCAGTGTTTTGATCAATTAGATGCCGAAGACAAAGAGAAGCTAGTCCCGACCACAGAGCCAATATCCGGGTTCATACATGAAGTGATCATTCCATTGGGTATACTCACACTCCCTGTCACATGGACAGATGGACAACTCTCCCGCACGGAGACATGTGACTTCATGGTATTGCCAGTGACTTCATCACATGACGTCCTCATAGGGAGAGAAGGTTTGGCTAAATTCAATTGCAATGCGTCCACACCACACCAGATGGTCGGCTTCCCGACGCGAGGAGGAGTGGCTTTCATACGTGGAAACAAAAATTGCCACGTCACAGAAACATGTAAGCCTCCCAAGATAATGAAGCCAGCGGACCGTACTGATCCGGAAAAATGGGTTATTAACCCTAAATTCCCAGATCAGACGGTTGTCATAGGCCCAGTAATCTCTGACACCATACGCACGCACTTGAAGCAATTGTTAACTAAAAATATGGACGTCTTCGCATTTCAACCCGCAGACATGGTAGGCGTTCCGCGACACATAGCGGAGCACAGGCTTAACGTCTATAGGTCTGTCGAACCAGTCGTCCAGAAGAAGCGCAGTATGGGGCCAGAGAAAACAAAGGCCATGAATGAGCAAGTGGAAGAGCTATTAGCTGCAGGCATCCTGCGGAAGACAAGATACCAAACTTGGGTCGCAAACCCAGTCATGGTCGGAAAGTCAAATGGAGGCTGGCGGATGTGTGTGGACTATAAAGACTTAAACAAAGCATGTCCAAAGGACTGCTACCCGCTCCCCGAGATTGACTTAAAGGTGGACTCCCTGGCACCGTTCAGATTCAAGTGTTTCCTGGACGCATATAAAGGGTATCATCAAATCCAGATGGCTAAGGAAGACGAAGATAAAACGTCTTTCCGCACGGATACAGGAACTTATTGTTATACCAAAATGCCATTTGGATTGAAGAACGCGGGAGCCACGTACCAGCGTTTAATGGACAATGCGTTCAATAAACAAATTGGGGTCAATCTCGAAGTCTACGTGGATGATTTGGTCATAAAAAGTACAGAAGAGGACCAAATGCTGCTAGACATTCAGAAGACTTTTGATCAACTCCGCGCAGTGCGAATGAAGCTCAATCCGAGCAAGTGTTCTTTTGGAATGGAGGAGGGCAAGTTCCTGGGAGTGATTGTAACCAAAGATGGTTTCCGAGCAAACCCGGACAAAGTACAAGCAATCGAGAGAATGCCGTCTCCATCTTCTATCAAGGAAGTCCAGACACTCATGGGACGCTTAGTGGCTTTGAACCGTTTCCTTTCAAACTATGCGTCCAAGTCATTCCCTTTCGTAAACACACTGAAAAGCTGTCTCAAAAAATCCAACTTTAAGTGGACCAATGAGGCCGAGGCCGCATTTCAAGAAATGAAAGCATGCTTGAGCCATTTGCCTGTTCTCACAGCTCCACTCCCGAAAGAGCCATTGACATTGTATTTATCCGTAACGGACAAGGCAATTGGTGCTGTTCTTGTGGTTGATCGAAGGGGCGTCCAAACGCCGGTATATTACGTCAGCAGAACTCTGCTCGATCCAGAGACTCGATACTCAATGATGGAAAAGTTGGTGCTAGCATTGGTGCACGCGTCACGAAGACTGCGAAGATATTTCCAAGGACACCCAATTATCGTCCTGACAGATTTTCGCATCAATGACATCTTGCGCAAGCCAGAATTGTCGGGACGATTGGCCAAGTGGGCCATTGAGTTGGGAGAACACACGATCGAGTACAAGTCAAGAACATCATTCAAAGGGCAGATCCTCGCGGACTTCGCCGCGGAAGTTCCTGCTGAAAGCGTCACCGAGTGCCAACAGGCACATATCACAACTCCTAATGCAGAGCCAGCGGAGAAATAGGAGTTATACACCGATGGAGCATGCAATGATGATGGCGCTGGAGCAGGCTTGCGCTTAGTTACACCAGAAGGGAAGGATTTCACGTATGCAATTCGCCTAAATTTCCCAACAACAAACAACGAAGCGGAATACGAGGCGTTGCTCGCGGGATTGCGAATTGCGAAAAAAATGGGTGTACAACACTTAGACGCCCACGTCGACTCTCAGCTCGTTGCTAATCATATTGACGGTTCATATGAAGCACGTGAAGCATCCATGATTCTGTACTTGGAGCAAGCCAAAGCCCTCATGCGGGACTTTGCATACTGCAAGGTCCATCACATCAAGAGGAGTCAAAACAAACCAGCGGACGCGTTAAGCAAGATGGCATCCACTGTTTTTGCTCATTTAGCAAAAGATGTGCGAGTGGAAGTTTTGGATTGCCCGTCCGTGTCTCAAAAACAGGTCAATGTCACACAGGTCGGAGCAACATCTTGGATAACTCCAATCCGGGCTTATCTCACAAACGGGACACTCCCAGACAACAAGGCAGAAGCTCGTAAATTACAAAACAGAGCATTGCATTATCAAGTTATCGATGGCATATTGTACCGCCGTTCTTACCTAGGGCCATTGCTACGATGTGTTGACTCCGCAGAAGCCACTTACCTTATCAAAGACATACATGAAGGGTCCTGCGGCCTGCACGCTGGCCCTAGGATGGTGGTAGCAAAGCTAATGAATGCGGGATATTACTGGCCCGGAATGCACAGGGATGCCGAGATGGAATTGCGCAAATGCAAGTCTTGCCAACGTCATGCTCCAGGAACGTTGCGCCCAAAGAACAATTTGATACCTGTAACTGCTGCATGGCCTTTTCAAAAGTGGGCCATCGACCTCGTGGGTCCATTTCCCACAGCTCCAGGAAACGTCAAGTATCTGGTGGTCGCAATTGATTATTTCACCAAATGGGTGGAAGCCAAGCCTTTGGCCTCCATCGATGGAAAAAGCATTAAAAAATTCATTTGGGAGTTTATCATATGTCGTTTCGGGTTACCTATGGAGATCGTCAGTGACAACGGCACACAATTTGCAGACCAACACTTACAAGAATGGCTATCTTCCATGAATGTTAAGCAAATATTCACCTCGGTAGCACATCCGCAAGGTAATGGACAGGTCGAACGCGCGAACAGAAGCGTGGTGGAAGGCATCAAGACTAGACTTGGAACGAAACGCACCGGTTGGGTGGACGAACTCCCTCATGTCTTGTGGGCCAACCGCACATTATCCAAGACAAGTAACGGAGAAACCCCGTTTAGCCTTACGTACGGAACAGAAGCTGTCATTCCTGCGGAAATGTATTGTGCGTCTCCACGAATCCTACTGACAAACCACCAAGACAACGACACGGAGCTAAAACTCAATCTAGACCTACTAGATGAGCGAAGAGACATGGCCGCTATCAGAGAGGCCAACTACAAAAAACAGCTTGAACGATACTACAACGCAAAAGTGAAGGCAGAGGTTTTCCGCGCGGGTGATTACGTTCTCCGCAACAACGAGGCATCCGGCGCAGAAAAGTCAGGCAAATTGGCACCAAATTGGGAAGGGCCATACAAAATTCAAGAAGTGTTGGGGAAGGGCGCTTATGCCTTGGAGCGTTTAGATGGCACCCCCATCCCACGCACATGGAACGCGGCCCAACTGCGCATGTGTTATTTATGAAGTATTTTATTCGGTCTGTAATAAACAATGGCTACGACCATTCCGTTTTTAATAAAGAATTTTTAGTTTATTTTATTTTCTTTGATCTACAAGCAATGCCAACGACGGTCATAGAACATATTTCATTAAGCATAACATTGGCGTACTTACATATTATCACCAGTTCGAAAGAAACATACAAAAGAGGTGATTAAAGCCAACACAATACATGCACCTAAGGCTATGTAGCAAAACATTACAAAAGGAAAGAAACATCAAGTTGCATGCTGCCAACCGGTGGCAGTTCGACGAAGCCTTAACTTGGGAATCTTGGGATGATCTTGGAGCTCACTTAGTTGCTTCATCTTCACCGGAACATCAAGCGATCCACGCTTCACCGGTTGGTCCACTTGGTAATTTTCAGTGAATAACAGATAACCACAGTAAGTGGCTAGTTGGTGCATGGGAGTTGGAGGTACCTTGATCACAGGGGGATGGTCAGCAAGTGACAGCATCCCTTGTAAGGCTTCAACTTCAGCTTTGGAGATTCTTAATGGAGAAGCCATGAAAGAAATTGGTAAAAGATAAAAAGTTAATGGGAAAATGCTAATCCATGGTTAACCTTTTATAGAAAAAAACAAGAGGGGCCATTAATTGCCATTAATGGTTAATACTCAAGTGCGGATGTCAACAGTCACATCAGTCAGCTGCAGCGCCGCCAAAAAACTGACAGATGACATCAGCAGGACAAGTGGCACCACATTTTTCCAAGGCTGACGTCATCTAATCATCATGGCAGTTCAACAGTTACACTCAACACAAGGAATTAATTATCTAAACTTGACATAACGAGGCATAAGAAAACATCCAATTGTTCAAGTACAAAAAACACAAAGCAAAGGAGTTTGACACATTACAATGAAAGCTAATTATAGTCTATCAGATCAATGTAAGTGTCATCGTCTGCCTCTTCATTCTGCGCGCCAGACCCGGCAGCAGCATTGGACGATTCACCTCCTCCTTGTGCAGCGGCTCTCCGCATCTCTTCTTCTTTACGCTCGTTCTCTTCGAGCTCTGCGCCAAGACGATCAGATTCTTCAAAATATCCGCGCAGCTGACCTATTGGATCATCCGTCTTCAGGCAATGATCAACCACGTCAAAGACATCGAAGGTGAGAGCCTCAAACTCCTGCTGCGCAGCAATGGCTTCCTCTTCATAAGGTTTGCCAAAGTGCTCTCCATCTTCAAGAGCCAAACCGGCCGCATGATGATGGTAGCCCTCAACAAACCCTTCCTGCAGGCCACTCCGCATGGAAGACGCACCGATCTTCGCAACAGCATCGCCAAACTTCGGCTCGTTCCATATGCGTTTAAAAACCTATGGATCAAACAGGGACAAAAATAAGGCACTAAACAATATTGCAACACATATACTAACAATAAAGGTCAAAGGAATTCAAACCCCTTGAAGACCGTGTTGCATCATCCAAGTCAAACGCTCCCGGGCGGCCTGCGAAGTTTGCACAGCAGTACGGAGCTCGTTTTGCGTTTGTTGAAGGCTCACTTCTAGCTGCACACGCGAGGAATCCAGTAAGGCATTCGTTTCACCCAGTTGTGCTTTTTCCTCCTCAAGACTCTTCACCTGCGATTCTAGTCCGGAAACCTGCGTAGTGACAGACACTAGGCTCTCATGTTGCTCTTTCAGCTTGAGGACAGTTTCAGACAATTCAGCCTGCTTCGCATCCAGCAGTTTTTGTTTCTCCTCTGCTTCGCGAACAACGCGGGCAACCTCATTCTTCAACTTCTCGTTGGCTTTCCGGCCACGTTCCAGTTCTAAATTGGTACGCTCACAGGAATCTTTCCACCCCTTGGCAGCGTCAGCTTTCTCCTTCTTCATTCTCTGAATCTCACCCTCAGCAGACCGAAGTTGATCCCGCAATTGCTCAACTTCGGAATGGGCACCTGCACGGAATTTTTGGAATTCTTCCTCCCGTTCCCTTTGCGCTTCTTCAGCGCTCCTGAGAGCCTGCCAAGAACGTTGGAATTCCTCTTCTCGTCGCAGCATTGACCCGAAGTTACTGAAGCTCAATGCCAGATTCAAGCTCATATCGGAAAACAATGAGCGGCGGTCAATACTGTCTTGATAATCACGCTCACTAGGCGGAACAGCATAGGAGATAAACTCCTCGGCAAGCAAAGGATTGGTAAAGCGGGTCGTCTGCCTTATATCCCATCGGGGCTGATAGGGCCTGTTCGGATCAAAATCACGAGGAGCAATCCTCGTTCCGCTTCCACTTGCTTTTCCAGACCCACGAGCAGTTTTGGTTATATCCCCCTTAGGAGTCGAAGAGGTCCGCATGCTTTCTGTGGAAACCTTATCCGCAGGGACATTCGTGGGTACTGATTTATCCGCCTTAGATGAGTCCGGCTGACTACCTTTTTCTCCTTGGGCGGTATCCGTGGCCATGATTGTTGTGTCAACATCAACAGGGGACAACTCAACCAAAGGGTTTTTACCAGGGTCTCCACTTCCCTTCGGAGACACCACAATCCCTTCTACTTGAGAAGATCCTCGAGTTTCCAACTCAGATGGACTTGGGCCCTGCACATCCTCAGGGATAGGCTCACTCACCTTCTCTACGATTGGAATGGGTTTCTTTAACGCCCCCTGTGGCGCAGCACTTTTACCTGCGAACACAAGAGATGAAAGTGATGATTTCGTGTCCCATATACAGAACTTAAACATAAGTTCTATAACAGACACTTACCAGAGGTCTGTTTGACAGATTTGATTAACACAGGCTTCCGTTTAGGCGGAGGCTTCACCATTATCTTTGGGCCAGCAGGTTTGACATTTGTCCCTGTATTAAGAGCTAACTCCTCAACCACAGTGGACGAAGTCGGTTTAGTGACATCTGCAGACGGTCTTGAGATTTGAACTTGCTTCTGAGCAAGATCTTCAATACGTTTCTGATATAGCTCATCAGAAACCTCAACAGAGTTATCAACGGGTGTAGGCCCACGCGTACGCTGACGCTTAACATCATCATCTGACTCTGTGGCCTCGTCATCCTCTCTAGCAACAGTAGAGCTGGAGGCCACCTTCTTCCCTTTACGAGAGTCTTTCCGCTGACGCTTCGGACCCGCACCTAAGGAAAGACATAAAACAAGATTCAAACTTCATACATACTCGGATAACATATGACATCATGTACCTGAACAAGACATCTTCTTACGACCTGGGGAAGTTTCACCCGGTCCACTTCCGGTCTTCTTGACTGGGCAAATCCCTGCGCCTGTAACAAAGGGCACGCGGGTCAGAGTTTGCAATGCGTGGAAACACGACGCACCCTTTTTTGGCGCAGGAATCTCCCACAGTAAAAGGCAAGACATATTATATTGAATATTGAGAGGTAGTATAGGATGTAACCTGTGCGCGTATAGTGTTGAGGAGCATCCTTGAGTTGTGGCATCAAAAAATTCCGAGCCAGCCGCTCAATCACTGTGGGAGTTCCTTGGGGCAAAGCAACATACTTCAGTTTCGCAGAACCCCGGGCATCGAACAGATCGAACTTTGTCATTCCTACAAGGACATAGACATAAAGTATAAAAACAAGAATGAAAGACAGAGGCAATGGAGAAGAAATTCACGTGTACTTACTAGCATCAGCAGCGGTGGGTTCTTGCCCCTCCGGGTTACCTAAACGGCTGAGCCCTAGCATCACAAGTACGCCCTCTGGGCACTTCTCCATAGACAGCGGAGTGGAATGGGCACATAGAGTGTCATACCACGGTTGGCTGTTGTAATCTTTCATAGATGGGAACTCCGCAATCCTTTCCTTCACCCCAATACTCATCCATTGCATGGCCGCGGGAATCACCCCTCGGTGGATATAGAAAAACTTTTCTTTCCAGTCGTACATTGATTTGGGGCTCTCTGAGACAATCTGTGTCCGACTTCTACGGGGAGCTACACTGTACCACCCGTGTCCACCACGGGCCTCCTCAAGAACGTAAAACACGTTTAACATATCAAAGGACGGCTCTAGGTCGAGCGACCGACAGGTCGCTTCAAAATGCACAAGTCTGGACAACCCAAACGGAGTCATTTGAGTTGGATGAACCCCATATTTCATAAGGGTACTCACCAAGAACTTCGTAGTGGGAAGACGAAAACAACACCGGGAAAAGAACGCTTCATACAGAGTAATCTTACCAGGGGGAGCGTCCAACGCTGTCTTACCAGCAGCAGGAAGTTCAGGCTCCCACTCAGCCTCAATTCCATATTGATCGAGGAATGAGGAGAAAGAAGAGGCATCCCACTTGACAACGGTTGTGGAAATGCCCTTCTCAGTTTTTTCAGTCATCTTGGTCAGGTCAGCAGTACCAGATGCTTCTTGAGACATTCTTGATGATTGAGTAAAGATAACGGCTAATCAGAAAGAGAAAGAGAAGAAGGGAAGTTGGGGGTTTGCAATGAAAAGTGTGAGAACGGTGTGGTTTGAATATTTTGAAATCCTTTTATAGGGTGGGCTATAACTGCCACTGACGTCAGCATGGGAAAGTGGAAACGTTTTTCCCAAACGACACGTGGCTATGAACAGCTAATTTGACTGCACACGCGCGCATCACGCGCTAAGCCACGCGCTTGCACAGCTGTCTGCAATAACCGATGGGACGCTCACTGACACAAGTATAGCTTGTGGCAGACGCTATCCGCCATCCTTTACTCATTATTCAACAGCTGTCCTCTGCTGGAGAGCCACGTAAGCACAACGCGGAGATCCAACGTCAAATTCAAGTACCGTTCTCCGCTCTCCGCAGGGCAAATGCTCCGTTCTCCGCATGGCAAACAATCCATATCTCGTACAACCAACGCCCCGATTCTCCATTAATTGGCAACAACGACCCACTGATTACCAGGTTTTCACCACCAAGGAAAGCTGAGCTGTCATCCAGGGGCTACCACTCTTTAAGTCCACCATCCACCCCCTTCACTCATACACTCGAGAAAAGGGTACACGCTGGACTGGGGGGACTTGATGGGATTGGGTGCTCACAAATGCGCAGAGCATACCCAAACCCGGAATTCAGCCCGCGGAAGATCTTCACGCGCACGAAAGAGGTTAATCCGTATATCAAAACAATTAACTACTTTCCTATCATTACGGAGTGATATCAGCGAAGCAGTAACGACTCTCCTACAATCGCGGAGAGATACCCGCGCGCGTAAGCGGTAAAAGCGGTAATCGTTCCATGTTTCCTTATTTATTGCTATATCTTAACTACTTTACTAATATAATCCTTGGGTAGTGGAGACAACCCTAATCGGGCCTGGCCCATTATGATTAGGGTTCTGGGTAATGGTGGCATACGTCCACCTCTATATAAGGGATCATCTCCTTAATAGAGAGGACACTTTTGGCTAACCCTAAGAGCTATCACACTTGATAGTATCCCCATTCACCCCCGTTTTTGTTATAAACTACTACCTTGTGTAGTCGTCTCCCTACCCACTCGATCTTTATTGCAGGTTACCCCAATCCAGGAAGTGCTAGTGAAGGATCAATCCTGTGGTTACATCTAGACTATCATCCTTACAAGGAGGTTAGGCTATTTGTTTCTTCAAGACCCATTCATCTATGCCATTGCACGTTGTCAGGTTATTGAACTTCTTGTCGTCATCTCCCTCGTTACTTCCTTCATCTAGCTACCAGAGCCCTTCGGTTTCAATTTTGTTTAATCGTATCACCACCACACGAACCAAATAAGACGTCTATGAAAACGAAGAAATTGAAGAATCTGGACGATCTAAACCTACAATTATAGATTCGATATGTTTGATTATGTGTATGGATGAAGATGAGGGGATCATGAAGGTTGTGGATATTGAATCTATATTATCATATGCTCTAGAATCGAAGATGAACAATGACTGTTTTGGAGTTATGTTGATTAGACAACAATCAGTGGAGAGGTTAACCGGGAGGTTGTTCTTAGGGTTAGGGTTGGAAGGATTCGATTACAAGTCGATTTTAGGGAAATTTTGTGAAATGCATATAGGATATGTTTAGTAACATGTTGGAATAGCTGGACTGTTGTTGCTGAACAGTTATGAGTATATGGTGCCTATGGTAATGACCGAGGGGTGATTGGATGGATGACTCAGAGGGTGATGATAGTTCACACGGTGCCTGTGATGATGGTGTTTTGTGGTGGTCAAATTGGTAGTGAAATGCATAGGTGGGACATGGAAGAAGATAATGAAAAGGGATGGGTAAAAGGGTCGATTTGCCCTCAACTTAACAACACAAATTAATTGGATTTGTGTTAAAGGTCGTAAGATGCAACAAAAAATGTACATAAATGCTGGTTTGGACGCTTTTAAAACTGAAAGATATAACCTGCAATTTCAATGAAACATAAATGTTGTTTTTTGTAATCTTATCTAATAAGAGTAAACTTGTTGTCCAACACTTGTAGCCTAGTTGGTTGAGGGCCTAAAGTTTCTCATGGGAGGCTTGGGTTCAATTCCCACTAGCTACATTTGGAGGACATTGGTGGATGGGAAATGAGGGATGACCCGGCCATTGGCTTGGGTTCGAGTCCTGATCCCGACCGGTTTTACCGACTATTTCACCGTCGTGACTTCGGGCGGGTGAGTGGTCGGGTTTTCCCGGGAATTGGTGGCAATTGGTGGCCCGGGTACTCTCGAGTACCTGATTCGCCAAAAGGGTGCCCGAGAGTGCTCGGAATTGATTCGTTGGCCGTTCAAAAAAATAAAAAAAAAAATAAGAGTAAACTTGTTATAAAAACAATAACATACTAATCTTGTATGATATTTATTGTTAACTAGGTTAGATGGCCATATATTACAAATTACTCATGTTGAATTAAGTAAACAGAAAATCAATATATTGATCAATTAAACTTAGCACACATGTATCAATACTATCAGTATGATGCACTATAAATTAAACTAATTATATTATCATATTGACATATATAAGTATACATTTTTTCAAATCAAGCTATACTACTCTTAAATATTATAATACACTCACTAATTAAGAGAACCATATCGTTGAACTCATATCACATAAAACATCATGACTAATAATTTGGTTATATTGTTCAGAACTCTCAAATATCACTATTATATTGTTTACTGGTCCTTAAAAAGAAACTCAAATTCTCAAAGTCTTTGATTTCAATTCAATTGCTCGAACCTTAATGTTATTATTGTAGTGGCTTTAAGTATATCTTTCTTTAATAATGAAAAGCAGCATAATTGTTATATGGTAATTCATAAAAGATGATAATTATAAGACTTCATTATGGAATCATCTAATTCACATAACTAATTTCTGTTTATCACTATAAGCTATTTAAATTTATTTATTTATTTTTGAAAAATTACTTCATTAACCACCAAAAACCAAAACACAGCCTCACACCATCTTGTCACGAGAAGAAACATGACGATGGAGAAAACGACAAACCACTTATATCAAATTATAACTACACCACTTATCTCAATCTACATTCTTACAATTACTCCTATTCCTAAACCAAAGAAAGCTCAATAAATTCACTTCCGCTATAATATTCGTAACTTTACATTCTTTGTGAGAAAAAATCCATTCATTTCTCGCATTCCACAATCTTCAACAAGTAATAATAATCAACCCGTGGATAACCTTCCCTATTAAAAGATAACTCAGGTAACTTATAAATGATATTATAAAC
The DNA here is from genome assembly GCA_028751855.1 of Ambrosia trifida. NCBI lineage: Eukaryota > Viridiplantae > Streptophyta > Magnoliopsida > Asterales > Asteraceae > Ambrosia > Ambrosia trifida. The sequence goes on along the minus strand of CM054123.1, from coordinate 73,201,296 downwards.
TAATATAAAAATAAGAGGTTGTTTGGTAGTCTCTTAATGACCATTCAGATGGTACCTCTTAATAGTCCATAACCTATGAATGGTTAAGAGCTGACCTTAAGTTTGAATAGTTAAGAGGCAGCTATTAAGATGTTACCTCTTTATTATTCAGATTTAAAATTACATCTTAACCATTAAGACCATGAGTAATGGTTAATGCCCTCTAAGGGGCATTTTTCGCCACATCATCATCATAATACCCATTTCAAGAATGTGTAATGGTTAACCTCTTTTTAAATGCTCTTTTAATAATTACTTTCCTTATTTTTCTCCTCTTTGGGAATTATACTAGAAATGCCCCTCCTTCTTCATACCCCTATAATGCCCAGGGGGGCGGTGTTAAAAGCGTTATCAAGCTCATTTGCCCACATAATGCCCATTACACATGGTCTAAGAGACTATCAACCATTCAGAGGCTGCCAAACAACCTCTAAATATGCTTACTTTTTAATTTTAGAACATCAATACCTTGAACGACTTACACTGTGTTCCCGAGTCTCATTTAAAGAAGGAAAAGAAAAGGAAAGTGAAAATGATTGTTGCTAAAGAGTTTTTTTTAAGGAGAGAAAAGAAAAGAAATGGGAGGATATGTGTTCTAGAGTTTTTTTTTAAGAAGGAAAAGAAGGGAAATTAAGAAAAACAGAGAGAAACTAATTTTCATCTTTTCAAATTGAAGAAATTTGGAGGGCAAGGAAAAGATGAGAAAAAAGTGGAAAAGAAAAGAAAAGAAAGGGAGGGGATAGTTTTATTTTTCTTTCTTTTCTTTTCCCTCGTCAAGTAAACTCGAAAAACATAGCGTTAAAAAAAACTAAAAACATAGTTACGCACTTACGCTTATTTTTCTATTTCACATCCTAATATATAGAGATCATGTTTGGCTCTTATTCTCCTTTAGTCCTTTTCTCCTTATGATTTTTCTCATCTCAAAAACTCCTTAATCTTATAAGTCATAAATGGTGACTTACGACTTTTCCTCTCTTTTCTGCTTTTCAAAGCACAAAATCTGCTATAAGTTTCTTTTCAAACAATTACCTAAACACTTTTGTTTTAATTTTTGACTTATTAGATAAATCATAAGTTAAAAGGAGAGGGAAAAATAGACAGCCAAACACCCTCATATTGTATTGAATTCGAAGTTGTGTTAAAACAAAGTATTTTTATCATACCGATATCTATGGTAATTCGTAAGTAATGAACGCGTAAATTTGTAGCGTGTATATTTAATTTTTAAGGTAAATACTATTTAATTGAAGTCACCACGTAATACTGGCGTCAGCTCTATTATCCAAACATAAACCGTACAAACATTAATCCACAACGTACAACATATAAAGCAAACAGAACTCTATATGTATTAACTATATATATGACTCTTTAAAAACCACACACAGTTCAAATATCATTCATTCACCACCATAAATTACGTAACAGATTCATCCGATCTCCTTTTCTGCCGTCACCTACCCGCCACCACAACCATGGTGACGTCACCAATCCTCTCAGATCTCGGCACCGAGATCGTCATCCCGATCTGTGCAGTTATCGGAATCGTGTTCTCTCTGTTTCAGTGGTACCTTGTCTCTCAAGTTAAGCTCACGCTTGACAAACCTGACGCTGATAATAAGAACGGCTTTAATGAAGCCTTGATTGAGGAAGAAGAAGGTCTTAATGATCATTCTGTTGTTCAGAAATGTTCTGAAATTCAGAACGCTATTTCTGAAGGTACTTATTTTAGTTAGTTTATGATTTCAGTTTGAGAAGAGAATATCTGCAAATTTTCTTAATTAGTTAGTTTTATTATTATTATTATTATTATTATTATTATTATTATTATTTCGGTTTGAGAATTTCTGCAAAATTACTTAATTAGTTAGTTTATGATTTCAGTTTGAGAAGAGAATATCTGCAAATTTTCTTAATTAGTTAGTTTTATTATTATTATTATTATTATTATTATTATTATTATTATTATTATTTCGGTTTGAGAATATCTGCAGAATTACTTAATTAGTTAGTTTATGATTTCAGTTTGAGAAGAGAATATCTGCAAATTTTCTTAATTAGTTAGTTTATTATTATTATTATTATTATTATTATTATTATTATTATTATTATTATTATTATTTCGGTTTGAGAATTTCTGCAAAATTACTTAATTAGTTAGTTTATGATTTCAGTTTGAGAAGAGAATATCTGCAAATTTTCTTAATTAGTTAGTTTATTATTATTATTATTATTATTATTATTATTATTATTATTATTATTATTATTATTATTATTTCGGTTTGAGAATTTCTGCAAAATTACTTAATTAGTTAGTTTATGATTTCAGTTTGAGAAGAGAATATCTGCAAATTTTCTTAATTAGTTAGTTTATTATTATTATTATTATTATTATTATTATTATTTCGGTTTGAGAATTTCTGCAAAATTACTTAATTAGTTAGTTTGTGATTTCAGTTTGAGAATATCTGCAGAATTACTTAATTAGGTAGTTTATCATTTCATTTTGAGAATAGCATGCGTAGTAATATTATGACACGAGATCTATTAATTAATGTAGTTTTTAAAAGACCTAGTGTTTCAGGATAAAAAAAAGCTAGTGGCGTAGTTTGTTGTCCGTTAACTAAATGTGATTTTCTTTTAGATTTGAAAATTAACCTTTTTTTAGTAGTGGAATATTCTATTTGTATTATGTTTTGTGTACAGTTTATTGAAGATTTAGTCTTACTTTTACTGTAAAAAAAATAGGCTAGCGGCGCAACTTATTCGCCGACTTATATTTTGATGTAATTTTTCCTTTAGATTTCAAGAGTAACCTTTTTTGGATAATTGGAATATTCTATTTGTATTGTGTTTAATTTATATTTTATTGAAGATTTGAAGTTGAATAAGGGTTTACAATATTATAATTATAACCGTGGTTGAATTTTCTTCCAAGTATGTGGTTTGGTGGGGACTTTGTGTTCTAGATCTACCTTTGGATTAATTTAAGTACTAGTTGATGAATGGATGGAAATTATATGATTTTTTATATACACGTGTAGGTAGAGTTTGATTCAAGCTTTCATACTTCAATTTTTAGTCATTGATTTAACTTTTGGTGGTTGCTTTGATGTTCTGCAACCTTTGACATTATTTAAATCTTTTAGTCTTAAAGAGTCTTGATTTTGAATTTTTGGTAACAGGTGGTGGGATCCGGCTGGTTGTCGGTGGCATTATTTTTTTTTAATATTTTAAAAGGATTATTTGTTGCTTTATGATTTGTGTGACATTGCATCTATAGATTTTTATTTGGATAATAAAACAAGAAATGCCTAAAATGTGGGTGAAGTAGAAACAAGAAGAGCTGTCTGTCAGTATGTGCAGGGGACCAGTGATATTCCACTTCTTCCTGCTTAATATGATTGGGTCAGGATGAATTTAAAGATTTACAGTGCAAAGTGCAAAACATTAATAACTTTATTGCTTTCCCCCTTTTGAATAATTATTAACAGTTATTTTAAAGTTGATCAGATTGTTTTAATACTAATAAATAATAACTATAATTCGGAAAGCATCTTCTAATTATATAATAATATGGTTGTTGATCTTATCAGTTTATGTTTAGACATAATGTGACATATAATATGCTTAATGATGTTATTTTTATAACTTAAAATCTTGAGGGAGTAATCGTTTGATTCAAAATGAGGTTTTAAGTCAAAAGTTGACTTTCTCTTTTCTTATTTTTTTTGAAAGGGTCAATTTTTGAACTGAAAGTTATCTTCTTGGTTGGAAATTTTAATAATTTATTGATTTTTATCTTGGAATTGCAGGGGCTACCTCCTTCCTATTCACCGAATACCAATATGTTGGTGTTTTTATGGTCATTTTCGCTGTTCTCATCTTTGTGTTCCTTGGGTCTGTTGAGGGATTTAGCACTAGTAGCAAAGTATGCACATATGACACTAGCAGAATGTGTAAGCCAGCTCTAATGACAGCTGTCTTCAGCACCGTGTCATTCTTGCTAGGTGCGATCACCTCAGTTGTCTCCGGCTTTCTTGGAATGAAAATTGCCACATATGCAAATGCCAGGACCACCCTTGAGGCTAGAAAGGGTGTTAGTAAGGCTTTTATTGTTGCATTCAGATCTGGAGCAGTTATGGGTTTCCTCCTTGCTGCAAATGGGCTTCTTGTATTGTATATTACCATTAATCTTTTCAAGATTTATTACGGTGATGATTGGGAAGGTCTTTTTGAGTCCATAACTGGTTATGGGCTTGGTGGTTCTTCCATGGCCCTTTTTGGTAGAGTTGGCGGTGGTATTTATACAAAAGCTGCTGATGTTGGAGCTGATCTTGTAGGCAAGGTTGAGAGAAACATTCCTGAAGATGACCCCAGAAATCCAGCGGTAATTTCTTTTTCCCCTTGATGTGTTATACAGGGTTTGGGAATACTACACATGAAAATGCATCCATGCTCATGCACCTTATAAACAACATGGAACCGGTGGTAGCATTGTTGTGTTGGGTAACGGATCAAAATAGGTGAAGTCTGTTGGATTTACCTGTAAACACTTCTGTTTTATTCCTGTTTAATTTTGTGGAACTATTTTTTTTGCATTAATTATGATTGCAAAAACAATATTATTATAATAATATTTGAATATAATGTTGGTGGTTATATGTATAAAAAAATTCAATATTTAGGAGCTTTCAACTCTTTCGGCCTGTTTACCCTGATCTCCATTAACTTAATTTTTTTATTTGGCCCGTTCGAGATTATACACAGCCCAAATTGACACGTTCATATGTATAGAGGTCAAAATTCATACCTTTACAATATATATGGTGTAAAAGGAAACTTCTCTTTTAGAAACTACATTTTTGCTTGTTTTTGAGTGAACTTATTTCTAATAAGTGGAATGATAATATGCTGTAGGTTATTGCTGACAATGTTGGTGACAATGTTGGGGATATTGCTGGTATGGGATCTGATCTATTTGGGTCATATGCCGAGTCATCTTGTGCAGCTCTCGTTGTTGCTTCAATTTCCTCTTTTGGGAATTCTCATGATTTCACTTCAATGATGTACCCACTACTTGTGAGCTCTGTGGGCATCCTTGTATGCTTAATCACCACTTTGTTTGCTACTGATTTCTTTGAAGTAAAAAATGTAGAGCAAATAGAGCCTTCTTTGAAAAACCAACTCATTATTTCAACTGTGCTGATGACTGTTGGTATAGCTATTGTTAGTTGGATTGCTCTTCCTTCTAGCTTCACTATCTTCAATTTTGGAGCCCAGAAAGTAGTTAAGAACTGGTATGATGATCAACGTGTTGAGTTATCTATGTTGAAAATGGGAAAAAGACTGTTGCCAAAAGCTTACACTTTCGTATAATATGATGCAGGCAATTGTTCTTGTGTGTTGGTGTTGGTTTGTGGGCAGGTCTTATCATTGGATTCGTAACCGAGTACTACACTAGCAATGCTTATAGGTACTGGTTTTATTTAATGAAAAAATAAAAGATGTTTTTTTTTGGAAAGAAAAACTAAGTGTAATTGTTTAAAAAGTCAAATACTTGTATATTCTGACTAACTTGACTGTTTCTTTTAGCCCTGTGCAAGATGTTGCTGATTCATGCCGTACTGGAGCTGCTACAAATGTTATTTTTGGTCTTGCTTTGGGATACAAATCAGTTATTATCCCGATTTTTGCAATTGCAATCAGTATTTTTGTTAGCTTTAGCTTTGCTGCCATGTATGGTGTTGCTGTCGCAGCTCTTGGGATGCTGAGTACCATTGCCACTGGTTTAGCTATTGATGCATATGGTCCCATTAGTGACAATGCTGGTGGCATTGCTGAAATGGCTGGAATGAGCCACAGAATTCGTGAGAGGACTGATGCTCTCGATGCTGCTGGAAATACCACTGCAGCTATCGGCAAGGTATGATGTTCTGTGGTTTTGTTTTACATAAAGGTGGCAAAATGGGCTGTCCGTAATGGTCAAAATGGGTACTTTGGTCCCCTTTCCTATATTTTAAGCTAATTAGTGTCAAATATAATGAGTCCAATATTATAGTTCAATATTAGTCTTATTTGTTTTCTAATAAAGGATTTAGGAGGTTTTATGAATCATAAAAGATAAACTTCTGGTGAATTTTAGACCTATTTGACCTCTTCATCCATATTTCCTTTCAAGCTAACTTAGTCGTGCAAAGAGTGAAAGTCCGTGATTTCTGTTTTTTGAAGTTTACAGACTTAGTCATGGAAAGCATGAAAGTCCGTGATTTCTTAAACTTAGTCGAAAAATATGAATTGAATTGACCCATTTACAAGTAAACTGCTCGAAATAGCCACATCTAGTTTTACTTTTCAACCTGATTTGATGTAACTTCTTTTCTACACCAGGGTTTCGCCATTGGTTCAGCAGCCCTTGTATCATTGGCTCTATTTGGTGCATTTGTGAGCCGGGCCGAGATTACAACCGTAGATGTGTTAACCCCAAAAGTTTTCATTGGTTTGCTCGTGGGTGCCATGCTTCCATATTGGTTCTCAGCAATGACAATGAAAAGTGTCGGAAAGGCAGCACTTAAGATGGTTGAAGAAGTCCGCAGACAATTCAACACCATCCCAGGCCTGATGGAGGGCACTGCTAAGCCTGATTATGCTACCTGTGTGAAAATTTCCACTGACGCTTCAATTAAAGAGATGATCCCGCCTGGCGCTCTTGTCATGCTGACTCCCCTCATTGTTGGAATTTTATTCGGTGTTGAAACACTTTCGGGTGTTCTTGCAGGATCACTTGTTTCTGGTGTCCAGGTAATTGTTCTTATTGTTAGTTTTAATTAGAGGTGGCATATGAGCGGAACAGGCGGTTTGGGTGTAAAAAAATATGTATCACCTCTAGTTTTCCGTACAAGCAAGTTTCTAACCACTTACATGACGCAGATTGCTATCTCTGCTTCAAACACTGGTGGCGCCTGGGACAACGCTAAGAAATATATCGAGGTACAATGAAAATACCATCTCATTTTCCCTTTTTACTCTTATTATTAATTATTAATTACTGATTGTGTTTTTTGTAATGTTAAGGCTGGTGTTTCTGAACATGCAAAATCACTTGGACCAAAAGGGTCTGACCCACACAAGGCGGCTGTGATCGGAGACACTGTTGGGGATCCTTTAAAGGACACTTCCGGGCCATCACTTAACATCCTGATTAAGCTCATGGCTGTTGAGTCTTTGGTGTTTGCCCCTTTCTTTGCCACTCATGGAGGCCTTCTGTTCAAAATCTTCTAGATCCATAATGATATGATAATGATGATAAGTAGTTGTTATTTTGAAGGTGACACCAGTTATCATTTCATCTGTTTAGTCTGTATCATCATCTCATTTTCTGGTCTTCTTCAAACGTGTGTGAATGTCTTATTTTTGATGTTTTGTTTGGCGCTTAACAATTTTTCCGTTGACGATTTTGATATGATAATGATGATAAGTAGTTCTTAATCTCGTTTAGCAATTTTTTTAGTCGGCACACACTTTCAGTTTGGCTCATGATCTTGTATGCACTATCTGTGAAAATTTGATTGGTATTATAGAATTAATCACAATACAACATATATGTAACTTGACCAAAATATGTTTAGACGTAACACATTGTATGACCTTTAAGTATCAAACATAAGAAAGAATGCCAAGATTGAACCTTCTTCTACATCGTGATGTATGACTCCACGTTTGATGCCTGCATCGTTGATGTTATGGCGTTTAGGGGTGTAAATGACACGTAGCGGCTCGGGATCGGCTCGGTAAAAAGCTCGAACGAGCCGAGCCTTAACGAGCCCGAGCCTGAAATATGGCTCGTTTAGTTATCGAGCCCGAGCTCGAGCCCTAGATACAAAGCTCGATTGGGCTCGCGAGCCTAATCGAGCCTTAACGAGCTAGAGCCCGAACCCGAGCCCGAGCCTAAGTTATAGCTTTAACGATTGGGCTCGCGAGCCTAAGTTATAGCCGAGCTTTTGCGAGCTCGAGCCGAGCTTTTGCGAGCTCGAGTCGAGCTTTTGAGCTCGTTTGAGATTCTCAAATCACCTCGAGCCGAGCCGAGCCGAGCTCGAGCTTTGGATTTTGCTAGCGAGCCGAGCTCGAGCTCAAGATTGTAGGCTCGAACCGAGCTGAGCTCGAGCTCGAGCTTCACAAAACCTTAACGAGCCCGAGCCGAGCCCAGTCAGGCTCGGGCTCGGCTCGGCTCGTTTACACCCCTAATGGCGTTATACTAGCGTTCTTTTTCAGTTTTGTGCCTCAACTGGCTCATAAAAAGGGGTAGAGAACTCAGGATCATTATATCCAAATGTTTGTGGTCTTCATATAGCGATGTATGACTCCATGTTTGGTGGCCGCATCAGTGTGAAATACTCCAATCCACGTGTAGTCCCTATGCCTGTCTCAAGTCTGCATCCACGATAAAATGATACTACGTTTGTGCAGATGATAATAAAGAGTTCCATTGCGCATGTAGTCGACTCGGATGGGAGGCAAGAATTTACCGATTATTACACTGTCGTGCCTTTGAGCGGGTGGAGGTCGGGTTTTCGCATATCTGGGAGAGACAAGGGCCTGGTAGCGGTCGAGTAGTCGACCAGCCACAACGCTCAGTGTCACAGGGGTTGGCACGTTGTTCCTTGCTGTTCAAAAAAAGTTTCCTAATGGCACAATAAACACCAGGGGTAAACACTTAAACTTGTAACGGTAAGGTTTTTTCAAATTTACAACCATTTTTCGTCTATATATATAATATATATATATATATATAGGTTCACATATTATAATTTGTAATTCAAATATGACATTATATGTTTGAAGCTATTTCGTTATTGTTTGTTTTTTACTTAAAATTTTCTGGATTATACACAACGAAGTAAAGATGTTAAATTATGCCTACTAAATAACAAAATTTGAATTAAAATGTACGGCAATTAACCAACATATGTGCCTGTTGAATTCTGATGTATAATCGGTTGTTTGAGTTTATAAGTGATCGGTTATTTTGGAGGGAAAGAGTATAGGAAATTGTAGAGGAAATTTGTAAGTTAGTTATATAAACTTAACATACACACATACAAATGATTGTATCCGACCCTATTTATACATACATACGGTTGTGACTCAACCGACATGACCCCTTAAACTAACATAACCGTTCACAACTACCTTGTGACATACCGGTTCATAAATTACATTTCTTAGACTTAGGATATAGATATTATACTTTCTAACATATGTACAAACCTATATTAACATATGTATATCTAATCAAGATTATATCTTCTAACATTCTCGCCCCTAATCTTGATTAGTATGAACTTGTTTCTTCATTTGACGATGAACGGGATCTTTTCTTCGGTGGGAGATCTTGATCATCATACTCGGCGTTCTTTCTCTTTTGATCAAAGTCTTCTTCTTTTACTTCCACTACCATTTCTCTTCCTTTATACTTCAAGTGATACCATTCCATCATCTCTAGGTATCGGACATAGACTTGCCTTAGGGTCGTTGCAATCTCGTCTTTTGTCACTAAACTTGGTAGCCCTCTCCCATATCCCATTGACATAGCAATCACTGCCCAATTGTCATAATTCGTCACTTTATCATAACCTTCGAACACTTGCACCTTGGTATAGAGATCCAACAAGTTTATTGGATAACCATAACCATCTCTTGGGGGCATTGGTGCTTTGTTCGTTATCTTTAGGAAATCATACATAAACCACTCTATGGTTTTTTTCGAATTCTAGTTCGAATTTCCTTTTATATCTTTCAACCGTTGTGGTGATGTGAATCAAGTCCATAAACACCACACAATCGTTTAATCTTGTGCTATTTGTTGGATACATAACCGGTCCCCTTTCCATGAACTCTTCGGCCTTATCTTTATTGATTGAAAATGTTTCAAAGTTTCTGAACACTGCTGCCCTCTCTCTGTCCAGATTATCGAGTCCGTTTTTGCCGGTTTCAAACTCCACAGCCTTGTTCTTGCGTTTCTGTTTTTCTGCACTCGCCTCGTGCGCTTTATGTACTTCTTGTGTATCCATTTTCTGCGCAAGGTTTTCTCTTTCGGGACACTTAACAGTAAAGTGATCGTCACCATCACACAACCTACATGTGATCATCCTCCTTTTCTTTTGGATAATCGGCCTATGGATGTAGCATACATCCCCTTCAAACTCGATCTCTAGGCCCTCGGATGTTAGTTTTTCTATACTAAGAACATTTTTTCTTAAAGTGGGAACATAAAATACCGAATTGATTTTATGAATCTGATTTCCACTTGTGATGATCACCGTCCCTTTGCCTCTAAAGTACTCTTTCCTATACCCGGTTGAATATGTTTCTATACCGAACGATTTGCTAAATAGGGTGAATTGATTCTTGTTTCCACACCCGTGTTCTTTGCGTGTAAGACTTGCAAACCATATGTCATCCCAACCTTTTTCATCGGTCCCCTTAACCATAAACTCCGTTTTTCCCATCTTTCTAGGGCACTCTCTTCTAAAATGAAACGGTTGCTTGCATTTGCTACAACACATCGTGGGCGGATACTCGGGAACATCTTTCTTGGCCTTCACTTGCCTATTGAATTCCTCTTGGGCCCTCGACAACTTACTTCCTTGGATCTTGGATGAAGATCCTATGTTAAACTTCGAGAATTTGATGTTGAGAGGATTTTCACAATCCTTTTCTTCTTCTGCCTTATCGGCCTTCACTGCCATCACGGCTTTTCCTTTGTGATCACCATGATCACATTCTCTTGTGGGAACTAACGGCCATCCGTCTTCTCTTCCCATACAATCAACATCTTCGGATTCTCGAATATCAAATATACCACAAGTCTTGGATCTTTGCTCTGATGCCATGTTGAATTCTGATGTATAATCGGTTGTTTGAGTTTATAAGTGATCGGTTATTTTGGAGGGAAAGAGTATAGGAAATTGTAGAGGAAATTTGTAAGTTAGTTATATAAACTTAACATACACACATACAAATGATTGTATCCGACCCTATTTATACATACATACGGTTGTGACTCAACCGACATGACCCCTTAAACTAACATAACCGTTCACAACTACCTTGTGACATACCGGTTCATAAATTACATTTCTTAGACTTAGGATATAGATATTATACTTTCTAACATATGTACAAACCTATATTAACATATGTATATCTAATCAAGATTATATCTTCTAACAGTGCCTACTAATCCTAGTTGGATAAGATGTTATCAAGATCTTCAACATACACATAATTTGAAAGCTGTAAATTTTAGGAACCCGTCCGTTGACAGGTACACTACTAGTTAAATCATTGTTGAAGGCAGTTAAGTAAACCAAACAAAAATGTCCTTGGTGACCAAAAACTGGAATATATAATTTGGTATACTGAAAGCAAATAAAGGAAATTAAATATTGGGATCTGTAAACAAGATAAAAACAAAAACAAGAGTGAAATTAGGGATCTTTATACTTATTAATAGCAGCAGAAGCTCTATATAGTGCCGGGGTTCAAGATGAGACAATCAAGGAGACGAAATCTAAAAACTCAGGGACTTAAGAAACTTGTCATGCTACTTTCATGAATCTGTTAAAAATATAGAACCCAAAGTTATGTGTATGAACATCTTTGTCTTATTTTGTTTTCTTATGAAAAGAGTGAGATCAAATCTATTACCTGAGAATGACAAATTGTAGGCGTTGTTTATCTATGCAAGGGGAGTATCCATTATCCAACTAGTGAATAGGATAAATTGAATCTTTTTGTGAAGAATGCAGTTGTGTTCTAGCGGTATCCGAATGACTTTTTCTAAGGAAGGTCATCGGTTGGAGTAGTGGCGAAGGTTGGTTCTCGAATTGGTGGGGGCCAGACTCATTTTTTTTCGATCGGTAGTGACCGGAAGATTAAATCGGTGGGAGCCGAACTCAGGCCAGACTCAATTTACCTACGAAGATCCCAAAATTTCACCATTGCGCCAAAAAAACGGTGGGGCTGGGGGCCCCTCAGCCCCTCAAGAAGCTGCGCCACTTGGTTAGAGTCTCGTTCGTGACAAAATGTCATGGGCGCCATGGTTTTACCATAATAGGCTTTCGGGCAGTGGGTTGACTCTGAAATTAGTGATTGGCCAGGTCAACTTCATTAATGACAATTAACACGTTTAATAGATTTATTGTTATTTTTCCAAAAGATGAGTTGCATATATATTTTCCTTAATCCATCATTAAGGATATTAACGTGTTGAGTTGCTGATTTAAAAAATAATATACAACTAGAATCATTCATAACCATGCATATAATCTAATAACATAACGAGTTCAATTACACTCTTGTTTTCTTGTTGCCACCTAAATCTTCAAACGATAACATTCATGCTTTTACAAAAATAAACCAGTTCCCGATACCAAAAACACACACCACAACTTGCAATTTCTTCATCTTCATCAAAACACCAACCTCTTCTTTGAAAACGAATGGCATGATCTTGTTCTTGGCATTTTGTGTTAACTTTTGCTAAAGTAAGCGGGTTGTTAATCCACATTTCTCTTAGTATCGAATCAATTTTATCCCTACAACCTTGCACATTCCAACACCTTGACCTTGAACAATTCATGGAATTCAAAAGTTTTAGTCCTTGTTGATCCCCACTTGAAAGAAGAATCATGCCATACACATATGTTGCCTCTGAATGTCCTTTCTCAACCGCTCTTTTCAAATACTCCAGTCCAGATTCGACATTAACCAACGTGAAATAATTTATCTGTAAAATAAAATAAACATTATTGTGGTTAAATAAAAGTTGAACAATAATTAAAAGATCAAGGTGTCGATTTAGAATCAGTTTGTTCCCAAATTGAACCACGAACCAAAGTAATTGTATGATAATTTATCTATGTACATGTAATCTAAACTATGCTTACCATTCCTTTCCTGAACAAGGACTCAGGGTTTCCATTGTTGAAGCAGTCAGTTAAGAATGAAAGCACTTCTTTATTCCTTGGAAACCAATTTATAATTGAAAACTTCTCGATCGAAATATGTTGATAGATGTAGTCATTTGTTGTTGATTCAAGAAACTCCTTACAACTGTGTAATAACAAAAAGACATTCGTTAAAATAGCTAAGGTCAAAACTTAAATGTGAGATACACACATATTTTTCTTATAAGTAGCTGCAAATAAGTATGAAGTTCTTTGTTTTTTCTATACAACAATAGTTAAAAAAAGAAACAAAAGATTAATAAACGAAAATTTTGTATTTTATTATTGTTTCACATGACATTCTTATGGTAAGTGGTGTACATCACAACCAAACGTTTAGGCGTTCACATCGTGCAAGTGTCCAACACTTGTAGCCCAGTTGGTTGAGGGCCTAAAGTTTTCTATGGGAGGCTTGGGTTCAATTCCCACTAGCTACATTTGGAGGACATTGGTGGATGGGAAATGAGAGATGACCCGGCCATTGGCTTGGGTTCGAGTCCTGATCCCGATTGGTTTTACCGACTATTTCACCGTCGTGCCTTCGGGCGGGTGAGTGGTCGGGTTTTCCCGGGAATTGGTGACAATTGGTGGCCCGGGTACTCTCGAGTACCTGATTCGCCAAAAGGGTGCCCGAGAGTGCTCGGAATTGATTCGTTGGCCGTTAAAAAAAAAACATCGTGCAAGTGCAGACGTGGTGCAATAATTTTTGTGAAAAAAAAATTATTTACTATACACAATATCAAAATAAAATATTGTCAACAATATATTAAACCGAATATGAGCAGAAGAAAACATTGTTCGGGAAATCAAGTAAACTAGTGTGTTACAGTGCGCGCGTTGCGGGGTGTTCAATCCTAAAGAAAAAAATAACGACTCAATGGTGGTACAAAATTGATCTCAAATTGCAAAACAACCTATATATCACATGTAATAAAAATCCACACCTATTGATCAAGTATCGCATACTCATATCAACGTAAAATAATTCTTTCAATTAGATGATCACAATGAAGATAGAGGAGAAGAACACAATGAGTCAAAGTAAAATACTTGTGTCTCTCCATTCCCTTAACAACTGTCAAACCCAATCAAAAAATGGCCCAACTAACCCTTTTATAAAACTGACTTGAAAATAATGTTTAAAAAGAAGCGGTTCTTTACAGATTCGAACCTGGGTCAAGCCAGAAACAATAGACCAAACAAACCAACTACTCTACAAGCACATCTACGGATAATATAGAAAATCTACTCTTAATACGTTAACAACAACGCATAAAAAACTATTCATCAAAGTTTGAAAATTAATAGAAGGATAATATGCGGATGAATAATTAAAATCATCTTGTTTAATATGATTATAATTATAGGCTTTTCTTGTTTACGAGAACACTTAAAAGACATGAAAAAATATTTATTATGATAGCAAAGGTAAATTTATACGAAAGTAAAAGGTCTTAACGTATATATATCATGAAACTAACCTGAGTTTAGCATTGAAAAGATCAGTGAATGAAGATGATGCAACCCGGGCAAGAACGTCAACTAGAAGATCCCTTGGAAGCGATCCAACTGTTATTGTTGTTTGATGAACGAGTTTGTGAACTCCTTTTTCTCCATATCTACGAATGCTCAAACTCGTATCATTGTTGGTGATTCTTGTTCTCCTTGGAATACCCATTGTTATACAAATAACAAGTTATATAATTGATTTCAAGAAAATAATAAGAACAAGGATTTGTGCATGTTATGTGACGCGTATGTGCTTTATATATATAGATAGAGGGGAGGTTGGATAGGTTAAGGGATTATGATACTTGTAGAAAAAGTAATTACAAATCATGATATTAACTGGATGGTAAGTTTTCGAAAATATCGTTACCATACATAGATCACTTTTATGATTTAATAAAAAGGAAACTCAGTTTTGATAATGGTAAATATTTAAAAGTTTAAAGCAATCCAAAATACATATACATTTGAACATGATATTTATGTATTCGGATGTATATAGGGCTGTACACGAGCCGAGTCGAGCCGAGCCAGGCCCAGCTCGAGCTCGAGCTCGAACTTAAACCGAGCCAGCTCGGCTCGGCTCGTTTTTCTGGTCGAGCTGAAAAGTCGAGCTCGAGCTCGGCTCGTAAATGTTCAAGCCGAGCTCGAGCTGGCTCGAGCCAGCTCGTTATATTTTTTTATTATTATTATTTTTTTTTTACAAATATTTATTAAATAAAAAACAATAAAATTACACATAATCATATATATATTTTTTTTCTTTTTCTAAGTTATGGTTTATTTATTATGAAAAGATGAGGTAGATAAGTAGTATTAGCGGGATTTTCAAATTTTGAATTTTAGAATTAGGTTTGGAGCCAAAATATATTAGTTTCATCTATATATTAATTACACATACACAAGCCTGAGTCGAGCCATATGTCGAGCCATCGAGTCGAGCCACGAGTCGAGCCATCGAGCCGAGCCACGAGCTGAACACCCCTGGCTCGAGCTCGGCTCGATTACAAAACGAGCCAGCTCGGCTCGGCTCGAAAACAAAACGAGCCTCTTCGAGCCGAGCTTTTTTCGAGCTTTTTTCGAGTGAGTTTCGAGCGAGCCTCGAGTCGCGAGCTTTTTGTACACCCCTAGATGTATATTATTAGATGTAGACATTAGCTATTAGCCTATTAGTATGTTGTAATAGATAGGATATGGGTCAACATGACCCGGCTTCTGTACAAGACTAAATCAGAAGGATCACAACAAAACTACAAGGCTGCAACATATGAGAGTCAAATGGGTCAGCAAACTCAAACAGAAACAGCAGCAAAACATGAAACAAAATTGCGGGACAGAAGGTGAAATGACCAGAATGTCCTTGACAGTTATTTCTGTTTTGTTTGGCGCCAAAACATCAAACCGGTTGCAGTTTATCATGGAACAACCTATTATCCTTGTAAACTCATAATCTTTCTATCAAAACACTTCTGTCCGAAATTGTTTGTCATACAATTCAGTTATCATTTTGTTTGTTCATTACAAATCTGTTGTTGCCGAGTATAATACAATCAAATATCCGCTGCACATTTGTTTTCTGGGTCAACAAGAATGTCTCAACTTAGCATATCTATCAGTCCTAAATTCTACTGCTCCTTGATCAGAACTCGAATACAAATGTTTGATGGCGACAACGGTGATACTGGATGCTTCTGTTTTTGTATGACCTTCGCAAAACCTCCCCGACCAACAACCAATCTTTCGTTGCAACATAATCCTGATCAATAATACTTTGGTCAGAAGATCAAGTCATTGTGCTTACATCTATAAAGTTCACGTTCACCTTACGCACCCTATCATGTAACGACGGATTCCAGATTTTTTGTTAGGGGTAAAAACTAGGTTGGATACTTGGATAGCAAATCATAAACGAAAACAAATGATTATAACAAACACGAAAATATTTAATATAACAAAAACATTATTTTTATTAAAATTAACAGAATCTAAAACTGTATCTCAGTCTTGTTGTGATGTAAATTATCACATATTCTGCATATTACAAAATATTTGTTTAGACTTTAACAGCATCAAGAGCAACAATGCCTTTCTGAAAGCATTCATAATTAAAGACGGCATAGTTTTTAACGGTCTTGTACACCCTAGGCCTCTTCTCATCGACCAAAATATCCACCGGGCCAATCTCTTTGTCAGCGTCAGGTTCTGTAAACATAGCCACCGATATTCTCCCCTTCTCCTTGTTCGTCACAACCCTATGAAGCGGGCTCTTGAAAATCCCATTACTCATGATCTGCAAAATCAATACAACTTGCGTAAGTAAGTATAATCGCATCATATAAGCTCAACCTGCCCATGACCCGTTTGACGTGTCACATATTAATACAAACAACTAACATAGTTTCACCTGCATTTGATCGCCAAGATTAATGAAAAGGGCATCGCGTAGCACAGGAACCATGTACCATTTACCATCATTAAACACTTGAAGCCCTTCAGTTCCAGGATCTTGTAATAAAAGAGTAATTCCGGATCTATCCGAATGAGCTTTCAGACCAAACACTTGATCAGGAGTTGGACATGGCGGGTACAGAATAAACCTCCCTTTCATCACATCATGTTCTTCAGTAAACTGTTTCGTAAAACAGTTTTCTTCCAAGTCTAAAGATTTCGCCATTGCCTTGAATATGACAACTGATATTGATTTGATCTTCATGGTGAAGTCATCAATGGTTTCCCTGAAATTCGACGGGTTTTCGGGCCAGAACTGGAGGTTTCTTTGATCTTTGGGGAGAACTCGAAGAGAAAGGCGATCACACCAATCTTGGACTTGACTCTCAGACACTGTCACGTCGTTTCCATAGCCTTCACCAGAACCAGCTTCTCTGAAGTATGTTCTCTTTTCCTCCAATGGAAGCTCCAAGAACTGTTTGATCACTTGTCGAATGGAGTCTAGATATGGCTCTGGAAGCCCGTGATTTACAGCCTAATTTTGAACATGAGAGGTCAATGAATTTGAGTCCCAACTGTTGTATGTTAGTTTCAAGAACATTAAAAATCTTATTGTAATTTAAAGATGACTATAAACTAGCAGAAATGAAGATTTCTGAAAAGACCTAAAAACAAGGGAAACTCATGAAAATGACCCTTGACTAACATCTTTGCCGAAATAAACATTTGAGGCGTCTAATTTAAACGCCTCAATTTTAGACGCCTTAAAAATCTAGGTTAGACGTTTCAGTTGCATGGGAGGCGTCTAAATTTAGGCGCCTCAAGTGTTTATTTTGGTAAAGGTGGTTAGTCAATGAGTATTTTCGTGATTTTTCCTAAAAACAACACCATGTGGTGAGTGCTGATTTTGAGTATAAAAAGTCAATGAATTTGAGTCCCAACTTTCATCAAGAAAATCTAGAATTTCAAGATTCAGTTCTTACTTTCATGGCAGTTTCAAGCTTGGTTTTAAAAAGCGTGTGGCACTCCGATGCGTGAAGCACGCGCATTACATATGCAAAGTTTTATGAAAAACTATCCAAAGATTATTTATAGATCGATGATACTAGTTAACTTTTAAACAATAAAATATAACATATTCTCCTCATTTCTAGTCAAATTTGTTCAATCAATGGTCTTATATGTTCAAATGCTCAATAGACGGAAAGATATGAAAAACTCCAACCCGTAACAATAAAGGTCCAATTTGTTCAAATACTTGTCAACTGCATAAGGCGCCCCATCAGATCATATCATGTGATGCTTGTCAACTGCATAAGGCGCCCCATCAGATCACATCATGTGATGCGCGCATTATGAGCTTCTAATGCACACATTTTAAAACCAATACTTCAAGAACATTAAAACTCTCAAGATTTCTACAAACTGGCAGAAATTAATAGTTCCAACTTCCATTTAGATCCTAAAACAATCCCAAGTGAAGAAAGGTCATCAAGAAATTTTGAATTTCAAGAAAAAGTTCATATTTTTCTTGCTAGTTTCAAGTGAACTAAAATCTTATTGTAATCTAAAGATAACTACAAACTAGCAGAAAATCAGAGTTTTAAAATAAATCTGAAAACAACCCCAAATGGTGACTGTTGTTGAGTACTGATTTTAAAGTTTAAACATAAAAGTTCCTATTTTGACCATAAAAGGTCAACGAATATGAGTCCCAAATTTCAACAAGAAAAAGTTCCTATTTTTCATCTTAGTTTCAAGAACATTAAAATCTTAGGGGACGGGGCGCTCCACTAGGTTTTTTTCAACTTCACTGATTTCTACCTTTCAACTTCGCTGATTTCTACCGATCCTACACTGCCACGTCACGTCACTGAAACAATTTTTTTTGGAGGCAGCACTCAATAAGACAAAAGGGGAGAGAGAAACTCACGAGTACAAGCCCGTTAACTACAACCAGATTTTGGTCCACGGGACCGCTACCAGCATGGGTGGTGGCGGTGTTACCGTGCTAGTAGTGGGCGGATCTATAGTAATAGCAGGGGGTGCGGACGTTGCGGCTCAACTTTGCGCGCGTAGTGGAAAATTAGTGGAAAAGTTGGTTTTTTTTTTACGAAATTTGAAAAACGTTGCTACTAAAATGAAAAAAATGAAAAACGTTACTATTGAAAAATGTTTCTAAATCCGCCATAGTATGGTACGCATGACCAATTCTGTTAGCGCCCCGTCCCCCTTATTAATTAAAAAATGACTACAAAGTAGCATAACATAAAGAGTTTTTAAATAAAATAAAATAGACCTGAAAACAACCCCAAGTGGAGAGTGCTGATCTGAGTTTAGCTAGTTCAGCTTGTTGATCATCATCTTGTTTGGAAGATGAAACAAAACAACTGATATCAATGATGGGCACAGGAGCAAAAGGAGGTGAGGTCTCTAAAGAGCCAAATTTGTTGTTGTTGTGGTTGAGTATGTATTTGGAAGGTGGTTGATCACCATCTATGGCCATCTGATATGCAGTTTTTGCAGGAAGTGAGTCAGTGGAAGCCATGGTTGGATACAGAAGAGTGAGAATGAGAGATGAAAGTAGGTGTGTTGTTGGATTTATAAAAACGAGGATGGTGGAGTTTGTACCTTGTCTTGAACTCAGTGATGGTGACCAATAATGTTTTTTTTTTTAACGGCCAACGAATCAATTACGAGCACTCTCGGCACCCTTTTGGCGAATCAGATACTCGAGAGTACCCGGGCCACCAATTCCCGGGAAAACCCGACCACTTACCCGCCCGAAGGCACGACGGTGAAATAGTCGGTAAAACCGGTCGGGATCAGGACTTGAACCCAAGCCAATGGTCGGGTCATCCCTCATTTCTCATCCACCAATGTCCTCCAAATGTAGCTAGTGAGAATTGAACCCAAGCCTCCCATAGGAAACTTTAGGCTCTCAACCAACTGGGCTACAAGTGTTGGACACTAAAATATTTAATGTTAGAGTGGGCGGCGCTCACTAAAATATTTTAATCTTACTTAGTTTACTGGCAAATTATTTCACTCATTCATTTAATCGAAATATAGTTTTAAAGGCAACACTACTTTCTGAGCTACCAAACTCATAAAAACAAAACCTTCCCCCACATAAAATCTCACTCACCGTCCATTAACTAGAACCTGTAATTGCTTCACTAGATCACTACACGTGCCACCGGTGACGGTATTATCACGGGGGTAGTGACCTACCCGTGAAGTGCCTCGTCCGCCCTTAGCCATGTTACCATGTATTCTTATTTACTTTTGTTTGCGTTTTTAAGTTTCTTGTTGACCCGTTTTCTTTATTTATATAGAGGTTTAGCGGTTAAAAATTAGATTGACTGTGTGGGTTCTTTGATTTATAAAGATTGATGCAACAACAGGGTAATTGAGAATAAATTCCAAACATTTACTAGATGGATAAATGCAAAACCTAATATTTTGAGACGGGTATTTAGTTTTAGGATCGAATATGAGATTTATTTTAGAAAAAATCATGAGTATGTGACGACAGATGAGTATGGTATTAAGTGATAACTTACTCGAAACTATGTGCCCGTTTCGCCCAAACAATTTAATTTATGTTTTTCTTTTTTCATTTACCTTTATTTAATAATGCTTCATTTTAGTAGGTTAATTATGTGAAGAAAAACAACATTTTGCTTTTAAAATATATATTTGCTAATATTATTTATATTTTGTGCTCTTGATATATTTTGATATTTCAAGCATTTTATGGCGATGATGAGATGTGTATAATTTGTCATATTTTAATTTGTTGTGGTTATTAGAAACATAAAAAAGTATTGTTATAATGGTAAGATACTTGAAAAATCACAATGGTATTTTTTTTAACAAACTAAAGTATAACTAACCTCCGCAGGTATGCCCAATACCTGACAGTTAATGTAATGACTAGAAGATACCGACTGGTATTGGGCGTTGTATAGGACATGATTTTACAATTAGATATAGGATTGAAAATAGCAATAGTGGTGCACAAAATACTCGAACTCGAAGAAAATACCTGAACCCGTACCCGACCCTACCAGTAGGGGTATGGTCAGGGTATACACAGCTCACCCAAAACCTAAGCCCGAGTTTTTTCAACCCGGTTTAAACCCGAAACCGGTTATTAAAATACCCGTACCCGGTTCTTTAGAATACCCGGTTATCTAGAATACCCGGTTCATTTGTGAAGTTTAACAATTATTTAAAATAGTTAATTTTATAAGTAATCTAAATTTTAAACGTAGTTGTCATCATGTTGAATAACACTAGTATTAGCTTAATTAACTTATCTTATATCATTAATGAGAAATTATAGGCACATATGTGAGAATTATTTATGTATATCGTATGCATATTTGTGTTTTCCTAAGTACTATCTCTAGACTTTTAGATATTACATAAAAAAAAGATGTAAGCAGTGCTATTTAATGTAACTTGTAATGTTTTCTAGAAATCTAATATTAAAGTATGTATTTTTATGTTATTTACGAATATTTAAGAAGTTTGTATGCAAAAATAGCTTAGGAACAAAAAAGAAAAGAAATGAATTAAACACAAAAAAACTACAAAAAAAAAAAAGAAAAAAAATCACACGGATAAGGTTTTTTGTACCCGAAAACAGGATATTTAATACCCGAAACCGGGTATACCCGAAAACCAGGTATTGAAAACCCGAACCCGACCTGAACCCGGGTATATAGGGTATGGTTTTTCAGGAAAATACCCTACCCGAACCCGACCCGATTATTTGTAATACCCGGTTGTACCCTACCAGATCATACTCAAACCCAGGTATTCAAAAAACCCGGTTTTGTGCACCTCTAATTAGCAACACTCATCTCATTGCCGTCCATACATATAATGGACTTAGAACTAGAGTTAGTAAGCGTGTGAGTTAGCTCGTGATATAAAAGAATACGCCATTGTAAGGTAATAGGATCCTTGATCCTTTCTCTCTATTCACCTTCAATATATAATACAATTGAGATCCCTTATTTTAGGGATGATTACAATGTGATAAGGAAACCATTTAAAATTCAAATCATACTATACATAGATAATTAATCATACTAAACATAGATAATCTATTACACCCCCGCAGTCGAAGCCGGAGGTGACCGAAGGGAGAGACTGGAGCGAAAATCTTCAAATAAGACACGTGGCAAGCCCTTTGTAAAGATATCGGCAATTTGAAACCGTGATGGCATGTGAAGAACCCGAACTTCGCCTTTCTGTACTTTTTCACGAACAAAGTGGATGTCGAGTTCTATGTGTTTGGTTCGCTGATGTTGAACCGGGTTGCCTGAGAGATAGATGGCACTCACATTATCACAATACACGAGAGTTGCACTTGAGAGAGGACGGTGAAGTTCAAGCAGTAGGTTACGCAGCCAACAGACCTCTGCCACAACGTTAGCAACCCCGCGATACTCAGCCTCAGCACTGGAGCGAGAAATGGTAGCCTGACGTTTGGAAGACCACGCAATGAGATTATCACCGTAATAAATGCAGAAGCCACTGGTTGACCGACGTGTGTCAGGACAACCGGCCCAGTCCGCATCCGTATATGCGACTAAACGAGCATCTTGAGAAGGGCCAAGAGTAAGGCCAAAGTCGCTGGTTCCTTGAATGTACCTAATAATGCGCTTTAGAGCGGTCCAGTGATCCGTCTTTGGAGCATGCATGTGTATGCAGACCTGCTGAACAGCATAACTGATATCGGGTCTAGTGAAGGTCAAGTACTGAAGAGCACCTGCAAGACTGCGATATAATGTGGGGTCAGAGAAGTCATCACCTGCAAGAGAACCAAGTTTGCTGCCGGTGTCAACCGGTGTTTGAACCGGTTTACAGGAGGACATTCCCGCACGCTCAATAATATCCTGAGCATAGGCGTGCTGGGACAAAAATAAACAATTCTTCTGCCGTTTGACAGAAATGCCGAGAAAGAAACTTAAGGGGCCGAGATCTTTCATGGCAAACTCGGCTGAGAGGTGGGACATAAGTGATGTCCGTAGATCGGCTGATGAGGTGACGAGAATAATGTCGTCCACATATAACAATAAATAAGCAACCTGTGTCCCATTATGAAAAGTAAACAATGATGCATCACACTTGCTCTGCACAAACCCCAAAGTTAGAACAAAATCAGTAAATCGCTGGTACCATGCCCGTGGTGCCTGTTTTAACCCATATAATGACCGCTTGAGACGACAAACATGATCAGGATAATCTTTATTGCGAAACCCCATTGGCTGATACATATATACTAGGGGTGCAAACGAGCCGAGCAGCTCGCGAGCTACTCGAGCTCAGCTCGGCAAAAAGCTCGAAACGAGTCGAGCTTTATCGAGCTCGAGCCGAGCTTGAGCCTAAAACAAAGCTCGTTTATTTATCGAGCTCGAGCTCGAGCCTCACATGTGAAGCTCGTTAGGCTCGTCGAGCCTTATCGAGCCTAGTATAATATTAGTTTTTTTTAATATTTATCATTCATTTAAAGTTGTTTAGTAAACGAGCCCCGAGCCCGAGCTTCACTTATCGAGCTCACGAGCCTATATGAACAATTATTTATATTATTTTTATCTAATATATTAACTAATAAATACTAAACGAGCCGAGCCCGAGCCGAGCTCGAGCTTGAGAAATTATAAACGAGCCGAGCTCGAGCTTTGAAAACAAAGCTCGAATCGAGCCGAGCTCGAGCTCGAGTTCTTATAATTTAATCGAGCTCGAGTTCGAGCCTGGTCGAGCTCGGGCTCGGCTCGGCTCGTTTGCACCCCTAATATATACTGTCTCGTTTAAGTGCCCATGTAAAAACGCATTAGTTACGTCTAACTGATGTATCTGCCAAGACTGTGATAAAGCAATAGAGAGTACAGTGCGTATGGTAGCCGGTTTAACAACCGGACTGAACGTCTCGCCACAATCAATGCCCACCTGCTGAAGGCGACCATCACAAACTAACCTCGCCTTATATCGTTCCAAAGACCCATCAGATTTAAATTTATGTTTGAAAAGCCACATGCTGCGAATGACGTTCATATCGGGTGACCTCGGTGTTAATTCCCAAGTCTCATTCTTAATAAGGGCATGGTATTCGTCAGTCATGGCTTTGTGCCATTCCGGTGTGGACAAGGCCTCGGACGGGGTTTTGGGAAGAGGGATTATAGTAGTGGTGTGGAGGTTTAGACGGTTAATGGGTTTGGTGATTCATTTTGTAGGTGTTTGACGGGGAGGATGTTGAGGAGGTAGGTGACAGTTTCGAGAGCATGGTGCCAAAAGGTATTTGGAAGGGAGGCATGGTTAAGGATGGTGCGGATCATGTTGTTGATTGTGCGAATCATACGTTCCGCTTTCCCATTTTGAGACGATGTGTGGGGGCACGAACGTCTAAAAAGAATTCCATGGGAGGAGAAAAAATTATTAAATGATGAGTTTATGTATTCAGTACCGTTATCACATTGAAAGGTTTTTATGGGTCGTTCAAATTGAGTTTTAATTTGTTGGTGAAAATGGCAAAAGGTGGTGTAAACGTGTGATTTGTTTGATAACGGGTAAGTCCACAAAAAATTAGAAACATCATCAAGAAATAAAATATAATATCTATGGCCATTACTACTCAAAAGTGGAGAAGTCCATAAATCACTATGTATCAAATCAAAACAATTAAAAATGCGAGTAGTAGAGCTAACAAAGGGGAGTCTAATACTCTTGCCAAGCACACAGGATTGACAAACATTATTATTGAAATTAGAAAAATTGACACAATTATTGGACTTGAGAGATTGTAATGGTGCACGTCCGGGGTGGCCTAGACGTTGATGCCATAGAGAAGAAGTGATAGCTGCAAAAGTTGAGGGGAAGGTGGTGGTTCCAGGTCCAAGCACCAGGGGATAAAGATCACCGCTGCTGTTGCACCGGAGGATAGGGATCCGGCTCTTGTAGTCCTTCACAAGAAAACCAAAAGGGTCAAATTCGACAGAAACAGAGTTGTCAGTTGTGAACCGACGAACAGAAATTAAATTTTTAATTAGCTTAGGTGCATATAGGACATTTTTTAGGACAAGGGGTGGAAAAGGTGGGGGTAAGGTTTGGTGGCCATGTCCAAGTACCGGGATGGTTGAACCATCACCGACGACTATTTGTTGTCCCATACCATTATTGGAAAAAGAATGAAAATTAACACGAGTGTTGGACATATTACCTGTAGCTCTGATACCATGTAAGGTAATAGGATCCTTGATCCTTTCTCTCTATTCACCTTCAATATATAATACAATTGAGATCCCTTATTTTAGGGATGATTACAATGTGATAAGGAAACCATTTAAAATTCAAATCATACTATACATAGATAATTAATCATACTAAACATAGATAATCTATTAGCCATAACAATGTAATTGTTTATTTGAATTTCCATGTTATGTCATGTGAAATAAGATTTGATAGCTTGCTGCATGTCTTTTTGTCCTTGTTGGCATTTATAACCCTTTGCATTGTGATGTTCTTAATTTTTTCAGCGAACCGTTCATAAACTGTTTGGCAGGAAGTTCGTTTGTGTTCGTTTGTTTAATAAACGAACGAACATGAAAAAAAAAATTTCGCTTAGTTAAACGAACGGACATGAACATAGGCCACGTTCGTTCGTTTATGTTCGTGAATGTTCGGTAACGTGTTCGTTTATGTTTGTTTGTATTCGATAGTTTAACATGGTTTTTAATTTTTATAAATTTTTATTCTCTTTTATTTGTTATTTAATTTACCCAAATAAATAAATAAATAATATATGTAAGGTAAATATATGACTATATTAGATCAATAAACAAAGTTTTAGTATCCAACTCATTATATGTTTCCACCTTCCAGCGTCGACACCCGCCTCCATTCACCTCCGATGCGAACATAGTTTTTTGAGACACTACTTTATTATGTTTACCTATATTATGTTAAGTACTAAGTATGTTTGGATAGTTAAGTTATATTTTAGGTGAATATAGCTAATGTCTTAATATATGCAAATTCGATCTTATTCGAAAGTTAATATATGTCTGTTTGTGTTTGTTTCCATTCATGAACACTTCTTTGTGTTCGTTTGTGTTTGTTTGTGTTCATTAATGTCCGTTTGTGTTCGTTTGCGTTCACAACAAAATTAACAAACGAACACGAACACAAGTGTTTTCTTAACAAACGAACACGAACATAAAATCTCGTTCGGCAAGTGTTCATACTGTTCGTGAACACATAATTTCCTTAACAAACGAACACGAACAAGGCCTTGTTCGTGTTCGTTCGCTTCGTTTGCAGCCTTAGTTCTTATAACTTTAAAACCTTAATTACAACAAATGATCCATTCTGAAAGTTTAATACCAACGGCCCATTTTTTATATTTAGTTTTGAAGTCACTTTATTCTTGAAAAATGTTTTTTTTTTTTTTTTTTGCAAGAAAGATATGTCTCTTTGCAATTAAATGCCAATAACAGTTGTTCAAAACAATACAACAAAATTCCAAAGTTTCCATATAGGACTCAAAAGCTAACAATATAAACAAACAATCATATTGCATCTCTTAAGAACATTCAACAATAAAAAACAAAATAAACTAAACACTATGATTATATCATTTAATCAATAAGCAGAATGAAGCTGATTCTCAGTTCCATTCCATGCTATGTATCAGTAGTATATATATGTTATACCATCTAATTGTTGCATGCATCCAAAGTAAGATTTGGGATATGAGCAAACACAATTGAAAAGGGAGCAACACTTATCGGCTCCGACGAATCCACATACATAGGCACCAATTCTGGTATCTCCCCATTTGAATTTACACTGAGTTCTTTACCATTAAGCATCATCACTTGACTGTGTAAATCCCCGTCTTTAGCGGTTAAATGGTATTCTTCTCTTGTGTTTGTTCCGCTTATCTTGGAATGGCGCGGTTTGTTTGCTTTGTGATGATGATAATGAGCACGCGATCTGAGTTTATGCAAACTCCAAGTGCTATCTAGAGATAAGGTTACATCCACTGTAGTTTTGCTGTCTAGATTGATCAGTAGTAGTGTTATTCCCTGCTGCAACAAATGTTGGAAGTTTAGTGAGAAATGACTTTATTACCCTTTCGAGTTTAGTTGCAATTTTCATAGATAAAATTAGAAACACTGTAGTGTTCAAATAATATTGGAAGCTTACAGATTCTTTGGCGCAATGCGCATAGGATCGTATTTTCTTGGTCCCGTTAAAGTTTACAGAAAGAACTTTTTGACCCATCAAACGATGCCAAAGAAGAGCGCTGAAAAGAAAGAACAAAATCCCATCAAGTTATAACCTTTAAAGCATGAAAGTATACAATTTTGACCTCAAAAGTCAAAAGTCAAAGCATAACAAAAAATCAGTTATAAACCTGTAGTAATCCGGATTTGGCACAAAAGTTGTAGTGTTAAGCAAACCATAGTTTCCTCCAATCAACGACTGTCTGCAGTACGTTTTCGTGTCATAAACAGATGACATTCCTAGCTGATCCAAGTACCTACACCAAACCAACATCCCACGACGGTTATCCTTTTCGTAAAGGGTATTTTGGTCTTTTTACCACCTGCTTACCAGAAACTAAACACAAATGCATTGGTCACAAGATTATGCCCACTGTTATAAGCGCCACCAGCTTCACCAACCCAAGCGGAAACAGAAGTTCCAGAAGCCTTGAGAATGTTCTCAAGTTGTTTGAATGTGTCAGCCTCCCCATCAAGATAAGATGGATCTAGTATCTTTTCAACAAGATGTTGATCAACACCTGTTATAAAATTATAAATTATTTAGTTAAACATACTGGGTATCTTGGAAATCAAATATCCAAGGTTGCAAAAGGCGCTAGGCGGGCGGTGAGGTCCAGCCTAGGGACTAGGCGAAAATTAGGCGTTTTGGTATTTTATACGTATTTTATATATATACACACAAAGTTAGGTGTTTTTTGAAAATATGTTAAGATATATACACATAATACTAAGAAATACTTAGAAATACTTAAAAATTAAAATAAATAAATAAATAAATAAATCCACCGCCTAGGCCCTACTAATGGCCAAAACGCCTAGATCAGCGACTAGGGCTTATTTCCGATTTTTACTCCCCCCTAGCGCCTAGGCGGCCGCCTAGGCCGATTTTTGCAACACTGCAAATATCAAATATTTTTGCTTAAAATGTAAACAAAATGTACCTGGGCCAAGATTGTATATGTGGTGAGTGATTATGTCTAGTGTTTGTGGTGTGTTGTCTATAAACTCCTTGAACCAGTTGGCATCAAAGAAACCTCCGGGTGCAATTATACGAGGTTTAGGTTCGATACCCTCATAGCTTTTTTGAACTATGTTTTTTAAGGCCATTGTGTCGAAAGCATACTGAGATGCAGTTACTCTTGTTCCAACTCCACTCCCACTTAGCTCATTCCCTACAAGATATTAGAATGATAAGAATTAGACCTGTCAATTTTGACCCGTTTAGTTATTAGTGGGTCGATCCAGGTTATGTTTTATTTCTAACGGGTCAAACATGTAAAATAACATAATACACGACTCAAAAGTCATCCAAGGTGTACTTTTAACGTCTAATAATGGACTAGACGTGTAACTTTCATCATTGGCGATTTAAATCCAACATTTTTTTTGTAGTCGTTCAGTCCCATAACTCTTTTCAACTAATTAAAAAAAAGTTTAAATAGCTAGATATACAACTTATAAATAATAAAACCTTCCTAATAATTTTACGAAATAAAAAAATGTTTCGCGTCAACCCATGCCGACCCTTTTTAACCTGTGAAGTGAACCATTTTGACGATTTTGCAACCTCTAATTAATATCATTTTCGCTAAATGCCTAAATACTTAAAAAGTTTCTGAATTTGCAACGTGTGATAGGCGTTTGGCGAGTAACTTACCAAGCTCCCAAGCATACATTGGGTAGTTCTTTTTAACCGTGTAACGTATCAAAGATTCAGCATTCGCAGGATCCCATGGTCCAACTGCTGATCCATTAGCTAGTATTTTCTTGCCAGCAAGTGCATTCAAACCAAAAATAATTTCAGCCCTATATGCACACAATGATTAACTGATTATAAACATTAAAGTTTTAATTTTTCAATAAAAATTTCAAATGACAAAAAAAAAAAAAAAAAAAAAAAAAAACTAAGGGTTACCCTGTTTCTATGAAAAAGGTGTTTAATTGATCCCATCTGGATAGAGGCAGGCAGCCCTGAGTAAAACCAAACATTTCTGATGTGTTTCTTGAAAACTGAATGCAAGGTTTTGGATCATCTTCTGTTTGGTAAACAACTTTGTCTTGCAAACTTCCTCCTAATCTTATCTTTAATGTTGAAAAAGCTGCATAATTTTTTTTTTTAAATAAACCAGGTTAATATCAAACAAGCTACCAAATATAGAACCTTTTGACTTTATATGTCACACTTGCAGTAGTCAAGTTTCAAATCATTGACTCATTTTTTTCAGCATCATTTCTCTTTTAATTCAGGAAATTATTGTAATTGTAATGTATTAATAGGTCATGTATAATCATTTTGTAAATAAATATAGGTTATTACTTTAATTAATGCAATAATTGAGCTAAAAAATAATTTCTGTACATACCTTTGATGGCATTTTGAAAAATTTTGTTGGTAAGGTCCTGCACAGAAGAAAAGTTAAACCAAACTGTTCCATTACACAAAGTTTTTACTTTTTACACTAACAAACACATAACACTACAAAATATGAGGTATTAATATTATCATATAAGAACAACAACCATTTTGTCAAATTATTATGCAGATCTAAATATAAAATCATGAAAAATTAATTAACTTTTAAATCTTTAAAAATAAATTCAAAATGTATCCAATATTGCTCATTAGTCATTATGGCTAAATTTGTAATTTCAAGGTCAAGAAAAATAAAAAAAAATTAAAAATTAAAAAGCTAAGAAATCACATGACAAAAGTAGAAATGAATGATTGAGATGGTAACACAACATATTTTATAAAAAATCTACACAAATCCCTTATAGATTCAACTGTAATATTAATATCAATATATCATCAACTGCACACACTAAACACCTCCAAAAACACACACAAGTGTAAAAAAAGAAAGCAAAAACATACCACATTGAGGAGGGAAGCATGGCCCCAACTACAAGTACCATAATCACACTTCTCAGGTGGCCACCAATCCATTGTAGCACAAATGAAGTCAGTATCAATCTTTGCTATTGAACTTTTGCCATCAATGAATATATTTCCTTGAAGAACATCTTTTCTTGTTTCAATCTGTGAATACACAATATTATAGCTAAAACTGAATAAAAGAACATAAAAACAGACACCCATTTGAAGAATGAAAGAACCCATCTTGAAAAAACTGAGCTTTTTTTTTTTTTTTTTTTGTTAAAATGTGAAGATCAAGAATGATATGTATATGGTGTTATTATGTGTCTAGCTGTCAATGCAGATAGCCATGGAAGAGTGAAAGAAAGAGGTGTAAAGATGCAAGTTTGGTTCTTTCTTTGTTAATAAAGGGAGAAAAGAATTGAGTTTTTTTTTAAATATTTTTAATGGGAACTCAGACAAGATTTGGTGTTTTTTGGGTCTTGGGTTTTGAGGCAAATTTATTGACATTTCATTGGAGGGTGTGTGTGGGGGGGGGGGGGGGGGGGTGGGGTGTGTGTGGGGGGGGGGGGGGGTGAGTGTGAGCTGTGTTTCTGCTTTGTTTTAGGAAAGTAGAAAATGATGGTTCAACTAGTGAGGGTTTTGTCTAGCAGAATAAAATGGTTATGCTTTGTCTAGATAACGACGGGCTATATGGTTAGTATTTGTGTATATATGTTATGAATAGTTGGTGAATAAAATGGTTATGCTTTGTCCACATAACTATTGGCTATATGGTTAGTATTTGTGTATATATGTTACGTATAGTTGGTGAATAAAATCGTTATGTTTTGTCCAGATAACTACTAGGCTATTTGGTTAGTATTTGTGTATATATGTTATGAATAGTTGGTGAATAAAATCGTTATGTTTTGTCCAGATAACTATTGGCTAATTGGTTAGTATTTGTGTATATATGTTATGCATAGTTGGTGAATAAAAATGGTTCTGTTTGGTTGTTAAAAAAACACTGGTGAGGGTTTACTGCAACCTAACAATAAAACTTAGGTGCATTATTCACTTCATGTATTGTTGTCTCAACTATTTGCCAACATATTAGCTCATGGGGTTACAAAACCACATGTTGCATGTTGTAGTATTTGGAAGACAAGAAACGAGGTCATTTTCGAAAGCAAACAGGTAAGGATAGAAAAAATTATTGAAGAGATAAAATCATGAGGTTTTGTGGCTAAAGAATCGGTCGAAGCATAAAAACGTTTTCTGGAAAGATTAGTGTAATTTTAATTTTTTGTGTGTAGGTGTATAAAACTATGGTGTGATAAAGCACGTCTTGGTGGTCAACAAATGTGCTTCTTAATTAAAAGATTGAAAGTTTAAATCCTTTGTTAAAATACAAGTGTTTACGTTTATTCTAGAAAACACTCTAGAGATGGTCGTAAAAAAATAAAATAAATAAAATCCTTATATGTTGAACTAAAGTGAAATTCTTTTTTTAACATTTTTTAAAAATCTTGCAAGTGGCGCCACTATTTTTGGATATTTTTAAAATTATTTTTAGTTGTATTATTGGATTGAAATGAGCTTTTATTTAGTCTTTAGTTACAAAAAAGAAAGACCTTTACAATTGGAATATATTCTAGACGGCTTTACAAGAAAGAACACAATACCAAACGGAGACCGCCTTCTATTTGGACATATACATGTTACTTTTGTTTCTTTAATAATATTTAATCGAATAACAAACAAATCTATACATTATAATGAAATGAAAAAGACATAAAGATTACCGTCAAAGTTTTATTTCAAAACTGGTTAATTAGTTAAGTAGGTGTTAAGTTCATATATTTGCATATAAAATGAAACACACAAGTTGCATGTGTCATTGTACCAAGAATGCCTTAACAGCATATAAGGCGTAACAATGTCGATTCAAACTTTATAACAAACTATACATTTACTAATACCTAACCGAGTTTGATTAAAGCCTATAAGGCGTAACATGAGAATGAATTAGACCTAACATCTTAAGAAAGGATGATACCAAAACGCCAATTGAAAGTTCTCAATAACCGTTTGCAACCTTTTAGACCATTTGTAGTACTGGAGGGGGTTATTTATAACGCCCCTGATTCTGATTGGTCCACGTGGGAGCTGAGTCAGCATAAGGAAATGAAGTGAAAAGGAGGTATAGTGGTAAGGGGTTATTTATAATGCCATGTGTCACATTTTGGTTGGTTGAGTCAAACAAGTTCTTTCACCTTGCCACGTGTCACATTTTGATTGGTAGTCAAACAATTACTCCGGCGTCATATGTATAGCGCTTGCCCCATAACGCCCCCCCGTAACCGTGAGGGGGCGTTATTTTTGTGTCTCACGCGACGCTTCCACTACAGGCACTCTTATGAAAACATGTTTTGTATTGACATTATGGCAACAGTTTTTACCTACTTGTTTATTAAAGCATTTCTTTTATGGATTTAAAAACAAATTTAAATTTTGTTTGCATTGTTGTTTTACTATAAAAATATGCCCTTATTATCTACTCTTTTTTATACCTAAGTGTACTCTTATAATAGTCAAATAAAATACAGAAAGAACTGTATAAATATTTATACACATATAAGTAATAAAATATATTACTCCAACCATATATATTAGAAGTAAACACACAAGCAGAGGCATCACATGGTCACATGAATCATGATTGTTTCATATCCATGCAAGAAAGAACTTTTTTTTCCCTGATCTGTAAGTATTGAAGTATTTAATGTAAATTTCGATCATCAATAATTTATTTAATAATCTGTTGCATGTTAGTAATTTAATTAACTTTACATATAAACTTAACTAATAATCTACAAAAAAAAAAAAGAAAAAGAAAAGAAAAAAAAAGGAGATTAGATTGGTGGGATATCTCTCTCTTCAGCTATTGGTTCGTCTCTCATGTTCCTTTGGAGACGGGAGGGACGGAGACAAATGAAGGGGGGGGGGGGGGTGGTGTTTGAGACTGAGACATGAACAAAAAGTGTGGGACGGGGGGTTGGGGCGTCTCCACACCACCCAGACTAAGTTAAACAATG
Organism: Ambrosia trifida; assembly: GCA_028751855.1. Classification (NCBI taxonomy): domain Eukaryota; kingdom Viridiplantae; phylum Streptophyta; class Magnoliopsida; order Asterales; family Asteraceae; genus Ambrosia; species Ambrosia trifida. Next base: position 73,168,019 of record CM054123.1, on the reverse strand, counting down.
ATATGTTAAAGATAATATGTTAGGACAAAGAGGATTGGTGAAACCACTTTTGTAAACCTTAGTCTAATTCACTTCTGTCATTTTGGCTAAGTATAGAAGTACTGAAGAGAAGACAAGAAACTGCTGATTAGAAGATATGAGAAGTGCTGAAGAAGCAGAAGTTCTGAAGTCCAAACCAGACAAGTTCACTTCAGAAGTACTGAAGACAAAACTACTCTTCAGTAGTTGTCCTTCATCAGCACTTAGCAATAGATATTTCCCACCGCCTTTTTGCATCAGTAGTTTGTTGTTTATTATTACTTTTAGCTGTATTTGTTTCTTTCAATGTTGCAACTTGTGCAACTTGTTTCTGTTGTTTCTGTACTTGCTTTTTGAGCAAGATACATGCATGTAAACGTCTATAAATAGGAGGCTTCAACCTTCTATTTTAGACATTGATTTTTAACAGAAAAATCCTTCAAACACTCTCATTGTTCTATTCCATTTCTGTATTTATTGTGAATCTTTCTGAGTATCTAAGTCTCATTTACAGCTTAGATTCATAATAAATACTTTGTCATTTATTAGTTTCAAACATCAAGGGGGAGTTATAACTCTGCCTTAGTGTAAAAAGTGTTGCTTTAACTTATAACATTCCGCTGTGCTTATAATCTGATTTACAAGGACTTGCTAAACACTTAAGTGTCAAGATAGCAAGTTCTTACTTAGCAAAAAGAGCAGACTGATCCAACAATTGGTATCAGAGCTCTGTTTATCTGATCACATATCAATCTAACAAATTGAGAATCAGACACAAAGCTCTTATTGATATTCAATAAAAAGATCAAAAGTTCACTTTTTATCAATATCCATCACTTAAAAGAGTCATCTGACAAATCTATACTCTTTAAAATGGATCCACATAATACTGGTTCTGCCACTAAACCTGCCATGCTTGTGAGAAAGGAGTACAACATATGGCAAAAGAGAATGGCACATACCTTGTCACAAACCAACACAGGTTGTTGGAGATCTGTGATATATGGTCCTCACAAACCAGTAAATATAAATCTTGAAACTAAAGAAGGGATTCCAAAGGAACCCAAAGACTATACAGATGAGGATTTCCTAAAACTTGAGCTAGATGCAAAAGCATTCTCTATGTTGGCAATGACTCTCCCAAATGAAATATACTCTGGCCTTTTACATTGTGAAAGTGCCAAAGAACTTTGGGACTGTCTTAAAGAACAGTTTGGAGGAACTGAAGAGGTGATTGCCAACACCAGAGAAATTTTAGCTCAACAATATGAAACATTTGCTTATATTAATGGGGAAACTTTGACTCAACAATTTGAAAGATTCTCCTCATTAATCTTTGAGCTAAAGTTAAATGGTCAGACCTATACAACAGTATCTATGTTACATAGATTTTTAAGGTCTTTACCTGACAAATGGGAAACTTACTCCATTGTCTTAAGATCCTCACCAGATTTTAGCTCCCTCACTCTTACAAAACTCCATGGGAGATTACTTACTTTTGAGAGAGAAATTGATCAAAAGAAGAAATTACAAACTTCTGGTAAAACTGCTGATGACTACCTACCAGGTAGTACAGCACTTTTGGGACAAGATTCACCAACTTGTTCCTATGGATCTTATGACAATATTGACATAACCACTGGGATCTCATCAGAAAGATCTTTCCCAGGTTATGACAATGATGACCAAAGTCAAACTGCTGATAATCTATGTTTTATCATGGATGATTTGAAAAATTTTAGCAGTGATGACTTAGAAGAAATGGACATATTACACCAACTGGCCATGCTAAGCATTAAAACTAACAAGTTTTATAAAAGGTCAGGAAGGAAATTTCCAGGATTGACCAGTAATACAAAAATTGGTTTTGACAAATCTAAACTGAGATGTCACAAGTGTCAGAAGTTGGGACACTTTGCTAGAGAGTGTAGAAGCTCTAGCTTTAACCAATCACAATCTGGAAATAACTATAACCCCAATTATAATAGGAACAATGGAACTCAAGGGAGTGCTCATTTTGTACAGGCACAAGCTCCTCAACAGCAATATATGCCTCAAGTACAATATGTTCAAGTGCCTGCTCAACAGATGCAGAGCCAACAATCAATCCCTCCCTTTCCAGCTGCTCAACTTCCTCCACAGCCTCAACAACCCTCTCAACAAAGTCTCTTTACCTCAGGGTATGTTGACTGGAGCAGTCTCCCTTATGACACCACAGAGTGCAATCCTGATGCAGACAACAAAGTGTTTGACATCAACTGGGGAGAACCAGACAATGGCAGAAAGAACTTTGCCTTAATGGCATTTGAAGGCTGTACTTCAAAATCTGCATTGTCACAGGTATCAAAAGAATCTTTGACAAAACTTTGCTCAAATTCTTGCAAAGAAACTTTTGCTCTCATAAGAGAGACAAACCTGCACCTACAAGGCAAAGCAAATGATTTAGAAAGAAAATACACACAGATAAAATGTGATTTAGAAAGAAAACTGTGTGCTAAAACAAAAGAAGTTTCTAAATTAACTGACTCTGCTATTGAAACCCAAGCACAAATCAAAATGATGCTAAATGACCTGGGAGATGTCAGACAAGAGCTTGCTGACACCAGGATCACTTGTGAAAAATGGGTGGAATCTTGTAGGGGGTATCAATTATTGCTAAACAAACAAAGTGCTTCAAATGTTAAGTTTGGCATAGGATACCATCATGTTGAAACACCAACAGATTTTTCTCCCAAAACTACTGAAGATGGGAGAAGAATTGTTTCAAATGAAACTTCTGAAGGGAAAGAATGCACATCTTTCCATGAAAACTTTCTAAACAGAAATCCTGGCATTTTTAAAGAAAGTACTTCAGAAGTATTTACAAAATCTGACAACAAGCCATCAGTAGTTTCATCTACATCAGGAGTTGAGACCCTGAAAACTACTGATGAGCAAAATCTTTTCACAAATGTCAGAAATTTGCCTTTAGATCAAAAGCAAAAGGCAAAAGAATGTGAAATTTGTGGCCTGTTCAACCACAAAACTGAATTTTGTAGATACAGAAAAGGAATTCAGTTCAATCAAAAATTTAAACAACAGGTTGTGGGAAATCAAATCAGAAATGATTATGAAAGAGTCTTTAAACCCAAGAAACAACAACCTGAAAACACCTTTTCTCAGAAAAAGATAAAATCTCAACCAAAATCTTTTTCTCAAAATTCCTTGTCAGTAGTTAGACCAGAATCATCAGCAGTTTCACAAACTGCTGAGATTCAAAATCTAAAGAACATGGTAGAACTACTGATGACCAAGGTTGATGGTGGTCCTAAAAAGGATACCACCATGGTTCTTAATGAAAAATCCATTGCCAAAAAGACATGGATTTCTCAACCTGGTCAAGAACAAACTGTAACTGTTCTCAAGAGCAAACCCAAAGCCAAACAGGCTTGGGTTTCCAAATCTAACTAATTTGCTTTTATGTGCAGAGAGTTTCCAGGGGCTTAAACAGCATATGGTATGTTGATAGTGGAGGCTCTATGCACATGACTGGATGCAGATACCTGATAAACAACTTTATCAGCCAAAGAGAAGGATCTGTATCCTTTGGGAACAATGCTAAGGGATATGTGCTAGGACATGGCAATGTCTCCTCTGGCAAAATACAGTTTGACAAGGTCAATCTGGTGGAAAACCTTGAATACAACTTGCTGAGTGTGTCACAAATGTGTGATAAAGGATATTCTTCCTTTTTCACAAAGACAGCATGCAAGATCATCTCACCAGAAGGCCAGAAGTTGATAGAGAAGATTATAGAAGATCATACTTTGCTGATTGCCAAAAGATGCGGCAATGTCTATGCAGTGGACATTGAGAAAGACAAAGTATTGAACAACACTGCCTGTTTCTTCTCAAGGGCATCAACTTCAGAAACAGATCTCTGGCACAGGAGACTTGGCCATGTGAACTTTAAAACCATAAATAAAGTCACAAAAATGGGCTTGGTCAGAGGTCTACCTTTGAAAGTATACCAGTGTCAAGAACACTGTGTATCCTGTTTAAAGGGAAAACAACATAAGTCCTCCTATAAGTCTATTGAAGAATCAAAAACAACTGCATGTCTTCAACTACTCCATATGGACTTATTTGGACCTGTCAAGATTATGAGCCTTGGTAAAAAGAAGTACTGCTTAGTCATCATTGATGACTACTCAAGATTCACATGGGTATTCTTCTTATTTTCCAAGGATGAGGCTGCTGAAATCATCAAGTTCTTCATTCTACAAGTAGAGAAACAATATTCTCTATCTGTCAAAACCATTAGAAGTGACAATGGGACAGAGTTCAGGAACAAAACTCTGGATGAATTCTGTTTGTCTAAAGGGATTATTAGACAATACAGTGTTCCCAGAACTCCTGAACAAAATGGTGTGGTAGAAAGGAAGAACAGAACATTGATAGAAGGAGCAAGAACAATGTTAGCTGATTCTGGACTGCCATTGTACTTTTGGGCAGAAGCAGTTAACACATCATGTTATGTTCAGAATAGAGTTCTTGTGGTCAAGAGACATTCCAAGACTGCCTATGAAATTCTTCATGGCATGAAGCCCCTTATCTCCTTTTTCAGGGCTTTTGGGTGTCAATGTTTCATCTTGAACATCAAGGAATCTATTTCAAAGTTTGCTGCCAAAGTTGACTCAGGTTACTTTCTTGGTTACTCTTCAACTAGAAAAGCCTACAAGGTTTTTAATTCTCACACCAGGATAGTAGAAGAAACATTGAATGTCAAGTTCAATGAGTCAAAACACACTCTTATTCCAGCACATCCTGCTGAACTCTTTGACCTTGACAACTTTCACTATGGACCTGAAAAGACTGTTACTTCTTCCAAACCTACTTATTATGGTGATCAAAGGTTTGAAGATGAGGATCCTACACCATGGACTCCTCAAACAGTCATTAAGTCAACTACAACACCATCAGAAGTTTTTCAAACTTCTGATCAAACAAATACTGAAGGCCAAACTCAAACATCTGCTTCAGCACCTGCAACTACTGAAGAAACTGAAACTGCTGAACCAGATATTATAGACCTCAGTAGTTTGTTTGAAGAACAAGAGCCACCTACACCTGTCAGTGGTTTACAACAACTGATTGAACACAGAGATCATCCACTTGATCAAATCATGGGTGATATAGCTTCAGGTGTTCTTACCAGAAACCAGCTCTCCAACTTTTGCCTATTCTCAGCCTTTATTTCACAGTTGGAACCAAAGAAGTACCAGGAAGCCCTCAAAGACAATAATTGGGTGCAAGCTATGCAAGATGAACTGCTTCAGTTCAACAAGCAACAGGTCTGGGAAATATGTCATTTACCTCAAAACAAGCAACCAATTGGTACAAGATAGGTTTTCAGGAACAAACAAGATGAAGCTGGTATGATAATCAAGAACAAGGCAAGACTGGTAGTTCAAGGGTACTCTCAAGAAGAGGGAATTGACTATGATGAAACCTTTGCTCCAGTTGCAAGGCTTGAGGCCATCAGGTTATTTCTGGCCTATGCCATTTCCAACAAAATTAAAGTTTATTAAATGGATGTGAAAAGTGCATTTTTGTATGGAAAAATCAAAGAGGAGGTGTATGTCTGTCAGCCACCTGGGTTTGAGGATCCTTCTCATCCTGAGTGGGTGTACAGATTGGACAAAGCTCTTTATGGGCTTAAACAGGCTCCAAGAGCCTGGTATGATACACTCTCCACCTTTTTACTCAAAAATAACTTTACAAGAGGTGCCATTGATAAAACACTTTTCATTAAACATGTTGGAAATCATGTCTTACTTGTTCAAATTTATGTTGATGATATCATTTTTGGTTCAACAAACACAAAACTGTGTGATGATTTTAAGAAACTCATGCAATCAAAATTTGAGATGAGTACCATGGGAGAACTGCAGTACTTTCTAGGACTGCAGATCAAACAACAAACAAATGGAACTTTTATACATCAATCAAAATATGTTAAAGAATTATTGAACAAATTTTCTTTAAATGACTGTAAATCATGTTCCACTCCCATGACACCAATCACACAAGTTGAACCTGATGATCAAGGAAAACAGGTTGATCAAACCATGTACAGATGTATGATAGGTTCCCTTTTATATTTAACTGCTTCTAGACAAGATATTATGTTTTCAACATGTGTCTGTGCTAGATATCAATCAGCACCAAGGGAATCACACCTTATAGCAGTCAAAAGAATTTTCAGATATCTGAAAGGAACTCCAACACTGGGAATTTGGTATCCTGCTTCAAGCAATACCAAGTTATCAGCTTTTTCAGATAGTGACTATGCAGGGTGTAAGATGACAAGAAAGTCAACATCTGGTGGTTGTCAATTCCTGGGTAACTGTCTAGTGTCATGGCAATCAAAGAAGCAAACATCTGTTGCAACTTCAACTGCTGAAGCTGAATACATTGCAGCTGCAAGTTGTACATCACAGATACAATGGCTCCAATATCAACTTCTTTATTATGGAATCAAAGAGACCAAGACACCTTTGTTTGTAGACAGCAAATCTGCCATTAGCATCATTCAAAATCCGGTACAGTTCTCAAAAACCAAACATATTGAGATCAGGTACCATTTCATAAGAGATTGCTATGAAAAAGGCAAGATTGAGGTGAAGCATGTAGCAACAGCTAATCAAATAGCTGACATCTTCACTAAGCCCCTTGACACATCAACATTTCAGAAGTTAGTATCCATGCTTGGAATGCTAAATTTGTAAGTGTTTACTTTTTTTTTATTTTTTTTTTAAAACTTGTATGCATATCAGTTAGAATCCAAGTTAACACTTGATTCTACCCAACTCTACATCAAACTTCTACATCAATCACTACTGTTATGCATAAAACATCAAAATTTTCTTTTTCCTTTTTCCATCCTTGATTCCATCCTGTTTACCTTGGTGGAATCCAAGTTAACCTTTTCCTTCTTTTTTCTGGTTTTCACTTACAAAAGACAAAAGTCTGAAACAAAACTTCTGAAAAACAAAACTACTGATTAAACAAAAATCAGTTTGAGAGAAACTACTGATGAACAAAAATCATCAGTATGGGGATAATTTTCTGAAAAAGTGTGTAACTTCTGATAACATAACCTTCAGAAGTTATGAATAAAGTATTTATAAAAACATTTCTCATCAGATGTTAAAACTACTGAAGAGAAAATGGGAACTACTGATGAAGTAATCCTTCATCAGCAGTTTAAGTCAAAAGGGCAAATCTGACTTTTCCCATCATCAGAGGTTTGACCTAATCAGTTTAAAACCTCTGATAAAAGAGATTTTTAACCAAAGGCGGTTTTAAAACTTCTAATAAAGAAGATTCAAGCGGTTAAAACTTCTAATAAATACCTTTTCTACACACTTATCCTCTTAAACTCAAAATATCCCTCCTTCTCTCTCAAAACTCTCTCAATAACCTATACCTGCAAATCCACTGTTCGATCAAAAACCCAAACCACATGGCTCTAGTTCTAAAACAGGGACACAATCAAAGGGCCTTTCTTGAAAAACAAGAAGGCTGGTCCCAATACGATGAGATCATTGATCTTGTCGTCAAATCCCAATATTTTACTGCTCTCACAATAAACCCACCAATTCACACTGAAACTCTGAATGAGTTCTGGGCAAATGCTGAGACGGTTACAATGGGTGATGAGGTCATTTCCCTCAACTCAAGAATAAAAGGGAAACAACTGACCATCACACCGGCCACACTAGCAACAAGACTGGGTCTGGATGATGTAACTGCCCCTGACCATGTTGCTAACACTGATATTCATCTAACCATGACTGAGTGTGGTTATCAAGGTACTCTCTCCCATGCTACAATATTCAAAAAATATTTTGAACCAAAATACAAGCTTTTGTTTCATTATATTATTATGTGTTTGAGTCCAAAAACAGGGTCTTATGACCAGATGCCCTCCACTTTTCAACCAATATTTCATTCCATTGTGAATGAAACTAAATTCAGGGCATCAAAACTATTTTTCAATGAGTTGGTGTTACATCACAATAATACCAAGAAAAAGTTTTTGTTATACCCAAGGTTCATTATGCAATGCATAATAGGGGAACTGGGTAATGATGTGCTTGTGGGGAAAATTTCAACTTTAAATCCTTTAACATCACAAGCATACTCAAGGCATAACAAACCGGCTGCCTGGCCAGAAGATGATCAGGGAGAACAACAACAAGTCCCCCTGAAGCCCACATCTTCCAAACTCACAGCACCAAAAGCCAAAAAGCCCAAGCCAACAAAAACTGCACCCCACCAACCCAAAAGAAAAGCTGTTCAGGAGGTTGAGATGCCTGAACATGCTCATGAGCATTCTGCTCTTCAAATAGATGAAACTGAAACACCCTCTCAGTCTCATCCATCTCAAACCCCACCAAGAGCACCCATAACCATTTTATTCAAAAGAAAAAGACTTAGAAAAACATATGAAACACACTCTTCTTTTGAAACTGCTGAACCACAACTTTCACCACCTATTGCCCAAACTACTGAACCAACCCCACAAATTTCTGAACAAGAGGCAATAGAAATTGCCAAACTTCTCTCTGGGCTAAAAGAGAATGTCCCATCTGATCATGTCAGTCCCCTACAACCACAACAAACAGGGGACATAACTACTACATCAGACATGGATGTGGACATCTCTAGCCCTATCCCAAGAGATGAGGGTGGACCAGAGTCTTTAAGCCCAATTTTAGAGACTCTTGGGGCATCTGAGGCTGCTACTACTCAGTTACCACCCAGTGGTGGATCTGAGGATAGAAGTAACATAGCTAAGACCTCAGATGTGGCAACTACTGATGAAGGCTTAATGCCTGAAGTAGGAAATCCTCAGTACCAAGAAAAAGAGGTTCATGAGAGAACTGAGTTGGGCTCAGCTCATGATTTAACTGAGACAGTCCTCATTGAGGGCAACATCAGGGATTCAGATGATTCCATTAGTTTGGATGATGTTTCACACACTCAAACTACTGAATTGACGGCACTTTTTGAAGGTCCTGTTTCAGGGGTATCCAGGCTCAAGAAGCCAGTCACCTCTGCACAGGTTAAAGCCCACTCAATCCCTAAAACCCCTAGAGTGGCATCCTCTGTACAACATGAGGATCTCCCAAAAACACCCCCTTCATAACAAATGCCTACCCAATTCCCTGGGCAAACAAGCATAGACCTGAACCAGCTATGCAGCCCAGAGGGTCCCCTGTACCACATGATGAATACACTCATCAGAAATCACTTCCAAACATATACAGCTGACTTGGAGCTGTCCATCAAGAACCAATTTGGAGTGATCAAGACCAAGATGAACGATCTGTCCAACAAAATAGACTTCAACAGCAAACAGATTGCTCATCTTCAAGGACAATTCTCCCAACCCTCTGCTTCAAGGGTTAAAATTGATGAATCCAAAAAAAGGGAGAAGATCAGGGAACCTAAGGAGTCATTCCAAGCCAGGATAAGGGCAAGAGTGGCACTCCTTGAAAGAGATTAAAAAGATCAGGCCAGGAAAGAAAAATTGGCCAAACAGTTTGGTGTCTCAATTGAAGAAATTGAAGCAGCAGAGAAAGAAGATGAGACCCAAACATCTGAAGAATCCCTAAAGCAAAATGAAGAAACTTCTGATGACAAAACTTCTGATGAAGAATCAGAAAGTACAGAAGACAATCCTTCAGTAGCTGACAAACCATCAGCAGTTGTCAGCACATCAGAAGTTAACACTTCCAAACCTCAAACAACTGAACCTTCCAGAACCACTGCTCCCATTCAACCAACATCTGATCCCATCAGGCCTACAACTGTTACTACAATGACTGTATTAAACCCTTCTCCTATCTCTCAATCAGCTGAACTATTAGAGAAGAGCTTAATTGCAGCCAACAAGAAGGCCAGAGAAGATCAGATTTGGAAATCTCTGGAAGAAAGGGATGATTTGGATTTAAGCCATGAAGAAAAACTTCAGGCTTATGCAGCTGAACTACAAAGGCAGGCTAGCCTTGATGAGATTGCTGAACAAGATAAAAGACAACAACTGGTGTCTTATATTACCAAGAACAGCAAGACTAAAGCCTTTACACTCAAAGGACTCTCTATGCAAGAGCTGACAAGAAGAGCACAACTGCTTGCAGACAAAGTGGCCACAAGCAAAGATGGAAAGGCCAAGAGAGCCCAAATAATAGAAGAGTTAGTAGCAGAAGGATATGGTTCAAAAGCCTCAATATCCAGATGGAAAGAAGAAAGACTGATGGATACTTATAGAAAATACTTGGCTGCCAAGGCTGCAAATCCTGAGAAGTTTCAAACTGCTGATCCTTCAAGATCAGTAGTTAGAACTTCTGGTGCATCTAGAAGAACTGCTACTCAGAAGAAGAAGGCAGAGGACAATGTCAAAACTGACTTTAAAATGGTACTACTTGAAGGAAGTTCAATAGTCCATTCAGATTTTGACATTGAGGAGAAACCTCTGTTAACACAATTCAGGGATCCTTCCACTTTTGCCTATCAAATACAAAAGACCATCAAAGAAAAGCTGCATACCAGAGTAGTGACTGAACACCATCTCCCAACTGTTCAGATGCCTGATATGCAACAACAACAAGGAAGAGAATCCCACCTGAGGCTATCTGAAACTGAAAACATCCAGCACTCAGGACCATCAACCCAAGGGACAAGTCTGGTTCCCTATTCTTCTGACTTTAACAAGTCAAAGATCCCTATCATCAGATGGTCACTTACTGATAACAACTCAGTACTGTTGACAAGAAGAGACCTCTCAAGCAGGACTTACAAGAAGATCAGTGATCTGAAGAAACTGTCAACACAAGACCTGCTCACAATTCAACATCTAGAACCACAGAGAGGATCTCTATCTGATGGTCAGTTAAACCAGCTCAAGAACACCATGTACAAAGAGATATGGAAGATTGTTCAAGACAGAAGAAACACATAAGGAATTAGTAAGGTTTTGGCTTCATCAATCCAGGGGGAGATTGTTAGGACAAAGAGGATTGGTGAAACCACTTTTGTAAACCTTAGTCTAATTCACTTCTGTCATTTTGGCTAAGTATAGAAGTACTGAAGAGAAGACAAGAAACTGCTGATTAGAAGATATGAGAAGTGCTGAAGAAGCAGAAGTTCTGAAGTCCAAACCAGACAAGTTCACTTCAGAAGTACTGAAGACAAAACTACTCTTCAGTAGTTGTCCTTCATCAGCACTTAGCAATAGATATTTCCCACCGCCTTTTTGCATCAGTAGTTTGTTGTTTATTATTACTTTTAGTTGTATTTGTTTCTTTCAATGTTGCAACTTTTGCAACTTGTTTCTGTTGTTTCTGTACTTGCTTTTTGAGCAAGATACATGCATGTAAACGTCTATAAATAGGAGGCTTCAACCTTCTATTTTAGACATTGATTTTTAACAGAAAAATCCTTCAAACACTCTCATTGTTCTATTCCATTTCTGTATGTATTGTGAATCTTTCTGAGTATCTAAGTCTCATTTACAGCTTAGATTCATAATAAATACTTTGTCATTTATTAGTTTCAAACATCAAGGGGGAGTTATAACTCTGCCTTAGTGTAAAAAGTGTTGCTTTAACTTATAACATTCCGCTGTGCTTATAATCTGATTTACAAGGACTTGCTAAACACTTAAGTGTCAAGATAGCAAGTTCTTACTTAGCAAAAAGAGCAGACTGATCCAACATAATATAATCACGACTAGAATAAAAATGAACACAAAGATCTCCTTTAAGAAACATTTCTACGCGTTTTGTTTCGTGTTGGGTGTGAAGTCCTTGGGCTAGTTATTGCTATTGGGCTTGTTTTATTGGATATTTAGGAAGCCCATTTAGGTTTTCTTGTTCACCAAGCCTAAAACCCTAGTTAGTCTCTATATATATCCTGTCTATGTAATTGTAATAGTTGTCAGAGCTTAATAATAAATCCCTAGTTGCAGCCTGTGGACGTAGGTTCCCCACTGGAACCGAACCACGTAAAATTCTCGTGTTCGTGTGTCGTGCTTTATATTTTCTCGTTTGTTATTGCATGTTCGTTGTGAATCGGTTATTCCGCTGCGCCACTTAATCCTAACAAGTGGTATCAGAGCTACGGCTCGTTGGATTCACGTAACGATTCGCAGAGGTGTTTATTCTGTTTTGAAGATTGGAGGTTAGGGATTGCGATAACCCTTGAGAACCGTCGGATCTTCTGTTCGAAATTGATCAAAGAAAGCTGATTGATATAGTACCGGGTTAAACCAATTGAATCGACGCCGTTAATTGTGAAGTTGCTGGGAACGTGCCGTTTACAACCGTTTTTAGCCACGATCAGGAGAGACAGGTTCACTCGTTCTTGTTTTCTGATTAAGGTTTGTTTGGGTTGTTGTTCGAGTTTTGGGTGTTCAAGTTTCGGGTTATTATTCGGGTCGTTCGGGTTTGGTTTGTTTGTCAGTTTTTGACGGGTTATTATCAACTTTGGAACCAAGTTACTTTGATCTTATTTTTCGTTTGTCATTATGGCTGAAGACGGAAAATTGGTGATTGAAAAGTTTGACGGTTCGGATTTTAGTTGGTGGAAAATGCAGATAGATGCATTGTTGGGTCAAAAAGACTTGGATATGGTACTGGAAGAAAAACCGGAGAAAATGGATGAAGCTGACGAAGCTCGGTGGAATGCCAAGGACAAGAAAGCTAGAGGTGTTATTACATTGTCGTTGACGAGGAGCGTTGCATTTAACATCATGTCTGAAACCACGGCTCGTGGTATGATGTTGGCTCTGTCAAACATGTATGAAAAACCGTCTGCACGTGTTCGTTATTAAAATCTAGAACTTTGACGAGATCTCAAGGTGGTTCAGGTTAAACCTGAGGATTTTGCCTTATTAGTCTAAGAGTGAATCCAGTGATGGAGAGCAACCTTCTTGTAGGGATGAAAGTAGGGATATGAAGTAGGAGGGAGATAGAGAATAGCAAACAAAAGAAGCAAGTACTGGTTAAATCCTATGGTTATAGACTAGATTATTTTTCTAATAACCTAATTCCCTATAACCATGGCTCTGATACCAATGTGTAACACCCCAACCGATGGCGGAAACATCGAGGTGTCACGTAGTGATGATTGTTCAGTAGCTCATGGAGAATAATAAGTTTCATTAATTGATCTAAATAAATTACATACAATTCGTACATCAAATTGAATAAATTATGCACATATCTTCAAGCAATTCTTCAAGCAAGTAGGACCTGAAACATGTTAAGTTGAAAATATTTGGGTCAACAAAAGTTGGTGAGAATACATAGGTTTTTGAAAATAATTGATAACAATGGTTTGTACAACATTCAAAGTTGTATGATGATAGAATATGATACCGACATGTAGCAATGCGTCTTTGTACAACCAAACCTTGTGTCGACTGATGACTAACTCGCAAGTTAGTTAAATGTTATTACTGTTATCGATCATCCCTGAGTCTATGCGGGGGATGGGTTTGTCAGACCTATAGCGCTATAATCTAAACAGGCGGCTTGATCATTGTTAATGATTGTACTGTGTCTTTTTGTTACAGTCAAATGATAGGATGATGTTGTAATTGAATCACAAGTAAATATGAGTAAATGATAGTATAAAATATTTGAACATGTTTCACCCCAAAAATAGTGAAAATAGAGTAAAGGGGCTATGTAAACTCACCTTAGCAAAACGTTATCTCTTGAAAAATAGTGTGTTGCCCAATGTATCAAGTATCACCCTAATATGAGGCAATATATATGTCTAAGTCTACCAAGTCTATAAATGTATAAGTTTCTAGGGCTTCGAATTTGGGGATATCCAATCGTTAAATTTAAAATAAAATGTTAATTAAATAAAGGGAAATTTGATAATTAAATAAAAGAAAGCCTTTTTATAAAATTTGAATTTAGAATGCTCACAATAATGTGTTCGAAGTATAAAAATAATTTTTATAAAATTATTTCTTTTAAAATAGATTTTTAAATCTATTTATTACAAATTGCCAAAATTTAACTTTAATTTTCAAAAATACAAAAATTAAAGAATTATTATATTAAAAATCATATTTCTGTTCTAAATATTTAAAAATAAATTGTATAAAATTTTGGTGCAAAAATAATAAAAATTGGATTTATTATGATTTAATTATGATTAAAACTAACAAAAATTGATTAAAAATATTAAATAAATGATTTTTCAGAAATAAAAATCATTTCTGAAAAGCTTAATGTTATAAAAACTTAGGATACTTTTTGTGGAAATTAATAAGATCGTTTTGATATTTTAATGGATTTTTATAAATATAATAGCATAAAATTGATTTAATTATTATAAATATTAAATAAATAAATTTCAGAAAACTAAAAATTGTAGGTGAAACTTATACATCAGATTTGTTAAAAATAATTTTTTGTAGAATTTATAAAAAGGTTTTAATAATTAAAAATGAATTTACAAGTTTTAATGTAATATATATATATATATATATATATGGTTTGTGTAAAAATGAAAACAACAGAAAAATGGCGTCCAAGCCGGGACTCGAACTCGGGTCCCCTTGGTTACAAGCAAGGATCACAACCACTTGGCCTAGGCCTGTGGTTGTGATTTAGACCTGTTTTAATAAAATAAATACATTATGAAAAATCAGTTTCATCCCCAAACTAAGATTTCGAGCCCTAGCTTTTCTAATCAAGGGATTCACACATCAATACCCTGATTAATCTTAGGGTTAATGATGTGTGAATGCCGATAATCAAAACCCACTGGAAAAATCAAACTTACAATGTTGTTTCGATACTCGATTGGATGGTCAACTTTAAAGTCAAACCCACGATCAAAAGATAGTAAACAGAGTGATTTGAAGAAAATTGGGGGTTGAGAAGAGATAATTGACGAGTTGTAATGCTTTGAGGATGATCAATTTATAGGGTTAACGTCCAGATCATAGGATTGGAAAGTTTGACTTGTTTGAATAATAATATACGTAATTGATTACGAGTTAACGTGTTTGACGTGTAATTGACGTGTATTGAACGTGTTAGGCGTTGGCGAGATCAAAAAGGTCAATGGTTTCCTTGATTAACATCAATTAAAAACCAAAGATTGTGGGTTTGATGTGTACAGTCACGCGCAGAGCTGTAAGGAAGATGACAGCTCCTTATTTGAGAGGTGATAAATGTATATTGATCCTGGATCTAACAACATAAAACAACATGGACCAGTGGTTGTGGTGTGAGTGTTATGTGTGATCCGGCCTACTGCTCGGGTTCGATACCCAGCAGAGGCAAATTTTCTTTTCTTTTTTTTTTTTAAAACAGTAATGGGGTTATCTGGGCCGGGTAAGAGTGAAGGATTGGGCTGCGTTTCTGGGCTGCTGCTTCTGGGTGGGCCACATAATGGGTTGGATTAACAACTTGGTTTTATTACCCCTATAATTGTTATGATTTATTGGTATTATTATTATTTATTAATCTTAATATTATTATTATTATTTATATATATATATATGTATATAAGTTGTGTGGTATTAAAATAAGGACTTAGGCACGTTATGAAAAAAAATATATATAACATACGTATTAGAATTTGGGGAAAATTTTTGCGATGTTACAGTCTCCCCTACTTTTAGGAACTTCGTCCCGAAGTTAAAAGAAATCAGGGTTACAATTGGTCAACTACCGGAAACCTTGATAAAATTTCACACTACCTTAA
Source organism: Ambrosia trifida (assembly GCA_028751855.1). Classification (NCBI taxonomy): domain Eukaryota; kingdom Viridiplantae; phylum Streptophyta; class Magnoliopsida; order Asterales; family Asteraceae; genus Ambrosia; species Ambrosia trifida. Next base: position 73,152,215 of record CM054123.1, on the reverse strand, counting down.
CGTACCTGTAAATTCATGATTACGTTCCGGACCGTAATTACCAATTTACCTTACATTAGGGTTTTGCGTCCTTTTATGACTTCACCGATTGTTAAGCAGGTCTGATAGTCTCCGCCAGTCGTTCAGGTGGTAGGGCCTCTCCCGACTGTTGGAATGACATGATGACCTCTACCAATCGTTAAGCTGGTTGTTTGGTAGTTAACTAATTGTTGTACAAGCAAGTATGATTATAGATATAGCAATTTGTTCACATTCAGACAAACATGCACACAAATGTTATGATAATACTTGAATTTTATTACTTGAATCGAATAACGTCAATACATAGAATAAAAGAAACCAATAGTCAAATGGTGAGTCTTGCGGTTAGGTAGCTGGAGGGTCTTGATCTCTGTTTAGTTTAGGGCATCGGTTACGGAAGTGATTTGGGTCTCCACATTCATAGCATTGACCATAGTTGTATTGATTAAGGTTAGCAGCTTGAGCAGGGTTGGTGGGTTGGTTGGCATTTGGATTTGGCGTCTCACGACACGTGTTGACCAGATGGCCATACCTTCCACAATTGGTGCATAAGCGACATGCTGAAGCAGTGGGATGATGTCGGTTGCAGGTATTACATAATGGGTGGTTTCCTGTATAAGGTTTCTTCTTAGAAGCTTGTGGAGTAAGGTTTGCATCAGGATCCCTGGTCTTACGTTTCTGGTTCTCAGTGGTTACCGCGGCTACAATACTTGTTTTATTGCCTTTCCGAACTAAGGTCCCGTTCTTTACGTGATTATCAGTCAAGGTAGCTGCTAAACGTTTGGCTTCCTCCAAGGTGGCAGGATTCCTTCCCCACACCGTATCCTGGATTTGCATGGGCAGACCACCGATGTACTTCTCGATGGCTACCGGCGGGGGAGTGACTTTGTGAGGCAACAATAGGCTAAGCTCATGAAAGCGGGTGTTGTAGGCAAGGTTTTCCCCACTATCTTGAGCTAAAGTGTGGAACTCATCCTCAAGCTTCTTAACTTCATTGCGAGGACAAAACTCTTCCTTCATGACCTCCTTGACTTGGTCCCATGTCATAGCAAGAGCAACTTCGGCCCCACGAGTACGTTTTTCTTCATTCCACCAAGTGAGTGCTCGTTTGTGAAGAACACTCATGGCATAACGGACCTTAAAGTTGTCGGGGCACTCACTGTTGATGAAGGTATTCTCAATACCCTCAAACCATTGGAGGAGTCCTGTAGCTCCTTCTTCACCACTAAACTTTGGAGGGTTACAAGAGTTGAAATGCTTAAGGGTGCAGGCTGGGGGTCCATTACCATTGCCATTGCCGTTCCCGTTCCCGTTCCCGTTGCCGTGACCATTCCCGTTGCCGTTCAGTTGGATGACCTGAGCGAGTAAGTTGGGAACTAGTGTTGCGATTTGTTGCGCCATTTGTTGAGAAATGATTGCAGCCAATTGGGCATCAACACCATTGTTGTTGTGGTTAGGAACTTGGTCATGGTTATGGTTATCACCACCTTCTTCGTGGTTCTCACCATTGCTGTTGCGAGTGCTGCGACGTGGAGGCATGATCTGTAAGAGACACAGTGAAATGAGTGAGATTATATAAGGAGTGTAATCATTTATTCATTAAAACGAATAAACGAAAACGTTGACTTATCAAAGATTCTCAATTCTAATAACATATGAAGACATGCTTTAGCCTATAAGTGAACACTCATCCCGAGAATTCCCAGGTAGGCATCCGGGTCCCTCGTCTGATTGGGATATATGCGCAATGCCAGCCTAGACAGAAGACTCAGAATACAGGCGTTCACCCTTCCAGATTGCACGTGTTCGTTATTAAAATCTAGAACTTTGACGAGATCTCAAGGTGGTTCAGGTTAAACCTGAGGATTTTGCCTTATTAGTCTAAGAGTGAATCCAGTGATGGAGAGCAACCTTCTTGTAGGGATGAAAGTAGGGATATGAAGTAGGAGGGAGATAGAGAATAGCAAACAAAAGAAGCAAGTACTGGTTAAATCCTATGGTTATAGACTAGATTATTTTTCTAATAACCTAATTCCCTATAACCATGGCTCTGATACCAATGTGTAACACCCCAACCGATGGCGGAAACATCGAGGTGTCACGTAGTGATGATTGTTCAGTAGCTCATGGAGAATAATAAGTTTCATTAATTGATCTAAATAAATTACATACAATTCGTACATCAAATTGAATAAATTATGCACATATCTTCAAGCAATTCTTCAAGCAAGTAGGACCTGAAACATGTTAAGTTGAAAATATTTGGGTCAACAAAAGTTGGTGAGAATACATAGGTTTTTGAAAATAATTGATAACAATGGTTTGTACAACATTCAAAGTTGTATGATGATAGAATATGATACCGACATGTAGCAATGCGTCTTTGTACAACCAAACCTTGTGTCGACTGATGACTAACTCGCAAGTTAGTTAAATGTTATTACTGTTATCGATCATCCCTGAGTCTATGCGGGGGATGGGTTTGTCAGACCTATAGCGCTATAATCTAAACAGGCGGCTTGATCATTGTTAATGATTGTACTGTGTCTTTTTGTTACAGTCAAATGATAGGATGATGTTGTAATTGAATCACAAGTAAATATGAGTAAATGATAGTATAAAATATTTGAACATGTTTCACCCCAAAAATAGTGAAAATAGAGTAAAGGGGCTATGTAAACTCACCTTAGCAAAACGTTATCTCTTGAAAAATAGTGTGTTGCCCAATGTATCAAGTATCACCCTAATATGAGGCAATATATATGTCTAAGTCTACCAAGTCTATAAATGTATAAGTTTCTAGGGCTTCGAATTTGGGGATATCCAATCGTTGAATTTAAAATAAAATGTTAATTAAATAAAGGGAAATTTGATAATTAAATAAAAGAAAGCCTTTTTATAAAATTTGAATTTAGAATGCTCACAATAATGTGTTCGAAGTATAAAAATAATTTTTATAAAATTATTTCTTTTAAAATAGATTTTTAAATCTATTTATTACAAATTGCCAAAATTTAACTTTAATTTTCAAAAATACAAAAATTAAAGAATTATTATATTAAAAATCATATTTCTGTTCTAAATATTTAAAAATAAATTGTATAAAATTTTGGTGCAAAAATAATAAAAATTGGATTTATTATGATTTAATTATGATTAAAACTAACAAAAATTGATTAAAAATATTAAATAAATGATTTTTCAGAAATAAAAATCATTTCTGAAAAGCTTAATGTTATAAAAACTTAGGATAATTTTTGTGGAAATTAATAAGATTGTTTTGATATTTTAATGGATTTTTATAAATATAATAGCATAAAATTGATTTAATTATTATAAATATTAAATAAATAAATTTCAGAAAACTAAAAATTGTAGGTGAAACTTATACATCAGATTTGTTAAAAATAATTTTTTTTAGAATTTATAAAAAGGTTTTAATAATTAAAAATGAATTTACAAGTTTTAATGTAATATATATATATATATATATATATATATATATATATATGTGGTTTGTGTAAAAATGAAAACAACAGAAAAATGGCGTCCAAGCCGGGACTCGAACTCGGGTCCCCTTGGTTACAAGCAAGGATCACAACCACTTGGCCTAGGCCTGTGGTTGTGATTTAGACCTGTTTTAATAAAATAAATACATTATGAAAAATCAGTTTCATCCCCAAACTAAGATTTCGAGCCCTAGCTTTTCTAATCAAGGGATTCACACATCAATACCCTGATTAATCTTAGGGTTAATGATGTGTGAATGCCGATAATCAAAACCCACTGGAAAAATCAAACTTACAATGTTGTTTCGATACTCGATTGGATGGTCAACTTTAAAGTCAAACCCACGATCAAAAGATAGTAAACAGAGTGATTTGAAGAAAATTGGGGGTTGAGAAGAGATAATTGACGAGTTGTAATGCTTTGAGGATGATCAATTTATAGGGTTAACGTCCAGATCATAGGATTGGAAAGTTTGACTTGTTTGAATAATAATATACGTAATTGATTACGAGTTAACGTGTTTGACGTGTAATTGACGTGTATTGAACGTGTTAGGCGTTGGCGAGATCAAAAAGGTCAATGGTTTCCTTGATTAACATCAATTAAAAACCAAAGATTGTGGGTTTGATGTGTACAGTCACGCGCAGAGCTGTAAGGAAGATGACAGCTCCTTATTTGAGAGGTGATAAATGTATATTGATCCTGGATCTAACAACATAAAACAACATGGACCAGTGGTTGTGGTGTGAGTGTTATGTGTGATCCGGCCTACTGCTCGGGTTCGATACCCAGCAGAGGCAAATTTTCTTTTCTTTTTTTTTTAAAAACAGTAATGGGGTTATCTGGGCCGGGTAAGAGTGAAGGATTGGGCTGCGTTTCTGGGCTGCTGCTTCTGGGTGGGCCACATAATGGGTTGGATTAACAACTTGGTTTTATTACCCCTATAATTGTTATGATTTATTGGTATTATTATTATTTATTAAGCTTAATATTATTATTATTATTTATATATATATATATATATATATATATATGTATATAAGTTGTGTGGTATTAAAATAAGGACTTAGGCACGTTATGAAAAAAAAATATATATAACATACGTATTAGAATTTGGGGAAAATTTTTGCGATGTTACAGAATGTTAAAAAGGACGATTTTGGCAAGGTTAGGCTAGGAAACGGTGAATTTCTTGATGTGACTGGCATGGGAGATTTGGAGCTTGAGCGTATTCGGAGGTCTGAACATGTACGGGGTTTTTGTAGCAGTGGGAGCATAGGAAGTGTTCCGACACCGTCTGGAAATCGACGTTGGGTTCAGAAGACCAGGTTTCCGAATGAAATCTCTCCTGAGAAGTTTCTGCTAGTGGGGAGTGTTCCTCTGAGAATCCATGTATCTAATGGTTTGTGTCTATGGAAATCAGTTGGGATTGAGGATGTGAAGACGGGGTCTTTTGAGACCGGGTTGAAGCCATCTGGGGCTTCAACGGGCCTTTCTGTTTACTGATGATGATTGGCCGGCTGTAACTAGGTTGATTGGGGATACATGGTTTGAAGTTTGGTTTGTTCTTGGGAGCTGGACCTGGAAGACTTCTGTTCCTGTGTGTGTGTTTGAACTTTACGGATTACTGAAGACATGGATTGCTTTGTGCTTGTTGGCGGACTTGGTGTTTATCGCAAGGCCTTCAAGTGGGAGATTGTTGGGTGTGAAGTCCTTGGGCTAGTTATTGCTATTGGGCTTGTTTTATTGGATATTTAGGAAGCCCATTTAGGTTTTCTTGTTCACCAAGCCTAAAACCCTAGTTAGTCTCTATATATATCCTGTCTATGTAATTGTAATAGTTGTCAGAGCTTAATAATAAATCCCTAGTTGCAGCCCGTGGACGTAGGTTCCCCACTGGAACCGAACCACGTAAAATTCTCGTGTTCGTGTGTCGTGCTTTATATTTTCTCGTTTGTTATTGCGTGTTCGTTGTGAATCGGTTATTCCGCTGCGCCACTTAATCCTAACATTTCGTACTAGCAAGAAAGAGGGTTTTGGTGAAACGGTGCTTTCATAAGGAGATTCTTGAAGCCAAGTAAGTTCGACAAATGTATCAAAGCCTTCACCTTTAATTATGTAAAAGGACCTAGAAACGATGTGTTGTTTATGAGTTGGTTGTGTTTATAATGAATCCTGGTCATGATGGATATTGGTAGTGAACCTCTTAATCGAAACAAATGTTAGGTAGTAGATAGTAACATAATAATTGGTGGTGTTTGATAGTCGAAGGTTGTTTTCAACGTTTCAATACTTTATGATTTGTGGGTGAAAATTGAACATATGCTATGATAATCTGATTGCATATTAGTTTATTCAAAAGATAATTGATTTTTTTATATATAAGAATTATAAGCATAGTTTAAAAAAATTTCTGCCTTGACTCGCTTGTGAGCCCAATTATATTATATATACTTAAAAAGCATGGTCGGTGGACCATGCTTTTTTATACCAAACCCTTAAGTTTTGTCAAATGATAAATTTTACCCCTTAGATTTTGAACTTGACGAAACCAATTTTCTAAATGATAGGGTTTTTAGAGAGAGAATAAGTGAAGATAGAGAGAGGGAAAGATTATAAAAGAAAGTATGCAGTGGCTGTGGCAGTTGTGTGGTGGCGGCGGCGAAAGCGGTGGCGTGGTGACGGCGGCCAAAGTGGTGGCGGTGATGTGGTGTTTGGCAAGAGTGAAGAAAGTCTCCTGGTGGCTGTGACAGCGGCAATGGTGGTGGTGTGGTGGCGGTGGCGCCTGATGGAGGAATAATGGGGGTTAGGGTTTTCAAAGGTGAAGTAATGTGGTTTGCCGGTGGAGCAGGTGGTGGTTCCCCGCCGGTGTATGAGGGGTCGGTGTAGGTGGTGGTATTGTAGTGGTGGTGGCTTAGTGACTTAGTTGTGTTGACGGTGGTTTTGTGTTGGGGTTAGAGTAGAGGGAGAGAAATTGTAGACAGAGAAAGGGATATGGGGAATTAGGGATACCAGCCTTTTAAATTTACCCTTTTTGTTTCTTCATTATTGATACATATCTTTGTTCTCATTTTTTCCTTTTGAAATGTAGAAAAAAAATTATTAAACAATGCACCTAGCCAACTAAACCATATTACAATGATAAAACCGAAGTGTTTTCCTTAAGGTATTTTTATATGTACTAATTTAAGTTGATTAATTGTATTTAAATATTGATTTTTTTTTTAAAAAAAATCTGAAAACGAACTTGAATTTTTGTGAAAGTTAGATATTTCATAAAAAGATTTTTTTTACCTTAAGAGAAACTAAATAATTTTTGAATGTTTTTAACGAACCAAACACGCGTGAATACTTTTTAGACATACTTTGTTGATACTCTTTGAATATAATTTTTTGACCTTTTCTATTTCGTTGGTGTACTGAATCGAGTTTTAAGCAGCCGCAAGGCGTAATGAGATTAAAAAAAAAAGATAAACAATACATGAATAAATTGAAAGCATATGTGTTTGTAGTCGCATACATACGATATTAATAGGAAATAGTTAGGTGCCTTTTACATGAATATACTAAAATCTTTTTAATAGAGTAGTGTATTCTTTTTGACGAAGTAATCAATGAAAGTGTTATACCACAAATATATAACACATCTTCATTCAACTGTATAAATTCAGATTATTCTACGTTTTGACGTAAATTTAGTTCGGAAAGGAATGATTGTAGTCTATACTTTATCGCGTCAAGTTATTGGTACATTTTCATACAGTTTACGCATCACATGACGTGCCGCCACATATAAACAACTTAGACGTCGCCACAACGCGCGGCCTACAGAAACCATCTAGTTAAGATAACATGAAAAATCACCTCTCAAACAAAATTAATTGTAAAAAAAAATATTAAATAGAACGGAATACTGGCAGAGTAAGAATAATAATACATTAATAATTACATACATTTCATCACTTTCATTTTTCACCGTCAATTAATATTCCCTATAGAAACAAGTGCCCTTTTTTGGAATATTGTATGAATGAGGAAGGACCCTTGTCCCTTAACTGAAATAGATCAATAATGGTCACATGCTCTTTAGATAACTTTGATTTAAGCAGAAATCGGGTGAAAGAAGAAACAAAATAATATATCACTAGTTCATTAAAGCTTAAAAATACTTATACAAATCTATCTATACATATAATAAACCAAAGCCATTTTAATGACATGGCACTCAAAGAGGCATTCTCTTTCTTGAGTGTGCCATGTGGCATTGAGATATTTTAGGTAAAAAAATAATTTAAAAACAAAATTGGATTTTTCACCCTCATGTTTCCTCCCATAATTTTTAAACGTTAATATCTTTAATATACGAGATTTTTTGAAGAAAAAAATTACACCAAATTAACGAGCATTTTATTATCTTTCCAACGAGTACCATAGTGCTATATAAAAAACGGAGAAATTTTTTTGTGCGGTTTTGTTCATACAGGAAAAAAAACACAAAGTGTTTAGGTAAATCATTAATCATGTATAGACAAGTCACTAATTATGTTTAAATCAATAAATATGAATTTGTTTTTCAACCAGAGCCGAATAGATTAATAGAGTTATACGTTGTTTTAAGTTAGGTATTAATATTAGTATGTTAGAGTTGTACATTTTTTTAGTTTTTAGGATAAGTGTTAATATTAGAGTTACATTAAAGTTCTACATTCTTTTAGGTTAGGTGTTAGCATTGGAGTTGTACATTGTTAATTTGTCTTAGGTTAGATATTAATATTAGAGTTATACATCAGTCTATTTCATATGTAAAATTGATGTATCATATTAAATTTCTCAACCCGGGACGCTCCCGGGGTATAATCTAGTTTATAAAATACTTAAGATATCATATAGTATACATAAAATAATTAATATTATTCTAATAGCTTTGATAAAAGAAAAAAGTTATGTTGATCCGCTACTTATCACCTATTTTTCTAAAGTCATACAAGCTTAAAAAACTTAGAGCTGTTTGGTTGCGTTTTAAATTCCAATAAAATGCTACATTTGTTGTAGAATGAGTTTGGTTAACTTAAAAGATATCTGCTACTCGGTGAGCAGACACAATCCCAGCCCCGTCCCACAAATTTTGCCCCGTCCCACTCGCTACACCACCCCCATTGCCCCGTCCCTCACTCCCCCGTCTCCCCCGTTCTCGCTCGGACACAAGAGACGCACCAATGGGATTTTTTCTTTATTTTTTTTTTAAAAAACGTTGGGTAACGGCTATATTTCCCAAACGGCTATTCTTTTTACTTTTTTTTTCTAAATTCAAACTATAAATATTATACCAAATCAATCTTTTTCTGCACTCCATCTCATTTCAAACCTTTTATTTTATAAACTCCCAACCTTTTTATAAAAAAAACTTCATGGATCCCTACCAACAATTCAACCAAAACCCGAATCAACCTAACCCGAATCCACCTTTCACCACACCCGGAAGAGTGGAGAATTATGGAGGCATATATCTCGAAGTATCCCAAAGAACGACGCGCCGCGATTAAGAAATTGCAAGACAAGTTTATTGAAAAATGGAAGTAGTTTTATAAAATTTTAGGAAATCGTATGTTTTTTTAAGTGTGTTCGTTTTTTTTTAATGGAAGTAGCTTTTGTAATTTTCATTTATATAATTTAGTATTTATTTGAACATTATTTTATTTATTTATTACTTTTATAAAACTAATTACAATTAATATTAGAAAACAAAAAAAAAAATATTAAATGCATGAGACATGGGTTTTTCATGTCTGCACACCCCACCCATGTCTCAAGAATAGTGAGACACCACTTTGGTGATGTGGCAGCCTACATTGCACTGAGACATGAGTTTTTTGATGTCTGCTTACCCACTAGCCTTATAGAGCTTCTTAAGACTACGTGGTGTGGTGGAGGCAAGGCTTTCCGCCACGTCATCAAAAAGTGAGTCCCACATGGTTTTAGACATATTGAGGACTACCCAAGGGTGTGGGGGTAGTCCTCCTTGGGTAGTCCTCCCCTCCTATTGGTCCACCCTTTTATTTTTTTAATCCAAATTATAAATAATAATTAAAATAAATAATTAAAAAATCACATTGTCTTCATCAGTTTAGTCTGAAAGTAGTACCCCTCACCTTGTCTTCATGGTCTTCATCATCTTCATCAGTCACCCCTCACCATCGGAGACCATCGCCTTCCACCACTTTTCATCATCTTCATCAGTCACCCCTCACCACCGGAGACCATCGCCTTCCACCACCTCACCTCACCTCGTCTTCATCAGTCACCCCTCATCACCGGAGACCATCGCCTTCCACCACCATCACCACCATCATCAACCCCTTCAAAAAAAAAAAAAAAAGCAGAGAGAGAGAGGAATAACACAAGAGAGAGAGAGAGGGGGCATCAAAGCAAACAACCAATCACCTAGCCCCGTCCAATTCGTCCAGGTTGAGCCGTTTTGGCCGGAGGAGGCACGGCGGGGGCGGTGTTGGCCGGACCTGGACGGGGTCGCCGGGCCGATGCCCCCCCCCCACCCACACACACCCCATTTAGTCTAATAGGTAAGCTTTAAAAACATGTTGACCAATTCAGAGATTACCTCTGATCGATCATGTATCTTAATGGCTCAACACAATGTTGTTAAACAACCCCTTATATGAATTTATAAAGATTTTTTTTATAAAATGGTGGCACGGTACACATCGTAGGTTGTTACCCCTTTTAGGCACGACCTTTTCTATGATACAACCCATTTTTAGCCTAGAAATCAGAACCGGCCAAAACAAATGGTTCACCAATGAGATGAGGACCACCGCCAAGTTTAACCAATTGCATATTGTAGATGTGAACACGTTGCAGACTCTCAACCGTGAGATTGTACATGCTGAGACACGTGGGGGAGTCTCAGCCGTGTGATAGCTACAGTAACGCCCCCTCAGATAGAAATCTACCAATTGTATATATAGTATATATAATGATGCAAGCCTTAAATAAACACAATATATAGACGGCAATAAACACGTGGGGGAGTCTCAGCCGTGTGATAGCTACAGTAACGCCCCCTCAGATAGAAATCTACCAATTGTATATATAGTATATATAATGATGCAAGCCTTAAATAAACACAATATATAGACGGCAATAAAGAATTCGTGAAAGTGTGGTACAATTAAAAAAAAAATGGGGGAGCCACCCCTCTCTATTCTACTCCACCAGTTTAGTAAGCCATATACAATGGGCCATAAATTCAGCAACACATTACATGATTATTTTGACTTATTTTGAGCGCAATACAACTTGGTATATAGCGTTGTATCTGGGTTGAATCGAGCCTGAACTCGTATGTAAATATTAACCGACTTGTTTATTGTTTAACTTAAGTGAGTTCAAGCTTGGCTCATTTAACTTAAGAGAGCGACGCCCATGGTTGCCCAGTTTCCAGTCATTTTGTTTCGCTTACTGACATGGGTCGTTAGATTCATACTTCCATCGACTCATTAAGTGAATGGCCCCAACTCCTACAAGTGGTGTGTAGATGCACAAGCTTGTACCTGATCTCGGTTATTAAATGAGCTTAAATTTAGGCTCGAGATTTTCTAAGCTCGGCCCAATTTAAGTTTTGACAAGCTGAACACGGATAGCTCACGAACAATGACTAGTTTACACATATATCGGTAGATGTTGACCATTTCTTTGAATGTTCTTGATTCCTTTATCAATGAAATGCCGCAACCCTTGGGATGCCATGGTATCGATTTTGGTATTTAAACAGGCAGAAAGAAACATTAAATAGTCATGAATAAGAGTATTTACATCTCACCCATCAAACACCACTTCATCTTGAAAATATAAAAAAATCTACTAAAAACACACTACATCTCATCCACCATTTTCTCCCCCATCTTTATAATTTGATGTAGCTATTCACGGTACATCAAATTATCCTACTCTTTCTTTTTTCTGTTTTTATCTTTTTATGTAATTCGTCTTTTATTCGTTCAACTTTTTACACTGACAACTAAACACTTAAAACTTTATAAAATGTCTTTTGAACTCCTTGAGTTTTTGTTACAGCCCAAATAAGAGAACTCAACCTAAAAGACTAGTAAGGTGGATGAGAGGGCTCATTTAGACTATAAACCTCACATTTGTTGTCCATACAACTGATGTGGGACAACTAGATAAGTCTCAGACCTTGCAATGATTTCAGTCCGTAACAAATCCACCCTCCTTAAGGGCCAATGTCCTCTTTGGTCATGGCCATGTTGGTCACGACTAGGAGCTTCGTTGGTCACAGACACATCGGTCACGGTTGGTTCCCTCAAGGCCACCATTCCAAGTCTGGCTCTAATACTATTGTTACAGTCCAAACAGGATAACTCAACTTCAAAGACTAGTATGGTGGGTGTGAGAGCCCATTTGTATTATAAACCATATATTTGTTGCCCATACAACCAATGTGGGACAAGTCCCATACCTTGCAATGGTTATAGTCCGTAACAGTTTTGCATGCTTATCTTCATGTACATGTCGTTATAAATTCAAGTTCTTTTAAATTTCATGCTTATTTTTATGGTCGTTTTCAATTGGTCTACGTTCTCGTAAATTTGTACGGAAACGAGTCAGGTCAAGTATAATACGTTTTCCTTAGACGGTGTAAATTTGAGTTACTTTATATGTTTTACGTGCTTATTTTTATGTGCGTGTCGTTATAAATTCAAGTTGGTTTACAAATACAATACGTTTTCAAGCTTAATTTTATGAGCTTTTCAGTGTTCTATGTTTTGACATAAATTTTGTTCGGTAACGAGTCGAGTCAAATATAATAGGTTTCACTGGACAATAAAAATTTTAGTTACTTTACGTTTTGACGTCATCGCAACCCGCAGTACCATTTGTACACTCAATAAAACATTTTCTTACGTGCTTGTTTTTAAGTACATATCGGTATAATTACTATAACTTTGGAGACATTAGAAGATACTTATATATATCACCTATATTTATTATAATTGTTGGGTTCACTTTTTTAACGAACCAAATCGATACTGTTTATAGTTTTTGTTTTCTTTTGTTTTGCTCTTGCTATAGCATGTGCCGGTATTGCAACGAACTAATACAGGTAGAGTCCCCTTTGCTTTTTCGTGACAGCGTGCGGATTTAATCCTGCTAGTTTTTATTTATACATCAATAGAAACTTTATTAGAAACTAAGTATCTAATATGATGTATTTTGGTTTAGAATTATAAAAGATAATTAATACGTCTCAGTTTGTGATTTAACTTATATTAAAATATAGATAAATAATGTATTTGAAATTGTACAAGAAAATTACAATTTAAATAGAAAAAATAACTAGCACATTAGTAAGCTGTATTGATAGTTTAACAAATTAATATTGCATATATGGCTGGCATGTGTCAAATATTCATAATAAGCTTCTTAACAATTACCACACAATACAATGTTTTTCTTACATATGAATAACTTTGTTTAAATTTAATTTAACATATGGAATTGCAATATCAAGATCAAATATCCTATTAAAACATATAGAGAAAGGTGAATCAAAATGGATTTGTAACAAGAGAATCTCAACAAAATATCCAATTTCATAACCTAAATGCCTAAGCAAGACAATAATTGGTTGTTCAATTGCTCCTCGTCAGTTGGTGTATTCATGGGTGGTCCCTTGACAACCATAATGACTGGGTTGGTGGTAGAGAAATCTCATCTTGACCAACATATGCATCCATGGTTGTTTCATCTGCATCTGGTGCTGGTGCATCAGCGGGAGGAAACATCATGGATGGTCCTTGGGAATCTGGTGTTATCGGTGGAGGTGAAGGTGGAGGAGTCTGAAGTGACAAACGAGGACAATACATTTGAAGGACTTGAGAGAAAAAGGGATTCGTAGGAAAGATTTTCGGTAGACATCCTGAACTTATGCTCTCAGCCGCTTTGCAACAATCCGGCCAGATACTTAAATCAAGTAATCCGCCTTTTGCCACCCTTAGAAGTTCCCCGGAGCACTTTGCTAGATCAAATGACGCAGCCCAACATTCCATAATCTCCTTCGATGGTCTAGGAGAAATGGATGATCTTCTTGCTAGCCCTTGTGAAACTAAAGGTACCAAGCAAAATATAAGAATTAGAATCTTAGATCTAAAAGCCATGTTGAATTTTGATGGTTTTAGTTTGTGTTGGTTGATTTATACTTGAATTTTGAGCATTAAATTTATAATGAATGAGTTGGTTTTTCTAGTCAAAATATAATGAAAAAAAAAAAACCAAAAACATCATATTTACTTTTCAAGATTTTTTTTTGGGGTTGTGAATTCATACACCCCTACTTTAGGATTCATACACCCTGGCCCACACCTATCACCAATAAGAAGCTGCCACATACCCAGAATGTGACGTCATACACCCCAAATATGATGTCACGGGGTGTATGAATCCTAGAACCCTTTTTTTTTTCAAATGTACCTTTTTTTGCAAAATGTAATGAATTCTTGAGCATTTTTAGAATCATAGTAGTTGAAAAGGTTTAGCATGCGTTCACATTATTTTCCGATTAGAAATGGAGACATAGTTAAATTGTTCGATTCCCACGAGCTGCATTTGAGGGACACAGGGGAATGATGGTGAGGCTTGTGGTCCAAGTGATGCAAGTTCTATCCTGAGCTGACCCAGTTTTCATCCGGCTGTTACTCCAGCGAGGTAAAACTCGTGTGGAGGCAGTACGGTTTCCGGGCGGACACCGAAGCCCCCACCGTGCTAGCGTGGACCCGGTTCAGACAACATAGTCTGGGCGTGTGGAAAGGGTTAGGGCCTGCCGATTAGACGGGTGTGATGAACTTCTGCCACTTCTGCTTTGAAGAAAGTCATTGTTAAAAAAAAAAGGTTAAATTGTTTAGTTAAAAAAAACAAATTTATATAAATTATATGTTTGACCCAGTTGTATATATTGCTTAATTGTTTGGTTAAAAAAAAAAAACATGTACATTAAATGTTTGAAACAGTTTATATTAAAAGTTGTTATAATCGTATTTCATCCTCTCACTAATGTGATTATTTTTATTCACTATCTAAAAGTGCTTAATTAGTTTTCACAGTTTTCTAACATTTAGTTATGTATTAAACACACCCAATTCATTATATTTTATACACTAAGTTTATGATGATTCAAATTTTAACTTATTGACAAAAGATCAAATACAAACAAAATTATTGTGCGAACAGTACGAACCGAAGGGAACAAAAAAAAAGTGGCGGTGGCATTTTCGTAAATAATGACCACCACTCTTTGTTGTATAATTACTCTAGTGTATATAATTAGAACAAAAAAAAGTGGCGGTGACATTTTCGTAAATAATGACCACCACTCTTGTTGTATAATTACTCTAGTGTACATAATTACTCTAGAGTAATTACCCTAGAGTAATTATATAATTACTCTAGTTATATAACTACGCTATATATTTACTTTAGAGTAATTTTATAATTACTTTAGAGTAATTTTATAATTACTCTAGTTATATAATTACGCTAGAGTAATTATGCTAGTTATATAACTAGAGTAATTATATAATTACTCTAGTTATATAAAGTTTCCAATATTTACAGAAATGCCACCGCATGTTTTTTACTTCAGTTCATACTGTTCGTACGATAAAGCCTATTTGTACGTGAACTTAACTCTATTAATGTATATGTCTTTATCTTTTGATAATTATTTTTTTCCTTCCAAAAATGTATTGAAGGAAAAGATGGTTAAAAATGATTAGGCTATGGGTATAAAGACGAAGAGAAGGTCGGGGAGCCCACATGGCCCTTTCCCCGCCGGGGAGCACCCCCCAAAATTCGGTGACTTGGGTACTCAAGCCCCATCCTCCCCTATGAAACTCATTCACCTTTTTCAAATTTGCTGCTGAATAAAAGAATAAAATAAATGAAAGATGGAACCACACCCTTGTTTGGAAGGGAAAAATTAGGTGGCGCTGATATGGACTTGAGGAAAAAGGGATGAGTCTATGAGGAATTATGTTTAAAGTTTAGTAAAGTTTTTTAGTGAGTGCAATTATTTTAATGTATTAAATATACACCATTAAAACTAGTTATAGTAATACCATAAATTATGAGTATAGAAGCGATAATACGATACATCCAAATACATATAGTGAAGTAATAACTAGTTATGAGAATATAATTAATATTTCCTTTAATAAAAAAAGTATAATAAATGCCTTTTATCTATATCTATCTCTACTACATTATAAAGAGCGAACAATGGGCAAATATGTCCAACTTGATAAATTTAAGATGGGATGTGAAAAGTCATGTGCTTTAACCCTCAAATGTCATATAAATCTTCCTCAAATTACCCTTCAATGCATTAACATACGTGTACCATGTAGTAGAGATAAATAAGATTTATTTTCTAGATAATTAAGTTTCTATATTTTCTCGCAAAATCCGTTCAAATTCTTATATATATAATATCATGTGATGTGGTATGGCCACAACCTTCAAATAATTATATTCAACAAATATTAATTTTACATTTTCTTTCTTTCTTTAAAATTGCATATGTTTATATAAATATACAGTGTCGTTCATCATGAGAATTGCTGAAAAAAAAACTTTATCTTTATCTTTATACTTGCTCCCTCTTTATTTTTCTATTTTCTTAAAAAAAATTCGATGCATCATTATTGCTTACAATAATTTATGGAACTAAACCGTGTTAATGTTATTACATATAGTAAAATCATACTTATCGGTTCCCATATCTTCATCGAATATGCAAATAAACATATTGAATCGTTCCTTGGTTCAGTTGAAAAGACTTGGATTTTCTTCTATAATATTTAAACAAGAATAATTAACTTTCTGAATAAATGATACCAACGATTATGAAGCTATAGTAACTACATAGCAAGTGTTATATAATGCACAAAAAACCGTATGCTATTGCAACCATGTTTGACTTTCTTGCATGCAGGGGCGGATACAGAAACTTTTTGTAGGGTGGGCGCATTTAAGCTCGACCATATCGGCTCGATCGGTGACTGATCATCGGACCCAAAAGTTGGAACTCGGAAACACAAAGGATGGAATCGATTAACAAGTTTGAATAACATGCTGATCTTACAACTTTTGGTTGTTACTATTCTGCAAATGAGTCTAAGGTAGAACGAAACTAGTGACCCATGTCATAAGCGAGATGGAATGGCTGTCAACCGAACAACCGGGTGCGCCACACTCAAAAGATGACCAGTGACAATTAGCATGGTTGTTATTTTTGTGAGATGGAAAAATGTTTATTTTGGAAAGAAAAAAAACTAACCATACTCGCTAGTGTTGACTGGCTTACGTCTACACTAATCAAATTACCAAAAACTATTTATATATTGATTTTGCAACTCGAAGTTATCTTAAAATAACTACTGGAATAAATAAAACATGAAAAAAAGAGATAATATTTAATCACCTGCCGCCTGTGGTTTTCTTCTTTTTTATTCTTGGATGTTGGTATTCGTATTTCCTATTTTGACCTTCTCTTTACTACGTTTGAGCTTGATTTACAGCTCGAAGTCCACCATACCAACGGCTCAACCACCTCTCCTTGACCTTCTCTATACTTAAACGACAACACCTGATTCCTCCCTCTCTTTGACCTCACAACCGGTGACCTGTCCTCAAACTCAGCATACCATTTCGCGGTTCCACCTCTGTCGCAGCCGTCCAACATTGCTGGACCTAGGGTGGGCACAAGCCCACCGTTCTAACACACTATCTCCGCCCCTGCTTGCATGCAAATATTTCAATTGTGTTCTTTTTTTCTTAATTGTTAAGCCCTTCTTAACGTAACTATGGTTGGAAGTCTAATCTTTTCATAGTAACATACCTTTGGTTTATTAAAATTTGTTTAATAATGAGTATATGGTTTTTGTGGTGAACTGCAATCAGTTGTAAGTAGCGGTGCACATTTCTTTTCTTTTTCTACGAATACTTGTTAAAACATAGTGTGCACATTTTTATTCTTTTTGCGTAACTTGCGGCAAAAAATCTAAGTATCATAATGTTGTATTACAACCCATTTGTGGACCCCGCTGCAACGCGCGGGAAAACCCACTAGTACTACATTATAAAGGGGGAGACATGGGCAAATATGTCCAAATAGCAATGTTACAAAACAAGGCCGAGTTGACTGATTACTCCCCGGGTACTCGCTCCAGGGTAGGTCGCCGAGTATAGCCGAGTTGGCCGATTACCACGAGTACTCCCCGCATAAGCCGATTTGAGCCCCGAGTACTCCCCCGATTAATCCGAGTACTCGCTCGAGGGTGGGTCAGCGAGTACAAGCCCAAACCGAGTTTCGCAACACTGCCAAATAGTCAAAGTTAAGATGACATTTGAAAAGACACATGCTTTAAACCTATAATGTCATATAAAATTTGCCCATATTACCCCTTGATGCATTGTTACTTGTACATTCATTGCCTTCACTCTTCACATTTCATTTTACATAAATTTTAAGATGGTATAGGAAAAGTGTCATGCTTAAAACCCATATGTCATGTAATTTTTTTTTCTTTCTACCCTTCATGCAAAACTTACTTATACATATTTTTTTTATCATAACCTTCAATTACCATTAATCTATATCTATAATATCCTTATGTCTATGTTTGTACCACAAAAAACTACACGATTTCACCTCCGCGATGATATCCATCACAATTTCATGTTTATTTAGAAAGATAGTTTTATAATCTATATCTATCTATACTACATTATAAAGGATGAGGCATGAGCAAATATGTCAAAATTGTCCAAAATTAAGATGACATACCAAGGGTTTCTTTACAATTTTCTAAATTGTACCACTTTTCTTCTCTAAATGCCCCTAGAAGATAATTAACTTTTATATGAAAATGGAACTCACCCAAACTAAATAAACACACGGGATAGCAATATTTTTCAACAAATTTCATATAATGGCAATGAAATATAATAATTTATGTTACTACAATGAATAATCTTATCTCAGCTAAACTTGTATGAATTTTAAAACGTTGCCATAATATTACTTATATTATAAACCCTTTTCATATATATGCATCTACCCAGCAGCAAAGTGGACGAGATGGTTCGACTCACTAGCTACATTGGGCAATTTTTTAGCTACTGGGTCAAGTTGGGCAAGTCTATTACAAACTTACAAATCACAACTTTTAATTTCTAAACGGACAATGAACTTCTTATAATAGTTTATATAATATCATATTATTACTACATGCTTTTGTCATGTAAATGAACTTTATCATTTAGCAAGGTGTCTTCAATGGCACGGTTATGTAGATATGCAATGACCGGAAAACTTATACAAGAGTGATGTTTATGTTCATATTGGTCTGTTACAGTAACATACATTTGGTTTATTAAGATTTGTTCAATAATGAGTACATGGTTTTTGTGGTGAACTAGTTGTAAGTGGCGGTGCACACTTGTTTTCTTTTCTTTCTACGAATACCTGTTAAAATATAGTGTGCACATTTCTATTTTTTTTTTTTTTTTTTTTTTTTTTTGCGGAACTTACTGCAAAAAACATAAGTATCATAATGTTGTATTGCAACCCATTTGTGGATCCCGCTATAACGCGTGGATAAACCAACTATACATCCTTTATGTACTTACATTTGTTGTAAGCAAGCTCGGTTCGTCATAATCTCAAATCAAGTTAAGCATAAATGATCTAGAGCTTCACATTTTGGGTTTCACTACATTGCAAGCAAGTGTACCTTAAGTGTACAAAAGTAAACAGAGGCTTTGGTCCATCACAACTCCCATATCTCTATGTCTCTCGATTTTTCTGTTGGAATTGTACGATTTTGTGTCGTTTAGAAGTCACGTATAACATGTGTCATCATATTCTCATATGTTAAGATTTTAAACAAAAGATTGAATCCGCCTTGCTTGAAATTTTTATTTAATATAAAATACACGAAATATTTAATAAAGCACAGGCTTAACAAAAGCAACGGTAGACATAGGGGTGCAAACGAGCCAAGCCGAGCACGAGCTCGACTGACTTATAAGAGCTCTAGCTTGAGCTCGGCTCATTGACAATTTGTCAAGCTCGAGCTCAGCTCATTTATTATCATTTAGTTAATACATTGAATAAAAATAATATAAATAATAATTCATTTAGGCTCGCGAGTTCAATAAGTGAAGCTCGAGCTCGGGCTCATTTACTAAACAACTTTAAATAAGTGGTAAATATTATTAAATATTAAAAAAAAATTACACTAGGCTCAATAAGGCTCAACGAGCCTAACGAGCTTCACATGCCAGGCTCGAGCTCGTGCTCGATAAACAAACGAGCTTTGTTTTAGGCTCAAGCTCGGCTCGAGCTCGATAAGGCTCGGCTCGTTTTGAGCTTTTTACCGAGCCAAGCTTGAGTAGCTCACGAACGGCTCGGCTCGTTTGCACCCCTAAGTAGACATAAGTGTTTGTGAGTCAACAGGACTCAATAGTATGAAAGGTCAAAACATGTAAATTAACTCCTTTTGAATTGTAACAAAATTAAACATACCATATGCTAAGCTAAAAGAATTGAACCCATCTCATATTTGCATCATGGTATAGAGAGAACACAATAACCATTGCAAACAAAGGTTTAAATGTTTCATAGCCTACAAACGAAAATGCACAAAGCCAGACTAAAATGTTAACCCTCCCTGCTACATACTTAAATAATTAAACATCTCAGAAAAATATAAAATATTTCAGATTAACATACTATCTTTATTTTCTCTTCTTAGCTGGTGGTTCTTCCTCCTCATCATCATCTTCTTCTTCCTCACCGTCCTCGTCGTCATCCTCATCACCATCCTCGTCATCATCCTCATCACCATCATCATCCTCGTCATCGTCACTACCTTGATTGCCATTTGCGTCAGGTTCATCGGCGTCTCCTTCATCGTCATCATCTTCTTCCTTTTCATCACCTGAGAAATCTTCATCTCCAGCATCATCATCTTCTGGCTCCTCAGCTTCATCATCGTCGTCGTCGTCATCCTCGGTGTCACTACCGTCTTTGGCTTCAGGCTCGGTTTTGTTCTTCTTGTGAAGGTCGGAAATTGGAAACCTGCAAAATTTTCAATGGCAAAACATATCAAGTTTAGGGTTCAATTCGTTCCACCCGTAAAAACTATTTGGCAAATGAGGGTTACCGTTGATCATTCTCGATCAAATTTTGCAGCGTGTGTGCTCCCTGAAGCAGAAATCCAGCCTGCAATTGCAACAACAACAAAAATTTAAAAAAAATATCTAAATCCAATTGAAAACAAAAAAGAAATTTCAAGCGAAAACCAGAAACAACGAAATTATTGCAGATGACAGATCCATAAAAGAAGCATTAACAGAAGCATCCGTTCTCTAAAACCAGAGCTTCTAGCTAGCATGGTAGAGTTGTAACAGAATATATCCGCTACAACGCAACACATAATTACACAAGCTTGAAGCTTTAGATTAATACCACTAAATAGTCAAAATCATATAAGAAGAAGAACAGTCAAACTTCAAGAAAACTAAGAATATGATATCAAGACCATTGAAAGCAACCAGGCAGCAAAATAAGTTTTCTGGAATACAAATATGAACGTTTTTTATATCCATAAAACATCTTCAAACACCATCGATCTTGAAAATGCAAAAGAACTTTTAAATTAATATTTGTGACTTTTTAACTGTCGTACTTGACTCTCATTGCGGACAAACCTTCAATCTTGTAACAATTCAAGAAAAATTGATGCTTTTGAAGGAAAACAAAACAATGGAAAACCAAGTAGCCGATAAACTAAGAACAAACACAACAACACAATTTGCATAGAGTGAGCGCAAACAAATAAAGACTCAACGACAACGGTCATTTTAGCATTCACGTACTTCCCGATACTTTTACCCAAAACAAACCTTACTCACAATTCGCAAACAACGGTGTTCTTGAAAATTTCACAAAAATTAACCATGTGTTTCAAACTAAAAACTGGTTAACTTTAGAAGTACAAAGATCCCAAAACAAGCTTACAAGAAACAACTGTTTAGCCTAAAAAAAACCTCTAAACTTTCACGTCCAGATACCAATAGTAAAAAAAACATATCTCTAAAATTAGGGAAAGCTTTTTGCGCTTTTCCTGCGCTTTTTGTACACCGAGCGCCTTGAGTGACATAAGGCGCATGGATCTGCGCCTCAGGTCGCCTCACGCTTAAGCGCGCCTCAGGCGCGCTTTTTAAAACCTAGATAATAATAATCACAACCAAAACAGAAACTTTGGTCCAAATTACATAAGAACCAAGTATCAAACACCTGGTGGGCATCCAGACACAATAAAAACCTCTAATTATGCAAAGGAAACCAAACACTCTACAGTAAACAAATACAAAAAAAAATAATAATAAAATAAAAATTATTACTAAAAAGAAACAACATCACCAATTATATACACATACAAGTCAACTAACCAGCCAATTTCACAAATAAAACATAATATTTTTTTTAATCATAAACTCAAAATTAAGAACAATAAAAAAAGGGTGTAAATTAATTTATACCATCATGACAACACAAGCAAAAGAAACATGAGCAGCCAAAAGGGTTTGAGAAAAAGCAGCCATTGTGTTCTTGGAAAGCCCTAAATCTGAAGTGAAAGATTTAACAACTTCCATTGCAAAATCGCACAAATATTATGTTCACAGCTCACTCAATTGAAAGAACAGTGAGACAGAGAGAGAGGGAGAGGGTAGATAAAGATTTTGAATCGAAGGATTAGGGTTTTTGTTTGTTTTGGGGCAATGAATGCTCTAGGGTTTTGTGGGGGTGTTAATTGCAAAACTCTGTATAAGCTAGGGGCTAAATTTTGAAAACTTTTTTGTTTCTTTTTAATTTTATATTTTTTATTTTGGATCCGTTGATTTGAATTTTGAAAATATTTTTTTGTTCTCCCGAGATGAAATTTGAATATCCAAAGTATTTGTCACATCCATTTCAAACAAAAAGTAGTACTAAACTATACGGTGTGGGAACGTAAAAGGGTGTAAAGTCCTTTCACGCCAGTCATACCATCTCATGTCTAGCGTGGAGGCTACTGTAGGGCATATTTAATAGAGATTTTAATTGGCGTGGGGCAACAATGGAATGTGACATGGAGGGTTTTTATTGGTGACGGTTATGATGAAAAGAGTTATTGTTAGTCCCTTCTAACGGTTCTTTTTTAAATCCTTCAAAATCGTTAAATTTTACCACTATGTATATAATACATTTTTCAATTTGATTACCCAACTCCACATTTTTCTTAAACCAAACCGTTTACCATTTAATAATCAACACCATATCGATACCTGGACCGAAGAGAAAGAACTAGCCTTAACGTTAGGTTGGCTAAGCGTGCATGAGAATACTAGATTTTCGAGCACACTCAGTTCAATATCGTTTTGGACTAAAGTTTTAGCTGAATTCCGAGTTCTTGTTAGCGAGGACACAAACCACGATAGTAATTCCCTACACCATAAGTAGGTGGACATCGAATCAAAGTGTGAAATCTTTGAAGCGATGTTTATGGTAAACATGGATGAAGACCCAATCGAATCCGAAGAAGTTGCCATCAAAGTGACTCAAGTCGATTACACTTTTGAGTTTGGTGAGGAGTTTGAATATGGTTCGTCGTGCCAAATGTTACGCCCTAATTATATCTAATTTAATGTTTTAGTTTTATGTATTTTTAATATAATGATGGTTTTTATTTATATTAATGGTATGTTTATTAAAAAAGGCAAATGAAAAGATTGAAAAAAAGTAGATAAAAAATCGTGAATTGGCATTACCAGGGACCTACTGTTCACGCCATCACTACCCCTCCGTTCTTATGACATGCCCCAACGATGAGGTGAATGTCACATGTCGTTTCATGCCTTCCAAAATGGGCATACCACACTGTGTAGTCTAAAGGAGGAGAGCACTCTAGAGTAAGTATTTTAGCTTCAGTCAATCAGGCACTGAGATGTCAATTTCAGCTCAAAGTACCCTAGAACCACTAAAATTAGGGCTGTAAACAAACCAAACGTTCGGCAAACAGTTCGTGAATTGTTCGGCGGGAAGTTCATTTGTGTTCGTTCGTTTAATAAATGAACGAACACAAACAAGATTTTATGTTCGTGTAGTTAAACAAACAAACACGAACAGAGGTCGCGTTCATTCGTTTACGTTCGTGAACGTTTGGTAACGTGTTCGTTTATGTTTGTTTGTGTTCGATAGTTCATTAAGGTTTCTAACTTTTTATTTTTAATTTAAGTACTTCAAATTTCTCATTGTAGATTATTTAATATATATTAGTGTATCACATATTAATATTAATTCACCTATTTTGATTAATTATTATTTTGGGTGGATTAAATAAGGATTTCATTTAGTGTGATAATTTTATATTTTTATGAGACATTATGTTATGATAATTATGTGATCAAGATTATATCAAGTATTTTTGGGTAATTGGGTTAGTATATTTTGGTGACGATGTATGTGATAAAAATGTTAATTTTATTTGAAATTTAATATGTGTTAGTTTGTCCACTGTTTTGTTCATGAATGCTTGTCTGTGTTGGTTTACATTCATTTGTGTTTGTTTGTTTTCATTTTTTCCCAATACCTAAATTAACAAATAAACACAAAAGAACGCGAACATGTTCATCGAACACGAACAGAAAATCCTGTTCGATAAGTGTTCATGAACAGTTTAATGTTATAAAATAAGAGTGTGTCATTGTTTACGTGTCAAAAAAGATATATTTTCTTCTAGTGGGTGTAAGTCTTACGTGTCACGACTCAGTCGGCATAATCCAATTATTGAAACTTTACATATAAATACGACAATAAGATCATGGTAAAGCAAATAGAAACTTGAAGATGATTCTTTTACAAAACTTTATGATAGTTTGGTAATTATATTAAAAATTTTTGCTGTATATGAGTTGGTTCAAAATGTCAACCTTACGTTTGTTAGTTGATTCATGGTTACACCCACTTTTATGTAGGCTAAATTGACGTATTCTATGGTCATTGGGTTCAAAATTTATACTCACTAAATTTATAGATAAAAACCCTAGCCGCTGCCGCTCCAAAAATGTCGGGCGATCCAGGCGATCCAGGGATAACAGACCAAGAAGGTTGGGAACATCCACGTCAACGTCAACGTAGAAGGAACGAGCAGTCTTCTGGGGCTTCGAACAAGGTATTCTCTAAGTTTTTCGTCTCTAATCTCCCTCCGAAGGGATCTTCACATGATTTAAAGGAGGTGTTGAGTGGGTTCGGGAATTACGAAGGCTCGTATGTTGCTAGGAAATTAGACAAGTGGGGTAAACGTTTTGCTTTTGTTACGTTTTCTGGGGTTAAGGATGTTGAACGGTTAGAGAACGACATGTCGGACGTTTGGCTGGGATCGTATAAGTTGTTCATATCTCTTGCACGTTATGTCGACGGGCAAAAGAGTGATAAAACACACGGATCACAGAAGAGTTCGTCGTTTGACAGGAAGGATGGGAGGGAGGTTCCTCATGCAAAACCTAGTTCTGGGGGGAGCGATAGGGCTGAACCCATGCAGGTGAATGTGGGTCGTTCGTTTGTGGACTCAGTATTGAACAGAAACAAGGTCGATGTGGTCAACATTGACGACTCGGTTGAACGGTTTTTGCATTGGTCAGGCTGTGCATTGTATGGGAAGGTAGTGGACCTGGATACGTTAACATCTTTGAAACAAATTCTTAAGAAGAAAGGGTGGGTTTCATTGGATGTGAAGTACTTGGGGGGCTTGTCAGTTGCATTGGTTTTTTACGATGGTAGGGATGCGGAGAGATTTTGTGGTGACGTCAATTCTTGGTCAGGAAGCTTCGAGGTTCTGCAACCGTGGGACAAGGGTGGTTTTGTTGACGAGGGCCGCATTGCATGGTTACAGGTGCATGGCGTCCCCGCTCAACTGACATTGGACCAGGTTTACGAGGTGATTGCAGGTAGATACGGTAAGGTAATTCGAACAGCTTCTTTGTCAGGTGACGATAAAAATTTAGCTTATGCTCTAATTGGGGTCTTGACTAAGGAGTGTAAGAGGATAGTGGACAGGGTCGATGTTAAATGGAGAGGTCGTACGTTTAACGTGTGGGTTGATGAAGATGTAGGAGAGTGGGCTCCTGAATGCATAGTTGATCTTGAGGATGATGATTGTAGTTATTCACATGAGGTTGAGCATTCTGTTGAACCTTTCCCAGTGGACAGAGAAGAGGGGGAGGTGCCACATGAAGAGCCTATGGTCGATTCACACATTGAAGTTGTAGTACAAAGTTTGGATGATGGTGTTCAAGATTTGGAGCAACAAGTCGATAATGCGTCTGGGATGGGAGATGGTCAATCGAATTTTTCTAAAGGTAGGAAGAAGTTTCGACGGAAATCTTTATTCAAAAATAGGGGTGATAGCAGCGGATCTTCTGAACGTCCGAAAAAGAGATCGCGAGAGAATAACGATATGTTTGGGTTGGATCGCTTGATTGGTATTTTTTCGTCTGAGGGGGTTTCGGCTAATAGTGAAGGCAATAATAGTGATGAGATGGAGGAAGTGAATTTACCACCCGACTTACATAGTGAGGTTCGTGTTGGTGAGGAGCCCGTAGGCAACAGGTTAGAAGTTTTGGACAAGGTTATTAATGTTATGCAGAATCATGTCGAGGCTGCAGGTGGCGAGGATACAGGTGGGGATGACATGTTCATGACACCGGATTTAAACAAACGGATTCCTGGTGGTCCGGTTGTCGGGAGTGGGGTCGATGATGGTAGTTTGGCTGGTATGGAGGATCTTGTGTCCAACGGTAGGGATAATGTTACGGTTCGTGTCAGATGTCCACTTGATGTGGAGTTAGACAAAACCATGGAGTTAAGTGAAATGTTAGGTGTCCAGAATTTGGTTGATTTTTCTGAAATTCTTAAAGAGGAATTACGTGCAGAAGGTTATCAAGAGGGTGATCAATGAATGGTATGTCATTGAACATTCGTGGGGTTTTTCATACTTGTTGGAGGTTATGGAGAGCTAGGATCGAGAAGATTTTTGATAGCAAGAATCCTAACGTGGTGGATATGGTTGCGGACATTAAGGCGTTGAGGTTTCTTTGGTACATATATAGGTTTAAAAAAGAGGTAGTGGATTGGTTTAGTTGGTGTAATTTTGATGTAACGTAACTTTGTATTGGTTTGGCTTTCGGCGTCTTTCCCCTTCTTGTGGATTGGCGTTGGGGCGTTTTGTTTGGTTTAATGAAAGTCAATTTTCAAAAAAAAAAAAAAAAAAAACTAAATTTATAGATTTTACCAAATTTGGTAGTGAATGACTGGATGTTTCCATGATTAAACAATGGTTTGAACTTGAAATCAGAGATTTGTTATTTATTTTTCTGTTTTTATGAAATATACTTTATTAAATTAAACTTATTAGATATGGCTTGTAACCTCTTAACAAGATCTGTGTCCCCAATCTATCGTTGGCTTAGCATCCATAGCAGACTTGAGGGCTCTTCTGTTCTACAAGGAATGAGGAGACGTTATTTATTTCACGACGCCATCTCACAGAAACTATTCGATTGCTTTGGTGTCCGAATCCCTTTTGATATCTAATTACATATTTAAACTCCGAATCCGTTTTGATAATTGGGTTTGCTATGGTAATTGCTATGATATCTTATAGGGAAAATTGCGAATCTAGCCATTGACCGAGTTGTTTTGCCAAAGTAGCCCCCTTAGCCCTCTTTTGAAAGACGGTTCCAGTTCCCGAGGCGTCTCAGCCGACTTCTGATTCTCTTTTCCTACGGACCAATGAAACCCCGCCACGTGTCCAACAAACCTGCGAGACGACGTAGTCCCCACCGTACCAGCGTGGACCCGGTTCAAACAACATAGTCTGGATGCGTGGGTGATTAGGGCCTGCCAAGAGGCGGGTGTGACGATCTCTGCCACAGTTAAAGAAAGTCACCGTTCAAAAAAAAAAAAAAAAACCCAAATCCATCTACTTCATCTTCTTCATTCCAAAACCCTAATAAATCAAAACCCAAAATTGAACAATGGTGCTATTTTCTTACCCAAAATTGTAAGGAAATTATACATTTATTTTTCATCTTTTTTGCTCATCAGATTAATGAATTATAATTAACAAAATCATTAATTTCAAATATGCTTCTTTCGGCAATTCTTTACTTCTGTTAGTAGATCAGATTACTTTACCATGCGCCATGGGTTCATATCTGTGAGTCCTACAAGACCGATTCCTTTCGCCAAATAAATATTATATTTCAATGTAGTCTGGCTCACAACTTTTTCTCCATTGAGTTTCTTCAATTTTCATATACAGGTTCATTTAGCTCCTGTCAGTCAATTCAACTTTCAAAAATACATCAAAAGGTCACTTGAAGATGATTTTAAAGTAATAGTGGGAATCAGGTAAATTGAACAATGGTGCTATTTCCTTACCCGAAAAGACGAAGTTCTTATTATAGTTTCTGATCCACAAGAACATAGAACCATTGTTTAATTTTGGGTTTTGATTTATTAGGGTTTTGGAATGAAGAAGATGAAGTAGATGGATTTGGGGTTGATTGTCTGATTTGGGTGTTTTAAATAGGGTTGGGATTACAAACATACAAATTGACATAAATGCCCTTCACTTAAAAAACGAAATGACAAAATTGCCCTTAGTTAACAGACTTCAACTAACAGTGTTAACGAGTTGGATAAAACGAGCAACTATTTGAAAATTATTGGATCTAGTTGAAAAAAAATAAACTTTTGAATGAAACTGGCAAAAAGTGCCAAACCTCAGGGACAAAAATGGCAGTTTACTCCTTAATATATATAAAACCATTTTTTACTTTAATACAACTACTGTTGACTATCGATAATGTTTTATTATTGTTATTATTCTGGCTAGGGATGAGCACATAGAACCGAATACTGATATCGTCCCGTCCTGATCTTGTACCGAACCGATACCGAACCGAGGGTGTTCTGATAGGAAATCGGACCCGAATCACCGGTTCAAATAAAACGGTAAATAAAAGGATAGATCTAACGGCTCGCTTGGATACAGATTCACCACCAAACGAAACGATAGGGCTGCAAATCACTCCCGAAAATACAGATACACCACTCCGGTTATGAATTCAGGTCTAAGAACACCACTCAATATGCCACCATTGAGCTAGCTTAGACACAATCAATTTAACCCAAAATCCATTGAGAAAAATTAACCAAAGAGAAAACTCTCATTTTCATAAAACACACACTGTCCATTTTTTCATTGATTCTTACAATACATAGAAGAGAAGAATACAGTTACAACCACGTTGCTACAACTTAGGAAACTCTAAAGAAACTAACTTTGACAAGTCAAAGAAAATAAAATAACATAAAAAAAAACACTACATGCAAATAAAACAAATTGCATCTTGTTGGTTCATATGTATATCATGTTCGGTATCGGTATCGGTACCCACAATTAGAGGTTTTCGGTTTCGGTATTATCGGTATCGGTACGAGATCGGTATGGTATCAGTACCGTAACAATGCCGAACCGATACCGTACCGTATCTGTTCGGTGTCGATATTGGGTTTAGGGTGTTTTCGGTATCGGTTGATACCGATACCGTCCCGAGCTCTTCCCTAATTCTGGCCATTTTACAGCCATGAATCTACACACCAAAACACACATATTTACATAATTGAAACTACATCATCATCATCATACTCATTTAATCCCACCTATAGCAAAGCTAAGGTAGGGTCTGAGGAGGGTAAGATGTAGACAGCCTTACCTCTACCCCTAAGAATAGAGAGGTTGCTTCCAGTGAGACCCCCGGCTCGATGTGGTTTGGTATCAAGCCTTGGACATAAGGGACATAACACTTAGCAATCGGGACAAACCCGATCGGTGCATGTACCCCTTTGTCGTTTGGCTATCAACGCCACCACATGATGCATGATTAACCGTCCGTCGTTTTTAACGTTATTTTCACGAAATAAGTAAAATAACGTTAAAACTAGTGCAACTTTACTTTTGCCCCCCGATGGCCACACATATATACATTATATGCGCACACCGTAAGTGGGGCGTTATAATTGAAACTACATCAGATTATCCAAACCATCCATAAAAGGTGAATAATTATATTATCATCCAACATCACTTTAAACTAACACTAAGCAAACCCATGAAAAAGAACATCATATGTGCATGATAATTATTAATTAGTGATACTTACACCAACACAAGAGCCAAATACTCTTCTATAGCTTCACTCTCTCTAGTAAGTTCCATGTCATAATCAGAAAATGCATCTTCACTCTGTAAATCCCCTGTTATTTCGTCTTCCATCTCCACATCCCTTTCCATTTCCTGATCATATATCGGTACATCTCCATCATTCGGAACAGTTCCACTGCCGCCAACTGATGAACTGGCGCCACCAGGTTCGCTAGAACTCCCGACATTCTCTGCCACCGGACCTGTGGGAGGTGCACTCTTGTTTGGCGCATTCTGCTCCAGAAGGTGGTTTAAAGCAAGTTCTTCGGTTCCATGAGCATCAACAGCAGCCACAACTACCAAAAAGTAACAAATCGATAATTAATCACTTTTGTCACCCTTAATTACCGTTACTGTAATTAGTAACCGTCCAAACACCAATGTTGCAGAAGGCGCTAGGTGCTAGGCGGGCGGTTAGGTCCAGTCTAGCGACTAGTCGGGACTAGGCGAAATTAAGCGGAACTAGGCGTTTTGGTATTTTTATAAGTATTTTATATATATGTACACAAATTTAGGTGTTTTTTTTAAATATGTTAAGATATATACACACAATACTTATAAATACTTAGATATATACACATAGGGGAAAGTTAATTTGAGAACACCTATATTTCGTGCGAACCGTGAGAACGGCATCTAAAACCATTCAAATTCAAAATTTCTTTTTACACTTGTCTTTATTACTAAAATACAAACCCAAAAACACAATTTACGCGTAAAAATTCAAACGTATACGGAAATAATTTGTTTTTACACATGTGTAAATTTGCTGTTTATACATGTGTAAACTGTTTCATTTACACATGTGTAAAAAGTTAATCTAAAAGTGTTTTTGCAAGAAAAGATGAACTATTTAGAAAGAAAATTCATTTATTAATGTTGTATTTTGATTATAATGAGGTTTGTATTAAAAAAAATTGATTTTGATTGATTTTTTTACTTGTTCTCACGGTTCTCACAATATTTAGCGTTCTCAAGATAACCCTCCCCTATACACATAATGCTAAGAAATACTTAGAAATTTAAAAAAAAAATTTAAAAAAATTAAAAATACCACCGCCTAGGCCCGCCTAATGGCAAAAACGCCTAGTTCACCGACTAGGTCCTTATTCCCATATTTAGTCCCGCCTAGCGCCTAGGCGCCCGCCTAGGCCGACTTTTACAACACTGCCAAACACAGACGCAGATGCAGATGAAGGTGGTAGAATGGGTCGATATGGTGGTTTGTGTAAAAGCTTGGGGTTGGTTGACTCGAACCCATTATTGTCCAAATTCCAAACATTTGTTCCCGGTAACAAAGTAGCTGCAAATGATTAAGGAGGTTTACGCATTAATTGCAGCGACTTTTGAAATGTTTTCTTTCAAACTGATCTTTTATGTCAACCATTAAAATAAAATAAAACGACCGTTAAGAAAAGATTAGCCAAAATGGTCAAATAAGTCAATTCGAGTTGTTTATCGACTCTTTAGTTAGCGTAGGTTGTCATTATTATTATTTTAGAGGGAGGGGGTGCGCACCTGCTTCTCTAGGGAATCCTAAGGTAACGAGTCTTTCAATACTAGCATCTGAAGCTTTACGTGCTCTCTTCTTCTTTCGGGATTCAATAAAAAGCTACAAAAATAAAATAAAATCAAGTCAGTAAAACATTTTATTATTATTTTTTGAAAACTCACTATGTACCCTATATATATATATCTACCTGTATATCAGAGTTAGTATCTGGATTTGTCAAGTCATCAAGAGCTTTTTGCATTTCATTTTCATTTCTTCTAAGAGATTCCGCAGCAAGTTCTTTCTCAAAACTGCCAACATAAAAAAAATGAACGCTTTTAGTCGAAAAGTAGGATAAAAATACATGTATTTTTTTTTTTTTTTTGCATTGTAAGCTTACCCAATCGATACCAGTTCCTTTAACTTCTGAAGATCCACTGCTTTCTTAAGTGGCGTAACTCCAAACTTCTTCTGCTCCCTGTATGTTTTCAAGAACACAAGTTATTTTTTTCTTTCATAATTTCGATCATCTTTTTAGAATATTTAATACTTACATGATTTCATTTCTTCGCCTAATGTCATCCTCAATCTTTTGTTGTTTCTTAGCCTTTTCCTCTACAAGAAAATCAACTGCACGCTCAACACTTTGTCCGTTCATACGTAATGCCCTTTTAGCAGCACGTTCTCCATACCCCATCCCCATTAGCATTGATAGTTCTTCATCTGGAACCTGAAGCTGAAATTAAATAATATATACATAGAAACACACATGTCAATACTATGTAATATAACCAAAAAACTTCATAAAAATAAAGTCAAAATGAAAGAAGCTACCTGCAAATATCTACTCCTAGCGCTATTCAGTGATCTCTTCGCCTTTTCAAGGTCACCACTATGGTATGCCACTATACCTTCCAGTAATTCCAATCTCAAGTGTCTAGATTACAAAACAAGTGTCATATATAGATACATATAAAATTACATGCATGATGAGGTTTCTTACAATGCAAGTTCAGGATGTGCATTCCCGTGAAGAAGTCTAAGACGGGTAGATTCTTTCCCGTGAGATCGTTCGATTCCTTTTCGAGCTTCTTCAAGGCGTTTTCCAGCTACGGATAGTTTACTGATGTCTTTGAGCATAAAATAACACCAAACCATATCTATTTGAAGTATTGGGACATTGTCAATTAGCTGGAAAAAAAAAACAAGAGATGTAAAATCATAAATCCACAACATTATATGACAAACAAAGGCAATGTGAACACGACCCGTTATTCCGTTAGTTAAAAACAAAACCCATATAAGAGTAATGGTTGGTTTACCTTAACGACATTGGAGTCGCATAGTGAGAAAGCCTCCTGCAAAACAGTCACTTGGATTATTAGCTATTACCAGACGGTCCGTACGTTTTAACTGTATTGGTCGTTCAATGATTTCATTTTGTGAGTCCCACGATACGGTACAAAATAACACATAATGAATACAAATACACAAAGATGTCAAAACTCAAAACTAATTACTAACCTCTCCCATAGTTAAAACTTCCAAGGCGTCTTCATACTTCTTACTTTTGACCAACCGTTTCGCTTTTCCATGAAACATAAGCCCCATCATTAGTGCACTGCAATTTATCACTCATTTCAGACTCAATAAACAACACACATCCCCTTATTTCAATAACTTAACCACAGATTACACAATTAATCATACCGCTGATCGTCTTCGGTTCCCAGCTTCACTTTCTCCCCACTTTGATTCTCCAATTCAAGATTAAAATCCTCAACTGGCAATGATCCATCGGCATGCCTTTTAGCCAGTGAAGTTGCAGCAGCCCTGCAAATATCAACACAAACTCATCATCAAGACCCTTTTGTGATTAGCAGGTCAAAAAGTCAACAAAACCAAAGTTTAACTCCAACACATGATCCTTAAAAAACCCCTCTTTCAAAAAATGTAAACAAAAAGATGATCAAAACATTAAAAATATACAAACTTTAATCTTTAGGCTTGTTAATAAGTCAAAAAGTCAACAAAACCAAAGACTATATCCAAGACATGATCTAAATAAAAAAAAGACTCAAACCCACATAATATTACACAAACCCCATCAACACTAACAACAAAAAGATATTCAAAACATAAAAAAGACTCAAACCCACATAATATTACAAAAACCCCATCAACACTAACAGCACAAAGATGATCAAAACATAAAAAAGACTCAAACCCACATAATATTACACAAACCCCATCAACACTAACAACAAAAAAGATGATCAAAACATAAAAAAGACACAAACCCACATAATATTACACAAACCCCATCAAAACTAACAACAAAAAGATGATCAAAACATGAAAAAAATACTAACTTTAATCTTTGAAGCCTAGTAGACTTCTCTTCTTCAGCAACCAACTCTTTACCCTGATCAGGTGAGACCCTAGTGACCAAAATCTTGGAATTGTTCTTCAAACCCAATTCCATCAACCTCTGGGTCCCACTATCATCTCTTAATACTTTGCCTGCACTAATAAGGTTAATCGAGTCTGTAGAACAGTCTAATCGGTTAGCTATTTGTTGTTTTAAAAACTGTACGGTCCATTCGTCCAATTGGGCCTCTAGAACACCGGACCAGGCCCCTGCTATCTTTAGTTTTGTAGCCATTGGAGTGTTGTGTTGCAGAGTAAAACGACGACGTTTGTGTATGGGGGGTTTGTAGACGATGATGAAATTAGAGAATGAAGAAGAAACTTGACTTGTGAAAAGGTTTTAAGTTGGTTATATGAGTACGGATTTATTGGTTGCATATGAGTGCTTGAAGGTTAGTTGTAGTCTTTAATGGCCCTTTGGGTTTCAAGATTTCCAAATAAAATAAAGAGTTTAAGTTGTCGCGGCGTATAGAGTCTGACAATAAGAATGTACTGGCCTTCTATATGTCATGTATAGACATATACCTCGCGCATGTTGGACCTATATCACGATATGTCCTGACATAGCTCTGACTGATGGGCATTAATAACGCGTGGGAGTTTATAGAACCCTCTATATGCAACGTATAGAGGGGTGTGTAAACAATTTGTGGTATATCATTACCAGTTTACCACCACCCTTTAAGTTTAGTACTTCAATTATAGGATTAATGAGTTTGTTATTTGTGTTTGGGGTGTTTATGATTTAATTTTAATGGTTTTTATAATAAAGTGTAATATAAATAGACTAAATATTTATATGGTTTGGTATGAGTGAGTATTTTGAACTAAGAGATAACTATGGCCATTGGTAGCTTTTTAGTGGTTATGAGGTAACCTTAAATGTAAATGGTTAAGATGTTACCTTTTAACCATTTAAACTTAAGATTATCTATTAAACATTAAGAGGCTACCAAACAAATTTAGACGGTTTCATAGTTTTAAACTTTACGCGTTACGCCAAATTTATGTCACATTTGAGTTCTTTTCTATGAATGAATTTGGAATTAAATAGTGGCTTGAAATGCATAAACAAAATTATGAAGTGGAAATGAAAATGTAGGGATTTGGGACATGTTGACCTAATGTTGTCCTGTCTAACTGGTCGGAGGTGGGAGGGTTTACACGTTTGCGTGGTTCCCGTTCAAAGGATTCTCAGGTTCGAGTTCCGCCGTCCATTGAAAAAGATATACCAAATAGGGCAATAGGCTTGAAAGGGACCAGCGTGTGGGAAGGGTTTGATCCTGGATAGACATGTACAAACCGGATCGGTTTTTTTTTTATGAAGATAAAACCGGTTTTTTGCCAAACCGGTCCTCCAATATCCAAAATACCTTGCTTATACCGGGTTTTTTTCCTCAAAAACCGGTTCTTCTCTCAAACCGGTTTTCAAACCAAACCGATCCACGAAACCACAAACCGCTCATAGGACCGATGTATAGGGTCGGATTCGGACCGGTTTCTCTCCAAACCGGTTTTTTCCAAACCGGTTTACCGGTTTTTTTTTTTTCAGGCCGGTTTTTTTTACACCTCTAATCCTGGGTAGGGAAGCTTACTAGCCAAAGAGTTTTACCACTGAACTACGCCTTAAAAAAAGAAGCCAACTTAGAGATATTTTGGAAGTTAATTTGGTACGTTATTGCTGCCACACTAACAAAAATATAGACAAGTCCTCAACATGTGTGTGGTGATAAACTGGGGGAAAGTTTCTATCTTGTCAAGCAGTGGCGAATCTTGATTCCACAAAGCTATGTCTAAAAGAATTACATTGATTTTCGTATAAAGTTTTGTGATTCCACTATGGTTTCTAAATTGTGATCCAAAAGAAGTACACCTTGAATTATAGGGTGGCAACATGCAAAAGTCTTTAAAATGAAAAAGCACGATCTTTTCTTTTCTTGGACACCAAGGAGAAATCCTTTTTCTTCTTTATCATATAGTGAGACGACTAGTTAACAATTATCGCTCATACTTTTCATATATAATCATTCCTTTAGATGGTTTGAGCTTAGGTATAAGGATTTCTACTAAATTAAGCCTTTCAAAAAAAAAAAAAAAAAATCACGCATAATATTAGGCGACACAAATATTGGTTTAAAAGTATTCTGGTGCTTTTGACCTTTTACAACGATCCCTTCCTGACTTTGATATTAGCAGCTTCTTTAATAAGGACATCGCCCCCCAAAAGGCCACAGAAAACTATGGCGAATGCTCTTTATGACCGAATCGCACAAAGTTTGGAGGAGGATTTCCGTCCGTCAGAAGGTTGTCTTGGAATGCCTACAAAAGCCTCACGCCCATGACTTCCTTACTGTGGTACTTATCGAAGGCCTGGGGCAACGGATGTCGGCAGTAGAGTACAGGGCAATCCTTAAATACCGGCTGATGATACTCATTTTCCCCGATGATGAAAAATGCCCGGTCTGCCGCAAAGCATGCCTTGATAAGTATGGGGAACATGCGTTACATTGTAAGGAATTGCCAGGGTTTAAATATCGGCACGATTTTGTCCGGAATGCTTTGGCGGACATCCTTAGAAGAGTGGGGATCTCCGCAAGAAAAGAGGCGCCGGTTAATTTTCTCACAGACCCCGCGGAGGGGAGGTCCACCTTGCGCCCAACGGACATCTTAGTTTTTGGTTGGGAAGATGGGAAACATGCGTGTGTTGATCTTACCGGGGTGTCCCCCCTTGCTGGGCTTCGGGATAGTGGGTTTGTGGCCGGGCAAGCAGTCATGAGAGCCGAATCCAAGAAAGTGGAAAAGCATGCTAAAGCATGTGAGGATAATCAACATGTTTTCGTTCCCTTGGCCTTCGACACGTTCGGTTCCTTGGCACCGGAGGCGGTGCGGTTTTTGGCTCGGGTTCAGCGAGTAGTGCACAACAACTTTTCCACCCCCTAAAGGCGGGGTTTGTTTTTAGCAGATTGAGATTTTCTATTCAAAAAGGGATGGCGGCGCAGCTTGTTGCCCACCTACCTAACATCTTATGTAATTTACCCTTTTTGTCAATGGGTATGGATTTTTAGTTAGTGCATGTTTGGCTCTCCATTTCCACATCTCCTTGTAACTTATTAACTTATTCAATAAGTCATAAGTTAAAAAAAGTGTTTGAATGGTTTTTTGAAAAGTAACTTATGGATAGGTTTTATGCTTTGAAAAGGAGATTTTGGGGGAAAAGTCATAAGTCACAAATTGTGACTTATGAGAATAAATAACTTTTGAAAGAGGAAAAGTTATAAGGAGAAATGAAAATGGAGAGCTAAACACGCCCTTTAATAAATAAATAAATAAAAACTCATATACAAGTTATTATCTTTTATCAAAAACAGGTTTAATTAGGCCGATAAGTTATATTTGTTGTAATCTTATCGGTTCAAAATGATCTTTTAACAAAAAAATCAACTTTTAAATTAACAAAAGTGCAAAGTTTTGAAAATCGTAAAGGTCATTTTAGCATTTTATCCCTTAGTCCACCTAGACATCTCATTTTAAGAGGTGTTTGGGATTGCGTTTTGAATCTGATTTTCAGATTATTGCGTTTTGAAAACACAGATAATCAGATTTTAGTGTTTGGGGATGCGTTTTGAAAACGCAGATAATAAGGTTTTTAGGCTACCAAAACGCAATAATCTATAAGCAGGTTCACCCCTGCTTTTCCAAAACGCATAATCTGTTTTGAATAATCAATCCCAAACACCCCCCTTAAGTCATCAAAAATGTTGCTAGTGCCAAACTGCCAATCCCCTTATGGTGGAGTGACAACCTTCTTGCTTTCACTATGAAAGGTGGGGAGTTCGAGTCCTGCCGGCATCAAAATGCTGCTGGTCGGCCGGGTTTTACCATAGTGGGCTTTCGGGCGGCGGGTTTTGCCTAGGACCTAGTGTGAAATTAATGGTGGACCCGGGTTACTTTCAGATGGAGAGCACGTTAATATAATGTTCCATTAGTATGTTTATGAAAATACTATTGTTTAAAAAAAATAGCACAAACATTAAGACTAATATAATTTGGATTACATCTTTCTCAGTCTTAGGCATATAGCTCAGCTCGTAATTTTATCTTTTCATTAAGTGGCTTGTTGCAACTTCACAAGGAAAGCTACTGTTGAAAACCTCCACCTCTAAAATAAAAATTCACAAAACAAATTAAAAAAATACAAGGAGATTCTCTTGTACATTTTAACATATCGGCCACTATGCAGTTTAAAAAAAAAATCACAACTATAAATGATAGTTGGAGCCATAAGTTTTTTAGTAAAGTCTAAAATCTGTTGTGATAATGAGGAGTCGGTTTGTGAAAGTCGAAAATTTGGTCACATCATGTATGCTCTTAAGAGATTTTGTTTTGCACGTGTGCCTCTAAGCAAATGTTAGAACAACACTCCCCCACCACACGAACTATATTATTCTAAATCTTCTACATGATTCAAAGATACATGTAAACATGGTTTCCATTCAATCCAAAAACATTATAACTAGTTGAGTGAGATCGGTGCATTATTAGGAAATGTTGTCCGAGATTGATCTAAAACACACATTAGCTTTCATTGCCCCATTTGATTTTCATAGGCTGCATGTGTAACCCCTTCAAAAGTATACACGTACTTGTTAGTAGTTTGCGTACCCTTTCTAATCACTACTAGAAACCATTTCACTTCCAATTAACAAAATAAAACTTGTACATCTTAAAGGGCTAACAGTGACTTCTCCAACTCGAAAGTGAAGCTGGCATCTTTACAATCATTCGATAACATTAAGCATCTAACAACTACGATAGCCAAATTCAGCTTCATACACGTAACCTATGCTTTTGTTTTTCAAGAATAAACTTGAAACGACAAACGTATAGTATCTTTGACCAAATCATCTAACGCTATTTATCAGTTGAAATAGTCTATAAAACAATAAGCATAGAGAACATGGCCCTTCCCACGCTCACTATAGCCGTGGTGTCTCGACCCACACATGGAATGACCACGAGCCTACCACTACCCTCTAGGGGTGCAAACGAGCCGAGCCGAGCCCGAGCTCGACCAGGCTTGAACTCGAGCTCGATTTACTTATAAGAGCTCGAGTTCGAGCTTGGCTCGTTTGTAATTTATCAAGCTTGAGCTTTGGTACCCTCCGTATCATATAGCCTAACCCTTTTATTTTAGTTAAAATAATAAAATCTTTTCTAATATGTCAAGTAGGGATGAGCTCGGGACGGTATCGGTTCGGTACCGATACCGAAAAGTCCAAAAAACCAATACCGAGACCGAACACACATGGTACGGTACGGTATCGGTTCGGTATCGGTACGGTACCGGTATGGTATCACTATTTTACCTTAAAATACCGATACTATACCGATCCCGTACCGATACTATACCGATCCCGTACCGATAATACCGAAACCGAAAATCCATAAATATGGGTACCGATATCGATCCCGAAATCCCTCGGTTCGGTATCAGTTCGGTACGCTATCAGAATCGAGACAAGACGGGACGGGATCGGTATTCGACCTTGTATAATCATCCCTAATGTCAAGTACATTAATAATCACTTGCCTCTTAAAAAAACAACTAGAGAGCTCTTGCTTCATTTCCTAGTGTGATCAACATGGCCGGCACCGGCACAACCAAAAACACCACCACCACCACCACCACCACCACCACCAAACACCACAACCCACCACCACCACCAACCACCCCCTCCACCCGCCGTCAAACCCTCCTCCACCTAATCTCCGTCGCCGCCTCCGCCACCGCCGCCGCCCACTCCTTCCTTACCTCCCACGACCTCTCCCTCCTCCCTTCCCAAACCTTATCCCTCGAATCCCACATCTCCTCCGTCTCTCTCTCCATCTCTCACCTCCTCTCTCTCATCCATCACCCCATCGCCTTCGCCATCCCTAAACCCCCCCCTCCCCCTCCCTCTTGGTTCCACCGCCTCTTATTATTAACCTCTCCCCATTCTAATAATAATAATAATATTGACAATAATAATAATAATAATGATTTGTTTATCGAATCTTTTCGTATGTCAAGACAATCCTTTTCCTACATTGTCCCTCTCTTAACCCCATCTTTATCTTCTCTCCCAATTGATCCCAATTACGCTGTTGGTGTGACCCTCTTTCGTTTGGCTCATGGAGCGAGTTTTAACGCGGTCGGTAGGCGATTCGATATCGATTCGCCTACCGCTTGTCGGGTTTTTTACACTGTCTGTAAGGCAATTGTTGATACTTTAGGCCATTTGTTTGAACTCAGGACTGATTTGAATAGAATTGTGTTAGGGTTTGGGTGGATTTCTTTGCCTAATTGTTGTGGGGTTTTGGGTGTTGATTGTTTTAAGGTTAAAGGGAATCTTTTTGGTGGGAATGGGAATGGGTATGTCATGGTTCAGGCTTTGGTTGATAGTGAAGGGAGGTTTTTAGATGTTTCGGCTGGCTGGCCGAGTACGATGAAGCCCGAGTTGGTTTTACGACAGTCGGAGTTGTTTTCGGCTGTTGAGGACACGAGGGAGTTGTTGACGGGTCCGTTGTATGAGTTGAATGATGGTAGTTCGGTTCCGCAGTATGTTTTAGGGGAAGCTTGTTTTCCGCTTTTGTCGTGGTTGATTACGCCGTTTAGGAAAGAGAATGACGAGGATGATGAGGTTGAGGATGAGGATGATGGGGTTGATGACGGTTGTTTGAATTTGAGTTCTACGAAACGAGCGTTTAATTCGGTGCATAACCGAGGGATGGAGTTGGTTGATACTGCGTTTGGGAGGCTGCGAGGGAGGTGGAGGATTTTGTCGAAGGAATGGAAGGAGGAGTCGATCGAGTCTTTTCCTTACATTGTGGTTACGTGTTGTTTGCTTCATAATTTTCTTATTAAGTCTGGCGAGGAGTTTCCTGATGAAGATTCGGATTATGTTAGGAATCATGATCTTTCGGATTATGAAGGAGAAGGGGACGAAACAGGGGAGCGGATCAGAACTGCGATTGCTTCACACTTAAGTCGGGTAAGTCAAATGCGATCCGTTTTGTTTAAAAAAGTACATGTTAGTTTTAGGTTCTATGAGTATGTTTAACTAATGGTAAGTTTAGTGATTTGATTATTACTTGATCGGTTATCACACGTGAAGTCATACATGTTAATGTTATTGTGTGCAGAGTCAAACTAATATCACATAATGGACTACTTTAGTAATTTGCATGTTATAATGTTATTGTAATATATGTTACTTTTAAGTAGTGTTTACGACAGTGGCGAAACTTGACCCGAAGGTTGGGGGGGGGGGGGGTCGGAAGTTACTAGTTTCGGGGGGTCGAAACCCTATATTTCTAAAATTTTCTATACGAATACTATATAATCGGAACTTCTGCGCGAAAATTCAATGGGGGGGGGGGGGGGGGGGGGGGGGGCTCCCGCCCCAGCTAAGCTGCGTCTCTGGTTTACGACACCATAATTGACGCAAACAATTTTACTTATAGTGCAGATTCTTGTTACTATCGAAAGGGAATAACGATAACCAGTGCATTTCCTTTAATAGAATGATAATAAAAACACAGGCTTTCCACTTTATATTCTCTTAATGCATCAAGAAATGAACTATATATATCGGTATTTAGG
Source organism: Ambrosia trifida (assembly GCA_028751855.1). Taxonomy (NCBI): domain Eukaryota; kingdom Viridiplantae; phylum Streptophyta; class Magnoliopsida; order Asterales; family Asteraceae; genus Ambrosia; species Ambrosia trifida. The sequence continues at coordinate 73,110,709 of CM054123.1, read as the reverse complement.
TAGAGAATCTTGTACGTCATTTATTCATCTAGACGTAACTTTCAAACTTTGATATGAATCATTGTAAGCTTTACATATTAAATTGTAATTTTGTGCTATGTTTGACTATTTCAGTGGGAAGATTGTTGACTTATGTTAGAACAAAGAAGTAAGGTATGATTTTAGATATTGCAGCGATTCATATTTCTAGTTAGTTTCCTTTTTTTTTAACATGTACCGTTAGCTAATATAGCGAACTGGTTCCAGAAACTCAGACGCCTTGTTGCTGATACCTGGAACAATTGCGGATGAAAGTTGGTCGTTGAATCGTTGTGAAAGGCCTCAAATTTTGTAGATACCTTCTAAGGGTTTTCAAATTTGGTAAGAAACGCTTGTCGGGTTTGTTGGTACAGAAGCAGATGTTTTGCTAGATATCAAATCTTGAATCGAAGTTGAAAGTATGATCCTTCTAGAAGTTTATTATATATTATGTGTCGTTTTAGTCGCGTTTAGAGCTCGTTCGTTAACCGAGTGGTGTTGATAAGGAGTATGCTAACTAATATGTGCATCCAACTGATTGCTGTTAGGTGTGTTGGGACTTCAAAACTTACTTTCTGATGCGCCAAAGCGATTTCAGAGCAGGTTTAAAGTATAGGGTTGCAACTTGCAAGTTGATTTCTTCGGTTTGGGTCCAAGCTGGTTTTCAAATCTGGTTAAAACCGGGTCCGGTTCCAAATTTTTTATGCATCTTATTCTAGATTTTTTAGTCCAGGGACATTTTGGACCAGGGCTTAGGTCTGGGCTTACCAGGCTTTTGTTATAATGGGCGTTGGGCTTACTAATCAAATATGTGTTGGTTCGTTACTTGCTTAATATAATAATATGTCAGCTACACGGAGTGGGTCATGGAGAGGAGAGGGGAGGGCGAGCCCCTCCACGCCATCCCATCCACATTTAAACATGGGCGTTGCCCCTTGTGGAGGCAAGATCTCTGCGAGCGTTGCCCCTCTTCCCCACTATCATCACTTGACTTTTTCGCCCCTTGCACACTTCGTCTTTCAACACACCTTCCCTTTTGTGATGTGCCGGGCAATGCCCCAAAAGTCTAGGTGGTGTCTACATGGTAGGGCTATGGCTCCTTGTCAACCACACCGCAATCTTAGTCTTAAGTGTTAACCCGCTTGTGTATATTCTTGGTTCATTAAAGTAGTTTGGTGAAATATGAGCATCATAGTAAAGAAAAGTTTGTGTTATCCTATAAAAATGTTCTTTAAGACATTGATAGGTGAAACTAGGAACATTGATACGCGAAATGATCACAGTTGTCAAAAGCGCTTGCCTAGCTCGCCTAGGCAATGAAATTCCTAGAAGCGACCCTCTGCCGCTTTTGTCTCCTAGATAAAAACAAACAATGATTTTTTTTGAAAGTTTTATTCCTTTACCAAATTTTAGCCGATTTTTGAAAATTAAGTTTATCTACTTACCAATTTTTATAGATAAATCATATCTTTTATTTTTTAAACAGGTTATGCATAGAGATCTATACAAATAACCTCTATTTTTGGTTTTCAAGTATAAAGAACTTGCTATTTGGATATTTTTGTGGTTTTTAATAATGGTGCTACCTTATTATATTTGATCTTTGTTGCTGATAGTTGTTATTTTTTAGTGACTTTGGTGATTTCTCTTTTTTTTTATTTGCGCTTTTTTTTTCTCAGACCCACGCTTTTTTTGCGCTTCTCGCCTAGACCACAGGCGGTACCAAAGCGCCTTGAGTGCGCTTTACGCCTTTGACAACTATGGAAATGATTTCATATACATTAACGGGACGATATTTGATGACACATGCGAAGACAGAGTAAATACTTTATCAAATATGATGTGTATGGTTTTAACAACTAAGGGGGTGTTTGGAATTGATTATTCAAAACAGATTATGCGTTTTGGAAAAGCAGGGGTGGAGCTGCTTATAGATTATTGCGTTTTGGTAGCCTAAAAACCTGATTATCTGCGTTTTCAAAACGCAATCCAAACACTAAAAACTAATTATCTGCGTTTTCAAAACGCAATAATCTAAAAATCAGATTTAAAAACGCAATCCCAAACACCCTCTAAATCCTTAATCCTTAAAGACAAGCTAATATCGTGGGGTGTGGAGACGGGGAACAACAACCCTCCCCCCCCCCCCCCCCCCCCCCCCCCCGATGTTAACCGCAGGGGAAGGGAGAACCATTTCCTTGATTTGAAAGAATGAGAGAGTGACGTGACGCTGAGATAGACAAGAGGAAAGAAGGGGCACCACACCACTTAACCTAAGTAACTTTACAATATATGTTACCTCATGTGAGCACACAACAGAGACCATCAATGATTTAATTACTTGCATGTGTGATGAGGCGACTAAAATCTGCTATGGATATTGAACATCGGATGTAGCGGTCCAAAACAAAGATGTCATTATCATCTTGAAAGCCGGATATAGTATATATACAAGTGGTACCACATAGTGTTATACACATGACTTTATTTAGGGGAGGTCGTTGTTTGGAGTTTCGTTCATGACAAAATGTCATGCACAAGCCAAGGATTTTACGACAGTGGGCCATTACATGGTAGGTTTCCTCGGGAATTAATGTCGGGCCGGGTCACCAACGCTGCTCGTGATCGCAGGTGTGATGACTTTTTGTCTATGTGTGTACCTAGGTGGTCGGACTTTGTTAGACATTCAAATATACACAAGCGGTGATCTCATTTCACATGTACACCAGTAACCTTGAAACTTCCAACCTCCATTATTTTCTGATTTGAAATGTCTTGACTAAGGGCTTGCTCCTTTGAGTTTTAAACACGTATGGAAAGAGACTTAATACTTCCTAAGTAATAGTGACAGAAAGATTGAATTACTTTACTTCAGAATTTTAGAGTATAGGCTCCTTTAAAACTATACACAACTTAGTGTTCTATGTTTTAGGAGCCAATTAAAGTATATGTACGCGATTAAATATATTAGCTAAATAAAATTTAAAATTAAGTATAAGGTTAACTAGCCAACCAAAAGTAAATAAGGGTGTATCTTATATTCTGTAGGCGTGAGGGAGGAGGGAACACCATAAGCTCACACACCCCCCTCTTGAGTCTTGAGCGTTGCCTAACTGTGAATCCATCACTATCTTTATGTTCGTCAGGCAAAAATTAAGTAACCCGGTCAGATTAGATGTTTTGTGCCAGTGAAATGTATGTGCATGGCATTAAATAAATACTTGCTAAAATATACCATTTAACATTTAATTTGATTTCTCTCAAATAACTTGTGCACCTAGAAAAAAATGAAATTTATAGTTTTGTGATGTTTTTCGAATTTTTCGACATAAATTTTAACGAAAACCCAGTTGTTTTCAAAGTAAAATAATTTTTTAATCCTATAAGAGATTTTCAAAGTTTTGATTGAATCTTTGTTTATGATTTATTTCTTTTAATAAGTGACTGTTTAAAAATAATTAATATTTATTAAAATATTAAAAGACTTGATCTACTAATTAAATTAAAACAAGTTAAAAAAATACCCACACCAAGAATACAGGGGCGAACCTAGCTTAAAGCTAAGTGTCGCGTCCGTTGCTACTCAACTTCGCGCGCGTAGTGGAAAATTAGTGAAAAAATTGTTTTTTACGATATTTGGAAAACGTTACTACTAAAATAGAAAAAATGAAAAACGTAACTACTGAAATTAATTTCTAGATCTATCACTGCAAGTATAACTAACACATGGTTAATGAATGTGAGAATTGTTGACATGTGACGCTAAAGTGGCTCACATTCGCTACATATCCTAAGAATCAAAATACAAAGAATTACTAAAATTCGCAAGCTAACTTGAAATTTATCGATGACATCTATGATTTGCACAAGATAAATTGCAAATAAATTGTTATATTCTTTCGTTGTAAAACCATCGAGAAGTTTGAATGGGTAACAACTCATGCCATCGAACCGATCGAGGCCCCACCCACCTTTTTTAAGAGTACAGTGGGCTGTCTATAGTGGACCCACTTGTGGCATCAAGCCCAACTTGCAGTCCTTTATGACGCTCATAGGTCCTACTAACTCTAATATTCAACCTGGCCCATCAACTCTATCATTTTCCATCAACAACACTTTTCCCACGTCAATACCATTACAGTTTATAGTGATAGAGACATTGATGGCAATGATAAAAAAAAACACAGGGGATTCTAAGTTTGATTCTTAAGCCAGATGGATATTAGCGGTAATTTCATTGGTGTGCCTGCGGGCGGGTGGTTAACGGGTTTTCCCGGAACTGATGTTTGACAACTCGGGTACTCTCAGATGACTTGAATTTGTCGAAAGGATATCCAGAAAGTGCTCGGTTTTGATTTATTGACCGTTAAAAAAATAAACAGTTTTCCCTCTCTTTTGTCTTCTTAAGACCCACAAATAAGCTATTGAGTAAAAATTACTCTAACATCTTTCCAAAATAATCACTTGTTTTGATATAAGTTCATAGGTTTTTATCAGTTCTATAGATTTAAAGTTCCAACTTAGAATCCGATTAACAAATAACATTTTACCACCCGTTATATCCAAAAACTTTTACAAATAGTGTTACAAACATTTAATGATTTGAATTTTGAACCTTTGTATTTTAAATTTTTTCATTTATCTATCATTTCACAACAAAAAACCACCTATCCTTTACATATAGCATTTTTTTTTCTTTTATAAATATCATTTTTTAAATTAGAATAATAATGATCTTGATAAGAATGCTTTGAGGCTTTGACAATAGACATGAAATTGATGGGCCCAAAGGGAAAGTATGGTAGGGGCAGTGGGCATTTTTAAATATCATTTCACTTTCAAAATCTTATCTGTTTAAATACCCATTCTTAACTTAAATTTTACATTTGTTTTTTTAGTAAGCTATGGACCAAGAGGATGCTGAATTCTGGATAATATTGGTAAATCAATGTTGAGGTTATAGGTTGAGATTGAGTGTAGTGTTCTTAAGTTCTTAGATCGGTGTGTGGCGCCCCCATGTGCAAGGACGAAGGATTGTGAGGGCCAGGGGTGGCCCTGCCCCCCCTGTTTTTTGGCGCATTAGTGGAAATTTGCGATTTTCGTAGGTAAATTTAGGTCGGGTTGAGTCCGGCCCCCGCCGATTTGCCATTACCGAACGGAAAAAATCGAGTTCGGCCCCCGCCGATTGGCGAACCAAGCTTCGCCCCTGCCCATGTGGTGAAGTGGCAGTGGGGTGACGCCTACTACACATAGTCCGATAAGCAGCAAAGTGGAAGTGTCCACTTGCCACTAACTAGATGATCTCTAATGTTGTACATAGTATCCTTTCTACATGCCTACTTAATTATTATATATGATCTACCATATATTGTAGTCACACGAGAGAGTGAACTCTCATCAAAGTGCTCCACCGATTGTGATTGTGTCCATCTGAAATATTAACCGAGATTTAGACGGTCATATTTTTATATATAACAAATGTTGAAGCATCTAAAGAATAGTGTTTTTTTATATATATTTTCAATTTGTTTTTATCTTTTATGTTATTTTGTACTGTAATATTTTTTCCGTTCGTAATTTAGTGAGTTTGTTTTCGTTTACATCAACTTGCGACATGAGTTCGTGTGTGCCTTTATATACGTTTTACATCACATGACGGTATAACTTTGTGTTTTTGTTTTATGATTTTTCTTGGTCTTAGTCGCCGTGTGCTTACTACTTAGCGCAATTTTATGATCCTCATGTCCGCAATGTGGGGTCAACATCGGTAAAATTCGATGAACACTGAATTGTCTTTGCAATGAAATATTTTTTTGGTATTATAAGCTATATCAAGTGCAGGTACAATCTGGTACCGTAACAACCGAACCAATACCAATCGAACAACACCGGTACCGATGCAAGTATTTGTTTTTATGGTTTTCAATCGATGTAAAATACATGCTAATTGCTATGCGGAGTATTAATATCATGTTGTATTGTAATGAACCGAACTGATACTGACCGAGGTCCACCGCAAAATACGGGGACCCCACTAGTTTTACTTATAAATCTTGAACGGAGAGAATTTCTCAGAAAGGTTGAATTTATAAAAATATTTGTTCGTCTTAAGAAATGATTTAAGCTCCTATTTTGTACAAATTTTAAATTGCTATAAATAAAGCCACTTCCTATAAAGTTGATATTTTTAATCACAAATTGATTTCCTTGATTTTACATGATTTGGTTGTCTTGATTTTACATGGTTGTATTGTTGACATAGGATTTTTTGAAAGGTGTACTTCATTAACATAAATGCGGAAATCTCTAAGCTAGAGATAATTCGCCAAAAACAAAGCTACATCATAGGAAAAGAAAAGTTACACCAATTCTTCCAATTTACCGTACCCTTCTTATATCTATTCCTATACCAAAGATAACCTAAAGATTTTACATCCGAAACAATTTGAACCACTTCCGTATGACTTCTTTTAAATACCTTTTCATTTCTAGCCTTTCATACACGCCAACACGTTAAGATAAGAACACTATACAACGCCTCTTTCTTTGTCTCCAAGCCACCCAAATACTTAATTAACTGTAGAATATCATTAGTCGAAAACACAAAGAATGGGGATATCTTACACCAAGATGAAATGCAGAGCCACACACCATATGCCATTCTCCAAGCCGAGAATAAGTGATCCGAAGTCTCTTTCGCTTCACCACAAAAGACGCATAAGCCATATCCCACACAAATATTCCTCTTTCGAAGTGCACTCTGTGTCGGTATCCTATCCATATTTTCCCCCCACATAAAAATGTTACCCTTGTTAGGCAACCATTTACACGAATTAATATCAATGCTATCGACCCGCTCTTTATCGCTTCATAACCATTTCCTTATCTCCCTTACTGAAAACTCGCTAGCTTCCCCTTGATTCCAAGCCCAACCATCTTCATTTCCTTTGAGCTTCACTGTCGCAAGGTTTCTTTGACAATCAATGAGATTGTCAACTTCAATACTAGTTGACGGATATGTCTTCCAATCCCAATTGATGATACTTCCTTGATTATCCATTCCAACTCTATCCCCACGGAGCACCATTTATTATTCTCAAGTCTAAACAACGCAGGATACAAGGTCTTCAATGATTCATCTATTAATCACGGGTCGATCCAAAGCTTCACCTTATTACCATTCCCCACAATCCCCCGAATCTTATTCATAAAAGTATGACCTTGTAACTTTAACCGAGAACCAAATGATACGAGCTTGATCCAAGTACCCAAGAAACGTTTGTTGCAAGGAAACGCTTCTTACCTTCTAGCCGAGCCATGAACCGCATCAATAACTTTTCGCCAAAGTGCTTCATGCTCTATTCGTTATCTCCATAACCATTTTAAAAGTAACGCATTATTTCTTTCCTCAAGTTTACTAAGGCCCAAACCTCCATCTTTTAGGTTTTAATTACCTTATCCCAAGCAACCCAATGTACCTTAGCCCTCTCTTCATTTCCACCCCATAGAAACCGCTTAATGATCGTCTCAAGTTTATTAATCATGGTTACCGGTGTTTTATACAAAGAGAAATAATATGTCGGGAGGCTTTCTAGAACTGCTTTAATCAGAATCACCCTTCCCCACCATAGATAGAACATTAGCCTTTCATCTTGACAACCGTTTTTTGAACACTTCAACAACCGGGTCCCAATTATTGATAAGACTCATGTTAGTACCCACTTGTATACACATATATTTAAATGGAGTCACACCCAGCCTACAACCCAACACACTCGCCTTTGATATCACTTCATTCGTGTTCATACCTACCCCGTATAGACTCGATTTTTGCAAGTTAATTCGGAGTCCAGAACACAAATGGAAAATGCGCAAAATCCTCTTCAACGCCTTAAAATTAAATTGGGACCAATCACCCATCACCATCGCATCGTCTGCATATAGGAGATGAGAAATAATCGGCCCACGGTTTGGAAGGTGGACCCCATCAAATGACCCACTATTACAAGCCTTACGAAGCATGCATGACAACGCCTCCATCATATAATAAAAAGAAACGGAGAGATCGGATCCCCTTGTCGAATACATTTCTCACAACTAAATTCAAACTTAGGGGAACCATTAACAAGTATAGAGGACTGAGCGGAAGACAAAACCCCTTTAATCCACCTACACCACACTTCGGGAAACGTCATTTGGCGCATCACCGATAACAAGAACTCCCAATGCACATTGTCATAGGCTTTGTCAAAATCAATTTTGAACAAAAATAACTCTTTTCCCATCCTATTCGCCCAAGAGAAAATTTCATTAATAATTAAAGGTCTGTTTAGAATATACCTTCCGGATAAGAACGCCGATTGTGTTTCATATTAACCTTCCCTATAACCTTCTTAAGTCTATTAGTGAGGATTTTTTAAAACGACCTTACTAATAACCCCAATAAGGTTAATTGGGCGATATTCGCCAAGATGAACCGGATCGCTAACTTTTGGTACCAAAGTAATAAACGAGGACCCAACACCACGATTAATCATACATGTTTCAGAAAAATAAGGCATAATCTTGACAAAATCAGCTGCAAATAACGACCAAACCCACTTTATCACCACCACACTCAAACACGGCTTCCTTAATCTCTTTTTCATCAAACGGCTTTACAAGATCCTCTGAGTCCTCCTCGGCCAGCTGCTTAATACCGAAACATTCCAAAGAAGGCCGAGACTCCATATCTTCGACAAAACGCTTCTTAAAGAAACCAAACACTTCTTTTTTCACCTTAGACAGTTTAAAGATCCGGCTACCGTTAACCGTCAAACCGGAAATGCAATTAGAAACCTTTCGTTTATTCACCACGCATTGAAGAAACTCGTATTTTCATCCCCATCCTTTGCCCTACAAACCCGCGATTTTTGTCCAAGATCTTTGGCTTTGCATTCTTCCAATTCTTTTAACTTCTCATTCGCTTCAACATAGACCCATTGTTCGGCTTCCGTCAAATCCCTATCTTCTATCATAGCGTCCAACTCAAGGAGATCTTGTTTCAAGTTCACTTCCTCCTGAGCATCATCATTCGTGACTTTTTTCTTCCATTTACAAATCTCTTGTCGAATCTTCTTGAACTTATTCATTAAAATAACGTCTGAAGGCCCCTTCCCATTAAAACCCTTCACCGCGTTAGAAATCACTTCTTCTATCTCGGGACTCGATAACCATGAATTAAAGAATCGAAATGGTTTTGCACCAAAGTTCCGCACCTCCACCTTCAACACCAAAGGACTATGATCCGACATCTCTCTAGCTAAAGCCCGATACTCTGCATTAGTCCAATCATTAAAGAAACTCTAGAATAAAACAATTCTGTCAATCTGGCTACATTTATTCCCCGACACAAAAGTAAATTTCCTTCCTCGCAAATTAAACTCATGAAGTCCCACTTTATCAATAAACTCGTTGAATTCACTAGACACCGAAGCAATAAACTTGGAATTCCTCCTTTCAATTCGATCCCTAACACAATTAAAGTCTCCCCCGACTATCCAATAACTATGATCTTGACCAATAACTTGCTCTAGTTCGGCCCAAAGCATTCTCTTATCAACCAAATTTTGAGGCGCATAAACATTTACTAGTGAACACCCCTTCCCATTATCTTTCAACGTGCCATGAACACATAAGAAGTACCTATGCTTTACAACCAAAGACATACAAAATCTATGCAGATTCCATAGAGATAACAAACCTCCCGACCTCCCCGTGGCCCCCACCCAATCATACTCAAAGTCACAATTACCCCAATATCTTCGAACATCCATACCCTCTAGAGATGAAAAATGTGTCTCTTGAATCATAATAAACCCAACTTCATTAGCCAATCTCAAGTCTCGAATCCATGTACTCTTTCCATCACAACCCAACCCTCGTATATTAACTGACATAACATTCATTTATCAACATGTTGAAAGCCTTCGTCGTTGATTACCTTTCCAAGTGCACCTTGAAAATTCTCCATATTCGATGCTCCCAAAACCTTAGCCATATCAATAGTACCGTTCAATTCATCCCAAAATTCATCGTCCATCCTCTGTGACATTGGAGGATCGGCTAACGCAATGGCCGAACACAATCCAAGTCGTGTCCCATCCTCCTCATTGCTAACCTCTCTATTTAAATCCGGAGTAACGAGCTCATTATATCTTCCATCACCACCATTATTATCAATATTATCATTTTGGGCTTCCATTGGGAGGAAAGATAAACCGGTTAACATCAAATGGGTCCCCACTATCATTTTGCCTTTTTTTGGGCCGCTCCTGACCCGAAGGAGGGGGAAGACCTGCTTCTATCGTTCTTTTTCCTAACAAATTTACCCTTTTTTTCATATTTTCATTACCTTTACCCATTCATGCATATGGTTATTAAAGACTTCATGCACATTCACAATATCTCCTTGAACACTTACCTCATTAAGATTTTGTTGATTAACACCTCTAGAATTCGACCCATCCATGAACACATCTTCTATCCCATCAACGTTGTCTACTTCATTATGGCCCATGTCCACCATGTTAGTTAAAACACCATCGCCTTCTACCTCCTCCATATCAACCAAACAATCTGGAATCCACTCGCCGACTTCCTCCTATTTTCTCGGAGCTTTTAGATTTAGAGTAAAGTACTCTATTACTTGTTGACCTCCCAACCCTTTTAGGAAAGTGTTTGATTTGAGTTAGGTTGTCCGTGAATTTGTATCTTTTCATAAATAACAAACTTAATTAGCAAACCATGTATCTTTCTCGAAACTTTTTTTTAACCCCGACGGTGCTTCCATTTAGACCTCTTTCTTCAAATAGTCGTGTAAGAATGCATTTTTTTTTACATTATAGTGTTTAAAAAGTTTTTTAAACCATTTCGGATTACCAACCTAGCCATTCCAACTTTTTACCCATGCCCTCAACACCATCACCTTACGGAATAAAAATACTATATTAGTCTATATAATAATTTTCCTCGATGGTATAATTAATAATGGGTGGTGATATTTAACCCCCCCAGCTTCTATTTAAACCCCCTCCAAGCGCCTCGCTTAGGCCTAAGCGAGGCGCTTGGAGGGGGTAATTTATTTTGGTAGTTTTTTGATGTTTTGAGTTGTTTTTTTTTAATTTAATAATTATAAAAAGTTAAAAAAAATTAAAAAACAAAGTAATAACCCTCAACATTGTCAATGACTTAAAAAAAGTAATAACCCTCAACATTGTCAATGACTTAAACTTGACATCATCAAAGGATATGTGTAAAAAGTTCATTGTACATATACCTCCTTATCTAAAACAAATCACTTCTCTATGGAAGTTGCTAAAATAGTTAAACAAAAGCTGAAATTGAACAGTTATTTGAATCTCTCTGATCCATGGTATCCACTTTCAGAATCTGAAGAGAAGCTATCATCTCAGAGAGATATCTGTCAAGTCCAAAAATTGCAAGTCCAAATCATTGTACGATGTCTTTTTCAGAGGATCTCGACTCTTGAGATGTTGCAGGTGTTTGAAAAGTTTGAACTGAAATTGAACTTTTCATGCAAGCAAGTAAAATTCAGAAATCAATGGAAAGATAAACAATCCTCATCCACAATGTTCTTACCTATGAGTTTAATTAGCTTGAATCTCTCTGATAGTGGTCAATAAAAAGTAATTACAAAGAAGATGATCAAAGATGCTACAACATAACTTGCACCGGCTTGAGATATGAGTTTAATTAGCTTGAATCTCTCTGATCCATGGTATCCACTTTCAGGTTGTCTTCATCGTTGACCACTATCTCTCGGATAACAACTGAAAAGTTGTCTCATTAATTCCAATTCTAATTCCACCGGTACAATCAGAATCTGAAGAGAAGCTATCATCTCAGAGAGATACCTGTCAACGATGATGGCGCAGAGGTTAGCGGTAACTTTAAATTTTGAATGATCGTCGGTTTGCTCTCTATATACCAATCAACAGTAGCGATCAGAGAAAGATTTAGTTGAAAGTGGATACAATGGATCAGAGAGATTTAAGCTAATTAAACTCATATCTCAAGCCGGTGCAAGTTATGAAATGACACATGCAGAATGTAATGTCATGCACAATGTGATTTGTATTAATGGCAAAGTGATTTGTAAGGGAAGAAGAAGAGAATGTTATATATGTTTACCTTCCCATGGAAACTCTGAAGACCTTAACGGAGGTTTGCTAGAGGGTCATTGGTCTTCAGAGTTTCCAACCCCTAATACATTCATCAAAGGATATTCATGTGAGAATGATTTTGTACAAGATTCCTATGCAAGCAAGTCAAATTCAGTTGTTAGACCAACTTGAGATATGAGTTTAATTAGCTTAAATCTCTCTGATCCATGATATGAGAGCATAAGAGAAGAGATAATAACATATGAGCTTCAACATAACTTGCACCGACTTGAGATATGAGTTTACAGGTAAAGAGATGAAAACCACTACTAGGGTTCTTTTCAGTGAAGGCTGCGAAAAGCATGCAGCGGATGATTGCCAATGAGATTGATAACTGGACAGGTTAGCCAGGTGTTTGTCAAAAAGGTAGAGCACACCACTAGAGCAAAAAGTTGTGTGTATAAATAGTGACCCTCTGGCAAACCTGCCATTAATCAGTTTTATTTAGCGTAAAAAGTTCATTGTACATATACCTCCTTATCAAAAAACAAATCACATCATTGTAGAGGTTACTAGGTTACTTATTACCGTTGGACGTTGAAGGTAAACATGGACAGTGAGAAGTGAGATTGATAACTTCTCTATGGAAGTTGCTAAAATAGTTAAACAAAAGCTGAAATTGAACAGTTATTTGGCAACATACTTGAAATCAATGGGAAGATAAACAATCCTCATCCACAATGTTCTTACCTATGAGTTTAATTAGCTTGAATCTCTCTGATCCATGGTATCCACTTTCAGAATCTGAAGAGAAGCTATCATCTCAGAGAGATATCTGTCAAGTCCAAATCATTGTACGATGTCTTTTTCAGAGGACCTCGACACTTGAGATGTTGCAGGTGTTTGAAAAGTTTGAACTGAAATTGAACTTTTCATGCAAGCAAGTAAAATTCAGTTGTTTTACTAATTTCATAGTCTTGATACTTTTTACAATCGGTTTGAGATACAAAGAAGATGATCAAAGATGCTACAACATAACTTGCACCGGCTTGAGATATGAGTTTAATTAGCTTGAATCTCTCTGATCCATGGTATCCGGTTGTTTTCAGGTTGTCTTCATCGTTGACCGCTATCTCTCGGATAACAACTGAAAAGTTGTCTCTACAGTTATTTGGAATGTTTCTGATCGTTGACCGCTATCTCTCGGATAACGACATGAACATTTATAACCTTTCTGTACCTGTGGCCACAAGAACCTGATAAAGGCTGTACACGAGTATAATCAAACAAGGGTTGCCCGGAGTTTGATTAGCTTGAATCTCTCTGATCCATGGTATCCACTAACCGTAGCAACGTAGTTCCTTTTTACCTGGTTGCAAAGGAACTTCAGGTTAGCCAGAAGTTTGTCAAAAGCAAGTGTGAAGATCAAGATCAAGAAGACTGGTCTAACAACTGAATTTGACTTGCTTTCATAGGAATCTTGTACGAAATTATACAGTTATTTGGAATGTTCCTGATCATTACAGTCAACGATGAAGGTGTGTTGTATGTATAAAATTGTGAATAATTGTGAGAGTCGATATGAGAGCAATAATCCATCGAGAACTAGAGAAACAGAGAATAAGAGAAGAGATAATAACATATGAGCTACAACGATAGGCCACAGGCGCCTCGCTTTGACCAAAGCGAGGTGCTTTGGCCTTTTTTAAAAAAAATTGATTTTCTTTTAATTCTTTAAAAATATCTGTTAATCACCAAAAAATAATTTTAATTCATTTTTGGTTCTTTTAAGTTGTTTCCAAGCCAAGAAAATTATATCTCTCAGTTTCGCTTCGTTAATTGCTCGTTTTGGTTTTCCAGTAAAAACATCCAGCTTTGTACAACTTTGATGAATCATTGTACGTGGTCCTCCGACTAAACCTAACTCGCAACAATTGTTTTTAATTCATTTTTAAGTGTTTTTAATTACTTTTCGAGAAATGATAATTTTCAGATATTACAGATCAAGGTGTTACCAAGCATGTCAAGAAATGATAATTTTCAAATATTGCAGATCAAGGTGTTACCAAGCATGTCAAGAAATGATAATTTTCAAATATTGCAGATCAAGGAAAGAATGAAAATACGTGATGCACATAACCCTCCATGCAAATCATCCCAATTCTGTCAAAGAAGATGTATTCACCATTTCAAACGATTTGCCTCCTTTTGAATTCAGGTAGTACTAGTTAAGGGATTGTCAAAGACCGATCGAACATCTTGTTGTTTGTTTGTTTGCTTGAATGTCTATGGAAACAACAATGGATTTGTCAAAAGCAAGTGTGAAGATCAAGATCAAAGAAGACAGTACGTTCAACGATGAAGTTGTGTTGTATGTATAAAATAGTGAATAATTGTAGTGTGTTCGGTGCAGTCAACGAACATCATTCAAAATTTCAACTTCCCGTTCAGGTGCTTAAGTCCACCTTGAGATATGAGTTTAATTAGCTTGAATCTCTCTGATCCATGGTATCCGGTTGTTTTCAGGTTGTCTTCATCGTTGACCGCTATCTCTCGGATAACAACTGAAAAGTTGTCAACGATGATGGCGCAGAGGTTAGCGGTAACTTTAAATTTTGAATGATCGTCGGTTTGCTCTCTATATACCAATCAACAGTAGCGATCATTACAGTTATTTGGAATGTTTCTGATCATTGTCAGGGGGTCACTATTCATACATAAAGAGATAAAGGTTGTACACGAGTATAATCAAACAAGGGTTGCCCGGAGTTTGATTAGATTGAATCTCTCTGATCCATGGTATCCACTAACCGTAGCGATCATTACAGTTATTTGGACTGTTGCTAGTTAAACAAAAGCTTAAATTATACAGTTATTTGGAATATTCTTGATCATTACAGTGAGATATGAGTTTAATTAGGTTAAATCTCTCTGATCCATGATATGAGAGCAAAATAATCCATCGAGAACTTGAGAAAGAGAGAATAAGAGAAGAGATAATAACATATGAGCTACAACATAACTTGCACCGACTTGAGATATGAGTTTAATTAGCTTGAATCTCTCTGATCCATGGTATCCGGTTGTTTTCAGGTTGTCTTCATCGTTGACCGCTATCTCTCGGATAACAACTGAAAAGTTGTCTCATTAATTCCAAAACCTAAAGAGAAGATATCATCTCAGTGAGATTGATAACTTCTCTATGGAAGTTGCTACAATAGTTAAACAAAAGCTGAAATTGAACAGTTATTTGGAATGTTTCTGATCATTACAGTTATGCGTTTTTTGGTGAAATGAACTTGAAGAAATGATTTGGTGGATATATCATGAGTTAAACAAAAGCTGAAATTGGACGGTTATTTGGAATGTTCCTGATCATTACTTTTCATGCAAGCAAGTAAAATTCAGATCATTACTTTTCATGCAAGCAAGTAAAATTCAGTTGTTGGACAGTGAGATTGATAACTGGACAGGTTAGCCAAACCATACGAGGGTGGCAGGAAAAAGTTGACATTTTGATCCAAAGGAAATTCAGGTTAGCCAGACGTTTGTCAAAAGAACATTTTTTATAATAATTATATTAAAAAAAAAACAAAAAGCTAACTCAAAAGATCAAAAAAAAAAAAAAAAAAAAATTGATCCGAAGAGCCTCGCTTAGGCCTAAGCGAGGCGCTTCGAATTAAAAATCAGCTTTTTCTGCCCCCTTGTACTGACCTCCTCTGATTGAATTCAAAGCGTCTCGCTTAGGCCTAAACGAGGCGCTTTGAGGGAGGTGGAAATAGAAGGTGGGGGGTGCCAATAGACGGATCCTTAGTATATGTAAACTAGTGCTAACCATGTCAGTTTAGGTGAGATTCCGTTGTAAAAAGTAGAGAATTTCTTGTATCACATATCGAAGTCACTAGATATTTTTCAGGCTGTCTACCAGATCTAAGACACCATTAACATTATTAATTGTTAATTACTTCCCATAGATCGAAGTCAGATTAAAATTTTAACCACGCTATTTTAGGTTTCATCGTTTCCATACATCCATCAAGAATAAATATTTTATATTAATATTGGTTTCTTGTTTAACAGCTTGCTACCCCCCACCAAAGCCGCTTGCAACAACATCAAACCATGCTCCAAATTTATTTTTAATTATTTTTTTTAACGGTGAATTTCTTATGAGTGACTCATTATCATGATACCGATCGAAGTCATCACCATGTCAAGACTGGCCAACTTCGTGTTCTATCGGATCCGAAATTATTTTTAATTATTTTTTTTAACGGTGAAATTCTTATGAAATCAAACTTGCCAATAATAGTTTTATTCCATTTAAAAGATTTAATTGGTGCTGATGATATAATTAGTAGAGGTAGGATCAGTAAACTTTCCAAACATCCATTTCAGCTTTAGTCATGATACCGATTGAAGTCATCACCATGTCAAGACTGGCCGAACTTCGTGTTCTATCGGATCCAAACTAGCTCGTCAGTCTTGGTGGCATTCTCCAAAAAACCGTAGTATCTCCACACGAAATGTCTCGCTCCAAATTTATTTTTAATGTTATGGTTTATTTTATTTTATGAATAAATATTAATAACAATATAATAATTGTAGGTTGTCCATGAATCCTTATATGCACAGGCAGTTTATGTCAAGGGTGGTCCATGGAGTGAGTCCTCAAAATCAAAGTCATAAACAGCACGCCCATTTATGTTACAGTATTCAGAATCCAGCCTGTCCAAAACAACGTACCTACAAAATTAAACAAAACCACATAATAATAGAGCCACCAAAATATTATAAAAATAAAATAATACAATAACAAAATACTGAAAATAGGCCTCTTACCAGACGACGGAACGGTGAAACGGAATACGACGGAATTATGGACGGAATACATACGCAGTTAACGGAAAACGTCTGACCTTAACGAAAGTTAACGGAACAAACTGCTGAGATACAGAACTTCACGGAAACAGAGATGATCAACAATGGAGATGCATAATTACAGATCATCAACGCATACAGATTGTTTAGGTTTAGGTTTAGATTAGGTTTAAATGTATTTAGTAATAGTGTGTTAGAGTGAATTGATTAATTATATTGTTAAAGGCAACGGAAGATATTATATATCGTCATCTATTTGTTGCATATACACATACAAAACAGTCCAAGAGATCGTCTATCATGTCAGGGCTCGTTTTCGTGCCCTAATTTCTTCAAAAACTGCTCTTCATTCTCCTATCCACACCGATCTGTTGTTAACCGTCGTCGATGACTCCATACGGTGGAAACATTTAAAAAATAACGAATATAACCAAAATTTTATAAAACCTAAACATCCTCAGCCTTTGACATGACGGATAACCGACTAGGCCTACGCTCAAACGTCATTCTCCGTCGTTGTTGATGAGACGACGGCCTGATCAACGCCGCCAGTGCTCGTTTCACTAGATCTCCTCCTTCAACCGTTCCTATTCGAACCAGCGAGTTAGTCATCGCTGACCGCCTCGCGTTAAGCCGGTTCGAAGGATACGTCGTCGTACTATTATTGCTACTGTTCTTGTTTGAGTTTTTATGCAAGCTACACCTGAATGATCCTGGATGAGACGTAGGTGAGCACATACACGTCCTCTTCGGAGCATCCTGTTTCTTCACAGCTTGATTATGATTCCTTGGAAGAGAAGCAATCGATCTACTCGGAGAAATCGGACGGTTATCAAGAGAAAACCGTACGGAAGGCGCCGATGATGGACCATAGATGTTCACCGGAGATGGAGAAACCGATCTGTTTTGAAAAAACGAAGATCTAGACGAGAAAGTAGACGTCGTGGAGGCAAACGACGTCGTTGAGTTGTGGAACCTTCCAGAAGGTGAGTGTGAACGGAGCACCGGTCCATTTCTGCGTGTTGAAACTGTAACCGCCATTGTTGTAACAAACTTGTATGGAAAGATATCTAGAGAGAGAGAGAGTTGATGAGAGAGAGGATATTATTAAAGGTGGTGTTGGTTGTGTAAATTGGCAAACATAGCTCTAATCAAGCAACGTATTTATAGGGGTGGAAAAGGGGGGTTTTAAAAATTAAAATAAATAAATAAGAAAAATATAAAACGACCTTCGGTTTCGGTTTTTTTTTTTTTTAACATTGAATTTCATTAAAAAAACGGCAAGCACTCAAAAAGCCAAGCGCCGCCCACTAATCACACATATACAAAGGATAAATAGCCCAATCTTTCCAAACTATACAATTAAACTTCGATCTATTTTTCAACCATAAAAACGCTTTCGACTTCACTTCCGCCACCATCTCCATCACCTTTTTGTCCTTCCCTTGAAAAACTTTCTCATTCCTTGTGATCCAAAGAACCCACGTGGTAATCATAACAATACCTTCGGTTTCGGTTGTTTGGTTTGTTTACGGTGGGTTTCTACTTTTTAATATTATTAAAATGGAAATGGGATTTATATTCGGTGGGCGCGAAACGACAATAGTGAATGCCGTTTTGTAACTGCTATCAATGTTAAATATAACGGTGGGCGCCACGTACACGATCAACGCTCAAAAGGTGGGATGGCAACATTTTGAAGTCCACTGTAGTTTTTGAAACATTGATGGTCACACCACATGTTACGCAAGTTGACAAGTATATATTAGAGTAGTCACTACTTGCTAAAGGTAGTCCCCTCTACGTTAAACATACAATACATACTTGAATAAAGTAAGTAGATACACGTGTTCAACAGGTTGATAATTACACTGACGTAGTTTGAATAAAAGACGTAGTTTGAATAAAATAATTGTAGAGGCAGAAAATCAAGACACCTAATTTTTTTCCTATTAGTGGGGGTTGTAAGATCAAATCAGTGAGGGAGGGACTTGAAAACTTTCACCACTGAGGCAAAAAACAAGGAAGAGGAGGGGGGGGGGGGGGGGTCCTGGTCCCTAGTATCCTTCGCCACTAGATAATTATATATTAGAGTAATCACTATTTGCTAAATGTAGTCCTCTTAATGTCAGACGCGCTCTAGTGAATAAAGTAAATGGATAATTATGTCCTGGTCCCTAGTATCCTACGCTACTGGATAATTATATATTAGAGTAATCACTATTTGCTAAATGTAGTCCTCTCAATGTTAAACGCGCTCTAGTGAATAAAGTAAATGGATAATGTAACTTAATGGTAAGAAATTACATCAAAACGCAAGTTCTATTTTGAACATGTAATTTAGAAGTAGCATAGGTGAATGAGTGTTTTTTTTTTTTTTTTTAAAGATGGATGATGTAACTAGTTTTGTAACAAACGGCCTTTTGGTCTGGCAGCACCAAATGTATATCTTCACTAAAGTAATGGTTGTTTGAATTTCACAAAGTGGACATTAACTCGTTTTATAAGTAGATTATAACGGAGTTTGTATTGGTCGTTAAACAAAAGCTGTTTTGATATGAAGTTGGTATGTTCAGTAAGAAATAGTTGAGAAAGTATGTCTAGCATGAAACTTACATAGGTTTAACGTATTTGGAGTAACAGAAAAGAAAAGTGGTTGTATTTTCGTTTATGAAAGAAACATGATAGCTTGAGAATATAAATAAGATTACAATTTACAATTTACAAACTGAGGGGGTGTTTGGGATTTGATGATTCAAACAGATTATGCGTTTTGGAAAAGCAGGGGTGGAGCTGCTTATAGATTATTGCGTTTTGATAGCCTAAAAAACTGATTATCTGCGTTTTCAAAACGCAATCCAAACACTAAAAACTAATTATTTGCGTTTTCAAAACGCAATAATCTAAAAATCAGATTCAAAACGCAATTCCAAACACCCTCTGAGATTAGATATTTTTGGGAGTTCGGCTGAAGTTATTAATTAAAATAATATAAAAGTCTCATAGGTTGTTCAGATAAAATATCATATCATTATTATTTAACTTTAAGCAACGTTAATTTCATCATCATCATACCTAATCTAAATGTTTTACAAAGGATAACGACACATCACATTAATCTTATCCAAATCGCATCGCATCGTATTGTATCGTCACTTACTATATGATTGTCTTCAATTGTTTAGATCTAAAAATATCACTCCTCTAAGTCACCGGTTAAACCGATCCAACTATAACCGAACACTTAACCACTATATATTTAAGTGATAGTATGGTTCATATTTTTTTTTTTTATAATTTATTATTTAGATAGTTTATTTTTTGTACGTTTTCTTCTAATTATTGGGCTATGTTCATTAGAGTTTGCAATCGAATCGTATATTTTTACTTTTAAATTGATGAAAAATTATTGATGTGTCGTGACTAATTATTGCATTGTATGATAATGCACCTCAATTAGCAAGCACGTATGTTAAAATATTGGACATGGGAAACAAAGATGTTTGTTTTATTCAGATTTTGTTGTTGAGAGTATCTTCATTTAATCTTTTTTTCCATGACAATCCTTTTAATTGGTTTATTGTTTAGTTAAATTATAAGAGCACAAATTCTATACACAATCTAAAAAATAAAATTGTCCAGTCTTTATATTAAGGATTCAATTTATTCGTAAAGAAACTTTGAATCGTATTCCAAACACATTTAAAATCAAGTAGGCCAATTCTTCTTTTAGTATTTCTTTCTCGATTAACACCTTAATTAAATACCCCTTGGTGGCCTTTGGAAAAGGATTGTCGACCTTAAGTATTAACATTTTTTTAACGTACAACTAAGTAGAAGTCGGGTACTTCACGCGATTCCCAATGGCCAAAGGAGCCCTAGCCAGCCCTTTGCCAAACGGACGGAGCCCCTGGCCCACTAGCCACCAGTTACGGGGAAAACTCGATCATCCACCCACCCGAAGACATGACAATGGAATAATCGGTAAAACCCGACGCTCTCAAGAAAGAATCGAACCCATAGCCATTCAACCATATGTCTTCTATCACTGAGCCTCCATACTACTCCACCAAGGGTTTTGATCCCTTGCTCCCAAAGTAGTATGTTTCTTAGATCAAGTGCAGAATATGGTGCATAGTAACTCATAGAGCTTTAAGAATCAATGATTTGATCTTAGCTGAATAGGGTTTGTAATTCAAAAGGGTACAACGGCGTAACTTATTACCCGTTTATCTGTTATCCTCATGTAATGGGTTTTGTTTGTTCAATGAAACTACTATTCATCTAAAGTAACTATAAATTGAAAAAACAAAAGTCTATCCATTTCAGAAAATAAAGTTCTAAGTTAATTTATCAGCAACGTATGTTTTTTTATTGTAACTGAATGAATAAACCGTAGTTTTAACGAGAACCGAATGTTGATTTATTTAAAACCATATACAGAAGAATTATACAATGATTATTACTTCACTTATATTATTACCACTTGGGACGTTTTTGTCCTAGTATACATTATTATATAATAATACAAAATTTAATATGCTTTTTTCTGTTTTATAAAAAGGAAGGAGAGAGTGAGGGTCGGGAGCTTCAATAAAACGAATGGTTCACAAAGGTTGTGGAAGGATCTTAAAGGACCGCCAATAGAGAAACTAGAACGAGAATGGGTCAACCAAGAATAATATTTCAATGACCTAGTTGATTTAGTTGACTCTCGTGGCGTTGTGAACAAGCATTGGACTTCCCACTTGATGGGAATAACATTATTTTTTCGTTTAAAGTAAAAAAAAAAATAAAGTAAGTCTTTAATCTTTAGTTATAAAGGACTTGAAATAATATTAATCTATTGGTGCCATGTATACGTGGTATAGTCAAATATTGTAACATTTCTTATAATTTTACACGGTATGTTTATTGTGGATTCAATTATGTGAAATTGAATTATGTTAAGTTAAAACTGAAATTATGTTCGGAAACAAATTACCGTTTAGGCAAACACCAAATTTTGAATCCTCTTCATGCGCATAAGACTACGAATAAACACAACTAAAGAAACAAACTAAGCAAAGAAACAAACTAAATTAAGCATTCTGACTTTTTACTTATAAACTAGCTACTCTATGGTTTGTTCACCTATCTGTGTTGGAGAAGTTTTATTTATTACTCAACAAGATCAAAAAAACCTGTAAGTTATCAAACTATATTTAGTTAAAAATCATATAAATAATGTTAATCTATAAGTTAACTACATAACTCATTTTTAAGTATAGTTATCATTTATGTCCATAGTGAAAAATCACATTTTATATTAATTTAATTATCAGATAATTGCATTTGCCAAGTGAGATTAGAGCTCACTTGGTAAAGGTAGTCGTTTCTTAGTTCAATCCCAAGCAAGGGGTTTTGTCTATAAATATAAGAGTATGAGAAGAGTAACCTTTAAACGTTAAAAAAATCTAAAAAGTTTGAACTTTGAAAATGGGATGTCTTTTGAAAAAATCATACCCTAGCTTATCGCTTGGCTGCCACTTAAGCTTGGGGTGTGGAGTGGTGCTCACATGCCACATCAGCCTATATGCCTTCATCAACACCGGTTTGGTGGCGCTAAAGGTACTCATGTGAGTGTAATGACGAGCGTGAAAGGACAATAATTGTGGAACATTTTATTGCCTTGTTGGCCCAATCAAATTCATCCAAATGGAGGAGCGCTAAAGAGCTCGGCTCCACACCCTAGCCTTAACAAACAATTGTACAATGTGTTGGGGATTTACGGTAATAACGAACAAAACAACCGGATAACATAAATCTCTGAAGAACGTAATCGCTTTCAGATTGAATCAATTCGACGGTTCAATTGAAATATTCAATATGATACAATCGGAGATTGAGAATTCTCTGTATGTTTTTTATTGAGAGAAGAACCAAATTGTTTTGACCAAGATGATAATGAAATTCGTAATGAATTCTGGCCCATTAAATGCCTTTTAGGAAGCTATTTCCAAGGGTTTCAAATTGCCAAATTTAGTCACTCTATTTTCGAAAATTAATTTTCTGGGACATTTTTACAAAGGG
This sequence comes from Ambrosia trifida, assembly GCA_028751855.1. Taxonomy (NCBI): domain Eukaryota; kingdom Viridiplantae; phylum Streptophyta; class Magnoliopsida; order Asterales; family Asteraceae; genus Ambrosia; species Ambrosia trifida. The sequence goes on along the minus strand of CM054123.1, from coordinate 73,087,574 downwards.
GCTCTGCCCCTTGGACCCCGCCAGGGGCTGCCACCCCTTGGACCATGCTCCCAGGGGCGCTCCCCCCCAGACCCCCGTCCCTTAGGGGCTTCGCTCATAATAAATTCAAATAGGCGGCACTCCGCACCTCCAGACCTATATGATTTCTTATTATGAAGATATTGATCAATCAGTCAATACAATTACACTAAAATATCCAACACAATATTTGACCATCTGTCTATATAGATCACCAGTGTTTTTGACATCTTTTCCCTTCTATTTAATAAAAGTATGGTTGAACACAATTCAAATGTAATAAAAGTATATGCATTCAAACATTTGGCATACCATATTGGTGCACAAATTAGATTATGATCTTTTTGATTTTTCTTAGTCTAAATAATTAGATTTCTAAATGATGAAGTTGAACCAATTAATTACCTTGGGGTAGTAGTTTTGGAACCAATTACCAACAGTGACCACTACCATACACCACAAAATCCGGATGACCTCACCAAATCCAACAACCACTGCATTGCCCCCACCATCATCAACATCGTCTTAGTCTGAAACCCTAACTCCTAAATCTTCAAACCCTAGCCCCCAAACTGATATAGGGTTTTCACCAATAGAAGCTCGCGTTTAACGTCCTCGTAGAAACCATCGTTATATTCAGAGAAGAGAAGCTACCATCGGGGACTCAAAGGAAACAAGAGACTCCGTTAAGCAGACCTACTCTAAGTTTCAAAAGATTAGGAATCCCATTCCAATGGTTTGTGGTGGCGCGTGGTGGTGGGGTTGTAGGTTAATGGTGGTCGCAGGTGGGTTTCCGTTCCGATGGGTGGTGGTCGGATGCGGTGATGATGGTGCAGGTCAGAAATGGGGCTAGGGTTTTGTAGTTAGTTACAGATCTAGAGAGAGGAATAAGTTACCATCATTTGAAATATCATCAACAACAGATGACTATATTTGGCAAAATCAGGTTCATGAACTTGCTTTATCATTGATTTTGATAGTTGCTTGATGTGATCTTCAACATTTAATTTGTTTGAAGTTGAAAACTTTAATTACTTACAGAAGTAGTCCCTAAACGAGATAATCACAGATCTACACTTACATGTACCACAAGTGACTTATTCTAACGTCAAAATCTAACTTGGTTAGTGCTAAAGGACAATGAGTGCAAAATTTGGTTCGTTAAGGAAGATTTTCATCAATTTTAAAGCTAAAAGGCATCCATTGAAAAACGATGTAAACTTAAAGAACGAATTCTGTAATTTTTTCGGATATATTTATATATTAGTACATTTTTATTTACACATACATGTATACGTATATAATTTTTTGTCCGAGACATCTTAACATACGATAATAGTTCCTATAAAACTTTTGGAACTCAATATACCAAGTTCAATTAGTTACAAAGTGAAAAAAATTCCTTGACAAACGAATAATTACTTCTCAACCCGTGAAGGTACTACAAATATTGATCAAGAAACTGCTGCGAGTCTATTCCCATTTCCATTCAACAAGCAAAACCTACTAGGCTTTTGCTGAAAATTCCTCCTCCTTTGAAGATCACGGTTCGATGGCCTTATCAACAATCGAAGAAACGCCTTCAGCGAGTTGGATTTTGCAACCAATGCTACCTCCCACGAGCCGCGGCTGGCCGCACGTCTACTAGGAAACCTTGTTAATGTGACACCCGGCAAATTCTGGTTAACAACGTTGTCTAGATGAAAGTCTACCTTAGCGAGTCACGCGTATATTGTACTTAACTGGGTTAGTTAAGTCGGGTTATGGTTCGGGAACTATTGGTTAGTCTAGAAGATCATTGGATGTTGGTCTAGAGGTTCGTTAGATGTCAGTCCTTAACCAAGTGTACAAACGGTGACGATTTGTAGGATCGTCAGAGCATACGGAACGTACGAGTCTCGAGTCCCGGGAATTGGTGAACGAGTGTAAATATGTGTATTTACTTGTGTTATGTGTTTACAATCATTATATGACTTGTCGGTACGTGAATATGCATTAACATATGTTAAAACGGGGTTTAACGCGCAAAACACACAAGACCAACCCCTATAGGCGAGTAGGAGGTCTACTCCCCTATAGGGGAGGCGAGTAGGGAGCCCTAAGGGCGAGTAGGCCCCTACTCGTGTGTAACTAAGGGCGAGTAGGCCCTAATCACGTGAACATTCAGGCGATTACAAGCCCTAATCGCCTGAAACTGCTGCATACTCGCTAGTAACGTGCTGGACGACTAGAAACGCCTATAAATACAATGCTTAACCTCCTAAACTTCCTAATATCAACCCTAGTCGTCCCATAACCGCCCCAAACACATAAACAACCTCTGGAAGGCGATTTTGATAAAAAACACAAGGTTTCAAGGTCTAACCATCATTCTTTCATAATCCTAAGGTTTGATTCTCATCCATAACACTTTGTAAACGTTTTTAATCAATCCCTAATGGTCCAGACCTGTTCATAAACGAAAAAGCTTTCTGAAAATCGTCAATAAGGGTTGTTAATCGGATTATAACTAATATACATGCGTTATGGGTGTGTACGATTAGAAAGCTAGGGTTTTTATGATTCATGATGATGGATTGATGTGTTATTATGTTAGGTCAGAACTGATATTGATATTATGATGCTAGAAATCTCAGTAATTGGATATTAGGGTTATGATTACACGTGTTAGTATGATGTTGCATGCTATGTGAATTGGTGTTTGGATTACTTGGTTGCATGCAGGACTGATTATACGAGGTTGAACGAAGGATTTTGGGTTAAACATGTTTAGGATAGTGTTTGGGATGATATTGGGTGGTTACACACGTTCTGGATCTGATTTGGAGCGTTAAACGCGCGAAAAACCGGAACAGCAAGGTTACAGGCGAGTAGCATTCCTAATCGCCTATGTTATAGGCGAGTAGGGTGCTAATCGCCTATAACACAGGCGAGTAGAGGTCTAATCACTAGTAAGTTCAGGTGAATAGCCCTAATCACTAGTAAGTTCAGGGGAATAGCCCTAATCACTAGTAAGTTCAGGTGATTAGCCCTAATCACTAGAAAGTTCAGGGGAGTAGCCCCTAATCGCCTATAATAGGGGCGAATAGGACTCCTAATCGCTAGTTGACCAACCTAAATGCTAGTTGACTTTTCCTAATCGCGTGTACTGCTGCTGTAAGTGTAAATTAGCATTCCGAGACCCGATTTAACATGTAGTAACATGCTAGGAACCCCGTAACATGTCTAATAACTTGGTAACATATATTTGGATGTATTCCGGTGATACGTGAACTATGTGCTATAACTTGTTGTGCGTTAACGTATGTTAAGTGTACTTGCGTTATTGTATGTCTTGGAGCGTAAACATAACACGGGGAGTCTCGGGTCACCAATGGGATGTCGAGTCTTGTACTTTGGGTCGGTTAAACAGTCACGGTGTTTTCAAACGAACTTGGTTATGGTCTGGACATCTAGGGACTAATTAACCTGCGGGTTATTAGTCTAAGTACTTGTAACTGTCGTATGTTAGGTCGCCGCTTACGGGACTAGCATAGCAGCTGGGTTTACTCGGGTTAAGGAGTAACGCAACTTAAGGTGAGTTTACGGCCCCTCTTTTAAACTGGTTTTATACTTTCGGGGGAGAAAACATGTGTTAAAACTATATTTGGTAACTACTGTCATACTATGGGTTTCTATTGTGTACTACACGATCTTTGGAAGTCCCGGGGGGAACCATGAATGTGCGGGTTTGCACAACGGGGAAATGTGAATAGCGCTATTGGGAGTGACCAACCCCGCTCGTCGACTTGGAGGGTCGGCGGGTGCATATTGTCTCAAACAGGAACAACAGGAACAACAGGAACTACATCGGGCATACTTTTGGTATTCGCGTTAGTAATGGTTTTCCAATCGTGGTAGTAACAAAACGTACGCCTAGCTAGCGTATACTGGTTTTCGATTGTTATAGTATGGACAGGTGGACTTGGTACTTGGATACAAAACCTGTAAACTCACCAGCATTTTTGTGCTGACGTAAACTTTTACATGTTTTCTCAGGTCGCTAAGGTAGCACGACTGGACTAGGGCGCACGCGTCTGCACGGCGTCTAACTAGGGTTGCATGGTCATTTGAACGTTGAACTATTGTTTTATGGTTGAGATATTGTTTTGAATAAGCTTCCGCTGTAAACGGGATTTTTAAACTATGTTTTGAAATTGCATTTATATTCATTTAGAGTTGTTTATTGTGATCGTTGGTTTGGATCCTGGTTTGTCATGCGCCTCGCGGTAAAACTCCGCAAGTGGATTTTGAGGGTGTGACAGTTAAGGTTCCGGTGGCGGCTGCATCTGAACGAGCCCGGATGGTTGGTCGGAGAACATAAACATGTCCTAGTTGGTGAATGAGGTTTGTTGTTTGAGTATAAAGTGGTAGTTTTAATTGTCATTTGCAAAGGTTTTTGTTTTAGAAATTGGTAAAACTTCAAAGAATTCGTGAGGCAAACCATTGAGAACCTGAGTTTTTGGTGTATATGTAAGACTCCCATGGTTTGGAAGTTGCATAAATTGCCTTTCTATTTGGTTGATTAATATGACTTGAATAAGGACACTTGATTTGGTCAAATGAATAATAATAAAAGTATCAAAATATAGACCGAACAATAAATGTTGTTGCTTAGTCAATCTTAGAACAAACCACTTCAAAAAACACTCTTGTTTATTTTCACAACCAAAAGTCTAATAATTAATCACATCATTTTTTTAACAATTTTTCTTTTTGAGAAAAGTTGCTAATATTGATCAATATAATATGTGGTTATGACTTATGCGTACAACTCACCATGCATTGCATGTATGATGTATCTTATAGTGTGTTTTTGACATTTTTTTAAATAAACTTATAAATAAAACAAGTGTGTGCAACTTTTCTGGTTAGTTAATTGTTGACTTGATTTTACCGGTAAATACTAGAACGTGTGATTTATTTATAAAACTATGTAAAGAATAACATGTTTAAGAGGTAATCATTATAATGAGATTGTTTTTAAAATTATTGCATACTTAAAACATTTAAACTTTTACTCATATTAATTTTTGCAGTAACAATTCTAAACTACCTTTCGTCAATGTTTATAAAACCTTAAAAACAGCTAAAATAAATTTTATATCGACTACAACTAATTTATTAACACAACTTATTTGGGAATAAAAAAAAACAAAACAAAACTGCATTTAGATTTGCATTAAGAAAGGAGTATGAACGTAGCTTGTTGCCCATCCGTCTGCTATTTTGACGTAATTTTCACTTTTATAGAATGAATTACTTATTAAGCATTAAAAATGATGTAATCGTGGGTTCGAGTCCCACAGATGGCGCCAATGAAGAAACTCTAACCGAAACGGCTGTCCGGGTCATGCCTCGACGGTGTTGAATAGGAGGAGAATCACACCTTGTTCTTCTCTTTTCCGGTTCAGATCTGCAAGGAATCAAAGGAAGGTGGGGAGTGGAGGTGACTGCTAGGCAATTACGAGTAGAATCCAACGTACAGACACAAAAAGTGATGGTGGCTACCATAGTTGTTTTGGGGGTAATATCGTGTGTGCCCTAATGAGTAGAGAAGACTCCTTATAAAGGGCTTTTATGAGCCACCATCATGGGCCTCTAACTATATGGGCACATAGCCCATTGACACTAAACTCAGTTAGAGAGTTACCTTCATAGTTCACACTCCAATATTAGTAAATAATATAGCAAGTAATAAGATAATAAAGACGTTATGTCAAGTCAAACACCATATCTCTACAATTAATATAAACAAAAAAGAAGAAAAAGTCTTTTTTAAATGGTGACAATTTAAAAAAAAATGAAAAAAAAATGTAAAGGTCGGTTTTTAAATGGCGGGGCACATCAAATTAGAAACCGGGGTTCTGGACCCTTAAACTATGAATGCAATTATTGATACACCTTAAAAGTCGGTTTTTAAGTAATGAACGAAAATTAGAAACACAAGGTCAATAACGGAGCTTGAAAAAAGTTTTTTTTTTTTTTTTTTTTTTAACGGCAAATTTTATGCCACTTTATTTCCACATAACCTTGCATTTGCAAGGATTTAAACTTACAACCTCATATTTGTAAGGAGGGACACCATACCACTAAACCAAAAGATCATGGGTGCTTGAAAAAAGTTTTAGTAAGGGCCAAAAGTCACATGACTCTTAAAATGGGAGGAGTCATATTTAATACGGATAAAATTTTCGGATGAAAGCGCATAAACTTACACTACTTAACAAAAAACCACTACTTAACAAAAAACGATAAGATACCATTAAACTTGTATTTGTGTCATGGGAAAAACAAAGAAAAAAAGGAAAAAAAAAACAGGGCGGTTAAAAAAAAGGCTGGTAACGACTCCCAATGGTTTTATATTTGAACACAAACATGCCATTTTCATTTGGTACCAAAAAATAATATATTAGCGGCTATCATGGCTTTCTTATTAGATTTTTAAGTTTAAACTCGTTAACGCCGTTATATAGTACAGTAAAATATAGCATAATATCAGTATTTTGACTTGGTTTGATGTTTTTTTTTTAAAAAAAGAGACTTCATTCAAAAAGACTTGGTTTGATGTTAGTTTTCTTTATAATATGATAAATTAATAGAATTTGTTTCTTGGAATACACGCAAGAAACCCGAAGGAACCCGAAAATTCCAGTTACATGCAATTAAATAGAGACGAAATTGACTTTGAATTTTTGGACACTAATTGCCCTACCATCAAGCTTCGTTAAAGGTGATCCCGAAGTTATTGATGTTTAGCCCATATTTATTATTATTATTATTATTACTAGGTTATCCCCGCGAGCGTCACGGGATAGACAAATCCAACATGATGTAACAAAATATGTGTACTATAAAACTAATAGGCCGTTTTTTCAGAAAAAATAGTAAAAAATTTGGTATCAAATGGTATGTCATGTGATGATAGGTGATTCTAATGTGTAAAGTGGGTATTTGTTAAAAATGACATATATGTTCAATCTTTATTATGGATACACAATCAATCATCTTTTTATGTTTCCCGACTGTTTTGTTCACTCATACATAATTTAAGTATCAGCTATTTCAATAATCACCACATAAAAAATCGTTTTCTTTTTTCGTTTTTTGTTTGAAAAGATTATAAAATGCTCGTTAATTTGGTATAATTGTTTTTCCAAAACAATGTCACTTAAAAAGTTATTAGCGTTTGAAAAACATGAAGGAAAGTGCATGTGCATGCACATGAAAGATAAATAATTTTTTTTTAATTTTAAATCACTAATAATATGGCATGTCACATGACACACTCAAAAGGGGGTTACCCTCTTTGAATGTCAGGTAAGATTTTTGGCTTTGGTTTATTATAATAGATAGATTATTATTATTATACTATCTATTAATTTAGAATGAGGTGAATAGTAATTTCCACAACATTATACACGTTTTGAAGATTAGGGATTTAACTTTTGCAAGAATCACGGTTGAATACAAGATTACAAGGAACACAAATACTTCTTATTGCTTTTAGAGATAACTTACTGAGTTACTGAAAACATTTAGGTAATTATGATGAACGATAATGAATGAAATGTTATTACTACTCTTGGAGAACACGTCTAAAGAACACTTTAAGAATATCTTAATTAAGTTTTTGGTAAATGTTGATGAATGAAATGTTATTCAAAAACTAATAGCCACAACTCCGTCGCACCATCAAGTAAAATGTTATTCCCAAAACCAAGAATGTTGCATGATTGGTTTGAAAGCGACAAATTACTTGATGGTGCGATGGGGTTGTGGTTAATTACCTAGTTTTGGGAATAACATTTCATTCATCATAATTACTTAAAATTTAATTAAGTTGTTCTTAAAGTGTTCTTTAGACGTGTTTTTCAAGCGACAGCCTTGAAGAAGAGGAGCATTGGTATTGATAACATGACGCGCCTCATGTGCACCTTTGGAAATGAGATAGCAAAGCACCTTTTTACAATGTGTATGGTTGCCTCGGTGTTATGGATGCAGGTAAATTCTTGGTGTAGAGTGTCAAATATCTTTGCATTTCATTTAGAGACCTTTGGGAAATTTAAATCACCCTCGGGTTATTGGACAAGACTATAGAAGTGTTTCAAGGGATTATTAGAATAGTTTGTTGGAGCATGTGGGGAGCGAGGAATGAGCTCAAGTTTAACAACAAGCCAATTAGAAATGAAGATATCATAAGCAAAGTGAAGACCTTGGGGTATATTTGATTCAAAAGTAGGTCTAAATTTAAGTCGATTTCATGGGATAATTGGTGTAAATTGGTAATTATGCAATGTGTTGTGTTTGTTTGCCACCCAGGTTTTGAAATGGGTTTGGTTTTAATGAAGTTAACCTTAAAAAAGAAAAAGAAAACCACTAGAGGTGTCATACACAGGGCCAACCATTAAGGGGTGCAGGGGAGACTCTTGGACAAGGCCCAATTTCTAGAGGGCACATTTAAAAAATACACACATGTAGTTAATTTACAATCCTTTTAAAATTAGTAAGTTCTACATCAATGGACCAGAAAATTTTGTTAGTTGGTAGTAAACCCACTATAACTCCAAAGTCCAAAACTCAAACCTATTAGACTATTAGCCCACTTACGTAAATTAACCACTACTCCATTAGTCAATACCCATGAAACCTTAGTCCACCTAAATAAAAAAAAAAGACTTGCGGATTGGCGATGATAGCTATCGAGAACGAAATGTTAGGAGAGCTTCAATCATCCTCAGTTAGCTATTCACTTATCACGGTATATCATTAACTTACTGTAATACTATGCTTCTGTTATTTTGGTCATTGATATGTTTATTTATATTATTATTATTATTATTATTATATTGTTCACCACTATGGTAACCGTCATTTTTACTTCTTTTAACCACTTTTAGATTAATCTTGGCCCTCCAAACTTGACGGTTATTTATGAGATTTAATCCCAGCCATAATAATTTGGTGGTTATGCCAAAAATTTGGCGGTTTCCTTTTCTCGTAGGCAGTTACCGGTTCCTTAATTTCAGCAACTTAGTGGGGTAGTGGACATTGTAACCGCATAATATGATGATTATATAACCAGTTTTTAGTTTCGTTGTTTTGCTCCATCCGCTTTCTCCTCTCTCACCCATTACAAACACCTTCCACCATCACAACTCTCCTTTCAAACCGATGTTGAACCTGAAAGAACATTGTAACAGTTCTATGTAACAATAGTCTACAAATGTGGTTTTCATGGGAATGGGTGAATCGATGTTAAACCTGAAAGAATTTCTTGCTGCTCACCATGCTTGAACAAGGTTCATTTTATACATAATTATTTTATATATTTTCCCCTTTTCTAATTTATCTATTGTGTTTTCTAGATTTATTCTTAGAATATCTTATTAATCCCTAATATGTTTTCACAGTGTTGGTTTGAAATAGGAGTCAAACATAATATTATCCATATTATGTTTTCAGAATTATTTTATACTATTTGGTTTGAAGATGAAAACTTTAGTGAAACTTAATTTGAATATGTAAAACTTTAGTGAAACTTAATTTGAAATTCAAATAATTTTTCCTTGTATAAAGCAAAAAAAAAAAAAAAAAGAAACAAATAGATTGTAGACCAAGTTTGCACTGTGGATTTTACTCTGATGTTATGAAGGTCAAGAGAGTGTGTATCTATCCTTTTGTTAGTCCAGGTAACGCTCAACACAACAACAAGAACGAACCCTTGTCTTCGCTTATTAGCCACTGATTCAGTTCTTGTCGACCCCTTCTCCTGGCAACTGGTTGTCTTTTTGACATCGGTATCTATTGTTATCATCCTTTGGTTTACAAGTAATAATTTGATGAATATTTTGTTGTTTCACTCTTAAGTCACTAACTCCTCTAGAATTTGTTATTGTTGTCATCATCGTTATTGCTATGTTCTTTTGCATGATTGTGAATTTGGTGTTGAGTTTCTGTATTTTGGTATTTGCACTACGTTCACGTTGATTAAAAGTTGAAAATATGAAACTAAATCATGAATTGTAGGGTGATATGAAAGAAAATTGATGTTAAACTTTGCCTTAAGCTCTTTATTTCCCTATGACACTCCATCAAATTTTGAGGACTAAAAAGATTTTATACTAAAAATTTAAAAGTACACAAACTTTACATTAAACTTTATTTATTACATGACAATTCTAATATAACAATTTATTATACTCCAAGTAGATATGATTAAATACTCTAATAAACTTTCTAATTTTTTAGTTTTCTTTAAACAAAAATTTATAAACTTAAGAACACGAAAAAAAAACACAACACAAAAACTATAATGTAGTAGATGTTGTGAGTTTTCACCGAAGTGACAAATCTTCGTTACAATCAAGCTAAAAATAGTCGGAATCAAACTCAAACCAATCTTAATTAAATCAAAAAGCCTTTATTTATGATTGAATATACGAAACCCGAAACAAAGCGAAAGTTACATACCTATTAGATTCATTTCCTCACGGTGAACATATAACCCGATAATCAATTAATCAACGTGGAATGTTTTGCAAATAAATCAACCATCGCCATGCCAAATCTTACTCATCGTCACCAGTGGCGCAGGTTTGTAGGGGCGGGGAGGGGCGGCCAAATATAACATAAGACATACCTGTAATTTATTAAACACAAATACTTTTGTTATTTTCCAATTACATTGCGTTATATAAGTAAATAATCAAATTATGTTATTGTTTATTATGAAGAATGTAGTATCAAAACTTTCGTGTCTCCTTTTTTTTTTATGGAGTGTCAAAGGGATATGAACGAATATAACATAAGACATACCTGTAATTTATTACTAGCAATTCATGTAACATTATAATGGATCATTGGTGATATATTTTAAATGCCTATATGTTCTTTATATGTCGTTACTAGGTATTTAGTAATGCAAAATTATATATTGCATTTGTTTACGGGTTTTTGTTGTTGTCTTTGTTTCATATATTTGTAATTCATATATGACATTATATTGTATGTTTGAACCTATTTCGTTATTGTTTATTTCTTGTGTAAAAGTTTCTGGATTATACACAACAACGTATATGTCAAATTGTGTCAACTAAATAACAAAAAATGAGTTAACATGTACGGGAATTAATCAACCTACTATTATCAATTGAGACGTTATTGGGATCTTCAATATACACATAGTTTGAATTTTATAACTTTCAGGAACCCGTCCCAGCGGACGGGTATGATACTAGTTTTAATTATCGTTTTAAAAAATAGTTTACGTTATTTATTTCGTTAAGGCCTAAGACTAAACGACACATTTTTTGCAGCTTGATCTGATTACCTGAATTCTCAGGACATGCCATGTTCATACATATTATTCAAACTTAATATATCGTAGGTTATGAAACCCATGAAAAACCCTTAGACTATGTGTTGTGGCTCGCGAACGATTAGGAGCGAGCGAGCTAACGAGCCACGTGGCTCGCGAACACCACGACTCTCACGCGCTGACGGTCCCGCTAGCGAGCAGACGCCAGCCTACACACTTGGGCTAGCGAGGAAATAAAATGAAGAGTTGCAGGTGGGAACGGCGACGCGAGTGAGCACGCTTACCTTGAGCTACAATAGGGTCAAATGAATGAAGTCAAACTATCCATTACCATGTTATCATTCAGGTGGCTTGAAATGATAGGATAATATTTGTGCTCACCTTGAGTCACAACACATGACCTTACACATTAAGGAGCTAAGTGGACTCACTAATCACATTTATTTACTTTTAGTCACGTGAGGAATATTCGACCTCCCCCTCGAAGCTTCCCACAAATTACCATTCTTCTTCAAAATCATCTGACAAAATTACACTTTGTATCCTTAATGTATCACTAAAATTATGAAACGTATCCTTTATTTTATTTTTTTTGCATTTGATGTCCAAAATTTCTTTATTTATTGCATATTGTGTCCTTTATAAAAAAAACTGGATTTAAAATCTCAGTTAACTTCAATACACCTAGGGGTAAATTTGTCCATTCATGTCCCTTTTGCTATAAAACCCCTCTTTTAACTCACTGATGGTTTCAAAACCCTCAAACACATTTTCTTCCCCATTTCAAACCCTTATCTTCCACCACAAAACCCTCAAAACCCTCTGTTTAATCCGAAGCATTATGGATGCAAAAAAAAAAAAAAAAAAAAAAAAAAAAAAAACTAGCTTTTGAAATGATCTTTGGCGTCTTTGTTTGGAGTGTGGTTCCTTATCAGATAGGTTCATGTACTTGTCTCTCAAAGATGGGCCCAGAGGGCTTTCAGCTGAATGCCATTTGGTGATAACTGTATCCGACTGGACCCCATTACTAATACTAGCTGCTGATAGTAGTGCTTGAAGATATAAGAAACACTCTTGTTCTTCTTCCTCTGGGCTCAAAGGTTTTCTCGAGGTTTTACCAGGAACAGGAGTGACATCAGGGTAGTCACATGATAGCGTCCGAGCAATGGATCCAAATGGTGGTGATTTATCGATCAAATTGTATTTATTAGGATCTAACCCTGTTATTGCAACATGAAACATTTGATGCATGTTAGCAAAATGCATTGTTATAAATTAGAAAATTAATTACATTTGTAAATTTAGATAACTTACCAATTTTATTCAGTTTGGCAATGGAAGAACAGCATGATGTATGCTCATCATCTTTAAATTGTAATTCTAAAACCGAAACACGGTCCATGAAGTATGACTTGTAGCCTCTTTACCACACCAACATTGCACCATTGGAGGAGGTAATAACTTGTTTTGCTCGATTATGGTTTCAGATGGTTGATTGTGTAAAATTGTGTGCAGGTCTGTTATAAAAGGAGAAAGATGATGAGGGACATGAATGGACAAATTTACCCCTAGATGTATTGAAGCTAACTGAGATTTTAAACCAGTTTGTTATAAAGGACACAATATGCAATAAATAAAGAGATTTTGGACATAAAATATAAAAAAAATAAAATAAATGATACGTTTCATAATTTTAATGATACATTAAGGACACAAAGTATAATTTTGTTTATAGCTTTTTATGTTGTAAATAAAGGTTATTTATAGGTTAAATAACATGTATATTTTAATTAACAATTTTTTATTGGAAATATAAATGTTATAGCAAATTTCTATATGAATTAATTTAAAATTTTGATATTAATGCTTAGGCCAGTGAGTGTTGATGAGACCCATCATCCATGATGGTCCTGCACTTCATATGCCACATCAGCGTGGCCTAAGAACATCATGGTGATGATGTTCCAAGGGTGTGGAGAGGAGTATCATCACCCTTTTCTTTTTCTGTTTTTTTTTGTTTGTTTAGTTAATTTATATTATAATATTAATATTAAAAAGGTAAAATTACATTAATAAACCTAAAATTACAAATAAAAAAACACTTAAATAAAACTGAAAAAAATGAACACTTAAATAAAACTAAAAAAAACAAACACTTAAATTAAAAAAAATACTAATTATATTTTTTGGCGATATTTTCCTTCATTTTAAGCAAGACGGGACGGTCTTCTTTGGGTTTGATTTGGGTTGTTTTGGTAGGGATCCATGATTGATATAAAATATAAAGATTGTATAAAAAATTAGAAGATTATAGAAAGATTGTAGAAGAGATGGTGGAAAAATGATGTAAATTGGTTGTGTATTTATAATAATAATAAAAAAAACCTTTATTTTAAACGGTCAAAAAGACCGTTCCCAACGGTCAAATAACGTTCACCTCATTCAATTCTCGGCCCGTCAAGCCCGGCAAGTTGGTGATGGGCATGCTGTTGCCGGCCCAAGGAAGCGGTGTTTGCCGGTCCGGCATCACATTGCCGTGCCTTTGCCGGCACCGCACCCACTAGCCTTATTCTAAAACCAACACATAATACAATAGTCGACACAGATTGTATCAAATATAAAATAAAGAGAGACGGGTTTCTAAACCCTAAAAATCATAAGATAATTATGTGAGAGGAGACAATCTTTTCTTTTGTTGATTGCTAGTTCTTTGTAGACTGAGAGCAATGATTAAATACTCTTTAGTCTTTACCTCCTGATTCATTAACTTTGGACGGCATTTAGGCTAGGCTTACAAGCCCAACATGACCCAACAATAAGGCCCAAAACAAAGCATTCATATTTGTGTTGTAGCCCGACATGCAAGAAAGAAATAAATAAATGGATTAGCAAATTGTAAATTGTAAAATAAACCTAACAATGATGGATATAAACATATAAATTTTAACAACGTGTCATCCAAACTTTTTTTTATTTAATGACTAGCTGATTACCCCGGGAAGGTCCCGGGGTTGAAAAATTCAATATGATTTAATAAAAAATGATAAAAGAAAAAAACTCAAATCACGAAAAGAGTAAATAACTTAAACATAATCAATCTTAGTTAAAAAAACATTTATTTAAAAAGTTAAAAAAAATAAAAAGCATAAACCATATTAAGCATAATACAGTATTAAAAGAATAACATTCAACATATAATTATCTTCACATAATTTAAAATATGTTACAATTTGACTTTGACTTATATAGATGTAGAATTCATGATGGGGGTTGAAAAATATAACTATTGTAATTAAAAAAATAAAAAAATAACCTTGTTATAAGGTGACATCATGTGTTGCAGTGTTGCACGATTCTTTCTCCTAGCTTTTCTTGATGAAGTATACCTATCCATCTTTAGAAAAGTAAAATTCCAATGGTAGCATGGCGATTGGGCTGAATTTCAACATCGTAGATAAGAACCTGGTTTAAAAGAACAAACATTATTAATGAATAACCTGAACACTTTGTGTTTTTTTTTCTGTATGAACATAACCCCACAAAAAATAGTCATTTTTTTCTCCGTTTTTTTATATAGCACTATGGCACTCGTTGGAAAGATAATAAAACGCTCGTTAATTTGGTGTAATTTTTTTGTTTAAAAAATCTCGAATATAAAAGATATTAACGTTTAAAAATTATGGGAGGAACATAAGAGAGAAAAATTTAAATTTGTTTTTAAATTCTTTTTTCCTAAAATAACTCAATTTAATTTTAGTAATTGAGAATTGAGAGATAGAGAGATAAATTTAGGGTTTTATGTTTATCTTTTTTTTTTAATTAAAAAAGGAAATAATTCAAAAACACTAAAATCTTTCAATTATGATGCCACGTGGCAGTTTCATGGAGAGGTTGAAGGCACCATTGCACGCCACGTCAGCAATGTTCAATTCTTTTATATATATTAATAGATGTTTTGTATTACTACGTACATATGGGTTTAATCTAATAATATATTATTCGCAAAGTATGTGAAGATGAGAATCACGAACTTCTCTTTTATTATTATACTAGTATGAATGCCCGCGCGTTGCAGCGGGTGCATCTGTTTTGCCCCTCGTGCATCGTGTTTGTTGGCTATTCGTTATAATGAAGTAGAAAACAATGATGTATAAAATATATGTTATTGAAAACTGAAACTCATAAGTATATCTTCTGAAAATTTTAGATGGGTACATTGTTCCTTACTATTCCTTGCAACACCCTTAGATTGGCCCACGTCCTTCGGTGGGACCCTTTTGATGTATCTCGAAGGCAGATAAGTATGACATCGTAGAGCGGTGCTTAGCGTAGTGAAGTGGCGTTGTATCTCTTAATGACCATAATATTGTAGTGGAAGAGATGTAATTACTAAAATGCAGTTTGTTGTGTGCAACATATTTCTATTATTTTAGGGCACCCGCGAGATGCAGCAGAGTCAATGATTTGCGTAGATACTCTCGTTTTATGTTAGTTTGGCAAACGCCGTAACAAATATATTGGACCAAATAAATTAGTAATCAATATAGTTAAAACTACCAAATCGTTTGATAAGAACTTGTCTTCTTTTGGATATGTAAACAATTGATGATTTCGTAAGATCAACAACTTAAATTCTATTCCTAGAAGCTTATAGTAGCAGAAAAAACAAAAAACCATCGAGGAAGACGATGACATTGCTCATGAAGTATCTCTACCATATCTGCTTGTATAAACGTCAAGCCTACATATATCGCTCACTTTAATGGGTTGAAACGTGTCATGAGCTGGGTGTGTTGGCAAACTTCAAGCCTACATATTCATTTATGTGCAGAAGTGTCACATCATACCATCCTGCAACCACATAAATTTAAAAAGAAGATATAAATAAATAATTTATGATGTAATTTATTTACTATAAACATTGAAAGACATGTAAGTTATGTATGTAAAGAGTCACCACATTATTTATATACCAAATACATGACCACTATTTATAAGACTTGACATGAAGATGCATGGTTGACAATATCAAGTTAAATAGGAAGAACATCGACCTCTTGGAGGAGAAACAACTCAACTTGCATAAATTGATGATCACATTAAATATTATTGAATCTCCGTGCGGAAACAAACAATGAAGCGACGATGTACCAAATTTTGTGTGGAGCTGGAAACCCTTCAAATGCCATCTTAAACTTGATGTTAAATTACCACTTTATCTATCTAGTTTAATGTTATATAATGGCACCATAAAGGACTTAATTAAGAGCATGGTTTTATTGAAATTGAATTGGTGTCATGAAAGGAGGTTACATGTTGAGTGTGATATAAAGTGTGGATTACACACATATACAATGAGCATTATATCTTGTACACAAGGAGCATAAAGGGAAGAAAATTACCAAAGATTAGACATTTGTGAAGACACCCTTAAACTCCCATCTTAAAACTTTGATAAAATTACCTTATTAGACACATTTGGTCCTTAATAAGGTAATAGAGAAATAGAGGCATATAGATATTTGCCAAAGAAAAGATAGAATTCATGATGATAGAAAAGTACTAAAGAGTTAAGAATCAAAATCAAGGGAATAAAAACATAAAGAGATAGCACGTATTGAGTCTTATAAACAACATGTAGCAAAATGCTTGATACGTAAAAAAATTGGTACTTCAAACAAAAATCACCTCTGCTTTTGAAAATCTTTATAAGAGTATAAGGAGATGATGAGACCTTTCGCGTTATCCCGGTGATCTCGAATCCATCTTTTGCCATTTAGAGACAATATTAATCCCACCTGTCAATTATCATCAATCACCATAAATCCACGAGCTCATTTTTTTCCATTAACACAGTTTAATGGTTAAAAAAACTATTTGACCAACTAAATCAAGATTACTAAAAAAAATACTAATTAACATCACAATGTTTGCGTATCAAGTTTCAGTGGAAATAATGTTTGCGTATCAAGCTTCGATGAAATGCCATAGAGAAAAAAAAAAGAAACCAGAAAATAAAATGAAAGATATGGAAAGAAAATAATATTTGCGTATCAAGCTTCTAGAAATGTCACAGAGAAAAAAAAAAGAAAATGATAAATAAAATGAAAGACACGATAAGGAACCTGTGATAATAGAGGGTTTTGAGGCCGGGAACCAAAGAATTGCGTTTGGTGATTTATGTGATGATTGTTGTTGTTGTTGTTAACCCCATATAGATAATATAAGAAAAAGGTGTTACTAATGAATTGATGATAATGATGATGAAAGGTTGATGATTATGAGTATAAGGAGATGATGAGACCTTTCGCGTTATCCCCGGTGATCTCGAATCCATCTTTTGCCATTTAGAGACAATATTAATTCCACCTGTCAATTATCATCAATCACCGTAAATCCACGAACTCATTTTTTTCCATTAACACAATTTCATGGTTAAAAAAACTATTTGATCAACTAAATCAAGATTCCTAAAAAAAATACTAATTAACATCACAATGTTTGCGTATCAAGCTTCAATGAAATGCCATGGAGAAAAAAAGTAATAATAATAAATAAAATGAAAGATACGGAAAGGAAATAATGTTTGCGTATCAAGATTTAATGAAATGCCATAGAGAAAAAAAATGATAAATATATAAATTGAAAGATATGGTAAGGAACCTGTGATGATAGAAGGGTTTTGAGGCGAGAAACCAAATAATTGCGTATAGTGATTTATGTGGTGATTCTTGTTGTTATAGATATATAAGAGGAAGGAGTTACTAATGAATTGGTGATAATGATGATGAAAGGTTGATGATTATGAGAGGTTGATGATTATGAGGGGTTGAAAGGTCTCACATTTAAGATGCATCATAGGTTGTATTTTGTGTTCTAAAAGTAGGACATGAGGGTAGAATTGGGATAAGATTCTAGGATGTGAGGTATGAGACCAAGTAAAATTACATTGCTACCCTTCTTAGTGTCTTAATGTTACAAAAAGTTCCAATTATACCCTTGTGATATAAGCTTAATTTACTTGTACATATTGCTATAATAGTTGGATGATGTACAAAATTACTATGTTGTACATCACTCCTCCTTTATAATGTATTATAGATAATCTTTAGTACATGCATGTGATGAAATTCTTATATTCTAAGCATTTGCCTATTATTATGTTCTTCAAGAGGTCAAACATGGATTTTCAAAAAAGAAACACTGTATTGTTACACGTATTATATTATATACATTATATTCTATTCTAATCTTTTGTCTACAGAAGCTTTCTTGTATGTAACTGTAAAACGCATCAGTCTATTTCAGGTGTAAAATTGATATTTCAAATTAGATTTTTCACCCCGGGACGCTCCCGGGATATATTAGTTTAAAAAAAAATTGTGGGTTTGGGTCGGGCCTGGGATTAGATGATACCCGACCTAATTACCCTTTTTTATATTAGAATATGATAACTTATGGCAGAGATTTGTTTATAATAATAATAATAATCATTAATCATATATTGGCAAGTCATTAATTATGTTCTCATATTAGATATTTTATTATGTCATATTAGATATTTCAACACGGGACGCTCTCCAACAGGTAATTGCTATGTTTTCTTTTTCTACCATATTTTGAAATAACTCGAATCTTATTGTATGCAGTTAAAGACCTTTGACTTAATGTATTGGTTCTAAACAATCTTTGTCCCCTTGAAGTGCTTGGGATCTTAATATTCTGTTTTAGGTGTTGATGTTGTAAGGTGAAATTGATCTTTTGGTATATTTTTTTTAAAGGGTCTAATGTAAGTTGATACATAGATGTCATTTTTATAGTTTAGATACTTCTAATTTTATTCACTTTACTTAGGTTTTTCAACCCGGGACGCTCCCGGGGTATAAGCTAGTTGACTATATATTGAAGATGGCGGGCCTTAGAGCTCATAAATAATTAACTATAACAATTTAAAATACAAATGACTGTCTTCGTGGTAGAAAATGGTGACAGATAGAAAGTATGAGAATTCTAGACTTTATCAGTGCCACAAATTGCCACCTCGTTTAATCAGTTTTTCTACGGGTGAAAAATTGGGCTCACCAATGACCAAAGTACGTTTTGGGGGGAAATCGAGTCATCAAAACGTCTATTTTTTTTTAATAAGTTTAAGGATTTTATTTACGTGTGTATTGAAAGGTTTATTATTCTAAAACCAAAACGTAAAGAGACACAGGTTTCTAAACCCTGGAAATCATAAGATAATTATGTGAGAGGAGACAATCTTTTATTTTGTTGATTGCTAGTTCTTTGCAGACTGAGAGCAACGATTAATTACTCTTAGTAGGGATGAGCATACAAGGCCGAATACCGATCTCGTCCCGATCCCAATACCGTACCGAGGGGTTTTGGGATCGGTATTGGTACCCATATTTATGAATTTTCGGTTTCGGTATTATCGGTATCGGTACGGGATCGGTATGATATCGGTTTTTTAAGGCAAAATACCGATACCATACCGGTACCGTACCTTAAAATACCGATACCATACCGATCCCGTACCGATACCGTACCGTACTGTATGTGTTTGGTATTTGTTTTTTGGACTTTTCGGTATCGGTATTGTCAGGATCCGTATCAGTTCGGTACCAATACCGCCCTGAGCTCGTCCCTTCTTTACCTCCAGATTCATTAACTTTGGACGGCATTTAGGCTAGGCTTAAAAGCCCAACATGACCCAACAATAAGGCCCAAAACAAAGCATTCATATTTGTGTTGTAGCCCGACATGCAAGAAAGAAAGAACTAAATGGATTAGCAAATTGTAAATTGTAAAATAAACCTAACAATGATGGATATAAACATATAAATTTTAACAACGTGTCATCCAAACTTTTTTTTATTTAATGATGTTTTGTATTACTACGTACATATGAGTAATATATTATTCTCAAAGTATGTGAAGATGAGAATCACGAACTTCTCTTTTGTTATTATATAATCTTTAGTACATGCATGTGATGAAATTCTTATATTCTAAGCATTTGCCTATTATTATGTTCTTCAAGAGGTCAAACATGGATTTTCAAAAAGATACAATGTATTGTTACACGTATTATATTATATACATTATATTCTATTCTAATCTTTTGTCTACAGAAAGGTACTGTATTGTTTCTCATTTTCTGTATTTTATACAGAAAAAATTGATGGTTTCCTAACATAAATATCCAGTATTAATTTATATTATGATAGCTTTAGACTTGGTAGTATAGACCTTTCTTTAAAAATGCACGTTATGCCACAAGGAGAAATTGGAAAGTTTTTGTCTTGTACGTTATGCCATCAATTTTTTAAAGATCTCAACCTAGGATGCCTAATTAACGAACTTCCCTATACAACCAAACCAACAGCATACCATTATTAATATTATAAATATAAAGTTATGTTGTGTTCATTCAAGCAAAAAGAAAGAATATGAATCCCAATTCGATTTTGAGTGGTGATTTTAGCGAGCAAAAATGGGTGGATCAAATCAGCAAGAACTTCGAAGATGAGGGTGGCGACGACATTAGTGACATTCCAGTTTGTGTGTTCAGTGTCCCGAAAGCAACAAGCCGATTTAAGCCCGAGGCTTATGTACCTCTAGCTATAGCATTGGGACCTTACCACCACTTTGAGACTCATCTCTACCATATGGAGAGGTTTAAAGTGGCTGCGGTTAAAGAAATCTTGACGCTTGATCAAGTCTTATCTTTTGAGTCTTTGGTGATCAACATGCTCAAAGAGAAGGAACCCATTATTCGTGCTTGTTACCACAAGTATATAGATCTTCATGAAGACACATTGGCTTGGATTTTCGCTGTTGATGGCTTGTTCTTGATTGGTCTTTTCACACACTATGCTGACATTTCAACCTTGATGCCTAAAAAGTTGATCAACAATGGTGTACTTTATAGAGATGTTATGGTGCTTGAGAACCAAATTCCATTGTATTTGTTGGATGAAATTTGGAAGGCGCTTCGTCTCTCAACAAATTTTCATGATCAAAATGGGGGTCGCGAGTTAATCTCTATGATGAGAAAGTTCTGTGAGGTATATATATCCATTGTAATTCTCTTTTATTATATTTGGTAGGATCTGTCTGATTAAAAGTGTTGAATCATTAAGAGGGTCTGAATGGTTAAGAGCTTAATAAAACTATTTAGATGTTTTTTTAGTTGAAACAAACACTCTTAATGCTAAATGATTAAGAGCTGAATGATAGATTTATTAAGAGGCTAACAAACAACTCCTAAGTTTTCTATGTAATTAATTATCCGCAATGTATCCTATATATATAAGATTAATAATACATAATATCTTATATAGTTTCCATTATTTTACAGGTACACTCTCCTCTCAAATTAGCTAAAGATTTCAATTATGATGTTAAGATGGGATGTCTGCATTTGATTGATCTTATGTACCATTCGATTGTCAACAATCCAAAGACCTCTCAAGCTCCTCAGGTAGCAGTATTGCGAAAGAACAATGATGATGATGTAGAAACGATTGCGAAAGAAGATATTCTAACAGAAAACTTAGAAGAGATCATGGAAATGGGATTACGCCTTGGAATGAAAGAAAAAGCTGATCGTCCGATTAAGATCATAAAGAACATCCCATGGGAGAAAATATCGAATTTGCTTGGTCTAAAAATAAGGACACAAGATAAAGAAGAAGAAGATGATATACCAATCGTTGAAGAAATTGAAATCCCCTCGGTGTCATCTCTTAGCAAACATGCCCAAATCAATTTTGTTCACACGAATGGGGGGATAAGCGACGTTAAGTTTGATGAAAACAAAGCGACTCTATATCTTCCAGTAATTACTCTTGATGAATACTCTGAAGTCATGTTGAGAAATCTACTGGCTTATGAAGTGGCAACCTCTAGCTCAACAGCCGAACTTGCACAATATGTCGACTTGATGAGTGGCATTATAGACACGGAGGCAGATGTCATGTTACTCAGAGATAAAGGCGTAATTAAAGGAAACTTGAACGACAAAGACATTGCGGATCTCTTCAATGGGATGAATAAGAGCAACTTTAACATGAGTAGCAACAAGACAATTGAACATCTCAATGAGTATTACAACAATAGACCACTGATCAAGACCTGGAGGTGTGTCAAGAAAGATCTGATTTGCTCGAAGAAGATTGCAACTGTTGTTTTGGCAATTTTTGCAAGCTTGCTCATGATTCTATACTCATTCTGTGAAGTCTATGGATGTTCAAGGCTCTCTATGAAGAAGTAAAGGGTAAGAACCACATGTCATAATTAATTCTTAGATGTACATATTGTTTAATTAAGTTTGTTATATATCATTCCTCTAGTGCAATAAGAAGTTGATGTGTTTAAACAATATTCAAAAGATTATTGGTGTAGATATACACATATATGTGTGATGTGAGTATTTGATGTTAAAACATTATTTAATATAAGAAGTTGATGTAATGATGTCTAATGTGTATACTCGATATCTATATGAATGTGGTTGGTATAATCAAATTGTTATCGTGACCACTGATATGTTGAAGAATTATAAACTAAACTTTAGTTCTTATTGTAAATATATGTATATATGTATGTGTATTGACCTATGTAAATGTTTGTAAATAATTAGGATCTTAGTATGCTAGTTATGTAAGATTATTACTCAAACAATTCAGCTGCAAAGGAAGGAACCATTTGGATCAGATGTGTAGTCACAAGACATAAAGACAAGAGGCGCGGCTCATGGTTGAAAAACACTGAAAAGACCGTACTGCCTTTGACAGCTATCAACGGTAATTTGGCGGGAAAATAAGGAGGCACCGGTTGCTTTATAACTGTCGAAGAACATGTCTGTTAGATTTGTATATATAGAACATAAATGTACATTGTAAAATTACCAGGATAGTTCACAAAGACTCAATCCATTTGTTGTTTGAAAACTGCAAGTTCTATCCATTCTTTTATGTTCTAAACCGAAACATACATCATCAATATTCAAATCCTATTCTAAGTTATTCGAATCTGCTTCATTGTTCATTTGTTTTATGTTGAGAATTGCTGCACATCATATTGTTTGTCCAACAAATCTGGTATCAGAGCCATCACACACTGATCATTCGATTCTCAAACTTAATTACCAAATATTCTTTCAGTCGAACATCATGTCACTTTCTGGAACTTGAAAAGTTTCTAAATCTGGATTTTCTGATTCACATATCATTGAAAGAAGAAGAACAATACAAGAACAAAGAAGAAGAAGGAACATGAGAAGTATTGATAGGCGTAAATGTTTCTATTGCAAGAAACCGGGACATCTCATAGGGATGTGTAGCATTCGTGAGAGGGATGAAACTTCACAACTTATTAAAGATGCAATTGAAACAGGAATCTTGTATTATCTAGAAACAAATCAAGAAGAAGGGGAAACTTTCATTGTTAAAGGAACCGAACTCGGTTCTTGGAACAATGTTTGGTATGTAAGCACTAAACGTCAAAATCATATTTGTGGGAACTTAGATTACTTTCTGAAAATTAAGAGATCTTTTGGGGTAGAATCTGGATACAAGAAAGAATTTATGTTTATAAGGGGAATAGGAGTAATCGGATTTAATGTATATGGTCATCAATTGTTTATACATAATGTTTTTTATTCACCGGATATTGATGACAACATATTAAGTCTATATCAATTAAAGTTGCAAGGATATGCGATTAAATTGGATGGACATTAATTGTTGTACAAGACAAAACATGTTCAAAGTAGAAGGTATGATGGATAGGAGTTTGACGGAAAATTGTGATTCAAAGAAGGAATTGTTGGGTGAATTGGGTAGTGAAACAATGTTTGAAGAAAAGGAAGGAAGAATATCTAAATAAATATTTCGAAAGTTTATCACTTGATAGTGATGAAAAAAGGAAAAGAAATAAAATAAAGAATTGAAAATATTAAGTTTCACTATCTTGAAGATTGTATGGAGTTTATGGGAATGATTGATGAAATGGAATATCCTTGGGCTTATAGAAATGAAATGAAGGATCCATTTCTTAGGATGGTATCTTGGTTTGTAAATTTCTTCTTACAATTACCAAGTAGGCCGATTCCTCATAAGAAGATTAGAGGGATTCAAGTTGAATTGTATGATCTTTATCTAGTTGTTAAAAAAGAAGGTGGGCATAGGAGGGTAACAGAATACAATTTATGGACTTTGATTGCAAAAGAACTTGAATTAGGGTATGAAGATAAGTATCACATAAGGATTCTTTATGCTATCTTTCTTGATGTTCATGAATGGCAATATAAAGTCACAAAAGTTGCAAAAGAGGCTACACAAAAGGGTATGATAAATCAAGAAGGAAGCAGCCAAATTGGATGGGAAAGAGATGGAAAATCAATGGAAAACAACAAGGCTAAAGATATATTGGTACTCTACAAGAATGCACAATTGTTTGAAGATGATTATGCACTCTTTATGGGTGGAGATTGGAATGTGGCAAAGCGACTAATCAAGAAAAGAAAATATGATTTAGCAAGGTGGCCGAAGCACTCGATGAAGCATACAAGACTCTACCGAAGAACAAAATGTCAAGTTTAGTTTAAGGGAGGGTGTTGAATTATAAACTAAACTTTAGTTCTTATTGTAAATCTATATCTATATCTATATATATAATAAACCAAAACATTTTTAATGACATGTCATAATATTATGCAATCTCTCTTTTGAGAGATGCCACATATGATGTGATGTGGCAACTCTAGACCAATTAAAAAAAGGAATAAATATGGTTTAAATATGATTTAACATAATCTATTAAATAACTAATCTACTAAATGTAAATATTAAAACTTTATTATTTTCTCTCTCATGTTTCCTCTCATAAATTTTAAATGTTAATATCTTTTATAAACGAGATTTTTTAAAGAAAAAAATTACACCAAATTAACGAGCGTTTTATTATCTTTCCAACGAGTACGGAGTACCATAGTGCTATATAAAAAACGGAGAAAAAAAAACCGACTATTTTTTGTAACCCGACAGGTATTGTGTCAGGTTTGGAATTAGTTTAAAAAAAATTGTGGGTTTGGGTCGGGCCTGGGATTAGGTGATACCCAACCCAATTACCTTTTTTTTATATTAGAATATGATAACTTATGGCAGAGATTTGTTTAAAATAATAATAATAATAATAATAATAATAATAATAATAATATTCATTAATCATATATTGGCAGATGCCATTTTTATAGTTTAGATACTTCTAATTTTATTCACTTTACTTAGATTTCTCAACCCAGGACGCTTCCGGGGTATAAACTAGTATATGTATATATGTATGTGTATTGACCTGTGTAAATGTTTGTAAATAAATAGGATCTTAGTATGCTAGTTATGCAAGATTATTACTCAAACAATTCGGCTGCAAAGGAAGGAACCATTCGGATAAGATGTGCAGTCACAAGACATAAAGAAAAGAGGCACGACTCATGGCTGAAAAACACTGAAAAGTCCTTACTGCCCTTGACAGTTATCAACGGTTATTTGGTGGGAAAATAAGGAGGCACCGGTTGTTTTATAACCGTCGAAGAACATGTCTGTTAGATTTGTATATATAGAACATAAATGTACATTGTAAAATTACCAAGATTGTTCACAAAGAATCAATCCATTTGTTGTTCGAAAACTACAAGTTCTGTCCATTCTTTTCTGTTAAAACCAAAACATACATCATCAATATTCAAAACCAATTCTAAGTTATTCGAATCTGGTTCATTTTTCTTTTGTTTTCTGTTGAGAATTACTATACATCAGATTGTTTGTCCAACATGATACTCGAGTTTGATCGGCACATGCTTTTGTTTGATGGAGTTATTCGAATCTGGTTCATTTTTCTTTTGTTTTCCGTCACTGAAAATTTTAAAACACTACTTGGGCTCTTGGCGAGATATAAAACCGGGTCTTAACCATAGTATAAACAAACCTAACTTTGAAATTTGGGCGCTTTAAAC
The DNA here is from genome assembly GCA_028751855.1 of Ambrosia trifida. NCBI lineage: Eukaryota > Viridiplantae > Streptophyta > Magnoliopsida > Asterales > Asteraceae > Ambrosia > Ambrosia trifida. The sequence goes on along the minus strand of CM054123.1, from coordinate 73,061,172 downwards.
AGGTTAGATACAAGTATTTAAAACAAAGTGAACCATTAATTTGGGTTTTTAAATGGTTTAAATTTCTAGTATTAAAACTAACCGGGTCAAGTTAAAAGTATGTACAAGTGTGTGTGAGATAATATAAAATCTACTTGTACAAAAACCTTATTCTATATAATATAAAAAATAAAAATCTTCAGGAGGATTGGCCTAGGAGCCATCAACCACCTGACCTGCCCTCATGGCCGCCTATGATATATATGCACATGATATATATGAAGATCTCGAAAGTCAAATATTTTTCAAGAAGATGACTACGAGGAATGTTTTCTGAACATTTCATTTGTATAAAATAATATACATTAGCAAAGTGACTTTAACACATGTCTTTAACATCTAAATAACTTGTTATGTTCTATTATGACTCTATGTAATATAACTCGACTTATTAACATACAGTGCAGACCCAAAATTTATTTTTTTAGGGCGATCCGGGCTTTAATTGAAATTTAAAGGGGACGATCTGGAATTATGGCTACAAATTACACTAAATAATTTTTAAAAGAGGCCACCCCTACACACTACATGTAGGTCCGCTCCTTCTAACGCAAGACAAGACCCATAACGCCTATGAGTTTGCTATCCATCATACACGTGCCTTTAACAATAAAATGGCCTCCTATAATCTAATGTGACTTTCTCTAACCTAAACCAACTTGCTAAGAGCATCTCGAATGCGGAACCCCAATCGCACCGAAACTCCAAATTCAAAACCGAATGGGATGGTGTCGTTGGAGGAGGTGAGGTGGACTTGTTCGGTCCATACCAGCAGACGTTAACCGGACCAATGTGTGGTCTCCCCACATACACAAACATTTTTTTTTTTTTTATAGAAAAGTGGGGTGTGAAGTGGAGGTTTGAATTGAATTATCATTGGAGGAAGAAGATAGTTTTTTAATGTATAAGTCTGGAATATTGTGACATGCTGAGGCGACGAGTCTGGAAATCACACCCACCTTAGCGTTGGAGATGTTCTAACACATGAAAAGTCCTGTCAATGTATTATTCGTCATAAATATGCCTTTAACATCAATATGAGTTGGTAATTAGCTAAGAGGGTGTTTGGGATTGAGTTTGGAAACGCAAAAGTGCTTTTGGTCAAAAGTGCTTATTGGCTTATGACTTTTGAAGAAACAATAGGTACACCGGAGATTAGGACTAATCACCGGGGGGTTTATACCTACGTAACTACAAGGTTAATCCTTTACCCAAACCGTGATGGCAACCCTTGTGAATGTTTAGTGTGTGTGTGTGTGTGTTGGAAGTGTGTGAGAACACAAGAGTTAAGTGGTTCGGTCTTTAATGACCTACGTCCACTGTAAGCACACCGGAATGTTATTAAGAATGAGAGATTACAAGGATAGTATGTAGTGGTTATGGCTATTTCTGAATGAATCTACAAGGATTGCATCTAATCCTATTTATAGGCACCGAAGTGGGCTACGTGGAGAGGCCCACAGGTGACACCATTGGCCTGGGCCCAACCGAGGCCCAAGTCCATGGTCCTTCTGAAAATGGCGGGAAAAGGCAGGTTACTATTGATGACGTCATGCTATAGTGTGGTCGCTGTTGTAGCTGGACACGTGGCGGATTTCTGGTGGTGCATAGTAACGTCGTACTTGCTACAGTGTTCAGGCTATCTCTGCTGTCTGATGTGACGTCTGACAGTTGGCGAGGTAATGCCTGCTGGTCATTGTTCACGACAGCATGCACAGTGCAACCGTTCACCTTTTGTACTATCTGCCACATGTCCTTCTCCTGCTGGTGTGTACTCTGACATGGATCTTTATGAATCTTCCTTCTGTCGTTCTTTGTACTTCGTATGAAAAGTGCTAAGGGAAGATTCCGTGCGTGGTTGTACGCGCGTATCAGGTATTGTTTGCTGCTTATCATCTGTCTTGGCGCGCGGGACATGTTGATTGCTTGTCCCTGCGCGGGTGCGTTCCTGCGCCGTGATCTGGCGTAGGGTTGTTGTTTCACGGGGATAGGGACGCCTTTCAGATTAGGCTCCCTATCCCTTCAAGTCCCCCTAGTCTAGGACTTCTCCTGCTCGCTGATGAGGAGGTGGAGTGCTAGACTCAAAATATGTTAGTCGCGGATGAAAGCTCATCTGCTTGTGTTGTAGAAGCTCTTGGAAGTGTTCTTACGCGGATTCTTGAAAAGTTCGGCGGGGAACGTCTTTTCCAGTTTTACGTCAAAGTTGTGCCGATGAGGACGTGCTCCGCCTTACCCTTGCAGGCGTTGGGCGGGGAACGTCTTTTGCAAACTTACGTCAAGTTTCCGCCGTGAAGGGCGTTCTCCGCCTTAATTTTGCAGGAGTTGGGCGGGGAACGTCTTTTGCAAACTTACGTCAAGTTTACGCCATGAAGGACGTTCTCCGCCTTGACTTTGCAGAAGTTGGGTGGGGAACGTCTTTTGCAGACTTTACGTCAACCTTCCGCCAAGGAGTTAAATGTTGTTGGAGTGATTTAATGCGGGTCTGGAGTTTGTGATAAATTCTAAATCATTGACATTCAATTTGTCTCTCATAAATTGGAGTGAATGCGCCTGGAATTCGAATGATCGGTTACTTCTGATGGAAGTTTAATGGTTGCTGACGTGTTCAGTGACTGTCTGGTTGTGCAGACTGAGGCACGTCACGTCGTGGTTGCAGTTACCAACCTCTCGTCTGTGTCAGGAGCGTGGGACGTCACGCGTCTGACGTTTTGTCTTCGTGGTTAAGATTGTGCCACGTGTCAGTGGGCACGTGCTTTCTGTCAGGCGCGTGGGTTATCACGCGCTCACTTTACTGATATCGTGAGATCTTTCGACACGTGTCGATCATCCGGCGTGTGTGTAGCATATAACTGTCACACACTACCATCCGAGCCGTCCGTTTGTGTTATTGACACGTGTCGTCATCTGGTGCTTGGAATTTGAAAAGGTGTGACGGTTAGCGCTTCCCTGGTGGGTCCCACTGTCATTAATGCGATGAGTATATAAACCTCATCAGGGTTCATCTGAACGGTTACTCTCTCATAATTTTCTTCTTCCTTTCCTTGCTTTCAGTTTCCTCTCAAACTTCCGGCCAACTTCCTTTGAAGTTTCCGTTAAATCTTCAAAGATCTTTCTGATCTTGAAGATTCATTGTTGAAACTTCAGGTTTCTTTGTTTCTGCTTCCTTTCGTTCCTTCCTTTTCACTTGTTAATTTTTGAAACCATTTTTCTTTCAACTTCCGTTGAAGATTCCGGTGAATCTTCATATTTTCCGGCACATTTTCCAGATTTCTTGAGTTTTCTTGTTGTCATGTCTGAAGTTCCGGTGAGTCCGTCGCCATCCACCGAGGATGTTAGGGTGGAGCCAGCTGTGGAGGAGGTGGTGGAGGAAGAGGTTCTTGTCGAACATGGCAAGATAAAGGAGAGGAAACTGATGTCCAACACCTATTGTGTTTGGAGTCAGGAGGCCTTCAACCGGTTCTGTATTATGTATGGGATTCTGCCGGAGTGGGAGCCCACCCTTCCATCTCCGACCAGCACTGTTCTCTCTGCCGGTAGCGGTCAGTTGGCATTGTACGAGGCCCACTTTGCGAAGTGTGGGTTCCGCCTGCCCTGTACCCGCTTCCAGGTTGATACCATGGTGGCTTATGGCGTTGGGCCTACACAACTAACCGCCTTCGGGCTTCTGAGGTTAGTTCATTTTGAAGCTTCATGCCGCGCCCTAGACATTGAGCCTACCGTTGAACGGTTCAATGTCTTCTACTTTATGGCGCGAGACGAGATGTGGTTCTCGTTCAAGCCACGCCCAAAGGTGCCGCCCATGGCCACTCACACTCCTAAGTCCTTGCATTGGGCGAAGGAGAAGTTTTTCTTTGTTAAGAGGGGTGTGATCCCCATCAGTCTCCCCTGGAAGGTTATAGGGGATGGGCAGCGTGTAGCGGACATTGCTGTGCCCAAGGATTTCAAGAAGCAGGCTTGGTTCCTTACCCTCACCTCCAATGCCACCAAGCTGGAATTCAACAATTTGACAGAGGGCATCTTTTTCCTTCTTGGAATGAGCCGCCTTGGCATCCGCGCAGGCAAAGAGCCTTACATTGCGGAGGAGGGTATGTACTTATTTTTCCCTTTTGTGTTTTCTGCGCCGTTTCCCTTATTGTTTATTTTTGTAGGTGTGGACAAGTTCCAATTTTATGCTGCCCGCAAAGAGAAGGGTATCAAGTGGAGACCTTTGGTGGAGGGTCAGACTTCTTGCATAGATGCGTTTGCTGACCGCTTCTACTATCCTGACCTCACCACCGCGCCCAAGCCTTATTATACAACCGGTGAGTCTTCGGATCCCTTCGGCACTAGCATTTTTGGAGATGATTCTACTGAGTTTTCAGTAGAGATCGTTCCGCCGGTGAGCTCGTCCGCGGGGCGTGGACGTTGGAAACACGCGCCGCGGAGGCATGGGTATCGAGCAAAGGTTGCTCTTTCTGACTCGGGTTCTTCCGTTTCAGCAGGAGAGGTTGTAAAGGGGCGCCGACGGCGGAAGGATGGGCCGCCCTCGGAAGATGAAGAGGAAGCTGAGTCCTCTCAGCTTGAGAGGAGGAAGAGGGCTCGTCCTGATAGCGCTGCGGCCAGCAGTGCTGCTACTGCGAAGGGTGTGTCTCCTGCCCCGGCTGGTGGGGGCGAGAGTGAGGGTGCCACTCAAATCTCTGAGTCAGTGGCGGCTTCAGAGACTGCTGCTGAGGGCGCTGGCAAGCAGAAAGTCAGCTTTGCTGGGGAGCCAGGAGGGAGCACCCCTGTTTTTTCTGTAGGGATCAGCGCTGCCCCGACTAGACAGCCTCTCTTCCAGAAGCTGATAAAGAAGAAGGCGCCTGGTAAGCAATGCTTATTTTCCTTTGGAATTTTTAACTTTGAATTTGTCTCTTAATATTCTGTTTTGCTTTGATAGTGTCGCCCAAGATAACTCCTACTCCTCCTCCTCCTGCGTCTCCATCCGCGGAGGCAACTCAGGTAGAGGAGGAGAGGCTGTGGAGAGAACAGGAGGTGGCTTGAGAGCAGGCGGAAGCCGATGAAGCCTTGCAAAAGGCTGAGGCCGAACGGGCCGCCGCCGCTGCAAGGAAACAGGCGGAGGCTGATGAAGCCCTTCGGAGGGCTGAGGCCGCGAAGACAGCTGCTTCCAATGAAGCCAAACGAAAGGCTGAGGCAGAGAAGAAGGCGGAAGCTGATCGCCTTCGCCTCCAAGAACAGCAATTCTTGGAGGAGCGAGCCCGGTTGGCGAAGGAGCGCGAGGCAAAGGAGCGCGCTGATGTTGAGGGCCGGGAAGTGGCCCATGAAGGAGACGGTTTTGAGAGGGCCCTGTTCGAGCAGGGTGCTTCTGGGGCTGGTGGCTCGCGCCAGGATCGGCGCGAGTCCTCAATGGTTGGGGAACTGTTAGGAGCCTATGATGGCTCCTGTTGGTCTGGTGGTGACGCCATTTGGCGCCCTCGCTGGGCAATCAGGGAGAATACATTATTCTCTAACTCCCTGGCTGCCGAGGAGTTTGTCAGCGAGGTGGTGCCTCCCTACGAGCGCACTCACCAAGACATGTTGAGTCGTCAGGACCTTATTGCTGCCCTGTGCGTTAATCAGGCGACTCAACTGTCTATGATGGACTCGCTGCGCCGCCGTGATTCGGCGGTGTGGCGAGATATTGAGAGGGTGGAGGCGGAGAAGGCAGGCCTTGCGGAGAAGGAGGTTGCCTTCAAGGCAGAAATTGCCAAGTACCGCCGTCGTGCCCATGATGCGGAGGCGAAAGTCTCCAAGCTTGAGGAGGAGGCTGCTGTTGCAAAGCGCCGTTGGGCAGAGTCCTGGAAGAAGGCCAACCTTGAGACAATGAAGGTCAAGGACACTCTGGCTGAGGTGCAGGAGGAGAGGCGGACGGCGGTCCGCAAGCTGGAGGAGAAGAGCAAGGCCCTTACTGAGAGGACCGCTAAATACGTGGAGATGCGTAAGGAGCTGGAGTCTAAGGACTCGGCCCTTGTTGCAGCCACAGAGCGCGTCTCTTTCTTGGAGCAGGAGAAGGTCCGGATCCTTGGTGCAAAGGAGGATCTGGAGCGGGATCTGGATTCTTCTGACCAGGCTCGCCTTGAGGCTGTCAAGGAGTGTGAGGCGGCCAAGCTCTTGTTAGAGGAGGCGGTCTCCGCCCAGACCCAGATGCAAAATTCCATCAACTGGTTGATGACAGATGGAATGAATGGGGTGAGTTCTCGCGCTTTCCTTATTTTTGATGTTTGTCTTTCCAGCCAATATGCTAACTTTTGTTTTGTTTGTAGGTCTTTAAAAGATTTTGGCAGGGGCCCAAGTTGGGCGATCAGGTTGCTTCCATTGCTGCCGCCGCAGAAGCTTTTGGATATGGCGAGGGCTATGCAGATGGTTTCCTGAGTGCCCAGGGTGATGGGCGGCTTGAGGATGCCGAGCATTATGGCAAGCCGCTGAAAGAGGAATATGAGGCGGAGCTGGCCAAGTTTGAAGAGATCGACTTTCCTATCCTTCAAGTCATTGCTGAATGCAACGACAACGCGGATCCCCTTGCTGCCTTGAAATACTTTATCGACAAATCTGATGAGTTGGCAAGGGCTTCTGGCGGAGGAACCTCCGGGGCGGGTGGTAGATAGGCGTTAATTTTGTTATTTGTAATCGTTTATGTAAATACAAAAGGGTTTTTAAGTCCCTTTCTTTAATGAAATTTCAGTTTGTTATATCGTGTTGTCTCGTTCCTAACTTACTTATTTAACCAAGTCGTCACCCGGTGTGTAAGTAGAAGTTAGGGCGCGCGCTCGGCTAGACAGTCCGGCGTTTAAGTGTTAACACTTTTTTGCCTTGAAGACTGTAGCGGAGGTCGACTTGTGCCATTGAGTCCGACTTAGGCGTATGATAGCCTTGCCTGGAAGACCTTTCACCGCGTTTCATGCTGCGCGCTGTTCTCTTGTCCGAGTTGCAACGACTCTAGAAGACAAGAGTTTATGCGCGTGCCGTTGTTATGCGGGGTTATAGGTCCGGCAAGTAAATCCGTCTTGAAGACCATGCGCTGTGTAAGGAGTGTAAGCCCGACGTGCACGCGGCGCGTCTTGAAGGCACACCTTGCTTTATTAGCTAGCGGCTTTGGTCCGACGTGATTTTGCCTAAGGCTTGAAGACTTTGGCGCGGAAAATACAAGTAGAAACACAGATATAGGAAACGTTTTCATTGATAGTGTGGCATGTGTAGCCATGTTACATGATTACAAATAACAACGCCGCAGCTGTGCAGCGTTCCATGATCGCGGGATAGGAGTGCCATCTAACCTTTCTAGCGCGTAGGCGCCTTTGCCTAACACTTCTTGTATCTTGTAAGGACCTTCCCAAGTTGGGGCGAGTTTCCCCGGCTTTTCAGCGTTGGAAGCTTCGTTGTTGCGGAAGACATAATCCCCAATCTTGAAGGTCTGTTCTTTGACGCGCTTGTTATAATATTGTTCCAGTTGAGTCTTGTAGCTGGCCTCCTTTACTGCCGCGAGGTCACGGCGCTCTTCTAGTAGATCGAGGTTCATGCGGAGCTCTTTATCGTTATCGGTTGTGTCGGCCATTAATACCCTTGCCGTGGGGCAAGTTATTTCTGCGGGAATTACTGCCTCGGAACCGTATGTTAAGCTGAACGGTGTTTCCCCGTTACTTGTTTTTGTGAGGGTGCGGTAGGCCCACAAAACGTGTGGAAGTTCGTCTACCCACCCTGTCCTTTTGGTTCCCAGCATTGTCTTGATGCCTTCTACAATTGTGCGGTTGGCCCTTTCCACTTGGCCGTTGCCTTGCGGGTGCGCAACGGATGTGAATATTTGTTTGACCCCCATCTGAGCCAACCATTGTTGAAGGGATTGGTCCTCGAATTGTGTTCCGTTGTCGCTGACCAATTGCATCGGTAAGCCGAACCGACAGATGATGAACTCCCAAAGAAATTTCTTGACGTGCGCGCCGTCGATCTTGGCTAGAGGCTTGGCTTCGACCCACTTAGTGAAGTAGTCGATGGCAACAATTAAGTATTTCACATTACCCGGCGCAGTTGGGAATGGCCCCACCAGGTCGATGACCCATTTTTGGAAAGGCCAAGTCGCTGTGACCGGCACCAGGTTGTTCTTGGGGCGCAGGGTATTTGGAGCGTGACGCTGGCAGCTGTCACATTTACGTAATTCGTTGACCGCGTCGACATGCATGCCAGGCCAGTAATACCCTGCGTTCATCAACTTCGCTACCACCATCCTTGGGCCTGCGTGTAGCCTGCAGGTTCCTTCATGTATGTCCTTGAGGAGAAAGGAGGCTTCTGCAGGGTCTACGCAACGCAAAAGCGGCCCTAGGTAAGAACGGCGGTACATGGTGCCGCCTGCCAGTTGATATTGTAAAGCCTTGTTCTTTATCTTCCGAGCTTCTAACTTATCGTCAGGCAAGGTTCCAGAGGATAGAAAGGCTTTGAAAAGGAGTTTTAAAAAAAGTGTTTGGATTAGCTTTTCGGATGAGAAACGTCAAAAAGTCAATAAATTGTTGTTTTTATAAGTGTTTCGCTTAACTTATTGTGAATATTGGTTGTATGGGTGATAGATTTGTAATTTTTTTTTTCAAAAGTCAAAAGCCAAAAGCCAAAAGCCAGGATTTCTAACTTATCAAAAACAGTTTTTCCACCCTTAAAAACCAAAAGTCAAAACAGAAAGTGCTTTTGGGTTACACAAACAGCTTATTGACTTATTGGCTTTTTGGAAAAGCCAATAAGTCAATAAGTTGTTTTGAAACTCAATCCCTTGTGTTAACCTAAACCAACTTACCAACACATATACAAGCTATTAGTTTGGTAGTCATCATATACTTTGTGTTAACCTAAACTAACATGACTTTAATACCAAAATGACTTGTGATGAGTTATTGAAGAAAATGGGCCTTGTCATTTGTTTGTTGTCATAATAAGCCTAGGTTAACATAATGTGTTAACCTAAACTAACATGACTTCAAGCAATGAATTTCCTGTTGCAACATAGTCTTACTAACAAATGACTGATAAGCCTAAGATAAAATCGTATTAATTTTTTTTATCTTTTAGTATCTGCAACATATTACTAAGGGATATATATAGTCTATAATATAGATATATAGATACGTGTTTGTACCTTGCTTATAATCCATTGATGACAAACAATGTTTACGTACTCTCTGTGTTTTGCTATCCATCAGTAATTATCGAGGGACAATTGATGGGTGTTTTTGTATTTCAGTTTTATTTTTTGTGACATTGGTAATTTGTTAATGATGGGCATATCTTGATAGTTATATGTTGTCGGTAACGCTCGTTTTTATAATAGTAGTAATATGACAATTCCCATAAGAATATAAAATTGTATATGAAAACCCACTGTATTAGTTTCCTTCATTTTGTAGATTATCTCCGTGGAATATTTTTCTAAGTTTTAGGATTTCATTTGTCTTATTCTTCTTCTTCCCGTTTTCTTATCCAAACAAATAGACACTTTTGGTTTCCAATTTTCGCACATGTTTTTAGTTAGTAATAAGTAATAACTTAATAATATATATAATTCGAAAATCGATCAAATGTGAAGAAGAAAAATTATGGGACTCTCTTTCTTCTCATTTAATACCTTTCGTACGTGCACTCTACGCCTATATATGTTACTGTTTACTATATATATATATATATGCACATCACGTAATATTTAATTATCTGACTAGCTATTTCCTTAGTTAGAAGAACAAAATGCATGCCATTTGGGTTGGTGGCTTAATGGTAAAAGCAAAGCTTCTAGGAACACTTAAAGAGAGGTTATGTGTTCAAGTATCACAAGAAGTAAAAATTTGCCGTTTAAAAAAAAGAACAAAATGCATGTTAGAAGTTTTTTTTAACAACTTTTTTTTACATTAAAATTTAAAATTACTTAGTTAAAACTAACATTAAAATTAACGTTTAGACTACTCGGAGTGGTGGAGGAAATAGGGGGATGAAGTGTCATGTGGCATTTGTGAGGACCCATGTGGGGGAAAAAAATTATGGGGAGTGGAAGGGGGGAAGAGGAGGGAGGGAAAGAAATAATATTATATTGTGTTAAAGTTAAAAAAAAATCTGGCCAATCAAATGGTGCCACATCACCATCACTCGGACTACTCTAATATATGGATCCCCTGATTGGACTCGAATTACATGCATGTCAGAACTTTTTTTAACAACTTTTTTACACCCAATTACATGTACTTGAACTAGTTGCTTTATTAAAACCGACCTTCAAGTTAATCCTGATCGAAGTGCAAAGGGAACTGAAATATTTATAAGGGAAAATGGCCAAAATAGCCCGTTGACCGTGTATTTTGCACAAATAGCCCTCTCCACCCTCTTTGGAGAGACGGGACACGGCTCCCAACGAGCCTGAACCCTCTTCCGAGAGGCTTCCCATTTCAGCCAACAGAGGACCGCCACGTGTCGTTGTTGATCCCGAGACAGACCTTTCTCTCTCCTGAACCCCCTTTCTCTCTCCTGAACCCCCTTTCTCTCTCCTGAACCCTCTTTCTCTCTCCTGTGACGTCTCGGAAGACGCTTCCGGTGACGTCTCGGAAGACGTCTCCGGTGAAGACGAAGAACAAGAAAAAAACAGTAAACTTCGTCGGAGAAGACGGAGAACTCACCGGAGAAGACGAAGAAACAAGAATCAGTACACCAGCAGGGTCACCGGACCGGTGACCGGAACCGGCGCCGCCGCCCTTCTGTTTCCGGCGAACCACCCTGGTCGGCTTTCCGTTCTGGTTAAAGCGAATCAGATAGTCACCGAGTATGGTGACTGTCACCGGTGACCATCTCAGGCCACTGCCACCTTATCTTTTCCGGTAAGTTACTTCTCCCCGGTTAAGCCCTCTCTTCGTTTATTATAATAATCGGACAGTCACCGGTTTAGGGTGACTGTCGTGCGCCTGCTATAACCCCAAACCATTCTTATGTTCCTGATTTGTATATCGGATAACACAACCCCTTGAACTTGCCCTTCGATTCTCCGGTGAGTTCTCCGTCTTCTCCGACGAAGTTTACTGTTTTTTTCTTGTTCTTCGTCTTCACCGGAGACGTCTTCCGAGACGTCACCGGAGACGTCTTCCGAGACGTCACCGGAAGCGTCTTCCGAGACGTCACAGGAGAGAGAAAGAGGGTTCAGGAGAGAGAAAGGGGGTTCAGGAGAGAGAAAGGGGGTTCAGGAGAGAGAAAGGTCTGTCTCGGGATCAACAACGACATGTGGCGGTCCTCTGTTGGCTGAAATGGGAAGCCTCTCGGAAGAGGGTTCAGGCTTGTTGGGAGCCGTGTCCCGTCTCTCCAAAGAGGGTGGAGAGGGCTATTTGTGCAAAATACACGGTCAACGGGCTATTTTGGTCATTTTCCCTATTTATAATATATAACAAAACTATATATCAAATTGGAAGTTCGCGTCAAATATTTGTAATTCTAATTAAAGGTGAGTAGCATACCAACAATTATTTTGGTTTGTAAACATAGTTTTCATTCTTATTTGATTTGAAATGATGAGTGTAAAGTACAAAAGTGTTAAGTATATATCATCTTCCTGGTTGATATATTTAGTTGTTGTTTTTTCATTTTTTTTGGTGATTGATTGATATTATTTTAATTTTGTACCATAAGCATGTCTATCATGGATTTTACATCATGCTTAATTAATAATATATACTTGTACTTTGACCCAGTAATTAACTATAGTCAATGAACTTACGAATTTTATTTGTATTTTAAAGGAGATACAATATTGAGAAATTAGAAAAAAATAATTCGTAGAGAAAAACGAATGAAAACTATTAAACTATGAATAAAGGATTAATTACTCAGATTATTTCTACCTGTAAACGTAAAAATCTAGTGTTCTAGTTAGAATAATATTTTTATACGTGATTTATGTAATTAATTAACTTTACTAAAGAATTTATATGATTACAAGAAATTAAACAAAAAATGTAGACTAGTTGATAATTTTTTTTATCCGACTCATGAGCATATTGTTAATACTCGAATATGTAAATCAGTAGCAATATTGGCACCTCTTACACGGTGTGGTCATGGGTAAAAGGAGCATGGAGTGACATGTGGTTGTCACGTTAATTCCCCTCCATTCCTAAAAAACAACGAGTTAGTGGTGGCATCAAGAGTTTTTTTAATCAATCAACCAATTAAAAATTATTCTTAACTCAATAAAAACAACCGCAAGTACCGTCCACCTTATCCTTACTTTTTTGCCTCACGCCCTTAAAAATCTCCACCAACCTGTACCACGCTACATTCCATGCCACTTACATGGTGATGTTGGTGACGTGAAGGGACTTCACATCCCTTCGCACACCCCCACACCGTATAGCCTAATTTCTCAATTCCGTGAATTCATGCAAATCACTCTCTCTAGTGAGCGCAATATATATAATAATCAATTTTGTTTAATTTGAGACAGAGGTGTTGAACTTAACAAAAATTACTTTTTTGGGGTAAAAGAAAACTTCTTTTTATGGACAAACAATACGGAGTAATACTTTTCTTCGGTATTATCACACGTATGAATGTTAGCTAGCCAACATGTTTTAAACTTTCAATGCACAAAAAACAATACATTAATTACATGCATGCATTTTGGAAATTATTAGGTACGTACGAATATGTCAAAGACGTAATACGAATGTTTACACCTTATAATTGGCTTAAACCATATGTTGATGTGACTTTCTAATTTCTAAAAAGTATTAATGTGCCATATATAATCCTGCAATGATGAGTTTAACCAAATTAGCAAACATGACCATAACAACATTTTTCTCTTCGACCTCAAAAGAACAAAGATGGGTTGATCAAATTAGCAAGAAATTCATAAGGGAAGTAGCCATTAACATTTCCACTAAAAACCCTATTTGTGTTTTCACTATTCCAAAATCTATTACCATATTTAAACCTGAGGCTTATCTCCCTCATGTAATTACTTTAGGTCCATATCATCACATGGATCCACATCTATATCATATGGAGAGGTACAAGATTACTTGTGCAAAGTCTTTTTTCGACAAAGGCCAACGCGGTCAAGGAAGCATCAAGTTTCGTGAAATATTGATCAATAAACTCATGGAACTCGACCCTGTTGTCCGCGGCTGCTACCATAGCTACTTGGACTTGGATGACAATACATTATCTTGGATTATGGCGATAGATGGCTTGTTCTTGATTAACCTATTGCAAGATTATTTTGTTGGAAATATAAAGATGGTAGGACACACAATCCTTTCTAGAGACCTTTTGTTGTTAGAAAACCAAATCCCCTTTGTTGTATTGAGAGAAATTTACAAAACACTTAAAAACAATTCGTCCGAGATAGATGATGATGATGAATCCCAACTGTTTTTCATGATGGAGCGGTTTTGTCGAGCAAATTCTCCACTCCAATTGTCACAAGTTTCATCATGCTCTTACAAGGAGATCACCCACTTGCATCTATTGGATCTAATGTACCATTTGATGGTAAAAAATGGTTTTCCTGAAACCGAAAGGTCTGATCAAGACGAAGAAAGTTCACAAAGCCGAAACAGCTCAGAGGAAATGGAGGACACTGAAGAGGGTATGGATTCAGCTTGTGATAATATTAGCGAAATCGCGAAAATAGCCATGAAGTTTGGGATTGGTAGAAAAATCTTGAAGCCTGTCCAGGTTATACAAGACATACCATGGGATAAAATATTAATCATTTCAGGCTTAAAAGTTGTAAAGTATTCTAATAATAATGAAGGTCCTATGGTGATGGAGATTAAAATACCATCTGTGTACTCTCTTCACTACTATGCAGGGATAACATTTAGGTCAACAACCGAGGGTATAATGGGAATCAAGTTTGTAGAAGAAGAAGCTGCTTTATATCTGCCTACAATAACCCTAGATGTTAATTCGGAAGTGATAATAAGAAACTTAGTTGCTTATGAAACCGCAATGAACTATTCAAATTCGGGTTCCTCATTTTCACAATTCATTGATCTATTAAGCGGTATTATCGATAGCAGTGAGGATGCTAGACTGTTAAAGGAAAAGGGAATCATTAAAGGCAAATTAACTAACGATAAGATCGCTGAGCTATTCAATGGGATGAATAAAACAACCAGGAGTTCAGGTAATAAGACCGTTGTGAAGATTAATAACTACTACAAGAAGATGTTGGTTGTTAGGATGTTTAAGTTTATGAAAAATAGATGGTATTCTTCAAGGAAGGTGATTACTCATCTGTTAACTATGTTGCTTGTGTTGTTATTGATGTTGTACTCGTTTTGCGAGTTCTATGGTTGTCCTAAACTCTTTGGCGGCAACAACTAGACAAAAAGGGCAAACCCGATACATGACGCTCCCACATGCATGGGATCTAGGGGTGTCAAGCCAACTTAATTAGGCTTGGTGTAAATATATTGTTTTATAACATGTTTTATTTAGTTCTTTGATTTTTTAAATTGCTACACTTGTTTAGCTTGCTAGTTATAAATAAGAAAAGAATCTTGAGCATTAGGGTTCTCTCCATCTATACAGATGCTCTCAAGTCTTTGTAATAGGTTTGTACATAATAATAGTGTTGTGATTTTATTTTTATCAAATGAAATAAAATAAAATACCTTGTTTTTATTGTTATTTTTAAGCTAGATTCAACTATAAGAATAATTATTGTTTTGAAATATTGTTACTTTTTATACGATATATAAATTTTTCTTTTTGGAAGGTGAAAGTCTCAATCGGAGGTGGCAGAGTACTTCACACCTGCTCTTGCAGGTCCTGCCTCCACTCACACGCCCAGACTATGTTGTCTGAACCGGTTCTATGTTGGAAAACTATTAGAATACAACAAGGATTTAATTAGTGCAAAAACGGTATGGTGCGTTTGGTTCGAACAATTCAATTTAGAACTAGAATTCTATTTGTAAACATGTGTTACCACGGAATTCATAAGACATGGAATCTAAATTCTATTCATATGGCTTGTTTGGTTCATGGATTTTGTTGTAATCAAGTGGAAATGGAATTAGAATTCCATTCCTTGACCCGTTTGGTTGACTAGGTAAAGGAATTATATATAATTACAAATATCAACTTAATGGTTTGCCGTTACCGTAACTGTCACCACGTTAATCAACACCACTTAAATAACTGTCAACAACTTGCAACCCAGCAACAAACGGTCACCACCATTGGTATCGGTATCGTAACCGCTCCCACTACAAGTTCCCATCCCATCTACAAGACCCACCGCTTTTTAATACCACTTAATCCACAATCCAAAACGTGCCACTGCTTTGTTAATCAAGAAACGCCGCAACCGAACGGATTCTTCAACACTAAAATCATATTCGCGACGACGATGATGGATTATGTATGCCGTGACGGTGGACCATCAATCGCCAAATCCCGTTCCCTATTAAAAGTAAGTTTTTAAGGTCCCTTCGTCTAAACTTAAGACGCGAGCTTGTTATTTAGACGCAAGAATAGGTGCTCCCCTTTGCCTCAAGAATAGGTGCTCCCCTTTGCGTCTAAATAATAGTCTCGCGCCTTAGATGCAGGGACATTAAAACATAAAGCGTCAGAAGACTTTACACGTGTAATCATCTGATTGGTAGACGCAAAACAGTAGCTCGTCCATAATGTTTAGACGTATCAGGTGTTTATTTTGACAAATATGCTTGGTCAACTGTTTATTTTGTCAATTATCCCTATATAATAACTAGCTATCCACGTATACTCTTGTTTATTGTGGCCAAGCTTTATTCTCAACTTCTCTATTTTTACTTCTTGCAAAACGACGATAATATACACATATTTCTCCAGTATAATTGGAGCACATTTTTTATGAGACCAAGACTATACTAATCAATCATATAAGCTCAATACTCAAATGTGTAAAGCATGATCATCATGAGGCAATCTACTTTAAATATCTAATCCAACCAATTAAATCACTTGAGCTTATAATATAAATTTATACTGCTATAACTTGAATCATTCATGAGAACCCATTTTAGTGTATCGAATGGCCTTTTTATACCCGTTATTAAACGTCCCAAACTCTAGTGAGAAACAATGGGTGGATCAAATCAACAAAACATTAAAAACCCAAATTGCAATCACAATAGATACGCCTCCGGTTTCCATATTTGAAATTCCCAAACCCCTGAAAGCCGAAAATCTTGAAGCTTACGTCCCTCAACGAGTAGGGCTTGGGCCGAATCACCATTTTCGGCCTGAGCTCTATCATAAGATGGAGCAGAAGAAGCTCGCAGCCGTTAAAAGAGTACTAAAGCCTCATCAAATTCATGACTATGAACATGAAATAGTAGAGAAGGTCAAAAAGATTGTCCCTTTGGTTCGTGATTGCTATGATTTGTACAACGATGTTGATGACAATATTCTAGCATGGCTATTCACCATTGATGGAATGTTCTTGATTGATCGGTTACATGCTTATTCAAACCATGGTCATGCAATGGAAGCACATGATTTGATCATGTTAGAGAACCAGATTCCGCTTATTGTGTTGAAGGAGATCCATAAGGCCTTATTCGGCAAAGAGGCTCATGCGCAAGAAGAGTTCTTGGAATCCAAGTTTCGATATTTCTGTAATTCAAGCTCATCGTTTGTGCTTTCCGAAGAGAATATTAAGTTTAATCGAGTTAACCATCTTCTTGATTATATGTATAAGTCCATTGTGAGTAATGAAAGATTGATCCCTAGAAAAGTTTACTTTACAAACCCTAGAAATGAACTATCTAAAGAAGACCCTAAGCAAGAACTACTAGAAGCTGTTATCCGATTTGTAGGAGTGATACCCAAGGCTCAACCTTTTTATCAAATCATTGAATTCGTTATGCAAAAGTTTGGCGAATTCTTGGAGGAAAAAACCACAGCTGAAGAGATTAAAGTGCCTTCAGTTTCAGAACTACACAAAGTTGCGCGTGTAGAGTTTCGTTTATCGCCTAAAAATGAAGGCATTAGAAACATAAACTTTGTCCAAGGGAAAAGGCGGTATTGTTATCTGCCTCTCATGACTCTTAATGGTGATTCAGAGGTTGTACTTAGAAACTTGGTAGCTTATGAGAAACTAATGGCAAAGAATAGTTTTATGGGTGAATATGGTCTTGTGCTCACCGAATATGTGGATTTCATGTGTGGGATAATCGACGCAGAGAAGGACGTGAAGTTGCTACGCGAGCAGAATATCATCCAAGGCGACATGAGTGATGAGAAGATTGTTAAATTGTTTAATGGGATAGGGAAATCGCGTCTAAAAACGAGTGGTGAGTCTGAGTTGGGAAAGACAGTGGCTCAGTTGAATATGGTTTACGAAAGCAACCCGAGGATTTGGGTTCAAAGGACTATTGAGAAGCGATTTATGGCTTCGGCCAAGTCTATCGTGTTCTTCATTACCATTGCGAGCGCACTCGTCTTGATTTGTGAGGTGTATTTGGTGGTTAATGGTTTCAATTCATTGCACATGATGCTTGCTCGTTTTCTTCGTATTAGATTGAGTCGTTTACATCTTTTCTTCTTTGGTCCAAGGGGACCATCTAAACATTAGACATATATATATAATAGTTGATGTTTACTTGTTTATTTACTACCCATACATTAATGATAATTATATTATTGTCCATGTTTATGCCACTAAGTTAAAGTTGTATAGAAAGTGCATGCTTACAAACACATGCTAACTTTAGAATTTGCTGTTGTGGTTGTTGATCTTGTTAGAACAGTGGGTGTGGTGCCGCTCCGGCAAAGAAGACGGCACGCCACGAGTGGATAGTCTCGATTTCCAAGAAGACGGACCGGCATCAACGGCAAGCAAATGCCTCCCATTGCCGCTGCCGCCCCTATGCCGCCCTAGGGGGTGGTTAGCGAGGCCCGGCATTTCATTGCCCACCCCTTGCCGCCCCCCACACCTAATGGTCTTATTATGAAAAAAAAAAAAAAGGATTTGTTGAAATATTAGAGCATTCCTAATAAGACGTTTTTAGGGATGTTTTTTCACATTTTTGCCAAAATCACCCAGTGGTTTCAATGATTGGTTGATACATTTTAGATGGTGGTTCCATTTTATTAACTTGGAGTTTGTTACTTTTAAATGTTAAGTTGTTCTATTGGACGATTGGAGTCTGTTAGTTTGGTACTTGTTTGTAGCAAAATTTGCAAATGGCTAGAAATATGTAACTCAAACTAGGGTTCTTTTTTATCCGAAACCCGACCCGAATTTAAAGCCACTGAACCCGAATTATACAATACCCAAAAGCCTGAACCCGAATAACTTAAACCTGACCAACCCGAACCTTAAATGGATCGGGTATTGGGTCAATTTTTCCCAACAAAAAACCCGAACAACCCGACCAGAAAAACTCAAAATCCGAATAAAAACCCGAATTATATAATGTCTTTTTTATAGATGTGTTTAAGTTTAGATTCTTTGACATCTCAAACATCAAGTTTTAGGAATTTTAAACACTCTTATATCATATTGTTAAATAATGTTTGAATTTTAATAATATGTTTCTTAGTATCAAGATGAATTTTGATGATATTAAAAAAAAAATCATATTACATATAAACCCGAAAACCGAACAACCCGACCCAAACTAACATGGACCTAAGTAACCTCAACTCGACCCGAACAACCCGACCCAAAAAACCCAAAACCCGAAAAAAGAACCTGAAGAACACCTCTAACTCAAACACCCAAACCTTTTGACCCGAACTCGATTAACCCCTTAATTGATAACTATTTAACTAGATTAAGCCGGTTATCAAATAATATTTCCAGCTCCAAAAACCCAAATAATCCGATAATCGGAAAACAAACCCGATGAACACCTGGCAGGTATTAGGCCGGTTATGAAATAGGTTTTACAACCCGTTAAATATAACCCAGCCCAGCCCAACCCATTGGCCGTCCCTGCAATTTGTAAAACCCACCTCTAACTAATTGGCGCCCAACCCATTGGCTTTTAGGAACGATGGGTTTCCCACCGAATTTCTTCACCAATATATCTTTACTTGGTAAGTGATTCCCATTTATGAGTTGTTGAAGGTGCTTTTCAAGCTAGGGTTTGGTGTTTAAATTTGGGTGTATTGTTTTTTTTTTTTTTTTTTTTTTCAAAGAATGAGTGGTGGAGGTGTGAGGGTTTTCCCACAGGTCTCAAGTTCGAGTCTTGGGGTGTCCCGCACTGGGATAATCAACCCTCGGGTCTGGGGTGGGCCAAGCTGTGCCCCTGTCTTTGCCACTGGGGGTCGCTCGGTAGGGTATGTCTGTGTGTCTGTGTGTCTGTGTGTGCGTGTATGTATCACGTGTTAATTTGGTGTTTTGAATGTAATTAGTTTTCTGTATTTGTATTTGGTTGCAGAATTTGAATGGGTTAGTTGACAATGTCATACTTCAAGTGTTAATTCGGTCTTTTGAAACAAATGTATGTCATGTTTTGTATGTCCTTGTATATTTTGTCTGTTATATTGAAAAAAATGGTGCAGGATATGCTGGTTAAGTTCAATTTATCTTATATTCTTACAGATACGTCGTGAAGATCATGAAGAAGAGTGATCAAGCATTAGCTAGTCTTGACTCTTGATGTCAAGTACACAAATCTTTACATCAAGAATCTTAAATCTTGTAAGGATTATAGATGTAATCGCCGAGTTTCCACCATTTTAATGCAGGTTCAAAGGTTTTATATGTTGCTAAGGCTTAGAAAAAAAAATCTGGGAGAGAACAAATTTTGCGACGTCGGTTTGAGGACATTAGGAAAGAACGAATAAATAAATATCAGGTATCTTTTACAAGTTTTGTTGTTTGTAATTCGATCTATTTTTTAATAAGATACGAAGTTATACAGGTATCTATCCGTTAGTGTATGTTACCATAATGAGTGTATTTATTTCTTGTTCTGTCTCAGTTTACGAATACTCCGAAATATAGAATCTTGTGGGATAACTCAAGAAATTCAGGATTTTAGAAGTCAACATACAAAAGTCAAAACTGGGATAAAAGTCAAACTGTCGTATGAGTCTTAGGACGTGATGTTTAGATCCAATACACTCCTGTTGGTTATGTTAGTTAGGTGTTTGAAATGCTTATTGAACCGTCAACTGTAAGGGTATGAATATCCTCAACTAACACATATGTAAGTGCGAATTAGAATCAAGTGTGTTTTACTGTGTATTTTCTTTCTCTGTTTTACCGTAAACATCAAGGGGTTTCCTACACAAGTGCAAAACCCCATATTCATGTTCATCTTGATAGAAACTATACATCAGGGTGATCGATTTCTCCTACGAGGACGTTATATAGATTTAATAGAACTATTAGAAACACCTCTAATTAAACAGATTTACCAGCTTCTACTTCAAATCTTATCTTTTTTATTGAGTTCTTGCAACTTGTTAACGTTCTTGAACTGATATCACGTAAATTCTCTTTCCACTTTACTTACAGACTCATCGGTATCCTTAGTAGTGCTTCAGGTTAAACGCTTCCCAGGAATTGCCATGTCACTTAAAATGATTCTTTTATATGTTTTCACCAAGGTTGCAGAAGGCGGCCTAGGCGCTAGGCGGAACAAAAAGTCGGAATTTGACCCTAGGCGATGAATTAGGCGAAATGGGGATTAGGCGGAGCCTAGGCGGGCCTAGGCGGTCCTAGGCGGTGGTATTTTTTTTTTTTTTTATTAAATTTCTAAGTATTTCTAAGTATTTCTTAGTATTATGTATATATATCTAAGTATTATGTGTATATATCTTAACATATTTTCAAAAAACACCTAAATTTGTGTATATATATATAAAATACGTATAAAATACCAAAACGCCTAATTCCGCCTAATTTTCGCCTAGTCCTGACTAGTCCCTAGGCTGGACCTCACTGCCTGCCTAGCGCCTAGCGACTTCTGCAACCTTGGTTTTCACCTACGGCGTTAGAGAGGTGTAATAGAACTATTAGAAACACCTCTGATTAAATACGATCACCCTGATCCTCATATGCTTGCTACTCGACCCTGATAGTATTACAGTCAACCTGACTGTTCTAATCGAACTGACGCTCATGAGAACACAACTCTGTTTGTTTGAGCACACTGCTCTCGACTAACTAAGAACACAACTCTGTTTGTTTGAATCTTGTTTTCTTTTTTCTGGTAATAAAAATTATGTTCTTTTGTAGTTTAATGAAAAAGTATTGTTAGCCTAAAAAGGGTCTCATTAACAATTATTAAAATATAGATTTGGATTGAGCTTTGGGACCAGTCATTTAGGCCCATGATGTATTGGAATTGTAGCTTTTTAGTAGCTAGGGACCAGTTTGTCTTGTTCTCCATGTAAATAAACAATCATCAAAATATAGTCTTGTTTATTGTGGCCATGCTTGACCCTTATCTTCTCTATTTTATCTTCATGATAAGAAGTGCAGATTTCTCCTGTGTATTATTTGCAGCACATGTTTCAGACCTGGACTATATACACACATTTTATTTAAAAATGACCTATTCAATCTTTGAAATGTTTTAAGCATGATCATCCTGAGCCAATCAAGTTTAGATATCTAATCCTCCACATGATGTAAAGTCCTAGTGTTGTAGTTCGGATCGTTTCGTGATAACCCATTTTAGGAGTATTGTATATGGCTTCTTTTAACCCGATTTTTAGCCCAAACTATGGTAAGAAACCATGGGTGGATCAAATCAATGAAACCTTAGGAACCCATATTGCAGTCACAATAGATACGCCTCCCGTTTCCATATTTGAAACTCCCAAATACCTCAAAGCAGAAAAGTTGGAAGCTTATGTTCCTCAACGAGTCGGGCTTGGGCCGAATCACCATTTTCGGCCTGAGATCTATCACAAGATGGAGCAGAAGAAGCTCGCCGCCGTAAAAAGGGTACTAAAGTCTCATCAAGTTGTTGACTACGAGCAAGAAATAGTGGAAAAGGTGAAAAAGATTGTCCCCTTGATTCGAGAGTGCTATGATTCGTACTATGACGCTGATGACACTACACTGGCATGGTTATTCACTATTGATGGAATCTTCTTGATTGATCAGTTGAATGCTTATTCGAATGATGGTTTTGCAATTGAGGCAAATGATTTGATAATGTTGGAGAACCAGATTCCACTTATTGTGTTGAAGGAAATACAAAAGGCGCTATCGGGCCAAAATGTTGTTGCGCAAGAAGATTTCTTGGAATCCAAGTTCCGATATTTCTGTAAGTCGAACTCATCATTAGTCCTTTCTGAAGAGAAGATCGATTTTAGTCGAGTTAACCACCTACTTGATTATATGTATAGCTCCATTGTGAACAATGGAACATTGGTCCCAAGAAAAGTCTACTTCACAAACCCTGAAAGCGATTTATCTGAAAAAGATGCAAAGCTGGAACTAATGGAAGCCGCTATCAGATTTGCAGGAGTGATACCTGGGGTTGAACCGTTTTATCAAATCATTGAATACTTAAGTCAAAAGTTTCTTGAAATTTTGGAGAAAAGAAGGATTGCTGAAGAGATTGAGGTGCCATCAGTTTCGGAACTTCGCAAAATTGCAGGTGTGGAGTTCCGTTTGTCGCCTAAGCACGAGGGCATTAGAAACATAAGCTTTGTCCAAGGGAAAGTGCGGTATTGTTATCTCCCTTTGATGACTCTTAACAGGGACTCAGAGGCCGTATTGAGAAACTTGGTGGCTTATGAGAATTTAATGGCAAATAACAGTTCTATGGGTGGATATGACCTTGTGCTCACCGAATATGTGGATTTCATTTGTGGGATAATCGACACTGAGAAGGACGTGAAGCTGCTACGTGAGCAGAAAATCATCGAAGGCGATTTGAGTGATGAGGAGATTGTTAATTTGTTTAATGGGATTGAGAAATCGCGTCTGGAAATGAGTGGTGAATCTGAGCTGAGGAAGACAGTGGCGCAATTGAACATGGTTTACGAAAGCACGCCAAGGATTTGGGTTCAAAGGAAGATTGAAAAGCAATTCCTGTCGTCGGCCAAGTATATCACGCTCTTCATTATTATTTCGAGCACACTGATCTTGATATGGGAGGTGTATATGATGGTTAATGGTTTCAATACATTGCACATGATGTTGGCTCGTTTTCTTCGTGCTAGATTGAGTCGTTTATACCATTTTTTCTTTGGTCCGAGAGGACCGAATCCAATCACTGAACATTAGCCATATATAATCATTGTTGTTTAATTTTACCCATTGCCTTATTAGTTATTATTGTCATCCTGCTATATTATTGCTTTTAATTTGGCACACTTTATAAAATATGTCACAAAACGCCTAACTACAGACGAGGAAATCACTTCCAGGAAAGCTCATGCGCTTCAAACCACAGAAGCGTGCGACAGCGTTTCCTAGTTCTTGATAACGTCAGTATTTGAATAAGCAATATATAGAGGTGTACAAAAAGCTCGCAACTCGAAGCTCGCTCGAAAAAAGCTAAAAAAAACGAGCCGGCTCGGCTCGTCTCGATTGTAAACGACCTCGAGCTCTAGTTAGGCCCGTCTCAGCTCGCGAGCTGGCTCGAATTATTTTATTTATGTGTATTACTTTTATTTTTAAGTGTTTAAATTAAAAAATATGTAAGGAGTTGCCCGGTTTTAAATATCGGCATGATTGGGTTCGAGACATTCTGTGGGACATTTTAAGACGGGCTGGGATCTCAGCCAAGAAGGAGGCCCCTGTAAACTTCCTCTCGGATCCAGCAGAAGGGAGATCCACCCTACGACCAGCAGATCTCCTTGTCTTTGGGTGGGCCGGGGGGAAGCATGCTTGTGTTGACCTGACGGGTGTATCTCCTCTAGTTGGGTTGAGGGATAGTGGCTTTGTTGCAGGGCAAGCGGTCCGAAAAGCAGAGGCAAAGAAGGTAGAAAAACATGCTAAAGCCTGCGAGGAGAACCAACACGTTTTTGTACCTTTGGCTTTTGATACCTTTGGCTCATTGGCACCGGAGGCTACCCGTTTCCTGACCAGGGTCCAGCGGGTTATTCACAGTAGTGTCTCGGCTCCGGGTGGACATGGTTATGTTTTTAGTAGATTAGGATTTGCTATCCAGAAAGGGGTGGCGGCGCAGCTTGTTGCCCGCCTGCCCGCTATCTTAATGTAATTTTCTTTGTCCTGGAATGAATTATTAAATATGTTTTAAATCAAAAAAAAAAAAAAAAATTAAGTTTAATAAATCAATAAAATATGAAAATTAATAGAAAAAAAAACACAAGTTATACATATAATACTTTTAGTATGTCTTCCATTCTTTAAAATATTGGAAAAATAAAAAAAAATATACATGTATATGTGTAATTTTATTTTTCTGGCAATTTATATATTTTTTGTTTTTTATTTAATAAATATTTGTAAAAAATAATAATAAAAAATAACGAGCTGTCTCGAGCCAGCTCGACCAGAAAAACGAGCCGAGCCGAGCCGAGCTGGCTCGTTTAAGTTCGAGCTCGAGCTTAGCCTGGCTCGGCTCGACTTGGCTCGTGTACAGCACTAGAAATATATCACTAATTGTATTTTTTAGGACATGTTTGGATAAACTTATTTGAGGCAAAAAGGACTTTTTGTTAAAAGGACTTATTAACTTATGACTTTTTAAAAAGGAGTTTTTAAAAAAGTGTTTGGATTAGCTTATGTGGTAGGGAAAAACAATAAGTTGATAAGTTAGTTTGTAAAAAAGTGTTTGGTTTAACGGCCGTGCAAAGATGGAGCAGAAGAAGCTCACGGCCGTGCAAAGGGTGGTAAAGCCTCATCGAATTCATAACTATGAGCAAGAATTAGTAGAAAAGGTCAAAAAGATTGTCCCCTTGATTCGTGATTGTTATGATTTGTACAATGATGCTGATGACAGTATACTAGCATGGTTATTCACTATCGACGGAATGTTCTTGATTGATCAATTGTATGCCTATTCATCTCATGGTTTTGCTATCAAAGCTAATGATTTGATCATGTTAGAGAACCAGATTCCGCTTATTGTGTTGAAGGAAATCCAAAACGCGTTATTGGGACAAGAAGATATCTTGGAATCCAATTTTCGATTTTTCTGTAAGTCGAACTCATTATTTGTTCTTTCCGAAGATAATATTAATATTGATTTTAATCGAGTTAGCCACCTACTTGATTATATGTATAAGTCCATCGTGTACAATGAAACATTGGTCCAAAGGAACGTCGGCTTTACAAACCATGGAAATGATCCTGAAAAAGACGCGAAAATGGAACTACTAGAAGCTGTTATCAGATTTGCAGGAGTGATACCTGGAGCTCAACCTTTTCAACAACTCATTGAATTCATAAAGCGAAAGTTCCCTCAAATCACGGAGAGAAAAACGACGGCTGAAGAGATTAAGGTGCCTTCAGTTTCAGAACTTCGCAAAGTTGCAAGTTTGGAGTTTCGTTTGCTAACCAAAAATGAAAATGATCATAGACAGCGTGAAGGACGTGAAGTTGCTAAGTGAGCAAATGATCATCGAAGGCGATTTGAGTGATGAGGAGATTGTTAAATTGTTTAACGGGATAGGGAAATCGCATATGAAAATGAGCGGTGAATCTGAGCTGAGGAAGACAGTGGCTCAATTGAACTTGGTTTATGAAAGCACTCCAAGGATTTGGGTTCAAAGGACGATTGAGAAGCGGTTTCTAGCTTCGGCGAAGTTTATCACGTTCTTCATTAGCATTTCGACCACACTGATCTTGATTCGTGAGGTGTATCTTACGGTTTATGGTTTGAATTCATTGCACATTATGTTGGCTCGTTTTCTTCGGGCAAGATTGAGTCGTTTACTCATTTTGTTCTTTGGTCCAAGAGGACCGAATGCAATCATCTGAACATTGTTGCTTTCTTAATATTACCCATTGCGTTGTTGATTATTACTGTCATCTTTGCTATATTGTGCCACTAATTTGAATAAAAAGTCGATCTATGCTTGCAAACATTTCAAGTTTTTGTTGTTGATCTTGTTAATACAAAAATGGTATTTATTGAAAAGTTAAAAACAGAGGCTTAATGGTTACAAGTTCAAGTCTTGAAGGATACAAGGTTTTTCCGATTATTTACTGTCGTGCATTCAGGCAGTTGGGTGGTCGGGTTTTCCCTGGATTGGTGGACCCGGAGAACCGGGTGCCCCGTGGGTATCCTAAATTCGTCATAAAGGGATTCCCATGGGAGCCCGTGGCGACTTTATTGGTATTTAAAAAAAAATAGATAACAGTCTAACACAATATATATAAATGCCCCACAATGGTGTGGTGCTAAAGGTGTTGAGATTTTAAAGAGAAGGTTAGGAGTTCAAGCCTCAAAAGAGGAAAAAAATATCATCGAGCTTTCCTAATGCAACTATGATATGTGAACATGGTGTGTTTGTAACAACCGGCAAAAATAAGGTAATTCCGTACTGATTAATTAATATATGATTAACGTAATTAAATGCAATTATGTGTGATTTAATTATCAAGGCTCTAGGAGATAGCAATTTCCAAATAATGCATAGGAATGCATACGTTTAATGGTAAACCATGATAGGATCATGTGCGAATAAACTATCCGGTATGGACGTTGGCAATTACCCGGTAATAATTAAATAAGCGAAAAGGATCCCGGACACACAGGATATAAAATAAAGGGTATTTTCACAAAATATAATGAGTTTTGGAACTCCAAAACCATAAGTGAAAAATTTTCACATGAAGCTCCCGGTAACGAATAAAGTGCGCATACCGCACCCGATACGCGTACAACTCGTAATTTCACCCGGCAAAAGCCTAAATAACCAATCAACGCTTAAATTAGACTATATTTAAGGGTTATTAAAGGTATTTTTAATGTCCGAATAACGCGCGGTTAAAACCCGAAAAATACCCGAACGACGAGGGATTTAACTTAACAAATAATGGGTAAATATTTGAAGTTGTGGACCCCACCTAAACCCATCAAGGGGCCGGCCTTAAGGCCTTATAATTCTTTTTATTCTTTCTCTTAAAACACCCTATAAACCTATATTATCAAAGCATGTTAATAAAGAGATAATGTGTAGGATTTTGCAAGTACAAAGCATGCCCATGTTGTCTCTTTTTGTAAGAAATTTTCGGCCCATTGGCCATGAAATCCAAGACATACTCAACCTAATGATACACTAAGTACACACATGCTTGGATAAAATCTAGTGCAAGATCATGAAGGATTACAAAGATTAACCAAGATTTACAAGTTATCTCCCCACTCTCTCTCAAACCTCACGGCACACACACACACACATATAATATCTCCCCAAAGATCCTAAGTACACAACCCAATCTTCATTAAGATTACTTGAATCTTTAGAAAGATTACATGTGATAATATTATATAAACATGTGTTAGGCATTTGGAGAAAACAAAGCAAAACTTCTTTCTCTTTTCTTTGTTCTTGGCCGTGGGTTTTATAGCAAGAACACACACTTTTCTTTCAAGTTTAAACAACACAAATCACTTCCAAACATCCATCCATCAAAACCCCCATTGTGTGTTTCAAGAGCTTGGAGCTTAACCACTTGGAAGAACACACTAAACCCCTCTCAAATCCAAGGTTTTTGTCTTCCCTAGCCTTGTGCTAGTAGTAAGCTTCTTAACCTTGTTTGATTATTAATATTCATGTATGTGTTCTTAGAAGCAAGTTGTACATGAAGGGTTAAAATGTGGTTTTGAAACATAAGCTTTAATAGATTTTACATGAGTAAAATGGATGATTAAAGACATGTAAATGGATCATGAATTTGATGATAATAAAGTAGTGTTCTTAAAAAGATATAAAATCTACACATACACTAGGTAGGATGATGATTTGGTTAAGATTTGTGAAAGAAACTTGAATGTGTTAAAAAGTAGTTTTAATCATCTTAAAATGATCATTTAAGATATAATATATGATGGAATATATTAGGATGTCATAAATGTAGAAGTTGAAAAATTAAAGTTACTCACTTAGAAGAATGAAATTTGGATATGATGGACAAAAACATTAAACACACATATTAGTAGCCTTATGTATGGAATACAAGACTATTAAAAGTGATTTGATGCAAAAATAACTTAACATTAAAAAGATGAATCTTCAAAGTCCACTAATTTGGGTGAAAAATACTAACTTTGGAAGTTAGAGTAGAAAAATGCAACTTTTGAAAGTTAAGGGACTAATGTTGTAACTTTGGAAGTTAGAGGACTAAAATGAATATTTTAGAAACTATTAGTCCAAAAATGCAATAATGGAAAGTTTGGTGTCAAAAGTATAAGTAATAATTTTCCAAGGTTGATTTTGTAAATACTAGTAACATACTTGGGTATTTTGTATAAAAAGTGTATTGTTATAAAATGGAATTTTATAAAAATATGGACTCCTTCTAACATAAGAATTATTATAAAAACAAGGTTTTTATAAAGATGGAGACAAATTAAAAACTTAGGAAAACTTATATAAAAATGAACACTTTTATATAAATGGGAATATAAAAGTGTTGGAACATTTTTGTATATAAGTTGACAAGTTTGGATTAAAAATAGAAAAGTATTTTTAAACCTTCCAAGTAACATGTGTTAGGAGGAAGAAATATGAATAATATTTCTATAAAACACATGGTGGGAAAAACTTGGAAAAATTAACTATTCAAGCTAAGGTATCGAACTAAGACACGTTAACGAACAATAAACGGACAAAACATGAGAAAAATGCCATTGCGGCAAGATGAGAATATATATATATATATATATATATATATATTTAGGAGGTAAAATATATATACATCATGGGTGAAAATTAATTAACACTTTCCTAAGTGTTGAAGAAAACTATTCGTGGGAGAAAAACATAACGTAAACAAGTAAGACGTTAAACAAACGTATAGACTTATCAAGAAAAATTACACGTTTATATGTATATATATATATACGCTCGTCTCGGCAAAAATTCTAGTATATCTACTTAATGGGAAAGTAGATATGTGGGAAGGAAAACCAAGACAAGTAGACAAAATATATATGTATATCTATGTGTATACCGTGCCGACGAGATCCTAGTATATTTATTTGAATGGGAAAATAAATATACGGCATGGTGAGTCGAATCGGGTGTTGAGAATATACTACCGAACGACAAAACCTTAGCATATTTATTTAAATGGGAAAATAAATGTGCGGCAAAGTGAGTCGGGTCGGGTGTTAAAAATATAATATATCGAACGATGCGATCTTAGGTATAATTATTTGAATGGGAAAATAATTATACGTTAAGTGAAGTCGAGTCGAGGATAATAATATACAAGTTGAGGAAATATTAATGAGAATAATATATAACTTGTAAGGAAAGGGGTAATCTAACGCCAACGAAACCTAGGATATGCGCTAAATTAAACGGGAATTGGAATAACCCGTGGTCGGGAGTTGGGTGTACAACTTGCCAAGGCACATGCACTATAGGAATAGTGACTTATACGTCTAGGACGTTTGTAGGTGCGAGACCCCCCGTTTGCTATCTACCTATTGAGCCGGACGTTGATTCAGGTGAGTCTCACGGCCCCATTTTAAACCATTTTACGTTTTCGGGGGAAAGATATGTTAGGGAAAATGTTTGACGGAATAATTACTTGAGGTGTGACCGCCACTCGGGGTTGAGACCTCACTTCTATAATCATTTATTCAGGAAATGAAACTGGTGGAATATTTGAATAGTACTATTGGTGCCTGACAAGGCCCACCCCTAATCGATAGCGTCGATTATGCATTAGTGTATGCCTGGGGTGCATATATTCTGAACTTAAGTCGTAGGATACCGAGAAACGACTTGGAGCGGGGCATTATTATTATACGTCTTGGTTTGATTATAGTCTCAAGTAGATTTATAGGAACTTGCAACTCCTATATATTGTCATAACATGGTATTTCCCAAGTGTTTAAGTTTTGGAAACTAAAAACCTGTGAACTCACCAATATATTTATATTGACGAAATTTAAACATATCTTTCAGGTAACTAGATGAAGACAAGCATGGCGGGCTGGGTCACTGGAATCTCCTATGCGGGCGTCGGTTGCTTTTGCGGGGTTTCACTTTTATTTCCCACATATATGGGATATATTTGAGAAACCTCACTGTTTATGTTAAAAACAATCTACTTTATGTGTAATGTTTGAACATAATTTTGACGCCTAAATAAATGACCCATTTTCTTAATTACTTGTGATTTGCGTTAACCTTGACTTTATACGCTTGAACCGTCGCGCCACGTGTTTCCGCCATTGGCGTGGTGTGACAGTGTTCACATGTGAACGAAAACATGTATCAGCTCAAGTAAACCATGCCAGTATATTATCCATTTTGCGTTTGATGGGTTGCCTATCTAGAAACTCGTGGTTTTGTTTTCACTTGATGAATTACTCGCCATGACAAAGCGGGTCCCGGTAGAGAAGGAGAAGGGGAAGTAGGAGGGAAGAGAAATCACAACACTTGATGGGGGAGAGTTGATTAGGTGGAAGGAGAAGTTGACTGAGTTGTCAGAAAGAAAGGGACAGGAACCATACGCTATAACTTAACAAAGATTTGCCCCATTTTTTTTAAGATAAGCTTAGAGCATTCACATCTCCTCCACCAAATTTCCTTTATCAAATTACACTAAAAATCACTATTTCACCCTAAAATTTTATCTAACCTTTTTAAAATAATAATACTTTTTCATTATATTTTCTCTCTCCTCACTCACAACCACTTTCAAAAATATTAAAATATTTTTAGGGGTGAACAGTAGCTTTTCAAATATAGGGGTGAATAGTGCTTCCACCAAATATTTTCTCTCTCCTCCACTCACAACTACTTACACCCAACCCATATAATTTGATGGACACACTCACATAAATTTGGTTCTCCAAATGTGAAAGCTCTTATACCTTAATGTATAGTAGCATTAAACAAATTTTGAGATGTTTGTAAATATATAATATAAAATTAATTACTATTTGAGTCATTGTGTTATGGTGGTTTAACTACTTGAATCAAAATATAAAATTCTAATTATCAGAGTCCTTGATTTTTCTAATTCTAACTATATGAGTCCAATTTACTAACACCATCTAATAAATCAGTTAAGTACGTGGTATTTCAGTCATTTACACCTAAGGTACAAGCATTTGTTGCATAATGTACTTATATATTATTTATCTACTCATCTAAACCAACAGGACCGCCACTAATCAACCATTGCCGCCAACCAACACCACCACCGTACCCCCGACCACCCCCATTGCACCACCTCACCTCCGCACCACCCCCTACTGAACCACTAAACTACCCCCGCTAAACCATCGTTACCCACCACCTAACAACCCACTTCACCACCCCCTATTAAACCACCACACCTATGTACCCTTTGATATACCCGTCACCATTGTCGACGCCACACCCTCTGATATACCTGTCATCACTACCGATGCCATGACCATGCTAAACATCATTAAACTATCCATCACCAAGACCACCGTCGCTGAGGCCCATCAATTGAGCCATTAGAAGGTAGTAGTTTCAATTGAGCCATTAGAAGTGAAGCGTGGGATATTAAAGCAGTGGTGGGATAAGTCAGACCTGACTGGGGAGTTGGTTCAGATTTCAACCATTTAAAAGTCATCGAGCAGTGAACTTGAGAGTCTGATGAACAAGTTTTGTGCTTTTGATTTTATCATATGTCAAAATCCATGTACCTTCTCTCCTAGAAGCATTAGTTTGGTTGTTGCAGAAGCAAAAGGCTTTGTAGGTTTAGATTTCTCGATGTTTTTATGAGTTTGTTCGTGTTCTCCAATTATGCATACAGAGAAATCTGAGAGAGAAAAAGGAGAGCGGTAAAGAGAAGGAAAGATTAATATAAAGATGAAGAGAGTGGCAGAGAAAAATAGTGATTATTGTTATTATTTATTTAATAATATATTATTAAAAAAATATATATAATATGGGTATTTTAGTTATTTCACAAAAATTAAAAGAGAAACTTAAGCAGAGTTCGTAAATTGGGCTCATTAGAATTTGAAAAATAAACAACTCATATAGTTAAAAATTTAGGAATTTGATTCAAGATTTAGAATCCTGTACAAAAGCCAAAATGTGTGAGAAGTGTAAGAAGGGCTATGGTGATGACATGTGGCAAACATTAAATTTAGTGTTTGAGGGTCATAAGGTACTTTTATCAATCTTAAAAATAGAAAGTAATCATGTAATTAATAGTTAATTGAAAGGGGATTTTTCAGGGATTTTATTTCAACCTAAATATAATTCAAATTCGTGGGTTTATAATTTTTCTTTCAATTATATCAGATAAAAAATACACGCTAGTATGAAGCATATACGATTTTGAAAAAAAAAATGAATTTTTTGATGTTGTGATTGTTTTTTAGATGGATAATGTTACGGCCGTTGATGTTCAATATGATCATGACTTAGGAAAACATCAATACATGGTGTTTAATCTGCATGGTGTTGCTTCATGTTTAAATGGTGTTTTAATATAGTCTTAGTTTATTCCATGGTGTTTTATAAACAAAATAATGTTTGTATTTGTTTTTAATCCATGGTGTTATACGTATATATCATGTTGTTACGTTTTTTTTTCCATACAACGTGTGGTGTTTTATCATATTCATGTGAATGGTGTGTGTTAGTCATATATGGAGTTTTATAAATCACAATTCTTAAGGTGTATAAAATAAAACACATTGATATGACCACCATGAAAATATAACATAATGATACGAATATAATACAATCATTGTATATGAAGATAAAACACGATGATATGAATATAATACACATTCTTAAGGTGTGTAAAATAAATCACAATTCTTAAGGTGTATAAAATAAAACACATTGATATGACCACCATAAAAATATAACATAATGATATGAATATAATATAGTCATTCTATATGAAGATAAAACACACTGATATGCAAATCATATATTCAAACAATTTGATTGACCAGACGACATAACACCATGATGAGTCGTGATGCAATCCTTCAAGATGTAAAATAACACTATGACTTGAATCGCAATACAATCATTCCAGATACTAACACACTATAACTTGAAAATAAAACACACTAATATGAAAAGTCATATTCAAACAGCATGATCGTAATAATTTTTGTTTGTTAAACCCAATTTAGTTTTTGCTACAAATATTGTTCTATTGTGCATAGAAATGGGGGTCCATGATTTTAGCGTAAGAATATCTCATCATTAAATAAGTTTCCATGTTTACACACATTTAATTACATTAATACCCCAGATGGTCAAATAAGTCAAACGAAATAATACACTTATTATAATTTTGTCATTAACTAATCTTAACCATCCACTAAATAATTCAATGACCCAAAACCCTTCTTAGCCTTCTCATAAAAAACACCCCTTTACAAAATATTTACCCTTAATTCAATACCATAATATAGACTTAAATAGTAATTAACTCTACTAGAATATAGTAAAGTAGATTTTAATATTATTTAGGCCAGCTAGCAGTTGGGTAGGTATGGAAGATGGGTTGTTGGGTGTTCCTATATACAATACAATAATGGAGGATCGTGCTTACAGCCAAATACCTAGGACAAACAAAACGTGGGTTAAGCTTTAAAAAAATGTCTAGACTTTTTTTTATGAAAGATGTCTAGACTTTTACTTACCAATGCATTTGTTTGGTAAATTTTGAATTAAGATGAGGAAGAATTACTTTAATAGTCATCTTGATCATATTTGTAGGATCGACTAACGGATCACCCGACAATCACGAGCTTGATATTCAGAGTGCGGAATCCTCTAAATATGTTCTAATAGCAGAAACAAATAAGAAACAATGATATATGAGTAATTAACACACACAAATGGGTCAAAAGATTAAAGATTTATCACTAAAACAGAGCTCGAGTGTTTACAATGATCAAATCAGACCTTACAGACCAGGGGAGGGTGTTTGGAGAGTGTGTGTGGCAAGAACTAATCATTAGGGCAATGATTGGGACTATTTATACCTCCCGTACTCGTACAGACCAGTTTACGCGAGTAGGAGGTCAGTTCATGCGAGTACGATGCTATCTAACATGATAAACTAGCGAGTAGGGCCGTACTCGCTAGTAGGTTCATGCGAGTAGGGCTATCAAGCATGAATACTGATATGGTATAGGCTGTAAATGCCTAAAGGCCATTTCCTACTCGCCTGATGAGTCCCAAACACCCCGAAACGCGTATAAACGTCTCCAAACACCCCGAAATGCGTCCAAACATCCTATATACTGGCCTAGGGACATCATGTACTAACAGACTCCCCCTTGGACCAGGCTAGTATACGATTACGAGCCATAAACTGCCCGATTAACCTAGCCAACGACCTATAGAGACCTATCACTAGCTAGGGACATACAAACAATGCACTTACAATATTTTTTTTCTCAATATTGAAATAGACATGGAAATTTAAGCCGACAATCAAAATCGAGGGTTAAGCTTTAAAAAAAAATGTAGGCAAAATCCTAGTCATATTTCAACATTTTTGAAATGTAGACTAAATCCTAACAGTCTCAACCACTCACCTTATGGTGGAGTGGTAAGCCAAATGATGGTTAGAGCCTACCCTCATAGAGGAGACATGTTCAAATCCTGATGACTACTTTAATTGGTCAAAGACTAAATTTCCATGTTTATATTGGAAAAGGAACCTGATCGAAATGACTTTTATGGTAATTTTTATTTATAATTAATAAAGTTGAAGACTAGGGCCGGTTGTGAGGGGGTGCTGGGAGGACTCCCAGCTCGGACCTAATTTCTAGGGGGCACTCTGACCGGCGATGAGGAATGGCGGATCCACATGAGAGGGACTATGAGTTAAGGCAATTGTTCATCGAAAAAAATCTGGCCGGCGACTTAAAATGAACGGAAAATAAGTGCTGGATAATGCTGTAAAAGATAAGGTAACTTTATATGTATATATCAATTTGATGTTACTTAATCGTCGTTAAAAAATGGTTTACATTATTTATTTTGTTAAGACCTAAGGCTAAGCAGTGGCGTAGCTTTTAAAGGGCGGGGAGGGGCTGCCGACCCCCCGAATTTTCGCTCAGAAGTTTCGATTATATAGTATTCGTATAGAAATTTTTTGGTATATACAGTTTCGACCCCCCGAAATTGGTTTTCGACCCCCCCCCCCCCCGAAACTAGTGATTTCCGACCCCTCGGTGACTTCCGACCCCCCGAAGTTTCGGGTCAAGCTTCGCCACTGAGGCTAAGGGACGCATATTTCGCGGCTTGGCCCAGGCACCTGAATTCTTAGGGAAGCAGATAGGGTTGGTCATCAAAACGACTTCGCAACATGCGGCCGAAGGTGAGCTGTGGCAAGTGACAAAGAGGGTTGCCACTCTGTTGTTGATGCCGAAGATTATAGAAAGATAGAGCGAGCCCCATTCTAGCATTAACCAATCACATTTTTTTCATTATTTAGTTTTAAACTTAATGTCCAAATTGGTTGTAGCATGAGAAGCAAATGATTTCTTGGTATTTGTCAAGTTGCGTTGCGACAGGTAAAAAATAAGCAGTAGTGAAAACTGATGTAATGTTGACATAGCTAATTAAGAGATGTGTTATGTGAAGTGTGGCATATGGACTCTATAAACACTCTTTGTGGCCAAATGTAATAATATTACATTTCCACCTTTATTGCAATCATAATTACTCAAATAGACAAATAGCAACAACATGTGGTAAATGGTAAACCACTTGTATGAATGAGTAGCAAGATCACACAATTACCTTAAGAAAAAACAAAGATACGAATCCCTAATGGATCAAATACCCAAAATGCCCCCGATGTGCCCGGATACAATTTTAACAATCGACTGGGTCATTTTCGAACCACTGGCCTGGACCAACGCCTGACGAGCCAAGGCCAACGTGCCCGAAATGCTAACCAAGAACGTTATAGCCTTAGCCATAGCCCGAGCTTGTTTCTCAGCCTCTTTCTTGATCCAAACACTCGGTACGCGGTCATACACCTCGTTTAACTCAGCCACGGTCTGTCTCAACATCGACTGCCCACTCATATTCCCAAGAGATCTCCCGATCCCGTTGAACAATTTCACAATCTCCTCATCTCTCAACTCGCCTTGTATGATCTTCAATTCGCGTAGCACCTTCACGTCCTTCGCGGTGTCAATGATCCCGCACATGAAATCCACATACTCCGTGAGTTCGAGACCAAACCCGCCCATGAAACTATTTTTCGCCATTAGTTTCTCGTAGGCCATCAAGTTTCTTAATATGACCTCCGAATCATAATTAAGATTAATGACAGGGAGACAACATGTTCCGTTAGCAAAGCATATGTTTCTGATCCCTTCTTCGCTTTTCGACAAAGCGAACTCCACTCGGGCAGTATCGCTTAGTTCTGAAACCGATGGCACCTTGATCTCTCGAATCGTTGTGTCCTTATCACTTCCGTACAGAATCTTAAAAATAGAGTCTAGGATTCCTAGAAAAGGTTTCACACCTGGAATAAATTCGGCCGCTTTGAGTACTGCTTCCAGTAACTCCTTAGCGGCCGACTTTTCATCTGGTATACTTCCAGGTTTCAAGAAAGCGACATCGCTCGAAACCTGATTGTTTACAATAGAATGGTACATATAATCAAGCAAATGGTTAACACGATCGAAATCAATCCTCTCTTTCGAGAGAAGAAAAGGCGAATTCGCCTCTGCGAAATAGCGAAACTTAGATTCCCAAAAATCTTCAACATGTTCACCATTAGTAGAAAGAGCCTTTTGAATCTCTTTCAACACGATCATAGGAATCTGGTTTTCCAACATGATCAAATCCTTTTCATCTATTGCAAAACCTTTTTCTACATACACACCAAGTTGATCAAGCAAAAACAAACCATCGATCGCGAACAGCCATGCAAACGCATCCATATCCGTTTCAGGGAACGAATCATAGCAAGGAGAGACTACAGGAATGATCTGCTTGATTCTTTCAGCAACATGGTCTTCCAAATCAGGCATCTGGTACGGTTTTATTACGCGTTTGACCGCGGTGAGCTTGTTTTGTTGCATGTTCGAATAGAGCTCGGTCTGAAAATGGTGTTTCGGACCGAACCCGATTCTTTGAGGAGCATAGGCTTCGGGCTTCTCGTCTTTAAGGATTTGAGGGACTGAGAATATGGAAAGAGGTGGTGTGTCTATAGGAACAGCAAGTTGTGTTTTTAAGGTTGTTCTCATCTGATCAACCCATGGTAGGTCACCGGAGTTTGGAGGCACAAACTGGTTTATTGAAGGCATTTGAGTTTTGATTTTCTTGCAACTCTACATGATCTTTGGTAATTTCTAATTGTTGACTTTAAATGGGCTTTGATTAGGTGTTTTTTTTAAAAAAAAAAGTAGTTAAGCTTTATGTCCATATTAAAAATGTGACGTATAAATTAATGTACATCGTATGATATCCAAAACCCATTATTGGTGTTACAATAATAATCATTTGTTTTTTATGCTTATGGAATTTGAAGTGTTCTTGTAAAAGTAAACTATTTTAGATTTATTATTTCATTATTTCAATTTTAGTTTGTTAGTTGGTCTCAAAAAGAGTACTTATCTTTATTAGCCAAGTGTAAAGTAAAGGATTCATAGCTTTGCTGTCCTGTTATGTGTTCTATATAATTTATTTGTATAAATGGTTGTTAAAAAAACAAAAGGATAAACTATATTAAGTAATTGCCAATGATCTCCAACTCAGCTGGTTTGAGGTGGAAAGGTTTACCTCCTTGGAGGGTTTCTGTCCGGGTTTGGTCTCAGGTTCGAATCTCACGCTCCACCGAAAAAATAACCGATTGGGTTTGAAAGGAAAAACCCGTGTTGTGCTATGGGATTCGATCCTAGGCAGTGGTCGCTTTGCAACACAGGATTTACCGCTGAAACACTACTTAAAAAAAAAAAAAAAAAAAAAAAAAAAAAAAAAAAAAAAAAAAAACATGATCAATAATTTATGTGGTACACATGCATATTTTGTGAATTTATTTTTCATACGAAAGAAGATATGTCGATTCTTTTCCATTTTTGGTGGATGATCCATAAAAATTTGTGTATTTGGTGAGTGCCACGATTTTAGGAAAATGCTGATTCCGCAATCTGGCCTTGTGGAATAGGCTTATGTGGATGATGAATTGGTTGGCGTGGCAAATGACTAGGATAAAGGTAGGATGTGGGGTCATACGTGGACATTTGACATGGAAAGAAGTTGTCTAAATGGCATTTCGACATCCTTAGGTTAGCATCTGACACCTTGACACACCCGAGTTTACTCTTTGGCAGAAATCGGCAACCTGGGGTTACGGAAATGTCCACGTAGGCAGTCTCTTTCCACCTTTATCCAATTATCAGCCACATAAACCAACCGCTACTCCACCTCACCCTATTCCGCAAGCTCAGCTTGCGAAATCACCATTTTCACAATTTGATTATTGACACCCACCAAAATCACAACACATTTTGAATTGACACCTAAAAAAGCAAAAAATAAATAAATAAATAAATAAATAAATAAATCAAGATATGTCATTGTTGTTTGTGATCATTTACTCCTTTTTAATCCTAAAATCATTAACTTATGTTTAAAACCCTTTTAAACTCAATTGAAATAGCTATTTTACCCTTGGTATTAAATTATAAAATTTACCGGTCTCTATATAGGGAGATGTTAATATTGATAAAGATATAAATGATTTGAACAAGCATTTTAATAATGGAATCTAAATTAAAGGAAACCTCTAGGGTGTTGCTATGAAAAGTCATTAGTCATACCTCATCAATTATTTAAACTTGACAAACTCATTAATTCAAACCTATCACTTGCAATTTTTTTTTATAGTAGGCTGTTAACGTGATCAGTATAATTTGTAGAATTGAATAATCAGGATCTAATTAATCAGCAAGTGTATTATTATTATGATAACAATTGGATTGATTTTAAAAGTAATTAAACCACATGGTTGTTAGAGAAATATAAAAAATTATGAACGGTATAGATCAAAGTCAAGGTTACGTAAAGATATAGTATAAAATATGCTCATATTAAAAAAATGTATATATAATTCTAATCCAGAACAAGGGTAAAGCAAGTCTATAATGTTAAGCCTCTATCATTTTTGTCTTGGAACCAATTTTGGGCATAGTTGTTAAAAGACGTAATGCGTAAAAAGTGAGTCTTCGGTCTCAGTGCAAGATGTTTAAAAAGTGAGTGTTTTTTTTTTTTTTTTTTTTAAATGAGGCACACACTATAAAAATACATTCTTAAAGGTTTTGTACACATTCTAAATATGTTTTAGGCTTCTTTAGGTAAGTTTAGATTATTTTAGGTTGATTCCAAAGTTGTTTAGATTCTTTATAAAATGTTTCAGACTTGTTTAAACGATTCTTGGCATAATTTTGTCAGAACTTGCCCTGAAAAATGCGTTTGAGGATCTAAAAGTGAGGCTTTTAAAGCGAAACGAGAAAGTTGCGTCTATCATGAAAAGTGAGCCTAGACGGGCGTATTTGCAATAGAGATTTTGGGAATATCCTATGGCTTCTTCAACCCATTTTCAGTCGATCTAAGGAATAGTGAGAAATGGATCAAATTAGTAAAACCTTAAAAACTGAAATTGTAGACACAATTATTATGCCTCCACTTTCCATCTTTGAAACTAGTGGCTGTCATGGACACGTTTGTAATTTGATCACCTCTAAACAGCATACATATTCTCGCGCATGCAACTGACCACCGATCTTTGTAATTAACTCAGTTACGGGGGATTAATAGTTATACTAAACGTGTGGTGACCCAAGCATGATTGTCAAAATATACCAACCCACCATTATCTAACATTGATAATGTCAATATATACAACTTCCTCAAACCAACAACTCCCTCTTTCTTGATAACCAACCCCCCGTACCATGTTGAATGATATGGTTTAAAATCCTTGACTATTCTCTCATTGATAATGTCAATATATACAAGATACAATCCCTCATAATAGAGAAGTAATAAATACAAAATCAATTCAAATCAATACTATCTATATTTACAAATAGCATATTCTCTTTATATTCTATTACTATGTCCCTACACCAACAATGGTACATACCGTTCGTATAAAAACATCATAACCCATACATCTACAATCGCCATCAACAACAGTGCCCTCACAATACACGAAAATAACAAAAGTCCAAATCAGAAAGAACATGACACAATAAGCTCAACAAAAAATACATCAGAAAAGATTTGATTCACTACTGGATCAAAAAGCGAAAAATTAACGCCATGTACTCTAAAAATTTATTAGCAATCAACTGAATCATTTTCGATCCATTGGCATGCACCAACGCCTTATAAGCCAAGACCAAGGTGCCCGAAATGCTAACCAGGAACATTAGAGCCTTTGCCACAGCCCGAGCTTGCTTCTCAGCCTCTTTCTTCACCCAAACACTTGGTACACTCTCATAAACCTTGTTTAAATCAGCCACAGTCTGTCTCAACTTCGACTGCCCATTCATATTCCCAAGCGATCTCCCGATTCCATTGAACAATCTCACAATCTCCTCATCTCTCAACTCGCCTTGTATGATCTTCAGTTCGCGTAGCACCTTCACGTCCTTCGCAGTGTCAATGATCCCGCACATGAAATCTACATACTCCGTGAGTTCAAGACCAAACCCGCCCATTAAACTGTTTTTCGCCATTAGTTTTTCGTAGGCCATCAAGTTTCTTAGTATGACCTCTGAATCATAATTAAGAGTAATGAGAGGGAGGCAACATGTTCCATTAGCAAAGCTTATGCTTCTGATCCCTTCTTCGTTTGTTGACAAAACGAACTTCACTCCAGCCGTATCAACAAGTTCGGATACTGATGGCACCTTGATCTCTTTAATCATTGTTTCTTTATCACTTTCGTATAGAATCTTCACGATAGATTCGAGGATTCCAAGAAAAGGTTTTAAACCTGGAATCAATCCGGCCGCTTGGATTACTGCATTCAGTAACTCCTCAGCGGCCGACTTTTCATCTGGAATACTTCCAGGTTTCGAGAAAGTGACATCTCTCGAAACCTCATTGTTTACAATAGAATGGTACATATAATCAAGCAAATGGTTAACACGGTCGAAATCAATCGTCTCTTTCGAGAGAAGAAAAGGCGAATTCGCCTTTGCGAAATAACGAAACTTAGATTCCCAAAAATCCTCAACATTAGTAGAAAGAGCCTTTTGAATCTCTTTCAACACGATCATAGGAATCTGGTTTTCCAACATGATCAAATCCTTTTCATCTATTGCAAAACCTTTATCTAAATACACACCAAGTTGATCAAGCAAAAACAAACCATCGATAGCGAACAGCCATGCAAACGCATCCTCGTCGGTTTCGGGGAACGAATCATAGCAAGGAGAGACTACTGGGATGATGCTTTTTATTCTTTCAGCAACTTGGTCTTCCAAATCAGGTATTTGGTAGGGTTTGATAACCCGTTTGACCGCGGTGAGCTTGTTTTGTTGCATCTTTGAATAAAGCTCGGTCCGAAAA
Organism: Ambrosia trifida; assembly: GCA_028751855.1. Taxonomy (NCBI): domain Eukaryota; kingdom Viridiplantae; phylum Streptophyta; class Magnoliopsida; order Asterales; family Asteraceae; genus Ambrosia; species Ambrosia trifida. The sequence continues at coordinate 73,019,469 of CM054123.1, read as the reverse complement.
TGGTGTTTCGGACCGAGCCCAATTTTTTGAGGCTCATAGGCTTCGGGATTTTCGTCTTTGATTATTTTGGGGACTGGGAATATGGAAAGAGGTGGTGTGTCTATTGGAACAGCAAGTTGGGTTTTTAAGGTTTTTTTCATTTGATGAACCCATGGTTGGTCGCCGGCTGATGGAGCTACAAAGGGGTTTATTGAAGCCATTTGAGTTTTGATTTGATACTCTCAAGTATTGTTCTCTACAACACTACAATGGTCTTTGCTAATTTACATGATTACGTGGTATTTAAAGAAGTCGTTAAGCTTTGTGCGCCAATGTGAAACATGCGAATTATAAATTAATTAATATTAATATATACATCATATGAGGAACCCGTAGTTGGTGGTTAAGCTTTGGGTGTTATATTAAAAGTAGACTTTGTGAGCTAATAACTTATTTTAAATCTATTATTTCATTGTACAAAATTAAATATCTAAATTTCTATTTAGTTTGTCTCAAAATGAGTATTTATCCTTAAAAGCTAAATTGTATTAAGAATGTCATGATGGTTAAATGTTTAAAGTCTAAAATCCCAATCCGACATAAGCAAGCCACATCATTTTAAACCTTAATTTTTTTCCAACAATCAACAATTCCAAAACTCCACATCACACCCCATGTTAAAAAATCATTTGTGTGTTGTCCCCACTAAACAAAACCGTACCGGATGGGTTACCAAACCGGATGCACAAAGTCCAACTCCTCCAACGAAGATATGACTTTGGAACTGGAGTTTGGATTTCAAACTTATACATGTCATCTCCTACGATGTTGGAGATGCTCTAAGTATATGATTCACACCTTCTTGTTGTCGTGTTCTTCTATATAATTTATTTATATAACTAGGCTGTTAAAAAAGAAGCTCAATTGTATTAAGTATATGTATATAAAGTTAATCACATGAATAATGTGGTATCTAGCATATTTTATGGATTTATTTTTCTCTTACGGAAAGAAGGATTTGTCATGGGTGTTTGTGATCATTCAAGCTTTTTTTATAATCCTAATCATTAACTTGTTTAGAACCCTCTTAAACTTGAGTTAAGACCATCCGTGATGGTTAATGCTCCTAAAGGGCATATATTTCGCCACATCATCCTTATAACGCCCATTTAAAAAATGTGTAATGGTCGACGCGTCTTAAGGTCCTTTCAATCATTTCTTTGCATATGTTTTCTCCTCTGTGGGCATTTTAATAGAAATGTTCCTTGCTATTCATGCCCCTATAATGTTCAGGGCGGTGTTAAGGACCTTATCAAGCTTATTCGTGCCTCTATAATGTTCATTATATATGTTCTAATATTACAAATGATTTGATAACAAGCAATTATAATAATGGCCGGGAATTTAAAAGGAAAACCCTAGGATGTTACTATGAAACTATATACAGCACTTGTCATTTTTTATAGATAACAATTGGATTATTTTTAAAAAGTAAACCACGTCCACGTACATGGTTGTTAGAGAAATATAAAAAAATATGAACGGATATAGATCAAAATCAAGAGTAAAAATACATATCCATAAAATATGCTCTCCTGTGTCGCTTATAACCGTGTATCAACCATAGACCATTGTTCTTCTAAATTAACCATACTCATCTGAGCATACAGTATATTAATTTTTTTTTGTTTATATCTAAATATAAGGCAAGAACAAAACAGAGGGCTACAAATACGCCTCTGATGCAAGGTGTTACGCTATGATAACCCGTTCGTTTATACGCCCTGTTCATCAATATAAGGGTCAAGTCGTGAAACCGGGCTCGAAATATAGACTGTTTTGTGCTAATCGCGCGTGTCAAAGGCCTGAACTGTACCTTGCATGACAGACGCATGTTTTATATTTAGTTAACCCGACCGGTCCTTTGGGTTGATACACGGTTTTAAGCTAAAGCTTGTTCTTGCCTTACAAAAAAATAGTTATAGAATGTTTTGTGCTGATCACGCCTGTCATGCAAGGTACAGTTCAGGTCTTTAACACACGCGATCAACACAAAAGAGTCAATATTTCGAGTCCGGTCGCTTAACTTCTGCCTGTGATGCAAGGTGTTACGCCATGATAACCTGTTTGTTTGTACGCCCTGTTCATCAATATAAGGGCCAAGTCGTGAACTATCCCGGTCGGGTTATAGAATGTTTTGTGCTGATCACGCGTGTTAACCCGACCAGACTAGTTCAAAACATTCTATAACCCGACTGGGATAGTTCACGAGTTGGCCCGTATAAGGCAAAAGTATACAGTATACTATTTTTTTTGTAAGGCAATAACAAGTCATGGCTTACAACCGTGTGTCAACCCATAGACCACCGTTCCCCCAAACCATACTCATTTGAGCATACAGTATATTAATATTTTTTGTTTATATCTATATATAAGGCAAGTACAGAACAAAGGGCTTCAAATGCGCCTCTGATGCAAGGTTTTACGCCATGATAACCCGTTCGTTTGTACGCCCTGTTCATCAATATAAGGGCAAAGTCGTGAAGTAGCCCGTGCGGGTTAACACGCGCGATCAGCACAAAACATTCTATAACCCGACCGGGATAGTTCACGACTTGGCCCTTATATTGATGAACAGGGCGTACAAACAAACTGGTTATCATGGCGTAACACCTTGCATCACAGGCAGAAGTTAAGCGATCGGAATCGAAATATAGACTGTTTTGTGCTGATTGCGCGTGCTAAAGACCTGAACTGTACCTTGCATGACAGGCGCATGCTTTATATTTAGTTAACCCGACCGGTCCTTTAGGTTGTTACACGGTTGTAAACCATAGCTTGTTCTTGCCTTACAAAAAAAAAGTTATAGAATGTTTTGTAAGGCAATAACAAGCTATGGCTTACAACCGTGTATCAACCCATAGACCACTCTTCTTCTAAACCATACTCATCTAAGCATACAGTATATTAATTTTTTTTTTGTTTATATCTAAATATAAGGCAAGAACAAAACAAAGGGCTACAAATGCGCCTCTGATGCAAGGTGTTACGGCATGATAACCCGTTCGTTTGTACGCCCTGTTCATCAATATTAGGGCAAAGTCGTGAAGTTGCCCGGTCGGGTTAACATGCGCGATCAGCACAAAACATTCTATAGCCCGACCGGGATAGTTCACGACTTGGCCCTTATATTGATGAACAGGGCGTACAAACAAACGGGTTATCTTGGTGTAACACCTTGCATCACAGGCAGAAGTTAAGCGATCGGACTCGAAATATAGACTGTTTTGTGCTAATCGCGCGTGTTAAAGACCTGAACTATACCTTGCATGACAGACGCATGCTTTATATTTAGTTAACCCGACCGGTCCTTTGGGTTGATACACGGTTTTAAGCCATAGCTTGTTCTTGCCTTACAAAAAAATAGTTATAGAATGTTTTGTGCTGATCGCGCCTGTCATGCAAGGTACAGTTCAGGTCTTTAACACACGCGATCAGCACAAAAGAGTCTATATTTCTAGTCAGGTCGCTTAACTTCTGCCTGTGATGCAAGGTGTTACGCCATGATAACCCGTTTGTTTGTACGTCCTGTTCATCTATATAAGGGCCAAGTCGTGAACTAGCCCGGTTGGGTTATAGAATGTTTTGTGCTCATCGCGCGTGTTAACCCGACCGGGCTAGTTCAAAACATTCTATAACCCGACCGGGATAGTTCACGAGTTGGCCCTTATAAGGCAAGAGTATACAGTATACAATTTTTTTTTGTAAGGCAATAACAAGTCATGGCTTACAACCGTGTGTCACCCATAGACCACTGTTCTTCTAAGTGTGTGTATGTGTGTGATAAAGATGGAGAGGAAGAAGAAAGAGGAAAATTGTTTAAATAAAAAATTAGGCTTTTTTTTTTCTAATTTTGACCTGAAATGACAAAATTGCTCTTGAACTTAACTGACTTTTCTAACTGAGTTTAAAAAAAAAAACTCGCCAAAATGGCACCAAAATGAAAGTTCCGGGTTAACCATGATAAAAATGACTTTTTCTGTCTAAACAAGCATTTTTTGCCAAACCTCATGAGTCATTTTGGCAATTTACTCGTTTAAAAATGAATTATCGGTTTCATTAATTTAACTAGTTTAGGTGGGTTACAATTATTAATGGAATATTTCTATTAGTTTAAATTTGTTATTTTTCTTCTTACAATAAATTTTCTTCTCATTTGAATTCTCCACTATGTGTGTATATATGTATATATATATAGGGAAAAGTTAATTTGAGACCACCTATATTTCGTGCGAACCGCGAGAACGGCATCTAAAACTATTCAAATTCAAAATTTCTTTTTACATTTATATTTATTACTAAAATACAATATCAAAAACACAATTTACGCGTAAAAATTCAAACGTATACAGAAATAAATTGTTTTTACACATGTGTAAATTTACTGTTTATACATGTGTAAACTGTTTCATTTACACATGTGTAGAAAGTTAATTTGAAAGTGTTTTTGCAAGAAAAGATGAATATTTGAAGAGAAAATTCATTTATTAATGTTGTATTTTGAATATAATGAGGTTTGCATTAAAAAAAATTGATTTTTATTGAGTTTTTTACTTGTTCTCACGATTCTCACAATATTTAGCGTTCTCAAGATAACCCTCCCCGGAATAAAATGAAAACCCTCTTGATTTGAGTAAACCTTAGAAAACCCATGTAATTTTTTTTTTGAAAAAAATAACCAATATAAAATACATATTTTTAAGCATTTTGGGCAAAAATAAAAAATAAAAAAAAAGCGCCAATGGAATTTTTGAAAAATAAACAAAGTTGCGCTGAAAACATATGTTTTCAACTATTTAGCTGTTGTAAACATATGTTTTCAGCAACTTTGTTTATTTTCTTAAAAAAAATCCCGTCGGCGCTTTTTTATTTTTTTTTGACCCAAAACACTTAAAAATATGTATTTTACATTGGATCAAATGGAATTCCCTCTTATTGCGAGAACTACGAGAACTCTGACCTCTCATATGATTTTTTTTCTTTTGCTAAAATATGTTAAATTTAACTTACTTTTGCGGAAAAATATTAAAAATAAAACACATACAAAAAAAATACATCAGCGTAAAAAAATTTACAAGTGCCAGACGTCCATATAAAAGTTGTGTAAACATGGCGTAACGTCATTTTACTTACACCTATGTAAATGAACGAACACAAGGTGTTTTTTTTTTGGCAGATTTCCTAGTTAGATGTTTATTTATGTTAAAAAAAAAGTATTAAAAAATTGAATGGGAGGTAGGATTTCCAATGGAGTTGTAAAGTTCTCGCAATAAGGAGTCTCAAATAAAGGAGATCCTATAGTGATGTTTCTATTAGAAAAAATGATTTTGAATGAACTTCTCATTTGTCATCGTAGTTCTCACGATATTTAGTATTCATAAGGTAACTCTTGTGTGTGTAAGGTGTCACACCCTTAAATTTCCACTTGCGGAGTTTTACCGCGAGGCGTATGACAAACCAGGATCCAAGTCAACGGTCACAATAAACAACACTATATGAATGACGTAAACTCAAAAGAAACATAGTTCTCATAATCATAAAACCATAGCGGAAGCATTTAAAAATTTAATCAACTACAAAACCGTGTTCCAAAGTATTCAAGACACTTATTTTAAAATATGCAACTAAGCCTAGACGCCAATGCAGACCAGTGCGCCTAGTCCAACCGATGCTACCTTAGCGACCTGAGAAAAATATGCCAAAAAGACGTCAACATACATAATGCTGGTGAGTTCACATGTTTGTTCAATATGTTACCAAATGTTACCACGTATTGCCAAAACGTTACCACGTCCATACTATATCAATGTTACCAAGTACGCTAGCTAGGCGTATGTTTTGTTACTACTACGATTTGAAAACCATTACTAGACTGTTACCAGTGTTCAGCCCGAATGTTCAGCAAATGTTTAGCAAGTTAGAGACAATATGCACCCGCCCGGCCCTCCAAGCCGTCGAGTGGGGCCTATCAAACCCAATAGATCTATTCACATTTCCCTTGTTGTGCAACCCCGCACATTCATGGTTTCCCCCGGGACTTTCAAAGATCGTATAGCAATGCAAAGTTAAATCATAGTATGACATATGTTACCAAAATAAGTTTAGCGCATGTTTTCTCCCCCAAAAGTAAAAGCAGTAAAAGTGGGGCCGTGAACTTACCTTAGGTTGTGTTCTTCAAGTTTAATAAGAAAAGCCAAGTCCTTGATAATCCCAACTACCGGAGATCTATCAAAATGTTCATATAAGTGTTCCGACTAATAACCATATGGTTATCTAGTCCCCGATTGTCCAGATCGTGATCAAGTATGTTTTAAAACGTGTTTTAAATGTTCAACCGACACACTAGACCGGCCCGACATCCCGTTGGTGACTCATTACCCTAACTAATCAAGTACACATAGATTACACACAAGGTTCAAGCATAGAACACTTAGTTTGCATCAAAAATCTCATTTTTGTCTCCATAGGGTCGAACCAGGAACTTTTGTTCCACCTTCGCCCCTTTTAAGCCACGTTCGACCCTTTTAAGGTCACGTTCGACCCATTGTAACAGATTCGCCCATTATTATCCAGGTTCGACCCTGGGATTCCACCTTCGACCCCACAATTGGTCGAAAGTGCCCAGGTTCGACCTTGGCAGATTGTTCTTCCCCAAAACGCTTCAAAAACATCCCGAAACATCATCAATCATAGCAGTTAGGTATGAATAACATATCCCCACAAAACCCCACCAATTTTGCCCCCAAACCTACTCATTTCAGCCCTTTCCCAAAATGGCAAAAATTATGAAAGTGTCACCTCATGCATGAAATCCTTACCCAATTTGGAAACTTTTTAAAATCAATCCATAATCATCTTAATAGTGCTTAGTTTGTCGTGTGTTTGAAAACCTCAAAAAGTTCTATTGATCATACTAGCATGCATCGTGCCCTAGCTTTATTAAAACCCCCAATTTAGACATGATATTATTAATCATCTAATTGTGACCATAAACAATCCTAAATTAACATCAATATCAACCCTAGATCATGTTTCTAGCATTAGTACAGCAGCAAATCATTAAACATCACATAATATCACATAACACATAATTAACATATGTTTATTGATATGAAACCTATGTTTAATGATAGGGTTTAGGTTTAGAAAGATGTTTAAAAGGTTTTTATTGATAAAAACATCCTTAGAACAGATCTGGACATTTAGGGTTAGATGAAAACGAATTAAAATACTTTGAAAAGGTTTAGGATTAAGAACACACCTTGGATTCTTGATTAGATGTTGTTTGTAGGTTGGATTATGGAAAACAAGAGCAAAAACCTTTGCTGAGAGATCAAAATTTTGCGTGCGAATCGCGCTCGCACCAATGCCTCAAGAATGCAAACTCCCTACACAACGGTAACCCCACTTGACGGTAAATCCACTTGTGGTAACCCGCGCAAAGCCGGTAACTACACGCTTACGGGTAACCCCGCTTGACGGTAACTCCCTATGTAATGCTGGCGTGAGCGTCAGAGGCGTTCTGCATGTCGCGTGGGCATCAGAGGCGTTCCGCATCTCCCGTGGGCATCAGAGGCATTCCGCATATCGCGTGGGCGTCAGAGGCGTTCCGCATCTCGCATCGAAGTCAGAGGCGTTCCGCATCTCGCGTGGGCGTCAGAGGCGTTCCGCATCTCACGTGGGCTTCAGAGGCGTTCATAGCTCAATCTGCGCGTACACCCACGGATTGCTTTCATCCGCCAATAACAAGCACTTCGCGCAGTTTTGGATAGCATACGCCACCGCAAAGCACTTCACGGATATCGTGGAGCATTGCTTCGGACTAACATACAGCCTTAAAAGGCATCTTTCGCGGAGCATGCTCTTGTCTACTTAAAGCAATCCACTCCGCATCTACATTCACGCATTACCCGCGGATAATGGTCATCCCCAGCTAACAACACTGCAAGTCTTCACCAGCGTCAGCTAAGCACTTTGCGCATCACGTGAAGCATTGCTTCCAAATGTAAAATGACATCACCCACAGACCATGCCTTCATCAACCATGCAAGCTCATCGTGCATCCCGTGCGCCACCGATTAAGCTTCGCTTGCCCGCGCATGCTACTCAAGCTCTTCGCGCATCTCGCAAAGCATGGCTTCCGTCGGACGTAAAGCGTTAGAACTCGTCACAGCACCGGTTGCGTGCTTCATCCTCTCCAGGCTCCACCCCAAGGGATATTCAGGTTCCATACATGTTTGAAGTCTCTTAAAACTCCTTTTATGTTGAAGGAAAACACATTATATCTTTCTTCTGGGGAACGAATGCATGGCTAAAGATATACAAAAAGAAAAGAGCACATGGTTCTATATTTTAGTAAGCATGCACCTGCCAAGTACTGGGCCATTTATTACATGTGGCTCCTGCTTTTTGGGTTAAAATAATGGTTGGGTACCTCACAATACACCCATATTATATGACTGTTTTTTGCAATTGGAGATATTACGCCACGCCGCCACTCTGCGCCGCAAAGCTCTTCACGATTAAGCTGACCAGGTCTTCACCAGCGTCAGCGAAACTCTGCGCATACACCCGCATATTGCTTTCATCCGCCAACAACAAAGCACTTCGTGCAGTCCCAGCTAGCATATTCCATCGCAAAGCACTTCACGAATATCGTGGAGCATTGCTTCGGACTGACATACAACCTAAAAAGGCATCTTTCGCGGAGCATGCTCTTGTCTACTTAAAGCAATCCACGGAGCATAACTTTGGCACGTCATACGATATACTAATACATGGTTGGGCGCCTCACAATACACCCATATTATATGATTGAGATACTTGCAGGTTTTGGCAACATGCCACAGTAACACATGCAACAAATCGTTACTAGACGCTTGCACGCTGGCAACAGTAAGCCTAGAAGGCGACACTTAGCTGATAACAAGCGCAACGAGCAACGTCCCGCATCAAAGCCTAGTTTTCACTACCAAGAAAGGATGAGCTGTCATCCGAGAATCACTACTTTTGAGTCCAGCATCCCTCCTCTCTCATCATACGTTCAGAGATAGAAGACACACTGGACTGGGGGGACTTGATGGGATTGGGTACTAAACCGACTAGTGGTCATACCCAAACCCGACTCTAGAAATGCGCGGAAAGAGCCTATGCGCGGCAAAGCAAAGGAGTACATCGTGAATGGTCAACAGCCATGCACAAATCAAGGGAGTAAATCATGCATGGTCAACAGCCATGCACAAACCAAAGGAGTAACTTACGCCTGGTCAAAAGTCAAGTCATGGTCAAAGGCGGATATCATGCATGGTCAACTACCATGCATAAATCAAGGTGACAACTACGTTGACCAAGCATTACGCCTGGTCAAAAGTCAAGTCATGGTCAAAGGCGGATATCATGCATGGTTAATTACCATGCATAAATCAAGGTGACAACTACGTTTACCAAGCATTACGTCTGGTCAAAAGTCAAGTCATGGTCAAAGGCGGATATCATGCATGGTCAACTACCATGCATAAATCAAGGTGACAACTACGTTGACCAAGCATTAAAGGCGGTAAACCGGTCCACCATTTCCATTAATTTAGTCTCTCTTGACCACCTTACTAACATAATTAAGGGTGATAGAGACAACCTAACCACGGTTAGGACTTGGGTAATGGTGGCATACGAACTCTCCTATAAAAGGGATCATATCCCTAGTAGGAGAGGACACTTTCTGCTAACCCGGAGAGCTATCACTAAAGATAGTATCCCCATTCACCTTGTTTTTGTTATAAACTGCTACCTCGTGTAGTCGTCTCCACATCCACAAACAACTCTTGTTTGCAGGTTCCTTAATCCGTAGCTGCTAGTGAAGGATCAACCCTGTAGATACTCATAATCTTATCATCCCTAACCGGTGGTAAGACTATTTGTTTCTTCAAACTCCTTCCTTAGTGATTAAAATCGTTTGAGAGCGTTTAGAGACGGTTAGGGTTTGTGAAATGGTGAAAAATGACAAAGTTTGGTATTTATACTAGTCCACATTCGCCCCTTTCACATGGTCGAATGTACCCACATTCGCCCCTTTCTCAGGGTCGAATGTACCTTAACTGGTCGAATGAAATTCTATTGTTTTCACATCCCAGGTTCGCCACTTCACTAAGGGTCGAACCAAGATCATTTCCCAGGTTCGCCCCCACGCTATGGGTCGAACCTGGACCTATGTTTTCTAGTCTTTCCAGTTTGTCGTGTTTAACGCATTTTAACGCATCCTAACACATGATCATGCAATTCTAACACATGTTATGCACATATAGGCACGTATAATCATGTTCACACCTTGTAGCACATATTTTCATGTCATGTTACACGTGTGTTAATAATCTACTAGTCCTACTTGATTCAGTTCATGTAATTTCACCAACAACGGGACCCGATACTAGTGTATTCCTAAAATGACTCCCAATGATCCTCCAGATCATTGAACCATGGACAATCCTATTATGACCCGACTCAACTAACCCAGTTAAGTCCATTTATAATGTTTCTTGCTAAGGTAGACTTATGTTTTACTAAAATGTTTAAGCCGAACATGCCGGGTGTCACATAAGGTTAGCGAGAATCAAATAAAAAGTACATCATACTAGGATAAGAAGTCATCTCGGCCTTTTATTTTTTAAATCAATGGCTAAGATGAAAGTTTAAGAAAAAAAATCGTAAGGATATCTTATTAATTGCCTATTTGTTGAATTTATTTCTCCACATGCATAGCATAAATATGCATATTCCCTCATTTTCTAAACGGCCATAATTTTTTCACACGACTTTATTTTTAAAAAAATATTGCACCATAAAATTTGTGGCTATAAATAACCATTACCCACACCATAGTCACTTAGTTTTTTGTTTGTATGACAGAATGATAGCAAACGTCATGAGAAAATAATATGTGTGACTAAATGTTAGAAAATACACACACTTAAAATGTACAAATGTGGCTATAAATAACCATTAGTCAGAAAATAGTCATTTTGTTTGTTTTTTTTTTTTTTTTTTGTGACGGAATTTTACCAAGTGTCATGGGAATGTCTAGCAAAAGTTTTTAGCCACACTTACAATAAATTCATGTGACTGTATAATATAATCGACCATACTTACAGTAAATTTATGTGACCGTTACTACCTTTTAATCATTTTTCATAGACATAATATATGATTACAAGAACTCTTTTTTTTTTTTTTTTTTGCCACACTTTATTTTAATTGATGTGGCTAAAGCAAACTTTTTAATAAATTCCTCTGACTATATATAACTTAAACAATCACACTTAAAGTAAATTCATGTAGCCGTTGCTACCCTTTAGCCACATTAATTTAATGAAATAATGCTTTACTCCAACAAGAATTGGTGGTACTCTTTAGCCACACTTTTCAGTTGCTAGGTCACTAAATGTGAATATGACCATATGACATCTACGATGACTTGACTTTTGGTCACACTTGACCAGAAAAATATAAGTGTGACAAAAGAAATATGGTCACATTTATGCTATGTTGTTGTAGCTTAGTTTTCACATAGTGTAATGATATTATACGTATAACTATAGACTGCAATAATTAAATATATTTATTGTATCTTTAACGATGAGTTATATTGACGCGTAGACTATTTTTTTAATTAGATATGATCTTATATCATAAAATAAATGAGTTTCACCGTGGCCATGCTCTGTAACAGAATGACTTACGCGCCGGATTAGTTCGTCGGAGCGTTGTCGGTTACCAACCTTGTTTTTCACCTTTTGTTGTAGCTAGTCATTTCTCTCTCCCTCTAGTGAACGTGTGTCTGTGTGAAACGTGTCAAACGTTGTTATCGTTATGTTACTGTTCAATCACTTCGTGTTTAAATATATGTGTTGTAATATGTTTTTAATAACATAATAATCGAAGTTACTAAGTAGCATGTAGTCATGTACCAACAAGGCAACAATACAAGACAAGACAGTCTACTTGGTTTGTCAAAAACAGTGGGCCAATCATATATTCATATTGTTGTGAAAACTGATGGGCCAAGAAAAAAGAGAACTTTTTTTCCATTTGGGTTGTAGCCCAATAATAAGAAGCAAAAGCCTCGTACGAAGATCCAATCCATGCAAATAATTCTAAACTAGTTTTATACCCGTCCGGTGGACGGGAACATTTAATGATATAATATCAATACTACACAGAATAAGACGACCCTACAAAAAAAAGGACCAAAATAGGATGAGTTGTTATAGATTTGATACAAAGGTGCCATATGAGATGTCCTAATGGATGGTTTGGTACTTCGGCCCAAGATCATATTTTATCACTAATGGGTCAAACAGGAAAACGTAAGTGCGGTTGATTATTCTTAAAAAAAAAGATTACATAGATGAACATACTCAATCGGGTGACCTTCAGCTCTCATTGTTCATATAGCATCTCTTCCTTTCACTTGCAATCCATAGCGAACAAAATTTTACGTAACAAAAGCGTCACCCTGCAAATCGTAAACAAAATATCACATGTAACCATAACCCATTAAGACTCTAATGTTTAGCCCACTTTATTCTATAGAACGGGTCAATATATTATAATTATACCATGACCTCAATCCAAATAGTTGTTTAAAAAAGAATTCAATTAACAGAAATTGTAAAAAGTAAAAAAAGAAAAAAAGAAAACTTAAATCATATTCTAGCTTCTAACATGAACTAAATATTTTCATTATTAGTAAACATATTATAACTGTCAACAGTTCATTAAATATCATAAACTAAAATGCATTACATGAAAATGAATACATGGGATTAAGAACTTTATACATATTTTTGTGAGTAATGCTATAAAACATAGTTTTTGTAAATCTGTTATTAAAATGTGTGTGCGCGTAAGGGCGTGTGTGATTTTAGAAGTATATATAAAAGGATTTTGTGATTAACTAACCTTGCTCACGTCGTTTATCTTCACCGCCAAAGGAGGTTGCACAATAGTCGTCGCCGGAAATGGCCACCAACGGCCCCCGGAAACGGGTGCCTAAAGGCTTTAATCGCAACCCAAGCCGCCAAGCGTCAACGTCACCGATCATCCAAAAAGGTCATCTAGGGGGGCTATCAACAATTGCGGATCCTGAACATCCTGGTGCAAAATATTTAGCAATTCATCATAATGGAAAACAACAAAGCAAAAGAACCTGACATTCAGGGCAATGACAAATCAAGTATATTCATACAGAATGCTTAGCAACGTTTGCGTCTTGCATAGCAGCGTCTGAATGATATTTTCAGAAGCAGGGCTATAGAACGCCATACTCAGGTAGTTGCATGACATATATCACCCTATGCAAAGAACTAATGAAAATTTCAATAATATTTCTAGCCAGGTTGGTTGTTACTATGGCACAATCCACAAATTTAACCCTCAATTCACATAGTTACCAACAGTTAAGTAGACGTGTCCTTCACTCCTTTGGGGCATGAAGTAAAACTTCAAGACACTTGTATAAGTAGCCCATATCCAAAATCAATAAATTTCTTTAATATGGATTACTTATACAAAGAGCTTTCCATTGTGACGGTGGTCACAACAGCATTGCCGCCTACTGAAAGTCGCGGCGGATACCCAACAACCGTCCACAACTTCTGTACAACTTCAACCATTTGATTACTGGCAACAGTAGGTCCAAATCAAGAATACTAAGATATTATTTATTGAAAACACTAAACCCATTTAGTAAAATCTGAAGAAAAAAACATAACACACAACGTTGCGTGCATCGGAGCGCATTAGGTGAAATGCGCGCAATATTCTCGCATCAGCTATTGCAATGCGCTCTCATCAGCGCAACGGGCGCGTAGTGAGTACATTTTAAAACCAAGCTTGCAATCTCTATAACAATATGCACATGTATGTTACTATGTTAGTGACTAAGAAAAACTCAAGGTTGTCATGTGCTGCATATTTCAGCAAAACCCGTGTAGATTAAATGATATCTTATTAAATCCCTTCGGTGTTAAACTAATTAATGTATCATGTATTATGGATCAGACCTAAATAATCCCACCAAAACAACCAGCAAGATAATCTTCACGCTTATTAGATTTTAACCAATCAGAAGCAACCAACTGCATTAAGGTGCCTTTTGCCTTGTACTGTACGTAATTCATTAAGTTGATAGTTTGTTCATTTTTATGTGTCAAAAAGGATATGAAAAAGAACAAAATGATACCTTTCGTTGATCTTTGAGGTAAGTATCACCTATAAGGAATGCGGAAGGATCAGTAGATGCCCAACTGCAAGGCAGATGATAATTGGAGTCTTTTGGAAATGTTGATCCACATGATGAAGGATTTGATTCCTTCTTCTTGTAAATCCCTATAACCCATTTTTTGAACCGCAAGATCATGTGGGGTTTTTTTTTTCACAAATCTAGTTGTTGATGAACATTTATGCTGCGAATTTTCCTGCAACAGATGGATACTGGATGTCATAAGAAGGCTTAAAGGTGTTACTTTTCTTCAAAAAAGATGAAAAAGTAACTACAGATTTGTATTCAAAAGAAACTACAAAATATTTGTAAAGCTAGATTATTACTGAAATAGAACTACTCAACCCGTTTGACCAGCTCATCTGGCCACCTCTGAATGGAAGAATATATTTACTGTGAATATAAGTTTGAATGTGGTAGACACTTGTTATATATCACTGAGTGATGGTATAACTATCAAACAAAAACAGTCATAAGTTACAACAAAAGCATTTTTTTTTGGAAGGTGTGTTTCAGCGGAGAATCCAAACGACGCACAACCCCTCAACCCCAGTTCAAATCCAGGCCAAACGCGGGTGTTGAATTTCTCACCCCTTAGTGCGAGCGGGGGGACTCGAACAGGTAACTCTCAACATCTAACCTAATGGAGCTCTTAACACCTCAACAAATGGAGCTCCATACATCTCATTTCACAACTTCTCAGCTTTGTGTATAGAAGAAGCACCATCTCATAACTGTTGGGCCCAAATTAAATATGGTTATGACTCAAGCGCTGCCTCGCTTATTTAGCGACTCAACAAAAAAAAATGTTTTTTTTAGTGAGACGAGCTTTTTTAAACCAAGAAAGCAAAAAGGATTGAAAAAAGGACACGACAGCAATGAAAGCCTAAACCAAATTACCTGAGGGAAGGTGAACTGTGATAATACTAAAAGGTATTGAGTGGATCAAGTCATATGTAACTGATGAACATATGGGCTATATTATTAAAAAAGTATAACACCTGGGAACTAAGCAGCAACAAACAACATACCTAGCCCATAAACATTTCCTTTAAAATTATACATGGAAGTTCGCAAACGAAAAGACACATAAATATATGCAGACATAGACAAAAAATTAACACATGAATAAACACCTGATCAAGCAACACATACAGAGCTTGAAACAATGCGCCAAACCAGAACGCAACCTGCGTAAAACACCAAAAACACATATTTCAGTAGGTCACCCATCTATGCACAACAGCTACATTGAAACATTGTTAAACCCATTCCCATTACACCACAGCTTTCACAAAAGAAACCAAAAATCGTCTTATCAAACGGCTAAGCACATCTTGAAAAACATCGGAAATCAACACTAAAAATTAAAGCAAAGAACATAAATGTAAAACACAGTATATACACACCCACTTAATCCCAAACCATCCAAAAAAAGGAAAAAACCACATTCGCTCAATAAATTGATAACTTAGGTTTTTTATCAGTATTATTCAAAACACAATTATTAGCACAAAGTGGCAGAAAATAATTAACATGATACATGTAAACCACAAACCTTCCTTCTTTGGCAATGGTTTCCTCTCTTTCAAGATTACAGTTCATGCATAAAACCTCCTGTAACAGCCTACTCGTGTAAGGATGAGATAGAAGAAATATCACTCTCTAAATAGTTGATCATAGATCGATCATCAATGGGTCACTATTATTGGTTACGCTCCTATCTTCATGGTTTGCTCTAAAGTAACCGACTTATAGTCTTATTGGTCTCAATCTTGTTCTGTTTTATTTCTTTTGGGTTGTTTTCACAGCCGACTAATATTCTGATTACAATCTGTTTGATTTCATTTAATATAAATAAATCATACCTATAATTTGACATAATGTATTTCCTATCTTTATAATCAAAGTTTTAGAAACACAAATTGACCAACCAAACAATTATATGCAGAAACTTAACTCAAAAAATGGAAGTCATAAGGGACTAAAACGAACAAAACCTAATTATACCTGAGCGTTACACAAGGGCATTTATTTTGAGCTTTTAAGGCAGTGCTTTTGGAGCACGAAATACCTTCGTCGAGGTTATTGCAATAAAAAAAGGAGCCACCCTCGCTTCAGCCTTCTGAATTTATTATTAAAGCATCTCGGTGAGGGATAGGTTGATTGAGCAGCACGACCGTCGATTAAGAGATGCCGATGATCGCCTTGGTGGTTCAGTGACCGATGGAAAATCTCTCTCTGTTTAGGAATGTGAATGAATTGAGAACAAAGAGGGTATGTATAATTTACATGTGGTTTTGCTGAAGCAGTTATTGCCGGCAACGTGGGTTTGAGAAAAATGCGGAAGAAAACTGTTTAGGAATAATCACGTATCAATTAATTAACCGCATCAAACAACAGGATCATGGGTGAGAGAACAGGATCATGGGTGAGAGGTAAGCGCATATAATGGCGGGAACAGGTTTCCAGTAACTGCTGAGAAAATCATAACCGATCAATTTATGTGGTCAGGATTGTTTATTTTTTTATCTAACGGCTGAATTCAAACCAAAAACGGTTAACACGGGCTGGCGTCAATATTATATTTAATTTTATGCTTATGCCTGTACTGTACTTAACGTTGTTATTCCTCATTTCAAGTTAATTCTTATTTTTTGGAACTTTTTTTGAAGTAAAATTCCTGACTAGAACTACATATGCTAGTATACAGTTCTTTGCTAGATTAGAGTTCGTGATTCAGAAAGGAGTGGCGGCGCAGATTGCTGTTCGTCTACCCTATATTTTGAATTTTTGATGTAACTTGACAAGTTTAAGAAATGAAATAATCGTATTTATATAAAAAAAACGATTTGTTTGAATAGTGGGACCCGTCATTTAGTCCCGTGATCCATTGGACTTGTAGCTTTGTACTAGCTAGCTAGGGACCATTTCGTCTTAACTGTTTACCGGGTCATGATATAGGATAAGTAGTTATCCATACATAATAGTCTTGCTTCTTGTGTGGCCAGGCTTGATCCATATCATTTATATGTTAGCTTAATACCGAACTATAGCACTTGTAATTTTGTTAGGTCATGCGTAGTGGGCGCCATGGGGGGCGTTTTGAATATTTTATTCCCCTATAGCGTCCCGAACACCGCCCCTTGGGCGTTATGGGGCATTTTGGATGGGGGGCATTTTGTGGATAACGAGCGCTATGCTCTGCTTCATGATTTTATTATTATTTTTATATTATTTTTTTAATTAATTTCGGCATCTCTTCCCACTACACCCTTCCCACTACAATAATTACCCAATCATTTATAACCCCTTATAACCCCCCTTCCCACTACATCCTCTTTTTCCATAACCCCCCATAACCCCCTTCTATTACTTTTTAATATTTTAATACCCATAACCCCCTACCACTCCACATACACTTAGTAGGTTAATGTAATCATTAATATCTGTGGAATTTAAAGTGTATCTCATTCTCATGATCAGCAAGTGTTTTATTATGACAATATTGGATTATTTTCTTGTATTGTTTGACAATGTAAACCACAAGATTGTTAGAAAAGTATATATATAGAATTATCAACGTATATATCGAAATCAATGGTAAAGATATAACAATAAAATATTCTCAAATCAAAATCAACGGTTAGCTACTGACGCAATCTATTTCAGATCTATAATCATGTGAGCAAGGGTTACAAACCGAAGCATTTGAGGTTATAATATAAATTAATATTATTAAGCTTCTATCATATTAGTCTTGGAACCAATTTTGTATCATATCATATGGCTTCTTTTAATCCATTTTTGAGCCCAAACTATGGTGAGAAACCATGGGTTAATCAAATCAGTGAAACCTTAAAAACTCAAATTGCAATCACAATAGATACACCTCCAGTTTCCATATTTGAAATCCCAAAAAATCTCAAAGCAGAAAAGCTAGAAGCATACATCCCTCAACGAGTTGGGCTCGGGCCGAATCACCATTTTCAGCCCGAGCTCTATCACAAGATGGAGCAGAAGAAGCTCACCGCCGCGAAAAGGGTAGTAAAGCCTCATCAAATCCATGACTATGAACAACAAGTTGTAGAAAAGGTAAAAAAGATTGTCCCCTTGATTCGCGATTGCTACGATTTGTACTACGATGCTGATGACAATATGCTGGCATGGTTATTCACTATTGATGGAATGTTCTTGATTGATCAATTGTATGCTTATTCAAATAATGTTTTTGCTATGAAAGCTAATGATTTGATCATGTTAGAGAACCAAATTCCGCTTATTGTGTTGAAGGAAATCCATAAGGCCTTATCGGTCCAAGAAGATCTCTTGGAATCCAATTTTCGATTTTTTTGTAAGTCGAACTCATCATTTGTTCTTTCGAAAGAGAGTATTGATATTAATCGAGTTAACCACCTGCTTGATTATATGTATAAATCCATTGTGAACAACGAAAGGTTGCTCTCGAGTGAAGTTGAGTTCACAAAGTCTGTAAATGAGGCATCCGAAAAGGATGCAAAGCGGGAACTACTTGAAGCTGTTATAAAATTTGCAGGAGTGATACCTGGAGCTCAACCTTTTCAACGAATAATAACGCAAAAGTTCCCTCGAAAGGAAAAAACGACAGCTGAAGAGATAAAGGTGCCTTCAGTTTCAGAACTTTGCAAAGTTGCGCGTGTGGAGTTTCGTTTGTCGCCTGAAAATGAAGGCATTAGAAACATAAACTTTGTCCAAGGGAAAGTGCGGTATTGTTATCTTCCTCTAATGACTCTTAATGTCGATTCGGAGGTTGTGTTGAGAAACTTGGTTGCTTATGAGAAGCTAATGGCAAATAACAGTTTTATGGGTGGGTATGGTCTTGAGCTTACTGAATATGTGGATTTCATGTGTGGGATAATTGATACTGCGAAGGACGTCAAGCTGCTACGCAAGCAGAAGATCATTGAAGGCGATTTGAGTGATGAGGAGATTGTTAAATTGTTTAACGGGATAGGGAAATCGCATATGAAAATGAGTGGTGAGTCTGAGTTGAGCAAGACAGTGGCTCAATTGAACATGGTTTACGAAAGCACGCCAAGGATTTGGGTTCAAAGGACGATTGAGAAGCAGTTTCTGGTTTGGGCCAAGTTTATCACGTTTCTCGTTAGCATTTCGAGCGTGGTGATCTTTATCCGTGAGGTGTATTTGATGGTTCATGGTTTGAATTCATCCAACATGATGTTGGCTCGTTTTCTTCGGGCCAGATCGATCAGTGGTTTAATCCTTTCCGTCTTTGGTCCAAAGGGACCGAGTGCAGTTGTCTAAACATTAGCTATACTTGATCATTGTTGTTTAGTTATAAACCGTTGCATTATTATTGTAATTGTAAATGTAATTAACTAGATACAGTTACCATTTGCGGTGGTATGCAGTTTGTACCAGGAGGCGGAGACCATTACCGATATTTACACTCTAGCGGTTACGAGCATCCAGTTTGATGAGCTGGCTGCTTGGTGACCGGCCATTGGTGACGAGTCGTTCGAGTCAAACGCGATGGTCTCCAACATACGAGATCTCCTCTACCGATATTTGCACCACTGTATTGCCCGCTCGATCGCTCCGCGCGGGAAGAGTTGCGAGTGGGTCACACAGCCGGACCTCTTTAACTTATTTTGCTTATTTACTGGTCGGTCGTGCGCTCTACATCGGTGTTTGGCGGAGTTTTTTGCGGGGGCATACAGGTGAAAGAAGAAGGGTTATCTTTAGTGCGGTGGGTATATCACGATTATTGCACAAGCCTGCGGTCGATATTTTTTCCTTTTGCTATACAGTTGGTTCCCCCGTTCCCGTTCCGGATGATGGGTTCTAGCACGCTCTTTGGGATGGAGATCCTGAAGAAGTTTCATGGGGTCGGTCTTCGTTTTATAGATAGGGATGGCCAGATCGTCGTCCCTCGGCCGTTTCCACAGCCGTTAGCCAATACCGCTTGTGGCTTCTAAGGTTGAAGTTGTTCCCAATGCAGAGCCTGATTCCCCTCCCTTCCCCATCCCGACCCGCATGAGCCTCCTCGACGCATTTACCGAGCTGTTAGGTTGCCTGCTCGGAGGCAATGGCAGATTCGATCCACTGCCCATCGGGTCTCCCATGTCGAGCAGTTATGTGGGTGGCTGGTTGACCGGAGATGGAGAGGTTGCAGCGAGAAGGTGTCCGCCCGTTGCCCGATTTATCGCCTCCAGCACACGATTCGGATATGGACGACGTGGGTGACGGTTAGGATGACTGGTTGGAAGTTTAATTAGTTTTTATGATATGTTGTTTTAGTTTGTTTTTATACGTACCAACTCGAATCATATTATTAATGAATGTTTTATATTTTTGTTGTGTATTGTTATTTTTAGTATGTTTGGCTTATGTGATTTGGTTTGTTGCTTAAAATTTTGTTAAACTTGTTAAAAATGTTAATAATAAACAATAAACATCTAAAATGACGTATTATTTACTAAGCTAAACATTACAAAACGGATAACTATTGATTATAACTCGTAACATATCTATGCCGTATAACGAACGTTTAAAAATTTTAAAAAATAAATGTGTCAACCAAGGAAAACCATAGTTTCTTCTAAAAAAACCCAGACACATCATATGGGGCTTATGGTATCATATGGGGCATATAGGGTGATTAATCTGACACCCAATTATTGCTGGCACAAAAATCAATAAAGTGAAAGCTATATGGGGCGTATGGTGTCATACGCCCCATATAAATGTCTCAGGACGTGTAAATAGGGCTGCAAACGAACTGAACTTTCAGCGAACAGTTCATGAACAGTTTAGCGGGAAGTTCGTTTGTGTTCATTCGTTTAATAAATGAACGAACATGAACAGAGTTCGTGTTCGTTCGTTTATGTTTGTAAACGTTCGGTAACGTGTTCGTTTATGTTCGATAGTTTATTAAGGTTTTTAAATTTTATACTTTTTATATTCTTTCATTTTTATTTATTTTACCCAATAAATTATATATCTATACTATATTATAAAGCATTTGACAAGGACTTCTTAAATTTTAAGAGGTACAAATTTAATTGCTAATGATACAACAAACAATGCATATAATAACCACATTTTGAGGGTAAAATTGTCTTTTAAACACCATATTTAATCAAAAGGTAATCAAGAGTCATGAGATGTTTATGAGACCTCATGACATTTAATTCTACAATTATTTTGAACACATTAATTAGAACACATATAAAAAATAATTCATAATACTACATGTTTTGTTATAATCTTTTTTACATACAATTAGGTACTTTATAAAAGATAAAGTTTTCATAAACCTAATAATACTATATAGAAATTGAGAAATCGACCAATAACGAAAGTTGTGTTTTTAATCAAGAGGTAACGATTTGAATTCTAAAATTACTACATATGGCTAATCTGATCTAAACTATACTGTTACCGGATTCTATGATCGGAGAAGAAAGATTTTGTTTATAATGAATTTTGAATAAAGATATTAAGAAATATTCATATAAAGGAGTAGACAATAATAAAAAAAAAATTAATTAATTAATAATAATGGGTTCTTCTTATTGAGTACTTCAACTCAAGTCCACATTTCCCGCTCAAGTAAATTTTTTGGTTACTTATTGAAAACCAATTGAACCGATGTTCATAACCGATTAACCAAATGGGAACAAATGAATGATTGAAACCAATTGGTTTTTGAAATATTTTAATCGAAAGTTTTGGTTTTAGTTATGGCTCAAAACCGAAGTGAACCGAACAACAACTTGTACACACCCTTAAAATCACCAATTGAAGTGTTCTGATCTCCGCCGCAACGCGCGGGCACCCCACTAGTATTAGATCAATAAACCTACTTTTTATATCCATACTTATTATATGTTTCCACGTTCCAGCGTTGATGTCATCCACCTCCAACGCCCTCTACCATCCACCTCCTCCAACGCCCTTCTTCAATACTAAGTAAGTTTGGAAGATTAGGTTATATTTTGGGTGAATCTAGCTAATGTCTTAATGTATGTGAATTCAAAGTTATTCAAAAGTTAATATATGTCTGTTTGCGTTTGTTTCCGTTCATGAACACTTCTTTGTGTTTGTGTGTGTTCATGAACAAAATTAACAAACGAACACGAACAGAAAATCTCGTTCGGTAAGTATTCGTGTTTGTTCGGTTCGTTTGCAGCCCTACATATAAATAAGTGAGAAGGGTAGGTAGAGATGAAGAGACTTTTATAAATAGACAGTCATTGAATGCCATGTTGTTTGAATTTTTAGGATTATATTATTATCTTCACGATTGTTACTTGTCTTTATTGGTTGGCCAATTGGCCATCCATTCCATTATTGCCGGTTGCTTTTCTTTTTGCAAATAAATGAAAGGGAAAATGGCCAAAATAGCCCCTTGACCGAGCGTTTTGCGTAAATGGCCCCCTCCACCGTCTTTGGAGAGACGGGACACGGTTTCCAAAAGGGCTGAACCGTCTCCCGAGATCCTTTGGATTCCAACCAGTAGCAACCCAACACGTGGCGGTTACGATCCCGATGTCTGCCACCCGGCTCCCGTGGCGGCTTGAGACGTGTCAGCGCCGTAAAGCCGTCTCCGGTGGGGTCCCTGAGACGGTTCATCAACGGCTCAAGTTAAGCCGTCTTCGGCTCGGCTTAGCCGAATCCCTTTTGGCTGAACCGTCTTCAGCCCCATTAATTAATTTATTTTTTTTTTTTCAAATTTTGTTTGGGTATAAATATGTGGGTTTGGTTGAAAAAAAAAAACACATCTAAATCAAACCAAATCTTCTCAAATGTTTGTTTCAAGCCCGTTTAGATATTTTACCAAGCCAAAATATTTTACCAAATCAAACAAAATCTTCTCAAATGTTTTTTTCAAATTTAGTTTGATTAATCGACGTGTTTTTGAGTTTCAGAATAGCCGAATATTTTTTCGGTTAAAATTATTGCACTTTTTAAACCTAAGCCTTTGGGATTTATCTAATCCCATTCTATGGAAAGCTTCTGATCCGAAGTTTTTCACCCATTTTCTTTGGCCTTAAAAATCCTTTCACCCATTTTCTTTAGCCTCAAGTTGACCTCCAACCACTTGGTAATACATTTGGAGGGAAAGGTTGAAGTGATGGATAGGTTTCGGTCGGAGTTAGTGAGAAGTAAAGCGAAAAAGGCTTCTGTTGGATTGCTGTTACATCTACATAATACTACTTGGATTGTTGTTGCATCTACACGTGGGTTAACCCGTGTAATTTGCATCGACGATGTTGTAGTCTACTTTGTTGGCTAGTTCATCCTTTTCCTAAATCTCTATCATGTTCTTCTGGATCATCCGTCTTTTACATGTACAAGACGGTCGGATGTGATATTTAGGAGAGTTTGTTCTTTGACTTGTCCGGGCCGTTGGTAAGCATCTGTCCGTACATATATTTATGTACGTATTTAGGGTGATGAAGATGAAACTGGACAGTGGGTATAAAGTACACTGCGAAAATATATCTTGGCGTTCCAAGCAACGGAAATGTCTCGGTGTTTGACGTGTTGAACCACTTCGTGAATTATAATTGTTTGTATATTGTAATTGTTTTAATACTTTAGTTGTATTTTTATTGGATTCCTATTATTATTTGTTTATGTTAAGTTTGTTTAAGGTCTTGTGTTCTCTACTTTTTGGTGTTAAACAAAACACTCCCTTTAAACAATATAAACTTAAAATAAACATTTTTTTTTATTATGACTTAAAATAAAAGGAGCATTAAAAGTAAGAAAAAAAAAACTACTAATCCAAAGCCCCGGCGACATCACGAATCATCTGCCACGCCGACAAATGAGTAAAGGGTGGTCGGCCCGAAAACTCGTGCTCAATCTTAGCATGTTCTAGTTTTTCATGGTCCGCAGTGTCTTGTGGGAGTTCACGGATAGCGGTTTGATAAAACCCCTCGAAGAGACGGCACTTGTTTTGCAAGTCCGTCCACTTCCGGTTGAGAGACTCCGTTGACCTGCTTGAACCTCCAACCAAAACTTTGAACTCGTTGAGAACGAAAGGCCAAATGGACCCTCGACGTGGTGGGTTTTCTTTAACAGTTATCCAAGCAGTGCACAGGGCAATTTCTTCTTCTTCTGTCCACGGTTTCGGTGCCATTGTGATTTTGGGTTTGGGTTTCTTATCTGTGACGGTGTACTGACGGTCTGTAATGTCAAACCGTCTACTGGCTTTATATAGGAAGGACATATGCGGGTGGGTTAAGCATTCAATAGGGAATATCAATAGATTTCATAGTAAAAATTACAACATTTTTTAAAACACTAAATAAATTAAAACACTTTATTAATAATAAAACATACATTAAAAAAAGAACATTACATAACATTATTTTTAATAAAACCTAAATTTAAATATAATCACGTAACAAATGCCACGCGGAAAGGTATTCGAATTCTTCGTCGTAGTCCAAAAAGTAGTCGATTTTCGCCAATTCTATGAGCCCTTCCTCGGACTCGTTTGGCGACTCCTCTTTGTTGGAGTTGAAGAACCCTTCGAATACGGTGCACTCCGCCTTGACGTTGTGAAACTTTTCTATAACATCTTGTGTCGTACGGTTTGTCTGACCGCCGACAAGTGTTCGAAACTCAAAAAATACTCTACTCCAAAATGGAGTTGCACGAATTTCTTGACTGGTGTTTGAAACTCGGGTGTTTTCGGCAACATTTCGCCATGCCAGTGTAACCCCAAGGATCTCCTCGTCGGTCCATGAAGACATTTTACTTGGTTTGATTGATGTTTTGTAAGAAAAATATGTGATGTAGTGAAGAATTTGTTAATTTGGCGGGTATTTATAGTGTGAAATAATTTAATTTAATTAAATATTTAATTTGGTAGGTAATAAAAATAAATAAGGACAATTAAAAAAATAAATAAACTTCCAAAATAAGAACATTTTATTAAGAATTGTTTGGACGTGGTAAGCACCTCCAAAAATACATTTTTTCAGCCATGAATCGTCTGTAAGACGAACATGTTTGTTTTAGATCACCGTTCGTAGTAATTGGTTTATCAGTAACCAAATGCTCCATCAGCATACAAAGATATACCGCTTCATTACCAGACAGGGAGTTATGTGGTGCAACATAGTCTTCGTTAAGATTGAAAGTTATACATTTTTCTGGATTACCTGTTTTCTTCCAGAATCTTATGTTCACTAGTAAAGCTCCTAAATAAACTTGTATCTTCGTCAGCTTTGGGTGAACAATGGTTCTGTATTTGTCTCTGATACGAAGGTCTTCGCAAGCATACATAACAAGTTCTTGCGTCACCAACTCTAGTCGCACCAATAACCATTCCCTATTTTCAAGCTGAACGGGGAAAAAAACAAAATCAACGTCGAAAAATGAAGGAAACGGTTTGAATTTGCCATTGCAATAGTTGGCCAAGTTTTTTGGTACAGATTCTAATAACGAATTATAAAATTCTGGTGGAAGAATTGTCCACCGCATATTTAGCGAAGCATTTTTTTGTAGCTTTCTACTCCTCCAGTTCATCAGTCTTCCAACCCATCCTTCAACATGCTGAAAAATAATTGAATCACAATTTCAGTAAAAAAAAATAAAAAAAAACATTAAAATTTAAGTTATTACTGTTGGTGTGAGGTAGCCGTTAGAACGATAGCCCAACAAAATTCCCCAAAAATTTTTGTCAAGCTCAATACTTCTTGAAAAAACAGCAGAATAACAAAACGGTGCGTCGCCTTTATTGTAGAAGTCAACAACATTAGTTGCCCAATTATCATTCTCATCGTCCGGTATAGCCCATTTGCCGATAACGTTTCCGTGTAAGCTTTGTCGATTACTGATAAATTCTCTTTCTTTGGTAATTTCAGGTTCCTTCGGACGCCTCCATTTTTTTAGTATCCAACTCGATGAATGTTTCTCTGGTTGAGAAAAGTATTCTTCTGGAGCTATATTTTTATCACGGCCGTCAGACATTTTC
The DNA here is from genome assembly GCA_028751855.1 of Ambrosia trifida. NCBI lineage: Eukaryota > Viridiplantae > Streptophyta > Magnoliopsida > Asterales > Asteraceae > Ambrosia > Ambrosia trifida. Next base: position 72,993,157 of record CM054123.1, on the reverse strand, counting down.
TTGAGCGATACTTCTCCAACAACCTTTTTTAACGACAAAATATTTTACGTTTACAACTACTTATATAAAGATGATTTTAAATATAAATTATTTATTTAAATTTTTAATTTTTTGTTTTTTAAATTTTTAATTGATTAGGGGCCCACAAAATGTCTCATCAGACGGGTTAGTATTGGGAACCGTCTCGTCAGACGGGTTAGCGTTGGGAACCGGACCCGGCTTGTGAGACGGGTTGGGAACCGAAACCGGCTCAGCAGTTCTTTCCATGTACCGTCTCAAAAGACGTGTTGGGAACCGGAACCGGCTCAGCAGATCGTTCCGGGTACCGGCTCAAAAGACGGGTTGGGAACCGGGACCCGTCTTTGTCAGAGGGTTGACTGAGAGGCTTTGGGAACCGAACCCGTCTTGGTCAAACCGTCTCCGTCCTCGGATAAGAACCACGTCCAACTCTCACCGTCCTCGGATTTGCCGATACCATATCCAACGGGTAAAATTTGGTTGTTACCATCCATGCCAACAGCAAGGAATAACGTTCCCTTAAACTCACCTTTTAAGTGTGCCGCGTCTATAATAATGACCGGTCTTAAAGACAGAAGAAAACTCCGAATCTGTTTAATAAAATGAAAAACAGATAAATTTTAGACTTCAGTAAACCAAAACATCAATAATTTATTTAAGTTGGTATGAAAATAGGTAAAAATTTTTTACTGACCGTTGCACCAATGGCAATAAAAAGCATTTCAAAACGATTGTCTTCATCAGTTTTAATCTCAGTAACAGTCCCTGGATTTGCATTTCGCAAATTATAGCAGTAGAACGGAAGCTCAGAAAACGATTGTTTGCTACTTCCTTGCAAAAGCTCAAGTGCATGACACTTCCCCCGCCAAGCTTGAGTATATGATATATCAACCTTAAATCTTTCTCGAAAATCTTGTACTATTTCGTTTCCACGATAAACACGTCTAGTATCTCGCAATTGGTGCTTCAGTATGCTACCAATTACTTGCGGGTTAGCTTGACGAAGATGGGGATGTGTTTGAGTTTTAGAACATGTGTGGTTGTTGTTAAAAAATGTAACAAAAAACGTGTCTGAAGTTGGGACAGAACGTGACCTAAATTGCCAATCACAATCATCAACTAGACATGAAATTTCATACCTCGTTTTAGATGACCTGTCGACTTTATAGGAAAAACGTTCAGACAAACAAAAATTTCCTAACTGCAATTTCAATTCATCTTTGTTACGAAATACGGAACCTTCCGAAAAAACTAAAGAGCTTTTGGTTATATCTGAAAACAATTCAGAACTTGGCTTTCCATAAAATTCTTCTTTTTCAGCTTTCTCATCATCCAAATTTCCAAAACACCCATATGGTGTGTAATGATCAAAATTTTCTATAGACAAATTTAGATCAGGGACTTTTGAATCATTTGAAGGTACGTCGTTTAAATGAGCATTACTAGACGAACCCACACCTGGTTCATCTACAACATACAACTTCAATACTTCATGGGGGTTTTGCAAAGCAACTTTAAAAAGAAAAGATACATCACGATCATTAAAAATGTCGATTGCATCATCAAAAGCTGACATTTTATAAGATAACCTTGAAATGTTTGGAATCTCACACACATCGGAAACTACATTTAAAAAACTAAGATACGAGATATTTGAATCAATTTCAAAACCACGTCTTTTACAGCTACTATCAACAACGTATTCCATTCGACCGTTGACAACTTCCCACCTGCCTCCACTATAGATTATAAAACTAACCATTTTTAAAAACACAACTTTTTTTTAACACTTTGAAAGAAAAATAAGGAATACAAGAAAAAATTCAAACAAAATTGTTACAAAATTTACTAATTTTATAACAAACGGTTCGTCATGCACGTCACATCACCGAAAACGTTTCCGTCGATGTACGACGTCCGGCATCGAGTCGGTTCAGAAACAGTAAAAAGACGGTACGGGAAGCCGTCTTTTTCGTACCCGCTGACGTCTCAGGAGACGGTTCATAAATTTTAAAAGACGTCACCGGAGACGGCTTTTTCGTACCCGCTGACGTCTCAGGAGACGGTTCATAAATTTTAAAAGACGTCACCGGAGACGGCTTTTTCGTACCCGAACCGGCTCAGGAGCCGTCTCCGGTGGGATAGGATATATTATTTTATTATAAGCCGAGCCGAAGACGGCTTAACTTGAGCCGTTGATGAACCGTCTCAGGGACCCCACCGGAGACGGCTTTACGGCGCTGACACGTCTCAAGCCGCCACGGGAGCCGGGTGGCAGACATCGGGATCGTAACCGCCACGTGTTGGGTTGCTACTGGTTGGAATCCAAAGGATCTCGGGAGACGGTTCAGCCCTTTTGGAAACCGTGTCCCGTCTCTCCAAAGACGGTGGAGGGGGCCATTTACGCAAAACACCCGGTCAAGGGGCTATTTTGGCCATTTTCCCTAAATGAAAGTACGAATATAAATGACGGACACACTCATGGACCGGGTCTTCACATAAGTTGGCCATTAATCTACTCTGAATCTAAGCCTTAATTTTTGTAGATTAATCTACTCTAGGTATAGGTATGAGCATATTGTACCGAATATCGAACCGATACCGATTGATCTCGAATCGATCCCGTATCAAACCGAGAGTGTTCGGTATCGGTATCAATACTTACATTTAGAGGTTTTCGGTTTGTGTATTTTCGATATCAGTATTGGGTTTCAGGAGTTTTCGGGATCGGTATTGATTGGTAACAATACCGTCCCGAACTCATCCCTAATCTACTCCTAAATTGGCCATTAATATAATGGTAAAGTAAAAAATGTGCATTCATTAAATTGTAAAATAATACTACCTCCGTCCCATTAGAAGTGTCTTGGTTTGAAAAACACAAAGTTTTAGGCATATTAAATGATTGCTTTTTTTGCTTGCCATATGACAATAATACCCTTGTCATATGTGGGTCCATCATATTCTTTGTTTATTTTAGTTGGGTTTTTAAGGATAAATTTGGAAATTGGCTAATAATTTTTGTAAAGTGAACAAATAAAATGGGACAAATAAAAAAGGGAATATGGACACTTCAAATGGGACGGAGGGAGTAAATGAATTCGGATTTATAAATTCTTTTAGGTATGTATCACGGGTTATGTTGGTCAAAAAAAATGTATCACGGGTTATCCTATGAGTTTTTGTGGGTTGTACCGGTTTTTTTTTAATCTTTAATTTTTATACTTATAACCTAATACTTTTACAATTTAGCCTCAAAGCTTTTTAACTTTCAACTTTAGCTTCCTATACTTTTTTGTTTTTTACATTTTTCATTTTACTTTTCGGTTTAAATTTTGCAACTTAACACGCCCACAACGTATGTGTGTGGTTCAATGTTTTTATTTTTGTTGTTTAACTGCTCAATCACAACACGCTGATCCTAGATCGGCTTAGTTATTGTTTTCTATGTTTTACGTTTCACTTGTATGACTTAACGTTTTTACATTTACTTTTCGTTAAGTTCTACTTTTTTAGTTTTTTTTTTTCTTTTTAATACAAGTTTCTTCTCAGTGTTAATAGTCGCAAACAATGATTTTGTGCCCCCTAACCTAACAAGACTTAATATTAGTTATTACTACTGTAAATTTTTAACAACCATTACGCGTATTGGGAATCCAATGATCAAATATATATTATTTTATTTGTACAGATTTTTTAAGTTTATACATCACATGTTCAACATTGAAAAAAAACTGAACCATTTCTTTGACCACCACGTGAGTCATGCTTTACCAATCCAAACCCATTTAAAATTCAAACCAAGGATATTATGCAAAGATCATAACCCAATCCTGTGCATCAAACCAAACCAAACCAAACCAAATGGCTTCTGTAAACCCCTTTGTGGCTCCATCAGCCGGCGACCAACCATGGGTTGATCAAATGAGAAAAACCCTAAAAACACAACTTGCAGTTCCCATAGACACACCACCTCTTTCCATCTTCTCAGTTCCTCAAATCCTTAAAGACGAGAATCCCGTAACCTATGAGCCTCAAAAATTCGGGCTCGGTCCGAAACACCATTTTCGGACCGAGCTCTATTCAAAGATGCAACAAAACAAACTCACCGCGGTCAAACGCGTTATCAAACCCTACCAAACTCCTGATTTGGAAGACCAAGTTGCTGAAAGAATAAAAAGCATCATCCCAGTAGTCTCTCCTTGCTATGACTCGTTCCCTGAAACCGACGAGGATGCGTTTGCATGGCTGTTCGCTATCGATGGCTTGTTTTTGCTTGATCAACTTGGTGTGTATGTAGATAAAGGTTTTGCAATTGATGAAAAGGATTTCATCATGTTGGAAAACCAGATTCCTTTAGTTGTGTTGAATGAGATTGCAAAGACCCTTTCAGCTACAGATGATCAACAACATGTTAAAGATTTCTGGGAATCAAAGTTTCGGTATTTCGCAGAGGCGAATTCGCCTTTTCTTCTTTCGAAAGTGAATATCGATTTCGATCGTGTTAACCATTTGCTTTGTTATATGTACCATTCCATTGTGGACAATGAGGTTTCAAGAGACGTAGGTTTCTTGAAACCTGGAAGCATCCCGGATGAAAAACCGGCCGCTGAAGAGTTACTTGAAGCAGTAATCCAAGCGGCCGGGTTGATCCCGGGTGCTAAACCTTTTCTCGGGATCCTAGAATCTATGGAAAAGATTCTGTACGAAACTGATAAAGAGGCATCCTCGATTAAAGAGATCGAGGTGCCCTCGGTTTCCGAGCTGGCCGATACGGCTGGAGTGAAGTTTGTTTTGTCGACAAACGAAGAAGGGATTAGAAACATAAGCTTTGCTGATGGAACATGTAGTCTACCGGTTATTAATCTTAATTATGATTCGGAGGTCATATTAAGAAACTTGATGGCATACGAAAAACTAATGGCGAAAAACAGTTTAATGGGCGGGTTTAGTCTCGAACTCACGGAGTATGTTGATTTCATGTGCGGGATTATTGACAATGCGAAGGACGTGAAGGTGCTACGCGAGCAAAAGATCATCCAAGGCGATTTGCGTGACGAAGAGATCGTTAGAATGTTTAATGGGATAGGGCGATCGCTTGGGAATATGAGTGGGGAGTCGAATTTTAGAAAGACCGTGGCTGAGTTAAACAAGGTCTATGATAGTGTACCGAGTGTTCGGATCCAGAGAGAGGCCGAGAAGCAGGCTCGGGCTGCGGCTAAGGCTATAACGTTTTTGGTTAGCATTTCGGGCACGTTGGTCTTGGCACGTGAGGCGTTGGTTCTAGCGAGTGGCTCGAACACGACCCAGTCAATTATTAGTTTTGTTACTGAGCATATGGGGGTATTTTCGTCTTTGATCCAATAGGGATTCGTTTAATCGTATCTTTCTTTTTTGTTGAGCTAATGTGTCATGTTGTTCTTCATTGATACAAGTGGTTTACCGTTTAAACCATGAGTTGTTGCTATTTGAGTAATGAATAATGATGACCGATTAACTTATTATGGTTTTATAATATTATGGAACCAACTATTGAAATACAGGTAGAAATATAATGTTATTATATTTTAGCCTTTAACTTATTTTATTTCAAATTATCAATAAAAGTGTGGTGAGTAAAAAGGCTAGACCCATGTTTTGTTTGTCCATGAGTACTTGGCATAATAATGGCAGTAAACACGATACCTCTATTATTGAAAGTTTGTTTTTTATGGGACCACCCAATACTGAGTTTCCATACCTACCAACACAAGTGGCCAAATGCTAGCTGGCCTAATTTATGTTTGATTATCAACTAAACTATTATTTAACTTAAAAGATAGTTTTGTTTTTGGGGTGCTTGATTCGGGCTTGTTCTTTGGTTTGTTTGTGTTTTGTTCTCCCAGCCGCTTGTTGCCTCTTTATATTAATATTGAAAGTGTTATTATTTCTATCAATTTGGCTAACCCTGTTAAATTGTAACGTTAACTTAGGTTTTTTTTTTTTTACTCAAAACGCTTAAAAACATGTTTGTTACAATGTATAATTTTTTTTCAAAAAATAAAAAAGTTTTGTAATTTGAGTTGTCATGGGTTTTCTCAACAATATATATACACACATAATATAAGGTTATGACCCTTAGAAAAAACGGGCCCTAGCCAGGAAAGTGCGACTTGCTCTACCATGAGGCCAGATCCTAGTAAAAGGGTTCAGCTGACGTCCCACCAATAGGGATACTTTATCTCCATAAAAAATATCTAAATCCCCCATCTCTTTTTTCTCATATGATCAACAGAATAAGGTGTTCGAACAAAATGGTGATCGTCATCAGAACTTGTTGGGGAAGACGACCAAATTAAGATGTTATTTGTTGCCCAAAAAAAGAAAGAAGGTGGTGGGGCTAGGGTTGGTATTTATATAAGTTTGGTTTATCTATGTACTTGTTTTATAAAATGTACATACAGTAAAAAATGCACTTCATTTAAAATGTAAAAGTTAGACTGGGTTAAAGAATTAGATAAAAACGACCAAATTTTGAAACCATAGGAGAAATAAACTTTTTGAATGAAGGTGACAAAAATAGCCAAACCACAAAAACTAAAATTACATTTTACTCCATCAAAACCTTTTATTCCTTTAAGACCAGAGAGACTAGTCATGAGGCGCAAACTGGCAAAGCTCCTTTGCCCCGCCACGTAAATGCGACATAGGCAAAGGTTTTTGCCCTCCACATTGAAAAATGAGAGGATGGTGATGGAGGGCAAGAGCCATTATATTTTTTTATCGAGTCATTTTTCATGCTCATTCATTTTTAAAAAAGTTAAACATTTATATAAAAAAGATGTTCATACTAATTAAAAGAATAACATAACCTGAAATGAAATTAAACGAAATACGAAAAATTAACAAACAAAAAAAATGAAAAAAAAAACATTACTAAGATTATATTTATCCCTAATTTGTTTTTTCATATCCTTGTTATTTTTCTGCGACCTTTTCTTGTTGATTATTATTATACGTACCAATACGTTCTGTAAGGCCGGCAAAAATTTCGGTGTAGTCCACATTTACACTTGATGATTTGGATGACCTCCTTTTGGATTTATCTCTACCAGGTGGACGGCTCGCTTCAACTTCCACATTATCGGCGTCGCTTGAGCTGAGATCAATTTCGTTACGAGAATCGGAATGAGTAGACGAGCTTGTTTTGCTTCTTTTTGAAGATTAGGTCGTGGGTGGTACTTTCCCCCATTTGTTGTGGTGACGTGCCATATCTGCCAGCAATTGATAAATGAGAACGAATGACATTCTTTATCTTTGTAATCAATAAAGGCTCTCGCCAAATAGTCGGCTTCATCTTCACTGCTTTTTGTGTTATTCTTGACGTTGTGGAGGTAACCGTTGAAGGCTGCCACCTTCTTATTCACATCACGCCACTTTAACAAGAGACTATTATTAAACCAGTATAATTCTCGGTTCAATTCTTCGTCAAATACACCACGTATTCGGTGCAAAAATTTGTCTTCTTATTGAGCATTTCCTATAAAAAACAACAATATTATATTAAAAAACTTTATATAAAACAAGAACAGACAACAATTTTTTTTATTTAAAACCAAAAGGAAATACCGATCTCCATATACTGCGATACAAAAATCCAAGCATTGGTTAAAAACACTTCTTCCTTCGTTGTCCATTTTATAGCAGCTCGATTTCACTTTGGGCCTTCTCCGCTTCGGTTTTCTACTTGTGGCTTCTCCTTTTAGGCTTTAAACCTGATGGTTCACCCATATTTTGCGGTTGAGTTTTCGGGACGAACTTAGGTGTGAGGTCCGTTAAGGATATAGGAAGTTGTTGTTGGTGAGGGGTGCTTGGTAGCGGGGAATGGTCAAAACTCAAAAGGTTGTGGGGTACGATTTGTGGGATATTTGGGGTTTCGGGTTAAGTAAACGGCTTGTCTGGATCAAAAGAATGGTTGTGTGGGTTCTTTTGTTCTTTATAAAAGTTGAAGATTTTTTTTTTTTTTTTTTGAGAGGACTAGTAGAGCCTGTGAGGATAAATGTAATCATGTTGATAATCTTATAGAGTAAATGGAATAAAAAAAATTAAATTAAACAGACAACTTTTTTTTCTTAAAAATTATTTTTTATACATGGGCAACGCTCAGTGGCAAAGGGGGATTAAGTGGTCATGGTGGCGTGGGGAGTTTCCCGTCTCCAAAGAAACGCCCCATTAGACGGGAAACCCCTCACGCCACCGTTGAAGAGGCGTTACCTTTTTCTATAATAACACCCACCAATCATACCAGGCAAAAGTCAAGTACCCGTCACGAGTTAGGCACTCGTGAGCCACTATTACACACCTACCCACAAGAGGTGGTGGTAGTTTAACCGTGTGGGTTCGAACCCTTAAGACTATACCCGCAGAGCACCCTTCCCTTAATACCAGTTCCCGAAAGTCGAAAACTCCTGCATCATTGTCAAAAAAAAAATTGATGTTTGGTCTTCTTTTTAATTCCAGCAAAACAATCACCATCTTACTTGATATATATAAATATTTGAGTTAACTTTTCTATTTTTCTGCTTGTTGTTTAACAGTTTTAATGTTTTTGTCCGAACAGTTTGAAAATGGAAAAATACTCCCTAAAGTTTTTATTTTATTGCCACTTTGCTCTCTGACTCTAACTGTCTAAAGTTTCAGTTAAAAAGATATAAAAGTTAATTATTTATTAATATTTATATTATACATATAGACTTCATCAATCATCACCATTCACCACCACCCTCCACTCTACTAACCGACCACCACCAGTTGTCATCACAAAATTACCAAAAAACCTTTATGAGGGCATGTAAAGTTACTTATTTGTATTCGAAATTTTGGGTGATGCTATCTACACAACCCAAAAAAAACCCTAAACAACCTTTCTACGGACCGTCGAGGCCTTGATGGGCCATTGTGCACAAATCAGGGAAAAACGACGGGCCGTGGAGGCCTCGATGGCCCGTCAAAATACAAAAAGTGAAAAACGATGGGCCGTCGAGGCCTCCACGGCCCGTCGTGATACGATGTACGAGGTGTCAGTCTGAAAAGCAGGGAGTTCAGACTGAAAAGTCTGAAAAGGTATTTAACCACGGCCCGTCGAGGCCTCGATGGCCCGTAAAAATGGATTAGGTTTAGACATTTAATGCCTCGACGGCCCGTCGATGTGTTTCACCACGGCCCATGGAGGCCTCGATGACCCGTAAATCTGGATTAGGTTTAGACAATCATTATTCAATCATTGCCAATGATTACAAATGATTGGTAATCATTTAGGGTAAAACGGTGGGTCATCGAGGCCCTGATGGGCCGTCGTTCTGTCTGGTGGGGGCTCGACGGGCCATGGAGGCCCTGATGGGCCATATAGGGGTTGTGTAGATAAAACCCTAGTTGTGTAGATAACCAACCCCGAAATTTTTAACTGAAGTAGAGTTGCGGAACAAACAGACAATAAAATGGAAACCCTAAGGAGTAGGGCCGTAAAGGAATCAAACAAACATGAATAGGGTCTTGTTCAGGTTTGTTTATTAAGGAAATAATGTGTTCATGAACACTTACTGAACGAGATTTTTTGTTCGTACGTGTTTGTTTGTTAAGAAAATAATGTGTTCATGAACAATTACCGAACGAGGGTATTATGTATAACACTTTTTTATGCAAATCAAGCCAAAGATATTTTTAAGACTTCTCATCGTTGTAGAGTCCAAAAACGTAAAATTTTGAATGACGAAGGCGTTTGTTTTTTGCTATAGGTTTTGTCTGGATTGCCTTCAGTTCTTGTAGTGGATTTTTCCTGCAAAAATTTACAATATGTGTAGTAAACAGTTGTTGCCTGCCAATATGGATAGTCCACTTGGTAGAGGCAAGTGTGTAAATATAGCAGGAACGTAATATTAGCCGTTAAAAAATTTTTGTTTCCTATGCATATCCGACGTTATCTAGCGTAGGAAAGAGCGAAGTTTCTAGTGCAATAAAAACCACTAGGAAATTGGACGCCTCGTATATATAACATGTATACATTAATGAAAGATAAATAACTTCAAGAGCTAGCAGGAGTTTGACGCTACGTTTGGTCACGTAAATAATATCTAGAACAACATTAAGTCTTTTAATATAATTGTGATTTGTCTAATTATAAATTCAATGCATTATTAACGGGTTTAATAGTTAATTAAACAAATTAATGTTTTTATATTACAAGTAGCACAAAGTTCACATCTAATACTATGCGTTGGTTCATTTATAGCCAAGACTTTATTCTATAAAAAACAACTAGGCGCTGACGTGACACTGACTAAAGTGTCAATCTTGCTCACTTGATTCTGTTGTGGCTCACCTTGAGCGACAACTTTATCATGTTTTTTTTTGTTTTTTTTATGTTTTTTATTTTTTGTTTTTATAACATTGCATAAATATTCAAATAAACATTACATAAATATTATAATAACATCACACCAAAACATCACATAAAAATCAAAAACCATAAATAAATATTCATATATTCGCGACTATTGTTGAAAGTGTGGTATCATAGCTCTCTAAACCGCAATGCTCGGGTAGTTATCATTGTGTATGGCACGGTACTGGTTACGGCCTCCTCAATCGCCTCGTCGTTGTTTAAACCCGATTTGTTCGTTCAACGCACTTACGAAGAACCCCTCAAATATTGTGCACTTCGTCAGTAAAGCTACAAATTTTCCATATATCTCGTCCCTTGAACGAAAGTTGTCACCATTTGTTGATGTAATCTAGTCACAAATGCGCTCCAAAAAGTTTTCGTTCGCTCATGTCCTCCTTCTTGTAATGTGGTAATATAATTGTTGATCAACGCGAGTTCTTCCTCCATGTTCCAACTTCGTGGTGGGATTGGGTTTTGTGGGGGCGGGATTGGATTTGGATTTGGGTTTTCGTTTGCCATTTGGGATCGGTTTGGTCAAGCTAAAAAAAAAATGCTTTGGTATAATGTTTGGTAGAAGATAAAAGTGTGTGTTTGATAACACACACATATATATATATATATATATATATATATATATATATAGTATAAGGATATATTGGAAACCCTTGTTATAGTGAAAATTCTGGAAACTCTAACTTCCCGAGCTTTTTTTTATATGAAAATTTTAGGGTATGTAACATACATGATTTTATGCATTTTGAGCCAAAAAAAAATCAAAAAACGCCGAGCACTTTTTTTTAAAAAAAAAATAAATAAGTTTTCAGGCAACACATTGTTAACACATGTTAATTTCGCTTAACATGTGTTACCCGAAAACTTATTATTTTTTTTTTTTAAAAAGTGCTCGGCGCTTTTTTGATTTTTTTAGCTCAAAATGCTTAAAATCATGTATGTTACATGCCCTAAAATTTTCAGGCCCTAAAAAGCTCGGGAAGTCAGACTTTCCAGAGTTTTCTAGATAAGGAGGGTTTTCCATGGATCCTAACCCTATATATATACACACACACACACTGTTTAAATACATAGCCAACGACAAGTTTTTTGAACTTCTTCTCGCTAGCTCACGCGAGCTAGCTCGCGGTAACAATATTCGCCTATGAGTGTTATGGAAAACGCGATCCACGTGGCTATGTTGGTGGCTCGCGGCAGCTAGCTCGTGGGCCACGACACATAGTCTAATAACATATTATATAAGCACATCATACTTAACATAGTTAAAGCCTCCAAAGTGACTTAAATATAAATGCAATGCATTATTAACGGGTTTAATAGTTAATTAAACAAATTTACGTTTTTATATAACAAGTAGCACAAAGTTCACACCTAATAACATATTATATAAGCACATCATACTTAACATAGTAAATGTATCCAAAGCACCATCATCTGTAGCTTTGTCATCATCAACATATGACCTCCACAGATCATACATTGTTGATTTCAGACCCTAAAGAGCATAAATGGGTCGTTGAAATTACTGAAATCTTCAATCATCAGCTCAAAACTGACTTTGAAACCCCTTCGGTTTCGCTATTTCAAGTACCCGAAACCATAACCCAAAAAAAACCTGATGCCTATGAACCACAACAGATCGGGCTAGGTCCGATTCATCACTTTCGGTCACGGCCCTACAAAAAGATGGAGCAGAAAAAACTTGGTGTCATGCGAAAGGTCCTAAAGGAATACAATATTAAGGATGATTTTAAACTCCATGTCCTTGAAAAAGTTCGAGAATTTGTCCCCATGTTTCGTTCATGTTACGACATGTTCCTACAAGATGATGACGATTCGTTGGCTACGATCTTTGCCATAGATGGTCTCTTCTTGCTTAATTTGTTCCATACATATAATGCTCCAGTAGATGAGTATCTACTTTTTTTAAAGAATAGAGCAGAGCAAATTAAACGTCAAAACGAAGAGACTGAACGCCTTTTAGCCGAAGATGAGGAATATCAAAGGGCTCTAAGGAAGATATCCGAGGATGAAGCTGATGAGGAATCGGACGAGGAATATGATGAGGATTCGGATGCGGAATTATATCAACTTCTAGAGAAAGAAATTGTAGTGACTGTGGACAACCAAATCCAGTTCGAAAAGTTACTAGAAGTTCGTCATCATGAGCCCGAACTACCCAAAGTTGGTCCACAAAAAAGGTTGGTGGCACAAGATATATTGATGGTGGAGAACCAAATTCCGTTTATTGTGTTGAAAGAGATCAAGAATACTTTGGATCCATCATTAGGTAACTTTTCACCTTTGTTTAGGACTTTTTGTGAGGTCCATTCACCACTTAAGTTGTGTTTAAAGTCACAAGCTCCTTCTAGTGTAGACCATCTTCTTCATTATATGTATTATTCGATAGTAAACAACGTCAAACTACCTGATAAATCTCCCCAAATGGAAAAACCGGATGTTCATAAAGACGAACAGCCCTACAAAGGTCCTAAGCATAAGCAAGTAGCTTCTGGAAGCGGTTTAAAGTTCATTTCACAACTTCCACAGAAAGAGATTGTTCAAGTATATGAAAAAACTATCTCCATTCTTGAAACTTTCTCCAAAAAGGAAGTTTTCGTCGTCCCTTCAGCTTCCAAACTTCATGAGAAATCTGGATTCCAGTTTCACGGCCTAAAAGAAGACGAAGGCATTCAAAATATACGCCGCAATGATAAAGATATTTACCTCCCAATAATCACTTTGAACAATGACTCCGATGTTATTTTAAGAAACTTAGTTGCTTATGAAACATTAACTTCTAACTCAGAAAGTTTCCCACTAAGTGAATACATGGGTTTGATGTGTGGGCTGATCAGGACCAAGGATGATGCCAAGTACCTCAAGAGTCGGAATGTTATCACAGGTGACATGGGTGCAGATGAAGTTGCCAAACTATTCATAGGGATGAGCAGTTCTATACCGACCACAAAAACTAAAAAGAAATCCAAGTTGCAATTAGAAGTGATCGACGAAATTAACAAGGTATATGAAAGTAGACTAAGCATGAAGACATATTTGCTCTTTAAGAAGCTCGCAGGTTGGTTGTTAGTGGCTTTGAGGGCTATCGGCGGTTTCGTTGAATCTTCATGGAAAATTGTAGCGTTTATGATTAGCATTGTGACTGTGTTCATGTTAACAAGGCAAGCTTATTGTGACGCTTATGGTTGCGATAAACAAACAGTCACATTGTTGTCGTACGCTTCCAGCTAGCTCGATCGGTTTCAATATCCTTTTGATCGATCGGATTGTTATCATACTTAAGCTTCATATTTAATTTGTAACCTTGGTTGAGGCGTTTAATTTAACGCCCCACTTACGGTGTGCGCATATAATGTATATATGTGTGGCCATCGGGGGGCAAAAGTAAAGTTGCACTAGTTTTAACGTTATTTTACTTATTTCGTGAAAATAACGTTAAAAACGACGGACGGTTAATCATGCATCATGTGGTGGCGTTGATAGCCAAAAGACAAAGGGGTACATGCACCGATCGGGTTTGTCCCGATTGCTAAGTGTTATGTCCCTTATGTCCAAGGCTTGATACCAAACCACATCGAGCCGGGGGTCTCACTGGAAGCAGCCTCTCTATTCTTAGGGGTAGAGGTAAGGCTGTCTACATCTTACCCTCCTCAGACCCTACCTTAGCTTTGCTATAGGTGGGATTAACTGAGTATGATGATGATGATGATGATGATGATGGTTGAGGCGTTTAATTTCTTTTCCAATTGTCATGTCTCTTCTTAGTTGGTTGCCTAAAGTTATTCAAGGATTTATGAGAAAGTTGTAGATATCATTACTATAAGTTAATTAGAGCATAAGATTTGATGATCTAATTAACTTATAGTACTATAAAACCATTCAATTATGTCTGGTACGTCGCTCGTGAAAACTAATAATTTTTTTGGACATAAACGACAAAAGTCGTTCCTTATAATTGGCGTATCCCATCATCTATCCTAGGAATACTTCGGTTCTTAGGCTAAGACAAATAAGTAAATAAAATAAAATACAAAAATAACAAATAATAAAATTTTGCAAGACGAGATATACATTCAAAGAACATGATCTCAATAACATAGTTATAGAAGGTGAATAAAGGTACATTAATTATGTATAAATTCAGTACAATCTCTAAAATGTCTCTTAATTTTGACATCTTTCTTAAGTCTTAACCTTATTTTTTTTAACGATCAACTAAAGTATTGCCGGGTACTCTGTACGCAGTCCCCAATGGCCGAAAGGGACCCCAGACGGCCTCTAGTCCGTACGGACAGAGCCCTTCGGCCCACCCGTCTCCAGTTCCAGGGAAAACCCGGCCCACAAACCCGCCCGAAGGCACGACGGTAGTGAACCGGTAAAACCTGGAGGGATCAGGAGTCGAACCAATGACCACAAGGGTCTCTCCATCACTTCCCAACCACCTACCCCACCACAAGGGTAGGGGTATCCATCACATGCCTCCCGTGGGAATCGAACCCGGCTCCCCCAAAGAGAGAACCGACCCTTTTACCACTAGGCCACATGTCTCCCTACATATGGGCAGCGACGCCCATAAAATTAAACACATGTTACGGGCGTCATCGTCAGTGTTTGTTTTAAAATTAAACAAACATGAGTGTCGACACCCTATTACTGAAAAAAGCCCGCGTTTTGCCGTCGGAAGCTCGCGTTTCGTCGTAGGAAGCTGATTGGTGTATTTTAGGTAAACATTATTCTGTATTAATCATGGCCGGCTATGGCCCAAGCCGGGGAGGCCATCCGGCTTGGGCCTATTTTTATTGAGGGACAATTTTTTTTTAATAAAATTCCTATATATGTGTGTGTATTTTTTTAAAATAGAAAACTCATTTAACACTTAAAAGTTAGGCCCAATAATCAATTTAAAACTTATATAAATTATTAACCCAAGACCCATAACATTTATAAGCCCGATACATATTTAACCTACTAAAATTAAAAAAAAAAACAACATTATTCGCATATTCTTTCTATTTGACGGCACCTGCAGAAGAATATCGAGATTCCGAATTCCAATTCGTAATTGTGAATTGAATATTTATCATCCTCTATGCCTACCACTTGTCCATATCACACCTATCTAAATTGTAATTTTAAGTTTAATCTTTAAGATTCTAATTATAAAAATTATTTGTATGGGTTTTTTTTTAACTTTCAATTAAGCGTGATTACTTAGTTGGGTACTTGGGTTTTGTGTATTTTTTTTATGTTTGTCGGTGGATTGATAAACTATTATTGCAGTTAGGTGTTTTGCTGTGCAATAAAATTGAATTTAATTACTTAATTGGGTAATTTTTACATATTTAGAATTGAGGGTTTTGTTGAAGGCTAAGGGGCATATTTTTAACGGCTCGGATATGATACATAAATCCTCGGAAACGCATCTGATATTAATTATAATCTAAATGCATTGCTTTTAGTACGAAATGTATTAATTTAGTCGCTTTTTTATATATTGTAGTAGGTTAGGATAAAATGCGCTAAAATGATCATAATAACCTAAAGATACATAAAATGATATGTTAGTAGTCAAACATGGTTAGGGTTGTATACGAGCCGAGTCGAGCCGAGCCAAGCTAAGCTCGAGCTTGAGCTCGAATTTAAATGACTCAGCTCAGCCCGGCTCGTTGCCAGCTCGTTAGTTTTATATTATTTTTTTACAAAAAGTTATAATATAAAAGTACAAATATACATGTATATTTTTTTTAGTTTTCTAATATTTTAAAGAATGAAAGGCATACTAAAAGTATTATATGTATAATTTGTGTTTTTTCAATTAATTTTCATATTTTGTTGATTAATTAAACTTAAAATGTTAACACTTCAAACTCCTCTCACATATTTTTTAATTTAAACATTTAAAAATAAAATTAATACATATAAATAAAATAATTCAAGCCAGCTCGCGAGCTCACGAGCCGAGACAGACCTAGCTCGAGCTCGAGCTCGTTTACAATCGAGCTGAGCTGGCTCATTTTTTGAGCTTTTTTTGAGCTGAGCTTTTTTTGAGCGAGCCACGAGTTTCGAGCTTTTTGTACATCCCTAAACATGGTGAAAACTACTAAAGATGAAGAATGTTATTTCTAAAGTACTAGAAAACAGATTGAAGAATGTTATGAACCTCATTACGAATGAAACACAATCGGTCTTTATTTCGGGGAGGTATATTTTGGATGGGCCTCTTTTAATCAGTGAAATATTATCCTGGGCTAGAAGAAGTGGGAAAGATTTTTTTTTTATTATTATTCAAAATTGATTTTGAGAAGGCATATGATAAAGTCAACTAAGGGTTTTTGATGATGGTGATGTGTTAGATGAACTTTCCTGAGGTTTGGTGTAAGTGGATCTATGGGGTGGTGTCCTCTGCTCGGTCTTCTGTTCTGGTAAATGGCTCTCCCATTTTGAATTTATTTGTGGTAAAGGTATTCGGCAAGGGAATCCCATATCGTCGTTTTTGTTTATTATTATTATGGAGGCGCTTTCAGGTCTTATTAAAAAAGCGAGTGATATATTGGGGCTTTTAATGGGGTGGTGCTTCCTAATGGAGTACATATTATTACTCATCTATTGTACACGGATGATGCCATGGTGATGGGTGATTGGTCTGATTTTAACTTCAAGACTTTGAGGAGGATTCTTCGGATTTTCCATGTGTGCTCTGGATTGAGAATTAATATTCACAAATCCACTCTTTTCGAGGTTGGGAAGAGTTTAGAAGAGGTCACTGTCACAGCTGAGGAGTTGTGATGCAAATCGGAATCTACTTCGTTTTCTTATTTGGGTATTCAAGTGGGTGCCAATATGGGTCTAATTAATAATTGGGAGCCTGTTATGAAAGTTTTTAATAATCGACTTTCTAAGTGGAAGGCTAAATTCCTCTCAATTGGTGGTGGGGTTATTCTCATAAAGTTTGTTTTGGAGAGCTTACCAACCTATTTCTTTTCTTTGTATAAGGCCCTAGTTGCAATTATTAATAAATTTGAGTCCTTGATCAAGAAGTTTCTTTTGGGGAGGAAATGTGGATGCCAATAAAGTTCGTTGGGTAGGGTGGGATACGGTTATTAAATCTGAGAAGATTGGTGCTTTGGGTATCAACAACTTGAGGTTAGTAATAATTCTTTAGTTTTAAAGGGGTTTTGGCGTTATCGGGCAGAGACAGAGGCGCTTTGGAGGAAAGTTGTCGATGCTATTCATAGTTCCAATAGAAGGTGGGATACGTTCCCGCGTAACAATAAGTTTTCTCATACATGGTCTAAGATCGTCACATGTGGTCAACGTTTGAAGGTGGGTGAGACCGGTTTTGTTGGTATGATAAAAGGAAATGTGGGTAATGGTACATGAATAAAATTTTGGATTGATCCGTGGATTCATCAAATGCCGTTAAAGTCTTTGTTTCCAACCTTGTTTCGGCTTGAGATCGATAGATGGTGTATGTGGTGGCGGACAGATTCGGAGGAGGAAATAATGTTGATATGATCACTTGGAATTGGAAGAGATACCCGGCTACAGAGCAAGAGATGATTGAAGTGGTTAGCTGTCAAAGGCTTATCACATGTACTCGGTTGTCGAATGGTGAAGACTATTAGGTTTGGAACATAAGCAATGCTAAAGAGTATTCGATAAAAGATGTTAAAGAGTGGTTGAAAGGCAATGGTTATGACAAGGTTACCGATAATTTTATTTGGTGTAAATGGATCCTAAATAAGTTTAATATCTTTATGTGGAGAGCGATCCTTGATAGGCTCCCGAAAAAAGTGCTTTCTGAAGAAGAAATATTCTGGTCGAGAATTCTTGCTGCATTTTCTATGAGGAGGCCGAGGAAACAACGGATCACATTTTAACGGCTTGTAGATTCGTCTTATGAAAAGGTTACCGATCATTTTATTTGGTGTAAATGGATCCTAAATAAGTTTAATATCTTTATGTGGAGAGCGATCCTTGATAGGCTCCCGAAAAAAGTGCTTTCTGAAGAAGAAATATTCTGGTCGAGAATTCTTGCTGCATTTTCTATGAGGAGGCCGAGGAAACAACGGATCACATTTTAACGGCTTGTAGATTCGTCAATGGAGTTTGGTATGGCATAGCCACTTGGTGCAAGATACCTCCTTTGTATTTGTTCTCCATCAAAGATATTCCAATGGTCTGTGACCAACTGCATGCGTCCAAGTCCAAGAGGGAGGTCGTGTACGGGATTTTCATTTTGACGTGTCGGCGGCTATGGAAAGCAATGAATGAAAAGGTTTTCTCCAACATTAGTAGGGGCGTGAGTCAAATTGTATCGGATATAAATCTTTGAGTTATCTTTCGTTTAGAAGTAGAAGTAAGGAAATGGGGGTTGATTGGATGTGTTGGTGTTCTTTTAACCTTGAGTGTATGTAAGTATTGATTGTTTGCGGTTATCTTCACCTTGGAGATAATCCGTTGGTGTTTTTTTAATGAAGCCTTTAAAAAATGTGTGACACCCGGCATGTTTGGGTCAACGTTTTATAAACACATAAGTCTACCTTAGCGAAAAACGTTTATTAAACATACTTGACGGGGTCAGTAGAGTCGGAACACAGTCCGTATTGTCCAGTCCAGGGTCCAATGATTCGGGAGATCATTGGGTTAGTCACACACACACACACACGATACGAGTCCCGTTGTTGGTGAATTACATAAACTAATTAAGTGTATGTGTAGACTAATTGTTGTATGGTGGATTATATGCTTAGATGTGTTTAAATGATGTATAGATAATCATCCATGCTTAAATATGTTAAACATAGACTAAGGTTGCATGCTCGTATGTTAGGGTGCGTTAAAATGCGTTAAACACGACAAATTGGAAAACTAGAAAAACTTGAGTCCTGGTTCGACCAATCGAATGGGCGAACCTGGACAATACTCCTCGTTCGACCCTTGTAAAAGGGGCGAACCTGGGATATGGAATTTAAAGAATTTCATTCGACCAAGTCAGGGTACGTTCGACCCTGTGAAAGGGTCGAAGGAGGGTACATTCGCCCAGGTAAAAGGGGCGAATGTGGACATAGTATAAATACCACACTTTGTCATTTTTCACCATTTCACAAACCCTAAACACCTCAAAACACTCTGTAGCAACTTTAAACATTGGGGAAGGAGTTTTTGCCCTTGTTTTCTATAATCTAACCTACACACATCTTCTACACAAAGATCTAAGGTGTGTTCTTCATTCTAAATCATTTTTAAAGCATTTCAATTCGTTTTCATTAAACCCCAAGAGTCCAGATCTGATTCAAACATGTTTTCATGAATAAAAACCTTCCTAATATCTTTCTAAACAAAACCTATTCATAAACAATGAGTTTTCATACAAAATAACATGTGTTAATGGTGTTTTATGTGATGTTATGCTTTGTTTGAGGATTGATTGCTGTATAGATGTTATGACAATGATCTAGGACTGTTATTGATGATGATTTATGATTGAGATAGGTTACAATTGATTATTGATGATGTTATGTTCATTTTGGGGATTTTGGGTTAGATCTAGGGCTTGTTCATGATGATAGTGATAAGGATATGATTGGGGGGTTTATTGTTCATGATAATCTGAGTATATTAAGTTAATTATTGATTGATTTCATAAAGTTTCCTAATTGGGTAAAGATTGCATGCGTTTGATGTGACATCTCCATAATTTGCTATTTCGGGTAACTTGTAAAACGGACGGATTTCGGGATAAAATTGGTAGGGTTATGTAGGAATATGTTAATGATAGTTGACTGCTGTGATTGGTAATGTTTCGTGATGTTTTCGGACCGTTTAGATGCGTTTTGGTGCGTTTTATAAAATGCTAATGAAAACGGGCGAACGTGGAATAAAATTGGTTCGAATGGGCGAACGTGGAATAAAATATGGGCGAACGTGGAAAAACGGGCGAACGTGGGAAAAACGGGCGAACGTGGGAAAACGGGCGAACGTGGCTCAAACGGGCGAACGTGGAACAAAATGTGGGAAAAACGGGCGAACGTGGCTCAAACGGGCGAACGTGGAAATGGGAAAAACCACATTCGACCATCTGATGTCCGGAATGAGATTTTTGATGCAAACTAAGTGTTTTATGCTTGAAACTTATGTGTTAAACTTATGTGCATGACTAATTGATGTAATGGGTCACCAACGGGATGTCGGGTCGGTCTGGGATGTCCGGTTAACGTTTAAACAAACTTTTTAACACACGTAGTCAAGATCTGGACAATCGGGGACTAGTTAGCCTTCGGGTTAATAGTCATCACACTTATGTAAACTCATTGATAGGTTGTCATTAGTTGGGATTATCATACACGTGTTGGAATTCTAGTTATCAGAAGACGCACTCTAAGGTGAGTGTCACGGCCCCTCTTTTATACTCTTTTCTCTCGGAGGAGAAGCATGCCACACGTTTTAGCAATGCAACGTTTATGATTCGAAAACGCAACTCTTATGAAACTTACCACTTTTGGAAACATAACGCTTTTGAAACGCAACGCTTTTGAAACACGACGCTTTTGAAACACAACACTTTTGAAACACAACGCTTTTAGAAACATGACGCCTTTTGGGAATGTGACTCTTTTAAGAAACGTGACACGTTTGGCACTTGGCATATTTAAACATTGGCACTTGACACTTTTAAACATTGATGTTTGGCATTTGACACTTGACGCTTGGCACTTATTTACTATACGACGAAACCTAAGTCCCTATTGAAACCATGAATGTGCGGGGCACAACGGGGGAAATGTGGATAGATCTATCGGGTGTGACGAACCCCACCTGACGGCTGGGAGCCGGGCGGGTGCATATTGTCTCTACTTGACACTTGACACTTGACACATGGGCAGCAACTTGAGCAACGTTTGTCAGTAATGGTTTTAGCAACATAGTCGTAGTAGTAAGGGAACGTTTGTTATTTACTTGGAACTTTTGCACACTTGGAACTTTATGAGGAATTGCTTTACACATGAAAACGTTTACGAACTTAAAACCTGTGAACTCACCAGCATTATATGTTGACGTCTTTTTGGCATGTTTTCTCAGGTCGCTAAGGTAGCAGCATTGAGTATAGGCGCACGGAGTCTCACGGCGTCTAGGGATCATATGCATATTTTGTTAAACATTTCAGACTTTGAGTTTTACTTTTAAGTTGTAATAATACATTTTGCTTCCGCTGTGTTAGAACGGTTTTGAAACTCAATGGTAGTTTACGTTGTCTTTATCATATAGATGTCGTTTATTGTGACCGTTGACTTGGATCCTGGTGTGTCACGCGCCTCGCGGTAAAACCCCGCATGTGAAAATTTGAGGATGTGACAAAATGGATGTTAACTTAAACAATAATTATGATTTAATACTTTGTGTAGTGATCTAAATTAAAATAAATGGTGACGGTCTTTATGATATTGTGTTGGATTAAAAGAAAAGTAAATCCGTTAAAAAAAGAGTAAAGTAAATGGAATGAAAGTTATTTTGGTTTTGGATTTGCAGTCTTTGGAGTTTCTGTCTTTCTGAGAGTGTGTGTAGTGGCCTCGTTATGAGGCGTTATAGCCTACCATAGCGCCGGGAACACCGCCCCCCTAGGCGCTATGGTGGCGTTTTGGTGGATGTCCGGCAGCAGCATAGCGAGCGTTTTAAATTGGGAATTGTGTATATGACCGTTGAACGGTCCAAAAATTAAAAAAAAAAAAACTGATTTATTTAATTATTATCTATATATATATACTTCATCTTCTACAACATAAACACACACATATACAATTCACACACACAAACAATTCATACATACACACACTCTTTACAAACCAAAAACCAAAAACCAAACCTATGGCAGCCTGGACGAATACAGAGCAACTCGAGTTAGTGCGAGCGTGGGTAAACGTTAAGGAGCTTCCGTCAACCAATAGGCGGGCTTTTTGGCAGGATGTGTTGGCTGAGTTCAACCAAATCACGGGGACGAACCACCGTAACGTTGACCAGATCTACAGTAAGTGGCATTCTATACGAACTAACGTTGATAGGTGGCATGTAGTCTATTCAGCGGCGATGCAGGCGCACCCAGGGGTTAGTGAACAGATGGCAATTCAGTTGACACACGACGCCTATCGTCAACAATACCAAACAGACTTCTCAATCACCAATCTTTTGTCGTGGTCTCTGATGCGTTTTCACTATGTTTAATTTTTAATGTTTAGGCTTTATGTTTAATGTTACGTTTTATGTTTTGTGTTCTATTTGTAATGTTTAATGTTTTAGTTATTTATGTTTAATGCGTTTTCACCAATCTTTTGTGTTTAATGTTAGTTTATTTTAAAAGATTACATAATATTTTAAATTTAAACCACATAAACACATAAAATTACAATCCTAAATTACTTATTACAAACAGAGTTCCTAATCCTAAACTACTTATTAAAACGTTACATAAACACATTACATAAAGACATAATATAAACCTAAATTACTTATTAAAACCTAAACCTCCCACTACGGAGAGTAGTTGTCCCACTCGAGTGTGTAGTACTCAGGGGATAGGGAACGTGAGCTGTCCCTCCCATCGGACCTTGCATCCGAGGGGAAGTAGTAGTTCTCCCCACGAGGGGAAGGCATGCTCCAAAGGCGCTCCTCCTCCTCAAGTTCCCTGAGGGCTTCCAAGTCCTCAGGAGTTGGGTCCCCATATTCACGGGGTGGGGTGGGGATAGGTTGGTGGTGGAGTGGGCAAGTATTATGGGGGGTGGGGATAGGTTGGTGGTGGTGGGTGGGGGTATTCTGGGGGGTGGGGATAGGTTGGTGGTGGGGGGAGGGGATAGGTTGGTGGTGGGGGGAGGGGATAGCAGCAGCAATTCGGGGGGTGGGGGCCGACACTCTCAGTCGGTCCATTTCATTAATAGCCATGGTATAATCCATGGCCCAGGCCCATTCTTCATCCGTGAAGTCATCATCGACTTCAGGATGAGGAAAGGTTGGTGGTGCCGCAGCAGGAGGAGGAGGGTGATAAATCCAATGTTGTGGAGGAGGAGGAGGAGGAAGAGGAGGCTGTGGAGGAGGAGGAGAGGAGGTGAATGGTAGTCTCCGGGGCCGGCCCCGTCCCCGGACCCGGCGAGCATACTGCCGGACATTAGAAGGTCCGGCAGCTCCTGCTTGAAAACTGCCCATATTATTCATTGTGTTCAGGATGAGGAAAGGATGAGGAAGAGGGAAGAGGTGTGACTGAGATTTGGGAGGAGGGGGTATTTATAGGTGTGACTGAGATTTGGTGGAGGGGGGGAAAGTTTGAAATTCAAACTTTGAAATTTAAACGTTTGGGGGGGCAAAGTTTGAAATTCAAACTTTGAAGTAGGAGGGAAACTGTTTGAAATTCAAACGGTTTGGAACAGTAACCGTTTGAAATTCAAAATTTTTTTTTTAATTTTATTTTTTAATACTAAATAATTTTTTTATTATTTTATTAATTTAATAAACTTTCAGTCTAAATTTTTATTTTTATTATTATTTTTATTTTTAATGAAATATTATTAAGTATTAAATATTCTTATTTAAATAAAAAACAATAATTAACCAATCATTACCAATCATTTATAACCCCAACATAACCTTCCTTCCCACTACACCTCTTTTTCCATAACCCCAACATAACCCCTTTTCTATTACTTTTTAATATTTTAATCCTATAACCCCAACATAACTATCCACCACTACACACACCCTGATGGTTGGCATCGAAGGAAACAAAAGAAACTATTAAAGGAAAGTTGAAGTTGGTACAACAAGATTTTAATTTTTTTTTATGGCTAAAGAAATCACCTCGGTATCCCGTTTCGAATTCTCATTTTCGTATCGTCTCTGAGGGCATAAGCCTTTTCAACGTCAACGGATGTATTTTTGCTAGCCCTAGGTGAGAAGTAAACCCTCTAACCTCTCCCCAACTAAGCTGAGGATCATTGGCCAACAACAAGATTTTAATTAGGGTATGTGTAGTGGTGGATAGTTATGTTGGGGTTATAGGATTAAAATATTAAAAAGTAATAGAAAAGGTGTTATGTTGGGGTTATGGAAAAAGAGGGTGTAGTGGGAAGGATGGTTATGTTGGGGTTATAAATGATTGGTAATGATTGGTTAATTATTGTTTTTTATTTAAATAAGAATATTTAATACTTAATAATATTTCATTAAAAATAAAAAAATTACAAATACTAAAACAAAAAAAAAAATACAAATACTAAAAAAAAAATTACAAACCATAAATAAAAGATAAAAATACTAGAAACCATATTTTTTTTCGATTTTTGCCTTTCGGCTCATAGCCATTTCCAGCGCTTTCCCCTCTAGGTGGTCAAAGTTTGACGTGTAAAAAGCAAAGTCGCGTTCAAACTGTCGTTCCTTCATGATGTCAACGACCTCTTGGTTTTCTTGGATACGCTGAGCCCCGATATCGCGCAAGTCTTGGAGCCGCTGGTTCATTTCAGCAAATGCCGGGACTAACTTATCAACCCCCGACGAAGACTCCGTCCGTGCGGCTCGAGCAGCCCGTCGACCGGCGGGACGAGGTAGCTCCTCCGCCCCCTCCTCCCCTACAAAAAAGGGATTTTCTTCTGGTGAGTTGAGGTCGACATAACGCGCGTCAGACGTAGGCGTTTCGGGATCAACCGAGTCAGAGGTCCTCGACTTTTTTGAAGGCCTCATATTTTTGGCCCTAGATGAAGAAGATCCAACAGTTGGGCGCACGGGGTGCCATTTGGTGCAGTCTTTCAGCACGCGCCAACATTTCACGTACGCGAAATTCCCGTACGTCTGATTGTATTCTTCCAAAGCCGCCACAAAGACATCCTCGTCACTTTGCCCACTTTTCCACCCGAACTTGGTGCGCTGATAAATGGCCTGAAAATTTGTGCATTTTTGGTTGATATCGGTCCACTTGCCCGATATCGAATCATTCTCCCGGTAGCCTTCTCCTTTACCCGAGAGATCAAAAAATATTTCCCGTACTCTTTTCCAAAAATCGCCTTTAGATTGATAGTTGGCTGAAAAAAACATACCAAAAACTATAACATTACCAAACAATATAACATTACCAAAAAACATTACCAAAAAATATAACATTATACCAAAAAACATTACCAAAAAATATAACATTACCAAAAATTATATATCTTACCAAAAAAATTTAACATTACCAAAAAAATATATAATATCTTACCGACTTCAGGATCCTCCGACACGTCAACCCACGCTCGGGTTAACGAGTACAACTCGTGGTCGGTCCATGGTATAACCTTTTTCTTGGCAAGACCGCCCGTCTCTTTTCTTGCGTGACTCCGTCGCGCGGGTGCCTTGCCTCGCCCGGGCTCTTCCTCTTCAACCGGGCCTTGTGTCTCCGGAACCGACTCTTGCCAAGCATTTGAAGAGCCGAACATTTGGGATGACCCGTACACTTGTGTTTGGCCAAACCCACCTCCTATGGGCATCCCAAAACTCCCTCCCATGTTAACATTATACATGTTCGGGTCCCAACCATACGGTTGGTTTAAGAGGTTCGTGAAACTTTGCGGGTTTGAACCCGAACCCGGAGCTATAGGTCGGGTTTTGTCGCCACTGGTTTGGGAACCAAACCCGAAACCTCTACCGAAAGGATTCATCTCTTCCCTCACAATAAAATTTCAAAGTGTGTGTGTGTAGTGTTTGTGTAGCTGAAGATTGTATATGTGTGTGAGTCTTGTGTTGTATGTATATTTATATACAAATTTTTTTTTTTTTTTTTTAATAAATGCTTCGAATAAAGCACCCCAACCACCGGTCAAAGCATTCAAACCTGCCATTATACTCCCAATGCATGCATAACGCTCGCTATGTGGGGAACAAACCAAACCCAAAACGCCCTATAGCGCCTGGGGGGGCGGTGTTCCCCGGCGCTATAGGGCTTATAGCGCTGCACAACGAGCCCACTACACATACTCTTAGTAAAAAATATGAAGGCTTTTCAACACATAATATCTGATATCATATTAATTTATGGGCTTCAATTGGCGCAAATTGATTAAAAGGAAAACAAGGATACAAGCCCACAGAGGTTTTCTTGGTGTCCGTGGAATATATTTATATGGGGATTAAATTAGAAGAAACTTATTGTGAGGGAAAAAAGAAATGAAAGATTAAATACTTTAATTTTTATTACATTAATTATTATCTCTTTAATTAATTAGTATTAACACTTTACCCTACACATTATTAAATTTTGTCCTACACATATCAAAATTCATGCTACACATATCAAAATCATCACACGTTTATCCTACACATATAGAAATTCAACCTATATTTGTCCTACACATAATGAAATTATCCTTCACTGTAAATTAGGATTGATATGAAAGAATATATTTTGAAATTGTATTATGAGTTTCATTAATTTAACTAGTTTAGGGGGGTTACAAAAAAATAATCATTTATTTAACATTAAATACAATTATCATATGGAGAATTCTTATTAGTTTAAATTTGTTCTTTTTCTTCTCAAATACGTTTTCTTTTCATTTGAATATGTGATTTGAGCCATATGTAGTTGTTTCATGGATCTTTAGTTGATTATTCTTACTTCTAATTAATTTTTTTTTTAGTAATTAATTTAATAATTCATTCCAGGACAAATGTATAACTTTTCTCTCGGATGATTTTGGTTTTTCATGTATTTATTTAGTGCTATCTTCATTCCGGGAACGAGACCCATTTCCGGTCCTAAATTCTTGGATGATTTTGGTTTTTCATGTATTTATTTAGTGCTATCTTCGATAATAAATGTATAACTTTTCTCTTTCATTTAATTAACTTGAGTGTACATGCATTAATCTTCAGTAATGCTCAAACAATCCAACCTCAATATTTGTCACAACTACAAAACATGTCATGGGAAAGTAAATTAGGACCGGAAATGGGTCTCGTTCCCGTCCTCGGCAGTGGAATGGAATGAGTGGTTGGGCATTTTGAAAATCCTTCATACAGCAAGCATCACCACGGATGATGACTCTTGGGGTTGGTATGATAATGGAGGGGGCATTTTTGAAGTTAAAGCCGTGGGACAATCTCTATTAGCCACAACTAATATGAATTTAACTCACTCGAACATGATTTGGTGCAATTGGGCGACTCTAGGAGAGAACATGTTCACTTGGAGAGCTAAGGATGGAAAGATTCCTACAGTGTCCAAACTTGTGAGAAGAGGTATTCCAATGGGGGATCAAAGGTGCGCTAGATGTGGGTATGGAATAGAGACGGCTGACCATCTTCTTATTTCTTGTACTGCTGCGAAAGCCATTTGGTGGCCTTCGGGTAGATGGATGGAGGAATTAAGTATAGCTTTAGTTACTTCGGTTAACTCTTTACTAGAGTATATCCAGGTTTCACAAGTTCTAAAAAAACGAAAAAAGGTGATGGTTACGGTGGCTATGTCTATATGTTTATGAAAGACTACTTATAAGAGATGAGTATATTGTTAATGCTTTGATGTAATTATAATTTTTCACGCGTGTTCATCTTGTTATTTTAAAACAGAAATGAAATTGATTTAGTTATTTTAAGACTAGTTTGGTCTATTTGGAGAGATAGGAACCGCATTATTTTTTATAACCAAGAGAGTGCGGTGGATAAAATAGTTGAAGACATCAAAGAATCCTCATATCTCAATGCGAAGATTCGGGTGAATTGGAAGGAGTTAACGTTAGCTAAATGGTGGAATTTTGATGTTAATTTATTTTGATTTTGTTTTGGAGACTTGGTTGTATCTCATTTTTTTCTAGTACCGTAATATTTAATCGTGGACGAACGTTAAGAATTGTTTATACGTATGATGGGCAAAAATTTAGTAATTGAACAATATGGCCCTCAAATGCATACAAGCTTTAAAATTGTAATCATACTTAATAGCGGAAAATTATTTGAAAAATGTACAAAACTATTGCTTGGAATTGGGAATCAGGTGATGCGTTCAAGACAAAACTCCTCCGACCAAGTAATAAGCAACTTAAAACATAAAACAACTTAGATATGTATAGGTAAAAAAAAATAGTATTCCCAAAAAGGAAAACTGTTGCACTAGCTGAAAAATATTATTCCCAAAAAGGAAAACAAAACATCTCTAAAATAAGAAAGAGATAACCTGAGATTATTAGGGGTCTTTTATCTTATGTCTCAAGTCTCAACACA
Organism: Ambrosia trifida; assembly: GCA_028751855.1. NCBI lineage: Eukaryota > Viridiplantae > Streptophyta > Magnoliopsida > Asterales > Asteraceae > Ambrosia > Ambrosia trifida. Next base: position 72,964,452 of record CM054123.1, on the reverse strand, counting down.
TAGGTGATCTTTGAGGAATACCTTTTCTTCGACTCATGCTTGAGGTCATATCCTCTTCAGAATGAACTTTATTAGATGATCTTCCCCAAGTGTATAGTCCAGTTCTCTTCTTTCTACTAACAAACTCGGTGCACATGGACATGCTCATGCTTTCTGAGCAAGATGAACCCGAGTACGAGCTCATTGGGTCGTCAAAATCCACAACGGTCGAGTTAGGCATCTCATTTGTCATGTCATCGTCTCCGTTATCGTTTGGAATAAAAAAATCTGGACCTAGTTGCAAGGTATTGCATACCCTTAGGAATGGCGTGAGGTCTCTATAATGGTTGAGTATAAAATCCACCTGGAATATTTCAAAGCAATTAATTAAGTTCATATATAACTCAATTTGAGTGTAGTACGTTGTACAATTATATTTTTTGTGCAATGTGTTCTTAATTTATGTGGCAAACTGATTACTAGCTAGTTCTTATATAGAAGGATTGCATAATTTGAAATTATATACCCTCATAGTTGTTTATTGCACTACCTCATTAGGATAATTAATTGGAACTAGAGTGCTATATATTATATGTATAAACAAAGAAAATACATAATTCTAGTTGTGTTGATTAGTTGAAAGAAAAAATGATATAACATACTATACAGATACTATAAGCTAGTACCACTCTTATAAGAATGGATTGATATCTTTTTCCCCATTAAATGAAATAATTTTCTTGGAATGTTGCGAAAGTATTGCAACTGTGAGATTAAGGCCAAAACATTAGCTATTGACCTAGCTTAATTACTACTATTTGTTAAGATATTTGTTGTAATATAAGTATTCACCCATGAAGATGCTAAACTTTTATAATTTATTCTTTTTAACTTATCATCATAACAAGAAAGAGATTACATGTGTACTTGTTTTTTCTTGTTACGTGTCATTAATTGTTTTCTTATTAAAGATTAAAGAAGTAATGAGATGATTACTTTTAACCTATAAATTATAATTTTTGTATGATTTCAAGTGATTCCTTTAAAGTTGTGGTGGAGTTAATTAGTATAAAAGAACAACTCCAAAAAGAAAAAAAAAACGCCATTGCTAGGTATCTATTTTAGAATTATCGAGTGCATATATTCAAAATACACTTGGCCATGAATTTGATGAAAAGAATCCATAAAAGTACCACAAGTGTTTAATTTGTTAATTGTTTCCATTAAGCAACACAAGCAAATTAAAGGCTAATAATCAGTAATTCACATGAAAACTCAGACTACAGTTTAAAGATCTTGTTTAATATTAATGATTAAATAGTAATTAACACCCATGAGGTACTTCCTTATGTTTTTTAACGGCAATCCATTCAACTCCGACTTCTAAACTACACCTCATATATTATAATTGGCTCACAATTTGAAGTGTTTGGTAACATTTTTAGGCTTAAAGCCCGAATAAACTACCCCAACTGAAAATTAGGGTTCAACTATTTTTATATTTTTTAGTTCCCAATATGAAAATTAATTTTTTTTAATTTTTTTTTGTTTTTTGGGCCGGCTCGTCGAACCGGTCGAACCGGTCGGACCGGTCGAACCGGTGAACCGGCCGGGGGTCCGGTTCGACGTCCGGTCCGGTTCTGAAAACCTTGCTTGTGACCGGATTAAAACTCACTCAACTGAATATTTGGGTTGTTTTTCATTTTCAAATTAATAGTTACTTTCACCTTTTTTACAATATATATAGGATATTCAGAACTATTTTCATTCTGATGAAATGAAAGTTATGATCCACTTATAATTAAGATATTTCAGCATGGGATAATGGAATTTGTTTGGGTGATGAATAAAAGTAATTTGCCGTTTAAAAAAAAAAAAGTTAATGTAATATGTGCAAGTTATGATAATAATTGAATTTAAGGAAACTAGAATTGAATTACCTTACACCCTAGAGAGCAATGGATGAAGGGTTCTTGGAGACTCCTATCACAAGAAGTACAATAGTTTCCCGCACCCTTAAATTGCCTGTTTTGAGGTCTTTTCTTGATAAACAAAACTTTTGCACTGTTAATGGTGTAAGCCTGAGAATTATGAGCCTAGTTAGCAAGTATTTAAATGGATTCGGCTATTTAAAAAGATAAACATTAATGCATATTCTATTAATTAAGCCTTTCAAGGTTTTAAGTATAAAAATTTGGTAACTTAAATTTGAATTTTACCTGAATATTTGAGCAGTCGATAAGGTTTTCTAGGTCTTCCAACCTCACAACATCATGATATACATAACGGCGAACTTGAAGGAGTCTATGAAATCTATGTGCATGCCAACAGTGTGGACAAATACTTATGCAACAATCCAAACAACATACGTTCTTCTCGTTCTTCTTTGAGTTCTCATGAGTTGGACACGGGGTGAAAAATTGTTGCATATAGAGAGCTTCTAACCAAGCCGGCTTTCGGTTTCCCTACAAACATATATACAACATAATTGACAACCTTCATGCAATACTAGAATTATGAATCAATAGGAACATAAAAATAAAGTTTTCACTCTCCAAGAGTTAAATATAACATAAATTTGGATTATAAGTATATGTGTATATGTATCCATACCATGACCAAGTAAACTCTAGTGCTTTGAATAGTTACAGGAAGAATGGTGATGATCGAGAGAGATATGATAACTGATTGGTGGATGAGCGTATTTGTGGAGGATTGCAACTTTGCAAGAAAAATAAGGGGTATGCATATGTATATATGTATTCCTTGGGTTAATAAACAATTAATATGTTGTCAAGTGGACCGTATGTCATATGTAGCTAGTGATTGATGTGTTTTATGTTAGAACCAAAAATATTTTTGTGAACACTACAAAGCTCTATTTGTATCATTTTGCTTTAAGTTTTGATTTTTATGTGTTCTTCAAGATCTTATATAAGTGTAAAATAAAGAAAATGTTTAATAAAGAACATACTGCACAAGATGTATGCGGTAGAGGGATGAAACGTGTTTACTCAATTGAGTAAAAACTAAATTTAACGGAGGACAAATAGAAGTAGCAAACTAGCTAATTACCATTGTCTTCTTAAATAGAAAAAAAAAAAAAAAAAATTGGATGAGAGCAAAGCCCTAGAATTAGATATAGGAAGTATTTATTTAAAATAGTTAAATTATTATTGATAGAACGTGGGTGTTGTTACCATGTCTCCCAATACTGGCTTGGTTTCATAAACCTCATTTTTTAATTAATAAAAAAGTAATTTCATTGCCTTGGCTAAAGAGCTCTCTCTAACCCTAAACTAACCATATATGCTTCTCCTTGAAATAGCTGCTCTATTACTATATATAAAATATATATATATGTGGTGAAATTGGGTTGGAGCTAGCTGTATAGGTAAAATAAGGTGTCTTGGCCAAGGAGAAATATAGGAGGAAAAACAATTCACATGCTTACAAAAATTAAATTACCTACAAGGAAAATTAAAAATCAAAATAGAAGAAATTTCGATAGATTGACATGTCAACCATTAGGTAGATTATAATATATTTAGGTATATAATTAAGACATGTATATCATTATTCAATTTATATAGTAAACGATCTAGCTAGAGTTGCATGCTATTTATGTGAGATGATAATGTGTATCTACTACATGAAATATTGTGCGGGAATTCAGAATTGTGTTGAAAAGGGTCAACTTGTAGGTCTAATTTGTGATAAGTGTAAAGAAAAACAAAGAGAAATCAAGTTTGATCACTAACATAGTTAATTTTGTTACTAATCAAGTTGACGATAAAGTATCCCTTAGTTTTGTTAACTTTGAGTTTATATTTTTCAGATGAGATTAAATGTGATTTCAACAAACCATTCCTCAAATGCAAGTTCAATTTAGGCTTTTGTATCGTTGTCTTTAATTTTAAGACAACTTGTATAATTTAACAAATGCATTTCAAATACATAAGCTTTGTTTGGTATGGGTAGGTGGCGAAGTTTCGTTCTCGAATCAGTGGGAGCCAGACTCGATTTTTTTCGATAGGTAGTGGCTGAAAGATCAAATCGGTGGGGGTAGGACTCAACCTAGACTCAATTTATCTACGAAAATTGTAAAATTTCACCACTGCGTCAAAAATCGGTAGGGTCGGGCCCCCTCGAGCCCTAAAGAAGTTGCGCCTCTAGTATGGGTAATGAAATAGAATGGACGAGTCAATGGAATGGACAAATGAATGAAATGAATCATTGCCATTCCATAGTCCTGTTTGATTAATTACTAGATGAAAATTGAATGAATCATCATTTTGTACTGTTTGGTATAGGTAGCTAGAAAAAGATGAAGAAATAAAATCGGCGGTGGCGGCAAGGGTGAGTGACGACAGCGGTGGGCGACAACGATGGTCGGCGGCGGTAGCTGGTGGCAATGGTTGGTGAGTGGTGGCATCGCTGGTCAGTTATAGTGATGGTCAATTGTGTCGCTGGTGTTGTCCCATGGACTCCAAATGTGCTAGTTCCATACCCAGCTAGGTCAGCGCTCTCTCTCATCCTTGCATAATTTAGAGGCTTGGCTACCAAAATCATGTGTGATCTTATTATGTTTGAAATAATATATGTTTCATAGTGTGGAATTGAGCTCGTAGGAGCTGCGTTATACCACATCACTGTAACCTTAATGTCACGTTAAAAAAAGGTTTTATTCCTTCTTTACAATAACATCCAGGAAACAAAATTAAGCCCCCTCAATCATTACTCACTCATTTGATTTTTTTATATAAAAATTCAACAAAATAAAATAAAATTAGACAAATAAAATTACATAATATAAATACATAACATTAAAAATAAAATAAACTTAAAAAATAAAACACATAATATTAAAAATAAAAATACATAACATTAAAATAAAAATATTAAATACTTCAGTTTAACAAACACTGACGTCTACTGTAAGTTTCCAAAGTTTTCAAAGTTCTAACTTAGCAAACGGTCTTTCATTAATTCGTGAGGATTCGGCACAATATTTTTTAACAACATATATTACATTGCCATCATTTTCATCAAATCCAAGTTGTTGATCTGTCTATTGTAGATTCGGTGATATCTTTCAAGCACTACCGATATAGTCTCACGCTTCGTCGATACTTGATCCATTTTAGCGGTTGCATAACCCATTTCCTCGTCAAATTTATCCTTAACCGAATCCCAAAATTTAGTACCAATTTCACGCGTTGTAACAATGCCTGACTTCCTAACGTGTAGAAACGCAACGGTCAAGGTGAACTCCTCTTCTCTGGTTTAAATAGTAACGCATGAAGGCATTTTTGTATTGGAGGGTTGTTGTTTAAAAAAGAAGAAGAAGTGGAGAGTTGTGTATTAAAAATGAGAAATGAATGATTTTTATAGTGTTAAGAAAATATGTTTATTTTTTTAAAGAGTTACCGTTTTCAAACGGTATAAAATATTAAATAGACCCACCAAACATCGTCAGCCATTGTTATTGGGTTGGCAGGCCTTCAATGGCGTCAATGACGCCGTGAAAACAGGTAGGGAGACAATATTAACAAAAACGACTTGAGGTGGGAAGGGCACATTGAAGAAATGAGTATTCCATACTTCTTAACTCAATGTTTATTATTATTTCTCGTTTTATTTTCAAGTAAATTTTGATTAGCAAAAATAGGTTGATGACACTAAATCTCTATTATCTTATTAAGCATCAAAGATGGGCACTAAAATAATTTTATCCAAATTTTAAAATGGGAGTTCAAAGGGCTCTTTACAAATCTCTAATTTTTTTGTCCTTTTCTTCTCTTTATGCCCCTCGTGTACAACTTTTAATGCCTATTGTATATGTCTTTGATACATATTTTATACTTCTCTTAAAATGTAACCCTTGTTCATAAACAATCAATTGAATACTGGCATGGGAAGAGTCTGGTTTTTAACACCCACTTCAATGTTACTCCTTTAAACACCCAATTCAATCTTTATGAATGCGAAGCTTCAATTGAATATGAAGCATTGTTGCTTCAATTACCTTTTATAAAGGAGTTTTTCAGCTCCAATGCCATAACAAAAACAATGTGAAAATATCTATAATAAAAAGACTTCCTCAAATCCAATTCAAACCCAAAGGAATCATCTTCACACATTAATATCATTATTACTTTTTGTTTAGTGTTTTTTAATTCAATCGCATCTTCACAAATTTATTTTGTAGGTTGGTGTTGTTGATGTTTTTGGAAATCAATTTGTAGGTTGTTTTTTTTTTATTATGGTTTTTCTTTGTGTTTTAATATATACGGTTGTATGTAAATTCTTAAGTCGCACACCAAGTGCTTGATGAAATGCTTAAACAAAACTTGCTTCTATTTCACGTGTTTTATATAGTGTTCTTAGTCTACCATGCTCTTTGTTTATGTTTTGTGTTGTGTTGTATATATTCTTTTAAATATATAAAAGTCTTGAATTATAGACTTTTTTTTATAAATCTTTCTAAAGATGAATTATAGACTGAATTATTTTTTTTCGTCTTGATCACGGTATCCTATTTGGTGGTTTTAGGAAGCTTACATCTCTAATCTGAATTCTTAGAAGTGCATGAAGCATGTTATCATAGACCCGACCATTTACAGCATCTTCTTGCGTATGTTTACGGGCTACCTCGAGTAGGAAAGTTGCACTACTTGAAATTGGCCGCCTTGTTGGAGGCTAAACTTGTCGAATTGCCAATTTCCAAACCTTTCTTTTATTTTTATTTCTTTTGCCCTATTTCTAACCCTATGTTAGGTTTGTTGCTATGGTTTTAATTTCTAATAAAAAGATAGAAAGACGGTAGAACACATCCAAAGGTCTTTAAGAAAACAATAGAGTCTGGTCGGTTACATAAGAAATACCAACATAAAAACCTCATCAAATTGTTCGGTTGTTCCAACAAAAAACGCTATTAACTTATTCCTTTAAATATATATATTTATTTTACTCTTGCATTTATTATGCATTGCTATGAATTATAGAGAATTTGTGCATATATAGGGCTTATTTAAAATTGCAAACTAAATTTTGGAATCTATTGTTTAGGCAAACAATATTGTTGATTTCTTATGTTGATGTTCTGTCTAACAATTAAACAAAAAAGTGAAAACTAGAACTTTATGTTGTGTCAAAGGTCAATACGACTTATCACTAATTCCTTATGTTTCCGTTCGGTGTTTTTATGCTTGCATCTAATTTTTTTATTTAACTACTATTTCACATAACTACAACACATAATATTGTATCCTTAAGTTGTTTGAAACAAAAATAGAAAAGCTTACAATTTGATTTTTTTTTCCTTATTTTCTGCTAAAAATGCAGCTTTCTATGGAGAGTATAAACTTGGCAAAATTGTGACGACTTGCTTCCTAGGGAATTCCCGGTGGTCCAGACATTCATTCAATTCAACTGCATGAAAGGTGATAATATGACTTTAATAGCTTAATTTTAAAACATGGAGGCATTTTAAACAAAAAACTAGAAGTTTATGTTGTGTCAAAGGTCAATATGGCTTATCACTGATTCCTTATGTTTTCGTTCGGTGTTTTTACACTTGCATCTAAAATTGTTTGCTTATTTAACTGCTGTTTCACATAACTACAACACATAATATTGTATCCTTAAGTTGTTTGAAACGAAAATAGGAAAGCTTACAGTTTCATTTGTTTTTTCCTTATTTGCTGCTAAAAATGCAGCTTTTTATGATGAGTATAAACTTGGCAGAATTGTGACGACTTGTTTCCTAGGGAATTCTCGGTGGTGCAGACATTCATTCAATTCAACTGGATGAAAGGTAATAATATGACTTTAACAGCTTAATTTTAAAACATGGAGGCATCTTAAAATATTCTACATTTATAAAGCCTTTTAGATGGACAATATGGTAATTTTGTCATTTTAAGATGCTTGAACTCACCTCCTACGCTTAGAGAAATACATTTTAGATGACTTTTGACCTATTTGACTTTTTCTTTTATTTAGCTTTCTTACCCGTTAAGTAGGTCGGTTTTGAAATCACCACCTCTAGATGTGATGGAACACAAGCGGTTTCGTCCGGATGAATTTGATTTTTCTTTGGCTCATGGCACGATCCTCCATTTGAATACATGATTCCAAATAGTTAAAACATTCCATTCTCATATGTAATTCCTTATTAAAAATAATTAAATCCATTAGCATTATAATAACTTGTGCAATTATATTATATTAGATTTGGTATTTTATTTTTGGAATAAATAGACAAGTGTTGATGGTCAACAAGCCCGACCCGACATAACGTCTTGATATGTGTAGCAACTAGAAAATTTTTATTTCTTTTCGTTCCTTCCTTTCGGCTTTTCAACAGGAAGATGATGTGACACCCGGCAAACTCAAGTTAGTAACTTTGGTCAAACGCATAAGTCTACCTTAGCAAATCATGCATGCATTACACTTAACTGGGTTAGTTGAGTCATTACGATGGTTTGGGGAATCATCGAAAGTCATTACAAGGATCCGAGGGATCACGGGGGTCAGTCCATAACCATGTGTACAAGGGTTGGTGATTCGGAGGATCACCGAATTTAATGCACACACGCAAGTCTCGAGTCCCGGGAATTGGTGAACGTGTTAGTTATCAAGTAATATGTGTTTAAAATCACTATATAACTTGTCGGTTTGTGAATACGTGTTATAATATATTAAAATAGTGTTTAACGCACCGAAAAACCAAATCTGCTGTAGGGGGCGACTGGGAAGCTAATCGCCACCTGCAGGGGGCGACTAGCAATCCTAGTTGCTACCTGCAGCAACCTTTTCTCCTGCTACGTCTGGGACGACTAGCAGCAGCTATAAATACCACACTTGACTTGTTAAACATCATTTGTGAAACCCTAACTCGCCCCAAACCTCTCACACACCATCCTTAAGCTCTGAAGCACGTTTTTACACTAAATCTAGCATTTCCAAGCCTAAAACATCATTTCTAAACAAGATCTGAGGTGTGCTATTCATCCTAATCTCTTGTCATGTGGTTATTTTGAACCCTAAATGTCCAAACCTGATTTTAAAAAGTTTTTGTCTTTTAAAACCTTTGAAAAACAGTCCCAAAGCAAGTCTAATCATTTAAACGGATTCTATATGAAAGATTCATGCATAAGATGGTTTTTGATTATTAAAACACGAGGATTCTTATGTGTTTGATGTTCTAATAGAATGAATGAATTACTACGATGATTATATCAGATTATGAAGGTTGTTTGATGTGTTTTATTGATAAAATGAGTTTTGACCCATTTGAGGGCATTAGAAGGATTTAGGGTGTTATGTGATGATTTGATGATTGAATGTTGTTAGGGTTTATGCTAGCATGATATAGTAATAGTATGATTATGTTTGGAATGTGATTATCTGATGAAATCTGATTATTTTCCATTTAGGGTAAGGTTTTCATGCAATGATGTGATGTTTTCATAATACTATTCCATTTTGGGAAATGTTTGCGATTAGGGTGTTAAACTGATGATAAATTGGGGATTTTTGTTTTGGTTAAGTTGTTTGATAATTGTGTATTGATGCTGGGTGTTCTTACATGTTTCGGATTAGATTTGGAGGGTTTCACGTGCGAAAATAATTGATTCGTCTGCAGGGGCGACTAACTTAGCTAGTCGACTGATTGAACCTTAATCATGCCTCCAAGGGGGCGACTGGCTTTATTAGTTGCCTATTTGATACCTAGTCGTGCGTTTTGATGCTGAAAGTCTATTTTGGAACCCCGAAACATGTTTTGACACCAAGGAACATAGTGTAAGCCTAGTGGCATGTCTACAAACCTAGTAACACGTTATGACTCATATGTGTGGTATGTGAACTATATTTTAGACTTTATGGACTGCTATGCGTATAAGGTATGTATCTGCACATGATTGCTTGGTTATTTGTATTTGGCTAACACAGGGATGTCGGGTCACCAATGAGATGTCGAGTCTTGTCTTGTCTTGTATGGTCAGGTCAACGTTCAAACATGTTTTCAAACGTACTTGGTTATGGTCTAGACATTCAGGCACTAGTTAACCTACGAGTTATTAGTCTAGATACTTATATACATTTTATGATAGGTCATCGATATTAGGGACTATCATAGCATTGTCATTTTGTCTATTTCAAGAACGCAACCTAAGGTGAGTTTCAGGGCCCCGATTTCACACACTTTCTCATGGGGGAGAAACATGCTATGTATTTTGAATTCATAAAGATCATGTTATACTATTGTTGTCTTTTGTTTACTATACGACTCATTAAGTCCCCGGGGAAACCATGAATATGTGGGGATACATAACGTGGAAATGTGGATAGATCTATTGGGCCTGACCAACCCCACCCGGGTCGATTGGAAGTCGGACAAATGCATATTGTCTTAGACTCTTACTTACCGTGTGTAACGGTAGCTCACTGTGCTATTCATTTATAGTATCACGTCTGTAATGGTTTCCAATCGTAGTAGTAACATACATACGTCTAGCTAACGTTCATACAACATAGTAGTAACGGGATTGATTTTTCAAAACTTATGGTAACGTTTTTATAAAACCTGTGAACTCACCAACATTGTATATTGACATTTTTAGCATGTTTTCTCATGTCGCTAAGGTAGCAGCTGCTCTCAGATAGGTGCACGGAGTCGTACTTGCGTCTAGGTTCATGTTCTATGTGTCGAAACTTTAAACATGTGTTTTATTTCTATTTTGGGTTTGTAAACTTGATACGCTTCCGCTGTAACTGGAGTTGTTGGTTTAAATATTGCATGGTTTGGTTTACGTTATTTTACTCATATAGTTGTCGTTTATTGTGCCCGTTGACTTGGATCTTGGTGTGTCACACGCCTCGCAGTAAAACCCCGCAAGTGAAATTTGAGGGTGTGACACTATGAAATATACTTACTTTCACCACTTGTTTTACCCCATTACCTAGCCCACTTGACATGCCCTTTTAAAACCAGTTTATATATCTTTTTTTATTTTATGATAGGCATAGTGAAACTTGCCAATAAGAAATACAATAGAGAAGTGTTCAACCAAGTAGATGTTACTTATTCCTACGAGTACTACCACTACTAAGATGTATCATTAGCCATCCTATGGCCTGGTAAAAGAAAGACGCGTGTCAAAGTTAAAGTCTCCATATAAGCACATGATAAGAGTTAATTGTTATTTAACTTATTTTTGGTGTTTTTGTTGCAAGTTCTTTTCCATAATGATTCACTAGCTACTTTGCTTGCTAGGATGATCAAAGTTATATATCCGATTGACGAATATGTAATTGATAAGGGACGTGATCCACATAAACATTTTATCAAATTAATAACTATAGAAACAAAAAATGATATGCAGTCTTATAGTGATTTACATATTCATAATGTAGTCTACTATATTTTATAGGAAAATTGGATTGTAATAATCCCACCTAAGTTTATTCTTCCCACCAGTCCCACCTTTTAATTTATTTTTTCTCATTGCACCCGCCGTTAGGTCACACTAACGCCATTAGCTGAAACTCACAATTCTAGGCGATTGTTCATCGGATTTGAAAGAGGGAATCGAGACGATGATATTGGTTTGTTCAATTGCCGAAACGAGCATGGTTTGATGGTTTAATTGTCGGTTCCGGTCATCCCTTCCGACAAGAACATCAACTTGAAACCCACCAAACGATGCTTGTTTCTGCAATTTAACATACCAATATCATCATCTCGATTCCCTCTTTCAGATCCAATGAACAATCACCTAGAATTGTGAGTTTTAGCTAACGGAGTTAGTGTGAGTTAACGGCGGGTGCAATGAGAAAAAGTAAATTAAAAGGTGAGACTGGTGGAAAGAATAAACTTAGGTAGGATTATTATAGGCCAACAATACAAAGATGAGATTATTACATTCCAATTTTCCTATTTTATATTGTTGTTTTTGTTTATATTCAATTGCTCTTTGTGAATTGATATATATTAGTTGTCATAGCAAATTGGTAATAAAAATAAGTTACTTAAAACCCATCAAACAATATTAGCAAAAAAATAAAATAAAAATAAAAGTATCTGTAGTAACGCACGAGCATCCCAGTAGTTAACTATCAAATGTATTTATTTTCGAGCAATAAATGATTGTTGTAGTGTTAAGATTCTCAAATTAACGAATATAATGCGGATGTTGATAGTTTCTATACACAATATTTTAATTTTTTTTTTCCTCAAAGACATGTCGGAGGGAATCATGAATGGAAACTATCAGGGCAACAACAATAGTAACAACTCCCTACCGGAAAACCGCGCATAAATAATGTTTATAGCTTTCATCATAGACAAGAACAACTCAATAAACACTAGTTTTGGAAAAAAAGTATGCCACCAAACCCAATTAACATTTTTCTAATTTTGCTTATTTGTTGGAGCACTTACTAACTTACTCAGAAAAAGAATTTTTTTTTTTTTTTTTTTTTTTTTTTTTTTTTTTTTTGAAGCTCTATAAAACTAGAACACTATAATTTAATACTTTATATTAAAATTAAAACACTGTAAAGTCATATGCAAATAACCAAAAGTTAACAAATTTCGTTATTTAAATTCATTAAGCATATCTCACAAAATACTTTTAAATGTAAAATTAAATACATAAGATTAATTTAAAACCATTGTCACGTCTTTATGCTAACATTTAGAGTAGAGTTAGACCATTAGGTGTGGAGGAGGCCCAACATCCATGCCTTGCCTCCACCTCACCTGCCACGTCAGCGTGGGGTAGGAGCATCCTTAGGATGATGCTCCTAGGGGTGTGGAGGAGGCCCAACAACATTTAATGTTATTTCATTTTCTTTTTCTTTTTTTTAATTAAATAATATTAATGTTACAATAAAAATGTTAATATTCTAATATTAATATTAAAAAGTAAATATTTCATTAAAACCATTACAAATTACATAAAAAAAATAAAATAACTAAAATTACCGTAACCTACTCGACATAAAAAAAAAATACAAATAATCTACTCTTGCCCGTTGTTCCAAATATATTCAACCAAGTCCGCTTGAAGATTGCGATGTGTGAACTCGTTATGCAACGAGAACTGGTTCAAATCTTGTTGCTGTGGGTTGACAGGCACCGTATTCTCCGGCGGGGCATTCTCGTCATACACACAAATGGCGGCGCCTTCGTCTTCGAGTATCATGTTATGCAACAAGATACAGGCATACATACAGTAACGCAATTTTTTTAGGGGTGAACATACGTGCCGGGTGTGAAATGATGTGCCATCTTGCTTGTAGAACACCAAATAATCGTTCAATGTCCTTTCTTGCCGCCTCTTGATACTTGGCAAATTTCTTTCTTTTTTCATCAGACGGGTGGTGAATACTTTTAACGATCGTCGAGTAAGATGGGTAGATTCCATCAGCAAGATAATAACCGCGCCTATACTCCACCCCCGATACTGTAAAGCTGGTTTCCGGACCAGTGCCTTTTATGACATCCTCAAAAATATGCGACTGGTTAATAACATTAATGTCGTTGTTCGAACCAGGAACGCCAAAGAAAGCATGCCAAACCCATAGATCTTGTGAACACGCCGCCTCCAAGATTATCGATGGATATTCTTGATCCCCTCGTTTGAACATTCCGCGCCATGCTACGGGGCAGTTTTTCCAAGGCCAATGATAGCAATCAATGCTTCCGAGCATTCCTGGAAAACCATGTTGTTGGTGGTGAAACTGATACAATTGTTGGACCTCACTGGAGTTTGGTTTTCGCAAATATTTTTTGCTGTAAAGCTTCACCACACACTTGCTAAACTTGTACAGACACTCTCGTGCAGTTCTTTCCGACATTTTTAAATACTCGTCCCACGCATCCGCCGTGGTCCCGTACGCTAGTTGCCGAAGTGCCGCCGTGCATTTTTGTAGGGTGGTGAACCCCCTTTTCCCTCTTGCATCGTATCGTAAGGTAAAAAATGGCTCGAAGTTAGCCATATCATCGGCTATACGTGAGAACAATCTTTTACTCATTCGGAACCGACGCCTAAATAATTCCGCCGAGTATAACGGTTCGTCGGCAAAATAATCGGCCACCAATCTATCATGGGCACCTACACATATTTACAAAAATATAAACACACAAAAAATCTACAATATATATACAAAAATATAAACAAATTAAAATTACAAAATGTTTAAAAAAATAAATATAATACTTACCCTCTCGGTCTCTATTTATAGCCGCTTTCCTAGTTCGAGGTGCTGAATCGGCTTCATCTCCTAGCTCCTCGGCAATAATCTGCGCCGCTTGCCCCACGATGTTTATAACAAAATTTACGGCTTCGTTTGTAGACGACGAACCCGAAGAAGACGAAGACGTCGTAGAAGATGATAACGACATGGTTGTGGTGAAGAAGGTTGAGAGATTTTATAAAAGTGGGAGAGAGTTTATAAAAGTGTGAGAGAGTTTATAAAAGTTGTGGTGAAGAAGGTTGGATTTGTTTGGTTTAAATAGGTTTTTAAAAAATTAATTTGGTTGATTTTTTTTTTTTTTTTATTCAAACGGTCAAATTCGGTCCCAACGTTCAAATCTCGAGTCCCAATGCATGACCCAAGCCCCGGCATCAACGGCAATGGGGTGCCGGCTATGCCGTTGCCGCGCCAGGGGGCGGTGTAGCCCGGCCCGGCTTGGCAACGCCGGCCCCATGCCGTGCCCCGTACCGTTCAGTCTTACTAGCGGAACAACTTTAAACAAATCATACATGAAACTTCTGCTTGCAAACCAAACTTATCATCAAAATTATGAAAAGAACACATGACTATGTGTTAAGTAATAACTAAAGCTCGAGCTCAAAGTAATTTTTTAAATGAGCTTTCGTATATAAGAAATATACTAGTGGGAATGCCCGCGCGTTGCGGCGGGTATCCCATTTGACATCAGATTAAAATTATGATGCTTATTACGAACCATAACCTATTATGGGTTTTTAACATTTTGCTCCATTCAACGGAAAATCATCTATATGGCATCATTATACAATTATTCTAAAATAAATGTAACTACTATGTCATCGTCCTTTTGGAGCATTTTCTATTTTGCAAGACAGAGTTAATTACATATATTCCACCACCATTGTATGTTTCCTTCATTTATGTTTTGTATGATAATTGTATTTGTATAATAACTTAACCAAAATTTTAAATATAAACTCTTATCTAATCCCCATATACAAAAACAACTATATTTTTAACAACAAATTAACTTCTAACTACTCCTACACATACACCTTCAGGATTTGGTCCCTTGTGGACATATAAAAAACCTACATGAAGTTTTTTTTAACGAACAACGAAAGCCCGGTCACCCGGGTAAACCTAATGGCAAAAGGTCACTCACGCCAGCGAACGCAGACAGCGTTGGTGACCCGACCCGCCACCATTCCAGAGGAAACCCACTACCTAAAGGTCCACTGTTGTAAAACCTCTGACCCAACCTAGAATAAATTTGCTCTAGGTGAGACCACAACCATTAACCTCCACATTAGAAGCTACATGACTAATATACATAAACAAGCCAAAGCTTTGAAAGCTATATTAAGTCAAACAAGCAGATAACATTTGATGTGTTAATTATTGTTTTCAAAATTGTATAACTTCTTGTGATTTAACCATTCTACTTGGGTTTGTGATTTAACCATTCTACTTGGGTTTAGGTTGTCTACAACTCGGACGAAAACCACCTGTTTAAACAAACTTTGGCACTGCCTACAACCATAGATGTAAAAGAAATCTTGGGGAACCTAAGACAAATTCCATCCATTTGCTGCAAAATTTTGTACACATATTGCAGGTAAACAAAATCCACATCCAACCCTTTGACCTACACAACTGAACACAAACACAACAATTAGCGAACTGAATCATCATCGTCGTCGCCGGAACTAACGCCCAAGATTCAATAAAATAAATAGGAGACTGGAAATGAGAGTATTTATCCCGCATACTTGAATCCTTAGACTCTCCCTAACCATCCGATAGCACCACCACCAGCCAATAATCGTAGAAGTAGTAACCACCACGAGAACCACCATTAATTGGATTCACACAAATTGTTCAATGAGCCTAAACATAATTAAACATGCCAATTTAAAAACCATGGCTAGTACTATCAAACACCATATTGCTTAGATTAAAACTTAGAGACAATAATCCAGCATAATAATTACAAATGTCACTAACGGCTAAACTTTGCTTGAATTCAGTAGAAGTATAACTATATTGGCTGGACAATTAACAGTAATTATTTAAAAAAAAACTCATTCTCACCCTTTGTTTGGTTAGACGATCATAGAGAGTCTTTGTGACTTCTTGGCCTTGTCTTTCTCAACATAAACGCTAGCTTTGTGTTGTCGTTGCTCACTCTCAAACTACATTACCATAAACAAAAATGCAGCAGCTTAATGTGATAATACAAGTATTCAATATATTTTAATTTTTTAGGTTGATAAAGTGTTGTATGAGAAATAAAGCATCAATCAAAACGTGATTAATAATCAAAACCAGAATCAAATCAAAACCATTGGTAATCAACCTTAATGCAATTTCATAGAATTTACATCGCATTGGGTAAACTCTGGTAAGGTTTTATATCTCACCGGTCAAACGGGTATAAACTTCGATGAAGCAGTGTCAAACTGTCAATCGAGTTGAATGGGTCGGATCAGAAGTCGACCAACGTATTTTAAAAGCTATATTATAATTGAAACTATATGATGTCTAGTTATATTTGACTCACTAATTATTAATAAAAAAAAGATCTTTGGACAAAAAGCGACCTTTACCAAAATACTCGTTTTGACCCGTTACTTAACCCATTTGTTTTCAGTAATGTAGTTCTATTTTAAGCCTTAAGCTCTGATGCTTTTTTTTTTATACATTTACAGTGGAATATTACCCACGCTTGATGTGTTAACTTCCAATGCTTTTGTTGGGGTAAGTGTATAAAAACTGCCATGTCAGCATGTTTCAAATTAATTGCAATGACTTATGTTTTTTAGATTACCGAGGGGTTATCGGTATTTGACTACTCATCTTTGTGTAACTTGCAGATCTTCTACTTGATTGGATTCGCATTCTTTGCTCTTGAATCAGTAATGAGCATTTGGGTTACCCAGGTTCTAAATATTTAAATATTTTGATTAGTACTATCCATGGTTTAAAAAAACGGGTGAGGCGTACGCCTCGAGGTGCGCCTCGAGGAGAAACTCTAAGAAAACGAGTCTGAGGCGGGCCTCATGGAGTTTAGATTGTACATACGCCTCTAGGGGCTGAGGCGCTAAGAAAATGTGCGCCTCAGGTGTGCCTTGGGTGGTTTAGGGTGTTTTTTTATGTGCTTTAGACTTTTTTGGGTCAATTATTTTATTTTTTATGTGTTTTTGATGTTTTAGGCTTTTCTAGGTCAAGTATTTTATTTTTTGTAGACACATAATTTTTATATTTATTTTTTGATGGCGCCTCGAGCTTACGCCTCGGTTCGCCTCGAGGCTTACGCCTCATGAGGCGAAGGGAAAACGCCTTGAGGCTCCTTTCCGTTCTTTTAAACTTTGGTACTATCAAACACCATATTGCTTAGATTCAAACTTAGATACAATAATCCAGCATAATAATCCCAACTCTAATGCTAAAGCTCAAGAACTGGTTGAAGGATGGCTACTGATACAAGTCTGTATATTAGAATAAAAGAGTAATTTTCCCTTTCCATTCTTCAAGTCACTTATAGCAGTTACTATCCTAGTATCCTTTATCATTTGTGTTAGCATATACAAGACCCCTTACCTAATGAACAATTCACCTAAATACACTAATACTAAGTGTAGCTCTCAAGTTATACTAAGTTCCAAAACTATTCATGCATAATTTGTTGCTGATTATCATTTTATCTTCATCAATTAAATAAACACGAATAAAAAGCAGCATAAAATAGAGTAAAAAACATAACCAACAACTCACTTCTCATTAAGATTAGAATTACCAAACGGATTCGAATCATTCACGTATCCATAAACATTATGAGACTTCAACTTCTTCGTCACTTTCATCGCCTAAAACATCACAACAACAATAAATAAACAAATCAATAATCACATTCAATCATCAATAACTATACAAGAACCCTAACCTTCTTTTGTGCTTTCTTAGCTAAATACTCAGTAATCTCCTCTTCACTAATCTTCTTCGACATGTTCTTCTTACTTTTTCGGTCATCATCCGAATCATCTTTTGAATATTCTGAATCAGAATCAAAGTCTCTGCATCTGTTGCATTTGCTACAGCATGTCGACAACTATAAATCCTTACTTGGCTGCCTTCTTATTCTTGCTTCTTTTTTATGTGTTGTTTATTCTTCATCCTTGAGAATTTAATTCTCATTACTTAACGGTTTCAAGAAATGAAAGGAAGGTGAAAGAGGTGTTTCAAGAAGATAAAAAGGGGAGGGTAGTAAGGGAATCACATTTTACTTTTTAACTAAAAACAAAATATAAAATTACATAAATAACCTTGCAAGTGTCTTAATATACCCCTATGCGACTAATTTACCCCTATCAATTAAGCTTTACTAAGTTGTATATTTAGCTATAAAACTTGTACCAATGACAAAATGACAATTTTGGCCATCACTCCTCCTTTATAATGTACTAGTGGAAATGCCCGCGCGTTGCTGCGGGTATTTATATTTTTTGGCATTGCTGAGTGACGGGTTTTGCATAATTTATTTATAAAATTAATTTGTTAATACAAATTCAAACTGAATATCTAGAAATTATGGGGCTTTTCCATTGTTACCAGCACCGAGGATCTGATAAATGATAATTGAGCTTGTTTGGTAATTTTTTTGTTTCCTGAGAAATAAATGAGTATGCGTAAATAACCTGCACACGTTTCTTTTTTCCTCAAATATTTGGTATTATGAAAACTGACCTGATAATTTCTCATATGCAAGATCGGCACACAACCTACATCTGCAATTAAGTTCCCTTTTGGTGTAAGCAAACTAAACCGTCCAGCTTCATATTGGGTAAGACCATCTTTACCATGTGGTAGGCTTGTCAAGACTTTGAGAAGTGAAGTAAGCAAGTTCATCTGGTTAACAAGTCCATGTAAACATAACTTTAGCTTAAACCATTTCATTAAAAAAAAAAAAAAAAAAAAACTAAATTATTACTGTTTGTATTTTGAACAAGAAAAAGGTTTCGGGTCAACACGTTCATATTTTAACATCAATGAATTTGTGTTTTCTCTCAACATTGACAACATAAATCTAGAATTTACCAAATTAGGATCATCCTTGTTGCATAAATTTTGTATAAAAGCACGAGTGAGAACCATTAATGTTTGAATGTCTTCTATTTCCTGGTCCCAAGAGGTTCTGAAACCGTTGAAAGTAACCCTCTAAACTGGAATTAACAAGTTCCAACTATAATATGATTTGATTATAAAGTTAGAAGTATATAAAAGATTCAGCTGTATAAACATTAATTACAATGGAGACTAAGTATTACAAAGAGCTAATTGCATAAACAAAGTAACCAACTTTGGACTGATTTATTTGAGGCTGGAAAGAACCATCAAAGTTTAAAAAACTTAATATAAAGTAATTACCCACATGTCAGCTGCAACACCTTTATGTTTGTAATGCCCACCAGGTCAAATTAGGGTACTTTAAAGCTTTTGAATAACTAACAGATCACAACCTGTAGCGCGTTCCACAAATTAAAGAATTCTTGCCATTCCACTTCAGTATTCGGGTTTCTACTCCATTCCCAGCCCCATTGAACCTCGTTTGAATCCTGCACGTAATTGTCTTTAACTCGAGCATCCTTTTTCTTAGCCAACCTGAAAAGATTTGGGAAAGAGGCCTTCAACGGATTGTTGCCAATGCATATATCTTGCCAGAACATGATCTTTCCACCATCGCCCATTTTAACCTTAAGCTTATCTTTAATCTCAATACCCAACTTAGCGAGCACATCACCATCGTACCAATATATTTCCAAACCCCGGTGATCGATTTCTTGATCGGCACCATCTTATCATTCTTCTTTGAGTTGTGAATAGCGTGAATGACCCTTGCCCTACAGCTGATCCGGATCTTCCTTGTAACGCCACCACCACTTAGAGAGCATCGCCAAGTTAAAATCCTCAATCCGACCAATTTCGAGCCCTCCCACATTTTTCGGTTTTAACAATTTCACCATCAAATCCACCAGATATAATAGGGCAAAATGTCAAATATTCACACACTAATAACATTGCAGGGGTCATAACAACGTGACGGAAATCTGAGCAAGGAAATATCATGGACCAGAGCCTCCAGAGAAATAATGTCTTCACAGAAAGCCAACAGCTTTTCTCTGAAACATACTCAACATAATAAACATATCCTTTTGTATTAAATATTGAAACTGGAAAAGGCTCGAGGTATGAAATAAACCTGAAATCTTAATATCATCCGCAAAAAGTGACCGAGTTTTAAGCAGTCGTTGGCGAGCACATATGGCAGCAAAGTATGGGATTTCTATACTCATTTCCATCAGTCGCTTGACAAGCAAGTTTAACAATTTAAAATTAAACGGCTTTTTATTTGCTGAAACAGAAAAATACTGCAGTGATAGACCATAAAATACCTGAAAAAGGGATTTTATTCATACAAGTTTTTTTTATTATAATAGGTACGCTGAAGCTGCACGAACTTACAAATATATCTCAATAAATAAAAGGAATATTGCCACTTAAAAAATTTATATGCATACTTGCATTTGCTTTCGATTTCTGCATCAATTTTGATTGCATTGAAAGCACGAATCCGTCTGATTGCTTCAATGATTTTATCATCAGTACGGTTATCCAAAACTGCTTAAATCCCTTTGCCTGCAATAAGAACGGGTAAAGAGTGTTTTCACGGGTTTAAACCTTGAGTTTAATGTGCAAATTCAAGTTTGATTTTTCAAATTCAAAGTAGAAAATAAAAGTAAATATCCAAAATTGGGCACTAACCACATCCAAAGCCCTGCGAAGACGTCGTCTTTGATCCATGATTTCACCCGCTACTGGTTGATGTATAAGGCGAAACAGACTGCTCCTAATTCAAACCAAAAAATATAAATAAAAACAGGTCAATTCACATTTCTATTATGAATTATGATGATCTATCTGCTATTTATTATTTATTTTTTTTGCAAGAATAATGATCCTTCAGTAGAAATATAATCAACTTACCAAGGTAGATACTCGGTCACGGTTGAATAATGTGGACGAACGGTGACTGTACCCATAAAGAGAACCACATTTGGATGGCGAACGCGATTCATGATGGAAACCTTACGGAAAAAAAAGATCAAACACCAAATTTAGAATAAAATCAATCGTGGTGATGAGAAAATGTACAAAAAAGCATTGTGAATATTGAAAGAATGTTATACCTCCCTCAGAAACTCCTTCAGTTGATCTCTTCAAAGTCCTGGACTGTTAAGATATTAATAGCTACATCCTGCTATAAACCCAGTCTAGTCTTCTTGAGTTTCGCATTATAATACAAGTCGTTGTACTAAACCGCAGAAATACCAAACCGAACCATGCTCAAGGCTAAAAATGAACAAAATATCGAAACAAACATTGTAACCTACCAAAATCGAATCCAAAATAAGTATCGAAACAAACATTGCAACCTCATTACAATTTGGAGATTTGCAGGAAACAAACATAAAACGCGATTGAATCATATAAAAGGGGAATTCAATTACGAATTGAATGATTAATTAGTAACAAAAGTTCTCTGATTAAAAGGGAACACTCATAATCCAAGGGCTTCTTTCTCTGATTATATCCAAATCCATCAAGAGGCGACGACGAAGGCGGTTATCTGAACAACGATAAAGGTTTATAGATTATTCTTGAGATTTGTATAGCCTTATTGTAGGAAAGGTTGAGAAGATGAAAGGATATATGGTGAAGGCTAATCGAATGGTATCTGCATTCAAATGGCAATTCAATTAACCTGTGGAGTGAAGCCATTAAATTCAACATTTAAATGGGAATTGAAGAAATCAATGGAACGATCTGTATTGATGAAGGCTGAAACGACTGAAGGGTAGGAATGGAAGAAGGGGGTATTATTGTAAAAGTGTTTTCATATTGTAAAGGAGGGGGTGAGTAAAATGTCTATATTACCCTTCTAAGTGTCTTAATTTTCATTACTATTCCCAAAATACCCTTAAATATGTTGCTTAAATATCTTGTACATGTTGCTTCTTAAGTTGTACGAAAATACAAATGACTATTGTGTACATCACTCCTCCTTTATAATGTATTATAGATAAGTCGTTCAAACTAAAATATATATTTAATGATTTAATCCATTGACTTTTCTTTCTTATTGTATTTTGACTTTTTATATTTTTTCTTTCTGACGTGACGATTGACGAACCAAACCAATTGATATCGCAATGTGCGTGGTAAAATTACTATTTCTTTTGTATAGTATAGAATATGATATGTAATGGAAACTGATTATTAACTTTTCCCTACTGTTAAATTAAATGTGAATTTTTAGGATATAAACGAGCTTTTACTATAATATAGTTACTATAATATTAGTATATAACCAGTTAATGGTGGACACCATGTAATATCGAAATTTTTTTGTTGCCAACCCTCACGTGATCTGTGATCAACTAACCAGAAGCGAAGTGGAAGGGGATCCAATGACCTGAGGTCATCATCTGACTCCTTCATATATCCAATTTGTCCCTCTTAATAAAAACTGTCTTGAACTGACCAAATATTCCTCCCTTTCCATGTTCTTCAGCTTGTTTTTTGTGTCAATTAATTCATGTGTATGTGAAGCAACAAATAAATACTTACTTATTTTTTTTTTATTTTTTTTAACGGCAAATTGGAATCACTTACGGACCACTGGAGTATCATCGTGTCACCAGTGATACCACGAGATCATATTCCACCACCAAGTGACCAATTCAGGAGGAAACTCATAATTATGAGAAACCCCCTTTTGTGATATTCGAACCCAGGACCTTATAGTCCCTAAGGGGCTGTTGGTCGATTAAGTGCTGAATCATTAAGATGGTCTGAATGGTTAAGAGGCTCTGAATGGTTAAGAGCTGAATCATTCAGCATCCCTTATTAGCTTAATGGTTCAGCACTTAATCATTCCATTCAGATGCTGAAACAAACAGTCTGAATGCTGAATGATTCAGACCTGAATGGTTAAGAGGCTGATTAAGAGGCTACCAAACAGCCCCTAAGTCTTATCCCACCACCAAGATGCCGCTGGGCTATAATGCCTTTGGCTACATATTTACTTATTAGTTTTATTTTTTAAATAATCATATTTTTCTGCTAGAGCCTCTAAGTTTGACAAGAGAATACCGTACCATAACGAACATTATTTATACCAATACCCAATTTTAATAATTTTCAGGATCGGTACTTTCAATCCGATTACATTCAATATTGGTACCGAGCTAATCTCTAATTTAACTTGATCCATATTCAACTTGAGGTTTTTCTTTATATATATATACAGTCATATGACATACATATATATGTATGTATGTATGTAAATTTAATTATAATACACGTGTAATAACAAACACGCCCGCACACACACATATGTTAAGGAGATCCGTAAAAACTCAGGTTAAAAAACTTTTGAAAGAAAAAAAAATGCATAATAAGCGTTTTGAATGAGAAAAAAAAACAAAAAAAAACGTCGATGCTTTTTTTAAAAAAAAATATATAAAGTGCCTGTTACATTTCCTAACATACATGTTATAGTGAAGTTACAATTTAAAAAAAAATATCATTAGTGCTTTTTTTTTTTGTTTTTGGTTTTTTTTTTCTTTTTTTGCTCAATGTTACATCATGTAATTAAAAAGAAAACGGTTTTTTTAACATACTGATTTGTATTATAGGAGATGATGGTATATCAACTAAGAGATGGGATGAAATATTATGATGATGTAAAATAAAATAGGAACACAAAGAGGAGCGTGTGCCAAATCATTTGTATCAATGAGGATTTGGGACACAATTATGAGTCATAATGCGATGCTATAAATTGTAGGTTTCGTATTCATGACAACTAGAGCTAACTTCAATAATCGGTGAACTGAAGTAAAATTAATGTGTTTGTTTCAACCATCAATTACACAAGACTAGATATACTTTTTGATTTGGCAAGTCTTATATCTTCTCTAAAGTTATCAATATAGACTTTGAGTTATGTACGGTGTCAAGTTTTCTAAGGGTTCATTATCAGGATTTCTAAGAGTTTAGTGTAAAGGTTTCTCGGGGTTGATATTAAAATTTTTAAGGGTGTGGTGTCAAAATACATGTAAATCTAACACTAAAAACTTGGTATGGGTTTGGCCGAACCCATAGCCACATATGTGGCTACGCCCCTAAGCACACGTGATTTCATTTTTAGATTAAAGTATTTTGTTTATATACAAATCATTAACCAGGTAAGATACTAAATACCTAGATTCTGGTCCGATCTTTGGTTGGGTTTAACTCCATTAAGGACGAGGTGGCCGGAGCTATATAGTTTGGAATTGAATAAAAGGTGCAGTGTCAGTCAGAGAATTATTTCAACTCAAGATGGAGTCCGATTTGAAGGTAGTTGGGGCAGACATCCAGCCAGTGTCAGCGAGTTCTCGGAACTGCAGGATCTCGAGTGGATGCTGCAAACGTTCAGATCGGTGGGTTCGAAGGACAGGTGGTTCTGGGACGATGGCAAGGAGGAAGTTTTCACTGTTGCTGAGCTGAAAAAAATGATGAGACAGAATAGGGATGTGGTTCGTGAGCACAAGATGAAATGGGAAAACTGGGTTCAGATTAAGGTGAATCTTCTTAGTTGGAGAGCGGAGTTTAATAGAATCCCTACAAAGGCAGCCTTGGTCCAGAGAAGAATATATAGGAATTCCAGATACGAACTGCTCCATGTGCAATTCTTGCTTCGAGGACGTTAATCATCTGTTCGTGGGATGTTGTTTTGCTTTTGAAGTGTGGAGCAGGATTTGTTCTTGGTGCGGTTTAACCCCTTTCTTTGTGTATGAATTTGAAGATCTCTTATTACTATACAAGAGTGTCCATGGTGGTAAATGGAGAAAAAAGATTGTAAGTGACATTGTTATGATTACGATTTGGGTCATTTGGAAGACTCGGAATGGTAGGATTTTTCAAGATGCCTCGAGACTCACAAGGGAGGTGGTTGTAGAAATTAAATCTAGGGCGTTTTGTGGCTAAAAAATAGATTTAAGTATAAGGCGTTAGTTTGGAATGATTGGGTTAAGCCCCCATTGTATATGTGTGTGTATGTTAATGAATTAACTATTTTCTAATGCTAATTCTGACCAAGATGATTTCGTTTATGTAAGAATCGTACCATCACATTGATTGGGATGAAACGTTGCAGCTCATCATGAGAATGTGCAACATATGTCGGTTACAATTGCTTGTAGATATCATTTGCGTTAGTGGAAAGCTACATTACAAACATGCTGCTTTTTTTTGAACGGCCAACAAACTGATGTGCCAGCTACCCTGGCACCCAACATCGTGAAAGCGCCCATACGCTCCTAGATGAAGACACGTCACAGGTGTCTTCCTTAGAATGTGTTGGGTAGCTAACGCCCACCAAGCCACCAGTTCCAGAAAAAACCCAGTGGATCAGGAATCAAACTCCTGACCAAGCGGCCAGAAGTCTTCCATCATTTCCCCAAATCACCAAGCTATAAGCTCGTGGTTAAAACATGCTGCTATTTAGTAGTTACCATTACTTACTATCATTTCCAATTAATGCATATGTACTACTGAGATTAATTGTCATTTGTTTACACTAATCACTATTTTCATGTAACTTTTAGTTGGTTATGTAAATTCAAAGCAATTTTTGCTCAACCTGCTATTCGAACCCCGCCAAGGAGGTGGTGCCCCTGGGAGCTTTTTATGGTCCAGGGGCTTCTCCCCTCATAACCATTGAGATTCCATAATACCCAAATCAGAATATTTTTAATCGAGTGTGTACTTCACACCTCCTAGCCTGAATCAATATTTATTTCATTTTCTCATTTCATCTTCAAGTAAATTAAGATTTGTGACACCTGACATGTTTAGGTAAACATTTTTCAAACAAATAAGTCTACCTTAGTGAAAAACATTTATTAAACATACCTAACAAGGTCAGTTGAGTCAGAACACAGAACGTATTGTCCAGGGTTCAATGATTTGGAGGATCATTGGGTTAATCACACACACACGTGTTATGAGTCCCGTTGTTGGTGAATTACATGAATTAGATTAAGTAGCAAACGTGAATTGATCCGTATATGGTGTAGAATATGCAAACTTGAAAGTTGTAAGGCAATAGTCTCAACTTGTCTTGTATTTTATTCCATTGGACCAAAACTAACTAGGGTTAGTTTTTAACAGACCCAGTTAGTTTTCTGGCTAAAAATGTAACTTTTAAAAGATCAAGGACCATTTTTGCCCATTAGTCTAACTTTTTAAACAAACCCATTTCATTCTCCGGTGACCGATGCTCTCATCCGGCGACCACTCCTCCTTCTCCGGCGACCACCCACCACCTCCGGCGACCACCCCTCCTTCTCCGGCGACCACCCCTCCACCTCCGACGACAACCTCTCCTTTTCCGGCTACCACCCCTCCACCTCCGGCGACCACCCCTCCTTCTCCGGCGATCACCCATCCACCTCCGGCGACCACCCCTCCTTTTCCGACGACCGGCCCTCCACCTCCGGCGAAGGAGGAGTGGTCGCCGGAAAATGAGGGGTGGTCGCCGAAGAAGGAGGGGTGGTTGCCGGAGGTGGAAGGGTGGTCGCCGGAGAAGAAAGGGGTTGTCACCGGAGGTGGAGGGGTGATCGCCGGAGGAGAGCACCGGTCACCGGAGAAGGAAATGGGTTTGTTTAAAAGGTTTGACTAATGGACATAAATGGTCCTTGATCTTTTAAAAGTTACATTTTTAGCCAGAAAATTATCTAGGTCTGTTAAAAACTAACCATAGTTAGTTTTGGTCTATTGAAATAAAATACAAGACAAGTTGGGACTGTTGCCTTACAACTTTCAAATTGGGATTATTGCCTTCCAATACCACAAAGTTAGGATTATTAAATTCCATTTCCTTTTTTTTTAATGGCTAAATAGAACTCTAACATCTAACATACAAATTTTACACTCTTGTTCATGATTTAAACCGGTGACCCTTTAAACTAGTGTCTCTACTACTTGGACTAGCCCCTCATGGTAGATACTTTCATAATCGACATATATGAGGTGCAAACAATAGTGTCTCTTATTCCAAAAGCTGAAAACAAAAGGACCAAAAAGGTATACAATTGAGTGGTGGTCAAAGGTCAAAGAAGACAAACACAGAAGGTGCACGAGGAATGGAATTAAAAAGGACATGGGACAAACAGAATGGTCAGCGTGTGAGCCGCACGAGGGGAGATCTCTATCTCTCTCTCACTCTCAATCAAAACAAGTTACAGAAAGTGCACGCTGCACCCCTAATATTTTCATTTTTTTATAACCAGCTTTTGAAATATGGACATAGAATAGAACATTTAAAAAATTGGTTTTGCTTGCCACTACATGTGCTTGGTAATTTTTAAACCTTTAAATCATATGACTTTGCTTTGTTTTTCTCTTTATCCTATGTGAAATTGTGAATTGAACCCACATCAACCTTTTTTTCTATAAAAAGTTTCCTACATGTGTATTTACATTTCCCAGGTCTGTTTGATGCACCGTATGATGTTTATACAGAAAATCTAAGTAATATAATCATCTGTTTTGCTATTTAGAAATGGGTGGCGACGCAGCTTATTAGCCGTCTGTCTATAATTATCTAATTTGTCATTTTTTATTCAGTTTTTAAACGTTTGTAAAAAAAAAAAAAAAAGAATATAATTTATATTATATTTACAATGAAAAAAATTGAATCAGAAGAAAGTAATCTGTACTTCTTTAACTTAAACATTGTGACTAGGGGTGGTAATTCTTGACACGATCCGAAAACTAACCTGAACCCGGCACGAAAAAAAACATTTTTGGGTCGACGATCATGACCCATATAAAAAACGGACCGGATTCGGTTGACCCATATAAAAAACGGGTTAAGTATTTAGAAAGAAAAAAGCTTATATATTTTTTAACCCAACAACTTGCTTATAATTCATCAACATTTATGACTCATTTAAAATACAAGCTAAATGGGTCAGGATTTAAAATACAGGTTAAATGGGTCGGGTTCAGGTTTACCCGAATTTATATGTGTGCGGGTTAGGATTGAAATCTTTGACACGAATAATAATATAGGTCGGCTTCAGGTTGCATATTTCAGCCCACCAACCTGCCAGCAATCAACCCGTCGACATGCCAACCCGACACAATTGACACACCTAATTTGTGACTTTGGGAGAGTTTTGTAGTATCAGATACAAAAGCTACCGCATAGTAACTTTATATCTACTAAAACCATAGAAACTCTAATACCCTTTTAACACCTATTTCATGTGACTTTTTAGAAATAAAATCACTTCAAAATTAAAATACTTTAAAAAGCTATTCTATTCATTTTGGCTGATTATAGTTTTTGATAATATTAAGTGAAGAAAAAGGCCCAACCCAATCAGCCCTACCCTAAATGACAAAAAGACCTAAGGACCTGTGAGTCAGTCATTCTGTCAGTGAGTGTGACTCAACTAAAGTTTCAAGCCCAATATTCTTAAGGCCCAAAAAATTTACAAAATCTAAATGAAGGTTAATATTAAGTGTATGACAAGTCCATGAACTCCATTACATGTTTTTTTTTCTTTTCTTTTTTTTTTTTGGGTATTGAATTTTAATAATCCCAAGTTTCAACCGTTGGCCGATAATAATCCATACTTAAAAAATTTCCAATAATAATCTCAACTTTCGAACATTTGGCCTCTGGTGAACCTTTTTTAAGTGAGCACTAACTAGGTTAGTTTGTGCTGACGTGGAATCTGACTAGGCATGATGACGTGTACAATTTAATATTACATGGCATTTTATTGGATTTTAACAATCTACACTTTCACCTATTTGCTGGCAATAATCCGTACTTTAAAATTTCCCAATAACGATCCCAACTTCAGACATTTTTCCTCTGGTAAACCTTTTTTAACTGAGCACTAACTAGGTTAGTAGGTGCTAACGTGGACTATGAGGTGGCAACTGGCGTGGTAAATTTAATCTGAGGTGTCATCTAGGTGTCATTTCCTCTTATATAAACATTATAAAACAAAAGATTAACTCAAACTCAAAACCCTCCCCATCTACATAATATTCGCAACCCTCCAATCCCTCTCTCTCTAAAACTCAAAACCCTCCCCATCTACATAATCTTATGTAAGAGGGTTTTGATTTTAAAGAGAAAGAGAAAGAGAGGGAGGGATGGGAAGGTTGTAGAAGATTATGTAGATAGGGAGGGTTTTGAGTTTGAGTTAATCTTTTGTTTTATAATGTTTATATAGGAGGAAATGACACCTAGATAACACCTCAGAGTAAATTTACCACGTCAGCTGCCAACTCATAGTTCACGTCAGCACCTACTAACCCAGTTAGTGCTCAGTTAAAAAAGGCTCACCAGAGGAAAAATATCCGAAAGTTGGGATTGTTATTGGGAAATTTTAAAGTACAGATTATTGCCGGCCAATAGGTGAAAGTTTGGGTTGTTAAAATCCAATAAAATGCCACGTAATATTAAATTGTACACGTCATCGTGCCTAGTTAGATTCCACGTCAGCACAAACTAACCCAGTTAGTGTTCAGTCAAAAAAGGTTTACAAGAGGCCAAATGTTCGAAAGTTGGGATTATTATTGGGAATTTTTGAAGTATGGATTATCATCCGCCAATGGTTAAAACTTGAAATTATTAAAATCCAATACCCTTTTTTTTCTGTTACCCAGTTTGCGGGATGTTTTTTTTAATATATAGGAAGCATTTCATTTTCTTTTAGTTCGAGCATAACCAATTATCCTTCGGCATTTCAATATCTTTTGAGTTTTTAAGTAACCACTTCTTGTTGTTGTTTAAGGCTTACCAGTTATTTGGGTAATCATGATTTAGTTAATAGACAAGATGAAGAACTACAATATACATTAGTACAAGTTAGAAGGTGTGTAATAAACACTTGTCCAAAACTATTGTAATTATACGATTCAAGAGACTAGGGGGTTCAAGGTGGCTGTTGGCAAGGTTTCCAGGGGATTGCACACCCTTGGTGGGGCAGTGGGGGTAACACCACGGAAGGGTTAATCCTAGGCACTAGGATAAAGCATTGGAAAAAGCTATAACTATCACACAATCTCATTACAATGGGAAAATGTTATCAATCTTTAATAGTGAAACATGTTCGATGTATCTCGGCTAGAATACTTCGTTGCTATTGGCTACTTTATGCATTCCATGAAAAGCACTAAATTGGACATAACCTTTGTTATTGGAAAGCTAAATAATCCAATCACACATTGTTATAAAACATGGATCAACTCTAGAACATAAAAGAAGACTCTATTGATGAAAGAAAATAACCCCAAAACACAAGAATCAGTGAAAAGAACAACATGTCTAAACTATTACAACCAGATCCAAAAGAGCCCCAAAAAACACTAACAACTCTACCCAATCCACTGATCAACAGACGAAACAGACTCTAATACTAGCACAGATACAAGATGTATCTGATTACAAGAGACACACTACTAGAAAAATACCCCTTTCTTGACGCGCATTGCGCGTCATAAAAGGGTGTTTATGACACACAAAAAAGTGTCAAGGAAGAACATGTCAAGAAAAGTTTATGACATGCAGGCGCGTGTCATCTTTTAACGACACGCATTTATGACACTCCTTTATGACATGCTTTTTTGACACGCATTTATGACACGCTTTCATGACACTCTTTAATGACATACATTCTTGACACACCTTTATGACACTCATTTTGCGTGTCATGGTTTTTTTTACCTAAAAAAAAAAATTCTGCAATATGGCTAATATCCCTGGATTTATATTTAAATTTATAATTACAAAATCAATAAATTTGATAATAAAACTGCATATATTATATATACCACCAAATCCATTACAATCATTTGTCGAATCCTACCATAAGTATCAAGGGTTACAAAAACATTGTGTCAAATACATTACATTAGTCGATGAGTAAGGCTAAACATACGGATAATAACTTGAAAATGAAGGTCGAGGCATAACCCGACCATTCTTCACGAACATAATCAATATCCGCATCCGAGTAAGCCTCCACTCCTCCCCAACCTGAGACACAATTAAATTAATAAGATGAAAGGTTAAGGTTCGCGATGGTTTTTGTTTTAAGAAAACAAAAGTGACTAGAATTTGACTCGTTCGTTTATCCCAATCCCGTTTCTAACAATGCAAAGAGAACCATCTTTATAAGCTCCTGAGCAAGTAACAACCTGCCCTTGACCTTGTCTCTCTAAGTCAATATACAAACCGACGTATACAAAGCTTGAGCCGACGTATACAAATGCATTATCAAGATACGATATAGTTGATGCTATACAAATGCATACCTGGGTAACAAGAAACAACTATATGCTGAATGTTTACATACCTGGGAATCTCCAAAGCTTGAGCCGACGTATCATTTTCCAAGGAGCATGGTTTCATTCAAAGAGGACCCAGAGAGTGAAATACAAAGCCAAGAGATACCAGAATATTATAATGTTGAAAATAACAATAATACTGCTAGAACAATTGGTTCAAATGATTACCTTGGAATATTGTCTTACTCACCAATCCTCATGCTATTTTGAGTCTTGTTCGTTTGCAGTTTCTGTTCAGTTACAAGTGGTGCAAACTATACGTTATAAAGAATATAATCTATACAGGTCTAAACTCAAGGCCTAGAACAATAACCCCTTTAAGCGACATATCGTTACTGGATAATTTAAGACGCATGCAAATCATTTTGATGGTGGCGCGTGTTTGAAATTCATGCACTTGTACTTCCATCCAGCCATCGCTCCTCTGTTTTGGAAGGCCTTTTATTTTTGGTCTGCTCGATGGCTTGAAGGTTTTTTCTTCTTTTTTATTCCAGCTGATAAATGGGGTTTGAGGAGTACGTAAAAATATATTGCAAACTTCTTTCGAATCTGAATCGGAATCCGAATCGGAATCGAAATCGTCATCAACCACTTGCACAGGAAGCGGCTGATCAACACTTTCATAGTCATCTGGTAATTTGTAGATAAGGAAAGCTGCGTATGTTGTTTGAGGTGACAGCATTTTGGAGTAGAATTTGCAGAAAATACCAAATGTGTCAAAAATACAATCAGCTACTTCTTCAAATCTGTGAACATACATATATATTACATGTAATAAATGTCAGAATTCAACAATATATATATACATATATATATATATACCCAAAAGAGCTTTAAATGGTAGAACCCAACTCATATATGTCTTGCACATTGATTTTTAACTTCAAGACAGTGCTCAATTTTTTTTGTAAAGGAAAAGGTTCTGTTAGACCTTCTCATTGGTGTTTGTAACTTTTAAGCACATATGCCTTCTGATGTTGCAAATGGTACCAAGTATTCTGGGATAAACATCGAGTGTAATAATGTACATTAAAGGTGGTTTACAAACCAACATATGTTGAGAGATTTACTGGATACCCAAGACCATTGAGAACCTTTGTTAACAAGCATGACAATAGGTGTCCGCTACTAAATAATACCACCACGTGTTGTATGACTAATATTTCACAAAACTCAGACATGTATGCAATAAAACATTTGAGGCTGGGATATAAGAAAAGAACCTTGTTTCGGATTCAGGCTTCCATTCCCATCTGTCTTCTTCTAAAGCTGCTCTTGCTGGCAGCATAAGACACTTCTTCCCATCTTTGGCTAAATAAAACCACTGTAAATCAACAGATATGCAAGTTTTGTGTTAATAGGGAATTAAGCGAATGGGGATCCCTGATAATGATGATCTCAAATATGATAGAATGGATCATTCTGATCAAATTTACCTCATCACCATAACTGATTACAAATCCCTTGCAAAAAATAGAGTACAAATCCTTCTTGGTTTTCCATTGCACAGGGTCTTTTGACCGCCTGATTATGTCTTTGTAATCAATCGGCAACTTTTGTTCCCAATATGTCTCATTTTCTGATATGGGTTGCGTGTCAACCTTATCATCTGTGATCTGTTAATATTCTGGTACCTTATTTTCCCAAATTAAATAAGCTTGAAGTCAATCTTTCAATCTTTATACAAAGAGTCCAAAAATTACCAAAAAAAAATTTCCTATGTAACATCAGTAACCATAAATCTAATTTAAATGCATTGGCTTGAATATCTGATGAAAGTGCAATGAAAACATAATACAGAGTTCCAATAACAAGAAAAAGAAAAAGCATAGACCTTAGCAAAGCTCTTCTAGCAACAATCTCAGCATGAGAGTCATTCAAAACATCGCCTCGAACGCTAAGACGCGAACGCCCAATACACTTAGTCCCTGTCCCTAGTGCAACCACTTTCAGTTCTGCAAAATACATTCAAATACAATACATCAATAATTCCCAAATATTAACAATTTAATTGTAAGTAATAACAAATGAATATTAATAATAATAATAATAATAATAATAATAATAATAAAATGTAAAAAGAGGGGATTAGGTTTATAAAGTGGCAGAGAGAATTGGAGAGACCTTGAGAAGGAGAAGAAGTGAGAAAAGCGGCGAGAACAGTGACTTCACGGCCTTGAGGTTTTCCTTTCTTAGGGAGACGGTTGTAGGCGGAGAAGACGGTGTGAGAGACCTTCTCTCCCCATTGTTTCTTCTCCGGCGAGAACACCACCGCCTCCTTCCCCGTCACCCACAACAGCCACGCACGACCACCACCATCAACATAGGGCCATCGTCCCTGTCACGCCCATTTCTAGGCTCAAAACCACTGCGCCGCCACCACCGAAGCTGGTGGTGGCCGGCTGTTACTGAAACAGAGAGGTAGAGAAAGGATCGTGTAGAGAGAGATCTAGATGTGAGAGAGAGGAATTTGGGATTTTGGTTGCACAAATGGAAGAGTAAGAGTTTTTATACCTAGGGTTTTTGGAGTTTTTGAGAGGGAAATTCAATTTTTAGGAAATTAAGATGACACACAAAAATTTATCCTGTCATGAATTCTGTTTCTTGACACTATATCATTGACACACAAAAAAATGTGTCATTAATTAACCAGATTTTTCAAAGCATGACATTTTTTTTATGACACACGCTTTTAAGTGTCATAAACAAGCGCGTGTCATAAAATGTGTGTCAAGATAGGGGTATTTTTCTAGTAGTGACATGAACCCTAATCTGCAAAGATCTAGACGAGAGTGAATGTGAGAGAACAAAGAGACTCAAAAAACCCTAACACTATGTTCCAGAGTTTCATTAAAGGATGGAAGAGAAAGGAATGGGAAAGAAGTGGGGAAAAAAATGTGTTTCAGAGTTTTTTGTAGGAGGGAAAGGGAGGGAATGAGAGGGATAATAAAGAGGTTTTTAGGGTGATTTTCAATCTTTCCAATTTGGAAGGAACCGGAGGGAGAGGAAGAGGAGGGAGATCCTTTCTCTTCCATCCTTTAATGAAACTTGGGAACAGAGTGTAAAAGATATTATAGACTGATTAACCTTCTCACGAATACCAAATGAAGGTATTTATAAGAGATTAATCTTTAATAGTGAAACTTTCTCTTTTAATAACAAGTATTGGGCATAAGTATTGGGCTTAACTTAGGCCTAACAAACGAATGTTATCCCAACTGTTCAGTAGCTCACCAGAAGCCCAGCTACAATCCGCTACAATCCAAGTACAGTGCAACTGCTACAATCCTCAACTCAGCACCAATCATCATTCATACATGCACATACAAAACAAATTAAAACAAATCAAAACAAGTGTGTAAATACCAAACCAAAAGAAAGAACCAAATTGGATATTATACTATTACCTAGGTAATTTTAACAATTAGCAAGCAGTTAGAAGAGTATTTAATAATTTTAGGAATACCATAGACTATTTTTTGATATATGTTGGATTTCCTTCAGTGTTAGAATGTCATTTGGATACAAGTTGGAATAGCAATATGGAAGACCAGTCTTCAACAAGTGGATGTGGATTCTACTTGGATAATGTTTTATATCATGGGCTTCTAAAAAACAAAGTTCGTAACAAGTTCCATAGTGGAGTATGAGTTTATGGTATCGACAACAGTTGGTAAAGAAAATGAATGCCTAAGAAACTTGTTATATGATATTCTTTATGGCTGAAACCAACATCACATATTTCAATAAGGTGTGATAATGCAAATACAATGGCTTAGGTATACAACCAAGTGTATAATGATAAAGGATGTGTTGCAAATAATATATATATATATATATATATATATATATATATATATAATTTACACATATCTTCTTACATATGAAACGTTTTATTATGAAAATCTGATAGGAATTGGTACATAATCATGCTTCATT
Source organism: Ambrosia trifida (assembly GCA_028751855.1). Lineage (NCBI taxonomy): Eukaryota > Viridiplantae > Streptophyta > Magnoliopsida > Asterales > Asteraceae > Ambrosia > Ambrosia trifida. The sequence continues at coordinate 72,928,800 of CM054123.1, read as the reverse complement.
GTGAATTGTATGTGTTGATGAATAATGAACCGATTTATGAAGTCTAGAGCTGGAGAGGTGAAGAGTTAAAGAAAGGCAAAGAACACAACGAAGGTAGAACCCATTTTAAGTGAAATAATGGTATGTACCCATGGCCAACATAATAATTCGATTTGGCCCTTTCAATGAAGGTTCAACCCCTACCCATAGCATACGACCCGCATTGTATTCATTCAAAACCTTAATTCAGCCTTTATAAGAAAAGTTGTGGTTGCTTCATAAAGGATCGGTTATTGGAGTCCGAGATCATGAATAGGCTGATAAGCCTTTATAAGTAATGTTGCAACTGCGTTATATTACTTATTTCTTTCCTACTAGTGTATCTATGTAACTACAACAGTTCAGTGGCGGACTCAGCATATATTGAGGGGTAGCGTCCACTACCCCTTAACTTCTCCGACGTAGTGGAATTCGTTAACCCTTAAAATATTTTAGCCCTCAATATATGTTGCCCATCAACAAAATTTAACCCTCAAAATATTTAACAGTCCAACATTTTTTTATATTACGATACCACATTATTATTTAATACTTAAAATTCCAACGATTTTAACGCCTAACATTAAAGTCAAGTGGTAATGTTAAAAGCTAAAAGACCACACCCCCAATCCCAACTCTAATCTCAAGCCAAAGTATTATTATTTTAATAAACTTTATTATTTATATTATTAATCTTATTGTAAAACCCAAGAGGTTGAGCTCGGCTAAGCTCGAAATAAATTCAGAACAATTTTAAAGGAGCTAAAAGCTCGGTGTGAGCTCGCTTCGATAGCTTAAATGAGCACAAACTCGGCTTGCCAATGTTAAATAGCAGGCATATTATATATAAAATAATAATATAAAATTTGTTTAAGCTCGTTTAGGCTCACAAGCCTAAACGTCTTCGTACGAAAAGCTCGTGCTTGGCGATAGCTAAACGAGTCATGTTTTAAGATCGGGCCCGTTCGAGTTTTTTACCGAACCAGTCCCAAATAGCTCTTAAGCCGTTACGTATCGTTTACACCCCTAATTAAATGTAACAAACATTAAAAATAGTGTGTTTTTGACATTTATAGTTAATATTACTATTTACGCCCCTAATTAAATGTAACTAACATTAAAAATAGTGTGTTTTTAACATTAACATTATCTTATCCTAAGACTATTAGCATAAACTAGTATGAATTCCCGCGTGTTGTCGCAGGTACGTAGAATTGAAGTATGAATGACTGAAATCATTTATGAATAGAGGGTCGAATTGATTGCATGTGATTTTATATATTAGTTCAAGTGATCTTTGAATCAAATTGCTTTAACAACATACAAAATACACATCCAAAACTAAACCGGTGTCATTAGAATCAAATCAATTTAATGGATGAATACATGTATACTATATGTGTTAATTTTGATGCCAGTGGATGTTAAAGAAACTTACAATAGTCATTTGCAGTTGTTTTTATTTTATCTATCTCATATGAGCATATGCATATCGATAAACAAAGTTAAGTGTGGGTACATGCAAAAGATTCCTAACCATCCTAAGGATTCCAATAATATTTATTCATAACTAACATTTCTCAACATATTCACCCATCAAAATAGCAACATTTTTCAAAAGTACACCAACCTAGCCAAAAAAATCCAATCAGACTCAACATAAAAACAAAGAACATAACTGAAAGAAGATGATGATGCGGGACACTCACTATGTTTTGTTCCTTATGAATAAACCTCACAATATCCAAACTTTAGTACCGTCATTTGCAACATATTCATTACATGTTGGAAATTAGCAACTGTAAAATTAATTAGTTGCATCACTCTAGTCTATGTCATAAGCCTTACACGTCTCACTTAAATAAAAAATTACTATTAAAAATTAAAATTATAAACTACTTAATAATGTATGCATGACAAATTTTAACCAACCGCATATTTTAAACGACCTAGATCCAACCTTTTATTTTAGAATGGCCACATGTAGAATTAAAACAAAGTCATTGAATAGCGCCAAATTGCTAAAAGTTGTCGATGGTGAAATTGCTAAAAGTTGTCGCTGCAACCGAGCTGCCCACCCAACCTATCTGGTTTAATTTATTGCAACCTAAAATCGTAGTTAACATTTAAAACCAAAATACCCATCAACGTCCATAGAATTTTTATGTAATGCCATGGCCATGCTAATATACATAAAACAATTTAAGACCATCTTAATCACCTTTAATAAACCAAGAAACAATGTTTTACATAATAATATCATGTATGTTGATAATTTCTTTGCTTTACAATTTATGAATAAAAGTAAATAAATAAATTAAGTCATGAAACTACACAATAAAATGAGATACACCTAATGCCTATGTTCAAAATTCCACCATCGTATCTTTTTTTTATATGGGTGCCAGCAAATCTGCTAAAATAATCACAAAGACATCAACCAACTTGAAAACACACACACATAAAATTGTTATAACTTCTCATCGGTTTGCAATAAATATTGATAAAAGTTTTTAATTATTATTGAAACAAGAAATGACTAAGTAAAGAAAACTTAATTCCCAAATAAGTCTAGTTTGTCAAGTTAGGAAGCAGGTTTTATGTGTGTATATACATATTTAAATATTCGATGATAAAAGAAAACGTTATATAGCATTATTTTACATGCTAATTAATATGTTACATATATACTAAGTCCCAAATCTTAGTATGAATTTTATTTTACCTGGTATCAATCTGGTTCTTAATAATACAAAAACTATATAGAAGACTATACGATATACTCCTTCAGGATAAATCAAGTTGTCGAGCACCTCAGCCCAAAAGATAAAGAAAATAATCACGAAAGATGCAAAATTTATAGCACATATAAATAAAATGCTAGTTATAACAATTTGAAAATATATATTGAGGAGAAATAAAATAACTGTTTTTTATAAAATTAAAGATCCTAACATACACCGTTTTGATTTCTGCACTTTCGAAAGAATCTCAATTGAACACGTATCTTTGAACAAGGTTAGAACAAAAATTTTAACCCCATACTGCAAGAAAGAATTAAAAAAAGTTTGTTTTAAATTTGAATCAATAATTTAGCCAAAGATATGAATAAGTTACAAAATCTGCACAAGGTGACATGATCTACCCACTCTCAACTCTTATTAAAAAAAGACAAGTCTTATGAATATAAATTTAAATACTAGATAAAAATTGCAGAAAATTAAAAAAAGACGTTAGTGGCATACTTGGAAGTCCTTTTAAAGTAGTCACTGTATGTCATAGGGACATATCTTCCATACATTTTTTATGTGATTTAAGTTGATATACTTCATATAAGCAATATCGTTACATATCAGAACACACAGTTAATCCATATCAACCAAATATTATAAGATACAAAGCAAAGTAAGGAATACCTGTTAAATCCTTTGTCGTGGACCAACTTGAGATGCCACTTGCAAGTTACAACATATTAAGAACACTCTTCTCAACTAAAGAGATTGATGATATACGTAAAATACTAATTACTTTATGTAGTAAAGATCAAATATAGAAGTTGGTGGATAAAAAAAATGATGAGAAAACACCATGGATTCAAGTTATATGCGTATTAATCCATGCCATGACATATTTAAGAAATGAAGAATTATTTATAGCATAAGCTTGAGAAATTAAAATTAAAGAAGACTATTATTACTGCTATTAACCACAACAACAATCTTATGAATATAAGAGATGATTCAATTTCATTCAACTGAAAAGGTTTTAAAAACAATGAATGCTTTAATCAAAAGAGATATTACTCATAATTATTATACCATTCAAGAGGGCCATTGGCAGGGGATGAGCTGAATGTTATGGTTTTAAGGTCCATGGGTTGGGTTAATTTTTCTATTGCATTAGTGGTTTATACTATTGTCTTCAAAAGTTGTACAACAAGGGTATAAAGGGAAGAATTTGGTAAGAAAAATTAGGGAATTACACTATGGCTCTTGGTATACCATCTTAAAGTTGATGTAAAATTATCTATCTATCCATTGAGTTTCTTTAATAAGACTAGTAAATTACCCCACGCGTTGTGGCGGTTTTTAGACGTGACTAAGTACGTGAAGGTAACCCAAGTTAAAAAAAATTGTTTTTTTTTTACCAAAATGTTAATTTATAATTAAAAGTATTTGATACATAAATCAGGATATTAAGTTTTCTTTTAGTTAGTTGTAATATAGAGAGAGAAGGAGATAGAATTATTGGCAACAAATACATATGTTATATGAGCTTAGACATCATGCTTTAGAGAGTTATACAATTCAACAAACCAAAAAAAGACAAAAATGTCCAATTACTACACTCTTTATAAGCTCCAACATCAATTGTTATTATATTTAATTCTTGTAGTAAATTTGGATTTAAAAGTTGTTTATGTTCCAATTCAACCCACATTTTGTCACCTCTACCAATGGAAGATACTGTTTAAAACAAAAGAAGTATTGTAATAACTCACTTTTTCATATGGACTTGAAACAAGTCTTTCTAAATGATATCCAACAGTGCCTACAAAGATTATCAAAATTGCAACATATATTAAAATATGGATAATAAACTAATAAAAGATGTCAACCACAAGATATAAGCATACTGCATACCTTATGTTGTGCTTGTTCAGAACCATGTGCCCAATGCTAAAGCCTAATAGAACCATCACAAGCATTGTTTGTTATTATTAAATAGATGTGTAGAAAGATTCAATGAAAAGCTTGGGTTTTATTGAAATTGAATTAGGGTTTAATTAGGTGTTATTTTTTTAATAGTATTTAATTAGGTGTTATGAATAGGAGTTACATGTTGAAATGGATATGAAGTGTGCATTACACATATATACAATGAGCATTATAGGTTGTACACAAAGGGCATAAAGGGAACAAAATGACCAAATATTGAAAATTTGTGAAGGGACTCTTTAACTCACATCTTAAAAATTGTGTAAAATTACCTTCTTACACATCTTTCTTCCTTAATAAGGTAAAAATAGAGATAGTATAGATAACATTAATACAACCATTAACATTATCTTAATTCTAAAACTTTTAGGAATCTCCCACACGTAGTGGACCTAAGACTAAGGGCTTAGGAAACTCTCTATTAAGGTTTGTGGATTGTTTGTGGCATGCATAATGCAACGTGGATCTATACGACATACATGAGTTCCTTTTATGATTGAGGTTGTGCCTTGTGCATCACATATTAAAAACTTTTTGCAAAACTTTTCTAAGTTAAAAAAGGAAAATAAACTTTCTATGAAAAATCCTAATTCATGCCAAGCGAAGAAGGTTCCATACTAACCTCGCAACGCGCAAAGAACTTAGGGGTTGTTTGGTTGATTAAGTGCTGAATCATTAAAATGTCTAAATGGTTAAAAGGCTTTGAATGATTAAGTGTTGAATGGTTCAGCTATGCACAAAGTCTGAATGGTTCATCCCTTAACTATTCCATTCATAGCTTTTTTTTTAAGTTGAAACAAACAGTCTGAATGCTAAACCATTTAAAGTTGAATGCTTCAAGGCATCAACATCTTCTAGTGAGGGTGTGGTTTATATCGAATATTTATTCGACCTAAATGAATGTATTGGTACGTTCAATGACATTAAACAACAAAAGCTCGATGAAAGAAGAAACGTTGGGGATATTTTTGAAGGAAAATGATTCTTAGAAAGAAGAAAGATTCGGCTAAAGAAATACAAGACGATATGAAATTCTTGGCTATGAATATCGATCACCTAGCTCGAAGGTCCTGATCGACAAATGTATGAAGAAATGAAACAACAAATAAGGCAAAAATATAATGCTTAGTATAATGTTTTTTTATTTATGTTTTTTTATAAACTTTTTTTATTAGTAGTTGATGTATTGTAAAATACATCTATTTCCAGTGTAATGTTTGTATAATTTTCGAGTCGTTTAGATAGTGTTTTTATTAGTTTTAGGCTTGTACTGGTCTATTTTATTTAGTATAGGTTTTTTATATATTTGTATTAGTTTTGTGTCATTTTTATTACTTATGTATTTATTTTATATTTTATTAGGTGTTCGTGTGGATGTTGGAGCATAAACGAGTAACTTTGGTCAAGCCAAGAACACCCGAGTCAAGAGCATGGAGCTAGAATGCTATATATAACAATAGTATAATAATAATAATAATAATAATAATAATAATAATAATAATAATAATAATAATATTAAAAGAAACAAAAAGAAAAATAAATAAAGAAAAAAAAAAAAGTGACTTATGTCACTTATGGAAAAGTCACGGAAAAAGCCCACAAACAAATTTTAGAATGGAAAATAGGGTTAAGGGGATTGACAATAAATATAGAGGGGAAAAGAAGCTGCGAAGGGGATGAAAAAAACGGAGTAGAACATTATTTGGTGAGATATTCAAGAAGGAGGCGGCAAGAAGAAGCATCATATTATTCTTTGAAGAAAAAAGAGAAGGAGGTGAAAGGTTGAGGCATAGGTGCCAGCACGGATCGGTTCTAATTCAATATTTATTATTTATTTATTCTAACCCGTTGTGAACGCCATGAATATGTTTAGTTTTATTTGTTTTGATTTTATCATGTCTTTTATTGGCTAGACCTTTTCGCTACCTAGGTTAAAGATGATTGCACATGTTTGATTTATTTTCTTTTGGTTTTGGAACTTTTGGTTGTGGGTTGAATTTTAAAGTAAAGAACTTTTTATTTTCTGGTTTGATGTGTATGCGTATTTAGTTTTATTTAATTAATTTTTATAAACTCCACTTGCGTTTTTGTGAATGTCTTTCATGTATGAATGCGGGTTAGGTTGCGGACTGAGTGTTAGCGACTAGTTTATGGTTAATTCTGCAGGTTATCCATAGGAGTTGTAATTGTTAGTTAGATAATTCTAAGTGTTCTACCAATTCTCAATAGCTGTGAGGTGCGAGATTGTTGGTCTGTCTAGGGTGTTAAATTGCTAGTTCTAGAGGCTTTGTGAGAAGATCTTCCTAGTTTCCCTAGCATTCCTTGTAGGCCAAGTCTTATCAGAAATATTGTAGTTACCCCTTGCACTTTTAGGTGTATTGTGACTTTCGCGCTGTGAGGTAGACTGTCTAGCGGGTACTTTAAGATTCGAGTAGGTAAGCCTGTGAGGGTAACCTCTCAACCGGTGGTTTAACGGCACAACAGTATTCTAGGTTTTCCCCTTGAGAAGGGTCGAGGGTGTCTAGTTTATTCTTGATGTTTAGTATTTTAAGATCCCGGTTCCACACCGGTTCCATAGCCATTAGAAATTTATCATTCATGTGTAGGATTCTAGCCTAGGTAGTGCCTTCCCATCACCTGATTTTAGTTCTAGTTCCCAGCTTGTGTCCTCAATTATTTAAGTTTTATTTTATTTATTTTTATTAGTTTATTAGAAACCCCCCCCCCCCCTTTTAAGCAACAAAACATTATTAAGTCAGTTTGTAGATAAGTGGTCGAGTCTAGTTTACGTTTTCCATTAGAGTCTCGTGGGTTCGATACTCGGACTTACTTTAGCTGTACTGCACTGACCGGTACACTTGCCGGTTGTGTGGTTTAGGTTTAGAGAGTTTTAGGTTATAAATTTAAAACTTAGAGTGTCTAGTTTAGGTTAATTTAGTTAGTTTTTATTAAACCACTTTGAGCACATTAAGTTTTTGGCGCCGTTGCCGGGGACTCTTGGCGATTGCGTTTACTAGCTTTGATTACACTTATCTGCCATATTTGTGCTACTTGTGTTTTGTTTTGAGTCTGTCTTTTTTGTAAAATGAGTCGTAGGAGTCTAATTTTATGTGTCTTTTGTTTCTTTTGAGTCTGTAAATATGTTTGAAATTTGTGGAGGACCCTATTTTACCGTTAGATTTCCACAAAATGCGGGGTTCTCTGCACATTATTGTGCTAATTCCTTTGTGCAGCCGCAGCCATACTATTCACAGGGGTGTCCTACATATTATTATGATGACTCGTATCAGCAGCCACATTTTAATCAGTATCCTGATCAATTTTCTGGAAGCAATTCTTGTGAGAATAGTGGTAATGATTGGAGTAAAATAGAGAGTCTGTTGACATTATTAGTTGCTAAAGATGAAAATACTCAGAAAATGTTAGCAGAGCACGACACCATCCTGAAAAACCGACAGGCTGCTCTTTTAGATCTTCAACGAACAGTAGAAGACATTGCTAGAAGGTTAAAAGAAGAAGAAGAAATAGAAAAGGTTCAGCAAGAGCAGCTGCCGAAAGTCGGTTATACATATGATAAGGAGGGCAACTACCTTGGGTACATGAATGCTCGAGGGGAGTTATTTCCAACGTTCCCAGAAGAAGGGAAAGAGCCAATCATGGAATACGCAGATGAGTCAGATGAAGAGATCATCCCAATCACGGAGACGAAAATGGACGTTGAAGTCCCACCTCCGGTGCCACAGGTTACTATATATGATTTTGGGAGTGACTCTGATGAAGAGGACGACGAAGAAGAATGGGCGGCGTATCAGAGGTCGTTAGTGAAAAGAGAAGGGATTGCAGAAGAAGTGGAATTGGGGGACTCCATAGGTATGATGTTTGGTGCAGATGAAGACAGTGAGGATAGTGAGGAGTCGTTATCTGAGGAGGATGAATTTTTAGATTTGGATATAGATGGTTTACCTGCTTATGAAGAAGTTGGGGAGTCTGATCCCGATGGGGATATAGCATACCTAGATGCCCTACTTGAAGGTGAACCGATCGACATGACTGAACCTGCACCAGATGAGAGAACTAAGTGTGGGGATCATCCCATGGAAATGGTGGTAGAAGAAGCGCACCATAGCTGGCCCGTGGCAATAGATGGAATTTCAAAATCAACAGAACCACAGGAGAGGGCAAAGAAGAGAAAAAGAAAAGATCGGAACCGGAAGAGGACCAAAGACTGGTATGAGTTGGAGAAGAAGAAGCCAGTGAAAGTCAAACATGACCAATCTATTTGCTACATGCCACGCATCCGGTTAATTCCAGGTAAGTTTAAATTTTGGTGGTTTGACCCGTTAAGCATGGTTAAATTATTTTTCAATTCCACAAATAAATTTTTAATTGTTAATAAGAACCGGGTGGAATTAAACGGTTTAGATCGGGTCCAGATAAAAGAGAAGCCCCCTGATTAAGTTTAAGTGTAGGGATGCTCTGTAGAGTTTGTAAATATATATTTATACTTAATTAGTTTTTTCTAGCTTTTCATTTTTTTTGTGGTCCGTCCTTCGGTCGTGGTTCATAGGTTTTTTATCTTTCTATTTTATCTTTGTTTTTGTGTCTTGAGTCTGTTTGCGTGTTTGCTTGGGTAGAGGAAATTTCACATGAGCGGATCCCATGTATTGTCTTTATATATATATTTTTTTTTTGAGTGGGAGGTTTGGTAAAGGTTTGGGTAATAAGAGTATTTTTCTTTAAAAAAAAAATTAATTAACTTTCTGTGAAAAAAGACTTTTCACGTAACGTGAGGAGTCTGGGCTGACCTGTTCGCCTCATGCGACCAGCTATTACCCCGAAAAGTTATATTTTTTTTCGCTTGCAACGCGTGTTGCGATCACCAGTGTCTTTCACGTTGAGCGAGAACCGGATTTTTTTTCTTTCTACCCATTTGGTTCTACCACTATTCACCGCCATTTTGCCAAGCAGGTACGTCTTCTTGTTTGTTGTTATATTATGAGTGTAAGTTAGTTGTTTGAGTCTTTTTATTTTTGTATGGTTCGGTATTATGCTCGGGTTTTGTTTGTTTCATTTTGTGCAGGTTTGGATTGCACCGCCCGTACTCAATCTCCATTCGGGTGATTCCGAAGCTGTTATCATTTATCAAGGCAAACCCGAGAGTTTATCATTGTGTCAGAGCCGATCGCGACCAAAATGCTATACGATCGAGCTGGATTGGACTAAAGTTTTTGGAGCTTACGCGTTATTTAACCAGCTAAGTCCTTTCCAATTTGCCCTTGTTTTTTTTTATTTATGTTTATAATTTTTGTATTCGGAATTTATTTTGTTTTGAGTCGTTTTCTATTCCTACATTGAGGGCAATGTAGAGTTTAAGTGTGGGGATGGGAAACTGTCGTTTGGTTTGTATATAGAGTCGTTTTGAGTCAAAAAAAATGAAAAAAAAAAAGTCCCTGATTTTGAAGTTTGCATTATATAAAATATGGAAAATGATAGGTAAAGTTAGGTGTCCGGTTTTCAAATAGTATGTATAATAAGAGATTAAAATTGATTGAAAACGTGTCTGATTTCGGATATGTGGGTAGGCTCGGCCGGTAGAAAGGTTTCCTTTGAAAAGTAATAAATTAATTATGTTAGGCTATTTTGTGGGTTCTCATCTAGGAGAAACGGGAAGACCGAAACCGCCAAAAATAGTATAAGAAGCACCGTTATAAGTAGAAAACCGTTAGAATTTCTAATCACTTAAAAAAAATAGAAATCAAAGCAAAAATGCTGAAGCTTAAGGTGCCTGGCCACTGGGATAGCGACTTGGATTGGTCACACCCTCTGAGTTAAGTATGCTGAGATGAAAAAAAAAAAATGCTGAAGCTTAAGGTGCATGGCCACTGGGATAGCGACTTGGATTGGTCACACCCTCTGAGTTAAGTATGCTGAAAAAAAAAAAATAAGTGATTTTAAATTCTCTTGGTTTTTTATATAAGACGGTTGGGAAATGGTCAATTGGTCGTTCTTTTAGCTTCATAAACTTGAGGCGGGATTAGGAGGAACTGTGGCTTCCTTCGAGTGAGACCCTAGATAGACTAATCAACATGAACTTAACATAAATAAAAAGGGGCTTGGAATCCGGTGTGGGTTTAAAAGGATCAATATATCTGCAATCGCAATCAACACGTTAGTAGATTATTAATTAAGTAACCTATGTTTTGAAACTGGATGTAAACCTAACTGTGATTCCATAGCATAATTCTTTTTCAGGGACGAAAAAAAGATAAGTGTGGGGATATTTGATGTATTGTAAAATACATCTATTTCCAGTGTAATGTTTGTATAATTTTCGAGTCGTTTAGATAGTGTTTTTATTAGTTTTAGGCTTGTACTGGTCTATTTTATTTAGTATAGGTTTTTTATATATTTGTATTAGTTTTGTGTCATTTTTATTACTTATGTATTTATTTTATATTTTATTAGGTGTTCGTGTGGATGTTGGAGCGTAAACGAGTAACTTTGGTCAAGCCAAGAACACCCGAGTCAAGAGCATGGAGCTAGAATGCTATATATAACAATAGTATAATAATAATAATAATAATAATAATAATAATAATAATAATAATAATAATAATATTAAAAGAAACAAAAAGAAAAATAAATAAAGAAAAAAAAAAGTGACTTATGTCACTTTTGGAAAAGTCACGGAAAAAGCCCACAAACAAATTTGACAATAAATATAGAGGGGAAAAGAAGCTGCGAAGGGGATGAAAAAAACGGAGTAGAACATTATTTGGTGAGATATTCAAGAAGGAGGCGGCAAGAGAGATTGGAAGAAAGAAAGTCACGCAGAAGCATCATATTATTCTTTGAAGAAAAAAGAGAAGGAGGTGAAGGGTTGAGGCATAGGTGCCAGCACGGGTCGGTTCTAATTCAATATTTATTATTTATTTATTCTAACCCGTTGTGAACGCCATGAATATGTTTAGTTTTATTTGTTTTGATTTTATCATGCCTTTTATTGGCTATACCTTTTCGCTACCTAGGTTAAAGATGATTGCACATGTTTGATTTATTTTCTTTTGGTTTTGGAACTTTTGGTTGTGGGTTGAATTTTAAAGTAAAGAACTTTTTATTTTCTGGTTTGATGTGTATGCGTATTTAGTTTTATTTAATTAATTTTTATAAACTCCACTTGCGTTTTTGTGAATGTCTTTCATGTATGAATGCGGGTTAGGTTGCGGACTGAGTGTTAGCGACTAGTTTATGGTTAATTCTGCAGGTTATCCATAGGAGTTGTAATTGTTAGTTAGATAATTCTAAGTGTTCTACCAATTCTCAATAGCTGTGAGGTGCGAGATTGTTGGTCTGTCTAGGGTGTTAAATTGCTAGTTCTAGAGGCTTTGTGAGAAGATCTTCCTAGTTTCCCTAGCATTCCTTGTAGGCCAAGTCTTATCAGAAATATTGTAGTTACCCCTTGCACTTTTAGGTGTATTGTGACTTTCGCGCTGTGAGGTAGACTGTCTAGCGGGTACTTTAAGATTCGAGTAGGTAAGCCTGTGAGGGTAACCTCTCAACCGGTGGTTTAACGGCACAACAGTATTCTAGGTTTTCCCCTTGAGAAGGGTCGAGGGTGTCTAGTTTATTCTTGATGTTTAGTATTTTAAGATCCCGGTTCCACACCGGTTCCATAGCCATTAGAAATTTATCATTCATGTGTAGGATTCTAGCCTAGGTAGTGCCTTCCCATCACCTGATTTTAGTTCTAGTTCCCAGCTTGTGTCCTCAATTATTTAAGTTTTATTTTATTTATTTTTATTAGTTTATTAGAAACCCCCCCCCCCCCCCCTTTTAAGCAACAAAACATTATTAAGTCAGTTTGTAGATAAGTGGTCGAGTCTAGTTTACGTTTTCCATTAGAGTCTCGTGGGTTCGATACTCGGACTTACTTTAGCTGTACTGCACTGACCGGTACACTTGCCGGTTGTGTGGTTTAGGTTTAGAGAGTTTTAGGTTATAAATTTAAAACTTAGAGTGTCTAGTTTAGGTTAATTTAGTTAGTTTTTATTAAACCACTTTGAGCACATTAGTAGTATTTATTTATTTTTTGTAATTTTATTGTTTTATTAATATAAATGTTTTTTTATTGAGTTTATTTGTTTATTTAAAAGACAATTGGAAAAAAAAAACGAGCTGACTTGGCAGCCACCCCAGGTCATCATCCATGCCATCATCACTCCGCAGATTTTGGCCCTTGTCGTTTTAAGTCCTCAACGTTGAGGTGGATGACACATGTCGTTCTATGCCACTCATAGCCATGACCACACTGTGTAGTCTTAAAGAAAGTTCAAAATCATGAATATCATGAAACGTGTTAAGATTCGATGAATATTTCAATCAAGTATGGGGGTGTTTGGGATTGATTATTCAAAACAAATTAAGCGTTTTGGAACAGTAGGGGTAGAGCTACTTATAGATTATTGCGTTTTGATAGCCTAAAAAACTGATTATCTACGTTTTCAAAACACAATCCCAAACAGTAAAAACTGATTATCTGCATTTTCAAAACGCAATAATCTAAAAATCAGATTCAAAACGCAATCCCAAACACCCTCTAAAAAAACATTCCGCTATAGAGCATACAAAGATCATTAGTTTTATGGTCTTTCAAACTTGAAACTAATTTATTATGCACCATTATATTATATGACATTGAACATTATTAATATCAACGGTCAAAAGTATCTTAATATATCTGTGTTCTATAGTATGTCTTGTTGACAAGAAAGTCATCTAACTTATTCTATTTAAGCTTAGACATGACAAGACATTTTGCAAATAAGTCCTTGTACATAAGGCTAAAAAGGTCTTGAGAGAACTTGATCCACGCGTTGTTGTCTAGGGGGGCAGGTGACCAACCCATGCACATTAATACACCCATGCACTTACACTATCACAATCCATGGCCATGTTAACCAAAAGGCAACATTCCATGTGAGTGACGAAGAACGAATGAGAGAGGTCTTGTTAATTACTTCTAAATCATCCATTCAATTATTTGAATCTAACTAATAAACATGTATCGACACGACAAATATTTTTCAAGGTATTCACGTGCATTAGTTCGAAGCTGCGGATCATGTTCACCTGGATGATAATGACTACACACTTTTGACTGAATGGGCATTGTTCACCATTGATCATCAACAATCTTATGGGATGTGATATTCATGTCTCTAATTCTCTAAACCTCAGTTACCATTTTCGTTTTGTAAACGTGTTGAATTCCGTCGGCAAAACCTTCTCTATTGTAGGGTCATGAATATAATATATTAATTACATCTTTTATTTATTACCACACATCTGAAAAAAATACATTATTGCATGGTAGTTAGATTTTGTAAAGTTTAGAACTTTAAGTATCATTGTAAAGTTCATTTTTTTTAAAAAATATTTATGAGTGTTAGTGGACAAAGATGTTAATTTCAAAATCAATAAAATCTTAAGGCTACAGGGTAGGGATGAGTATTTTTTCCTTAGTACCTATACCCGTACTCATACCGTACATGTACCGGTACTCGTACCCGTACCAATTTTGAGTACTCGGTATAGGTATTGGTACCCACTTTTACTGATTTCGGTATTCGGTACTTTCGGTATCGGTACAGGTACGAGTACGGGTAAAAATGGTACGGGTACCGAATTCTATATACTATTGAATTTGATTATATGTTTTACTTCATATTATGGTATTTATGGTATTCGTATCAATTTTACCTATTTGGTACATGTACCATATTGGTACCCGTACCAAATTTTTCAATTTGATACCCGTATAGTATTGATACTCGTAATTGTTTACCTATTTGGTACTCGTGCGAGTGCTCAAAAAAGAAAAAAAATAACAAAATGGTACCAAAACGGGTACCGTACCGAAATACCGGTACCGATACCCGTACTTGTACCCGCACCGTACCTGTATATTCGGTACGGTACTCGGCACCCACTTTTGTTCCAATTCGATACGGGTATTTTCGGTACGGGTACGTGTATAGGTACGGATACGGTACCGATCTCATCCCTACTACAAGATGTGGAATATACTCTTAGCGCTCCATAAGTGTCACGTGTCAAAAGAAGGTTCCATTCACATTACAATAACAGTCAAGAAATAAAATAGTGTCTTATCATCATTACCCAATCATTTATTTTGTTTTTATTTATTTAACAAAAATACATAAATAAAAAATAAAGTACCTAATATTAAAAATAAAAAATATAACATTTATAATTTAGTTGCCCTTAATTTTTAAATTTGTTTAGTATTTTTTAATTTAGTTTAATTTATTATTTATTTAGTTTAAAAAACATATAAAACTTTACCCAAACCCTTCCCCCCGTTCTTCTCTCCCTTTCCCCAAAACCCTCTTCTCCCTTCATCAACAGAAAAAAAAAAAAAAAAAACACACACACACACACACAACAACAACAAAGGAAATCACAGTGGCCCCCATCTCTCTCCTTTGTTCTCTGCCACTATAGCTGCAAAGCATCACTACCCCCCTCCCCGGGCGGCAAACCTTCCAGACAAAAAGAAAATAAGAAAAACACCACGACCACAACAAAGGCAACAAAGGAAATCACAGTGGCCCCCATCTCTCTCCTTTGTTCTCTGCCACTATAGCCGCAAAGCATCACTACCCCCTCCCCGGGCGGCAAACCTTCCAGACAAAAAGAAAATAACAAAAACACCACGACCACAACAACGACAATCATAGTAGGGCCCATCTCCCCGTTTTTTCTCTGTCATTGCAGCTGCAGAGCATCACTTTCCCTTTCCCCAAAACCCTCTTCTCCCCCCCCCCCCCCCCCCCTTTCCCTTTCCCCAAAACCCTCTTCTCCCAACCCCCCCCCCCCCCCTTAAAAAAACATATAAAAACTTTACCTAAACCCTTTCCCCCGTTCTTCTCCCCCCTTTCCCCAAAACCCTCTTCTCTCTCTTCACCAACAAGGAAAAAAAACACACACACATAACAACAACAACAAAGGCAATCACAGTGGCTCCCATCTCTCTCCTTTGTTCTCTGCCACTATAGCCACAAAGCATCACTACCCCCTACCTCCCCCCCCCCCCCCCCGGGCGGCAAACCTTCTTTTTTTTCATCAACAGACAAAAAGAAAATAACAAAAACACGATGACCACAACAAATGCAATCATAGTAGGGCACATCTCCCCGTTTTTTTCGAGTCATCCCCCCCCCCCCCCCAATGGCTCCTAGAAATAGGGGTACATAACCAAATTTTGCCACGGTGGAGGGGGCGCCACCCTGCACCGTGTACTCTAATAACCACAGGAACTGTATAATACAATTAAATAACCGCTCATGTTTCTCTCTTTCACTGTCTTCAATTATATTTTATGATTTTATATGTATGTATTAAGCGGTTTCCATCATAATACTAGCTAGCTAGTTTTGAAAAGAACGCTTACTCTACACATAAGACATATCCTAATTGTTTAGTTATCTAAGAATTGAAACTCGTATTCAACCTACAATAGATAAATTCAACTTAATAAAACCTTTTTAAGGAAATCTTAGTTTGTATACGTTGCTTAGCATATTCTTCCTTGAAATGCTTCATCAAAATGATTTTATTTTAACAATAATTATTTTTCCACCGAAACCACATATCAACCCGTACGTATATGCGATTAGAACTCATATGGCAATAATCAATGTCACTAGGATTGACAGCTGATTTAAGTATTTTTTTTTTAAAAAAAAAAATTATTTAATCTAATATGTCGTCTGTGAAACTTGAAGTCGTCTGATTGTTAAAACTAGTTGAATATAGTCATGTAGAAGTTAATAACATACAAAAAAAAAAAAAAATCGTGGTTTTGTTATTCAAATTTATTAGTATGTTTCAATATTATGTGTTTGTTAGGGTGGGCGGGGCGCTCCACTGAAATATTTGCAACTTCATCGATTTATACAAATCTTGCATTGCTACTAATTCACTTCACTGAAACACAATTTTGAACCAAACCCATAAATAACAAAAACCCTCACACATAAAATCTCACTCACCATCCGTTAACTACCCGTAATTGTTTCATTAGACCATTACTCGGGCCACCGACAACAGTATTACCATTGATGTAGTGGTCTACCCGTGATTGAAGAATCCGTGAAGTGCTCGTCCTCTTATCGTGAAACTAAAATACACATCTACAAAACGTAACCCGGCCAACAAACATTTAAAATTTGTATCTATTCTTTCATTTCAAAATTCATGGTCTTATCAAAAATCACACGCTATTTAATTTGCGATAGAATCCTGCATGTCACTGTAGGTGACCGCGTCACAGTCATGTTAACTCACATGTTCCCTGCCACATGCTCGTAGGTTCCACACACTTGGACCCTAATTTCACTTCGTTTCTGGTGTCTTTCTTCAGATATATTTATACTTTCATCTTATCCCCTCCAAGCTTATATTTTTACATAGCAGCCCTTTTACGTTTTTATTTAATAGTTTTAGCTTCTTACTGGTTTTAAATAAGGAAATATCATAAAAAAACACTATACTTTCTTTTTTTCCTCACAAAAGTTACTCAACACTATTATCCTTTCTGATTTTTCTCACAAAAATCACTCAACATTTCTTTACACAACATTACACTTTTTGTTATTTCTCATAAAGGTCATTCAACAATTCTTTTTTCACATAAAAGTCCATGCACTTGTCAATTTAGAACAAATTATGATAACTAAATCCGGAACACCCGGCTGTGTTTGCTTACGCTTCTTTTGTTCCATACGTGGCATTTATATTTTTTTACACTTACAAAAAAAATTCAAAATGATGAAGTTATTGAACAAGAAAGTTAGACTTCAAGCCACTTACATCAACTAGAAAGCAATTGCTAATATGTTATTTAATTTTTTATTGTTTAAGAACTTGTGACTATTTAAATTATCAAAACTAATATTATTTTGATTGCAACGAGAGTTTTTTTTTCATATAATGTGCAGCACAAATGTTGAGTGACTTTTATGATAAAAAATAGAAAGTATAATGTTTTATATGTGCAAAAAAAATTTGAGTGAATTTTGTGAGGAAAAAAGTAAGTTCAATGTCTTTTATGTGCAACAAATTGTTGAATGACTTTTGTGAGAAAAACAGAAATATAATATATTTTTTTTTATGATATTTCTCCTTAACTAAAGTAATTTTAATACTATTTGTAATATGCAGCTTTAAGATGTTTAAGATGTTGTAAATAAACTAGATATTGACTAGGACGCGATACTTATTTTTAATTGTTCAATTTTATCTCTAAACTAGTAATTTTACCCTGGGCGTTATGTTAGGTGTCGGGTTGCACTACTAGAAAACTGGCCTATTTTCGACCAAACTTTTGGTCAGAAACTGGTCGGAAAACAGTGTTTCCGATCAATTTCTGACAAACTGTGTTTTTTCTGAAAAATCTAGTCGGTAATATTTTCCGACAAAATTCCGACAAAGTTTCCTACAAATTTCCTACCAAAAAGCGTGGCAAATTCTCCGACAAACTTCCGACTATTTTGTAACAACCTTTTCCGACAAAATTCCGATGAAGTTTCCTACAAATTTCCGACAAAAAAGATAGTAGATTCTCCGACAAACTTCCGACTAGTTTATAACCATTTTCTGACAAAAATCAATTTTTTTCTGCTTAAAATGCAAAAAATAATTTATAAAACCCCTGCTTACAATATTAATCTGCAAATTAAGATACGATTATGATACTCCGTTCACAAGGTAAACTAGAGATTACTTACCGTTATCAAATTACAAGTTCCCTAACAAAATACGACACGGTTATCAAACTACAAGTTCAACGATAAAGGATAACAAACGTAAACTAGACTACGGTGGAGGATTGCTTGGATGACCCAATTGTTTCAATAGCTTGGCTATTTGTCGTTGCATTTCTACTTTCATTTCTTCTCCCACTTGTTGTTGAGCCTCTTCAACTCGGTTATGCAACATATCCACTTGAGATTGCAAGTTTATCACCTAAAAAATTGTTTTATATATATATATATATAGGGGAAAGTTAATTTGAGAACACCTATATTTCGTGCGAACCGCGAGAACGCTATCTAAAATCATTCTAATTCAAAATTTCTTTTTACACTTGTCTTTATTACTAAAATACAATCTGAAAAACACAATTTACGCGTAAAAATTCAAACGTATACGGAAATAAATTGTTTTTACACATGTGTAAATTTGTTGTTTATACTTTTGTAAACAGTTTCATTTACACATGTGTAAAACGTTAATTTGAAACTGCTTTTGGAAGAAAAGATGAATTATTTGAAAAAAAAATTCATTTATGAATGTTGTATTTTGATTATAATAAGGTTTGTATTAAAAAAATTGATTTTTTTACTTGTTCTCATAGTTCTCACAATATTTAGCGTTCTCAAGATAACCCTCCCCTATAAATATATATACTAGAAGTCTACCCCGCGCTACGCAACGACACCCTATTAATTACAAAACAAAATAAGCATTATGCCTATATACTTTTATAATTATATTGTTGTAACATATCTATATAAACTATAGAGAAAAAGAAAACATATTATAGATATATTTAGACATGATTGCATTATTATATCTATGTACTTACTTTCATAATCATCAAGTTATAATCTCTCACATTACAGAAAATATTATTACTCTTATACATTTCTAAACTTACTTTATAAACCTAAACACAAATCACATACTTTGATCAGCAAAAAGATGTAAACTTGAGAATCAAAATCAGACATAAAGTTCAAAGTACAGAAACCCCACATCAAAAAACCAATAAAGATTCACACCAAACAAGTTTTTCCAATAAAATTAAAACACAAAACAAGGGAAAAACAGAGCACACACCTAACATATATATATATATATACACACACCCATGAACAAATACATTCACATATGCACGTACATAAAATGCACCTTTATATAACCGAATACCAAATGTTGGGTTTTGTCGGAAAATGGTCGGTAATTACCAACAATTTACCGACACTCAATATCATTTTTTTAGCTTTAAACATCGTTTTTTTCATTCCATATTTTGTACACCTTAATCATATATTAAATACTTTGATTTTACCAAATTATACGTATTATACACATAGATACGTGTGTATACATTTTTAGAATTCGTTGCTTAAAATAATCTTTTGTTATTCCATAATTCTATAACTCTATGTATGTGTATATATGTGTGTGCATGTTTGTATGCATTACGACACATACACATGTACATAACATATATATATATATATATATATATACTCATGAATAAATACATTCACATATGCACGTACATACAATACACATGTTTATGACTAAATACCAATAAAATAAAGCTTTTGGTCGGAAAATGGTCGCTAGTTACCGACAAGTTACTACAAGCAGTATGATTTTGTTTTTCTTTTTTGGTCGGAAACTTCCTACAAATTTCCGACAACTTTATTTTTGGGCAGTATCTGGTCGGAAAATTGTCCCTAAAAACAGCACTTATTTTTTGTCGGAAATTACCGACCAAATTTTTTTGGACGGAAATTGTAGTCAGAAATTGGCAATTTTCTAGTAGCGTTGGTTTGTCACGTTAGCAAGAAAAAAAATAATAAAGGCAAACTACTAAAAAGAATAAAAGTAGAGGGACTAAACATGCATATATTACGAAAATTAAAGTAGAGGGACTAAACATATATATTACAAACATTAAAGAAGAGGGACTATACATGTATATTAGCAAAGTTAAGGGTGTAAACGAAAAAACACACCCTGCATATATTGCAACATTATCAATACAGTACGAGCACATGGTATAGTTATCAAGGAATGCTAAAAAGTAAATTTATTGAAGTTTAGGGATTGTATGATAAATTTTGTAGTTTACCCTGCATTGTTGTGTCGGTATCAATACAGTAAAGAACGGGAAAATGTAACGTTATTGAAGGTTATAGGTTGTATGATAACTATATTAAAGTGTAGGTAGTGTAAACGAAAATAAAAACTAAAAGATAAAAGAGATAGAATAAAAAAGAAACAAATCTGTCACGTCATTAGCTAGATTGAGTGAGAGGAGAGGAGTTGCCTTTTAATAACTAGTTTTTTTACCCGTTGCGCGTTCCGAAGGCATTGTATACAACGTGATAAATTATAGACGATAATCAACCCAAATCTTTCCGGAACTAAATTTACATTGAAACATAGAATAATCCGAATTCATACAGTTGAATGGAAATATATTATATTTGACCTGACTTATTTCAAAGCAAAATTTACGTCGAAACGCAGACCAATTCAAAACATATATAAAATAAACTCTTGCGATTGCGTGGTACGCGACGTGACAAAGTATAAACTACAATCAACCCGACTCGTTTCCGAACTAAATTTATGTTGAAACGTATAGTTAGTCAAATTTATACCGTCGAATAAAGACGTATTATGTTTGACCCGTTTTGATTCCAAACAAAAGTTACGAACGTAGTCTAACTCAAATGTACATAAAAAACATTTTATAATTAAACCAACTCGATTCGAACAAAAAATACGTTAATTCGTAGATGAACTCAAATTTATACCGACACGTGTATATACATACATATATATGTATATGTGTGTGTGTATATATATATATATAAACGTAAGAAAAATATTTTTTTAAGTAAAATGTACATAGGGTAAATTCAAAACTTTTTAAACATGAGAAGGTCAAAGTGACATTTTACAAACTGGATAGGCTAAAAGTGTAAAAACAATAAACTTATGGGGTGGTAGGGCCAAAGTGAAACCCCTCCAAAATGTAAGGGGTGAAAATGAATACTTTCAAAAAGAGAAACCCCTCCAAAATGTAAGGGGTGAAAATGAATACTTTCAAAGTTTAGGGGTGTTTTGGTCGGTGGCTTTTGCCAAAAGACCGTTGTAAAAACCATAAACTTTTGGGGGTTGCAACAGATTTGTATGCACATGCTTTTTTTCTTAGATTGAACATTGGAATACGCTTAAGAGGATTCTCCAATATATACAAGGCGCATCGGATTTCGGCTATCATTCAGGTCATGTATCTGGTCTCTCTTTACTAGCGTATACTGATGTTGATTGGGCTGGTTGTCCGGACACTCAAAGTTCCACCTCTAGGTATTGTGTCTATCTCAGGGATAATCTCATTTATTGGTCCTCCAATTAGCATTAGTCGACCATCTCTCGTTCTAGTGCAGAAGCTGAGTATCGGGGCGTGACTAATGTAGTAGGTGAAATATCTTGAGCCACTCTTGTCTTTGATGATAACGTGAGTGCTATATATATTTTAGGCAACCTAGTTCAACACCAACACACAAAACACATCAAACTTAACATTCATTTTGTTCGCGAACAAGTTTAGCAGGGTCATGTAGTGGTTCTACATGTTCCATCTCGTTATCAAATAGCCAATTTGTTCACCAAAGGTCTCCCAAATATTCTTTTAGATCATTTTCACTCCGGCCTCAGTGTATGACCTCATCCCGCTTTAACTGTGGGGGTGTAATAGAGTATAATTACGAATATATTTAGGTTGTTATTATTAGATAATCTTTGTAAATACTATCTCAGCTCCAAAATAGATGATTTGATTGTACTTATAACTATTCGTTTATAATCAATGAAACAATCAAGTTGTAAATCACGTAATCTTACCGTATAGTCATAGAGAGTTGAAAATTAACGTTGGTAGAATACAATCAAAGAATTGTTGGAATGATCAAAGAATGATAACTGGTATTCTTAATTGTTTTTTTTTTTTTATTAGGCCTATAGAATTGAACATTCTTCTTAATTGTTTTTTTTATTGAGTGGAAAATGACAGACATAGTATTATACTAAAAAAGTAGTAGGATGTTTATTTTTAATTAAAACTTATTACCTTGTATTTGTGGGCATCATAGCTAGGACCACAGATCCATCATTTTTATATAAACATGTCCATGAGCTTTTATTAATATAGAAATGACTCAATGAGTAGGTAATTAATTGAGTATAAAGTCATAAAGGGCTCAACTTTATCATGAATATGTATATTTTGTTTTCGTATGATAACACATTACATAATTGTTGTCTGATACGATGAGGATTTACCGACGACATGTCTTCAGCATAGCTGACACCATCGAAAACACATCATCGGCAAGGTCTCGATGAAATATATTTATTTTTGTTAGCCTTTCCCGACGACATGGTGTCACTATATCTTAGGCGGGAATGATGAAAAATGAGGCGTGATCTGGAGACCATGTCCGACGACAGTTGTTGCCACAACTTTATCCACTTTTATCTTCCAGGTGACGACGTCGAGATTTTTTGGGATGCCGTATGACGTTTTGCTTATTGTCGTCGCTAAAGGGCGACATATCAATAAAGTTTGTTGTAGTGTAATGTAACTAAGTTAAAGAATTTACAGTTTATGATGATTTTATTTTTATTTTGAATCTAGTCATTAACTTGTTGAAGTATGATGCTAAAGCCTTGGGGCGTACCCCGACATCTGGAGTCTTAAAGAAGATATTACATGTTAACCGACATTGCATTCTGCTCACTTTTTGTGTTAACGGGCGTTAAAAGAGGTTATTTGTTAAGATGTTAACAAGGATGTTAAGAAATTGATTTATTTATTTTTTTTAACTAAAAAATAGGTTATGTACAATTAAAGAGATTGAACCATTTTCTTGTGGTGGGGTGAAGTGAAATAAGGACAAGTGAGTGACGTTGATAAGGGTTAAAATTCCGAAAGCATAAGGCCTTAGAAGGTGACTTTATGAGTGCAAGCTCACAGAGGCTCAACGACCCGGCCAACTCGAGAATGAACATACGTCATCTAAATTTTGTCCATGTTTAAGATTTTAATTTTTTTTTAAACGGCTAACTTTCTCCCCATTTTTTGCACCCTTTTATTACACTCATTTTTTTATCACCTTTTAAATACACCATTTTCTTTTTGCCTCTTATAAGGCTTGAACCTCCAACATTCCCTTTAAAACTCCAACACCTTTATCACCACACCACAAGGGGTGAGGCAATAATTAGTCAATAATATAATGAAGGCCGAAGATACACTCTCATTGGCCAAGAGAAGTGAGACAAGGAAGCATCAAAAGCTTCTTTTAGTGAGAGGGCCGTGAAAAAGAGTGGCATTGATTGACAAAAACTAGCTAGCTTGGCATGTGTGTCTGTTTGTGTGTGGTCAATAAATAAATCTAATATGGATTTTGCAAAACCTCTTTAAGGAGACATTGTCCATAATTTAAAAGGGTAATAACGTCATCTAAAAGTTCAGGACATACCCAAATTTCTCACTATAGATCCATATTCTCACTATTTGTCTTGTAAAAAGAGTGGGACAAATATATAGTTTCCAGAGAATGAAACAGTATTTTTTTTTTTTTTTGTGTGGACAATTTTGTCCTCTCATTCCACACTGAACATTTAGTTGAAATCCACAACCCATGTAAAAGCTTCCACCACATATTTCATCCGACGGTCCGGTAAGAGTGGACGGATCAACCACAAAAAGCCTTTCTCCCATTATAGCATGCGGTCCAAAAGCAAATAGTCTGTTAGAGCGGACGACTTTTTGGACTGGTTGAGGTGGACCCCTTTGTACTTTATGTGATTAAATAAAAAAATGTTTTTTTTTATGTGGGAATAAATTAAATAAAAGGGAAAGTAGATGATGAGGTGGAGGTTTGAAATGGTTTATGATTGTAGGAAAAAAGTGGGTTTGGAAAGGTTGTGGTTTGGAATGATGTGGCATGGTGACGTGACGGTTTGGAATGGTTTGGAGGGAATACCATTGCAGGTGTTGTAACTTAAGTCAGCCAATGATGACTAGTTGAGTTGGTAATAACACTAATGTTAGTCCTGCGGTCAGAGAGAGGTATCTGATTCGAGTCACACCTGTGGCATTAATAATGAGGGAAGTTCCTAGGACGGCGGGGGTTTGATCCCCGGTCTCTTTGCCCCTTAGTGAAGAGGAGGCTGATATTCTTTTGAATCACGAGAGGTCTCGCTGATTCCAACTTGTAACCGCCCTTGGCGTAGGTAAGCCGTATTAAACCCGGGGCTTGTGGGTTTTCAAGTGTGCATGTTGCCACTTGAACTAACCGCTAAAAAATGTAAGGGGCTGTTTGGTTGATTAAGTGCTGAATCATTAAGAGGTCTGAATGGTTAAGCGCTGAATCATTAAGTTGGACCTCTTAATGGTTAGTTTTCTTGTCTCACGTTGGTAGAGGAGCCTCATTAAGGTTCAGCCTAGTTCAGTGCTTAATAGTTCAGTGCTTAATGGTTTAGCAACATCCCAAATCTTAATGATTCAGACTTAACCATTCTATTCAGAAGCTGAAACAAATGTGTTGAATGCTGAATCATTCAGCGCTGAATCATTCAGCGCTGAATGGTTAAGAGCCTCATTAAGAGGCTACCAAACATCCCCTAACTTAAGTCAACAAACATGCATTTATTTAGTTAATAATGCTAGAAAGAAAAGTTTTATAACTTATAGGCCAATTAAAGATTAAAGAAGTAGGAAAAACTGTTATAAAATTCTAATAATCAGCAACCTGATCTTGTGGGTCCCCTACTTCCTTGGTATATATATATAGTAGCTGGGATAACACAAACATCTTAACACACAATCACAATTTCTCTCTTGCATTAATTGTGAATTTGTGATCCTAGAAACAGAGAACAATTTTGTTAACCATCTTAAGTTTTCAATTTTTTAGCCTATCACCTTCACAAGTATGAAGCTTTATCTGATGATCCTTTTGGTTTTGTCAACTTTCCTAACCCATAAAGCTCAAGGTATTTCCACTACACCAATGGTTGTCAATCTTTCTATGCTTGGTCATAATTATAAGACTGAATTACTATTTGCGTCCATGTGTTATAATGGTTTTAACTACTTAATGCAAATACTTGTTCTGTTGCTTTTATGAAGGTATAAGGCCGGGAAAAGTTGCGTTATCAGCTAGCAACGATCAAGATATCGTAAAGGTAGAAAATTAACTTATCATGAAATTGTGTAGAAACCAAACTTTCTTGCAAACTGCTATAAGTTCGCTCATCGTCTTTGGTTATGAATTTGCTGTAGATTTCATTAGTAACTAAAGGAAGCGTTCAAGATGATCAATTGCTAGAAAAGAGTGCTAAATTTTCATCAGGTACCACAACAAAGAAGAGATTATTATCTTGTAGTATAGACAACCAAGAACTCTCATCATGACCACTGGTTTCCTAAGGTTCATGAAGACTACTATGGCCTCAAAATTGTTTAACATGCTTAAAAATCAATAATATACCATTTGTACATCACTTTTCAGTGGACTTAGACTAATTTTCTTAATCCAACTTTATTCAGTCCGTTCTAGAATAGCAGGTATAATGATTGTAAAAGATACATTCTTAACACGATATGATCGAAATTTTCAGTTACTGAAAGATGAAAAATTATATATGGTGAAAAGCAATTGTTGTGTAGCTCCCCAAGTCTCTAGTTAGTTTTATTTGATAGTAGACAATCCTTCCTTTGCTTATTTCTCAACTCCTTATTCTTACTTTATTGCAGGAATAAATAGAAAGTTGATGACCAAAATTACTTCTGCTAGTCCTACCACCATTGACACACAGCAGGTTGGTTTCTTTTCTTTTTTTTTTGGAAAAATGGAAATAAATAATCTCAACTATTGACTATTGGCCAATAACAGTCTCAACTACGAAAATCACCAATATTGGTCCCAACTTTCGACATATTGGAAACTAACGGACCCAAACTAACGGAGGCTAACACCGTTAGTGTGATGCTGACGTGGCATCCTTAGGTGGCAAGATGATCCTACGTGGCATCATACGTGGCATCCTACATGGCATCGTACGTGGCATGCCATGTCAGCATCACACTAACGGAGTTAGCCTCCGTTAGTTTGGGTCCGTTGGTTTCCAATATGTCGAAAGTTGGGACCAATATCTGTGATTTTCGTAGTTTGGACTGTTATTGGCTAATAGTCAATAGTTGGGATTATTTATTTCCATTTTTCCTTTTTTTTTAATCATCAAAATTATCATTAGTTTAGGAGCAAAATGAAAGATTGAAAAGATTATATTAAATCAAGGGGAATTGGATTTTAATAATTCAAACTTTGCCTCATTGGCCTACAATTATCAGTACTTAAGAAATTCCCCACAAAAATCCTAACATTCGAACAATTTTCCTCCAATCTTTTTAACTTTCAAAATCTTTCAATTTCGAAAATGGGTTAGTTCTCGGTTAACAAAAGTTCATTGGAAGAAAATACTTTGAAAGTTAGGACTGTTATAGAGATTTATTAAGTACAGATTATTCGACCAATAAGACAAGGTTTGAATTATTTAAATCTAATCCCCCTTAAGTCAATCACACTTTTTGTTTTTAACTTTGTGAAGCTATTTTCATGCACAGGATCAGAAGAGTAAACATGATCCAAAACTACAAGTCAAGTCTACTCATCAAATAGCAGGGAAAGAAGATGCATCCAATTCCTCACCAGAAAATGCAAAAAACTGGAAGAAGGATGTCACCCCTGAGCAATATCAGGATGTTACCGACATTACCGAAATGGACTATACTCCAGCTAGAAAGAAGTCTCCAATACACAACTGAGTTTAAAGCAAATAATAAGGATAATTATTTAAAAGCATATAAATATTAAAAAAAAAAGTAGAATGATTGGCATTATAAGCTATAAACATATTGAAGAAATGCTGCAAGTTCTCTAGAGTTAATTATGTTGATAAATAGTTCGGTGCATAAGAACTGCATTATAGACTATGTTATTATGTGATGATGATTTGATCATAATAATCCCATGTCAGCCTTGCATGCAGGGTTTTGTAATGTAAACGTACATATATAATATAAGTTTCTATTCTTCGTAATACTCTTATAAATAGCCGCATCAAATTTGGAATTTTTTGTGTATAATTCTCTGTCTATTTTTCTCAAAAATATGTTTTCATCTATGCTTAATTAATTAGCATTTTCTTGTATAAAGCCCAATATAATAGGTGTTTTACTTGATCACAAGTTGATTCACAAAGAGACACGTGATCCGTATCCGCTGAGACGAAAATATTGATCAAGAAATTATAAAGAAGCTCGATCATAGAAAAGAATCAAACTCACCTGTCTATTAGTCTATTACAACTCATATTATTTTTGAACGGCTAATTTTTTTTTTTTTGTCATCCATGGGATTTGAACCCCCTCACCACTTGAAAAGGCAAAGCTTTATCCAACACCTTGATACCACTAGGCCGAATACCCTTTGGTTATTACAACTCATATTTAATTAGGGATGTCAAAATTTTGAACACGATGTAAGAATCTGAAACATCATGGACGGGTAATGGGATCAATATATAAAGAAAATTACGAGGGTATTTGGGTAAACTTCCATATGACTTTTTACAAAAAGTTATAACTAGTTTTGAAAAGTTACACTTTTCTTACTTTTCAAAAACTTATTTTTCATGTTTTAAAACCTCATAAGTAGAAGCTAAAAGTTACATTTCTCAAACACTTTATTAACTTATTAACTTTTTGAAAAAGTAATAAGTTATAAGTAGGTGAAAATAAGAAGTGCCAAGCATTACATAGGGTATATGATGCCCGGCTTGATAACCCAAAACATAATATATGTACCATACCCGATTATTTTTTTCTTTGTCAATTGAGTAATCCACTAATCAAACAATTTCTTAGTTTTATACATACGTGTGTAATAAAATATTAATGATAAGAAACGTAGATGGAACCCCAAATGGTAGTTTTCACTACATGGAAAGAGAGTAACAGAGACGACTTTTGTCATCGCTATTGCCCTCAAAAGTCGCCTCTAAAAGCAAAAGAAACGTACATGGAACCCCAAATGGTAGTTTTCACTAATGATGTCGCATCTATTCTTCACAATTCTTGTAGTTTTCAATAAATTAATGGGGATACTCGATTTGTATTTGAGACACAATGCTATATGGTACTAAGATTTCCAATGCATGTGACATATATATCGGGTGGTCATATCTACGCACCCTCCCGAAGTAAATACACACCCTCCCCTCTATACGTCGCGTATAGGTCATATGCGGCGTATAGTGGGTCTAATAATGACAATGACCGGGGCCCCTGTATTTCACTTGTCAGACCTATACGTCGCGTATGACCCTACACGCGAATAGGTCTGATATGACGCGTGAAAGTTTGTGCAACCCCCTATACGCCGCGTATGACTCTATACGTGGCACATAGGGGGTGTGCAATTAATTCTCTTTTTTTTAACAGAAAAGAAAGTCCATATATTCCAAACAAAAACGCGCTTTCTAAGGTAGAAAGCAAAAGAACAACGCAACACCTAACAAAATTACTATTACAATAAACTTCTTTATCCAGCAAAACAACTCCAAATTTACTCTAAATATCAACCTAAATAAAGTACGTTCTTTGGTTGCTTCTATCGCTTACATGAACAATGTTATTACTCACCAGAACTTGAGATCTACGATTGAAAACCAACGTCCCAAATCACAGACCGAAACAGCCGACAAAGATCATCCCAACTAGACACCAAGTATGCAATGATTGAAACCAGCGGCGCAACATTTCTGTTGGAAATTTGGTGAATGAATGATATTGAAATTATAATTTAATAAATTATAATTATTAATAAGACCTTAATATGGTGAATTAAAGACTAAAACTCTTGAGTAGAGTTTTATGTCTTTGATTAGGGGTTTTATTTCTTTTAATTAGAGATTTTATGTCACCTAATTAGAGTCTTTATGTCTCAAATTAAGTCTCTAATTAAGAAGACTCTTCATACATCCGTGTTCTTATATAATGGAAGGCTTTGTGCCTCATTTGGAGATATAGAAAATGAGATACATGAAAAAAAAATACACTAAAAACTCTAGCAACACACATACACTCAAGAGTAGCAACCATGTTCCGGTTTCTTTTCAGGCAAGTGGGATAGTCCGGCAGTGCACCATCGCCACTGTTTCGAACCGGTGTACTCTGGAAACAGACGAAGAATCTGTTTAAGGGAATTGTGTCAAACACAAGCCCGGTTCAATTCTATGATTTCGTTTTTTTTTAGATTTTGCTGCAGCAAGTACAGAGATTCTGATACATGTGAGCTTCATGTAACAATAGCGTGCGGCAATTACAATGTAAGTTTTCTAACAATTTCATCCTATATACATGACCCTGTATATCACATACTAGTAACTTTCTGCTGTCCGAAAGCATGTAATAAGGTGTTTTGTTGGTTTTTGGTTGTTCCTGTTTGTTGCGACTAGTACCTTACTAGATAGCAATGTTGTAAATAATTTTGGGTGAAATGAAATGAAACGTAACTTGCCGATCAAAAAAAAAATCACATATATGGTCATCCTGTATTTAATGTTGAGGGGACACTTAGGATTTTAACACTAGACAATCGACAGTGTGGTTGAGGGGGGAAAAGCCCCAAATTAAATGATCATTTATTTCATACATGTCCCCTCATTAAAATAATTCAATTTGCCTTGTACATTACAGTACATGTCGTCAATCATATAAGCAAAAGTTAAAAACCTCTATGCATACTAGTGATCTGGCGGGGTCATACGACTAACCCGGCCATGGTGTCTCGACACATGACTAAAGTTTTACCTTTGCAAAATCACCATGAAGATTGTAATAGCCATATGGTAATAGCCGATGTGAATAACAATGCAAGAATGCAATGGCCAATGGGTTTCCAACATTTTGACTACATTACAAGTATTTGAAGTATATTCGTTTAAAAGAGACTATTTGTGAAACAAGTACGCATAACCATGTGTCAACCTGTCTTGCTTCCTTAATTATTAAAATTTTGAGAACTTATCAAAAACTGTTGAGAAGTACGCATTTCATGTCTTATTGTTCTTTAAGAAAGAGGATGGAAAAACTATTGAGAACGGGTTCTTTGCTATCCTTAACCACCGGAGTACTACATTCTTGTGTCATCTACAGCTGCCATTCGAGTTACATACATAACTTTTAAAGCCATCTGAAGTTTGACGGATTTGACATTGAACGGTCTAGCCATTACCCGCCAGTTCCATTTAGTTCCAGCATAATTGGTTGGTTTAACCGTAAGCAGTCCAACCAAAGCACAACTGGTGAAAAGTTTGTTCCTGGTTTAAGGAATTAAATGATACTTTCAAATTAAACCATGAACATACATAGTTATACCATTAATCTATGGGCAGTGGTGGCGTGGGAATGGCGTGAAAGGCCAACCCATGCCGTGAAGACCACTCCCATAGTTGCGTAAGTAGGGCCTAGCCCCTATGGCGTTGCTTCTTGGCCCGGCGTGGAGCTCTTGAGGAAGATGAGGTGAAGCATTTTGATTGAAGTTTTTTATTTTACTTTAATATAAACTAGAGTGAAAGTTACCCGCGCGTTGCCGCTGGACGCACTTTGAACTCCGTATTTATCAAAAAGAAATGCTGATGTTGCCAAAGAAATCCTAAATGTCGCGTTTACAAAACTATAAAAATGAATACGGTATCGGTATCGATATTAAAACAATACTGTTTTCATTCTCCATGATAAAAAAAAATATCACAAAACAGGTACCGAATATGTACCAAAAGTACCGATTTGGTACGAGTGCCCGATACCAAATGTTAACAAATTAGAGGCGGTGCACATTAGACAAAAACTAATGCATGTTAGCAAAATAGGTTTGATGCACGTTAACGAAATAAGGCGGTGCACATTAGCGAAAGATCATTTCTTTAATATCATATATAATTGCAATAAGTGTTTCAATA
The DNA here is from genome assembly GCA_028751855.1 of Ambrosia trifida. Classification (NCBI taxonomy): domain Eukaryota; kingdom Viridiplantae; phylum Streptophyta; class Magnoliopsida; order Asterales; family Asteraceae; genus Ambrosia; species Ambrosia trifida. The sequence continues at coordinate 72,897,136 of CM054123.1, read as the reverse complement.
TATATATATATATATATATATATATATATATATATAGGGTAGGGTTCCTGTAGGAATATTGGTTTGTGTGAGAAGTGTAGTGTAACACCCCAACCGATGACGGAATCATCGAGGTGCCACGTAGTGACGATTGTTCAAAAGCTCATAGTACTAAAATGTAAATATATGATTATTGAATATTGTATTACAACATGTGAAATTAAATACAAGACAACAAAATAAAGAATAATTGATTGATCTAATCTAAGTCCAAAGTCCTATGTGAAGCGTCAAGCAGCTTATCCTGAAACATGCACGAAAATAATTTTGTCAACATATGATGTTGGTGAGTACTACTTAGTTTTGTACGTATAGTATAAGTTTTGAAAAGTAGTACAATTCATGTGTCTAGCATCACCAAGGCATTATGTAAACATGCAAGTAACCAAACAAGACAAAGATCAAATGTAAAGTTTGTACAATGTAATTGATAATGAGCACCTCGACACGTGTGAGTCTAAAAGAGCACCATAACACAAAGTTATGTCTAAATGAGCACCGTAACATAAGTTACGTCTGAGTGTAAAGAGCACCATAACATAAGTTATGTCTAAATGTATGATTTTGTATGTAAGCTACATTCATGTTCAAGCATAAGCACAAAGATAAACAAGACACGTATATGAATTGTAAATGAATAAAATGTATGTGTAAATGAATACAAAAGTTTTGTATACTTGTGCATGAATCACCCCAAAAGTTGTAAAAGCGGAAAAAGGGGATAAGTAATACTCATCTTAGCAAGGTGGTAAGTCTTGTGTAATTGAATAAGTGTAATCCAACGTTGCCAAGTATCACCCTATGTATAATGTAACAAATAAGTCTAAGTCTATCTAGTTAACTGACCCTTTTCTAGGGCTTCAAATTGGGGATATGTATTCGTTTGATTAATAAATAAAATGTTTAATAAATAAGAGAAATTTGATAAATAAATAAACAGAAGTCTTTGAGTAAACTTTAAATCAAATATGGTCACAATATAAAGTTTTAAGTGTGAAAATAATTTTTATAAAATTATTTTCTTGAAAATGGAATATTTAATCTATTTATTTCAAATTGTCAAAATATGACTTTTAATATCTAAAAATATTAAAATTGAAGAATTTTTTAATTAAAAAATGTATTTCTGTTCCAAATGAATAGAAATAATTTATGTAAAATTTTGGTACAAAAATATTGAAAAATGAATTTATTATGATTTATTTATGATTAAAACTAATAAAAATTGGTTAAAAATATTAAATAAACGATTTTTCTGAATTAAAAATCATTTCAGAAATGCTTATTGATTTATAAACTTAGAATAATTTTTGTGGAATTTTATGAAATCGTTTTGATATTTTTATAGAATTTTATAAATAAAATAGAATAAACTTGATTTATTTATTATATATATTAAATAAATAAATTTTTGAAAACTAAAAATTGTAAGTTAAACTTTTTCATTAGATTAACTTAAAATAATTTTTGTAGAATTTTTAAAGAGTTTTAGTATTTTAAAAACTAATTTTAAAATACTAATGGTTATATATATATATATATATATATATATATATATATATTTATTTGCTTTAATAATAAAACCAACAAAAAGAAACAAACCGCCACAGCTGGGTATCGAACCCGCGTGGTCTTGTTTGTGGGCACTAGACACAACCACTTGGTCTAGACCAGTGGTTGTGTTGATTCTTGTTTTAAAAAAAATAAATAGCATAACTGATCTTCATGTTCTTCCCCAATTATTACCAATCGAGCCCTAGTTTTCCAATTGAACAATCCACACAACATTAACCCAATTAACCATAGGGTTAATGTTGTGCATCGGCCGATTAATGAAACCCACAAGAAAAATCGAACTTACAAACACGTTTTGACACAGAATCGATCGGTCAAGGCCGAAGTCAAACGCGAACCAAATTCAACGAACAGAGAATTTTCAAGTGAAATTGGAGATATAGAAGAGATGTTCGGCGAGTGTAGGAGGTTTGGGGCTGTTCAATTTATAGGTAAAGCTTGGATTAAAGATTTAGCAAGGTTTGACTCGTTTTCAATGATAAACGCGTTGATTGGCTTTGTTATGGTAGGTTTTGACCGTGTTAATTAGACATAATTTGCGTGATACATCTGCACGTTCTATGACTCAATTAATTGAGTCAATGGTTTCCATATGAAGGGCCAATTAAATGGCCAAAGGGGAACTTGCTGCTGGTCGCGTAACAGGAAGAAGGAAGGGAAGAATCTCAGACGAAATAGGGTTTAAATATATTTTGTGTTGAAGTTAGATCAAGAAAAGGCCTTGGCCCAGGTGGTTCGTGTGTTGGTTGTGTTTGAGGCGGCTACCTGCCCGGGTTCGAGTCCCGGCAGGAGCCTTTTTTTTTTGTTTAAAATAGAAGAAGGGAGAGGGGTTAGTGGGCTGGATGGTTGGGCTGGGTAAAGATTTGAGCCAGTTAGGTGTTGGGCTTCAGTATAAGTGGTTTGGGTTTGTAGGTTAATGGATTTAGGGTAAAGGTTTATTAAGTCTAATGTTTAAAAAAAAAATCCAACATAAACTTTTATTATTATTATTATTATTATTATTATTATTATTTACAAAATAAAATAAGGAAAAGTGACGGATGTCACAACATCCCCTACTTTTAGAAACTTCGTCCCGAAGTTATTTAAAACATAGGGTTATGGATGTTTGGGTAGAAATTAAGGTAGCAGTGGTTTGGAAAATTCGAATGATTTGGATAAGAGGTTTGATAGGTGTGAGTTAAGGATTTGGATTAGGTTCGTCTGCAATAGTAGGAGAATAAGAATCTAGTAAAACTTTAAACTTCAATTTTTAGGAATTCTAAAATAAATGTATGAGTTGATTGACTATAGAAAGACCAAATGAACTACCAAGTAACTAGAGTTTGTTCCTGGTCCGACTTCCAGTCTCACTTTCAATGCATCATTAGTGTTTGTATACAGGGTGTACCGCAGCTAACCCACCACACCTTTGATACCTTGAAAACGTACTGAACGCCTACCAAAAACTCTAATAGAATTTCACACTACCCTAACGTACCTGTAAATTCATGATTACGTTCCGGACCGGAATCATCAATTTACCTTACATTAGGGTTTTATGTCCTTCTATGATCCTAATCTAACACACATTAAAGCAAATAAGTTTCACAAGAAGATGACACAACAAACACGTTTATCAATGAAACGAGGCTATGTAATAATGGGGTCAATTGCATTGGTTTGCAACGACTTGTAAGCATAACAGTATTCAAGTGTGGGCTACCACTCGTCCGAATAGCCCTTTAAATGAAATGTTTATCTGAGTTGCGTGGATAATACACACAAGCAAATTTGTAAGTACTACAACCATTAAGTGTAAGTGTTATCTTAGTGGCCTATAGAAATAGTTTGCGAGTATCATGAATAATTAGATGTTCAATGGATAGTCAAATTAAGGGAAAAATCAAGTTTCATAGAATTCAAGTCCAAATGTTTCAATAAAATGTAAGGTAGAGTCTTGTAATAAACGTAGCCAATATGATAAATCTCCAAATATGTGTTCGTACACAATAGTATGCAAGGAAATCTCTAGATGTTGTATACTAACGAGTGCGACAAAATTGGGTACAAAATGATAATAGGATCAAGAAAATGAAAACGCAAGTGTTGGATTCCCGAGTCTTAGGAAGATTCCATTCATGGCTTAACCAGTGGGATTAACGTCATCCTGACCGTTTGTTTCGTTGATATTGTTGTTGAAAACTCGTCCATGTGCCACCAGGTTTACATTATTCAATTTAGGGCATTGAGGTCGCATGTGATTAGGGTCTCTACAATGATAACATGCCCGACCGTTAGTAATCTGTAGTGGTTCCTGGGCAGCTGTTTGATGATAACCCTGTGTCCCAACCATTACTCGACAAGTGGTGACAAAGTGTCCAAACCTTCCACATCTAGTGCATTGACGGCTTGGAAGATTTGCAGGGTGATGATACTTGCAAGTGTTGCATTGAGGATGGATTCCCGTGTAGGCTTTCTTGATAGGAGGCTGAGTTACAGGATCCACAACAGCATGATTTTGATTATCGCCCATTCGTTTCTTAGTGTTCGAAGCAGTAGTGGCGGCCTTTGCGAAAACAGTCTTAGATTGTTCAACAGCATTGGTGGCTTTCTCAGTAGACGTCTTGGTGTCCTTCCTAACCAAGTTCCCTTTCTTTACGTGTTTGTCTGTCAAAGTGGCCGCAAGCTGGATGGCTTCTTCCACCGTAGTAGTTTTGCCCCCAGTGACAACGTCTTGAATCAGGTCAGGTAATCCCTCGATATATTTTTCGATTGCTCGAGAGACTGGGGTGACCATGTGTGGTACTAGTATGCTAAGTTCGTGATATCGAGTATTATACGCAAGATTCTCACCACTGTCTTGTTTCAGTCCATGGAACTCTTCCTCCAGTTTCCTGATTTCGTTCCTAGGGCAGAATTTGGCGATCATGAGTTCCTTAACATCAGTCCAAGATAAAGATAAAGCAACATCAGCTCCTCGATTGCGTTTTTCGCCATTCCACCAGGTTAGCGCCCCCTTTTGAAGGACACTAGTAGCATAGCGAACGCGGAGTTCATCAGGACATTCACTGTTCACAAAGGTGCTCTCCATGCTTTCAAACCATTGGAGGAGGCCAGTAGCACCCTCCTCACCAGTAAATTTTGTGGGGTTGCAGGAGTTAAAGTGTTTGAAAGTGCACCGAAATTGGGTCGTGCTTCCTGTGTTGGCACTGTTACTATTCTGGGTTATCTCACTGACAAGGTTCGGAATCACTGCAGCAATTTGCTCGGCGACTAAAGATGCGAGGCGACGATCAGAACGTTGTCCAGAAGCACGAACAGGACGTTGGCTGGCATCACGGAGCATGCGGCGGGCAGACATCTATGAGGTAATCAATGAATAATCATGAGATTAGAAAATGTAAGTGTATAACTGTACAAATGATTATGAAAGTATGAATGTGTAAACAATATATGAAAATCATGATATACAGGATATTGTATATGAAACGAGAGAGTATTATTGAAAAACTTGCATAAATGCTTGGAGTGCCCTTGTCTAGCTGTAAAGCCCAACAAGAACGTTGACTTTTCAAAGGGGTTGGACCCAATGGTGATCAAAGAAGACATGCTTTAGCCTATAAGTGGGCACTCACTCCAGGAATCCCCAGGTAAGCATAACAGGTCCGTAAATGGATTTATGCGCTATGCTTGCCTATGCCAGAAAACCCAGTGTACAGGCGTCCACCCTTCCAGATTGCACGTGTCCTTATCACACTCATTAAAGTTCAACAACTTTGAAGGAGCAAAAATAAGAGTAGGCATTATGCCTAAGAGTGTCTTCATGAAAGGTACTGTCCCTGTTCCATAATGTTGTAGACTTTCCACTCCTTGTAGGACACCATCTCTATGCACCATGATGAAAGATGAGAAGAATGGAGATAGAGAAGAAGGGAAAGATAGAAGAAGGAAAGTAAAGGGAAATGAGGGGTAGGGTAATTCAGGAAATATTATGCATGAAACTTCGGTTATAGTCTAGGCCATTTTATCTAATAACCTAGTTCCCTATAACCATGGCTCTGATACCAATCTGTAACACCCCAACCGATGGCGGAATCATCGAGGTGCCACGTAGTGACGATTGTTCAAAAGCTCATAGTACTAAAATGTAAATATATGATTATTGAATATTGTATTACAACATGTGAAATTAAATACAAGACAACACAATAAAGAATAATTGATTGATCTAATCTAAGTCCAAAGTCCTATGTGAAGCGTCAAGCAGCTTATCCTGAAACATGCACGAAAATAATTTTGTCAACATATGATGTTGGTGAGTACTACTTAGTTTTGTACGTATAGTATAAGTTTTGAAAAGTAGTACAATTCATGTGTCTAGCATCACCAAGGCATTATGTAAACATGCAAGTAACCAAACAAGACAAAGATCAAATGTAAAGTTTGTACAATGTAATTGATAATGAGCACCTCGACACGTGTGAGTCTAAAAGAGCACCATAACACAAAGTTATGTCTAAATGAGCACCGTAACATAAGTTACGTCTGAGTGTAAAGAGCACCATAACATAAGTTATGTCTAAATGTATGATTTTGTATGTAAGCTACATTCATGTTCAAGCATAAGCACAAAGATAAACAAGACACGTATATGAATTGTAAATGAATAAAATGTATGTGTAAATGAATACAAAAGTTTTGTATACTTGTGCATGAATCACCCCAAAAGTTGTAAAAGCGGAAAAAGGGGATAAGTAATACTCATCTTAGCAAGGTGGTAAGTCTTGTGTAATTGAATAAGTGTAATCCAACGTTGCCAAGTATCACCCTATGTATAATGTAACAAATAAGTCTAAGTCTATCTAGTTAACTGACCCTTTTCTAGGGCTTCAAATTGGGGATATGTATTCGTTTGATTAATAAATAAAATGTTTAATAAATAAGAGAAATTTGATAAATAAATAAACAGAAGTCTTTGAGTAAACTTTAAATCAAATATGGTCACAATATAAAGTTTTAAGTGTGAAAATAATTTTTATAAAATTATTTTCTTGAAAATGGAATATTTAATCTATTTATTTCAAATTGTCAAAATATGACTTTTAATATCTAAAAATATTAAAATTGAAGAATTTTTTAATTAAAAAATGTATTTCTGTTCCAAATGAATAGAAATAATTTATGTAAAATTTTGGTACAAAAATATTGAAAAATGAATTTATTATGATTTATTTATGATTAAAACTAATAAAAATTGGTTAAAAATATTAAATAAACGATTTTTCTGAATTAAAAATCATTTCAGAAATGCTTATTGATTTATAAACTTAGAATAATTTTTGTGGAATTTTATGAAATCGTTTTGATATTTTTATAGAATTTTATAAATAAAATTGAATAAACTTGATTTATTTATTATATATATTAAATAAATAAATTTTTGAAAACTAAAAATTGTAAGTTAAACTTTTTCATTCGATTAACTTAAAATAATTTTTGTAGAATTTTTAAAGAGTTTTAGTATTTTAAAAACTAATTTTAAAATACTAATGGTTATATATATATAGAGTCAAGGTCCCGTACATATAAGACAAAACGTACGAACTGTACGAATCACTACAATCCACGCGGTGGCAATATTGTAAATAATTCAAAAGGCTATTTTGTACTAAACCCACTTTTTCTAATTACTCTGTACCACAACCGTCATTCAAACACCCCCAAAAATCAGTTTTTCGAATCAAAACCTTCAAAAAACCACAAATCAACATCACGATTCAAGATATTAACCAAGATGAAGTTGAAAATCCTTCAAAAACAACAAACCGGAGGTAATATATTGTTCTTTATTAGTGTAAATTTTATTATTAGCATTATAATAAACTAGGGTTTCATCGTTTTCATTTCAAAGTTTTAACCGTCAAAAAACCACAAATTAACATCACGATTCAAGCGATTAACCAAGATGAAGTTGAAAATCATGCAAAAACAACAAACCGTGATGTAATATGTTGAAGAGTAATTTTATTATTTGCTTTATAATAAACTAGGGTTTCAATGTTTTAATCGTTTTCATTTCTGGTTATTTTTGTAGATTAATTTTTTTTTTAAACTTTGTTTGTCATTTTAGGTCTGAGTAATATCTAGTGTAAGTTGTTTGTATTAGAGTAATTGTTTGTAGAGTAATTTTGGTTAAACTTTGTATGTCATTTTAGGTCTGAGTAATATCTAGTGTAATGTTTGTTAAATTTGTATTAGTGTAAGTTGTTTGTATTAGAGTAATTGTTTGTAGAGTAATTTTGGTTAAACTTTGTATGTCATTTTAGGTCTGAGTAATATGTAGTGTAATGTTTGTTAAATTTGTATTAGTGTAAGTTGTTTGTCTTAGAGTAATTGTTTGTAGAGTAATTTTGGTTAAACTTTGTATGTCATTTTAGGTCTGAGTAATATGTAGTGTAATGTTTGTTAAATTTGTATTAGTGTAAATTGTTTGTCTTAGAGTAATTGTTTGTAGAGTAATTTTGGTTAAACTTTGTATGTCATTTTAGGTCTGAGTAATATGTAGTGTAATGTTTGTTAAATTTGTATTAGTGTAAATTGTTTGTCTTAGAGTAATTGTTTGTAGAGTAATTTTGGTTAAACTTTGTATGTCATTTTAAGTCTGAGTAATATGTAGTGTAATGTTTGTTAAATTTGTATTAGTGTAAATTGTTTGTATTAGAGTAATTGTTTGTAGAGTAATTTTGGTTAAACTTTGAATATCATGTTTTTTGTAGAGTAAAATGTTTGTTAACCTTGGAATATCATTTTTATTAGTGTAATTTGTTATAACAAAAGTAATTTGTCCATGTTGTATGTTTTATACAAATCAGATTCTAGTACTGAAAGTTTTAGAATCGTAACAAGAAGAAGAAGTGATAGAATAGCAAAAACAAGATCATTCAGATTTTCCAACGATATATCAAACCCAATTTCTATTGATCTTGATGAAGCAGAAAAAACAGGTTAAGTATTTATAGAAAATATTAGTTATCAATGAGCACAAATAACAGATTTGCCTTCTTTTGTTATAGATACATCAATGAAGAATGACACTACAACGGTTCAAAGCCGAAAGAAGAGTATTGCATGTAAGAAAAAGAATTCTGTCGAAAAAGCTAACAAGAATAAGAGTGTTGCTGGGAAGGAAGCACCGGCTTCAAAAAGAAAACAAGTCGCTTCAGATGACGATTTTCAAACTCCACCATCAAAGAAAACTTCTAAAAGAAAACCAACCAAAGATGTTAAAGCTACACCTTCAAAAAAACCTGTTAAAAGGAAGTTGACTACTTCAGATGATGATTTTCAATCACCACCTTCAAAAAAACCAAGAAAAAAACCAAATCCAATACCTAGAAAACCATTTATCGAGTACACACACCACACTTTATACCTGAGATTTGACCCAGGAAACTTCCTTAAAGTTATCAAAAACTTGTCTGATGCTCAAAAGGCTGCTGTCGTAGAAATGGGTTTTGAATCTCTGTTATCCTTGGACATACTCGATATACCATCTCGCTTATCATTATGGCTGCTACAAAATTTTAATGAGGACACAAATGAGCTTAACATAGGAAATCACAAGATCAAAATAACCTCGTCTTTGGTACATGAATGCCTAGGTATTCCAATGGGAGAAGTAGAAGTGATTGAAAAGAATAAACCAAGAAAAGGTTTTTGTGAAAGGTTGGATGAATTCAAGAATCAGTTCCCCAATCCAAGAATCAGTGTGTTACAAGTAATTAACCTAGTAAAGGCCAGTTCATCTGCTGGAAGGGTTTTCAAAACAAATTTCCTTGTCATAGTCAATACACTATTGGGTGAATCAACAAAATGCTCAACAGTCAATCAAAAATTCCTGAACTGCATTGAAGATGATTCTGAAATACCAAAGTTGAATTGGTGCAACTACATAATATGTTGTCTCAGGAGAACAAAAAAAGGATGGCATGGTGGAAAGGATCAATACACAGGGCCTATTCTATTTCTTGTGGTATGATTTATTTTTACTTTCTTCTTTATAAGATAATTACTCTAAAACTAAAAAAAAAGCACATGTTTTAAATATTTTGACAGGTACTCTACACATATCTGTACCATAAAAGGCATCCTGAATTTGATGATGTTCAAATCCAGACACCAGCAATAAAGTATATTAATACAAAAACTCTATGTAAAATGGAAGAGTTTTTGAATAATAATGGTCCATTAACTGATAATGAAGCTGAGGATATTGAGAAAGATGTGAATCAAGGTAGAGGCAGAGAAATAGATGAGAATGAAGGTGGAGGCAAAGAAGAAGATCATAACAATGTTGAAGAGAAGAATGACAATGAAGGTGATCATAACACCACATATCTGGATTTTTATTTTCATTATTGATGTGATTATTATAACGTATTTTAAATGGCAAACAGGAAGTACTGCTGCTGATTTAGTGGTTGATGCGGCTGCAGCGAGTTCAGATATTGCAATGGCAAGCAAAAGCACTGCCATTGGGTTGGCTGGCAAGGCTGCGGGTGTGGCGGTGGACGCGACTGTGATGGTTGTAGATATTGGGTCGCAAACTGGAAAAACTGCTGCTAAGATGGCGAAGAATGTGGCGAAAAATGTTGCAATGGAGACAGGGAAGACTGCTGCACAACTTGCGGAAAAGGCTAAAGTTATGGCTGTCGACACGGCTACGACAACTAAGGATATTGCAGCTGGAACTGGAAAGAATAATGAAAATGTTGATAATAGTCAACAAACTGAAGTTGATTTCGACAACTCACGTATGTTATTCCATCTTAAATATACTATTACGGAATTACTTAGTACTATCTAATATTTTCTGATCATTGATTATAACTTGTTCTTTATAGTGAACTTTAGTATTGATCGATCGCCTTTAGATTTGGAAAATATGGTGGTTGGAACAGAAACCCAAAGATTTATCGACGATTGCATTACACCAGTGCCGTTGTCTGGTTTATCGGCCTACTTAGGCCCTGATTATAGAGCAAAAGAACGGGTAATAATTACTCTACATGTTAAATGTTCAAATATTAAAAAACATAATTACTCTACTAATGTGTTTGGCCTAATCGTATGTAGCAATGGTTATGCAACTTGGAAGACCATATTGATCAATACAAGAAATTGGGGGAAGTCATAAATAATATGGTTAAAGAAGGGAAAGCAAAGTATACCTGGAATGATGCCATATTAAACATGTGCAAGGAATGGGAAGAGCAATATCCTCAATCTCAAAATTCTACTGATGATAACAACACTGTCATCAGTTTGAATGATCCTCAAGAAATAGCAGAAACCGAGAAAGAAGTAGAAGTTAAAGGCAATGCAACTCATGTTGAACATGAGACAACAAATGAAGGTAAAAAAAATAAAAAACTATTTAACATTTACACTTTCTATTTATATGTATGTTGACAAATAATTACTCTAATACTAACGATATGTATGTGTTACATTGAAAGGTGCAGAAGTTGATAAGAATAAAAATGATGTCGGTGTTGTTAAAGGCGACTTTGCTGAAAAAAGTGATGTTCAACAAAGTGTCACTGAGACAATGGAAAAACAAATTGAGATAACTTGTCAAGAAGTGGAAATACAACAAATTGTTGCTAAAGAGGCTTGCCTTGGGTTCCAGAAGTTTGCTGCTGTGGAAGACACATGGACTGTAATTCCTATTTCCAAAAAACAAGGTAAGTTAAAATTACACTAGTAGTTATTCATAATTACTCTAGCTATATTTAACTTTGTTAATGTTCACAAAAATTGAATACTAGTGTATAAGTTAAAATTACACTAGTAGTTATTCATAATTACTCTAGCTATATTTAACTTTGTTAATGTTCACAAAAATTGAATACTAGTGTATAAGTTAAAATTACACTAGTAGTTATTCATAATTACTCTAACTATATTTAACTTTGTTAATGTAGATGATGCTAAATTGAATACTGAGGACAATCTTAAGCAGGATAAAAAAGACGTTGGAGGAAAAGCAGGTATGTACTTTCTCCAAAAAATATAGTTAGCTTATTATATTTACCTAATTACTCTAGAAATGATACTTGGAAAATATTGAAGGCAATTTAGATGAAACAAATGTTGAAGATGAGTCGGTTAATGTGGTCAAAGTTGACCAATCATCAATGATCAACGCGTTACCTGCTTTTCGATTAAGAAAAGACAAAGAAGTTGTGGCTGTCACAGATTGTACACCTCAACAACCAGCAAGAGAAAAGAGAACAACAAAGGTGACTTCTGCATATAAATCACCTTATGTTAAACGGAAGGTTGAACTGGGAGAAAAGCTTAGTGGCGATGAAACCATGGTGGCAGAATACATATTTTTTCCCATTGATGAACTGTAAGTACAGATTTGTCCAGATTTAATAATTATTTAAAATAAATTTTATTGCGTCATTCTAACTCCGCGCAAAAACAGGAATTTTGTCTACAAATCAATGTATGGGTCAGAAATACTTAAGGTCATTTTTGAGTGCTTATATGAAGGTGTTAAACTTTCATCAATCATCATTGATGTTTGGTCTGAAGTGCTAAATGATGAAGAAAAACTGAAGAGCCGAACGTCACCAAAAAGGTTTTTCTGCTCGACAACTATATTGGTATGAAAAATACTTATCCTATTTTACATAATTACTCTATTGCAAAATTAATTACTCTAGTACAATCTATCAAATTGAAGTAATTACTCTAGTAGAAAACATATAAATTGGTAAACTTTACAGTAAGCAAGCTTTACAGTAAGCAAATTTCGAATTGCAAAGTTAATTACTCTAGTACAAACAATAAATTCAAATTAATTACTCTAGTACAAAACATACTTCCATTTTCCCAAAAACATAAAATTTAACACATCAAGTTAATTACTCTAGTGCAATCTATCTATTGAAGTAATTACTCTAGTAGAAAAAATAAAATTTCAAATTGCAAAGTTAATTACTCTATTATGCAATTATGTTTATTAAATTCTAAATCTGTTACATAATTACTCTATTGTATCTACATAATCACTCTACTGATAATTGTATTGTTAAAATGCAGCTGGAACAACAGTTTATGCTCACAGAAAAAATGCTATTTGATAAGTTCAATAGCAGCATGGATGCCTACCTTAAACAGTTTAAAGTCAAATCATTAACGGATACTGACCTCCTTTTTTTCCCAATTCTAGCTTCAGAACATTACTATGTTTTGTGTTTCCATTTGAAAATTGGGAAAATTGTTTTGATGGATAACAGCAAGATGGGAGATAATTTTGATGATAGATATAAAGGGATCCCTCATAAGCTGGTAATATTGTTGACATTTTATTTAACTTTACCATTTATATAAATTTCAAAAAGCTAATATGTTTTTGCATATATTGTAGAGAAATGCATTGTGCAATTACATGAAGATATCCAAAATCAAAACAGGTCTGAAGAAAATGATTGGGGCAGATATCAAAAGGTTGGAAATGCCATGGAGGACCGAGGAAAACAAAATCGATTGTGGCATTTTTGCAATGCGTCATATGGAAACCTACATGGGAAATGAAAAATGGGATAGCGGTTTCTCGGTAAAAGAGGATGTTCAACAAGAAGAGCTCAAGGATCTAAGGTACAAATTCTTGTCAAAGATGTTATTGTCCGATGTCAACAGTGCAAGAGATGATCTTATTACGAATGCCCTTAAAGTTGAAGCCATGGAAACTGAATTAAAGGAAGACATGAAGAAAAATTTGATCGATCAGATAAAAGAAAGGCAAGCGAGCTTTGTTTGAATTTGTTAGTAATGCAACTAGTTTAATTTCGTCTTTTGATCAAATTGTAAACTTTTGTTTGGACATGGGATCCATTCTATGATATTTGACATCGTTACTATGTAGGCATTATGTATGGTTTATATAAATCTTTGTATTTGGATTAAGAATTGGTGCCAAGTATAAATTGCTAAATATAACAGTATACAAAATTCAAAATGCAAGTTAATTACTCTAGTACAATATATCAATTGAAGTAATTACTCTAGTACAAAACATATAAATTGCTAAAACTTTACAGTAAACAAATTTTGAATTGCAAAAGTTAATTACTCTAGTACAATCAATCAATTCAAATTAATTACTCTAGTATAAACATTCTTCCATTTTCACAAAAACATAAAAATTCAAACCATCAAGCTAATTACACTAGTGCAATATATCTATTGAAGTAATTACTCTAGTAGAAAAAATAAAATTTCAAATTGCAAGTTAATTACTCTAGTACAAACTATCAATTCAAAGTTAATTACTCTAGTTATATTTTAAATAAGATGAAACTAGAGTAATTAAATAATTACTCTACTACTTCAATTATAACACGAAATACAAAAATCTCAACTAATTAAGATTAAGATGCGAATTAGAAAAGTTCGAAAATAACATCGATTAATTCCCAATTGGTTCGTTCCCAACAAATGATTTGCATGTACGAACATCATGACCAAGCTTCCCACATACACCGCATACTCTATGTCTTTTACCAGCGCGGCTAGCTGCCATTTCCTTTTTAGATTTTATTCTTTTATGTGAGCCACGTCCCTTATTTCTAATACCACATGGAAGTCTCAACTTTGTGGTTGTTGGTTGATCATAACCAAGAAGAGACGCCATCATATCTTTTTTCTTCAAAGTCGGCCCAGTTTTACTCCCTTCAGCCTTTTCCATCAATATTTTCAATTGATCTCTTACCTTAGTTAATTCCTCAATGTTTGTAAAATATCGACTACTAAGGTATTCGGTAGCAACCATTATCTCACGCACAAGCTGATTCGCCTTATCAATGTTGACATTAGAACTATCTTTAACAAAAAGTGAAGAATTGGCTTTGTTTACAACTGTGTCCCTTCTCCAACGCTTCAAAACATACTTCTCAGGTATTTCTTCAAGTTCAAACATTCGTAACACAAGGAACGCGTGCCGACATAACAAACCGTATTGCTCAAATCTTTTGCAAACACATGAAACAGAAATATCTTCTTCATCAGCTTTACCCAATACCTGATAATTTAAAAAAATAGTTTACTTGAATAGTAAATAACACATTATAGTACTAATTACTCTAGCAGGTTCTATAGCAAGTATCAAAATAGTGAATACCCTAATTATTGAATTAATTGAATAATAACTCTAGTTATATGTTAAATAATACATGAGATATACTAATTACACTACTGGATTATATGACATGTATCACATAGTAATTACTCAAATTAAACGATAAGTTAAAAAATTAAAAATACCTCAAAGAAACCATCTCCAAAAGCCTCAGAATCTCGAATATAAATTCTAGCATAATCTCCTTCTTTTTTGATGTTAACTGAAAAGCATTTGTGATAACTAGCATATATTTCCTCTTGAACATCAAAAAATATAGACCGGGTATACAACTTAGCAGCATGTTTTTCAAGATTTGATTCAGTCCAGAAATCAGGTACTGTATTCCGGGTATCATGATCATTTTTTCGATGGTTATATCTTTGAGCTTCAATTGCGGTGTCAAAATGACTAAAAAATTCAACAAGTGTCAACTGTGAATTTGAAATAATACCAAAGAATTGATTTTCACTCTCAGACCTCGATGTTGTACGCATGAGGCCTGACATATGCTCATCACGATAATACGCCGGAATCCACATTGATCGTAAGTCGAACATTGTTGATATCCAAGCATTTTCCATAAGACCAAAATCCTTAATTACTTCTTGCCATTCAAGCTCAAACGTCTCAGGCTCAATCGAATCAGTCCAAACAATATTACAAATACGACGTTTGAAATTATCATCATTGCATAATGAAATCCCAACCTGTAAAAAAAAATATATATTTAATCAAAATTACTCTAACAATATATTATAATTACTCTAGTTAGAAACACAATTACTACAGAAAAAAAATTACAAAAAATTTGAATCAGAATACAATTACTCTAGAAGCAATATAATTACTCTACAACTAAAATGATAGACAAACCTTATCAGCAACTCATAATACAATTACTCTAGAAGAAAATATAATTACTCTACAACTAAAATGATAGACAAACCTTATCAGCAACTCAGAATACAATTACTCTAGAAGCAATATAATTACTCTACAACTAAAATGATAGACAAACCTTATCAGCAACTCAGAATACAATTACTCTAGAAGCAATATAATTACTCTACAACTAAAATGTTAGACAAAACTTATCAGCAACTCAGAATACAATTACTCTAGAAGCAATATAATTACTCTACAACTAAAATGATAGACAAACCTTATCAGCAACTTTCTTCATGATATGCCACATACATAATCTATGTCGGCTTTCTGTAAAAACTCTTTGAATTGCTTGTTTCATTGCAGGATCTTGATCGGTAACAACAACCCTAGGCTGACGACCAAATGCCCTTAAAAAACATGACAATAACCATTCGTACGATTCAACATTTTCTTTTGCAATAAGACCAGCTCCAAGATTGACATTATGAAAATGGTTATCGATGCCAGTGAAAGGTACAAAAACCATTTTGTATCTGCGCAACAAAAGAAAATTTTAATAAAAAATGTAATAATAATTACTCTAACAATAATAAAGAATTAGAAACTTACTTATTAGTTTTGAAGGTTGCATCAAAGGATATTACATCACCAAAAGTCAAGTAATTCAATTTACAAACTTCATCAGCCCAAAATAAACCGGTTAGACAACCCCTATCATCCGCTGTAAACTCAAATGAAAAATCAGGAAGATAATCTTTCTTATCAGTTAATCTTTGAACAATCATTTCAGCATCATATTCTCCAATAAAACATTTTAAATCTCTTTTAAAATTTTTGCAATCTACAGCAGTTGCACCAACCTCTTCAAAACCACCATATTCTGTCCTCATAATATGAAATGATTTAACAGGGCCTAAATTTAGCGTTGACAAAGAACATATCCTCTTTTGCTTCATAACGGACAAATTTCTTGATGAAGGAACAAACTGCATATCTTCTTGGGAAATAAAACTATGATTATGTTCTTCAACAAACCTGAATACCTTAAATGATTGACCATCATCTGAAATGAATCCGATATGTGCTTGGCAACCAATACGGATAGAAGGCCTATTCTTATGCTTTTTCGGTTTTTTGTTATCATTAACAAATAGAAGATGATCAGACTTAGTAGATATCTTATATCCCTCCCTTGAACATACAAAATACTTATATTTGATTATACCATTCTTTTCGATTTGAGTACCTTTTCTTACAGAGAAACCTCCATTTCTAGCATATGTTTTGTAAAAATCCAATGAAGCATCCAAAGATGGGAAAACCATGCCTTCAACCGGTATTAATGAAGAAGAAACACTAGGTTTGAAAGTTCTTTCACAAGAAACAGGGGACAACCGTTGAAATCCCATAATTAAATCTTCTACCGCATAATCTACATTAAATAGAAAGACAAAACATAATTATTCTAAAAATTCATTCAAACATATGCATAAAAAAAAAAAACAATTACTCTACAAAACAATAACATAGACATGACAATCATTTTGAGTAATTACTCTAAACACAAAAAACGATTTATTATCTAGAGTAAATCATAATTGACAACTCAAAAGTACTAATTACTCTATCCATAATGATAAGAAAAACAATGGATAATATTTTTCAGTAATTACTCTAGTAATAAAACATATCTCAAGACATATTCACCATTGTTATTCACCTATGTATAAATCTAATAAACCAGAGTAATTACAACACCATTGTTACCCATTATCTAAAACCAAACTGGAATATTACAGTAATACAACGAATGATATTCTGAATAAATCTGAATCTACAAAAATCAGAATGCAAAAGCAAATATGATAAAGAAAATTAAAATCAAAACATTTAAAATACATACCTTGAATCACATTCGTTGTACTTTCAGCCATTGATGGAGAGGAAAAAAACGATCTGTGGGTTATTGAGTGAAAATTGTATAGATTACTAAAATTGGTTGTTCATTAATGGAGGCAGCAGCAGGAAAAGAGGATTAATGGAGCTTAATGTGATGAAATTTAGGGTTTATGTCTGATTAAATGGAGCTTAGGGATTTTTAATGGAGGCAGCAACAAGAAAAGAGGATATTGGTTAATTACGAAATTGCCACCGCGTGGATTTGTGCCATTCGTACAGTTCGTACGGTTATTTTATATGTATTTGATCTTTTGTCTATATATATATATATGTTTATTTGCTTTAATAATAAAACCAACAAAAAGAAACAAACCGCCACAGCTGGGTATCGAACCCGCGTGGTCTTGTTTGTGGGCACTAGACACAACCACTTGGTCTAGACCAGTGGTTGTGTTGATTCTTGTTTTAAAAAAAATAAATAGCATAACTGATCTTCATGTTCTTCCCCAATTATTACCAATCGAGCCCTAGTTTTCCAATTGAACAATCCACACAACATTAACCCAATTAACCATAGGGTTAATGTTGTGCATCGGCCGATTAATGAAACCCACAAGAAAAATCGAACTTACAAACACGTTTTGACACAGAATCGATCGGTCAAGGCCGAAGTCAAACGCGAACCAAATTCAACGAACAGAGAATTTTCAAGTGAAATTGGAGATATATAAGAGATGTTCGGCGAGTGTAGGAGGTTTGGGGCTGTTCAATTTATAGGTAAAGCTTGGATTAAAGATTTAGCAAGGTTTGACTCGTTTTCAATGATAAACGCGTTGATTGGCTTTGTTATGGTAGGTTTTGACCGTGTTAATTAGACATAATTTGCGTGATACATCTGCACGTTCTATGACTCAATTAATTGAGTCAATGGTTTCCATATGAAGGGCCAATTAAATGGCCAAAGGGGAACTTGCTGCTGGTCGCGTAACAGGAAGAAGGAAGGGAAGAATCTCAGACGAAATAGGGTTTAAATATATTTTGTGTTGAAGTTAGATCAAGAAAAGGCCTTGGCCCAGGTGGTTCGTGTGTTGGTTGTGTTTGAGGCGGCTACCTGCCCGGGTTCGAGTCCCGGCAGGAGCCTTTTTTTTTGTTTAAAATAGAAGAAGGGAGAGGGGTTAGTGGGCTGGATGGTTGGGCTGGGTAAAGATTTGGGCCAGTTAGGTGTTGGGCTTCAGTATAAGTGGTTTGGGTTTGTAGGTTAATGGATTTAGGGTAAAGGTTTATTAAGTCTAATGTTTAAAAAAAATCCAACATAAACTTTTATTATTATTATTATTATTATTATTATTATTTACAAAATAAAATAAGGAAAAGTGACGGATGTCACTTGTAGGAAGGATTAAAAATTGATATGTATGCATATTTTTTGACGTATTCATGATGTTTTAGATTGTTTTGCTTAGAAAAAACATCAAACATAACAAATTAATAACCAAAAACAATGTATTTTAAGCAGAGTATTTTAAGTAATTACTAGGGTGTTTTAAGCAGAGTGTTTTAAGTAATTACTAGGGTGTTTTATCTGTAATTTAAATTAAATGACTATAATACATTGGATTGTGTTTTAAATTTTTGTATATTGTTGTGTTAAGTGTTTTTCCAGCCAAAACAACCCAATACATCATTCCAAAATAAAAAAAAACATGATGCCTACATGTCAATTTTTAATCCTTCATACACTTCTCACATAAAACAATATTCCTACAGAATCTTCATTGGTTTATGTGAGAAGTGTAGGAAGGATTAAAAATTGATATGTATACATATTTTTTTTTTTTTTGACGTATTCATGATGTTTTGGATTGTATTGCTTAGAAAAACACCAAACATAACAAATTAATAACTGAAAACAATGTATTTTAAGCAGAGTGTTTTAAGTAATTACTAAGGTGTTTTAAGCAGAGTGTTTTAAGTAATTACTAAGGTATTTCATCTGTAATTCAAATTTAATGACTATAATACATTGGATTGTGTTTTAAATTTTTGTATATTATTGTGTTAAGTGTTTTTCAAGCCAAAACAACCCAATACATCATTCTAAAATAAAAAAACATGATGTCTACATGTTAATTCTTAATCCTTCCTACACTTCTCACACAAAACAATATTCCTACATGAACCCTACCATATATATATATATATATATATATATATATATATATATATATATATATATATATATATATATATATATATATAGGGGGCGGTTATTCTACAAAAATAGAGAATCGTGCGAAGCGTGCGAAGGATATTTGTACATGATAATTACGTAATGTTTTTTGTGTTCATGAAAGCATTACGTAATTATCATTACGTAATGATAATTACGTAATGTTTTTGTATGTTCATGAAGGCATTACGTAATTATCATTACGTAATTATCATGTACAAAGTGATCCTTCGCACGCTTCGCACGTTTATATTACTTTGTATTTGATCCTGCCCCTATATATATATATATATATAATTAATCAAATAAAATAAATAAATAAAATAAGATGGTCTGTATTTATGTTATTTGGGTTTTGTTAGAGCATTCATAGTAGTATATCTTCATTTCTATAGTTACATTAAAAATCAGTATCTTTTTTTTTTCTTCTTTTCAATTTCATAATATATTTTTATAGCTTATCATTACCTTTACTGTCTCTTTCACCCACATCCACTTTCATAAAGTATTAAAAAAAATATAGACATACAGTGTCGTACCAAATATAGAAATCGCCCGTAACTATTTTTCTCTTTTCTACTAAAAAATATATAAATAACCAAATGTCTGATAATTGTAGGATATATAGCACCTCAACTTGTAAATGAAATTTAGCGTTATCCGAGCTTTGGCTCATTGGGTAGATGCCCATTTTGCCTTGCAAACATTCGGCCCAACTACTTAATTCTATAAATATATATATATATATATATATATATATATATATATATATATATATATATATTTACAGTACAGGGTGGCGTATTTTAGAGAGCTCAAACATATTCAAGTGTTATTATAGTATCTATTAATTGTACGACATTTTTACACTGTCGTACAATTATCATAATAGAGAGTACAACATTTTAATGCATGTCCACAAACCGCTCAAAAAAGTCCAAGAAGCGCCCAGAAAAAAGGGTAACCGCCCAAAAAAGTTCAAAGACCCGCGAAAAAAAGGGGTAACCGCCCAAAAAAAGTTCCAAGACCCGCCTAAAAAATTGTTGTTTCAATAGTTTTTGTATAATTATTGCTTTAATTTCCCTAGCTACATTCTATGGTATGGATTACTATACTATAATAAAGAAAAAAAATTAATAACTTTCTTACTAGCTTATATACTTTAATTTCTTATAATTTGACCACCCAAATTTGACAACCAAATATTTAGCTTTTAGGCTTTCAAACTTTGACCACCAAATTTTAGTTTTTAGATGTGAGTATTTTTTTGAAGTCAACGCGAGAATAATATTCACTTAATATTATCTTTTATGTCCACGAAACCCTTCACGCAACAGGAACTCCCACACGCGTGATCTTAAACGTCCACCAAACCCTTAACACAACAGGAGCTCCCGCCGCGAAGCGCGGGATAATAGAATCCTAGTTTAAATTATGTATAGATAATAACCTTTAAAAATTTAAAACTTAAGCCCCTCCACACATGTTTCCTTTTAAAAGCTTGAGTTTTGGACCCATCATTGTCATATGGCAACTCATGCCCCCAATCCAAGCCCCCCACTCCCTTCACTCTTAGGGTGGATTCGTGGTCATCACCCCATCACACTATAACACCCAATCATCTTGTGACACCTTATTTCATCACATTCTATCACATTTCATCACTAAACCCATGTGGTGATGTTCACAATTATCACTAAAACCATCACACTCAATCACCTTGTGACACCTCATTCCATCACATCTACCACTATTTTTTATAATAAAAACCAAGAGAGATAGTTTTTTAGTAGGGACCACTCACCTGCTTGTTGTGGAAAATTAATTGAGATGGAAAAGTCTCTTGACTTTTCTTCACTTTTCTTGACTTTCACCGTGATATAGGCCACGGTCACGAAAATGTTGTGGGCATCAGAGAATAGGTGGGGTGGTGGTCGTGATGGTTACGGCCATCACGGGGTGGCCATCACGGACCACCCCGACCACCCTTAGACTATATGGTGTGGAGTCGGTGGATGAGCTCGGTGGATCGGCATGGCACCCAGGGAAATCGGGAACACCCCCTCCACCCCCCCCCCCCCCATTATTTTTCGATGTAATCGGTGGAATTTCAACGTTTTCACCGAGCTTCTTCATCGGTCCAAAAATTCGGCCGTTTTCTTTTGACCGTTGGGGGTTTTTTTTTTTTTTAATTCAAACTTTGTATATAAAGAAGATGAAGGTGAAAGGGGTAACGGGATGTGGAGTTGTTTGTTAGAGATGGAGGCCGACGATGGTAGCTGTGACGGTGGAGGTGGTGAAGATGAAGATGAAATGGAGGTGGGAGGTATGAAGTTGCAAATCTGAATGAAGGTGGGAGGTGGAGTTGGTTGTTGAAGATGAAGATGATATATATGTATACGAAGTTGCAGATCTGATACACACACACACACACACATATATATATATATATATATATATTATTTCAATGTTATTTTTAAAAGTATAAAATGTAGATTAAATAGGTTAAATAAAATAATAAAAAAAGGAAGGGGGAAAGGGGAATGGGCGAAACCATTTCCTTGATTTGGCCTCGTCAGTTGGCCCATACCTTCCCTATAAATAGAAGACCACTTCTCCATTTGAAGGGATCAATCATTACATGCAAAAATTGCTTAAAGCCAGCTTGTAATCGTCTTGTAACTTCCGATTTTTAAGATATCTCTCTTTACAGTGGACGCAGGTCAATTTAGACAAATTCTTTGTGTTCTTACTTTCAACACACACACACACGACACTTTCTTTTCTCATCTCCTAGGGTTCGGATTAAGTCACTAGTGTGAGCGAATGATTATAACCTGAGCGAACACGTGTATTTAACCCCACTTTCTTTTCTCATCTCCTAGAGTTCGGATTAAGTCACCGGTGTGAGCGAAGGATTATAACTCGGGCGAGTGATACTCGTTGTTTCTTCAATATTATTGGATGTTGATATATGTTTCCATTGCGTTATGTTTTTATCATATTAAGTGTCGTTTTCTAGCATTAATCTCATACGGAAACAAGATACTTTGTCAAGTTTGTTTGCGAATGTTCCAGTTAAAAATTGGATGCATTTTGGATGGATGTAGCATCATACAACAAGTTGAGCATGTGCAGGATGACATTTGGAAGAAAAATGAAAAGATCTTCGTAAACTACACCCCAAGCCGTGTTTTATGGCCTCCGTTGCACACTTGGCATATAAAAGACCTCATAGAGAGTTTCATGGTCATATTTAAAAGGGTTAGGGGTCAACTACCCTAGGGTTTTGAGTGAGTTATGTTGGTTATTGGCCGAATTCAAGTGTTTTTCCAAGGGGATTTCTACCGTACTTAACAATGGGAGGCTAGAAATCACCAAAGGATGAAGGAGGCTTTGTGACAAAGCATTCCAATACCAAAGGTTCTCCAATTGCTTACTAAAATCGCAACATATCTTTATCAAACATGGTCATGTGTGGCTATAACTCTTATGATCACAACCAAGGGCTAGGGTTTCTATGTCATTTAGTTCAATTTCAGTTTTTAATCTATGTTGAACAAGATTACATTGTATTTGTTAAGGGGCATTAGTGAATTTGATGCTTTCATGTGAGTTATTCAAGTATTTGTTTGTTCAAATGTGTATTGGCTAGAATTACTTCATGTACGTTTAGTTATTGGTGTTTATTCATTAAATGTTCAAATATATGATATAAGGTTATGTCAATATGTTAGTATTTGACGTAAATACCCTTGTAGTCGAATTGTATGAGTGTTTATTTGTTATGAGCTTGGACATACAATCTTAGGTCCTTCATTGCATATTTTATGCTTGTTTAATAGAAATTATATGCCTTTATAATTTATAATTTTGGTTTGGAAACTATCGTTACTAACGATGCTATCAAATCTGAACTTGGATATGATTACTAGTTTCTTGTCTTGTATTTTAGTGTGCCTTTAGAATTGTAACAATCACTCCAATTAATCAACAATCTTTGTGTTTTGCTTTTTCACAATCAATCAAAACGTGTGACACTAACCACATGCCCATTGTGGATCGGATACTCATCTTATCCTAGCTATTAGGTTAATTGGGTTTTTGAATGTCTTGACAACGGTCATCATATGTTGCTATAGTAACTAACACATTTTTTGGTTCGTGACTGAGATTGATTGATCCACAAAATCCTCTTTCAGATGATCGAACTTTTTTATTAATCTCTAATACTTATTGAAGTTGTTCAATGGCATATAAAAACACAAAACCAACAAAATTTGTGAACACCAGCCACCATAAATCATTGATTTATATGTATATTGATAGATAAAATCTAGAAAACAGTTAAACTAAACCTATCCAACATTGGAATTCTTCTTTCTCAGGACCCACTTTTGTTTCCGCCCTTGAGCCAGGAGTTAAGGTATTCTTCCTTTGTAACAAGCTTGACTCGAAGTATTATAAGCGACATTGTAAATTGTGAGGGTTTCCAAAAGGTTGAAATAAAAGAATTTTGACGCTGGCCATTAGTTCAACTTAAATATATTGTTGATATCTTCAGTCTCCAACTTTAAAACTTTACATTAACTTCTCCTTGATATCCAATTAATGTTATGCTCCCTTTGTGGAGCCCCTTTGACCAAGGAGGTTTCAAGGAAACACCACCCCCTTGGCATGGTCCGGGGCGTGGCGATGCTAGTCCGCCCTGAAGGGCAACACCCTCATCATTTTGATAGATGGAAAGTTGTGTGAAAATGAGCGTCAGTTCTAACTGATTATCACTTTAAGTTGCTACTTATCATTGGTTACTAAGATTAGCGTGGCAAATGGTCGTCGGTAGTAATTAAGGTAATCAACTTGGTCGTTATCTGTATTTGATTAGCTGCAACTATGAGAAATAGTAACGTGGAAGATCATTATTAAGTAAGTTACAGCTAACTGAATTTTCGTTAATGTTTCCTCATTGATGTAACTATAGAACTATGCACCCACGATTATAATCGCCAACTGAAAAGTTGTGATATATGGTTCTCTAAATATTAATGAAGTACTCTTTTGGTCTAAATCGTCTGATTATGGTCCCTTGTTTCCATAATAGAACTATAATATTTCCGATCTTGTTTTTTCTACCAATCATCCAATTTCAACTTTTCAAAAGTAACATCAAAAATATTTTAACCTAAAGCTAAAGTAATCACGATTAACAAGAGATATTGAGAGTCTACAAATTCTAAAACCTAGACCTTCCCACTTGATGAAAGGTTGCCTCAAGATTTACTTCAACAAACAAATAAGTCAGACAAATAAGCATAAAAAGCCTATTTGGTGGTAGGAGATGTCAACAAATGGTAGGACCATTGACAAAACTAGCTAGCTGTTATTCACTCGTGAGTGTGTATGTTGTACTTGCAATCACTAAAGAAATATAATATGGATATTCGAATACCTTTTGAGCAGACATCATACCCTAAAAGGGTAATGAAGTCATCCAGATCATATATGTCCCTTAAAACTATACTACACCTCTCTTCCAATATCTCATAATTTTAAACAAAGACACTCAAATAAATCTTAAAATTAATATCATCACTCATTAGAAAAATATAATTTTAATGTAAATAGGTTCAATTATCTTTAAAAAAGATTTACATGAAGGTGGTAAGTAAGCGTGCAACAAGCTGCGCCACCATTCCTTGTCGGATAGCAAAAATATAATAAATTTTGATTTCATTTAACACTACTTAACCTATGTTCAATGGTTAGTCACTACCAGTCTACCAATAGGCCCAACTTGAACATTGTGTTCATCTTCTAAGAGAAAATGTTTTTCTAAGAAAATGGAAACAACACCTTTTGTACGAACACTTTATGTCCCCTGCTTCCACATTGATCTTTGTATTCGAAACCACCAATTCATTTAATAATCAAATTAGTGGAGCACAAAGCATGTAACTCATTAAAAAAATAGGAGAAAATAGCATTATCAAATAGTTGGTGAGCTACATGACCATGGGACCCTTATGCTTGTTTGTATAAATAAGTTGGGATGATGCTCATCTTACAAACCATTCTAAGTTTCTCATTCATTGCTTAAAGATTTTAGATAGAGAGAGAGACCCACAAATTGTTAATCATTGTTATTACTTGAAAACTCTCAATAGGATCATTTGTATTTACTTTGACTCACAAAGTATGAAGCTTTATTTGATGCTCATTGTGTTTCTTCTCTCAAGCTTATATAGTTATGAAGCTGAAGGTATGTTCTCTTTTCTTAACTCATTTTGCATTGCTAAATTAATTTTGGTCCATCTTAATTAAGGGTTCTGAATTAATATATGTAAATATATAAATCACCTAATTACATTTGTAACTAGAGTGGATCAAAGATATTAGTTATCATGAAGCATTTCATCTAATTGTATGGTTTCTTGTTGATGTTATGTAGGTGCAAGGTTGAGTAGGGTGCTCACTTTATCAGCTAGCACTAATCAAGAAATCATCAAGGTTGGTATCTTAATTAATCTTGATTCTATGTAAAAACTCAAAACAATGAAACATTCACACCATTTTCAGTGGTATGTGATTATATATAGCTCATGATCTTTTGCTTATTTGTTACAGATTTCGTCGATAATAAGAAGCAATCAAGATCAAGAATTGGTAGCAAAAAGTGATAAAAAGAACAGAAGATTAAACTCTAGAGGAGTAACCAAGAAATCTCATAATGTTGACCACTGGCTACCAAAGATTCATGAAGACTACTATGGACCGAAACATCACCGGCCAAGACATCATTGAAATGACTATCAACTGATCATCTTTCAAGAAAACATCATATCTTGGATTAATTCATTTCACCAACAAGTGTCATAATATAACATATCACAAACACTCAAGTGTTTGCATTTTTCTAACATATGTTTTCTGTTATATTATAATTCTTTATCCTAAAGTGTATTGAGCATGTCTTGGGGATGATATGATACAACTATTGTAATAGCTGAAACACTAACTCATTGATCAAAAGTTGGTTGTGGGAAAATCTTACATCAACTACATTTTTCTTTTACTTGTTTTCTCTTGTATTTCCCAACTTGTTTTTTATAATTTTTTTGCAGTAGTAAATACTTACGATACATTATTAATTTTTTTGAACTGCATGATACATTATTAATTAGGAGCAAATTTGCTTTTAATGATTATCAAATCAAAAATATTATTGTTAATTATACAAATTCAAGTTATTTATTTAATGACCCGAAAACGGAGATCGAGTCGGCTTATGGATCAGTAGCATCTTGTTATACAAAGATAATTCCATGTTTAAGAACGATATAGATTAATATAGTAAGAAAAATTAAAAGACTATATTATGAGAAAAAAAATAGTTAATAAAAGCACATAGATACTAATATATACACAGTAAGGTAAATTAATTGAAAGTTACGGAATAAAAAAAGGAATTAAATTAGACAGCATTGCGGAAATGCTGCAGGTGTTTAGGATTAAGGAACAAGCTTGTGCACTCAGAAAAATAGTACTATCTAATGGAATAAATAATTTATATTAAATATTTGGTATTAGTATATTACACAATATCAAGAAAATAATAAGTCTTTCATCTTTTAAATCACATTCTTTTTTTTTTTAACGGCCAACGAATTAAGTTCCGAGCACTCTCGGGCACCCTTTTGGCGAATCAGGTACTCGAGAGTACCCGGGCCACCAATTGCCACCAATTCCCGGAAAAACCCGACCACTCACCCGCCCGAAGGCACGACAGTGAAATAATCGGTAAAACCGGTCGGGATCAGGACTCGAACCCAAGTCAATGACCGGGTCATCCCTCATTTCCCATTTTAAATCACATTCAATAATAATACGGACAAACAAGAATACAAATTGTTATTTAAAAATTTGCTGAGAATTCTACTACTCTCATTAAAGATCCTACATTATTTTTTTATTATTACACTTTATAATAAATATTTACCGAGAACGATACAATACAAAAGCTGGAATAGCTCAGTTGGTTAGAGCGTGTGGCTGTTAACCACAAGGTCGGAGGTTCAAGCCCTCCTTCTAGCGTCATTCTGTATTTTTGTCATTTTATAAATGTCTAAATGTGTTGGTGTATAGTCTTAAACATCATCTTCAAACGCGTTTTTCTTTTACCTTCTTTTCACAAAAATCAACACATTATATCGGCGAAGCTGCGTGGTGTGAATTTAATCTAGATCCATAAACAATCAAAAGTCATTTATGCATCCATACATTAAGAATACACGAAAGAGAGGGAGATGATACATTTAGGGCTACAGTCGAACCGAACTTTCAGCGAACAGTTCATGAACCGTTCGGCGGGAAGTTCGTTTGTGTTCGTTCGTTTAATAAATGAACGAACACAAATAAAAATTTTCGTTCGTTTAGTTTAATGAACGAACACGAACAGAGGCCGCGTTCGTTCGTTTATGTTCGTGAACGTTCGGTAACGTGTTCGTTTGTGTTCAATAGTTTAATAGGGTTTTTAATTTTTATAATGTTTTATATTCTTTTATTTTTATTTATTTTACCTAAATAAATAAATATACAAATAATTAATGCAGGTAAATATATGATTATATGAGATCAATAACCATACTTTTAGTCTTCACGCACACTGCTAAGTATATGTTTCGTTCTTATCGAAAGTTAATATAGATTTGTTTATGTTTGTTTCCGTTTATGAACACTTCTTTGTGTTCGTTTGTGTTCATAAACACCTGTTTGTGTTCATTAACGTTCGTGAACAAACGAACACGAACACGAGTATTTTCTTAACAAACGAGCACGGACAAAAAAACTCGTTCGGTAAGTGTTCATGAACTATTCGTGAACATACAATTTCCTTAACAAACGAACACGCGTGTTCGAACAAGTTCGTTCGGTTCGTTTGCAGCCCTAGATGCATTTGAAATTATTTGATACAGAAAAAAGAAAAAAAAAACTAATGATGATGAAGTTTCGGATATTCTAGTTACATGTCAGAAATTGAGAACATCTGAACCTACTTCATAAACGGCTTCCAGATTGCAAGATCTAACATTCCAACACGTTTAATATATGTTCAATCCCACTAAAACCAAAACCCATTTTCCCTCTATTACTTTCCCTTTAATCCCAGCTTTAACGACTCAGAAGTGATGACATACTAGCAACGGATAAAGATAACATAAACATAAAGGACACACTATTCCATGCTTTTGTAAATGTATATCTTGCTATGTGCGGGGCTGCACCTATCGAGCGCACACCATCTATGATTGCACCCCCACTGTAGTTAACGCTTGAGAATTCCCATTAATTAAGCTTTGTGTACCAAGATCAGCTGCAACCGCTGTGGTAAGTGCATATGGCCCGTTTACAAGTAACCCAGAAAGGAACAAGAACAGGAATCCTAAAAATCGGATATATACCCTGCCAGCATCCCCCACCGACTCCAACATCAAATATTGTTCAAAGCATTCCAGCTTTTTTATGAGACAAATGAACTCCAGCAACAACTTGGTACACAAATCATCCCAATTGTTAAAATCCCCAACATCAATCTGATCACCTACATGTCCAGATAACATCATGTGCGACAGCCATCTGGTTTCAGGTGAGATGTGGTTCGACGGATCAGGGTCAATGCCAAGGACGGATTTGACAAGGCAATGCCTAGGGGTTTCAAGTGGCGTGGTAGGTATGGCAGTTACATAATTTATTTATCGTGGTGCTTGAAAAAAATACATGGGGAGTTAAGAGAGAAGTGATCGATTACATAATCGTGTTATGTATGGCAGTTGGTACTTAATTCAAAAGATAAATTAAAATCTTTCAAGCAACCTTGTTTATCATTTTCTTCGACGTAGCAAAGAAAGTGCTTAAAAATACAAGTCTAAATTCTTTTGGTATTAAAGCTAAAAACAAATTACCAAAACTCAATGTAACTGCTACAAGTCATTCATCATGGTGGCTAGATCATCTGCTGGTGTAGATCAGCTTCCTGCTGGGCAAGCTCCACCACCATAGCCTCATCAAAGAACTTGTTTATGGTCACATCCTCACTCATTCCCTATCAAAAACACAAACACCATTTCATTTAGCATATCAATTCAATTACATACTTCTACAACAAAACAAAAGGTATACCTTCCGACGCCTTGTTTTCACCATAAATTCACGTGCAAGATACTGAATTGGCGCGGGCTCAAGTGGGCGTAATACAATGCTTTTATCCAATGGGTCACCAGGTACAATAGCCCAATGATCAAAAGTTGAGACCGCAAACGCCTGCCCTTGGGTGTGATACCGTAAGTCCGTCTCAAAACCAAACGACTCGATTACAGGAACAAATGCCTGAAAAAAAATCCAACAAAAACAAAATTAAAAATAGGTCTAATACATTTTGACCCATTTTCCTAACTACAATAATGGGGATTACTGACCTTGACTATGTAGGCGGGTGTTCCTGGTTGAGGAACATCAGCAGTTATATGCCCACGTCTTCGAGATAACACCGTGTATATAGCAGAAACACAATCGATGGGTGTTTGTATCTGAAATTTATACACCCACATGATATGTTATTTCATACAGAAGAAACAGAGTAATATTAACAACAAATATGCTCGTAAATGCTGTGCTTAATTAAAAATTAGAATGAACCTGGAGAACAATACTAGTTATATATCTAGTATAATTAAGTTTCAGAGTTATTACCTCCACATAATATACTGGCTCCATAAGACGTGGTGTTGCCATAAGAAAAGCTGAGTAGGCCACACGTCGAGCTGTAGGAATGATTTGACCGGTTCCACGATGTAGTGGCTCTGGTGCAATTTTCGCATCAACTATTTTGAACTTGACGTTACGGATGGGCTCGTCACAAAGCGGACCCTCACGTGCACCCCACTGGAACCTGTTGAAAACTTATATTAGCACTGATTCGCATAAAAAATGTAAAATAAGTTAAAGAGTCCACTGAATTCAAGCAAATGTCACTTAATCTTCTGTATTCTTCCAAAATAATAACGTTGGCATACAGTAACTAATTTGACTAGCCATCATGGTACCAATTTAATATCCAAATAGGCATTAACACAATATGCCCATGGGATGTTCAGATGAGCACTTAATGATTTATCACTATGACTATCTTAGTATAATTATTGTTTAACGATATCACATAACCAGTTGCAAAATGGACATCCAAACAGCCACCCTATTTCAGAATAGTGCTAACAGAGAAACAACTTACCCTTGAACAATTGAATCCTTCACTGAATTCAACAAACTTTTGTCGACTTCACTTGAGAGAGTGTCATCCAACAATATGTTAGGTCCCTGCATAAATGATTACACATATAGGTTAGAAAAAAAATTGATGAACATGAAGAAAAAAGCTAATAATAAAAACTTCATAACTTATTATACCTGCTTGTCTGGTCCAAATGCCCATATAGATCTTGCAGCAAGCAGATCCCAATCATATCTTTTTTGAAAGAAGTCCCCTAGTTTCTTTCTGGGCCAGTCCACACTTACAACACCAT
The DNA here is from genome assembly GCA_028751855.1 of Ambrosia trifida. Classification (NCBI taxonomy): domain Eukaryota; kingdom Viridiplantae; phylum Streptophyta; class Magnoliopsida; order Asterales; family Asteraceae; genus Ambrosia; species Ambrosia trifida. The sequence goes on along the minus strand of CM054123.1, from coordinate 72,865,752 downwards.
TCTCAATATCTTCTGCAAGTCCTCTCTCCAATGGTTCAGCAATCTAACCAATAAAAGAATATAAAAAATATATTTTATAAGATGGAAAACGGTATTAAAAAATATAAAAAAAAGGACTAGACGTGTCAGCTAATATACCATGGTAATTTTATTCTTCTTGTTAGGTGTTTCAGCAAAGCATTTCATTGATGAAGACTCAACCACTGTTTCACAAAATGAAACAACTGGGTCTGCCACCTGTTTAATACATTAAAAACATTAAAAAATAAGCAAGTCATCATATCAAAAATAAAAGTTAACACACTTCACAGCAGAGGACAATTTAACCCAATTAATTGCGAATAGGTCAACTGAGGTTATGCTTTATCTCAACAGGTCAAATAAATTAGTCGAACAGGTCAAACAAATAGAGTCACCCAAAGTGTATTTTCAATACATAAACTCCTAACTATTCTATATATATTTAATGATTAGCTAATTTGAACAGTAGGTTTATTATTTTTTTAATTCTGTTTCTATCAAAGTAAAAGATCTGAAACCACTCTATGCTAGAATGACCCACTGGTATATTTGTAATTATTTTGCTTTTTAGGCCTTTTTAACACAAGTATGCCCCCTCCACCTGTTGTACACCATCTAAGCACGTCTTTCTTTGATCCCATCTCAAACCACATACACATTTTAAACCTCTCTCTCATCTTAGAAACCCTTAAGAGCTATGTAGTGAGAGGATGGTTACCACCACCAAATCGCCCCGCCACAACCACTACGTAAACTTCATTTTAACGTCTGATCTTTGTACTTCTCCTCCACCTACAAAAGATTGAGAAAGAGAGAGACAGAGGGCGTTAAGAGAAAGGACAAAATCCACGTCTCCGGCTACCGAACCACCACGTGTGCTCGGGTCATACCCACAGAACAAACCCCTGATCCCGAGGTTCTTTGCCGGCAAAGCACCACCGCCACCATCTGGATTTGTTTTCTATCTCTTTGAATCCTATGAATAACAGATATTGCGGCTGCTGCTGATGATGAAAACTTACCACATACCGAAAATACTTGCTTCAATTCACCCACCTAAAGTTGATCTACAACTACATATTTTGTTTTTATCATGGTCAAATTTCGTTTGATGTAGATAGGGAAAAAGGTAGGTGGCATTGGAGGAAAGTTATTAGTTGCGTCTGATATGTTGCAAATAAAATGTGATGTCCCGCATAAATATTATTGAATTAAATAACACAAACCTTATTATTAGTCTATGGTTTTCGTATTCAATTCATATAAAGGCTTTATAACAATTTAATTGTTGAAGGCTATAAAACCTTTCCCGTTAGACTAAAACAAAATTTAATGCAACTTTCGTACCTTTACCTTTACAGTATGTATACTTTTATACCTTTTAATTTAACACTAATATGCATATTGACGAACCCGACTACTTATGAGCAAATAACACCGTCGTTGATATTACATCATTATCAAAAATGGTATACGTCACTGCTAACGACCAAAGTCTTGACACGAGCACACTCCCGGCGCAAAGCGCCGGAGTCAAAACCACTAGTTATATTTAAAACTTAAGTGTGTTACTGAAATCATAAAAGTTCTGTAATCATATTTGACACTAACTATTTACTTAAAAAGGGGTAAATTCTTGTTTCAGGTCCAGCTGACCAGACCCAACCTTTTTGACCCAACAAAAAAAAATCGTGTTTTGACCCAAGCTTGTAGCCAACCAGCCCAACTGCCCATTTTGCCACCATTACAAGTCATATTACAAGGAAAAACCGATTACAATACCTTGACCTCGACTTCTGAATATAGTTCCCTGAGATCCTTCATTATAGAATCAAGATACAATTCACCAGTACCTAAAATAGTATGTTCTCCAGACTCTTCAACTTTAGTAATTGCTAAAGGATAACTTTTGCTAATCTTCCTAAGACCCTCAACCATTTTCGGTAACTCGCTAGGATTTAATGGTTCAGTTGCTGTTTTTACCACAGGAAGAGTGTTAAACTGAAGAGGCCTGAATATGTACACATCATCATCATATTCTGAATCACAAAGTGTAGCAGTTTTCATAATGGAAGCATCAACACCTTCAATAAGAACCCAAGAGCCAGGTGGCGCTTTATTAATAGGTATCCTGTAACGGGCTTGATAAACCCATAGTTTTGTTACTTCTTTTACAGTCATATCTTCTTCGTCATCAGGTGAATAACCCTCTCCAAGAACACGAACAGTCTGACCCGTATGGATTTCTCCGCTATAAACCCTCCCAAAGGCATCAAAAACACTGCAGTCTGATTTTGGATACAGTTTGGTAATATTAACCATAAGAGGCCCGGACGGGTCACAAGTTGACATGGCAGTGTAGATGCTTGAACTTTTAGGCCCGGTGTAAATATGGTCAACTTTTTTAGATGCAGCCTCTTTCGCAGACGGGATATGGTGAACAAGCATGTCAGTGAACCCGGTGGCTGACCCGAAAACCGACCTGCAAGCTAATCTAAGCAAAGGTCTCACATTCAACTTATAGGCGGCATTGCTTAAAGTAACACCGAGTTCCGCCAGTGTTGTCTCCACACTCTTTTTATGTTCTCCAATAACTTGGCTGTAGATCTTGTAAAGGGGTTCAAGGATGAACTGTACGAATGACCTTTCTGCCCCACTTGCAGGTTGTTTCTTTTTGAAAGTTCTAGTAGCAGGGTCATAATAGTAATCTCCCCAAAGTCGAGATGCAAACTTGTTGGCATCAAAAGGAACTCCATGAAGCTTAACATATAATTTGGCAAACGATTGCAGAGTGAAGCACCATCCTGCACTACCACTAGCAAAACAAAGGTTTCCAGCAGCAGGATCAATGATTTGGACATCGCCAGCTGTTGAAGAGACTGCAGTGATGTGGTTATTGATGACTTCAATTGTATGTCTCAACTTATGATAGGCATCTTTTGGAGGTAGTTTAAGCTCAGTTATTAATCTGTCAACCTACAAATACAATAAGTTACAGAAGTTCTTAGTTCGTCTACACCAAATAGAAAAATGCCAAGTCTTTTTAAACAGCGCCAGGTACAGGAGGCGTGTGAATTATGAAAGTGCACATTGTGTGATAATGAATAATCAGTTGTTAACTAAGCTATGCGTACAAGATAACACCTGGATGCATTTCCAATGTTTGACGTTTTAATATATGTTTTTGAGTTTAATTACTCAAGAATTTAATACATAATTACCAAAACAAACATTTATGTGTAAAAAAAGAGATATCTTGTAAAATGACAATAAGTCTCCCAAACTAGGTTACATGAATGGGTAGGTAAATTTCAGCTTACACTTATGAAACAGATTATCTGAAACCAAATATTTGATCCCTCAATAATCAAATAAGCAGAAAAACAATATAGATATTCAAACATTAAAAATTGAGTATTGCAGCTTCAAATAGCAATAATGACGTAATAAGAAGAATACCTTGTTTATCACAACTACTATAGGTAGGCGCTCCTGGATTGCATGCCGAATTGCTCTTTCAGTGTTCACCTGTTAATGAATTGATGTCAAATAATATATTTATAAAAGTGGGTAAGAGATGTATATTTATTAGATATACAAATTATACATTTTTTTGCAAAATCAAATAAACAAGATAAAAATCTAGCAAATAATTTACCATGACTCCTTCAGCAGCATCAACAATCAATACAGCACCATCAGCAAGCCTAAGAGCAGCAGTCATTTCATCCGAAAAATTAACATGTCCAGGCGTATCCATAATATTACACATATACGACTTCGAATTACTGTCCTCCAACACAAGAGACATAGGCACCGCTTTAATTGAAATCCTACGCTCCTGCTCATCAACCCTTGTGTCCGTATATCTCATATGCTTCTCACTATTCTGATCAAAAGTAGAAATATGATGAGTCTGCTCCACCAACATATCCATAAACACCGTCTTCCCATGCTGAAGATGCCCAACCAAAGCCACATTCCTAACCAAAGTCGGGTTCGAAGAAAGCCCCAAAAGAAACTGCGTCGAAACATAAGTCGACGAATCCTTAACCCCAACCTCAAACTTAATATCCCTAACAGGCTTAATTATCGGCAGCTCAAGCGGCTGCTCATCTTCATCCATAACCAGCGTCTCCACCTCCTCACCGTAAACCTCTTCCGCAGTAGGATAATACTTCTTATCCTCCGCAAGAACAATCTGGTTCTCCATATCCACATCTTCTCCATTCGTTAACCACCCGTTCGGTCCCACCGCTGCATTCTCCTCATCAGAATCACCTCTTTCCGCTTCAACCCTTTCCGGAAGATCCTCGTCTTCCTCCTCTCTATCACTCTCCTGATCCGACTCGATTTCCGGTCCGATATAGTTTCCAAACTCATCATATAAACTGTCATCCATCCTACATTAACAAAAACCCTAATATTTCAGTTCTAACCTAACATTAAATAAATCCACTAACACAAGTTATTTACCACATCAAAATAATATTATTATTATTATTATGTTAACTTTATAGAGATGTGAGGTTACAGTAAACAACTAAACATATAAAATTGACCTAATCGGGTGTAAGAGTTACAGTAAACTAACATTAAGCTACGATTTACAACGAGAAAGTAAGCAGAAGCATTAATTATAAGAAAACAGAGTGTAACAATGAGTAGAGTGTAAATTAGGTTAACTTATTTAGGTGTTTTTAAAGAAAGAAGGAAAGGAAACAATTGGAGATGAATAATATATAACATATAAAGAATAATGAAGGAAGGAAGGTGACCTGAATCGTTGACGGAGAGAGTGACGGTGGTGACGGACGAAAGGGTTTCAGAGGGTTTAAGGTATTGTGTGGGATGGTGTGTGTGTGTGAGGGTCTTCAGATTTGTAGCCTGTGATTTTAGGCGGTTTAGTTTAGTGACAAATCGATGATAGAGAGTGTATCCTCAATATGGCCACATTATATTTCGAGTAACTGCTACACTTTGTTTACACTTAAACCCTAATATTTAGCCATATTTTTCATTCAATATACAAATAAATAAAAAATAAATAAATATCTCAATTAAGAAAAAAAAAAAAAAAAAAAAGATGACGAAGACGACCATCGACCTAGTACCAACCATGGTTATCAAACGTGTTTGGTCGCTCTCCATGGACTATGCAGGGGTGTACAAAATGCTCGCAACTCGTTTGAAAAATGCTCGAAAAAAACTCGACTGATGAACAGCTTAATCAATTAAAGAATTCCATGTTCAAGGAGATATGGAAGATTGTGAAAAAAACTCGACTGATGAACAGCTTAATCAATTAAAGAATTCCATGTTTTGTTATCGAGCCGAGCTCGAGCTAGGGGGTCTTGGCTCGTGGCTCGGCTCGGTGGCTCGGTTCGTGGCTCGATAAACAACTTTTATATACTTAATAATACTTTGAATTAATCAATAAAATATGAAAAATAATAGAACAAAAACACAAATTATACAAATAATAATTTTAGTATGTCTTTTATTCATTAAAATATTAGAAAAAGTAAAAAAATATATATGTATATGTGTAATTTTATTTTTTTTATTTTTTATTTTATAAATATTTTTTTAAAAAAATAATGAGCGGGCTCGAACCAGCTCGAGCTCGGCTTTTCAGCTCGACCAAAAAAACAAGCCGAGCCAAGCTGGCTCGTTTAAGTTCGAGCTCGAGCTCGAGCTTAGCCTGACTCGGCTCGGCTCGATTACACCCCTAGGACTATGGAGGCCCAAAGCGATAACTAAAATATAGCCTTTTTTGTAAAAATATAGAAAAAAGTTACTTTCAACCTGAGGTGAACATAGTGGGTTTTTTTTTTTACAAACCGGTTTAAACTTTGACCGATTCCTTATGTACAAAAGACAACACCGAGAGTCGTCATTTGTTTTCTCTTGACCACTACATCTCGTTGTTCTTCTCTATTTCCGTTCCTAAGAAATTAGGGCTATATCAATGCTCATGTTGAGCATGTCGTCTTTAATATTCGTTTTTTGTATTTTTTTTTTCACAAAATCCTAGATGTGGAGATCGTTTTCGTATTGTTGATGTTTATACATTTTATGGATTGGGTAATCTTTGTGTTCTTTGTATTGTGATTGTTTTTAAGACCAACAATTGGTATTCAACATATCATAATCCATATTTGAGATATGTTTTTAATGTGAGTGTTAATATTACTTTGTTGATTTAGCAAACATTTGCTATAATATTTTTTTTAATCTAAGTCTCTTTCATATCGTTCTAGATTAGTTCTTCTTGTATTACTGATTGATTGTTTGTTCTTACTGAAAAAATCACTTTGTTAAGCTAAGTTCATTTATCCATGATGAGCTACCCACATTAGAACTTTGTTCTAAAAACTATATTTCGTGAAAAGTATAATCACTGAACAAATCGTATCGCGGATTGTCTAAACGTTATTAATAGAGCTCTTCATGAATCTATAATCAATAGTACCACATTCCTATGGTTGTTACTATTCAAGCAAGTATTGCAACCAAAAATACACCTCAAATTTCATTATCCCATCACACCTTAACTCATGAAGTTTTGGAGTGTGGAAGACAGGAAGAAAGTTGAATTGAGGAGTAAGCTTGACTCACAGTGGTGTTCCCTAATGACATACTCAATGCATAGTCCAATAACTGTTTACTTAATGTATGTATATGTTGATCATTTCATTTTATCATCACCAAGGATCATATTTCTTATCATATTTTCTGTCCACGGTCATACTCGATATCCCTATATTTGATATACTTCGATACACATACATATCACAAACATACAATCTGATCAGATTTCCAACAAAAATAACCGACAATAATATGTTAATTTGCTTTGTCGTGGTCCCTCATGAAGCATCCGTCTATGACCCCTCAGTGATATTGGCTATGTTAACTGCTAGCAAGCTTCTCTGGTAATGTGTCGATGATAACATTCGTTGGTGATGCTTTGGTAATGCCAGTCGATTACCCATTAGGCTAAACGGTGAGGTAAGAAAAGCCAAAACTCACTGATGCCACCGTTGCTCCTTGAGGAGTTGGGGTCAAGGCTCAAGGGTACGAGCCTCACCGAAGACGGATTTAGTGTAATTTAAACCGTTAAAAAAAGGAGAGAGGGAGATAAAAGGTTGTAAAAAAAAAAAAAAAAAGAGTCGATTTTAGGATAACTTTTTAAACCATATATTTTTTTCTTTCTTTTTTATTTTTTATTTTTTAGTAATCAAAAGATTTATGGCCTTTAAAATAAAGCATCAAACAAACTGAAACAAAAGTTCAGGTTTTTGCAATGAAGAATACATGATTCACAAACATTAAACATAACTAGAACAACTTTCATTAATAAAGCATGGATACACGTACACAAATAGTTAACACATGTTACAACACATCATAGATTCTTACATAACACCACAATTATTGATAAGTAACAAAAGAAAATTACAATATATGTGATGATCAAGTCATCTACATAGGAGAGGACTTTTACAACACATGGTGTTACTTGCTAGATCTCATAATTAGTGGTGTTTATGTGGTGGTGAGTGATGGACAACGGGAGGTGGAGGGGTGTGAACCACCGGTGGAGAAGGGTGGTGAACGACCGGAGGTGGTGGTGTGTGGTGGGCTGGAGGCGGGGGAGTGTGGTGGTGGCTTGATGGTGGTGTTGGTTTAGTCATCTTTCTTTTATTGAATCTAAATCTTGTGGTTGTGATAGTTGGAGAATTGTTTGAATTTATAAGGGTTGTCCTCAATCATTAAGTTAATTTCAACGTTCAATGAGTTAGGTAGCATATGTACCAATCATAGAAAGCACCAATAAGTGTTTCTTTTATATATTTGTTTGGTTTATTTTAAGAAAAAGTAATAAAATTTTAACCTTTTATTGCTTTGTTATTGTATGCAATAAAAAACGTCTTAGTAAATTTGTGAACGAGTGGAGTTGTTTGTTAGCTACTTGAGATTGGCTTGTTAAAAATCCGAATTCCAAACACAATCATTTTAGCATCCTTACCTCACAGTACTGTGAAATATTCAGTTCCATTAAGAATTGAAGCAGTTCTGATCTTGATCAACATTGCGAACAACTTATGCAACCTTAAACATCCCATCGTTGGAACTGAATACCGTGTAAACCCTTTTAGAAATCTCATCAAACGCCTTGTATGCAATGAAACAAATGAACAGTGATTGTAAACATATAATTCTTCACTCAAATCAAAATCAAGAACCCTAACTCTAAAAATACTACAATTCTATTTGACCCACTTCAAAACTAGTGAACCATATAGATTCCAATAACTATCCACATTTTTATAGTCTAATGGCCTTTCCGACGACCACCTTTCTGTCCATGGTTCTTTTTGCCGCCTTCACCAAACCCATGGACACCAGAACCATCACCAAAACCATGACTGCTAGAACCACCACCAAACCCATGACTTCTTAAGTCACCACGGTAACTAGAAGGCGAATTAGATTTCAACAAATCTTTAACATTGAGTACACCATTTTTAAAATGGCCAGCAATTGACATCAGTACTCTCTTCTCAAGTTTATGTGAGGCCGATGCCCGTTTTCCACGCTTACCTCCAGCTTGTCCAAGTAAAATATTCTAGTAGTTAAACAATGTTGGCAGATTCGGTTACACTACATAAAGGTTCTAACAAATAAAAAACAAATGAGAGTGTTATAAGAGAAACTTAACCTCTTGTAACATCTTTTGATCCCTTTCTTTCTGTTTTTTCATTTCTACTCGCGCTACACTTAAAGGCAGTCTCTGCTTCTTGGAAGGCTATGACATCAAAATATACAAAAAAAAAATATTATTGCTTAATTTCCTTTCCATTAAAAAAAAAAAAGAATACTCCTATTAAGACAGGGATGTAAACGAAAAAAGCCAACCTTGAGCATATAGCTCATTTCAAGCTCTAAATCCAACACTCAAGCTCGGCTCGACTCAGGCTCAGGCTCGTTTATTATTTATTAACTAAATAATTTGAATAAACATATAACTAGCTATTATTTAATATATATTATTATATTAAATAAAATTATTATATTTACGCAAATAAGAGCCTCTTTAAGGCTGAGAAGTCTACGAGAGCTCGATATATGAAGCTCAAGCTCATTTATAAACGATCATATTTTAAGCTCAGGTTCATTTAAGCTTGGCTTAGTTCGAGCTTATAGTGAGCCGATCTAGGGTAGCTCACAGATGGTTCGGCTTGTTAGATTCTTGTCTATATAAATCTCACCTTTCCACCATGAGAAACTACTTTCTTGTTTTCTAGAGCCTTTTTCTCTTTCCATGTCATATGAGAGGGGCCTAAATGCATACATGCAAATTAAATCATAAATAGTAATTAGTAAACATAAACTTCACTAAAGATATATGTTTTTTTTATCAAATCAAGCTAAGATTGACAAAATAAGATGAAATTAGGATTACCCATATACTCAATGTCTTTCAATACTGATTTCAGTTCCATCCTGGTGGATTTCATATCAATGTATGTTGAACTTTCTTCCTTTTTCTTTCCTTGCTTTCTCTTATCCATTTTCAATCTGACTGACAATTAGAGATGATCAGCATAGGCATGTGTGGGTCAACAAAAGTAAAAAAAAAACCTATGTTTTTAAAAGCGCGCCTAGGCACGAGGCGCACCAAGTGGGCTACGCGCTGTGAGGCGCTCGCCTAAGCACTGAGGCCTAATTTCCGGCCAAATCCAGGTTAAAAGTTGCCTAAACGTCTAAAACATCCTAAATGAGCTATGAACAAGTCCTAACCAACCCTAAAACATCCTAAAGTAGCCCTAAACAAGCCTAAAACATCTCTAAAATCCCTAAAAATGTCTTTTATACTATGCGCCTAATTATAAAAAGCCCTCGTTTTTTATACGCCTTGCGCCTAGGCTCCGGGCTCGGCCTATGCGCCTTGAGTGCGCCTAGGCGCTATGACAACTATGAGTAAAAACACAAACAAATTCTAAACAAGTGGAGAAGAAATTTGGTTATGAAAGTAATAAATATCATTTATTTGTGTGCAATCGCAAAAGTCTTTCAATGTTTGTATAATTTTAATGATAATAATAATCAACTATGCTCCTAATTTTCAAGCAAAGGACTAGTATTTTTTGCCAAAGAAACAAAGGACAGCTATACCTTTCTTTGGAAAAAAAAAAAACACATGCAAATTACTGATCAAGTCTAACACCAATAGTAGTTATGTAAGGTTTGCACCGTGGTTCTTGTTTGTGTAATAACGGGCTGCGAAGGTCATGAATGAAGCACTCATTCGATTTCATTATGTTTTTCTTTGGTTTCTAAAAGAAAGACGAGACTATGTTAGTGGTACTTGCTATGAAGATTTATCGTGTTCATATACAGTCATACTAACGATACTACCAAAGACGGCGTCTATACATGTCCCACATATAAATGTAGTATAATACTGTCAATGTACCAGAATTGGAGACGGCGTGATGCCACAACGACATAAAGTAGGAAGAACTCGGTTAACAAACAACAAAGGCTAGTAAACACAGAACAAACTAGCTACTGTTGGAGATGTTGTCTTCGTCAGCCCACATATAGGCCTGGCCCAGTATGATTAACTTGGTGATCAAGTTTAGCATAGGGTTTTAACCTAATTAGTGCCTATAAATATATCCCTTGTACTTGTAATTTTTCGTATCACTCAATAATAAAAATACCCCAGTTGCCTCCGTGGACGTAGGTCAGTTTAGACCGAACCACGTAAATACTTGTGTTCGTGTGCGTGTGTGTTCTCCGATCCTAACAACTGGTATCAGAGCCTAGGGCTCGAGAAGATAGCCTCCGCCGGCAGGTGTGTCGGGTCGGCGGAGGGCAGGAGTAAGAGAAGAAAGAAGAGAACCCATACCTGATAACACAACCCACAGCCACCATCAACCCGTCACCCTTCACCGTCACTCCCTCCGGTCACAGCCGCCACCATCAACCCAGCCACAGCAGTGTTCCGGACAACAGAGTAATATCGCCGGAGCTAAACCCAGGTTAGGGTTTCGACCAGCCGTCATCCCTTGGCAGATCTGCAGGGTTGCTCAGTTTTGTTGTGAGTTGAACAAAACCAAGAAGGGGTTTTTTGTTCTTGTTGCTCTGATGTTCTTTTGTAGATTAAAACAAAGGAAGAAGGAGTTGTCTTGGTGAGCACGTGAGTTGGTCAGCATTTTTATGGGGGTGTGGTTGTTTGACTAAAGTAAAGGAGGAGTGGGGAGTTTGGATCAATTTGACCAACGTGTTTTGGAGAGCCGTTTGTGAAAACCAGAGAAGCAACATTATAGACCAGTGATTATTAATCAGAAGACGGGAAGGTAAAAATCGATAAGTTTAACGGTACGAAATTTAGTTGGTGAGCCGAGGTGTAAAGTTCAACCTGGTTGCAGAAAAAAACGAACACAAGGAAATCGAGCAGGTGGCTTTGGATTTGGTTCGTTTCGCGGGGTGAAAGAAAATAGTATAAGCGAGTCAGTAGCTTTGTTTTTTCTTTTACTGGTAAAACTTGAAGATAATGGAACCAGCGGGTGTGCTGGTGACGACATAAGTGAGAAAAAAAAAGGCTAGTTGCAAGTCATGTGGACTATTGCCAGTTGGATGATCTTTCGGTTAGGGTTTGCGTTAACTGATCGTGTGTACGGTCATAGAACCCTTGGTACCGCTTGATTTCATGAAAGCTCTGCTGCGTTATGACCGTTTGCTTGTTAGCTGGTTGGGATAACAGGGACAGTGGGAGCTTGGCATAGCTGACTTGTTGGGGTTGTATGAAGGTGTTGACATTTGTTAGAGTCGATGTCATGTATATGGAATTCTGCTTCTGGGAATGTGTCTGGTTTGATGCATTGGGACTCAGTGGAAGGCAGTGAGACTCTTGGGTCATGGATTCTGGTGCTTCATTTCACGCTACCCACAGCAGTGAAGCATTGCAGAATTTGAAGAAAGGTGACTTTGGTAAGGTAAGACTGGCGAACGATGAGGTTCTTGATGTTACGGGCATGGGCGACTTAGATTTGAAGACTTCATCCAGTTCATGGACTTTGAAAGATGTCAGGGTCATTCCAAGTTTGAAGAAGAGATTAATTTCTATCGGGCAGTTGGATGATCAGGGGCATGAGGTTAAGTTCGGGAATGGACAGTGGAAAGTTGTTAAGGGAAATCTTGTTACAGCTCGAGGAAGAGAACGAGGTTCGGTTTATATGGTCAGTTTACCGTCTGAGGGAGTGACCGTCCCAGTTCAGAGGAGAAACAAAGTCGGGTTCACAGAATCTCGTGGGCAGAAGAAGGTTGTCTTTGCAAGTGAGAAACCTAGAGTCACAGGTCAGATTCGGGATGAACGAGCGTGGAAAGGTTCAGGTAGACCAGTCAGAGGTTTTCATGGCAGTGGGAGCACTGGTTGTGCTTTAGTCGGAATTCCTAGACAACATTGGGTCAGGAGAACCAGTATTCCAGCTGATAAAATCTCTCTAGTGGATTACTTGTTGAATATGGAGAGTGTTTATTCTCAGGGTGTTTCAGGATCCGACAGTTCGTGTCAGTGGGAGCCGGTGGAGACAGAGAATGGGTCAGTGGTAGACATAACCATGACTGATGAGTTGGAGCTCGGGGAGCTTCAGCTGGTCTCCAGGAATAGTGTTGAGGAGATCGGGGTAACTGGAGGTGCATTGAAGATCAGGGGAGATCTTATTTACAGAAGTACAGAAGAGATGGTGCAGTTCGTGGTCCGAAGACACCAAGTGGGAGATTGTTGGAGATGTTGTCTTCGTCAGCCCACATATAGGCCCGACCCAGTATGATTAACTTGGTGATCAAGTTTAGCATAGGGTTTTAACCTAATTAGTGCCTATAAATATATCCCTTGTACTTGTAATTTTTTGTATCACTCAATAATAAAAATACCCCAGTTGCCCCCGTGGACGTAGGTCAGTTTAGACCGAACCATGTAAATACTTGTGTTCGTGTGCGTGTGTGTTCTCCGATCCTAACAGCTACCTGTCTTATACGGAAATCTAAGGTTACATCCAATGTCGAAACTCTTTATGATATGCAGAAAATGCAAAACTGAGGTCAATAAACCTTGTTGCATACCGTTTCTCAAAACCTGAGTCTAATTAATTAGAACAGTCAAGTACCATACTATCATACAGGACCTTTAGATCAAATTAGCAATAGTGTAATTTTAGATAGATTTTACTGAAGACAAAATAAAAGATTACATAATCGCAGGCAGACGAGCAACAAGTCGCACCGCCACTCCTTTCTGAATAGCGAAACTGAACGTACTAAAGACAAACCCTTGCCCTTGAGGGGTCGAAAAACTATTATGAACGACCCGTTGGACTGTGGCAAAGAAACGAATGGCTTTCGGTGCCCCCTATGTCGGGTCCGTCAGGAAATTAACTAGGGCTTCCTTCTTCGCCAATATCCCTGCCCGCCTGAGTATGTCCCATAAGGCATCCCGAACAATGTCATGATGATACTTGAACCCTGACAACTCCTTGCAATGAACCGCATGTTCCCCAGATTTATCTAAGCAAGCCTTACGACAAACTGAGCAAGTTTCGTCGTCTAGGAACATAGGGATTATTAAGTGATATTTAAGAATCGTCATGTATTCAACTGGTAGTACGTTAGCCGGGCCCTTCAAAGGAATGACAGTCAGGAAGTCTTGGGCGTGGGTCCTTGCAAGCATTCCATCATCGCTTACTGGCGAGGTGATAGACCAAAATCATCTCCCATGTGTTGTGCAATTTTACTAAACAAGGTATTCACCAAAGTTTTATGGGTCTTTGCTGGGGTGGTGTCCTTGTTAGTCAAACCGCCAAGATCAAAATCTGGGAGAGAGTCGCGCAGGCATCCCAGAGCCTGTGCGTAATCTAGGTCAACACCCACGACCCCACTACTTCGTAGGATGTGGTCCTGCAACTACCAAGACTAGGCTCTGGAAGCCACGAAAGCGTGAACAGCGACATCCCGAGTTGAAAGAAGGCCTAGTCCTCCTAAACGCATCGGCAATGACGTCAACCGTAAAGTTGCCAAAAAAGGGCCCCCACCCACACCTATATCAAATTGAAAATGCCAAAAAAAAGGTGATCACCAACGCCGTCTCCATTCACAGGCGTGGGTGACATTTTACCATCGGGTTTACCCAGATAACCGGACTTTCGTTGGTCGTTAAAAAAAATTTCAGTACCCTAACGCCAAAAACATGGTATAAAACAAAAGATAGCTGATTAAGCAAATAGTAGCATTAATTACGTTTCATTGGTTGACCTGAGACAGGGACCTTTTGAGTTCTTAGAAGATTAATATGATAGATTTAGAATATATAATTCCTTCAAAGTTTCAAATCCAAATTAGCCAAGATTTAGTATTCAAGAATCATAAAATAAAAACCCAATTGTATTCGAATGTTATGTGTATGTCACATATAAGACGATTCTAAAAAAGAAGAAATTTATCTGTACCTTATTGGAAATGGGACGGTGGTGTGTTGGCGGCAGAGTTCACGGGTTACCGGGTCAGTTCAGGTTAGCGGGTCACAGGGACAGGGTAGTTGTTTCGATGGAGAGTTTTTATCAGGGTTTTTGACGTGGGTTCAAACCAAGGTTTTCAGAACCGGACCGGACGTCGAACCGGACCCCCGGCCGGTTCACTGGTTCGACCGGTCCGACCGGTTCGACCGGTTCAACGAACCGGCCCAAAAAAATTAAAAAAAATTAAAAAAAAAATAAAAAATCCGGTCCGACCGGTCCGGTTTCCGGTCCGACCGGCCGGTTTTCCAGTCCGACCGGCCGGTTCACCGGTTCAACCCCGGTTCGCTGCAAAAACGGTCCGACTACCCGAACCGGACCGGTCCAGGCCCCGGAGCCCGGTCCGACCGGCCGGTCCGGTCCGGTTTTCAAAACAATGGTTCAAACACACACTTTTTTAAGGTTATGATGTCGTAAGAAGGGTATGAGATATAGTCGGATTGATATCATTCTGGCGACATTAGAATCGTCTTATTGAACTTTATGATCTTAGAAGTTGGAATTTCGTTTTTAGACTTTTAACTTGTAGATTTAAAAATTTTTGTTTCAGATCACTGTGTCTCTTTTGTTTATCATTGACTTTTTTTTTCTTTTCGTCATTGTATCTTTTTGCAAATTATTGTGTCTTGTTTCCTTGACGTTTTGTTATATTACTCAGCATTATTGTATACTAGTTTTTATCCCGGGAGCGTCCCGGGTTGAAATATCTAATATAACATAATTAAATATATTATTATTATTATTATTACTATTATTATTATTATTATTTTAAACAAATCTCTGTCATAAGTTATCATATTCAAATTAAAAAAAAAAACGAATCTCTGCGCCGGCGTATAAATCTAGTGCCATTACAAATGAATTCGGAAGTTTGTAATCGATCATTCTAAAAAGATCTAACATGAAATAAGAAAAAAAAAGTTAATTATTGAAATATCGAACGCATTAGTCTATAAGGGTTATGTGATGCGTTAAAAAATTCATGGGTATATGATCGGGTACGTAGTTCGGGTATTTGGGTATGTTATTTCGGGTAATCGGGTCGGGTATCACCTACTCCCAGACCCAACCCAAACCCACAATTTTTTTAAACTAATCCCAAACTCGACACAATACCTGTCGGGTTACAAAAAATAGCCATTTTTTTCTCCGATTTTTATATAGCACTATGGTACTCGTTGGAAAGATAATAAAACGCTCGTTAATTTGGTGTAATTTTTTCTTTAAAAAATATCGTATATAAAAGATATTAACGTTTAAAAGTTATGGGAAGAAACACGAGAGATAAAATAATAAAGGTTTAATATTTAGATTTAGTAGATTAGGTATTTAATAGATTAGGTTAAAGATTATAATAGATTAGGTTAAATCATATTTATTTCTTTTTTTTAATTGGTTTAGAGTTGTCACATCACATCCTATGTGGCATCTCTCAAAGGAGAGATTGCATAAGACTATGACATGTAGGATTAATCCCTTTGCAATATATATATATATATATATATATATATATATATATATAGATTTTGTTCGGCATTGTCTTATATTTTGCGATCCATTGTGTCTTTGTACACTTCTTAGATTTAGAAGGTCGTGTAGGATAAATCAACCCATTAGGGTTTATGCATATCCACGACTGCCATTGAGTTCAATCAATGCCTAAACAATTTCAAATCCAACATTTAACATCGAATGAAGTCCAAATGTTGTGTGAACATCGATCGTTTAAACATTTTTATTTTGTTCATGGTTCATAAGAAAACTTACAAACACCTTTTCAACTTGATGGTTACTTGTCCTAGATTTTGTGAAATCCCAAATAACAATGGTGAAGGGATCATATGGAGCAATGTAAGTGTTACCGGATGACTCCATATCATCTCTAGTAGAATAACATTAACATTGTAAAAAGCTAACTTTGTAACACTATAGATAAATCCTACATCGGTCACGGATTGGGAATATCTTATCACTCATAATAATTGTCTTACCTTAATTACAATCAACGCATTTTGGGTGTACTGGTTGTGAAGGGGACAAGAACTCTATGGTATATTAACAACTGACAAAACAAATATGGTGTAATAATGAAAGTATTTTGGCTTCTATTTTTGAATTCTATCATAGTATCAGAGTCTACCTGTTGAAGTTTGTGATATCAGCACCGCACTTTTTGTCACTGTACCTTAAAAACACCTGAACTACACCGCCATCGCCATGCATGCTTCACATGTTTGTCTACGGCTTGTACCAACTTGACAGATCCTACACAGACTTTGTCAACGCGGTCTGTAGGGTGGCAACACTATAGTAGTCATTTGGGAAATTTTGTGTTCAGGAACATTGTGATCTTAGTTTAATGTTACATGGATTCGTAAAACAATTTATTTCTTTTCGTTGACCCTATATTATTACTTTATTTCCTAAAAATTAACCTACTCTTAGCCACTCTTATACCTACACCTTGTAGTATGGGTGGCAAAATAGGTAGGTTGGGTTGGGTTGGTTGTTGGGTCAGGATGGGTTTGGATTAGGATGGGTATGGGTCAAGATGGGTAAATTAAAAAAATAGGTTAGGATGGGTTAGGTCAGGATGGGTTTGGGTCTAGATGGGTTGGATTAGGATAGGTTCACATCAAAATAGATTAAAATTAAAATAACACTAAAAAAATAAAAAAAGTTAAAAAACTAAAATAGCGACCAGGACCGTTTCGACCCGGCCGGGCCAGGGAGCGACCAGGACCGTTTCGACCCGATCGGGACCGTTAGCGACCGGAACCGTTTCTACCCGGCCGGGCCCGGTAGCGACCCGGACCGTTTCGACCCGACCGAGCCCGTTAGCGACCGGAACCGTTTCTACCCGGTAGCGACCAAGACCGTTTCGACCCGATCGGGACCGTTAGCGACCGGAACCGTTTCTACCCGGTCGAGCCCGGTAGCGACCCGGACCATTTCGACCTGACCGGGCCCGTTAGCGACCGGAACCGTTTCTACCCGGTAGCGACCAAGACCGTTTCGACCCGATCGGGACCGTTAGCGACCGGAACCGTTTCTACCCGGCCGAGCCCGGTAGCGACCCTGACCGTTTCGACCCGGCCGGGCCCGTTAGCGACCGGAACTGTTCTACCCGGCTGAACCCGGTAGCGACCCGGACTGTTTCTACCCGGCCGGGCCCCGGTAGCGACCCGAACCGTTTCGACCCGGTAACGACCCGAACCGTTTCGACCCGGTAACGACCCAGACCGTTTCAACTCAACCGGGCGCGGTAACTACCCAGACATTTTCAACCTGACCCGTCCCGTAGTGACCGGACCGTTTCGACCCGACCGGGCCCTGTAACGACCCAGACCATTTCAACCTGACCCTTCCCGTAGCGAGCCGGACTATTTTGACCCGGCCGGGCCCGCTAGCAACCGAGACCGTTTCGACCCAACCGGGCCCGGTAACGGCCCAGATCGTTTCAACCTGACCCGTCACGTAGCGACCCAGACCGTTTCGACCCGGTCGGGCCCACTAGCGACCCAGACCGTTTCGACCCGACCGGACCCGGTAACGACCCAGACCGTTTCAACCTGACCCGTCCCGTAGCGATCCGGACCATTTCGACCCGGTCGAGATCGTTAGCGACTGGAACCGTTTCTACCCGACCGGGCCCGTTAACGACCTAGACCGTTTCAACCTGACCCATCCCATAGCGACCCATACTGTTTCGACCCGACCGGGCCCGTTAGCGACCCGAACCGTTTCAGCCTGACCGATCCCGTTAGCAACACGGACCGTTTTGACCCGACCGGGCCCGTCAACGACCAGACCATTTCGACCCGAACGGGCCGGTCAACAACCTAGACCGTTTGGAGTCGATCAAGCCTACTAACGACTCGAACTGTTTCGATGAGATCGGTCTCGTTAACGACCCGTGTTGTTTCGACATTGCCATCCGTTAACCACCCGAACGGTTTCAAACCGACTGGGGTGATCAACAAATGCAAAAGATATAATTTTTTGTTTTTAATGACATTGATTCTTTGATGCATCAAAGCTTTTGGTGTTGGGTGAGTTTTAATTTAGATTTGTATATGGTTATCTAAAAATACCCATCCTGACCCATTTGTTTTTTTTTGACATACCCATCCTAACCCACTTACTTATTTCCTACAATTAAAATTACCCATCCTAACCCCCTTGAAAATTATACTAAACCCATTTTAACCCACAAGGTCAAATTTTAAAACCCAAAACAACCCAAACTCAACTAGATGGGTTGAAATTGTCAGGTCTACCTTGTAGGATATAAACGTTTCATCTCATGAATAGGGAAAAGACACTATACCACCACACCATGTCCTTTGGGGACCCCTCTAGTATTATCTATATCTATATCTATACTACTATATAGTGGGTTCTGGATGGGTAAGATTGTCATTTCATATTCATTTAAATGGGTAAAAATGTAATTTCATTTAGTTATCAAGACAAATTTAATACAACTATTAAATCAACTTATTTAACCTATTAAAAGTAATTAATAGTGGTATTAAAACCATTGAAGCATTTGAAAAGTTTAATATTATGACATAAAAGATCTTAGAGAATTCATAATAGAAGATGACATCAAGAAGCATTAATTGTTATGAAATTACACAAATATTACTTAAAACTATAAGTCACTTTTATACTTTCTACGATCGTCATGTCACCGGTGATTATGGATAACTATTTCTAATTAGATTTTGATTTGTGGGTTTATACATGAGTCTTTGATTGAATGAATCAAGAGTGTTTGATTAATGTTAGTTTGTCATTGTAGTGCTGCAGTCCAATTTCATCGAAATGCACAATAATATCTTCGAAGCCCTTTTATTGTTTAAGTTGTTGTGCATTTTCAGCTCTCAAACTTACCAGGAACCGTTAATTTTCCTTGACATTCCTAAGTTTAGGTCTACATGAGCACTATTCCAAGTCCTTTTATTTAGGTCAACTGACTGAGCACAATTGGATGCATATGTATTGGAGTCTACCCCTATTCAATTTTCATGGTTTGGTTATCACTTTATGAAATGTCGCAAGTCGAACACATCTTGTAGTCAATGATTAGTCTAACGTCATTAGTAAAAAAAAAAAAAAAAAACCTTACCACGTAACGATATTATTTTAGACATTATTGTTTTGTTTTTGCATTTGATCTATGGAGCATACATAAAGTAATGCATGAGGTGATCATGCATGCAGTATGCACAACAGGAAGCCAATTCTACATGCATTTGTTACATGGGCATTGCTAAATGCTCCTCACACCCCACATCATATGAATTCTTCTAAAACTTGCATCACCAACACCATTCCCATCCTATCTACTGTGTGTGGTGTTTGTAATTTTACAATTAATGATGGGAAGATGACCTCCGTGTTGTGATAATCATATATCAAGAAAGGCCCGTGGACGGTTGAAGAAGATGTAACTTAACATATCAATTACATATATGCCAATTGTATATAGTCAACCATCGTGCAACCCGCCGCAACGCGCGGGTTCCTGCTAGTTACTAGTAAAGAATGTTGGTGATTTTAACGTCATATAACTATTTAATGTAATTGGGTTTGTTTAATGACCAATGAGAGGTCATAGTCAAATATCAAATAAGTTGGAAAGTATGAAGTGCACACTTGTTTGAGAATGTTATGGTTTTACACCTACACACTAACTGGGGTCCGGGGGAAACACCCCTGGCAGCGGGGACCTAGGGGCGGCAACCCCTAGTTGGGGTTAACGGCAGTGCTTTGGATATTAATTCGGAATTCGATGATTTGGTGGAAAGAATAAATTAAATGGTATTAGCGAAACCAAAATTGCTTTGGATAAGCATGTGGAAAACAAAAGTTAACTACCATTAGACAGTTGTGACCGCATGGCGGTTTCTCCGGATTTTATAATTCGTATTTGATCACTCTATGGGAAAGAAATAAATACATACAGATATATCTCTCTCACACACACCCGTTCTTGATTTTCTGCTAGAATTATTTTTATTGATTTTTTCGTGAGTGCCAGCTAAATAATTTAGTTTGAAAGTGTACGCGATTTTAGAGATATCCAAGCCATGTATTCACAAATTGAAAAGCCAACAAAACTCCAACAAAGAAGCCACTAAACTAGTGTAATCGAAAGCCTTTACATATGTAATAAGTTTATATCTCAATGCACTTCGCAGTATCAAATTTACATGGTGGAATCTATGGAAGATTTCATGACCAAAAAAATACAATTGTTTATGTTGGGTGGAGAAATAGAGACGAAGACCTTTCAATTAGGCTATGAGGTGTACCTTCACATTAAGGGTGTTAAAGGTGACATGACATTTTAGCTTTCATTGTATACCATTTTTTTCTCATGTTAAGGGGCATTAAATTGGCACTAAGTTAACATGTTAACATTACTTAAAAGAGAGAAAGTTAAAGGGATTGGGTAGAGTTGAGGTGCGTTAAACTATTTCCTTAAAGTGAGCTAGTGTGAAAAGATACAAAATGAAGGATGTGACATTTAAGTGGAGTTAAAAATGGTTAGAGTATACCCATCATCTAAAAAAGGAAAAGTTCCATGACAAAAGATCCTTATATTTTGATACACATCATTTTATGTACTATAAAGTTAATGGAAATACAAGTGTAATCCATAGAACAATTCTTTCCATAAAATTGTCATCTGATTTTTGTCTCTAGTATGGTATATAGTTAGAACACATCAACATAATAATCAAATTAACATTGAGTTAACCATAAAATACATATTGTATGCTTTGTTAAATTTAAACAACGTCAAAATGTCTTAGTCATTACTTGAAACCCAAACTAAACTCATCTCAAACTCATATTTATATAAATCAAGTTTTTCCTTGGCTATGCTGAGGATTGTACCCGCATTACCTCACAAATTCTTATCTCTGAAACTAGCTCGATCACAAATTGCCCCCAACATCTATCATACGAAGATTGATGAATACTAGATGGACAGAATGCATACTTTATTCTCATACTTTGTGCCTAGCTTGAAGTGAAAACGTAAGGCTATAAAATATCTAAGAGTATTTTTTTTTTTTTTTTTTTTTTTTTTTGTATCTTAGAAATTTATGTGGTTTTGTTTAGTAACAATAATGGAACGAGACAAAATAATTTAAGGCACTATCGACGTTTGTTTGTTTACCAAATAAAGGGACAAATCAATTATACTCAGCATAAGGTTATAGAAAATATAGCAATATAACGTAGTCTTACTTTTTATAAATAATTTTTAGGTGTATCTTATGTGTGTGGCATTATAAGACTAAGGGGTGTGGTACCGACCACCCCCTTCCTCCCCCAAGTCCACCTCATCTTTCTCCTCTTCTTCCCCCATCAAGGGGGGTGGTGTTCCCCTTCCCCCTTCCCTCTTTCCCTCCACTTTCTACCCTACTTTCTAATATAATAATAATATAGTTAGCTCGGGGCAGACGGGGAAATTTCCCCTTCCTCACCGAAATATGAAGGGGGGGCGCGGTGTTCCCGAAGGGGAAGAGGTGCCACATCACCTTCCCGATCCCTTCCCCCAACCCACACCCCATAGTCTAATGACGAGCCTGTGAATTTTCATTAATAGGGCTGAAATAGAGAGGTCATAAATGTGAACTTTTCTCAAACCAAACACAAAGAACTTTATTAAATCTGAGAAAAAACGATTACAACTAAACAACTAGTTGTTCATAAAAGGATGAACAACTTTACAATATAAAATACACTCACAAAACTCTCTAAACAGACTCTAGATCAAACTCAGGAATCATCAAAGAAGATGATCTTTAACACTGAAATCTAAACCCTAGAGAGAACAATATACAGTGAGGAACTAAACGACTAACAAAGAATAAACACTCGAAAACTGGTAATGTGAAGAACAAGAAAGTTTATATAGACAGAGGACAGCTTCGGAAAGAAGCACACCCGAAGCAAGGAGAGTCGTTGGATTAAATAGAGAAAACACACTATAAGATGATCTCGTGCCTTCATTCTAAATCACACGGATTGCCAGCTAGGACTGGATCCGAGCCAAAGACAGATGGGCTCTAATATGGGCTCTAATACTGATGGGCTCTCATTCTGATAAATGTAAATGGACCAGCTCTTATGAATATCTCGTACATCTTGCTGGACAGCTACTGGACTGGACCACAACTCTCATTCTGCTACTGGACTGCTACAAGACCATCCACATCTGATTAAATCCTACAAAACAAACATTCTTATGCAAAACAATAAGAACACATAAATAATAAAATTGAACTATTAGAACATGATGTTTTAACACCCCCTCTCAATTTTATTATTTAAACACATTAATCATTTTTATCCTTTCACAAATCTTTTGATGTTGATGGGTCAAAAGTCCTTTCGTAAACAGATCTGCAAGTTGATTTTCAGAAGCAACCTTAACTGTCTTAACCAACCCTTTATTAATGTGTTCCCTTAAGAAAAACAAATCTAACTCGAAATGTTTTGTTTTATCAAAAAATACCGGATTTGCAGCTATTGACAAAGCTGCAGAACTATCACAATATAACTGAATAGGAACTTTAACACTTACCATTAGCTCAGACATAAGATTTTTGACCCATATCAACTCACACACAGCAGCACACATAGCCCTGTATTCAGCCTCTGCTGAAGACCTTGCAACAGTGGCTTGTTTTTTACTTTTCCAAGATATCAAACAATTGCCAAGAAACACACAGAACCCAGTTACAGATTTCCTACTGTCTATGCACTTTGCCCAGTCTGAATCTGAGTATGCCACCAAGTCAAAAGAATCATGTTTAGAAAACAAGATTCCTTTCCCAGGTGAACCCTTAAGATACCTTAGTAACCTTAAGGCTATACTCAAATGTCCTTCACAAGGTTTATGCATAAATTGACTTAGATAGTGAACTGTATAGGATATATCAGGTCTGGTGTGAGACAAGTATATAAGCTTGCCCACAAGTTGTTGATATCCTACAACATTACTTATCATCTTATTTTTATTTAACACAATATTTGTTAAAACACTATTCTGTTCTATTGGATTGGAAACAGGTTTTGACCCTAACATTCCAAACTCATCCAATAACTCAGTACAATATTTTCTTTGTGTTAAACACAAACCATCATTTGTCTTTAAAACCTCAATTCCTAAAAAATACTTTAATTCACCTAAGTCTTTTATCAAAAACTTAGTTTTAAAGCATTCCTTAACTTTTTCAATTTCTTTCACAGAGTTCCCAGTAATAATTATATCATCTACATAAACAAGTATGACTACAAACACATTGTTACTATTCTTAATAAATATAGAATAGTCACATTTGCTTTGAAAAAAGCCAAATTCATTTAAGACACTAACAAGTTTCTCATTCCACATACGTGGAGCTTGTTTTAAGCCATATAGAGACTTCTTAAGTCTACACACTTTTCCATCTGGTTCATTTATCCCATCAGGAAGAGACATATAGACCTCCTCATGTAAACTTCCATAAAGGAAGGCATTATTTACATCTAATTGGAAAATATTCCAATCATTTTGAACAGCTAAGCTAATTACACACCTAATAGTGACAAGTTTAACAACAGGAGAGAATGTCTCCTCATAATCTATTCCTTCTTTTTAGCTAAATCCTTTAGCCACTAGCCTAGCCTTAAACCTATCTACCTCTCCTGTGGACTTATATTTTACTTTGTAAATCCACTTACAACCAACCTTGTTTTTTCCTTTAGGAAGATCAACTATCTCCCATGTGTCATTCCTATACAAGGCTTCTAATTCTTCATCCATGGCTCTAACCCAATTATTATCCTTAACTACTTCATGATAGTTCCTAGGTTCCCTAGTTCTATCAAGTGTGGTGGAAAAACATTTATTTTCAAAGGACAAGTTAGAAAAGTTAACTACTTTTTCCAAACCATATTTAACTTTTCCCTCTACAACATATTCACTATATTTATTAGGAAAATTACTCTTTCTAGAAGATCTCTTAACACTATCTTGAACTATGTCACCCTCAGATTGAGTGGTATCATCATACTCAGTATTCACATGTCTTGCCTTACCAGCATCATGATCAGTGTCTGATGGTTGCTGTGTACCAGCAACAGGCTGCTGTGTACCATTAGCAGGCCACTATGTACCAGCACCAGACTGCTGTGTACTATTAGCAGGCCATTGTGTACCAGCTACATGCTGCTGAGTACCAGCCTTGCCTAGATCAGACAACTGTTGTTCTGGTTGCAAGTTTTCATGTGTTCCTAAGTCATTACTACCTTTGTTCCCTTCTTCATCATTGGGATCATCCTCATTCAAGAAGTGTTCAGGTTGTGTGTTTTCAAATAAGTCAAAAAAATTTAAGTAGTTCACTGTTTTATCAGTATTAGAATCATATTTATCAAAAATATTTTTTTCTTTAAATGGAAAGCATGTTTCAAAAAACTTTACATCTCTTGAGTACAAAATAGTTTTGGTATCCAAACTAAATGTTTTATACCCTTTTTTCTCATGAGAGTATCCTAAGAAAACACATTTTTCAGCCCTACTTTCCATCTTATTTGTTTCATTTAACACAGTACAAAAACACAAACAACCAAACACCTTTAAATGACCAAAAAAGGGAACAAAACCATGAATCAACTCATAGGGAGTTTTTCCACCAAGCACAGAAGAGGGAGTCCTATTTATCAAATATGAAGCAGTCAGAATACAATCAGTCCAAAATCTAACAGGTAGACTACTATGAAATAACAAAGCCCTTGCAACATTCAACAAGTGCCTATGTTTTCTCTCAACAACACCATTTTGTTGAGGTGTATAGGCACAAGTGGTTTGGTGAATGATCCCCTTTGATCTACAAAAGGAGTTCATTTGACTATTCACAAACTCAGTCCCATTATCACTCCTAAGTACTTTAACCAGTTTATGAAACTGAGTTAACAAAATATTTACAAAATCTTTTATATGTTCAAAAACCTCAGTTTTGTTTTTCATAAGACAAACCCAGACAACTCTAGTGTAATCATCTACAATTGTTAGAAAATATTTATTACCATCTCTATCTGTAACTCTATAAGGTCCCCATACATCCATATGTATTAACTGACCTAATTGAGTTGTCTTATGTTCACTCAAAGGGAAAGGTTCTCTATGTTGCTTTGCCTTATGGCAAACTTCACATAGATGATCCTTATCACTCACTTGTATATTCAGATTAGTACTTAGGACCTTAAGGACTTGAATTGAAGGGTGCCCTAGCCTAGCATGCCACAGATTAAAGTCACTCACAGAATTATAACACACCTTAGACAAAGACCAGGAATTGCCACACATATACAAACCATCAGACTGTTCACCAGTCACCAGGACTCTCTTTGTTAACAGGTCCTGTAAATAACACCTTTTTTCATCAAAGCCAATAAACAACTTATTGTCCCTAGCTAGTTTATGGACAGACATAAGATTAACAGTATATTCTGGAACTACTAACACATCTTGAAGAATCACATCTTCAGAAATTTTTATTTTACCAATCTTAGTGACCTTTGCAAAAGTACCATTTGGATGTTTTACCTTTATGTTTAAATCAGAAACATCTATATAATCAAAAAGATCTTTATCACTATTAACCATGTGTTCATTAGCTCCAGAATCAACTATCCATCCTATTCCAATTAATTTTCCATTTGAACTAGCAAAACAAAACACTCTTTTACAAAATGAAAATGCATTAAAAATCCTACCAGCTAAGTTACAAGACTGAGCAGGTTCAGCACTTTTCTCATGTAACAAACTCAACAACTTTGATACTTGATCACTAGTCAAAAAGGTAACAGGATTAGAAGTATCAACAGAAGTATTATTATTAACGGCTGCTCTCTTGTTTTGGTTTCCCCTAAACTTAGACCAAGGAGGATAACCAACAAGTTCAAAACACTTGTCAACCAAGTGTCCTGTCTTGTTACAGTGAGTACATTTTAAAGACTGATTACCACTTTTAGTAAATCTTTTATTACTAGAACCATTACTAATAGACTCATTTGATTGAATAGTTTTAGAGTTAAAACTAACAGTTTGGTTTTTACTTCCATTGCTGGAGTTTCTATGAGATTCCTCTCTAGAAACTACAGCAAAGGCTTCCTTTACAGAAGGAAGATCAGTTTTAATAAGCAAAGCAGTTCTAACATTTTGATAAACACTATCCAATCCCATAAGAAACTGCATGAGTTTTATCATATGGTTATAGTTGTTAAATTCTTTCGATGCATCACATGTACAAGAGGGCAGCTGTAATATTTGATCAAGTTGTTTCCACATAACATTCAACTTATGATAGTAATCAGAAACAGGCATTCCACTTTGAGTAAATGAGTTAATTTTCTAATATAAGTCAAAAACAACTGAACCATCTACTTTGTTATAAGTTTCTTTCAGATCTCTCCACACATCAGAAGCAAGTTTTGAATAAACTTGCCCCATGTAGAGATCCTCAGAAACAGAATTTAATAACCAAGTTAATACAACAGAATTACATCTTTCCCATT
Organism: Ambrosia trifida; assembly: GCA_028751855.1. NCBI lineage: Eukaryota > Viridiplantae > Streptophyta > Magnoliopsida > Asterales > Asteraceae > Ambrosia > Ambrosia trifida. Next base: position 72,838,555 of record CM054123.1, on the reverse strand, counting down.
GCCTACTAAGAACAGAATCATCTTCAGGTTTAATGCAATCACCATTAATAAAACCTAGTTTATTTTTAACTGGTAATGCTAAAATCATAGCATTACTCCATACAGTATAGTTCTCAGTGCCTTTAAGTTTTATAGAAATGATAGACAAATTTGCAGAGTCACTTGCATGCAAATATAACGGATCACTAGCATCAAGTTTATTTATACGAGTAACACCACCTAATCTACCATCTCCAGAATCACTACTTGATTCAGACATGTTAACTAAACAAGTAATCAACAATCAAAACAAGTAGCAGGTAATCAACACAGAGCACACAGGTAGCACACAATTTATCAAAAAACTACCAGAACTAAAAACAAAAAATCAAAGATCAAATCAAGATGACACAGGCGAAGCCACACTGGTGATCCAGATCGTTGGTTCGTCACTCAATGGTGCCAACGCAGGTCCTCGTGTGGGAGCCACCTACTTCTAGACCGACCTTAAAGCTAAAACAGAGCACAAGCTCTGTACAATGACTCCTTAGAACAACTCTAGGAATAGAAAATACAAGAATCAGAAGGATCTCACCAAAGATTCCCAAGTTAGGGTTCCAATAACTCGTAACGTATAACCTTCACTTAGGGTTATATCGTCAGAGAGCAAAAAGAAGATCAGCTTCCTTTCTGTCCAAGAAACTCTAACGTATAACCTTCACTTAGGGTTATATCGTCAGAGATCAAATATAAGAAGATCAGCTTCCTTTTGTCCATGAAACCCTAGATCTGAAGATAACAGATCCAAGAACTCCTTTCTTCAACACGAAACCCTAGATCTGAAAATAACAGATCCAAGAACTCTGATCTTCAACGAGAAGCTTCCTTAAACCCAAAATCAGCAACGGAATCAAGAACAGAGCTCAACCTTGAGCTCTGATACCATGTGAACTTTTCTCAAACCAAACACAAAGAACTTTATTAAATCTGAAAAAACACTTACAACTGAAACAACTAGTTGTTCATAAAAGGATGAACAACTTTACAATATAAAATACACTCACAAAACTCTCTAAACAGACTCTAGATCAAACTCAGGAATCATCAAAGAATATGATCTTTAACACTGAAATCTAAACCCTAGAGAGAACAATATATAGTGAGGAACTAAACGACTAACAAAGAATAAACTCTCGAAAACTGGTAATGTGAAGAACAAGAAAGTTTATATAGACAGAGGACAGCTTCGGAAAGAAGCACACCCGAAGCAAGGAGAGTCGTTGGATTAAATAGAGAAAACACACTATAAGATGATCTCGTGCCTTCATTCTAAATCACACGGATTGCCAGCTAGGACTGGATCCGAGCCAAAGACAGATGGGCTCTAATATGGGCTCTAATACTGATGGGCTCTCATTCTGATAAATGTAAATGGACCAGCTCTTATGAATATCTCTTACATCTTGCTGGACAGCTACTGGACTGGACCACAACTCTCATTCTGCTACTGGACTGCTACAAGACCATCCACATCTGATTAAATCCTACAAAACAAACATTCTTATGCAAAAGAATAAGAACACATAAATAATAAAATTGAACTATTAGAACATGATGTTTTAACAATAAATGTATTATATGATGGTAAAAACTAAAAAGAAGCACAAACCTAACATTGAAATGTGTTACTATATTTTATGGTACATAGTTAGTCAAAGAATTGAAGGATCCGCATATCAATTTCAGAGGAAGCTCGCCACCTAAAGAACCACTGCAATAAAACCCATGGTTCAAACATAACATTTTGTTACGAACGAGACTTCAACCGATAACCTTTTCTAGAAAATAACTGAGGTAACATTAAAGTACTGCTCCATTAGTGATTTGTTTGAAGTTAGATTTTTTTTTGATCGGCGAACAACTGTGTGGCAACCACCCTTGCGGGGCGCCGTGCCCAATAATCGACTACTCGACCTCCAGCAGCCCCCTCCTTCTCCCGATGCGCGGAAACCCGAGCCCCACCCGCCCGAAGGCACGACAGTGTTATAGAACTCGGTAAAACCTCGCCGCCCGTCAGATTCGAACCGGCGCCACTCGTATTCGATCTTCACCCGGATACCAAACCATAAATGTTGGAAGTGGGAATTGAACCCATGATCACCTAAGTGAACATAAGGCCTCTCCACCACTCCACCAATGACCCATAAAATATCAAACCATAATTTTTTTATTATTACTTTTTTTTAACTAGAGCTAATTTTAACTAGAGCTAATCTGGAACCCTATTTTTTTTAATGGCAAATTTTATACCACCTTATTTCTACCTAACCTTGTATTTGCAAGGATTTGAACCACAACCTCACATTTGTAAGAGGAGACACCATACCACTAGACCAATAGGTTATGGGTATCTGGAACCCTATTTGACTTAATGATTAATGATTTTGATTGATACGGGTTTGATATTGAAATACTAAAATATCATATTTCATTAATTCATTTACTTGTTTAGTTTTAATTTAATTTTATTTATATACAGTAGAGATTTACGAATTAATGATATTACTTTTCACAATAATAGGAGTTTTGAAAAAAAAAAAAAAAATTGAACGGTCAACAAAACTAATGTTCGACTGCTCGAGGACGCCCGCCTTTTGGGTGAAAGCTCCTAATACGTTTGGGTTTACCAATAGCGCTGAGTAGTCTAAGCCCACAAGTTCCCAAACCGAGGAAAACTCGTCTGCCAAAAGACCCGCTGTGATAAAACCCGAGTTAGATCAGATTCGAACTTAAGACTTTTCAACTTTAAGCTTTAACACTTATCTCACATGCCACTCCACCACAAAGGTGGGGGCACTTTTGAAAAAAAAAAATATTAAGAGTATCTAACAAATTCTGAGTGGGTACCTTTCGTCCCCATCGATCCACTCATTCGGCCATGATATTTAGGTTTTCTTGATTTGGACATACATTATTGTTTTCTTTTTTCGTTTTTGAATTTTTGTTATTATTAATTTTTTTTAACACCACCACTAAATAATGTAGGTCTAATTGACTACCCTCCAACTAAAAGTCGACAACAATACTAACTTACAATTCATTAATTTTTTTCTTCAAACTTTTCATCATGATGCAATTTGATCATTATGTTGCCTTATCACATTTGATTCTTTTTGCAATATTCACAGGAAATATATTTATGTCACAAACATTACAAATCATTACAAGCTCATTACAAGATTAAACTACAAGCTTCATAACTACAACAAACAAATCAATTCAAACCTAAAACACTCATTCTACAACATGGGCAGTGTGCATGGCTCTCTAACCAAGGTAACAAACACATGGAATGAAACCGATGCGCACAAGGCAAACGATCTAGCTTCTCGCCTAGTTTGAACTTCTCCAAACAAACAACACACTCGTCTTGCTCCGATGATTTCCAAATCGATCCCATCTTCCCCCAATTGAACTTCTTTGACCCACTTCTTTTTAAGCCAAAAACTTCCATTTGCAAATTTCCCACCACCATAGAACTACTTGGCTTTCTCTCAAATTCTTTCACAAGACTTGCACCCCTAGATCTTTCTTGGCTACTTTGGGCATAAAATAAGTCCCAAAGATGAAAACACGTATCAGATAATGAAAAAGGGTAACCAAAGATGGCAACTTTTATTAATTTTGTTGACGTCATAAGCGCATGTTAGCAAACGATGAAGTAATCTGCTAACATACGCCATGACCATTAATATTAGGGGTCAGGAAAATCAGCTCTAAAAATGGAAACCCTTATAAGACAATGGAAAATGGTACCCAAAGATGACTTAACTTTTTTTATTTTCTTGATGTCACAAGCGCATGTTAGCAATTGATGAAGTGATATGCTAACATAAGCCATGACCATTAAAATTAGTGGTCAGGAATCAGGATTGTACCTATTGATTACTGATTTCGTGTGGCTTCTTAGCCTCTCATCTAGTCTTTCTTTGGCTTTTCTAGCTACACCACCAAGCTTATCATGATCCGAGTGGTTTATCATACAAGTTTGCTGTTTCCAAACATGTCAAACTAATTACTTGATACAATAGTCGAGTCTAACACAACATATGGCTAGTAAACTCATAGTAAATATACACTAACCTTTACCAAAAACGAAGTGGTTCTTAGGCGAGTATCGTAAAAGCACATGCTCCTCGTGGAACGATAACCTGAATTGATAGTAAATGAGGAATCGGACCCTCCATGGAACCGCCTCCTCCGGGCGCTTTCGACTCCAGGAATCGTGCCAGCCATTAGACGATAGAAATGTCTAAACTAGCTCAATAATTCATTAGATCAAATCCCATCAAGGAAAACTAGATATCAAGAAAACGTACTCTTTCAATGCAGTCTTTATAATGGGGTATTTGATTTGATCATTTCATTACTGGCCGACAAAAAGTGAGACCCACCATATGAACATTGGTTTTGATTGGCTGAAGTAATCCATCAGTGGTTCCATTTCCATTATTAGTTCGAATAATAATAGGATTCCACATATCCACCCAACGTACTAAGAACACAACTTATTGGAAGCAATTTTGTGAGATAGAGTAGTCATTAAGAAGAAGAAGAAAGGCCAACCAAAAGGAAATCTGGAGAATGGTCGAAGAAGAAGACAGCGACGCGGATCTTGTGGTCCAAGAAGAGCCACACCATTATCTTTGGCTAGCTCTGTTGGGGATTTCGAACAATGAAGATCGATCTTAAACGTCCTAAGGTTTAGGAGCGGATCTTGAAGATGATTAAAGTTTATTAGTGAATTAATACAACAACAACTGGGCCTAGCAAATCCCACCCATAACAAAGCTGTTGGCAAAGTCTGGGGAGAGTGAGATGTAGGCAAAACCTTATCCTATCCTTAAAGATAGAGAGACTACTTCTAGAGAGACCCCAGCTCCAATACAAATCCAAACAAATACACGTTGCTGCAATGCAGAAAAAGTGAAAAACCTCCAATAAGGCAAACACGATGAAAGAGTAGAATGGAAATATATATAACGACACATAGACACAAAAAGAGGTATCAAACCAGCAAAGTCTACTAAAAAGTGTTGGACAACCTATCACTAAAAAAATCTCTAACCTTAATACTACGTCTTCACGAACTCCTATCATGAACCAAGTCCTTAAAGAGGTGCATCTTTATTAAGTCCTGTCTAATATGTTCCTCCAAGTCAGTTTGGGTCTTCCTCTACTCCACATCCCTTCAACTGGGATGGTTTCTATTCCTTTAAAGGCGCCATTAAATGCCTCCTCTTCACATGCCCAAACCATCTCAGTCTTCATTCCATTAGCTTATCTGACACATAAGTCACACCTAACCTTTCTCTAAAGACTTCATTTCTTAACCGATATAACCTTGTGTGACCACACATCCACCTGAGCATCCTCATCTCGGAAACCTCCAACTTGCGCGCTTGGGTCTTCTTGATGGCCTAACAATGTGTTCCATATAACATAGCTGGTCGGACTGCAACTCTATAAATTTTTTCCTTTAATGCAATTGGGATGTTCTTATCACATAATATCCCTAAGGCTGCCAATCTGCCATCCACCTACACGAGCCTACTTGAACTCTGTGTGTCACATTACTATCAGTATCTCCATCGCTCAGAACAAAAGATCTTAGATACTTAAACCTGGTTGTTTGCTGAACCACTCAACCTTCGATGGTGACGTTCGTGTCTCCATCTACAATTGTACCACTGAAGTCCCAATGAAGATATTCGGTCTTAGTTCGACTAATTCTCAAGCCTCTACTTTCTAAGGCAAGTCGCCATTCTTCTAGTCTCTCACTTAAGCTAAGTTATCATCAATGAAAAACATGCACCATGGTAATACCTCTTGTATTGATTTTGATAGCTCGTCCAAAACCACCGCGAAAAGAAAAGGGCTTACAGTAGAACCTTGATGGAGACCTACCTCCATAGGGAAAAAAATCAGTATCCCCCACTGACGTACGCACGTTGGTTTCAGTCCTAGCATACATATCCCTAATTGATTGTTTATTTATCAGGTTATACATGAATTAATAAATACTTGTAATTATCATGTTCTATTTGATAGGTTATTTATCAGGTTCTCAAACATCCTAAACGTGTTAGGTTTGGATGTTTGTAGTATAATTAATAGAACAATCCTTATTATAGTTTAATAGGTGTGATTAGCTATATAAATACCATGATGTAGGTATGAGGATTGTATATTAAAATTTTTGTGTAGTTTTCTTGAATCCAATAATATTGCGGTAGTTGGCCATAATATTTACGCTCACTTGTTTATTGAATGTGTCACACCCTCAAATTTCCACGTGCGGGGTTTTACCGCGAGGCGCATGACACACCAGGATCCAAGTCAACGGTCACAATAAACGACACTATATGATACGTAAAAATGACATAAGCAAACCATTAAGTTTTCATAAATGATCCATCGCTGCGGAAGCGTAAAACTTTATTACAACACGAAATCAAAAGTACGAAAGTCTGGAAATACTAAATGAGATGCACATGAATCCTAGACGCCGTGAGACTCCGTGCGCCTATCGACAGCTGCTACCTTAGCAACCTGAGACAAACATGCTAAAAATGTCAGCAAATAATGCCGGTGAGTTCACATGTTTTTAATGAATACCGACTCCAATGAATACTAACTCCCAAATGAATACCCGTGATCAATCCAGACCACATGCATGCAAAACATATGAATACCTGTTACTATTGCGATTGAAAAACCATTACTGGACTCGAATATTGTGAATACTGAATACGTGCCCGAATGAATACTGAATACTGAATACCGCATACTGAATACTGAATACTGAATACCTAAGAGACAACATGCACCCGTCCGACCTCCAGTAGACGAGTGGGGCGGGTCAAGCCCAAATAGATCTATCCACATTTCCCCCGTTGTGCATCCCCGCACATTCATGGTTCTCCCCGGGACTTCCAAAGATCGCATAGTAATATAATGAATACTTTAAAACATAATGAATACTTGAAAACATAATGAATACTCCAAAACCCAATGAATTCGTGAATACCCAAACGTAGTTAACACACCTTTCATGAAAACATAGTTGAAACGCCTTTTATGAAAACATAGTTGACACACGTTTAAAGGACACAACATGTTTTCTCCCCCAAAAATGTAAAACCAGTAAAAGAGTGGGGCCGTGAAACTCACCTTAGAGTGCGTCTTCTTGATAACTAGAGATCCAACCCGTGTATGATACTCCCGACTAATAACCACCTATTAATGAGTTTACATAAGTGTGATGACTACTAACCCGAAGGCTAACTAGTCCCCGATTGTCCAGATCTTGACTACGTGTGTTAAAAAGTGTGTTTAAACGTTAACCGGACATCCCAGACCGACCCGACATCCCGTTGGTGACCCATTACATCAATTAGTCATGCACATAAAGTTAACACATAAGTTTCAAGCATAAAACACTTAGTTTGCATCAAAAATCTCATTCCGGACATCAGATGGTCGAATGTGGTTTTTCCCATTTCCACGTTCGCCCGTTTGAGCCACGTTTTGTTCCACATTCGCCCGTTTGAGCCACGTTCGCCCGTTTGAGCCACGTTCGCCCGTTTGAGCCACGTTCGCCCACACGAATGGTTGAAGGAGAGCCACGTTCGCCCGTTTGCATCAGCATTTCATAAAACGCATCTAAACGGTCCGAAAACATCACGAAACATCACCAATCACAGCAGTCAACTATCATTAACATATTCCTACAAATCCCTACCAATTTTATCCCGAAATCCGTCCGTTTTACAAGTTACCCGAAATAGCAAATTATGGAGATGTCACATCAAACGCATGAAATCTTTACCCAATTAGGAAACTTTCTGAAATCAATCAATAATCAACTTAATATACTCAGATTATCATGAACAAGAAACTCCCAATCCAATCCTATCCTTATCACTATCATCATGAACAAGCCCTAGATCTAACCCAAAATCCCCAAAATGAACAAAACATCATCAATAATCAATTGTAACCTATCTCAATCATAAATCATCATCAATAACAGTCCTAGATCATTGTTATAACATCTATACAGCAATCAATCATCAAACAATACATAACACCACATAAAACACCATTAACACGTGTTAATTTTTATGAAAACTCATTGTTTATGAATAGGTTTTGTTTAGAAAGATATTAAGAAGGTTTTTATCCATGAAAACATATTTGAATCAGATCTGGACTCTTGGGGTTTAATAAAAACGAATTGAAATGTTTTAAAAATGATTTAGAATGAAGAACACACCTTAGATCTTTGTGTAGAAGATGTTTGTAGGTTAGATTATAGGAAAACAAGAGCAAAACTCCTTCCCCAATGTTTAAAGTTGCTAGAGAGTGTTTTGAGACGGTTAGGGTTTGTGAAATGGTGAAAAATGACAAAGTTTGGTATTTATACTATGTCCACATTCGCCCCTTTCACAGGGTCGAATGTGCATGTTCTGGTCGAATGAAACTTTTTCATTTCCATATCCCAGGTTCGCCCCTTTGACAAGGGTCGAACCAGGAGTATTGTCCAGGTTCGCCCATTCGTTTGGTCGAACCAGGACTCACGTTTTTCTAGTTTTCCAATTTGTCGTGTTTAACGCATTTTAACGCACCTTAACATACGAGCATGCAACCTTAGTCTATGTTTAACATATTTAAGCACGGATGATTATCTACACATCATTTAAACACATCTAAGCATATAATCCACCATACGACAATTAGTCTACACATACACTTAATTTGTTTATGTAATTCACCAACAACGGGACTCGTAACGTGTGTGTGTAATTAACCCAATGATCCCCCGAATCATTGAACCCTGGACAATACGGACTGTGTTCCGACTCTACTGACCCCGTCAAGTATGTTTAATAAACGTTTTTCGCTAAGGTAGACTTATGTGTTTACAAATGTTGACCCAAACATGTCGGGTGTCACATCATCCCCCTGTTGAAAGAATTTTCGTCCCGAAAATTTCCCGAAGTCAAAGAGAACGAAGCGATAAAAAGAAAAATTTTCCCGGTCGTCACAGAATGGGACTCTTTGCATAAAAAATGTATACCAAGTATAACACTTCTATGTCGGCACGGGCATATACCGGTGGTATACGACTATACAACCGTATAATAAGTGGCATACAAGCATAAATGTAACAACCCGGCACCGACCCCAAAATTTTTCGAGTAATAATATTATTATCGAGTAATAAAAGCGAGCCAAAACCAATAATGAGCGAGCCAGTTAGGTGCGAAACTGAAAACCGAACCGAATAATATAATCAATATTATTATAACACGCGTTCGTGACCGAGCTAATACGCGAAACGAACCCGAACCCGATCCCGATTAGGTGATTAGTCACCATGGGACACATGGCATGAGCACCATGTGCCCCATGGCACTTTTAACATGACACCCATCCATCTTAATATTATAAAACACAAACACACATCTGAGATGTGTGCATCCTTTACATTTCACACACACACATATATGTTGATAGAGAGAGAGTGAGCAGGAGAAAGAGGGAGACCGGAGGGTCTCCTCCGCCGGCGGTGGTGCTCCGGCAGCCGCACCCTCCTCTCCACAACACCCCCCACCCTCACCCAACCTTGCTCCTTCCATATTATTATTATTATTATTATTAATGTTAGAGAGAGAGATCCGAAGAGGAAGAGAGAGAGAGAGAGAGACAGATCGGGAGAGATATTTAGAGGAGAGAGAAAGGAGACTCAAGCAAGGAGGAGGAGGAACCATGGTGTTCCAGCGGCGGCGGCCCTCCGGCAGAACTCCGGCACCGAACCCCAACAACCCACACCCACAAAACCCTTTAACCATGTTCAGACCTGTAGAGAGAGAAAGTGCCGAGAGAGAAGAACAGATGTCGAGCAGAGAAGAAGGAAAGCGGAACGAAGTTAGAAAGAGAGAGAGTGAGACAATGAAGATGGTGGTGGTTTACGGCGGCTCCGCCGCCTCTACCCTCCTGCTTTATAATCAGAGGTGGTTGTGACTGGTGACGGTGGTGGTGGTGTGTGGTGTTGCTGATGGACAACAGTGGTAATTGGATTAAGATCCTTAGAGTAACAAGGATGATGGTGGGTGGTCTCGAGTACTAGTGGTAGTCCCGGGGCAGTAGACGAGGTCAAGGGTTCGGGTCAAACTATGGTCAACAGAAGTCAACCCAGTCAACAGTTGGTCAACCAAAGTCAACAGGTCAACTGGATGGTCAACCGGGTCAAACCCGAGCCGAAGACGAGTGATAGGTATAACCGAACCCGATAGTTGAACTATTATACATAGATATTTATTTATAGATATATATACCGCGTGCGGGACTTGACGAGTTTATACGGACCCCGACCAAACCATAAGATAGCTCGAATATTAGTTTAACACTTGATAATTCGGACATTTGGATTAGTTGTATAAACTTGGACCCTTGAACGTTTGGACACAAGAATTAGAAGAGGATAACTAAGACGCGGACTCGACAATTTGGACATGGCGACTTGGACCATGGAACTAGTTATATGAATATTAGATAAACTTACGGACTAGTGGTACGAACCTTAGATAACTCGAGGCCTTGAATATGGAATACACAAATTGAGATAATAATTATCAACTACATAGTTGACGACTACGTTAGTACTTAAGAACAAATATCACCGCGACGCCTTGGATTAGACACTAGAGACATGATGCAAAGAACACTTAGAACATCAAAGGTATTGTTACTAATAACTTGGAGTTGGATGTCAAGACTTAAGACGTGACCTAGACGAAACTTATATGTGTCATGTAAGCATGTAGAATTATTACCAGTGTTTTGAAAACCGGACCGGACCGGCCGGTCGGACCGGGCTCCGGGACCTGGACCTGGACCGGTCCGGTTCGGGTGGTTGGACCGTTTTTGCAGCGAACCGGCTTCGGACCGGAAAACCGGCCGGTCGGACCGGAAAACCGGCCGGTCGGACCGGAAAACCGGCCGATCGGACCGGAAAACCGGTGGTCGGACCGGTTTTTTTTATTTTTTTTTTGATATTTTGGGTTTCGAAGCATTTTTTGGCCCGGTTCGTTGGACCGGTCGAACCGGTTCGACCGATTGGACCGGTGAACCGCCCGAGGGTCCGGTTCGACGTCCGGTCCGGTTCTGAAAACCTTGATTATTACTAAGTTATAATTATTGTAACCCATAAATAGAACGAATATTAGTCAATAACTATTAGACATATTAGACATTTGATACAGAGAGTATGGACTCGACGCTTAAAGACTCGGATATGGACATTAGACAAATACAACTAATGAGAGCATAGATAACAAACCATACGCTCGTGCTCGTCCCCACGTGTAACCATTACGAATGAAATACCTGCAATAAAGTAGGCCTTTGCTATTGTTTCAACAGAAGAGTCACATAGGAACTCTAATGTGACATTGGCAAAGGAACAAGGACCACCTGTAGGTTTCTTTGCCAAGACAAATCAAAGTTTTGAAACCAGAAAAAAGAATGCTAAAATAAACAACCAAAATCCAAATTTAAAATGTACTTATTGCAATAAGGTGGGTCATACAATTGATAAATGTTTTGAGATTGTTAGTTATCTAGCATGGATGAAAAATAAATCTGGATTCAATAAAAGAAATGTTTCTAGTAATAATGTTACTAGTGGGACTTCTCTTGAAATTGATCATGGTTCTTTGAATTCTCTTACTGCTGATCAAGTGTCTCAGTTGTTAAGTTTGATGAATAAGAAGAGTGAGGAAAATACAACTAGCTGCAATTTTGCAGGTAGGTCATGTAATTTCTTATGTTCTGCTTCAAACACTAAACCTGTGTTTTCTTTTCCAAATGTTCATGCTTTGGTTATGAATGCTAATTGTGTGATAAACCAGATACATGTTAGTTATTTGAATATTAAAGTTAATCATCCTAATCGTACTAGTGCTAAAGTTACTGTTATAGGAGATGATAGATTAACAAATGAAGTTACTTTGTTTGATGTCTTTGTGGTTCCTGACTATTGTGTAAACTTGCTATCTGTTCATAAATTAGCTAAGGATAGTAAATTGGATGTTTTGTTTAATGAGACCAACTGTTATATGCAAGATTCTTTAACCAAGAGAGTCCTGGTGACTGGTAGTTAAGTAGATGGGTTATATTTTTATGGTGAGTCCTCTGTGTTTTCTGGAATATGTTGTAACAGTTTTGAAATTACCAATTTGTGGCATGCTAGACTAGGTCATCCATCTAATATTCTGTTGAAGGTATTAAAAATGATATTGATCTTAACATAATACATGATGGAAATAATGAACCTTGTGAAGTATGTCACAAATCCAAACAACATAGAGAACCATTCCCTATTAGTGACCATAAGTCTGCTTGTCTAGGTGAGTTGGTTCATTTGGATGTTTGGGGTTCATATAAAGTCAAAAGTAGAAAGGAATTTAGATATTTTTTTTACCATAGTTGATGACTTTTCAAGATCTGTGTGGGTTTATCTGATGAGGTTTAAAGATGAAGTTTTTGAAAATATACAACACTTTCTTGCAACTATTAAAACTCAGTTTAAGAAAAATGTTAAAGTGTTTAGGAGTGACAATTGGACTAAATTTGTTAATTCTAACATGAAAGGTTTATTAAACAAAAATGGAATAATTCACCAAACCTCATGTGCATATACCACATAACAAAATGGCATAGTTGAAGGGAAACATAGGCACTTGTTGAATGTTGCTAGAGCCTTGATGTTTCAATTAACTATGTGGTCTGAGTGTATTCTTACTACTGCTTATTTGATTAACAGGACTCCATCTTCTGTGCTTAATGGTAGGTGTCCTTATGAGCTTGTATATGGTTTTAAGCCCTCTTATAGTCAGCTTAAGGTCTTTGGGTGTCTATATTTTAAGACTGTCTTGAATAGTTCAGATAAATTCAATAGTCATGCTAATAAATGTGCGCTAATTAATTAATCAAATGAAAAGAATGGTTATAAACTATGGAACTTGTATTCAAAACAGGTTTTGTTTTCTAGAGATGTTAGGTTTTATGAAACAATTTTTCCTTTTAAAGATTCTATGGTTGTAAAATAAACTGAACCAACTTTTTTTTAGAACATTAACCATTTAAATTTTTTTATTTATTTGAGTCAACTAATAACAATCACCCAAATGATCTAGATGGTCCCGATGATGAACATACGGCAAAATTAGATGCTGATCATCATGGGACTCAGCAACCGATTGACAGATCAAGAACTACTTCAGATAAGGCTGCTCAGCAGCAATCTGGTAGTCCTAGAATCAATAGAGGTAGGGCTGAGGATGAAAGGTTAGTAGATGATGAAAATGATATTTCTGAGGGGCACCCATCATCTAGTGATCATCTATCTGTTATTAGGAGATCCACAAGACAAAGTAACCTTCCAAAAAGGTTTAGTGACTTTGTTGTCGAAGGCAAAGTTAAGTATGATTTAGAGAAAGTGGTTAACTACTCAAACCTTTTTGCTAAAAATTTATGTTTTACTACAATGTTAAACAAAAGCATTGAACCCAATTCTTATTTTGAAGCTTGTAAAGATGTTAATTGGGTCAATGCTAGGAATGAGGAAATATAGGCACTTAATAGAAATGTGTGACATCCGTCACTTTTTATTTTTATATAATAATAATAATAATAATAATAATAGTCTATTTTTTTTTACAAAGTGAACAAACTATACTTAACCCAATCTACAAACCAACCCAACCATTCCTCTAGTCCACCACCCAATCTGGCCCATCAGACCAGCCCACACAACCAGGCCCAACTCCCTTATCCTCCTTCCCCTTGTACCTGTTCAAAAAAAAAAAAAAAAAAACGAAATTGCTTCTGCCGGGACTCGAACCCGGGCAGGAGCCGGGTCACACTCACGTCAACAACCAGCTGAGCCACAGCTCAGTTCGTGATTTATCCCAGATCAGTTTGTATACATACCTTGTTTCGCGTCCTTTTCTTCTTCCCTTACTGCTGCTGTTACGCGACCATCACCTCAACCATTTTCCTTTTTTTCAGCTCCACCTTGACCCTTAAATTGAAAGTAATATAAGTAAACATTAACTGAATTTGACTCGTAACTCAATTTGACAACTGATTACGCGTCAAACCTACAAACAATCATCATCAAATCGATTCAATCATAACCATTCACGCGTATGCAATTAAACGTGGTCAAACCTTTCCAATTCGTCGAACCAGACCCCGCCCCTATAAATTGAACGTCATAATCCCTTCACAACTCGCCGATAATCCAACCCCTGTTCTCATTTTCTGTTAATTCTTCATAATAATCAAGAAATAGCTTGTGTTTGACTTTTTCTTTGACCAAGCATCAATCACGATTTCGTATCTTGTAAGTTGTGTTTTCTTGATGGGTTTTGTTATTCAGGAGCAATAGATCAATAGCCCTAACATATCTGAGGCTATTGATCGTTAATTGATTTGATTCAAGGAACTAGGGCTCGATATGGGTTAAATTGGGGAAGAACATCGTTTAGAATTATATATATAATTAAAACTGAAATAAACAAATCACAACCACTGATCTAGATCAAGTGGTTGTGTTTGTTTGTGTGGCAACCAAGGGACGTGGGTTCGATCCCCATGAGCAGCAACAATATTTTTTTTCTCTCTTTTCTTTTCCATTTACATATATTCTATACTTTTAATCTTTTAAAATAACTTAAAAATACTAAAAGTGCTTTATAAATTCTACAAACATTATATTTAGTAATTCTTATGATAAAGTTCATTATCCAATTTTTAGATTTTCAAAAATATTTTATTTATTTTATAAAATAAATATTACAAGTTTATTCATTTAATATTATAAAATTCAATAAAAATATCTAAACGATTTTATAAAATTCCACAAAAATTATCCTAAACTTTTATAACACTATACATTTCAGAAATAATTTTTATTTCTGAAAAACCGTTTGTTTAATATTTTTAATCAATTTTTGTTAGTTTTAATCATAAATAAATCATAATAAATTCATTTTTCAATATTTTTGTACCAAAATTTTACATAAATTATTTCTATTCATTTGGAACAGAAATACAATTTTTAATTCAAAAATTCTTCAATTTTAATATTTTTAGATATTAAAAGTCATATTTTGACAATTTGAAATAAATAGATTAAATATTTTATTTTCAATAAAATAATTTTATAAAAATTATTTTCACATCTTAAACTCTATATTGTGACCATATTTGATTTAAAATTTACAAAAAGACTTTTGTTTATTTATTTACCAAATTTCTCTTATTTATTAAACGTTTAATTTATTAATCAAATAAATACTTACCCCCAATTCGAAGCCCTAGAAAATACTTATAGACTAGATAGACTTAGACTTATTTGTTACATTATACATAGGGTGATACTTGGCAACGTTGGAATATACTTATTCAATTACACAAGACTCACCATCTTGCTAAGGTGAGTATTACTTATCCCCTTTTTCCGTTTTACAACTTTCGGGGTGATTCATGCACAAGTATACAAAACCTTCATATTCATTTACACATACATTTTATTCATTTACAATTCATATACGTGTCTTGTTTATCTTTGTGCTTATGTTTTAACATGAACGTAGCTTACATACAAAATCATACATACAGACATAACTTATGTTATGATGCTCTTTACATACAGACGTAACTTATGTTACGGTGCTCATTTAGACATAACTTTGTGTTATGGTGCTCTTTTAGACTCACACGTGTTGAGGTGCTCATTATCAATTACATTGTACAACTTTACATTTGATCTTTGTCTTGTTTGGTTACTTGCGTGTTTACATAATGCCTTGGTGATACTAGACACATGAATTGAACTACTTTTCAAACTTATACTATATGTACAAAACTAAGTAGTACTCACCAACATTCATATGTTGACAAAATTATTTTCGTGCATGTTTCAGGATAAGCTGCATGACGCTTCACATAGGACTTTGGACTTAGATTAAAGAAATCAATTATCTTTATTTTTGTTGTATTGTACTTAATTTCACATGTTGTAAAACCATATTCAATAAACATATATTTACAATTTAGTACCATGAGCTTTTGAACAATCGTCACTACGTGGCACCTCGATGATTCCGCCATCGGTTGGGGTGTTACAAAATGATAGATGGGAATTGGTTGAGTTGCCTAAGAATACAAAGGCTATAGGATGTAGATGGATTTAAAAGATTAAGTATAAGTCTACTGTTGAAATTGATAGATACAAAGCTAGGCTTGTGGCCAAAGGCTATAGTCAAAGAGAAGGGTTAGATTTTGATGAAACATTATCATCTGTAGTGAAAATGATCATCATCATGTGTATTCTGACTATAGCAGTCCAAAATGACTGGTCTTTGTATCAATTAGACATTAATAATGCATTTCTATATGGGGACTTATATGAGGATGTATACATGAAGTTGCCTGAAGGCTATTTCTATATGGGCTCAAACAAGACCCTCGAATGTGTAATGCAAAACTTATAAGTGTGTTGTTTGAAATATGGTTTGTACAAAGTAAATGTGACCATTCCATGTTTGTAATAAATAAGGATTCTGTGTTTGCTGTGTTACTTGTATATGTCGATGATATTATATTGACTGGTAATAGTGTTGATTTCATAGAATATGTAAAATCATATTTTACAACCAAGTTTTTAATTAAAGATTTAGGTTCCTTAAAATACTTTTTAGGCATAGAAGTGATTAAAAGTAGTGAAGGTTTATGCTTAAATCAACGAAAATATTGTTTAGAACTGCTTGCTGAGTACGGCATGACTGGTTGTAAACCAATAAAGTGCCCAATTGAGCCTAACCATGTTATAACAAACTTGTGCAAACAAGACCATGAAGGCTTAGTTGATATAGCTGGATATCAAAGGCTAGTAGGCAAACTTATTTACTTGTCACATACTAGACCTGATATTGCTTATTCGGTTCATGTACTTAGCCAGTTCATGCATAAACCCACTAAGGCTCACTTTAAACTTGCCATGAGAGTTCTAAGGTACTTAAAACAGTCTCCAGGAAAGGGTATTTTCTTTACAAAAGACTCTCAGCTTAGTCTAACTGCTTATGGAGATTCAGACTAGGCTAAGTGTGTAGAGTCTAGAAAATCTCTGACTGGATACTGTATATTTTTAGGAAAATCTTTTATTGCTTGGAAAAGTAAAAAAACAGTCTACTATTTCTCGGTCTACAGCAAAAGCTGAGTATCGAGCCATGTGTACTGCAACATGTGAAATCATGTGGCTTATCAATCTTTTAAGTGAAGTCAACATTCAGGTAACACTTCTTGTTTCTTTGCATTATGACAACTCAGCTGCTATTGCAATAACCTTGTTTTCTATGATAAGACGAAATATTTTGAACTTGATCTCTTCTTTCTTAGAGATCAAATAACTATGGGTTATGTTCAAACTGTTAAAATTAATCCAGAAAAGCAAATAGCAGACATCTTTACAAAAAGGTTAAGTGTTAGTCAACATAATCAAATTTGTGAATGGCTACACATGTTTGATGCATTTACTAATAAAAGTGAGGGGGTGTTAAAAATATTAATACATAATATTAATATTTTGTATCACTTTTATATATTTGTCACTTTTATATAAAAATACTCACACAATTTGTTTTATTTTCATGTGTTGGTGATGGAGCACAATAATTGGTCCAGGAGATTAAAGTGTTCGTGGGTTATGGCTATTTAAAGATTTGGGTTGCTGTTGTTGCTGATAAAGAGTTTGATTCGTGAGCCAGGTCAGAAGTCCAGGTCAAGAGTCCAGTCCATGGGTTTTGTCCAGCTTACATCCTTGGTGTGGATTGCCAACGTGGCGATCCGGGTGTTTTAATCAAAGGCTCAGATCATGTCAAAGTGTGTTACTTTGACATGATCTAATGGTTGTCATTCTTGGCGTTGTGCTTCTTCAGGAAGCTTCCCTCGGCCTATAAAAGGAGTCTTCAATTGTCATTTTCTCAGTTTTTCAAGTTCTCAGTCTCTCTCATATTATTCTTTGTACTCTTAGTTAGGGTTTGTCCTCGAGATCATCTGTTAATGATCTCTTAGGGTTTGGTATATTTTGATCATCAGTTAATGATCGTCTAGTGAGAGTTGTAGATCACCAGTCAATGATCTTTTGTGTTCTTTGTTTGGATCTTGTTTTGTATCTTGTTTAGACCTTTATTTGAGTTTGTAAGTTGGTGATTCAGTAATAAAATCATTGTCAGAATTCTGGTCATTATTGTTCTTGTTTTTCTGACAGATAACAACGATTGGTGATGGTGGGTAACGGTGGTGAGGGTGTTGTTTTTTACCTTTAGAATTACCAATCGCCACAAATCGTTCTTTTGGTCAACCTAGTTCTAGGTTTCCAGATCACTTCATACAATCTATTTGCTCGATGAAGTGCTTCAGACGTAACCTCATCTACGATTTCAGTGTTTAATCTGTTTGATTCACGATTTTAAACATTTTTCTATACGTTACATCTTTTATGAAAGAGATTGGTTTAATATCAATATGCATGAATAATAAGGTACATTGATGCATGTGACTATGGGGAAACTTAGGTAGGCCAAAAGGATCTAGGCCCCTTTCTCTTTCTATCCTTAGAAGTGTATACTTTAGGTTTGTTAACTTTGGAGAAAAAAATATTTTTATTTGGTTGGGATCCTCTTAAATTTTTCCCTTACGTATGACATCAAAGGCGCAAGAGTAAAAAAGTTAGGGATTTATGGTCTTTTTTTGGTAAAAAGAATTTGTTTTTATTTTTTTATGGGTAAGAACTGTAATTTTAATTTCTTATATTTTCGACCTCCAAATTTAATTGTTTATGTTCTGTCCCTGCATGTGACAACCCAAACTTGATTCTTGTTGATTACACGGAATCTGCAAGACACAACTATTTTGTAGTGAGAAACACATTTACTCTATATGTTAGAAGCAAAAGTCATGTAGTGATTCTTGTTGATTACACGTATTTTGCAAGACAAACTATTTTGTAGTGAGACAAACACATTTATTCTTCATGTTAGAAACAAAAGTCATGTATCATTAGATTTTTATTTAAGATAAGATGGTACAACGTAAGAAAGTAAAAATGATCATAACAAATTACTTCATTGCCATATATGATATAAAAATTTCACCACATGCTCAAACCTCCTTGACTTGGGAATCCTTCTTCGCCTCACTCACGCCCCCAACATCTTTCTTCACATCATCAAGTTGAAAAGCCGACACCGGAAAAGATCTGTAAAGGCCAGAAGTGGCCTTAAAATTGATCTTTCCGGTGGATGGATTATCAACTGTGATCTCACTCAGTGTGATCCACATCAAAAGTTCCTTGGACTTAACACCCGTGAGTTTCTTGATCTTAAACTTCTCTATGTATGCTGTTACCTCCGTTCCATACGTTGTAAGCTTCCCAATCTTTTCAAACTTATGTTTCTTCTCTTTCTTTTGTGTAAGCCACACAAAACCGGTGTCTTTGACATACCCACATTCCACAATGTCTTCTAAAGGCAAAAGACCATTGGGTAGTCCCATTTCGGTCAATAATTCCTTTGATTTTTCTTGACAAATTGCATCGCCATGATAAATTTCTGATGCACTGTCCCTAATTGCTTTTGTCACGAGAGACATTTTCTTTTTATGTTTGGTTTGATTTGAATTTAGATTTTGTATGCAACTCTAGTGGTTTGTTATTGTGGTGTGGATGAATGGTTGATCAATGAGGGTTGTGTTACTTATATAATCTGTGAGATATAAATATGGTCTTGGTTCTTGTGATAATTACAAAGATGCCATATTATAGTTTTTAAAGAGTTTGATGAAATGGACTTTCTAATGTCATCATAAAATGACACGTCCAAACAAAACAGACCAACAACATTTTTTTATGAGCGGCTTAAGAATGTCAATATAGCTAGATGAATGTCAATATAGCTAGATAAATTTCAATATAGCTCTCTTTGAAAGTAATATGTCCAAAAGAAACACACCAATAGCATGGCAACCTTTTTCTGTACATATTGTTTATTAGATATCTAAATAAATTAAAAAAGGATGCTTATAATTAAACCCCCCATAAATTATTTTCACTCCCCTGAAAGCGCCTCGCAGCGAAGCACTTAGGGTTACTTTTATCAGACTTTATGTCCAATCAGTCAAACCTCGTACCTTAAAACGTCTCGCTTTGACCGAAGTGATGCGCTTTGAAGTATGAGGTTGCCTGATTGCTCTTAAAGTCTGATAAAGTCTGTAAAAGGTGTCACATGTTTAGAATGGATTTTGAATGTTTGTTTCGAATGTTAACTCAGTGATTTGGCTAAACTGCATATATATACACACACATACATACAATCAAGACTCGAAAACTTATCGTGTGATTTAGCTTGTTTACACCAATATATTTTTTATACAAAAAAAAAGTATAAAATAAAAATTAAATAAACATAAACCCACAAAAACTCTCACGCCAAAACCAAACAAACCCAATCCCAAAGCAACTGACTTTTTTTGTCAGTATTTCAAAGCGTCTTGCCATAGTTATAGTGGGGCACTTTGAAGGCAAGGGGTGAATTTAGACGGGTAGGGGTGGGAATTGACGGGCGCTTTAAAAAAATAGCTATATTTTAAAGTAAATCAAAGTAAACTTTTAAATTTATAAAATGTTCATATCTAATGAAGTATGATCTAAATTCTAATTTTGTCATGGAATTTATACTTTATTTTTATTATTTTGTTTACCTAGTAAAAAAAACATACAAAATTTAACATGCTCGGTGTGACACTCATTGTTCATGGCGACACATGTACATATTTCAATATTTTGTATGAATTTTGAGGATCTGCGACTAACGGTGGAAAGCCTAAAATATCTTGTTACTGATATCACTCTTTGAAAATGTTTCGTGAATTAATATCACTCGAGTATCAATACCTTATGTAAACACGTAAAGAAGTGAATATAAGAAAAATATCATCTTGAACTCAAAAGAACCTTCTTTTTTTGGAACGGTCGTCAGGTCATTAAGCCTCGAACTCGAGACCAATGATCTGTGAAACGCTACTAATACCACGTCCCGCCTCGAGCCGAGGCACACCACTTAACACCTATTGGACCAATTCCCTAGGAAAACTCCACTAGGCATGCCACTCCAGAGAGTCGAACTCATGACCTTATGGATAAAATCAGGTTTGCTCCACCAGCTGAGCTGGCTTCATCGCTTAAAAAAAGAACCTTCCTAACTAAACAATTACGTTCCAGTGAGATTAGAAGAAATTTGTAACGTTAAGATCAAATTAAATTTTATTGCAAGAAACGGTACACTATGAATCTATGATTAATAATATATTTACGGCTTTACCCAACCCTACGGACTATATTGTTGAAAGTGTTAAATTTGGCTAAAGAAAGGGTAAATGAGTAAATAAATCACAATATAGGTGGGGCAATAAAGTTATGAATTTAAGAGTTTGGGCAAGTAGGTACAAGGGACAACTAACAACCGTCCTTATCATTCAATGTATCTTGGAATGTCAAACAATTTTATGGCTTTTTTGGTGGTTTTAAATTTAAATTTGTTTATACATATTCACTTAAAATCAATTTGTTTCTATTTACCATGTATTAATTAGGAATGGGTGAATAGCGTTACTCCCTTCTTATTGGTTGAGACAAAGTCTCTTTGGTGGTGGAGTGATTTCATGCGTGTCCTTTTTCCATGAGGTCACGGGTTCAAGGTTGCTATAATGCATTTATTTACAACATTAAGGGGTTGTTTGTTTTTTTTGCTCAGAAGCACTTCTGACCTCTTTTGTCTGTGCATCGCAGACGCGCGCAGACGTTTGGGGTCTGCAGATTGTTTGCTTTTTAGAAGACTTTTCACTAAAAATTGTCTTCCTAACCTCTTCTTGGTGCAGACTTGTTCCAAGGTCTTCTAAGGTCTTCTTCTCTTCTCTTCTCTTCTCCTCACCCACCACCACCACCCACCACCACCACCACGGTCCACCATCACCACCACAGTCCACCACCATCACCACCACCACCACCGTTCACCACCACCACGATCTACCCACCACCGTCCACCACCACCATCCACCACCACTGTCCACCACTACCACTGTCCACCACCACCACGGTCCACCACAACCACCACCATCACCGTCCACCACCACCAGCACGATCCTCCACCACCAGACTGCTGTAAAAAATCAGTTTATTTAAATTTCAGTTTATTTCAGCAGCCTGCAGACGTTAACAAACAAACAGTCTTCTTCTTGCAGACTGCATACCTTTGGTCCACCTCTTCTTCTGCAGATGTGGTCAAAACAATTTTGATTTTAATACGAAACATATTATTTTTATTATCAAAAAACGCTGGAAAAAATATGGTGGTGGCATTTAGGTGTTGTTTGTTTTTTCTGCAGGAAAAGGTCTGCAGACCTTTTCCTGCAGAAAAAACAAACAACACCTAAATGCCACCACCATATTTTTTCCAGCGTTTTTTGATAATAAAAATAATATGTTTCGTATTAAAATCAAAATTGTTTTGGTGGTGGAGTTCAAAACCGGCTGAAGCATTTTTTTTCCATTAACACAGTTTTATTTCATGTACTACATCATGAAACAGAAGCCATGATAGCGAAGATCTTGATAAAACATATTGCGTTTTGACACATAGTATGGCATCAATACGATACAACTCTTAATTAGTTATGCGCATGCAGTAACCACGTAAAAAAAAGTTCAAGATGAAGCAGAAATCACCACGGGGCCCCGCAACGCGCGCGCTAAAAATTCTAGTTATCATTAAACCTTATTTTTTTTTATATAAAAGTCACTTAACAATTTTTTACATATAAAAAATACTATATTTTTTGTTTTTTCTCTCACAAAATCATTCAATGATTTTATTCACATAAAAGTCATTCCGGCCATATGTAAATTTCGAACAAAATTTGGTTTTTTTATTTTAAGTAATCTGGATTCATAACACCTCTGGTTGTATTTTCTTACGTGTTCTTTTGTTACATATATGACCTATATTTTTTTCCATAAAAAGTTCAAAATGATGAAGTTGTTATACATGAAAGATAAATACTTCAAACGTTACATCGATTAGAAAGCAATGTTAATTTGTTATATATTTTTTCTTTACTAAAAATTTCATGACTATTTCAATTAGCAAGCCAATATTACTTTGTTCGCAACGAGCGTTTTTTTTCATATAATTTGTAAAAAAAAACCGTTGGGCAGCTTTTATGATGAAAAAAAACATAAAGTATTGCGGTATTTTGTGGGAAAAAAATGTTGAGTGACTCTTGTGTGAAAAAACAAAAAGTAAAATGTTTTTTTTATGATATATACCCTTATATCATTCCAACTAAATAAACTATTTAGTGTTCCTTATTATAATGGATCAAATATTTAAGATTTTGTCTACTTAAAAATGTGTTAAAAAGTATGCATGTTTTTTTTTTCTTAACGATTAACTAGAAGTAAATTAACTCATAATCTCTTGGTTTAAAGGTATGGTATCACTCCATACAAATGTGAGGATGTGACTTCAAATCCTTACAAGGTGAAATAAAGGACTTAAAAAATTCTCACTTTGTAGAGTCACACGACTCTTAGAGATAAGGTCTCAATTTCAAGCCTAGACAATAGAGTAATTTAAAATTATTCGTTTAAAGCACAGAAAGAGTAACATTTGCCGTTAAGAAAAAAAATAAACATAAATGAACGGCAACATTGCTAAAAATGAGGTGAGGCTGCGCGAACACAACGTCTTCTGCTGCAACTTAATTCAAGGGGCTGCAGGTAACGGGGAATCTATACAGTTCTGGACAGACCTTTGGCTCACTAACGATACACTGCAGAACAAGTTTCCAGCTCTATTTGAGCTAGAAAATTATAAAGGATGCCTGGTTCGGGACAGGGTTCAGTCAACGGATGCTGGAGTCAATTTGCAATGGGACTGGCACCGTTTTCCAGCTTCATTTCAGGAACTTTCGGACTTACACAACATTGAATTGCTGCTGTCCGATCTACGATTTACTGACAGTAATGACCGATGGAAATGTCTAGCGGATAACAATGGAATTTTCTCAGTTAAGTCGGTTCGCAAACTCATAACAGGTCACTCCAACACTGCACAATCACCTCAATTCGAATGGAATAAATGGGTTCCCAAAAAGATTAACATCCTCGGTTGGAGAATTAATGTGGATCGTATACCGACTCGGGTGGCTTTATCAAAGAGAAACATCAACATTCCTAACATCTTATGCCCTTTCTGTAATGACAAAGATGAAACCACAGAGCACATTCTCACATCGTGTCAGGTATGTTCGATTGTATGGCAGATGATATCAACGTGGTTGCAAATCCCACCAATTTATGCCTTCTCAGTGGATGACCTTCTCCAACTTCACAAACACGCTTCCGGTTCGGAGATCAAGAAGAAGATGATACAAACGCTCATCCTTTATAGCCTGCTGGTGGCTTTGGAAGCTGCGTAACGAAGTCGTCTTCTCAAACAGAAGACTGGATATTGCGAAACTATTGGCGGATATAAAATGTTCAAGTTACCATTGGGTTAAGCATCGAGCAAAACTGTATGATCAGTGGCGGATCCAGAAACTTAAGTGATGGGGTGCAAAAATTGGTAGGGTCACAGGTCCGATCAAAACACGTGTCGGGTAAAACGAACTCATACTTCAACAAAATAGTTCAACACATTGAAGTTGACGGGATTATTAACCATACACTACAAGAAAATCGAGTTTTAAAGGCGACCCGCCTAGGTGTCGCCGCTAAAGGTCAAAATCAATATCAACCATTGATCATAAAGCAGATCCACTGGTGAGAACTTTATCGTACTTTTAGCTTTTAGCAGCGACAATTTATTGAGTATTAGCGACGGTCAAAAAAATTAAATAAACCACCAAACCCTTCTTCTTTCCCTCCCCCTGCTGCTTTTTTCCTCTCTGCTCTCTCGCTCTCTCTGCTCTCTCGACTCTCTCTCGCTCTCCTCTTTCTCCCTCTCTTCATCTCACCACCACCACCACCTAAATCCTCCACTCACCTCCGGACCCCCACCACCACCGGACTAGCCGAACCACCACACCACCTAAATCCCCCACTGCGCACACTGATGAAAAGAAAATACGTTACACCATGAAAAAAACTAACTAAGGGCCTGTTTGGTAGCCTCTTAATGAGGCTCTGAACCATTCAGCTCTGAATGGTTCAACATTTAGACTGTTTGTTTCAACTTAAAAAAAGGCTCTGAATGGATTGATTAAGAGCTGAATCATTCAGACTTGGTGCATAGCTAAACCATTTAGCACTTAATCATTCAGAGCCTCTTAACCATTCAGTCCTCTTAATAACTCAGCACTTAATCAACCAAACAGCCCCTAAGTATGAAGAAGATCATACTTAATGCCTTAGGAGTTGTTCAACAAGTACCTAGGATTTATTAATAAATTTTTTTACGACCCAAACAAAAAATTGTAAAATACTAGGGTTATTTAAAATTCAAATGAAACTAGAAGGCGCATCTTAGAATTTTACTTGAATCAAAGGGGCTTAAACTAAAAATTATCTATCAATGCTGGAAAACTCCTCTCAAATTCCTCTCCATGCGCAACTCCTTTTTCTCTTGTTTTGTTGTTGAAGGTGCCTTCCTGATATTTGTGAAGGGTCCTAGAATCAAGTGTCAAAATTTTAGCACTACTTTGACGGATTCCATGGGTCCCGGTACAAACCAGTATCAATCAAATGTTAAAATGATAGTCCCTCCCTCGCACTTTAATTTAATACTCTATACCGAGCTTTTTTCTTTCACGTTCCAAAATCCTTTATGAAAATCGACATCATTCAATCCTTTAACATGGATCTTGAAATGATGACTCCATGACAATTAGCGGTATAAACAATATTGATGGGAGGTGGCTAACCAAAGGTGCGCGTAGTCCATTTGGTGGGGGGTGGTTTGGGGAGATCTTTGTTTCCGAATTTTTCATGATGGCGTGAAGCCATAAGGTGTCGCGTGCTCCGCTTGAATTCTAGAAGGACTATAAAATGGACCACCAAGAGGGTAATAAACCACACAAGGATAAGAAGGATCTTGTGTGAATGTGGTAGTCAACGAGAGTTCGACAATTAAAGGGAGTTTTAACGGAATTAGTCCACTAAAATATGGTTGTTGCTTTTTGGAAGGTCCCTTTAGCCAAAGTAAAACCAAATATAGGTGTTGGGACAATGTAAATTACGAAATGCTTGAATATTGTATCTACTCGTTAATGCGTTTAAATGTGTAGGTTTTTGATATATCATGTATATCCTTTGAGAGAGTACCTTAGTGATTGAATTAAAGTGTATACCGAAATTGCCTACACTCCTAGTATTCAATGTTTATCAAATGAATCGGTCTCTTTTTCGTCATTGAAATATTTTTCGCCAAAGCTAGCATAAATAACCAAATATATCTACTTGGATTGTGGACTGATAATTTAATAGATTGACAAATTGATAATTAATAAAAATAGATAAATCTTTGAGCGATCGTTAGAAAAACTCAAACGTAATCCTTGAGTATTCGTGAATGCTAAAAAGTTACCTTTGTAAAAAACAACTATTGTTTTTCCCTGTAGGAACCGCTCGTGTAAAATTTTAAATAAAACAGAACTACAATTACGATTACAAAAAATATGAAAGCAGAAGTACAATACAATTACAACTGAAATAAACAAATACAAGAAAGGAGTAGAAGCAGAATAAGAACAAGTTGAGGATCGTGTTAAACACGGGACCCTTAAAACAAATTCTGAGTCTATTAACAAGAACTCGTTTTGTTTCCCAGGGTACAACAGCTGGAACAACTAGAGTGCTGCCGGAGCTAGCTCTGACCCGAAGTATACCTGAAACAAGAAGAACAGAAAGAAAAGAATTGCTGGAGAAGAAGAAAGATGATTCAGATCAGTATGTCTGAGGTGTGTCTTCAACCAAGGCTCTCCTTGGTATTTATAGGAGTCCAGCATGAATCAGTTTCGGAAAGCATTAAAAACGAAAAATAAATGTCATTGAACGTCTTCAATGGCATTTATTACGTTCTTAAAGTTTCAGACGAAACTGCTGGACCAGACAGTTACACAGCTGAGCTGTTACTGATCTGCTGAGGAGCTCGCGCGCGCGTCCATCTGCGCGCATGCGCACAACGTAACTTCTCGTTCTACGTCAGCGGACCAAATCTGTATCTGCGCTGAACTTTACGTTCTACGTAAGCGGAACGACTCGTCACTCCGAGCGCCTGCGCGGAAGCATCTGCGAAGACCAGGGCGCAACCTGGTTATCTGTACCTCGAACCTGCTTTCAAAAATACTAAGGCGGCTCTCAAGCGGCTCGCGGTGATGCGTGTGTGCAAAGTGCGCCCACGCCACGCGCGTGTGCGAGTTGGGAGCACCCTTCGTGAGTTCCACAGTGTGAGCTCCTATAAAACAATAAGGAAAAGGTGTTCCTCCTTATATACCACTCATGGTATCTTCACTCTTCCTATGTGGGACAAGTTCCACCTTGTTTCATTTCAGCATCAAGTGCTTCAATCACCAATCTTTGAGCATCGATATCTCATTCATCTTAGCTCCGTTTTGGACGTGGTTTGGTTCGTTGCGAAGCTCTCACAACATAGAACATAAACCCACAAAGAAATATATAAATAAACATCTGTTTCAAATATATATTTTAGTCCAAAGTTAGAAAAAACTTATTTTCCTATATTTTGTGAAAATAGCATTTTCACTAAATTTCCAACATAATCATTATTGTAAACGCTCATGTACCCCACGACTGTACATCATTTAATCGAAATCAAAACAATTGTAGATAACGAGAATTAAACAAAT
Source organism: Ambrosia trifida (assembly GCA_028751855.1). Classification (NCBI taxonomy): domain Eukaryota; kingdom Viridiplantae; phylum Streptophyta; class Magnoliopsida; order Asterales; family Asteraceae; genus Ambrosia; species Ambrosia trifida. Next base: position 72,810,517 of record CM054123.1, on the reverse strand, counting down.
ATGATTAAATTATTATTTAATGATCTAAGTGTTACGTAATAGAATAAATATTGTTTGGTCTTTGTAGGCATAGCAGTCAACAAACATATGGTTTACTGGTACATTAAAAGACAAAATGTTGGTGTTAGATGTCTTTTGTTTGATATAGTTTCACGGATATCAACAAGTTTGACATGAGATCAGCAAACAGTTTCTATTTGTCATGTACGCTATATTTATATCTCCAACATTTGCACTGTCGTAAATTTAGCATATCACCTATTATCATTTGCCATGTCATGTCGTGCTGCCTATAACCGAATTATCTACTACATGAAATCTTAGTAGTTATTTAAGGCTATGGGGTATGATGTACACTTCCTCTAAGTTCGTGGTGTTCCCCTTTCCCTCCACTTTATACACACATATAAATATAATATTATTAAAAAGTTATCAGGGCAGACAAGGATAATTCTCCTTGCTCACCGAATTTTGGTTAAATTATGATTCTCATATAAGGTTTTACATGGGACTGGTACCAAAGTGTAACATGTTTATCTCAAATGTAGGCAACTAAATTCAAATATGATTCCAAGAGACGAAAGGATATTCGATTAGCTACTTAGGAGGAACCAAACGAACCAATCTCAAATGTAAAAAATAGATCTAAGCTAGTCTATATAACCAACTTAAACTTGTTTACGATAGCCTTATAAATAAAGAGAGCAGGATTTCTCGTCCAGGGTAACAAACTAACAACTAACAACCAATCCATTAAGGGACTTTAAGGATGACAATTACCCAATTAGGCAAAATGGGTCTGGAAAGTGCCATGGTAGGTTTTAGAAACCTTAAAACTAGAGGTGAGCAAATCGGTTTTTTTTGCCGAACCGGTTTCGGTTTCAAACCGGTTCGCTACAGTACCGGTTCCTGGCCGAACCGGTTTCGGTTCCAAACCGGTTCAGTTTTGGACCGGTTTTGTCGATTCGTAAGACCGGTTTTGGTTCGGTTTCGGTTCTTAATCGGTTTTTCGCGCACTTTTAAAAATCGTATAAATTACATAAAATTTAACTTTTAATAACTTTTAGGGTTTTTTTTAAAAAGAAATTGAATATTAATACAAAAAAACAAAGTTTTATTTGTGTTTATGGCCAAAAAAATGTATTTTTCTTAAACCGGTTTCGGTTCGGTTTCGGTTTCTTTTGACCGGTTTTTCCGCCGGTTTTCGGTTCGGTTCGGTTTGAGATTTTTTTAGTACCGGTTTCACGTGAAACCGGTTTTGACCAGTTTCGGTTCGGGTCGGTTTTATCGGTTTTGGTTCCCGGACCGGTTTTTTTGCTCACCTCTACTTAAAACTATAGAAACTAAATTTTGAATGGGCTATTTAAATGGGCTAATAAAAGTAACTTGGACTAAGCAATACCATATTCATTTGAGCTAACAACCATAGCGGCTTGGTTCTTGCTTTTAACATATGTTATCTTTTATTTATTTTTAAAAATAATTTATATAGTTGCAACTAGATTTCCCCTGCTTACCTCTAATGTTTAGAATGTCAGAAATATATTTATGAAGTTGAAAGACAGTTTAGTTGTCAAAATGGTTGGTACTTCCTTTAGTATTTATTTCATAATTATCTTTTGGGTCTTAAAACCTATCAGGTTGAAAGCGGCATAAAAGGTATTTTTAACGCAAATAATATTCTAAATAATCTCTAAACACAAAGTATTTTTCCAAACGAAACAAAGCTGGATAAAGCCTTGAGACAAAAGTCCCTAACCCGGGTGTCCAACCAAAAATGAACTGAGGGTCTCGAGCCAATCACCACATAAATTAGACTACTTAACTAAAGTTGCACTAATTTTAATGTTATTTCACTAGTTTCGTAAAAATAACGTTAAAAATGACGGACGGTTAATCATGCATCATGTGGTGGCGTTGATAGCCAAAAGACAACGGAGTACATGCACCAATCAGGCCGGGGGTCTCAGAGTCTCACTAGAAGCAGGCTCTCTATTTCCATGAGTAGAGATAAGGTTGTCTACATCTTACTCTCCTCAGACCCTACCTTAGCTTTTACTATTGCTGGGATTAACTGAGTATGATGATGATGATGATGATGATGATGATGATGATGAAGTGAACATTTTGAACTAAGGTAGATCACGACCTTATTAATAATACAACAAACTCCAGAAAAGGGGTGGCGGCGCAGCTTGTTGCCCGTCTGTTCGCTATCTTGATGTAATTAGTCGTGTAATACTAAAACAACTTTAAAAAAAAAAGTATGGGTAGATTGCGACCTTATTAATATTACAACAAACTCCCAATAAAAGTAAATGTTTAATCCCAAGCAAAGAGCATACTATGATTAATGTTGTGTGATTTATGAGTAAGGATGGGTTAACTAAATTCGCCATTAAAAGAAAAGTTAATGGGTAAAAGTCTTGTCTCTAGTTTAGAAATTAAGTTAACTTTTTATTATATTCTTGAGTTTCATTTGCTCTCACCACTCGATTTTTCACGTTACTTGGTTCCTTTTACTTACCAGTAGATTTCTCTCTAGTCTTGAGCACACGCACACACGTTTTGACTATGTAAAAACGTCGAGAAACGTGGAACCCTCTTTTCATATCATATTTTTAATTTACTTTCACTGTTTAGCGTAATTACTCTTTACAATGTGAGGGACACTCTTAAATAAACCTGTCAATTCGGGAGTGTCACCTTATTGTTGCCTTATCTGAAACCAAAATGCCAAACGTGTAAAGGACACTTAAAAAATCAACCCGAAGAACCCAAATTCCATTTTTTTTTGTCATCAAAATTATATATTAAAAAATAACCCAATTTCATTCATTTAAATAAGTATCCAAAACACAAAACAGTTAAAAAAAAGTCAATTAAAAATACATAAATAACAAAAAAAAAAAAATTCAAATAATACTAAATTTAACTATTGTTCGCTCGAATCTAGTCTACATAGAATTGCAGTGTGTTGCCAATGATCTTATGGTGCATTGGCAGCCCCATGACCTTCAAAAGTGGAGGTCATGGGTTAGAGTCTTATCTAGAGAAAAAATATTATAGGTTGAGTAATGTGTTTTATCATAGTGATCCTTTGGGCGGTAGATTTCTTATGAAATGGTTGTTGTCCAGGTCACTGGTGCCGTCTGCGTTCGTAGGGATAAGTGACCTTTTAGCGTTGGATTTATCGTAGTTATCGAGCTTTGTTGTCATCAAATAAATAATTACAAATGCAATGTGTCTTGCAAGATAAGTTTTAGGTTTCTTGTGGAAAATCAAGGAGTGGTGGAGATTAAAATCGAAGGGTGTAAGATAGGTCATCTATTTCCCAACCATAATTTTTTTCCCTTTTAAGTAGTGTAATTGCACAAAAAAATATTAAATAATTATTACGTGTAAAATTCAAACATAATTAATATTCCCTAATAATTAAGAAAACGAAAACCACATTTTCTTGACACTTGCACACATATAGTTAAATAAATTTTATATATCTTCAATAAGTTGTTTTTCTGGGTTGAAAACCAAAAGTCTTAAGTTCGAATTCAATCTCCGACGGATTTTATCGCAGTGGACCTTCAAACGACTGGTTTTTTCTGAAACCGGAGATAGTGAGCTTGGGCTGCCCAGCGCTGTCTGCGATCACGGGCATATTGGATTGCATTTTGCCATTGAATTATAGGTAGTCAAGATTTTATACGTTGATACTTGATAGTTAAAAGAAAAAGAAGGTTTTCTAGAGAATCCGGTTGCATACTTGCATGAAAAAGTCCATTAAATTAGCACTAGAAGTAGGTCAACTTCTAACTTCAAATTTTCTTCAACGGTCATTAATAAACGGTCAACCATGTATGAGTCATCAAAGCATGTGGCTCACTATTGAGAGGGTTATTTGTTGCAAGTTGTATTAAAAACGCGTATTTTCTTAGTTGTAGAGACCGTAGGGTCGGTTCATAAATTCATACCTAAATCTTTCAAAAAATGATACTATGGCAATTGGCACGTCTATGTATACTTAATACTAGGTTGGAGCCCCGCGTGTACACGCGGTACATGTCCATGTCAAATGAAAAAAATTCTTATACAAATTTTATTTATTGAAAGTTACGTAATACAATTCGTATGAAATTTGGTTGATTGTAATTTATCATAAAAAAGTTTAATGTTACCTAATAACAATATATGAATCAACAAATGTTTGATTTGATGTGATTTAAAAACAAATAATGAAATGAATAAACATATATTTATTGTAACGGCACGCAAATGAATATTAAATTCAAAGTAAATAAATACAAATAATAAAAACGTGTGATGCTAATAAAGTAATACTAAAATATAATGATAATACAAAATATGGATTTGGGAATTACATTCTCGTCAATGACTATCATCTCAATTGAGTAAACATCTTTAGGATTGCGACGATCAGGTTGACGCCAAAGCCGAATGATCTTTACCTTCAAAGTGACATCCTTTTGGTTGACATCAATTTGGTTAACCATGGTAAAATCTTGTGCTTGTGGGCCAGCCATTGTTCTCTTCGGTAATCACAAAATTAGACTAAAATTAGGAATGAAATAAAAGTGTAAAAAAATTAAGATAAACAATCAACTAAAATTGACATTATCAAAATATGAATGTTCATATACATCGAAACAAATTAATATTCAAACATATCTGAAAACAATACTAAATTAGTCGATTTAAACATTATTAATGCAAGTCCATATTCAATACTAACGAAAATTATAACATCATAATTCTCAAAAATGAATTATAAAGATATTATACTTATATCATAAGGAAAAATCGGAAACAACAAATAACAAAATCATAGAAACGTTCTAAAGGTATGCTTACATTTTCGAATGCTTCCACGTTCGGTTTATGGTGTGTAGAGCAAGTGTGATCAATGTGGTACCGTGTAATTAAATAGATGAAGTATAAAAATAGAAGGATTGGAATTTGACTTAAATCAATGAAAAAAAAACTTAAAATTAGCAACGTAATTGTAGTCGTAGATTGATTATCATTTATGACAAATGACAAATTATGTATTCGTAAATTGGTATGGTCAAGATTTATTTTTATCTGATTATAATGAATCTATTGTATACATGATGGATGTTTAAAATGCTTTTAATTGTCTTGATTGACTTACCATTTATAGTGGTAATCGATATTATTAATTTAAAAAGAGTTAATTACACCATTAGTCCTTGTGGTTTTCACAAAGTTTCAATGTCAGGTACTAATAGTTTAAAGTAACAACTTGAGGTATTAACCTTCTAATTGATTTCAATGTTGGGTATTAGGACTAACTTCATTAAAATCTAACTGACCCCGTTAAAATCTAGGGGGCATTTTTAAACATTAAAATTAAAAGGTTAATTATGTGTATTAATGGTTAGTCTAGGAAAAATATTTTATAAAATTCTGAAAAAATTATTTTAATTTTATAAACTTTTAAGCTTTATAAAACATAATTTTATTTTCATAAAAAAAGGTATTTAATTATTTTAATTAATTAAACTTATTTTATTCATAATCAATTCATTATAAATTCGTTTTTAATCATTTTTATATCAAAATTTCACAAAAAAATATTTTTAGCATTTTAAAATAAGAATATGAATATGTTTTTAGAAACCTTGAAAAATTTATATTTTTAACTTATTAAAGTAATTATTTACTTTATACAATAAATTGTTTTATTCCAAACAAAAATAAAAGTAATTTTTCAAATAATTTTTTACTGGAAAACGTTTGTATGTTTTTTCTTATAAAACGATTGAAAAGTGGTACATTAATAATCATATAAATCTACATTCATTCGCATAAAAATATAAAAATTCATTGAATTAGTCGTGATTTAAAATATAAATATAAATACTTCTTTCTTGTTCTTTTTGGACGGTTAGGTCGGTGAAAAGGAGTTAATGGGTTCTTTTGTTTTGTTATGCATGTGCTGAATTATTCTCAAACTTTTCCTTTAAGTTCGATTAGTGCCACGTACGTGTCACCGACTTTCTAACGTCAAGTTGTCAAGACCCATCTTATTTGGTGTATTTTTACTGGTGGTTTGGAATTTTGTATATACATTTATAAAATATCTTTTTTGAAAGATATTATAATAACATGATAAAGTCTAAAAAAGTATCTTAACATGAAAAAGATAAAAATGATTTTGAGCTTTTGACCAATTAAATTAATGACATTTCTAAAAAAAATAATTTTTGAAAAATTTATTTAAATTATTGTTATCATCTGAAATTTCTAAAAAAATAATTTTTATTTTTGTTCTGAATAAAGCAATTTATTGTATAAAGTAAATAATTACTTTTTTAAGTTAAAAATATAAATTTTTCAAGTTTTCTGAAAACAGATTCATATTCCTGTTTTAAAATGTTAAAAATATTTTTTGTGAAATTTTGATATAAAAAATGATTAAAAACGAATTTATAATGAATTAATTCTGAATAAAATAAGTTTAATTAATTAAAAATAATTAAATACCTTTTTATGAAAATAAAATTTTGTTTTATAAAGATTATAAGTTTATAAACTTAAAATATTTTTTTCCAAAATTTTATAAAATACTTTTCCTAGACTAACCATTAATACACATAATTAACCTTTTAATTTTAATGTTTCAAAATGCCCCCTAGATTTTAACGGAGTTAGTTAGATTATAATGAAGTTAGTCCTAATACCCAACATTGAAATCAATTAGAAGGTTAATACCTCAAGTTGTTACTTTAAACTATTAGTACCTGACATTGAAACTTTGTGGAAACCACAAGGACTAATTGTGTAATTAACTCTTTTGAAAAATACCAAATTTAATGATTTATTCAATTTATTAAATTCAAAATCGTTTCCTAAGTTAAGTTTAGGCTGGGCATAAAAATTATAAGTCTTTTGTGCACATTTGAAATGTGTAGTAAATCGAAATTTTTTAATTAAGTTTGTTGAATGCTTTATAAATATGGTCTCAGAGTAAAAGGTGAAAACGAAAATGATTCAATAATTTAGAAAAAGAGTGAGGAATGTGTGGAACGATTTTTATATTGAGTGAATGCTTTAAAAATATGGTCTCAGATTTGTTTATGAATTTTGCATATTTATGGCATGATTGGTAATCCATTTTAGTAATGATTGATTGATAATTTAATGTCTGAAATGGTTAATTCAAATTTGTTTCCTAAGCTAAGTCTAGGCTGGAAAAACTTTTCTAATTTATCAGTTGCTAAGCTTTTGTTCGGTACGTTTGTGTATGGCATGTTTGGTGAATCCAGGTAAAAGAGTGACGTTGGGCATAATTCGGCCAGTTTAATTGGAATCGGTTTTGCATTTTTTAGGTTCAAAGGATGCGTTAAATTTTATTAGTGGTTTTAATTTGTTAGTTTTTTGTATTTATATAAACAATGTATAACAAAATTTGGTTTAAGTTTATTAAATATCTTTAATTGAAATTAATAATGTTGACTAAACTTAAATTTAATTTACTATTAATTTACATATGGTGTATATATTAGGTAATTGTCAACTTTAGTTCAATCAAATTTAAATACATAGGTAATTGTCGCAAGGTTTGTCAACTTTATGCTTACATTTATCCTGAAATATATTTTTGTAAATAGGTTTAAATGATTACCGAAAATATTCATTTATTTTTTTTATACAAACTTACAAAGATAATATTACTAACCTCTATATAATAAATAAGGCTTATTATGGTAAACTTAAATTCATATTAATGTTAATATAAATTCAGTCAATTATTAAAAGATAGTAATAAATAAGATTAAATTGGGTCAAAATATTATTAATGTAAATTGATAACAATCATTAAGATTCAAATTTCTGATTAAATGACATTAAATTCGTTCAACTTTATTAATGTAAATAAATAACAATAATTCAGAATTAATGAAATTAAAATTGGTCTAATATTATCAGCCGAATATGGAATGTAGGATTGAATAATCAAAATTAACATAAGAAAATTGTCGATAGTTTAATGTTTAAAAAATATTGTTGATTGATTGTTGAATGTAAAACAACATCTTCAAAAAAATTAAGAGTCGGTTTCTTGTGTCATATACAGAATCCGAAAATTCAAACGAATACAATAAATAAACAGAATCGATAGACTCTTAATAAATAATATTAAAACTGCTACAATCTCAATAATGAATCATTCAAATCAATGACATTAAAAACATCCGCGTTTCGAATTGCCTTACACGTATTTAGTAATCATTATTAATTGTGATTGAAGTAATATAATTCTTTAACAAAAAGTAACATTTTGAAAATTTATATTATCTGTTTTAATTAGACCGATTTAGATAAATGGTGATTGCTTAAATTTGTGTATAAAATTTTACTGCATCCATTTATATATAAAATTTTGATAAGAATTGTTTGTAAAGTGGCCATAAATTAGCGCCTAATTTCGAGATACTGAATTGATTAGCGACTTAAATTCGAATTGATTAGCACAAAGTAATATAGGAAACAGTATTAGGCATTATTACTGAATTGATTACACGCTTTTAAATTCAAATTGTAACTTTTCATTAATAATGATATTAGCTTAAAATCAGAAATTAATGTCATAAATTAAACGACCGGTTATTAAGAGATGATTACGGAATTAGCATTAAGGTTTGAATGTAATTAATCTCATTAATTAGGCATTTGACATCCATGTTTGATGTTTTTATTGGGAGATATAATGATGTAATTAAGAATTACATAGGTTTAGCCAAATTTTATGGAAATTAGACAACCTATTGGCTAATTAGAAGATATTACTTATCTATTAATAGAAATAATTTTATTGATTAAAACGAATTGATCTCTGATTTATAAGAAATTAATGTCTAGAATATTAATTTATTACAATTAATGAGAAACACAATTTCGGCAAGGATGTAGAAATAATTGTAACATTTACATAATTTACATAACTTATACTAATTAATGTACACATTCACGGTTTGATTTTTTTTAAGTTTTTAAAAAGTCAAAATACGATTTTTGAAATTAATTATTCTAGTTAATGTTATTAAATAGGCAATTAAAAAGGAAAGTTTTTAAATTTACATATGTTACGCTCAAATTTTTGGAAACTTGACAATCTATTGGCAAAAGTTATTGATTTTCGTAAACATTATTCTAAATAGTCAAAATACGATTTTTGAAATTAATTATTCTAGTTAATGTTATTAAATAGGCAATTAAATAGGAAAGTTTTTAAATTTACATTAAATTACGCAAAAATTTTTGGAAATTTGACAACCTATTGGCAAAAGTTTTTGAATTTTTTTAGTGTTATTAAATAGTCAAAATACGATTTTTGAAATTAATTATTCTAGTTAATGTTATTAAATAGGCAATTAAAAAGGAAACTTTTTAAATTTACAATGGTTACGCTAAAATTTTTGGAAACAAAGATAATTATCCAGACGAAATTTACAATCATACCAAAACTCTTGCGAAAGGTTCATGCATGACCTTGAAGAATTGCTCTCCCTTGTGATAAGCCATATTCGCAACTTTGTATTCGGATGGTAGTCTAGTATTCAAATGACAAAACAATCAAAACATTCAATGAATATCATATTTGACTCATAAACATAAAGATGACAATGAATCACCTATGGATCTCAAATGAAAAAAGATCCAACCACAGTTAATTAAAGCCTAACCATTTCATATACAATTATTAACTTAACAATCTGATCTTGCTTCCATTTTACGGATTGTATTCAAGATGTACATATATAATTAAAACGCTAAGAATGAAGATTTTGTCTTCAAATATGAAAATGGTTAGGCATTAAATATTGTTTCCAGATTTTGTCTTCAAATATGAAGCTTTTGTCTTCAAAACCGGATTGAACATGGAGTTGTTCCTCAAATCGTTAAATGCTTGCATATTATCACTAACCATTATAAATCACGATGTATTCCTTTGATATTCAATCCGGTTACATGAAAGTAATGTTTTCATATAACATAACATAAAAGATTTACAGGTTTGAGAACCATATGTATTGATCTTGCTTCGATCTAATGAAAAAGAAAACATACCTAGAATGAAGAATGAAAAAAAAGAAGAGTGAATAATGGTAATTGGAAGATTTGTTAGTTAGGTATTGGAGGAGTATAATGGAAGAATGTAGGAATGTAGGAAATAAAATTAGAAAGAGTATTTATAGGGAGCTAGTTGGAGCTCCATATTGAAAATGGATAGCTCAAACACTCTCTAAGGGCTCCATTCAACCCTAGTGACCTCAATTATTATATAGATAGATTATCTGTAACTTATATTAGAAAAAAGGTACAAATTATTGATATATAGAATGTTAATATCCCATTTATTTTGGTTTAAAGTTAACATACCGTGTAAATGTAAAATCAAAGCGTTTAACAAAAAAAAATTTTAACGGCCAACAAACTTTATTTATTTAAAAGCTAGCAAGGAAATCCGGAGTACATATAACAAAACAAACCGAAAAAGAAATTACAAGCCGCCAAAAAAACAAAAATTATCCCATTTTAATCGCATCGAATCTAACCCACGAATCCCATCTCATATCCTTCAAAGCATTTAACAATTGATGCCCAAAACTTCAAATATCCGCTCGATAATGGTTTTGTTAGATTTACATTCTCATTAAAAAAATTAAAAAAGGATAAATATAATGATAATTTGAGTCCCGAATTTGTGTATGTTGGGTAAGGAGCTTCTATCTTCAAACTTTTAGCAAAAAGAAAAACTTATACTCAATAAAAAGTCTTATTTAGTTAGAGGGACTTGAAGCTTTTAGATTTTTATTGAGTAAATATATCATATAAGTTTGTTTTTTTTTTTTTTCTCTAATAAGCATTTGAGAAAATTGCAATTTTCGTTCATGTGGTTTACCTAAACTAACAAGTTTAGCAAAGACATAACACCCTGAGTACCTGAGGTTTGTTTTTCTAACACTCTACATCCTTCGACCTAACGGCCGTCACATCTACCGTTACATTACCCTCACGTGCACCTCATAAACTATAAACTATAATCAAACATGAAATAATGTTTTATCAAACCAACTTCCAACGGTATAATGTTTTCCTTTCCATCACACAATGAATCACATATACATTTTATATTAGATAAATTCAACCATGTTACAAATTTAAAGCTGACTTTCAACTCTAAAAGAGGTGCCGATTTTGAAAATTTATTGATGACCTAATTTAACTTCACATATATGATCATCAATCATCATCCACCACGTAATAAAAACAACAAATAATTTTCCAATAATATATTCTTACATGTTTGAACTTTCAAATTTTTTTATTTATTTTTAATTTGCCTTCAATTTTCTTGCTGTCAGCAGTTGTTCCAAACAGCCTTAAATACCAACACACACACATACATTCATATTTTATTTTTAAAGATTCAAGAAACATGAATTCGAATAAAGGGTCTGTTCGAATGAGGAAACCGAAACAAAACATGAACAAATCGTCGATCAAGAGTTTAAAGATCAAAACAGAGACAGAAATTGAGTACCCATTGATGAGTTTTGAAGAGTTACCAGAGTACTTGAAGGATAATGAGTTTATATTGAATCATTACAGAGTTAATTGGCCTTTAAAGAAAGCTTTTTTTAGTTTGTTTCATTGGCATAATGAAACATTAAACGTATGGATGTAAGTATCTGTCTTTTATAATTATTTATTTCCAATTTTTTTGGTGATTTCTTATGTTTTGAGCTTAAAAATGTTGCTAATTTATACTTATAATTTGTGGGTTATGTTAAAAATTGAATTTTTTTTATCAAACTTTTATTACTTTGAAATTATTTGCATAAAGATTTGTAAAGTTCTTATCTTGATTAGTACCCAATGAATTCTTGATTCCCATTTTATGGGAGTTGTAAACATTGGTTGAATTATTGTGAGAAAGCTGTATGGCGAAGCTTGAATTTTTGAATGGTGGGGGCCGAAAGTCACGAGACTCATTTTTGTTTTAAATCGGTGGGGGCCGGACTCAGAAAATAAAAAAATTTTGGATAAAACCAGGGATATTTACACTACTGAGTCAAAAAGCGGTAGGGACCAGGGCACCCCCTGGTTTCTTGATTTTCTTTCTGCATTTAATATGGTATCATGTGCTTATGCTTTGATGAACATATAGGCTATGATTTACTTTTTTGATTATAAGTTACCAAGATTTTGTTGCATTTTGTTGCATTTTGTGTTAAGTACTTTATCTCATTAAATTCAATATTTTAGTCATTTTAGGGGCTTTAACTCAATGCTAGATTGCTAGTTACTTAAGTTTATAATTGAGTTTACATAGCCATTTTAGTGTAAAAAAAAAAGAAACCAAACATTATATTAGTTATAAATTTCTTTCCTTAAATTTCCTCGATGCTGCTTGTGAGCAAAACGGACAAAATTGGTTGATACGAGAGTTTACACTTCCTTAGTCCGCGAAATAAGTTAGAAAGGTAGCATAACTTGTAAATGTAGAACAAGAATTGAGCTTTATGATAAATAAAAGTTGATGATAATAATTAATGACTTATTTTTATTTTTATTTTTTTTGCCTGTGCAGACACTTAATTGGATTCTTTGTTTTTGTGGGTTTAACAATTGCAAACATGATGCAAGTCCATGAAGTTTTGGATTTCTTCAATGTATTAACATGGTATTTCAAGATTTCATCTTTTCTCTATACTTCTTCAAGATTTCCAGTTGTTTATTAGTATCCATTGCGATCCGGGCTTAAGTTTTTATCTATCTAATCTTGCAGGTCCGTCCCGATAAATCCAGGCACAAACGCTTCAAATATTTCAATGACGGTAAGGACTTGCATTGCTACTGAATCAATTACTGTCTTTGACTTTTTTCGGTCATTGTCATGATTTTAATGTTGTGGATTTCTTTACAATTTGTGGGAAATATGACTATGGGATTATATTTGGTTAGACAGATAGACCCATTTGACCAAAAAAGTCAACTGTTCTGTTGCATTAAGATACTAAATGCATTTAGTTATTACAGGATACACCAAAACTCATAGACTTGAAGCACGGACCACCACAAGATATGGACATACCACCGCTACTAATGGCGGAAACACGATGGCCGTTTTTCGTATTCTTGGCCGGAGCAATGTTCTGCCTCCTCTCCAGCAGCACCTGCCACCTCTTCGGCTGCCACTCCCACCGCCTAAGCCTTCAACTCCTCCAACTAGATTACGTCGGCATCACAGTCATGATCATCACCTCTTTCTTCCCGCCAATCTACTACATTTTCCAATGCAATCCTCTCTGGCAATTCGTATACCTCGGCGGGGTCACCACCATGGGTGTTTTTACCATTATAACCCTACTATCGCCTGCACTCTCCAGTGGAAAGTTCCGTTCTTTTCGCGCTTTTTTGTTCATGTCAATGGGCCTGTTTGGGTTAATACCCGCGGTCCATGCTGTCATCTTGAACTGGGATAAACCACAGTTTAACGCCACGTTGGTGTATGAGTCAGTTATGGCGCTTTCTTATTTGATTGGTACTATGTTCTACGTGACCCGGATCCCAGAAAGGTGGAAACCTGGTTGGTTTGATTTGGCTGGTCATAGCCATCAAATCTTTCATTGCTTTGTAATTATGGGTGCATTGGCTCATTATAATGCAGCTCAGTTGTTTCTCGAGTCGTGGGGTCGAGCTAGCTGTTAGTATCAAGTGACAAGTATCAAACATCACACAGAAAATATTATTGTCAACCATTTAATTGATGCATTTTTACAGTGTAGATCATAGAATTTGTTCAATGTTTTTGTTATGATATTGTTGTAACATCAAAAGTCATATACATAATGTACAAGTTGTAGCTTAGTTAATACAAATTGTTTTATTTATTTCTATATACTTTTGTTAGTTTCAATTATAATTTTGTTTGTCTCATAAAACCTGGTAAGTGCTTAGAATATCTTCAACTTGGTGTTTTCTTTTAGTTTGCACTAGTATGCGTGCTTCGAACAAGTATGTTAAAATCCATGGGTCGTAAGAAATGTCCTGCCTCAAATATCATCAACCTGTTTAGTAAAACAACTCGTTTTAACATCCTAAAACTAGATCAATTCTTGATGATTATGGGTATTTTGCCAGAGCTAGTTTGCAGTGAGACAAACACATTTACTCTTCATGTTTCAAACAAAAGTCATGAAGCATTAGATATTTAATTTATTTTTGATAAATTGGTACAAAGTCTTAAAGTGATTTGTTCTTGTTGGTGGGATGAATGGTTGATCGTTTGGGGTTATGCTACTTATATAATATGTTAGATTAGATATATATTTGGTTTTGATTCCAGTGAGATAATTACCATGATGTGATTTTGTAGTTTTTAAAGAGTTTGATGAAATTGACTTTCTAATGTCATCATAAAACGACACATCCAAACAATGAAACAAAACACACCAATGTAATACTTTATTTTGTACGTAACGTTTATTAAATGTCATCTGTTTATTATAGTTATAGATCTAAATAAATTGTAATTAATACAGCTATCTTTGCAACTACATATATCAGGCCATATTACCCTTTTCCACTTGTCAAACTAGCAGATTGAATCATATATGTCAAATTCCGCTTGTAAGTTGTAATACTAGCGGATGACGCATTTGTCAAAAAATAATTCATACTCCCTACAAACCAAATTAGTCACTGGAGTATTATTGTGCCACCAGTGTTACCAAACGATCATATTCCACCACCAAGTCACCAATTCAGGGTGAAACTCATAATTATGAGAAAAACCCCATTGTGAGATTCGAACCCATGATCTTATAGTCCCTAAGTCTTATCTCACAACAAAGATGCCGCTGGGCTATAATGCCTTTGGCTTGCCAAAAACTTCCTAAGGGTGGTGGGTGTGGTTTCGGGTAGGGTACCCTAATGGATACACCGTCCCTTACCTTTAGACTATGTGGGGTGGAATGGAGCCATTGCCACTTCAACGCACCTCAAAAGGGGGTTTCATTGCCTCCTTCCAATAACACCTAAGAAATAGAATAAAACTCTCTCATCATTACCGAATCATTTATTAATTTTTTTAATTTTCTTATTTTTTAGTATTAAAATTTAACAAAATAAAATAACATTTAAACAAATAAAAATACATAACATTACTATTAAAACCACAAGTAAATATAAAAGACACGATTATTATTGTGCAAAGCAATGTCTCATAATTCTCCAAACCGCAGCATTGGGAAAGTTTTTGTTGTGCACGATACGGTACGAGCCGCCTCAATCGTCTCATCCTCGTTTAAACCCCCTCGCGGTTCAACGCACTGATAAAGAACCTCTCAAATGTTACACACTTTGTTCATAGAGCGATTAACTTTCGAGTTATGGTATCTTTATTATGATGGTTGTTACTCGTTTGTTGATGGAATCTGGTTAGTCACGTGTCCCAAACTTGTACTGGTACCGTGTCAGCATGTAGTCCTCCTTGCTCAAGTGTTGTAACCCAACTCGTGGCCAAAGCGATTTTCTCTTCCCTGTCCAACATCGGTTTGCCATTTGAAAATTAAATAGAAAAAAAAAACGATTGTATAATATAGAGTGGGTTGGGTTAAAAATGTAATGGGCCTGAAAGAATATATATAGGGTTTACAATTATTTTTTGTTTCGAAAATTGACAACTTGATAACGGTCAAATATTAAATGGCCCACTAAATTGTCATTTCCTTCGTTATTATACTCACGAGCAATCAATAGCACCCCGTTAATGGCGCTCAGAAAATGGTATTTGTATATCATCTATGTTCTATGACTAGACCCACCACTAGGGCTGTTCACGAGCTCATCCGAACCGAGCAGGCATTTGCTCGTGTCTGGCTCATTTACAAACCGAACCAAGCCGATCGGCCCGTTTACAATTGAGTTGGAAACCGAGCGAGCATTTTTCGAGTGAGCGAAGAGGGCCAGTTTTTCGGACAACCATAAATTTGGGATGTTTCCTTTAATGTTCTCACTGCCTACTGATGACTGAGATTTGATCGTCCGAGGATGCCACTAAGTCTGAGGTCCGGTTGTTCGAGAATGAGGCTCAGGTTAAGGCCGGTGAGACGATGAGCATACTACAAAGAATAATTATCGCATTGTGGCGTAGGTTGATAGCGGGAGACGATTGATGGCGGACACAACTAATAGGAATAAGACGTCAAGCATGTCTTTTCATGACTTAGGGTTTTACAATTAAACTTAGTGTTAAGTTATCAGTGTGTTGACTTGTAACACCCCAACCGATGGCGGAAACATCGGGATGCCACGTAGTGACGATTGTTCAATAACTAATGGCACTAAATAAAGTTTCAATAGAGTATTTAGTTAAATTACAACATTTACATACGAACCAGGTAGGTTTAAACAACAATAACCAATTTAATTTAATCTAAGGCTTCAGCTCCTATTTGATCTATAAGCAAAGGCTAAAACTTCCAAGCAACTAAATACCTGAAACATGTTAAGTTTGGAAAATAGAGGGGGTCAACTATAAAGTTGGTGAGAATACATAAGTTTTTGTCAAAACGAAGTATAGTATCAAAAAGTGTAAGCATACAATTCTGTGTCAATATGTAACATCTATGGCATACATGTGAAAACAAAACTACAGCAAACTGGGGCATAACCAACCCTATGTTAACAAAGTTTAAAGGTCCATCCCATAGACATGGTTCACCAAAGTTTAAGTTTCAGTTCCAATCACCCGCGCTCCCCATAGACATGGTCAACGAATCTAGGTGGGGTTGTCAATCCAATAGATCTATTATTGTTACTGTTAGCTTGATCAAAGTTAATGATTATGCAAGTATTAGTTGAGTTTACTTAGCAAGTTTAACACACGTAGCACAAAGAATCACACAAGACACATAGTTGAATTGCATAAGTTTAAAGATTAAAGTTTAACATGTTTCACCCCGAAAAGCATTGAAAAACTGTAAAAAAAAAAGTGGGGATATGTAAACTCACCTTAACAAGCAAGCAAGCAAAATCCCAAGTATGCAATAGCGGGTAAATATTATTCCCAAAGGTATCAACCTAGATTTAGCATTGTAAAGTCTAAGTGTCACAATTCTAATAAGTCTAAGATTTCTAGGTCGTTCGATTAGGGTTCTCTAGATTTGGGGAAAAATGCTTAAATGTTAACGCTGTAGTAAAGAAAATATAATAATATTTAAACCATTATTAATTTTTACATAGACTAAAAGATATAACTTTTAAAACTATGAAAAATATATTTCTATAAATTATTGGCTATTTATTTTGTATTTAAAACAATTTATTTACACAAGAGATTATAGGATAAAATATAAAAAGTATATATTTTTTTTTAAAAAAGTTTTATGTCTTTGATCGATTAGACTAGAAATAATTTTAGAAAACTTTTGGCTTTTGAATCGTTAAAAACGGGATTTTTATGAATTAGTTATGAATAAAATAAGTTTATATTGTTATATTATATTAAATAACAATTAATAAAATATTCAGTTTTTTAAAAAAAAAAAATTGGGTTGAATCTGGTGTGAGAGGACTCGAACTCGGGACCTTTACATGGAAAACACGACTACCAAACCACCTGATCTACCTGATCAGTTGGTTTTTAAACCAGTTACAAGCTATATAAGTTACTAGTACCGATTCAGTTTATTTAAAAACAAAAAAAAACTAATATAAACCCTAAAGTAACAATATAAACCCAATTTTTTTTTTATTAATTCAATTAGCCCTGAAACGAACTCTATAAGTGAAATACGATTAGGGCTTTTGTTTATGGATCATAGTTGACCACTACACATAACTTAATTCGAACAAAAACTAACCTGTATGCTCGTTTTAAGCGAAGAACACAACACAGGGACTAGGTTCAATTCCGGTTGAGTAGGCGGTGAAAAGATGAAATTGGATTGTGGTTTTCGTTGGTATCAATGTAGAGGGTAAGGGGGAGGGGTATTTATAGGTATGGAATCGATTTGAGGATGATTATCTTTATTTTAAAATCCGGTTTATGTTTATCTCATAAATTCAAACAATTATCCGACTTAATGATGTTATAATCAGATAATTCACAGCAGTTTATTATGGTTTATGATTTCGATTAGGATTCCATGAGTAGAATGCATTATCCGTACAAAAATCTCTCGATTTTGAATCTGTTTGAATGAGGATAAGGTTAAATTGAAATATTATAACTAAGAATTAGATTAGGGGCAACTTACATGATTAAAATTTTAAAACGGCACTAGAACAAGAACTAAAAATATAAAATACAAATGTAAAAATCCGAACGATAGAAAATTAAAAAGAATTAGGAAATACGCGAGGTTACATGACTGGGCCAGTAACTATATATATAATTGTATATATTCATATATTGCGCCAAACCCAATAGAGTGGTATGTATAAAATTATATGTTAAGATCTGAGTTTGATTGTTTTGATTGTTTAGTAATAAGAACAATGAATGATACGAATTATAAATCGAAAGTGCGGCGGAATGATAAACTATTAATCAAAACAAGAGAATAAATGTTTTTCAATCGAATGCTTTCATAAACTCAAATGATTACAATCAATTGTACAAGTACTCCCCCTCAGCCTGATCACTCAGTGATTGTTTGTCAAAGAGAATGTTTTGAGTGACAAATAGAACAGTACAAGTACTGTTCTATTTATAGACAAATCTAAACCTCTGATGACCTAGGCTGACGTCACCTAAGACAGTGACCTCTAACAGAATAACAAACATAAAACATCTGTTGATTACAAACTACTGTAACATAAGAAAACTCTGAAAGGTAAACAGCTGATAAGAAAACTCTGATGGTCTTAAATCATTTGTTGGAGCCTAAGTGCTGTTGGCTCCAACAGACCTTTAGTCTTCAGTACTTTGGTCAGCATTGTTCTTCATCAGACCTTTGGTCAGCAGTTGTTCTCTAGCAGTTGTTATCCATCAGACCTTTGTAGCAGCAGTTGTTAGGGTACAACAGATGTTAGGGTCAACAATCCTTTGGGAGAAGTAACTTGTAAATGATGTTATTGCTAAGGATCAATTGAGTAGTATGTTTTGGCTTTCCAATCATCTGTTCTTCTCCAGGTCAGCAGACCCAACATTATAAATATAATTGTAATTAATGTGTACATATATTTAATAAATTAATAAAAATTATATCGAGCCGAGTGAACCTTTGCTCGTGCTTGTCTCACTTACAAACTGAATCAAGCCGATCAGCTCATTTATAACCAAGCTACCACCACTAAAACTATCACCACCATTTTCTCCGGCTACAACCTGGAGCACCACTATCTCCCTCCTCCTTCTCCGGTGGTAAAAAGTTTTTTTTTTCTTTTTTTGAGGTAGTCGTTGGAGGGATAAGGTGGGATAACGGTCGAGTATTAAATAGGAGAGAGAGGGAGGAGGCCCGTTTCAAACATCTTGATGAGGACGAACGGGACGAGGACGAAGCAAGGGGACGGTGTTGGCGTTCCGGACGAACTGAGACGGGCATGGGGACACCCCCATACCGATCAGCCTAAGGACTTATGAAATTTTCACACCACTACACATTTTTAGGATAATTCTCTCTCTCTCTCTCTGGTTTCTCAAGCTCCTATCACCACCTTCTTGCATCATCAAGGTTTGTAATTTTGTAATTCCTTCTCATAAAATAATGATAACTGTTCCTAGCTTCTTTTTTTTTGATTTTTTTTTTTTTTGGAAAAGAGGCAAAGCCCCGGCAAACATTTATTATATCAAAAGAAGAACAAAACAAGACTAACCAAGACCCGAGACATGGACCCAAGATCTAAAATTAGTTCAAAAGTAAAACAAAAACAATAAAAATAAAATAAAAGAACTAACGGGCCCTCCTAGCTTTTTGTTTTTACTCTCTATTTTCTCAAGCTCGTGTCATCGTCAAGGTGCGAAAACCATTTTCATAAAAAAAAACCATAAATGTTCATTTCATATTCATGAAAAAAACATAATGGATATTCCTCGCCTTTTGTTTTTACTCTCTACTTTCTCAAGCTAGTGTCATCAACGTATGAAACCATTTTCATAAAAAAAACCATAACGGCTATTATATCTTTTGTTTTTAATATATTTAATGCACATCTTTCTCACATTAAATCGCATCAATTTCATTGTTGTTGAACTCTCTTAACCATTTTAGAGTGTTGTAATCCGATTTTTAGGGATAATAGTTATAAAAAAGGGAAAAGAAAAAACCCTTTTTAGTGTATGTGTAGTGGAGCGCTTTGGTTGGCGTTTTGGCACCCCATAGCGCCCGACACACCGTCACCGTCGGCGCTATGCGGGCGCTATGCCTTTGAACTTCATGAATATAACGGGCGTGATGGGAGAAGATTATTATTATTATTATTGTGTCTGTGTAATTGAGGGAGAGAAAGAGGTGAACAATGGAGTTAAAGAGTTGCAGGTAGGTTGAAGAAGAAGAGGATGAGGAAGAAGAAATGATTTTTGTTGTGGATAACATTAACATGTTTTATTTGCCGCTTAAAGGCATGTGTAGTGGAAGGGCGTTATGGAGTTCCATGGGGCTTTATGGGGAATAAAATATTATAAAATAATAGAAGGGGCTCCATGAGGCGTTATGGGAAAAGAGGGATGTAGTGGGAAGGGGCTCCATGGGGCTTTATAAATGATTGTGTAATCATTGTTTAATTATTGTTTTCTTATTTAAATAACAATATTAATAATAATAGTAATAATAATAATAGTAAAAATATTAAAAGAAAATTTACACCAACACAATAAATACCTCTCTCCCTTTCACTCTCCTTCCAGCTCATTTCTCTTTATTCTTTGCTTCATTTCTCCCTTGTATGTGTTCAATTTTTCAGATGGACTATCACTTGGAACGAATGAATGAGATGCCTCCCTAAATACTCAAGAAGATTTTTCAATATTATGATTTGCCGGAGCTCATTGTAGCAAGAGAGAACCAATTGGTTGGAGTCGTGGTCAACCAAGATCATTTCAGGCAAAGATACAACAATGAACGTAGAGGTTCAATTTGGACCTTTACGCATTTTTACAATCCACAAATCCTTCGCAACCACCGCATAGTAGGCTATAACGTGGAATATGAAAGAAGGATCACATATCCTCTCGATGCATTTGGTATATTCCTGGATAATGAAGCCAGACATGTTGAGTTGATAGGCGGTTTAAGAAGTGTGCTAGTTTTTTGGTATGAACAAGAAGGTTATCTGATTGTTAACTTGTGGAACATGAATTTCAGAATTATTCCCTACCATCACTGGGACCGTAATCAGGCTCAAGATATCTTAGTTGGAACACAAGTGATAGATGATGAAGAGGATCCGTTGAATTATGTAGTGATATTTGTTGATGAAGCGGCTTTTGGGAATGCTGTTTTCTCGATAGATGTTTTCACATATCATTCCACAGGAGGTCAGATGATACCTTTTGGTGGTGCGTCTACGCTAGTAAATTACCTCAGCCCTGAACAGTGGAGCAGTCTTTTAACTTCCAGGAAAGCTTTATGGGCAGAAAGCATTATGTATATCTCCAACTTGCAGAGTATGCCTAACCATTTGTTGGAAGGACAAGATGATGCCTATGCTCAAGTGCATGCAAATCAACTTCCACATCTTGATGATCCTGCTGGTTTGATTCGGAGCCGCCGAAATATTCATGGGAGAAACGACGGGTATGTTATAAAATTAATTACTTGACTGCAGAAATTGCTGGCCTAGAGGACGATCGTTTTATTACAAGAATGAGCTTGTACCATATCACTGGGAGTCAACAGTTTATCAACTACTGTCGGTTGCGCCACATGAGTCTCTACCACAAGACATACTATCCTTCGAGGGACCTTTGTTGTTAAGAACATTTGATAGGTATGTGGAATTCTCTGCTTAACTTGAACGACCCATCGATCAGCCAAATCTTTGGCATTCCTTGTTTTTCAGATTTGACATTGAAACACAAGCATGGACTACATGGAGGAGGGAAGAGATTACTTTGGAAGCAGCTGCTAGTGCAAGCATTAGCGTAATGCTTGGCCCCATGAATGAGTAAGAAACTAGAAACATAGTAACTATATATGCTCTTTTGTTTGATGGTTAAACTAACGAATAGGTTTGGTGGATGGTGATGAAACTAACTAATTAGGATGGATAATTGGAATAGCTTGCTTTTTGATGGATTGTTTCTATTCGATTTCTTGTTCTGTGTTTGTTTTTAGTTTGGTCATGGTGTATGTTTGGGTAAAGGAGCCTTGTTTGTGGGTCGATGAAAAAGCAGAGAACTTTACTCTCATCTATTTCTCCCGTATCTTTTTCTATCTTATTTGATCATATTTCCCGGTGACTGCCAGTCGTCGGTCGGTATAGACTTCAGGTGGAACTGAAGCCGGTTTGTTAGAGTGATCCTATATAATTGACTGCTTATGCTCCCTTTTTATTGGCATTATTTGCTCCAAATCCACAACATCATCTCTCTCACCTTACCCATATCATCATCATCAATGATATTGACATGCTCCACATCATTACCATTGTCATTTATGGAAGAATTGACATCTTCCGTTTCCATTTCAGAGTTTCTTGCATAAAAAAAGAACATCACATATAAAGATAATAAGAAACTATGGTGTTCACAGTTAACAAAAGGTTAACAAAATCTAGGTACATATGTGATTTAAGCACAATGGTTAACAAAAGCTAGGTACATATGTGATTTCAACATAATATAAACATAACCAATTGCATCATTAGTCAAGAGTAAAAATAAATAACTTCAGATTCTAATTGTCGTCTCAACTTTTGTAACGCTAATACTACAATGGGGACCCTCTTGCAAAACTAATAAAATAGAAGAAAAACAACATGAAACCATGAAGAAAACAACAAATGAAAGAATTATAAATATTTACATGATAAATCTACCCTACCTAATAAAGGAGTAACTCAGGAGACATGTGGCGTTTTACTAGAGCCTCCACATAGGCTCCATGTAACATCGCGTTATTTTTACTTTTCATGTATTCTAAATCCTATGCTAAACAAATTCCAAATTCGCCTTGTTCGCTTCTTGTATGTTACTCCTACCCATTCATGACGAGTCGCCATTATTATTTATCCTATTCAATTTGAGCGTTACAACAAGAAATTTATTTAGTTAAGATCTTAATATATATTTATTATTAATAAAACATATATATATATATATATATATTTAATAAATACTTAAAAAAAAACATAACATAAAAAAAATGGGGCATTTGACTTTAGTTAAGAAAACACAATTTCAAAACAAAAAATGTCCGTACATTTTTTTGTCAAATTATGATTTTATTTATTTTTTTCTTCTAAAATATAATTACCACTAATTAACTTCTAACCACCCTAATTAATTCATTAAATACCCAACCCCTTCACCCCAACTATAAATACACCACTCCTACCCATTCTAACACTTGCTCATTTCTAAATCCTCTCTAATCTCTCAAGAATAAGTGAGTTTCTCACTTCACCTTCAACCTCTCTTCTACTTTCTTCACTCTCCTCTTCTTCAAACCCTTTGAGGAAACCTCTAGGACCTCTCTCCTATTTTCCATGGCAAATAAACATGAGTAGGGCACCAATTTGAGGCCTCAAATGTAGTCATCTTCTATTATCTTTTATGCACTAAGTTGTTAATAATACCAACCAAGTTCACCAACAGCTCAATGATGGAGGGACTTGTGTTATGGTTCATGGTTGACAAAAGGAAGGCCAAGGCTCATCCAAACTAAGTCACCATACCCTACTTCTTAAGTTATATTATATAAATACTAAATTATATAAACCTTACTAATTTAATAACTCGGAAAGGTTTGTGGATACATCCCTACCTTACCAATGCTTGACTCTCATAACCATCCGAATCACCTCTATGGTGGTTTGTGTTTTGGTTCGCCTAAAAGGCTTGCTTGACTCTTATGACCATCCGAATCACCTTCATGGTGGTTTGTGTTTTGGTTCGCCTAAAAGGCTTGCTTGACTCTCTTGAATCTATAATCTAAACTCGAACCTAAGACTCTTTATTTTTCATAATTTTAGTTAACCAAGGCTAAGGAACTAATCCCCCAAGACTCATTCTTTGGAACCTTACTAAACGCACCCAAAGGTGAGTTCATACTTGTCCCCCCTTTTATCCTTTATTCTTTGGGGCTCAACATGTATCACTATCAAAACTCAAACGATTTTAAACTCTACAATTTATTATGCTTAGTCTAAAGTCTATCATATTCTAAATTCTATCATGCGCAATCTAAAGTCTATTATATGCTTGTACGCTATGCTATGTAGAATTATTTACTCTAACATACAAATGCTCATATAGTTGACAACCCACCTTGCATGTATAGCGCTATAGGATTGGCTATCCGCCCCCTACATGGGTCATGTTAAGCAAAATTCTTCGTGGCTAGTCGCCGTTTGTATGGTTCTCTTGCATATGCCTATAAGCAAAACTTTATTATACTATGTATGTATGTCAAAACTAGTATGCTCACCAATGCTTTATGTGTTGACGGATATTTTATACATGTTGCAGGAAATATTTATTGCAGGACATTCAAGAAAACTACTTAGGATTGGACATAGAAACTCACTCTAGTTCAAGTTATCATATTCTTGTTGTTGTATTTTTCGTTATTTGAACTACTTGTATTTCTATTTTTAGACAATAAATGAAATTCTATCTTTAAACTATATTGTCACAAAATCTAGTGTCATGAAGTCTTTGAACAATCTACCACTAAGTCTCGCCCCGATGTATTCCGCCATCGGTTGGGGTGTGACACTCCACCTCAGCTGACACATGTCAATCATACAACTACTCTTCAAAAAGACATGCGCCCGACCCATTTAACCTTGACCCATCTAACCCGCCATATAAAAGTCCGTTCTTTTTTTTCATCACATTCAAGCGCCGCTAACTCCTTCTGTTTCCTCTCTAAAACATATCACCTCTGTATTCCATCGGGTCTTCAGGTATATACGATCCCATGTTTTGGATTTATCACCTCTACGTCTACATTCGTATGTCTAATAATCGTTAAACAGATTTAACGATTCCATGTTTTAGAGTTTGAGGTAAATAGTTGTATTAGGGTTTCTTCAATCGTCTTTCAAGTTAAGGTTTCTTGATTCGCTTGTTTTCCTTTTGCACAACTTCAATCAATACTGTATTAGGGTTTCTTCATTCTTTAATCAGATCTAACAATTCCCCTGTTTTCCTATTTTAGAGTTTGAGGTATATGGTTGTATTAGGGTTTCTTCGAATCTTAAGTTGAATAGAAAGATTTGTCTCCTTAGTTGAGTAGATATTACACGTATATAGAGGTGTATGTATACATTTTAATTAACAAAAGGGCAGACGACTTTCACTTTTCATAAAATTAGATAATGAAATAGAATTTGAATTTAAAAAAGTTTTTACTCAAAATAACATGTTTATGTATTGCAATGAGGCATTCATTGCTTACATACAGTAATTTTTTTATTGGTTTTACTTTTAAGCCATGTGCTCTTTTAGATTGCTACCCAACCGCGTTAGGATATCCCAAAATAGATGTATCATGTCATGTTTAAGAAACATTCCAACACAATTATACAATTTTACATTTCGACAAGCATTAACTTATGTTTAGTGTGTTCTTAGCATGCAAATTAGGTATATGTTTCGTGTTTAAAAGAAAACGCGTCAAATGGGTCAAGTAGGTTAACAGTCGTAAGCCTATTTTAATGTATATAGTCTCATAAATTCTTGTCAAAAAATTAATTATTATTAAAATGTATGGTTTTTTGAAAAAGTACGATGCAATTTTATCTATAATAAAAGTAAAGAGTTTGGTGAGTTCATGGATGCTCTTAACTATAATAAAAATATACACCAAACTTATTATATTTGCTAATTCAAAGTGTATGCTACATGTAGGAAAATGTTTGTATATACCACAAGTCAATCTTATTTTGCAAAAGTCCTACACTTTCGCTATGTTTGAACCGGTTGGCTCAAACCTTTTCCCTTTTATTAATTTATTGTATTAAGAAGCAGACTATAACCAAAATTGACACGTTTAACCGCAAATGAACCGAGGGTACCTTCTAGACACATAACATACAATAGTGTTTACGCTGGAGGGTATTAGTACTATGGCATTTACGCAGGAGGTACTATTGGATATATTAATTTTGCCGAGTAAAAAAAGTTGTGTACATAATAACAATAAAAGGGGGTATATGGGGGACGTAATTACCGCTTGAGCGATGTGAAGCACTTAAGCATATCATAAACTTCGGTTTTGTTTGAGTTTTTGAGTGATGATTCATATTATCCGGAGCTTTTATATCTTGATGACTAAACGAAGAGGTAAAACTTTCTAGCCCTTGGTTATATAGACGAACATATAAGAGAGAGATAGCAACGGGCTGGTTGTCCTCATGGGAGATCAAGGATTCTTTGACAGGTCGTGGTCTGTACAACAAGGGTAGTTAAAGTCCCGCTAGTCAAAGTTTCAATCATCCTCACCTCCAATTAGAGTTTGACAAAATATTTTTTTTCTCTCTACATATTCCTTCATGTGTTATCTTTTGTTTGTCTTCTTTCTCATTATTTTCTTTAGTCTTGTCGTATTTTTATTGTATATAATTTTTTTGAAGTTTATAATATTTGTCTTCCTTTAAGCTGGTGGATGTAGGGAAGGCCTACCCGTTACGTCAGTTGTCATGTCATCCAGGAGGGTAGTCCTTCACAAGTGGACTAGCCAAGTGTGTGGGATGATCCTCGGCTAGTCCTCCCCCCTTTAGTTGATACATACATACACACATGGCCCGTCTCAATCGTTCCATTTATAGACGTTTTAGCCGATCCTCCACCGGCGGTGGCAGTGTAGGACAACACGGACGGCCCGAGGGATATCCCCCACACAGGATAGCCTTACCAAAAGAAAATCTCTCAGTTTTTTATATGTTAAATGACATGGTTAATAGTCAAATGTTTTTTATAAACAAATGACACGTTAAATTAAATACCTTAATATCTAATTATCTATTACTGTTTACTTTCTACAGCTATTTCAGTAATTACATAGCAATATGTTAGGGATTAGTAATTAAAGATCAATAATTCGACCATCCATCTTATGGTGGAGTGGTATGAAGGCTCAGTGATGGAAGACCTATGGCTGAAAGGTCATGGGTTCGATTCTTAAGAGCACCGGGTTTTACCGATTATTCCATTGTCGTGCCTGCGGGCGGGTGGATGGTCGGATTTTCCCCGGAACTGGTGGCTGGTGGGCTAGGGGCTCCGCCCGTCTGGGTAAATGCCGGTTAGGGCTCCTTTGGCCATTGGGAGCCGCGTACGGAGTACCCGACTTCTACTTAATTGTACGTTAAAAAAAAGATCAATAATTCTGCAATGTTTCATTGAAACATATCATTTGTTGGTTTTGGTTTGATAAGGTTGTTGAGTAGTCTTTCCCACCCTAACGATTCCTAACACTCTTGGTTTTATATTAACATCACATTAGTCTTTTTCTATCAATCTCCAACCATCGCTAAACAATGCAAAATGCCCATTAAGGATCAATCAGAAGACAATAAGTTATTTTAGAAGATTGAACTCCCCAAATGAAAGGATACTCCTTAGACTACCCGGAGTGGGCTTGGAAGAGGGGCGAGAAGGGGCTTGAACACTGCCCCGGGTGGGCTTCGAAGAGGGGCGGGAAGGGGGAGGCGAGGAGAGAGGCACTGGCGTGGGGGCATATCCTTTTTGTTTTGATTGGCTGAAATATATTTATTTTTTAACTTTAACACGCACATAATTAATAATAATAATATTCCTCCCCCCCCCCCCTTCCACTCCTCATAATTTTCATCCCCTCCACGTGGGACTCAAAAAGTGCCACATGACGATTCATCTCTCCCCCCCCCCCCCCCCCCCCCCCCCACTCCTTATAGTCTTAGTTTGAGGGGGAGCGTTATATACGTTGTACTCTTTTTCTTTTGGCTACAGTTTTGTCTCATTGAGTTTTCAGAGCAAGTTTTTAATTTCGTAGAGTATTAGTTAATATAGCAATAAAAACTTAACCAAAAACTAAGAAAAACGTGCTAGAGGTGGTTTTATTTACGCCTTGGTGGTGCATTTGGAAATGGAGGAATGAAGTTGTATTTAGAAAATGGAAATCTAGCGGACCCTTCTCTGTTGGACTCGATTGTTTCATTTTCTTTTTTATTGTATTCTAGTAGATTTAAAAAATGTAATCAGACTTGGACTGTGTGTGTGCATAACCCACTTCTTTGCTTGTAGTCTTTTGCCTTCTTCCGGGTTAGTGGTTTGCTAACCGGCTTGTGTTAAAAAAAGTATAATTTTGGTAGCGTATAACGAAGAGTTAAATGTCTGAGTGAGAGTGTGTTATAAATGATTTTTTTTGAAGACATAATTTACCATCATTGTCCCTACTTAGGATGATATATATGGATGTATATCATGAGTAATCTAATGAATGAACATAATTCCTCTCTACTTAATCTCTTGTTTCTAGGTACAAATTAAACAATCAAAAGGGTAATCAAAATAACTAGAAGTAAAACAACACACTCGTTTCTCATTAGGGATGACAATGGGTCGGGTTTAGGACGGGTTTAGGTCATCCCAACTAGGGCTGTACACGAGCCGAGTTGAGCCGAGCCAGGCCCAGCTCGAGCTCGAGCTCGAACCTAAACCGAGCCAGCTCGGCTCGGCTCGTTTTTCTGATCGAGCTGAAAAGTCGAGCTCGGCTCGTAAATGTTCGAGCCGAGCTCGAGCTGGCTCGAGCCAGCTCGATATATATTTTTTTATTTTTTTACAAATATTTATTAAATAAAAAACAATAAAATTAAATAAAATTACACATAATCATGTATATTTTTTTTATTTTTCTAAATTACACAAGCCTAAGTCGAGCCATATGTCGAGCCATCGAGCCGAGCCACGAGTCGAGCCATCGAGCCGAGCCACGAGCTGAACACCCCTGGCTCGAGCTCGGCTCGATTACAAAACGAGCCAGCTCGGCTCGGCTCGAAAACAAAACGAGCCTCTTCGAGCCGAGCTTTTTTCGAGCGAGTTTCGAGCGAGCCTCGAGTCGCGAGCTTTTTGTACACCCCTAATCCCAACCCCATACCCGATTAGGTATGCTTGTCCCAAACCCGTCCCAAAACCCGTCGGGTTTGTGTCGGGTAATTACCCATCGGGTATCGGGTATACCCGCGGGTTTCGGGTAAACCCATTAATTTTTAAAGCCTACTAACCAATTACATTTAACATTGTTAAATACATATATGTAAAGGATTACAATGTATAAATATGAAATACTTAAATTATATAAAAACACTCAATGACATAGAAAATAAATAGTATACACTAATGTATGGTAATTTTTTGCACAAGATGGCAATCCATATGTATAATTAGATATATTATGCATACATATTTAAAAAGATATGTAAGAAATTATGTTGGGTATCTAATCAGCGGGTATAGTTTATCGGGTAATTGGGTCGGGTAAATGGGTATATCATCAAATCCCAAACCCACGAAAAAAATAAAAACTAATCTCATACCCGATTACCCGACCCCAAACCCGTCCCAAATGTGTCGGGTTTCGGGTTTAACCATCGGGTTCGGGTTTGATTGCCATCCCTATTTCTCATATAAGAAAAATGAACGATTTTAATAATTATCATTTAATAAATATAAATGGTGTTAATATCAAGAAATTGTTTTTGTAGAGAACAAAGAGATGATTTTTTTTTTTCACATGCATTGTCATTAGGGGTGTTCAAAATCGGATAATCCGAATTTCGGATATCCGAATTTCGGATAATCCGAAATTTCGGATAGTCAATATTGAGATCCGAATTCGAATCCGAAATTTCGGATATCCGAAATTCGGATATCCGAAATTTCGGATTCGGATTCGGATCATCCAACGGATAATCCGAAACTTAAAAAAAATTTAAAAAAATAATAAAAAAAACTATAAAAAAACGTTCTCCTTTATGCCTAAAACGTGAACCTATTAAAAAAACAAAAATCGAAGTTAGATAAACGAAATTTGAATAACAAATATATAAATAAAAAACTTATTATTTTGATTGAAGGGGGCTGTGGAGGTCGGATACGAGGTGGACGGGGGCTGTTATAGAGGAGAGAAGAGAGAGCAACAACTATGGATTAGAGGAGTATGGACTTAGAGTTAGAAGGATTAAGGATTTAGGATTGTGTATTGTATTATGTAGTGTATATAATATTATATATTTATATATATATATATATATTTAATATTCGGATTCGGATAATCCGATTATCCGAAAATTTTCAAAATCAGGATCCGAATCCGAATCCGAAATTTCGGATAATCCGATTTTCGGATATCCGAAAATCGGATTATCCAAAATTTCGGATAATTCGGATTCGGATTTTCGGATTTTTCGGATTCGAATTTTGGATTATCCGATTTTGAACAGCCCTAATTGTCATGCCATTTGAAGATGCAAATCCTATTCGCAATGGAGAGCTCATGAACATTGAAGGTTGAGATGGACTAGAGAGATGATCGAAATGGAGAGGGGCGGTTTCCGAGTCAAGAGAGTTTGTACAAACGTGTGGGTTCTTCTTGCGTCCATTGACCGATCGAATTCCAATACGAATGCATGACTTTGTAGCTTCTTCTCCAACGTCGTTGATCATGGTTATATACTTGTATGTGCAAACTTTTCCATCTTCTTATCCATTTCTTATTCATGTGATTTTTGGGTAAAGTTTTATTAATAAAACTATCTAGTGGGATCTTTCGCGCATTACGACAGCCATTCGTTGATATTGATTTGGTTTGTTATAGCGCCGGTACGATACCGGTTCTCAATATAAAAACCAAAGAGGATACATTAACGGAAAACCATAAAAATGAAGATTGGTGTCGGCTCGGATAACACTAACACTAGTACTGATGGTACTCAGTCAAAATTAGCTTGATTCATCACGACACAAATATGAATATAGCGAAAGCCATAAAACGTATACCGGTGCTAGTACTTGTTACGAAAAAAGTATTTATAAGAAAACTAGTAAAATATTTATGAAAGAATTCATACTTTTATATTAAAAAAAACGTTTTAATAAAAGTAAAAGAAAAAGTTTATATTAAATCTAAAAAATTGAAAACCTTCCGTAAATTATTGTGATCCAACATGTTTCTTATTTTATTAGAAAGATTGTTTTTAAAAATTAGAATTTTTTTTTTTAAGTTTTGTTAAATAACACTAGTTTATTGAAATAGAAATTAATTTTATCCAATAAGATTAAGAGTGAGAAAAAAAGGGTTAACAAAAACACTCATTTTAGTAAAATATGTTTCAAACTACCCATTTTAGTAAATAATTCTATTTCAACTAAACCCTTCTAGGAAAAAAAAAAAAACTCTTAAATGTTATTAACAAGAGTTAAAAAAGATATCTCTGTTAAAAAACTTTGTGTTTGTATCATGAAATTTTATCAAAGGTTTTTTTTTTAATTCTTTTATAAGCATGTCTACGTTTGATACTCTTTCCAGTTGAACATGTTAACTTTTGGTGTCGCCCAGTTGCACTAAAGAAGTTCGTCACCCACAAAACTCATGGACATGGCCCTGTTAATCTCCTGCCGAACCTGTTTTACTTCATACCTGCCTCCGTCATAGTCCTTTTAGCCCCACTCGTCCTTATTCGATTAACCGTTACCGAGTTTAGAAGACCAACCATCGCCGTTAGATCAGCCCGTTCACTAGTTGAGCTGGGGTATTAAATACATCTCCATTCCCACATAGCCATCTCGCCTAGTAGAACATAATTGTCAAAAACCAATCTCTCTTTTTCAGCCACCAACCTGTATAGATTTGGAACATAAACCGATAATGAATCCATAACCCAACGATCATGCCAAAATCTTCTCTTGCATCCTCGGCCCAGAAATAATTTTTCACGTAATATTGTATTCATACTAAAACCAACAAGAATTACAAGTGAGGCGCGGGTAGACGGGCAACAAGCTGCGCCGCAACCCCCTTTTGAATAGCAAAGCCTACTCTACTAAATATAAAGCTTGTGTCCTTGGCCGCAGGAGAGTTACTCTGCACACCTTCTGCACTCGATCTAAAAACCGGATTGCATCGGGAGCAAGGCCCCCAAATGTGTCAAAAGCGAAGGGCACAAAGACGTGTTGGTTTTCAAGACAAGCAGCTTCATGTTTGTCAACTTTCTTGGATTCACCCAACGTAATATTAAGTTTATTAAAATCTTTAACTTGTTAAAACGTTACAATAATAAGTTTCATGTATTTCCTGATGGTGTAATTTAGACACCCGAACACTAACATTGCTGAAATATTTGTGACTTGTTAAGAAAATTTGGAGTTCAGAAAGAGTAAAGCATTAGTGACCCAAAGATTGTCATAATGTGTTGTTTTTCTTAACTTTTTTAAGTTTATAAAACTATGAGGTTGTAAGGTATTGGGACAATCCTAAAATGGATGTTTTTCTTCCATATCACCCTCCACATAAGCATGGTGGGTTGTCTCTTTTTTGGGACAACCCAATGGTGCGGAAACAACATTTTCCATTTTATTATTAATTATTTATTTTTTTTAACTTTAACAAAAATAGTAATAAATTATTCTCAACGTTCAACAAAAATAATAATTAAATAATGACAGAGGCCCGTCTTGGATGTCCTCCTAAGAGGGTGTTTGGGATTGAGTTTGGAAATGTAAAAGTGCTTTTGGTCAAAAGTGCTTTTGATCAAAAGTGCTTATTGGCTTATGACTTTTTGAAAAGGAGTTTTAAAAAAAGTGTTTGGATTAGTTTTTGGGATGAGAAACGTCAAAAAGTCAATAGATGGTCATTTTTTACGTGTTTCGCTTAACTTATTGTGAATATTGGTTGTATGCGTGGTAAATTTATAATTTTTTCCCAAAAGCCAACAGCCAAAAGCCAGGATTTCTAACTTTTCAAAAACAGCTTTTCCACCCTTAAAAGCCAAAAGCCAAAAGTCAAAACAGAAAGTGCTTTTGGGTTACACAAACAGCTTATTGACTTATTAGAAAAGGCAATAAGTCAATAAGTTGTTTTGAAACTCAATCCCAAACACCCTCTAAGGACGGCAAGGACGGGGACAACCCAGGGGGTGATGTAGCCCGTTCTTAACAAGCAAGACAGGCACAAGGACGATCCCCATACCGTCCTCCATAAGAAACTTATATTGTACAAAAGCTGTGAGTTGTAAGTTTGTTTTGGATTCGAGCATTTTTTTTTGGAAAGTCAAAGTTATACTGTTTGACCATGATAGGTGTGTGTCTTGCAAGATAAGTTTGAGGTTTCTTGTGGAAAACTAAGTAGCGGTGGAGATTAAAAACCAAAGGGTGTAAGATAGGTTATCTATTTACCAACTATCAAATTTTTTCCCTATTAAGTAGTGTAATCGTGTACAAAAACATATCATAGTTATTACGTGTAAAATTCAAACCTAATATTCCCTAATAATAAGAAAACAAAATATATGAAAATGAGTTTGTCTTGACATTTGAGTTAATCAAATTTTGCTATAATTTTAAGAAAAACGAAGAAATAGAAACTTATTTTACACATTTTAATGATACGTAAAGAGAGAAATAAAATAATTTCATTACCTATACATATCTATGGATCTATAGATAATTATTAAATATTTTCCTTGATGATAAATTCTAGTTGCATGAGCAAGTCCAATAAATCAGCACTAGAACTAGGTCAACTTCTAACTCCAAATTTTCTTCAATGGTCATTAATTAACGGTCAACTATTTAGGTCCAAATGTAGCCATCAAAGAAATGATAAACGCGTAGTTTCTTAGTTGTATACTATAGAGCGTAGGGTCGGTTCATGGATTCTATTATTATATTTTATTAAAAAGATATTATAATTTATTAAATCTAAAATAATATTATGTATATTAAAGTCCGGATAGACCATCTCTTCAACCCGAGTACCCGACACTCTTAATCGGTATGAAGTGTATTAATAACATACATAAATCTTTCAAAATTGATATCGTGGCACGGTCTGTATATGCTTACAAATTTTTAAGTTGAGTTAGGAAAGTAAAAAATATTAATAAAGATGTTAATATCCATTCAATTTTTGTTAACAAGTTAAAATCAAGTATGTTAACAAAACGTAAAACTGTTAATAAATGGCGTGCATTAGGTTTAAATATTTCTTTGATAGTGATTTCTTGAGATGTCGAGTTTTTCTTTAGATGTCTTGAACTCTTCAACTCGCTTTTTAATATGAAAGAAATAAAAAACTGCATTAGAATATAATAATGTTTATATATACATGAATATTTTTTAAGAGGGGGAAATCTCTAAAAAAATACTATATTTTCTTAGAAAAGCCTCTCGATAATTTTTTGCATATAAAAAGTACTGCACATTTTTTTTACAAAAAATCACTCAACAACTTTTTGTACATAAAAAACATACACTTTTTGTTATTTCTCGTAAAAGTCATTTAACAATTTTTATCACATAAAAGTCCATCAACATGTCAATTTGGAACAAATTGTGATTTCTTTTTATTTTAAAAAACCTAAATCCGAAACACCCGATTGTGTTTGCTTATGGTTCTTTTGTTTCATACGTGGCATATATATTTTTTTTATCCTTGCAAAAGAATATAAAATGTTGAAGTTATTGAATAATAAAGTTAAACTTCAAGGATTAATTAGAAAACAATTGCTAATGTGTTTTTTAAACTTTTTATTGGTTAAGAATCATATGACTATTTAGGGAAACTATTATTATTTTAATTGTAACGAGATAGATTTTTTATAATGCGCATACAAAATTGTTGAGTGACTATAAGAAAAAAAATATATAAAATATAATGTTTTAAGACTATGTGGTGTGGTAGAGGCATGACTTGGGAAACCTTGTTGCTATGTCATCAAAAAGTGGGTCTCAGTGGGTTTTAGACATTTTGAGGACTACCTAAGTAGAGGTGTACAAATCGGTTAACCGGTTTTAAAAAAACCGTTTTTTTTTAAACTGGTTTTTTTGTCTAGTTTAAAATCGTTTTTTTTTTAAAAACCGGTTCGGTTTTAAAACCGGTTTTTATGCCAAAAAACCCAAACCAGTGAAACCGGTTGGGATCGGTTTTTAAACCGGTTTATCCTAAAAAACCGGTTTTTTTATTTAAAAAATCGGTTTTTTTTTTTAAAAAAATCGTTTTAAAACCGGTTTCTTCATTGGTGCTGAATAACTAAAAAAAATCGGTTTTTTTAAAAGCAGTTTTTTTTAAAACCGGTTTCGGTTATAATAACGGTTTTTTTTTTTTAAAACCGGTTTTGTTGTACACCTCTATACCTAAGGGTGTGAGTGTAGTCTTCCTTGGATAGTCCTCACTCCTATTGGTCACTAATTAATTATTATTTTATAATTTTTTAATAAGTAAACAATTGAAGTAAACAAAATAAAAAAGTCACATAACATTAAAAAAAATTACACACCGAAACACATAAAAAAACAAACCGAAACACATAAAAAAACAAACAAACCGAAACATAAATAAAAAAGCCGAAGCTTACAACATTTTAAAACCATCTACCAATCGATACGAAAAAACGCAACAATTGCCATGAGAGGAGATGGATGACGGCAAATTTGCCCCCGTAAAGCAGCCCGATAGTCTTGCTGTGTGAGTTGGATTGCCGCTCGTTCGGTAAGACGATGGTTCGCCTCCATTGTGGCTTGAAACAAATTGTTCCACCTCGTACACCTTATTTGTATACTCCGCCACTTACTAACGAGTAGATCCGCGGAGCGGTTATTTGTTCCGGTTAAACGGTTGTATTCAGCCGAAACGTTGTTCCAAAAAGAACCCGAATTAACTTCTAAGCCCGTCATCCCTCTGGTATTGATGTACGCCGTCACCAACTTGATATCGTTTTCGTTAGTCCAAGTCGCCATTTGATGAGGTGAGGGGTTTTGTTTTGTTGTTGGTTTTTATAAAAAAAAGGGTATGAAGAAGAATAGAGTAAAATGAGAAGTATGAAGAAGGATGGTAAAAATGAGAAGGTAAAGTGGGTTTTATAGTTAAAAAAAAATGTTAATTTAAAAAAAAAAAAAAGCTAACGTTCAAATAATTAAATGCAGGCCCCACATAATTCAAACCAGCCAATCAACCAAGCCCATCCAATTCGTTCCAAGCTAGCCGTTTTGGCCGGAAATGGCCCGTCCGGGGCGATATGCGCCGGGCCAAGACGGCTTGGCCGGCCCTTGAACGTGCCCCATACCACATAGTCTAAATGTGCAAAAAAAAATGTTGGTAAAAGACAATAACTTCAGTTTGTTTTATTTGAAAAAGTTGTTTAGTGATTTTTGTGAGAAAAACATAAAGCATAATATTTTTTATGATATTTCTCTTTTTAAAATGACAATGTATAAAATTATCTAGAAAAACCTTTTGTTTCCTCTGCATTAACTATAAAACCTTTATTAAATCAAATTCTCACCATTTTACCAATTCAATGATCGGTAGGGCTGGCATAACATGTTACACGAACCTGTTAAGACACGAACATGAACATGTGTATAACAGGTCAACACGATAAGACACACCTAATAAAATAAATTAATATGACAAGACACGATAAGACACGATAAGACACGACAACACATGATAAGAAACATGATAAGACATGTTAAGTCACGAACGCGATAAGACACAAACATGACATGAAAATAAACAGGTCTTAACGTGTCGACCTGTTATAGACACGAAACCTGTTAAGACCAAACACTAAACCTGTTAAAATCGTGTAGGTTCGTGTCAGGTTATCATGTTCGTGTCTGAATTGTCAGCCCTAATGATCGGTCTAGTTTTAAAGCCAAATAACGTTATAAGTTATAACTACTTTAAATTTTTAGAAGGATCCACAATTAAATATAGAAGTTGATATTCTTTTTTTTAACGGTCAATTGGAATCACTCACGGACCACTATAGTATCATTGTGCCACTAGTGTTACCACACGATCATATTCCACCACCAAATCACCAATTCAAGAGAAAGCTCATACTTATGAGAAAACCCTCTTGTAGAAACTAGGACATTATAATTTCCAAGTCTTATCTCACCACCAGGATGCCGCTGGGCTATAATGCCTTTGTTAGAAGTAAGATATTCTAACATAATCATCCATACATTAACCTTTAAAAAGTTTGCAAGCTAATCATAGTATATATAAAAACAATGTTAAAAAAATAAATAAATCAAATATGTTTCCCCCCCTTAATTTATACCAACTTCCAGCGGTATTATGATTTGATTTTCAAAATATAAATTTTATATCATAACTCCAACCATGATTACATATTTAAGGTTGACTTTCAACTTCTAAAACAGGTGCCAGTATTGAAATTTTATTGATGACCTAATTTCACTTCTACATCATCTCCATGTAATAAAAATAACACATAGTTTTTTAATAATTCCATGTATGAAGTTGAACATTTCAAACAAAGACATCCCCATTTGAAGTCTAGTGTATGATAAAAAGTCATACGCGAGTCAAATTTTTTTTTTTTTTTTTTTTTTTTTTACCGTAACAGGTCTTTAGATGATGGATCTCCTTTCGAATTGATGATGGGTCGAGTCACCAGCGTTGTCTGCAGACACAAACCCGATTAACCTTTTTGCGTGTGACGTACTATGGTGGCTGAGGATTTTGTTGGACGTCAAAGAAAAACACGAACTTTTCCAAATTATTTAATTATTAATTATTATATCTAAATTTTTTATTCATATTTAATTTGCCTTGAATATTGTTGTTAGGTTTTATTGGTTGCCTTGCCTTAAATGTTTTTGCTGTCAGCAGTTGTTCCAAACAGCCTTAATATACATACCCCATTCTCTCTTCACAACACTCACAAACCTCCCTTCAATAAATCAATTGATTCATTTCCAAATTGTGATCACTCTACATTCACATTTTATTATTACATATTCAAGAAACATGAATTCGAATAAAGGGTCTGTTCGAATGAGGAAACCGAAACAAAACATGAACAAATCATCGATCAAGAGTTCAAAGATCGAAACAGAGACAGAAATTGGGTACCCATTGATGAGTTTTGAAGAGTTACCAGAGTACATGAAAGATAATGAGTTTATATTAAATCATTACAGAGTTAATTGGCCTTTAAAGCAAGCATTTTTTAGTTTGTTTCATTGGCATAATGAAACCTTAAACGTTTGGACGTAAGTATCATCTCCATTTGCCTTTTATAATAATTTATTTACAAAATTTTGGAGATTTATTGTGTTATGAGCTAAATATTGTTGCTAATTGATACTTATAATTTGTGGGTTATGTTAAAAATTGAATCTTTTTTGCATAAAGATTTGTAAAGTTCTAATCTTGATTAGTACCTTTATGGGTTCTTGATTCCTAGTTGTAAACATTGGTTGAATTATTGTGAGCAAGCTGTAGCTTAATGAACATAAAGGGGTTTCTTCTTTTTTTTTTTTTCTGCACTTAATATTGTACCATATGGCCCCCACGCTTACGGTGGAGTGGCATGGGAAATGATGGGCAGAGCCTAGCCTCTTTGAGGTGCCAAGTTCAATCCTTGATCCCACCGGGTTTTACTTATTTTCCATTGTCGTGCCTTCGGGCATGTGGGGGGTCAGGTTTTTTTCGGAACTGGTGGTTTCTGGCTACCCAACGCTAGGTGTGGGCGGGTACCTAAGACGTGTCTTTACCCAGGAGCGTATGAGGTGCTTTTGTAACCAATTCGTGGGTACCTGGGTAGTTGGGACATCATTTGTTGGCCTTTCAAAAAAATATATGGTACCGTATGCTTGTGTAGATTGATGAACATATAGGCTTTTTTAACATTAACTTTAATAAATTTACTTTTTTGATTTTAAGTTATCAAGATTTTGTTGCATTTTTTGTTGTTAATTACTTCATTAAATTCAATATCTTAGTCAATTTAGGGGTTTCTAAGTCATAATGCTAGATTGCTGATTACTTAACTTTATAATTGAGTTTAGTAGCCCCTTTTGACTTAAATACCCTTGATGTTTTTTAACGGCAAATTGGGATAACTTACAGACCACTGGAGTATCATCGTGCCACCAACAGAACCACCCGTTCATATCGATCTCCACTAGGCATTAGGCAATAACTCATATACACCAATTCAGTAGGAAACCCAATAAATCTAGGAAAAACCCCCTTGTGGGAATCGAACCTAGGACCAAATGATCCCTAAGCCTTAGCCCACCCACAAGATGCCACTAGACTATAATGCCATAGGCAAATACCCTTGATGTTTTATTCACTCTATGAAGAAAAGAATCAAACATTATAGTTAAACATAATTCTTTCATTAAATGCCCTTGATGTATCTTCCAAGTGGAATAAGTTACAGTGGTAGCATAACTTCCAAGTGTAAAACCAGAAATGAAACCTATATTTGATGATAAATAAATAATGAATGAGACTTATTTTGATTTGTTCTTTTTGCTGTGCAGACACTTGATTGGATTCTTTGTTTTTGTGGGTTTAACAATTGGAAACATGATGCAAGTCCCCGAAGTTTCGGATTTCTTCAATGCATTAACATGGTATTTCAAGATTGCATCTTTTCTCTTTACTTCTTTAGATTCATGAGAGATGGGTATTTTGGTCATATCAACTGTTTTCGTTTGACCCGTATTAGGCTGGAACTGATGCTTACATTTACCTCATATATATGTATGAGAATAAATGAAAATGTAACTGTAGGGTCTCATAGCTTATAATTATTTATCTTCTTATATGTATGAGAAGATTTCTAGTTGCAGGACTATGAACTGGGCTTAAGTTTTTTATATTTTTATTTTTGCAGGACTGTCCCGTTAAATCCAGGCACAAACGCTTCAAATATTTCAATGATGGTAAGGACCTACCGCATAACTAATGAAGCAAATACTGTGTTTGACTTTTTTTTGGTCATTCTAATGATTTGAATACTGTGAGATTTTTTTTTTTTTTTAAATTTTGTGGGTAATAAAGACTATAAGAGTATGGCATTATATTCAACAAACTGGAATATCAATCACAATATTTGCAATCTTTACACTGATAATTAAATTTTTATATATTTGGTTAGAAAGATGACCCATTTGACCAAAAAGTCAACTGCTCTGCTGCATTAAGATACTGATTACATTAAGTTATTACAGGATACACCAAAACTCATAGACTTGAAGCACAGTCCACAACAAGATATGGACATACCACCACTACTAATGGCGGAAACACGCTGGCCGTTTTTCGTATTCTTGGCCGGAGCAATGTTCTGCCTCCTCTCCAGCAGCACCTGCCACCTCTTCGGCTGCCACTCCCACCGCCTAAGCCTTCAACTCCTCCAACTGGATTACGTCGGCATCACAGTCATGATCATCACCTCTTTCTTCCCGCCAATCTACTACATTTTCCAATGCAATCCTCTCTGGCAATTCGTATACCTTGGCGGGGTCACCACCATGGGTGTTTTCACCATTATAACCCTACTATCGCCTGCACTCTCTAGTGGAAAGTTTCGTTCTTTTCGTGCTTTTCTGTTCATGGCAATGGGCCTTTTTGGGTTAATACCTTCTGTCCATGCTGTCTACTTGAACTGGGATGAACCACAGAGAAACACCATGTTAGCGTATGAGTCAGTTATGGCGCTTTCTTATTTGATTGGGACTATGTTCTATGTTACCAGGATCCCAGAAAGGTGGAGACCCGGTTGGTTTGATTTGGCGGGTCATAGCCATCAAATATTTCATTCTTTTGTGATTATGGGTGCATTGGCTCATTATGGTGCAGCTCTAGTGTTTCTCGAGTCTTGGGGTCGAGTTAGCTGTTAGTATCAAGTATTAACTATCAGTCATTATAGCGAAAAAGTATTATTGGCAATCATTTAACTGATGTTTTAGAACATGTATTTAGACTGTGGATCGTACACATATGCATGTCTTAAAACATCAGTTGGTGGTTGTATATATGGTTAATATGTTTTTTTTGTTCTCTTCAGTATGGTTTACCACATAATTTGTTCATTGTTTTTGCTGTCATATTGTTGTACCATCAAAGGCATGACATTGTACAAGTTGTAGCTAATTAAATACAAATTAATTTATTTATTTATGTATATTGTTGTTGGAAGTTTATTATAGATTTTTATACTGTTGACAAGGTTTTCTTGATATTAACAATAGCTATCCGTTGTAAAAGTTTAGTGTATTGAGTTGTTTTGTTACATACTCGTGTATGATGCCTCAAAAGGTCAAAAATAGACCAGCTGTGGGTGTCTATACTCTATAGACTATAATACAAAACATGTATTAGTTTAGTTTGCTAAAGCATGTTAGTAAATAAATAAGGTTAGACATATAGACTATCAACTTAACATAGTGTAATTTGTTGATAGTGTCTTCTTAAAAGGGTAGTCAAACCTATAGAATAAAGTTGGCTTATGATCATGTAATGTTTGGTACTTCACATATCCCCTAACATTATAATAACAATGTCAATGTGTTTGCTCTCATTCCCGCCAACAATATATGATGTAGAATATGACTAACATACTATCTTTATTTTATTATCTCGAGTAAATATATTACTGATCTCTAGGGGTGCAAACAAGCCGATCTCATATGTATTTATCTTTATTATGGCCCCGTAAACTACATTACGCTAGCAAAAGTAAGTTGGTACTTGATGGTTGATACACGTATGATATATAGAAAGTGTCATGTGACACAAACTAATGATGTATTATATATTACTAGCAGAAACCCGCGCGTTGCGGCGGGAATGTACGTTGTTTGACTTTGTGTTTAGTGCTCTTGTAAACCCACCAGATCACTCCGAACACTACCCGTTTACTGTGTTTGTTGTTCAACCTAAAAACAGCCTGTACCTGGCAATTAAGTGTTATACATGCGTTACAAATTCAAAGCCATGAATACAAGTGAGTCACTATAACATTAACATTCTAATCTTTTTGCCATAAGCAACATATCACCTTAAATGTTTGTTTACCTTAAAATCACATTGTTACTATAACATCATTTTCCACCACATGTTGCATCTTTTCCAAACACTGTTATTGGCCATTTTGCCCTTAAAAAACATAAAATCCCACATCGAAATTTAGTCTTAGATCTAATATAAAACAAAGTAAGAGATCAAATGAGAGAGTTTAGACAAATTACAAAAAGGGGTAGTGGCGCAACTTGTGGCCCGTTTACCTACGTATCACTTGTAATTGACTGTCTTTGGTTTAATTTAATATGAATTGTTAACATAAGCATAATATCATATTCTCAAATTACTTGATTTGAAGTTAGCATTAGAACTATAAAACAAGAAAAGCAAAATTATAGTAAGATCATTGACATTGGAAACCTACCATTAACTTTTTTTTTTATCTTTTGCTTCAGGTGTCTTCATTTGTAATTTAGTTTTTGTAGGTCAATGTAGTCGTCAAAATCTCCTAAAAGAACTAATCCTTTCAAAAGCATATGCTATCCAGAATTTTTGGGAAAAACAAATACTCAAACCATACCCAAAAATGTAAAGTGTTAACCCGTTACTTGACCCATCAATTTTACCATCTTCAAAAATATATCAATGCTGAGATTCAACAAGAGTACTTGCGATTGATTAAGAACCCAATCAAAAGTTATGAGGGACACGCAGCCCTCTTGCATAGTGACATTGTATAATTTGGATCACTTATCACCATTAAAGCTGGAGTTGAGGTAACTTACTTTGTGTTTTTCTATTAATGTTTCAAAATCTAATGACACACTAACTGTTAAAAGAAATTTTTTTGTACCAAAAGTTTCCTTACCTGACATAACTTATTAGTGTAAGAAACTCATCACCCAAAAATGGTGTACCACTACCGTGCTAACCAATGAGATAAAATAACACTAAAAAAATTCAGTCCTTGTGCAACTGACAAACCTGACTTATCTTGGTATTAAGGAATTCCCGCATAACCCTTGGCTTGGACCTTTTCTCATCATTTGGTTTAAAACGAAAAAGATCGCCCAAACTCAGGTGATGTTCTTTTCCTATTATGCAGTAAGTTTTTTAAATAAATTCTAATTCTAATATGTATCTAAACTTTACATAACATTACAATTTGACAAATCACTAAAAACTCACATGAATGGAATCAGAATGAATGATTGCTTCGGGATGTTAATAACAGTGATGAATGAGATATGTTGGAGCTCTATACTTCTTTTTTTGGAGTGACTGCTTGATGCAGAAGCCTGACTTACAGTGGATCCCCTTTTGCTCTTCTTAAACCAAAAATTGTTAGACACCTTCCAAGCTTTGCTATTTGTCAAAATAAAACAATTTTAACTTGACACATTGATTATTTATTATTTATTAAAATTACAAAAAGGTAAGTTTTGTCGACCCAACCTGCCCATTTTATCACCTTTAAAGCTAGCTAATAACTAAAGACCT
Organism: Ambrosia trifida; assembly: GCA_028751855.1. Taxonomy (NCBI): domain Eukaryota; kingdom Viridiplantae; phylum Streptophyta; class Magnoliopsida; order Asterales; family Asteraceae; genus Ambrosia; species Ambrosia trifida. Next base: position 72,766,799 of record CM054123.1, on the reverse strand, counting down.
ACTAACTTGGCAACGTTGACTATCTTGCTCCTCTTCTGGAAAAATGTACCCCCATGTCATTATGTATATATATTCAGTCAAATGTATTTCCAATAGTTAAAAATCCACCTATAAAAATTAAACAACTTTAATCAGTAAAAGATGATAAGTGCTTCAACAATATTAAGCACTAATGAATAGTAACTTTTTTAGTTGACTGAGTATTGATATAGATATTGGTCACAGGTTATTACACGGAAAGACCAATGAATACTGTAACTACATGCTCTATGCCTCAATTAGATTATTTGGTGACGGTCTGCTTATTTCCTTCTTGAGTTGCACATAAACTATAGGCGAAGGATATGTTTTTTGACGTAATGGTATAAATTTGCGATTTCGTAGCTAAATTGAGTCCGGGTTAAGTCCGGCCCCTCCCGATTAAAAAACCATGCTTCACCCCTATATAGGCGTATGGTGAATAGGCAAGTTTGCTAGACAATTAGACTTGTTAGTAATTTAGCACAAGCTTAAACATTAATGTAAAATGGTGTAAGAAATAAAAAATCAGCATAGATCATCCCGCTCACATCCGTTATATCATACTATATAGAATTACAAATGATTAGAGAGACCACTTTTTTGTGGTGGGAACAGGCATAGGTAGGGTCAGTTGTGACCTTATAATTCACCAAAATCGTTAATATTGACTATTTCTAATTCTTAAAACAACTTAAACTAAAGCAGCGAGTGAAAATTTTCACCTGGAATAATTCAATAGGTAAGTTGTCATCCATTGGAGCTCCTTGTTTTGCATCTACTTGAAGCATCACCTTTCTGCAACCACAAATACGAAGTGCGAGTTTATAAGCAAGTTGTATTCACTAAAAATAATGGCGTCGGTTGAGTTTCTCAGGCGATTACTCTTCCCGCCAGTTGAGTTTCCTAAGAAATTACTCTCTGGCAAGCCAAAAGTCAGAAAAAATTACTCTCCGGGCAAGCAAAAAATCAACAAAAAAAATATTATAAATGAAGTTTGACTTGTGTTAAATTCTTGTATTAAATTTGTCTTTCTTATTTTCTGAAATTACGATTTTACCCATGTAGTTGAATAGGAAATGACTATGGTGCCCGTCTAGAATACATTATATAGTAGTATAGATTATAGATTTATAGATATATAATACACTTGATGATATGATGCGGGAGCATCCATGGGTAGGGGTGTTCAGAAAAACCGCAAACCAAATAAAAACTGAAAACCGAACCGTAACCGTAACCGAAAAAACCAATCCGAACAACGAATTTGGTGTTTGGTTTGGTTTTAACCGAAACCGAATTTCTTATTCGGTGTTTGGTTTGGTTTTTGGTTCTACATTTTTTTTATTTGGTTTATTTGGATAACCGAATAAACCGGTAAAATAATTAATTATTAAATAAAAATAATTATATTTAATAACTCATATATAATATATAAGCCCAAAATATTAAACCCAACCCAAAATAAATAAAGCCCACCAATTTATAGAGATAATAATTTGAGTATAAACTAGTAAACTAGGGTTCATTTTACTAATTCTAATTTTTATGATGTCTCTGTTTGCGTGGTTTGATTTTTTGGTTTATATTTATTGCAAACTTTCTTTTCGGATTTTGGAATATATAGGTATATAAGTTAGAGAAAAAAAACTGCGTTTCAATTTGGTTTGTTTGGTTGAATTTGGTTTGTTTGGTTTTAAACCGAAACCGAACCGAATTCAATTTGGTTGAATTTGGTTTGGTTTTCGTATTCCTAATTTGGTTTGGTTTGGTTTTTGGTTTGAGGTACAAAATTTTGAAAACCGAATCAAATAAACCAAATAAACCGTAAACCGAATCGATGAACACCCCTATCCATGGGTCCGTCTAATGCCTAATGGTGGTTTTCTTTTTATTCGAGTAATACTTATTCACGAGTTGGGCTTCTGAAGGTAACATTGGGCTTGTGGATGAGGAGTATGGGCTAACTTTGCTATGGGTTAAAAATTTTAACTCCCAAGAATCAAGTATCAAGATCTTTAAGACTTTATGTTAATCTATTATGTAATTTTTATAATTATTTAGTTTCTAGTTTAGTTCAAAATCTTGGTATAAATGTTAAGGTTTATTATTATTATGGGGTGGTGGAAATATACACCAACCTTGTTAGCATCCATACACCCACTTAAAAGTATTCTGAAAAGTGTAAAAATGTCAGCTTTATGCAGTACTCTCAAATCAAACCTAGAGGTTACTTTATAACTTTACTTCAAAATAAAAGGGTTATTGTGAAATTTCTAATTTTTTAAAATAGCTACCAGACAAAGCATTAATCTTCTTCACTTCATCTCGTTTACTATATTAATATAGTAAAAAATAATATGGGATTTTCTTTGTTCATCTTCTTCAGGAAGAAGCTCTCCATCAAAGCTTCATCAAAGCTTTCAATGTTTCACAACAGTTTCGTTTCCTTTCCTTCCTCTGTTTATTTTTTTTAAAATTAGGGGTGCCTCACAAATGTTTCCGAAGGAGCCTTGTAAAATAAACTCCAAATTTTCTGCTAGCGGTTTGAATCTCAGGGGGTGCCTCGCCACCCCTCGTGAACATATAGATCCGCCCCTGCTTTCAAAACACCATTTTTCACTCCCCTGTTCCATATCCCCTGTTTCGTAGGCAGAAGAAAGACAAAAGAAAGCTCTACAGCGGTGGTGGTGTTGTTCGGTTGAAGGCGTGTGAATGTTTAGTTGTGTTGTTCAAATATATACTTCAGTATGTATTAAAGCTGAATATGGTTAAAGAATAAATGTTTGTTGGTTGAATGGTAAATTGAAAAGATGAAACATATGGTTGAAGAATAAATGAATTCTGTCGAGTCTTTCTTTTATGATTGTTGAAGAATAAATGAATGGGGAAGTTAAACATTGAAGAAGGTGAATGGTGTAGTTGAATGGTAATTTTTTTTTAACAGAGCTGAAATGGTAAATTGAATAGGATTGAAGAAGGGAGAAGAATATATTTTGTACTTAAAATATGGTGTATTATATCACGTGAATAAAGGCAGACTCCCATTCCCAATAAAGTTAAAATGTTTGTTTACTAAACTACCCTTTAAGATGGTGTATATAATCTGGGGTGACGTCAGCATGACATCAATGGGTGTATGAAAACCATATCCCTATTATTATTTAGTTTTCAACAAGTTCAATTAATATATGTAATAGTAAATTAATTTGCCATTCCCACAACGTACTGCACCTTCTTTGCCCTAATCTGTGCAAATGGGATCTGCAGCTACATTGAGAACCGATTTTTATTGAAGTCAACAATAATATAATATATTTTCAATTAGAGTTTCGTGAACTTGTTATATATATATCATCTAAAATTACTACATGGGTTTAGACACTACTAGAAAATAGGTTTAATGCAACTTTTTAAAAGCAACCTTTTCAAATGAGTTGCATTTGAATCCAATCCAACTTTTTTGAACATAAAGGTCGCATTAGAGCTTATAAAGCAACCTTTTTCATAAAAAGTTGCAAAATATATCGAATTCGCAACCTTTTTATTTAAAAGTTGCGCATTTTACTAAAGATCGCAACTTTTTTCTTAAAAGATTGCATTGTGAAAATTTAGATGCAACTCTTATTTGAAAAGGTTACATTTTTAAAAGTTAAACACAACTATTTATATCAGAAGGTTGCATCCAAATGTATATAATGTCGTGTCTTAATGAGCCATACTTGCATGATGGGTTGTAATGAGTTTTTATAAGCCATAACGGTACATAAGTAATCATAATGGTTTATATACAACCATATATGACTATGGTATAATATGAAACTAGTATTTTACCCGCCGCGCGTTGCGGCGGCACGCAACAGGTTTAACTAGGGCTGTACACGAGCCGAGTCGAGCCGAGCCAGGCCTAGCTCGAACTCGAACTTAAACCGAGCCAGCTCGGCTCGGCTCGTTTTTCTGGTCGAGCTGAAAAGTCGAGCTCGAGCTCGGCTCGTAAATGTTCGAGCCGAGCTCGAGCTGGCTCGAGCCAGCTCGTTATATTTTTTTTATTATTTTTTTATTTTTTTTTACAAATATTTATTAAATAAAAAACAATAAAATTACACATAATCATGTAAAAAAAAGAAATAATTATACATATAGTCTAAACTTATGCAAATTGTAACAATTTTAGTTAAAACTTTTAATTTTGTGACACCTTTAGTTACGGTTGCAAACGAACTAAACGAAAATGAAAAGAGCTTTGTTTGTGTTAGTTTGTTAAGAAAATAATGTGTTCATGGATTGTTCATAAATACTCACTGAACAAGATTTGTTTTTTGTGTTCATTTGTTAAGGAAATAATGTGTTCACGAAGTGTTCATGAACAGTTATCGAACGAGGTTTTTGTTCGTGTTTGTTTGTTATGGAAAAAAACGTATCCGTGTTCATTTTTCTTTATACATGGTATTCAAATTGGTTTTTATATATCCTTCACGAAGATGAAATCTTCATCGGCATTCTAATATTAAAGTTTGTGTTATTGTGTTATATACTTACACATGGGTGATTGAGCTATAACATTTTAAACATGGAAACTAAAAATATCTTGATATTGAATTTACTTCAATAAGAAAATCAAATTTATAAAAAAAACTACATCACATAAATATATCATAAACACATGGGATATACTTATAGTATATTGTCACTACTCAGTTATGACAAAATTGCCTTTTATTTTCGTGCCTTAGTTTTATTGTCAAAATTGTTTTTTTGTTTTGTGCCTTAGTTTGTTTTGGTTATGAAAATTCAACATCAAATCATAAATGTCCAAGAGCCAAACGGGAACAAAGTTTATATCCGAAAATATAACATTGTCTTAATGAAAGTATATAAATTAAAGCTACCAAAGATTTAACTAGTTATCATTAAAACGAAATACGAACGTTACATCACAATAGAAGATAGACGGGCAACAAGTTGCGTTGTTATCCCTTTCTGAATTGCGAACCCTAGTCTACCAAAGACAAATCCTTGCCCCCCCGGGAGATGAATTATTGCTGTGGAAGATCCGTTGGACCATAGTCAAGAAACGAATAGCTTCTGATGTTAGGGAGCCAAATGTATCAAAGGCCAAAGGGATAAAAACATGTTGGTTCTCTGCACTTACATGTATTTTAATTAAACTGAAAATCCGAAAATAAAATTAGCAAATTTGAGTTGATTTTAATTATTTTGCTATTAAACTTACATGTATTTTAATTTATTATAGACTGGTACAAATTCGGATACTTTTAATATATACCAAATTCTAACAACCTGGGTATGTTGGTTAGGGATGAGCTCGGGACGGTATCGGTACCGAACCGATACCGATCCCGACAATACCGATACCGAAAATTGCAAAAAACCAATACCGATACCGATACCGATTATACCGGTGCGGTATCGGTATCGGTACCGGTACCGGAGTGGGTATTTCGGTATAATACCGAATTAATACCGAAAATCAAAGTTTGTATAATACCAAATCCTCCTCTATATAATCAATTCTTTCAGTATCATATTTAACAATAATTAAGGGTCTAAGAGATAGGTTGGTTGCATTATAGTTTGGCTGCTTATAAACACAAACAGGTCCAACTAGCAGGTGTATTATTTGGATAAATTATATCCATGTAAGTGTAGGTTATATTTTAAATCAAACATATTAATGCCTTTTCTATGCTTTATTAGCATTGGCGTAGAGCCAAGACGTGAATCAAGACAACAATAAAGAAAAGAAATTTAGCTACTAATAATATTTAAAACAGAAATCATCCGTCTTCAGCTAATTTCATTAAAGTTTCAAAATATGTTGCAGCCAATACATCATACAAAGCCTCATAACTTTGAAGTTTCAAAAAAGTTACCTAAGTATCGAACCTAATGAGAAATGGTTCGTACCAAAACACATAGTTTCCAACTTCCTAATGTTTCAAGCACAAACCATACCAAACCGACAAACATTAGTAAAATTAACAAAAAGTGCCGAACCAAATGTTAGTAAAAGTCGACCAAAACAAAAGTGTTAACTCCATTTCTTGAGTTTGCTTAATCCTTGTCATGCGCCATCCCTTTCCCTTTTTCATTTTGCCTTTTTATCGAAGCTTCAATCTCTATAGGAAAAACAAAAACCATATAAGTTAACGCCCTATTGTATAATTATATATGTGTGATGAAAACAAACAAAAAGTAGTGTATACCCATGGCAACGTCGTCATCCTTTAATATATCATTTACATCATCCACGATTGGTTTTCTTGACGGTCTCACCCAATCTTGGGTGCAAACCAAAGCTTCTACAATGCTAGTTGACAACCTTGTCCTGTAAGCGTCTAGTACACGACCGCCAGTGCTAAACGCAGACTCAGACGCGACAGTGGAAAGTTGAATTCCCAAAATATCTAACAATTGTACAAAGTTAATAAAAAATAATTAATGATAAAAAACATGAAAAAAGTTAAATCAAGTTACCTCTAGCCATTCGAGACACGATGGGGAATCTAATTGCATTTTGTTTCCACCACATAAGTATGTCAAATCTTGTGCTAAAACTCGCTTTCGGCTCATTTAAGTATCTTTTTAACTCCGTTTCCTTCACAGCCGATTCCTTTTCTTCTTTCTTTAAAAACTCCATGAAGAATTCATTGCCATCATCACATTCAACAACATCATCATTACGTGCTTCTTGTGATGCCGAATTATAATGCACATCATCAAATTTCTCCTTGTATATTTGAAAAAACTCATGCAACCTACTCTCAAGTTCAAACGACTTCTTCTTGACTATTTTTTTAATTTGGTCATCAGTCACACGATCATCCTCAGTTAAGTTACCTCTAACCATCCCTTCAAAACAATGCTCAACAAAGCTTAACTTCATGGTGGGATCCAAGATTACAGAAAAATACATGTAGTCATTAAGTTTGTCAAACTCCCCCCAGTACTTGTCATATTTCTTACGCATTGAGCTAACCATTGTAGCAAAATTGGGATCACAGTCCCACCGCCCTAGATGTTTGTCCACATCTAGTATTTCTCTAAAAAAATGATGAGCTAAGGGCTTTGATGTGGATGATACAATGTCTGTTTTAATCTTAAACTTTTCTAAAAATTTTACTAATCTTTCACACATACCGAAATCTGAATGTTCAGGTTGTCTATCTAAATCATGTTTATAGCTACCATCTTCAAGTTCATATGCAAAAAACACCTCTCTTAAACCCACCGCTATTTTCAACATCTCATACGTCGAATTCCACCTAGTAGGCATATCTCCACACAAAAACTGACTTGATTCAACATTCGACTCCTCCATGCACTTTTTAAACTTGCTTATTCTTTGTGTTGAGTTTCGAATATGTCTAATTGCTTTTCTAAAGCACTCAACATGATAATTGTTTTCTGCTAAACCATCTTTCACAATTAGATTTAGTATGTGTGCCATACATCTAATATGAAAATGCTTTCCACCATCATACAAATTTGGCAATTTTCTCAACAAATAATCAATTGCCTTATCATTACTAGAAGCATTGTCAACCGTCATGGTCATCACATTTTTTATCCCCCAACCATGAATACAATGTAATAACTCTTGACCAATATCCTCCCCTTTATGACTATCTATGGGTCTAAAATTAATGATGCGTTTATGCATTACCCAATCATCATCAATGAAATGTGCCGTTACAACCATATAGTTAACCCGTTGACATGAAGATGTCCAAGTGTCGGTTGTCAAGTGAACGGCATTTGTAGGCTTACTTACATATGCTAACAATTTATTCCTTTCCTCCACATAATACTTTCCAATATCTCTAGACAACTTATGTCGTGATGGCAAAGTGAATTTTCCATTCAAAGCATTGGTGTACTCAATGAAAACCGGATTTTCTACAAGCTTAAATGGTAATTCGGCTACAATCATCAAGTTTAGTAAACCTTTTTTGATTCTAGACTCATCATGTTTCCAAATGTTGACGCTACATTCCCTGCTAGTTTCTTTTTCAAAGACCAAAGTGCTTTGTTTTTTATCTTCCGGATTTTCGTTACAAGCATTAATATGAGTTTTAAGACCCGACGTACCGTTTCTCTTTGGATCGGCTTTGATATCCTTTTTACAATACTTGCACCTTCCATGCTTCCGACTAACGCCATCTTCTTCTTCTAAAAACACAACATTGTTGGTGCTTAAAAGCAAGTAACATATCGAAAGTCGAAACACGGTTTTAGTTTTACCCATGAACACTTCTATATCATATTTTTTTTTATAATTTATATATTAAATTAAATACAAGTATAAATTTTATTATTATATCTATACTATAAATCTCTATTCTAACCAATGCAACGTGTTAGTTTCTTCTTTAATTTATTAATAATACTAGAATATATTAAGAAATTTCTCGAGATAGATAAATCTAAGATGAAGTGATAAAATATGTGTTATAGAAACTTTTTTTTGAACAATGAACTTCCACTAGTACAGATTATAGACTAAAGACGGGGTGAATAAGGCTTTAAGACGGGGTTTTGAACCCCGTCTTAAGCCATCGCGTCTTTTGGTCAATTCAGCAAGAGACGGGGTTATTGAACCCCCGTCTTTTGTCACTGAACCCCGTCTTTAAGGCTATACTTATATTATATCACATATAACAAAACCGCGTCTTTAACATGTTTGACCCCGTCTTTTTAGCACTTTTCAATATAATATTAATAAAAAATAACCCCGTCTTTAGCACAATTTATAAAATAAAAAAAATTAATACAGAACTTGTTGTACAAGCATATATCAACCCAATACGTTTCGGTTTTCATACCAAATCAAAACATGCACATTGATTCAATCAACCCAATACATCATTCCGAACTTGTTCAAAACGATCCAATATACATTCAATTCGAAAACACAAAGCTAATCTAGCTAATATTTAAATACACATTCATCCACAAAGCTAATCAAACGAGTTAAAGCTAAAATCAATGTCTAAAGCTAACCCTAAATAGAAATATCTAACTCAAAAGTAAAATCGGGATCAACCATTACCGATCACCTTCTTGTCTTGCTCACAACCACAACCAAACCGGACCATAACTGACCCGTCAAAATCCGACCACCACAGCAGCCCTATCGAGCACACCACCAAGAACCAAATCCGGCCAAGTAAACCAATGAACGACAACCATCTCCAACCGTCACCTACCTCTGAACCACCTTCGGACCGATTATCACCGAAGCCACCATCGATTTACCACCTGCAACCACCTCGTGAACCATCACCACAACCCATGTCGGGCCTGCTTACTGTTACAGATTCTGCCTTTTTCGGGCTTCAGTATCATCACACCGCTGCCACAAAGGGAGGTGGTGGTCGGCTGACTTCTGTCATAAGGAGGAGCAGCGAGAGAGATGAGAGGGAGAGAGTGAGACCCGAGAGAGAGAGAGAGAGATGAGAGAGATCTAGGGTTTTATTTTTGTTTGGCTGCCAAAAAAAATGAGGAAGAAATGGAGGAATAAGACATTTTATAGCTAGGGTTTGTTGGTTGGTGAGTTGCTATAATTTGAATAGCAAAAGACGGGGTTATTATGTAAAGACGGGGTTAAGGTAAATAGATGGGGTTTAGAATCAAAAGACGAGGTTGAGTAGAATTTTTTTGGAATATTTTATTTTAATTATAATTATAATTAATATTATAATTCAAATAGCAAAAGACGGGGTTTTTGTGTAAAGATGGGGTTAGGATAAATAGACGGGGTTTAGAATCAAAAGACGGGGTTGGATAGATTTTTTTTTTTGAATATATTATTATGTTGGCCACAAAAGACGGGGTTGAGTCGATTTTTTTGAATATTTTATTATGTTGGGTACGATGGTTATTATAATCTTAAGCAAAAGACGGGGTTCAAACCCAAAACCCCGTCTTTATTATTTTTGAACCCCATCTATTGCTCTGTTTTGTAGTAGTGTTCATTAGAAACAAGACGTGTCCTCAAATCGAGGACCGCCTAAAACAATTACAACATGTACAATAGATTAATAACCCGATCTTTCCAAACAATATCCTTGAATCTAGATCTATTTCTAAGCCATAAAAACGAAGACGACTTGATCTTTGCAACCACATCAATAACCTTCGAATTTGACCCATTAAACACCTTGTCATTCATCGCTTTTCAAATTTCCCAACATGTAGTCATGACAATACCCTTGATCACCCTCTTGTTCCACTTATCACCTTGATTGTTATGATGGAGTTTCAAAATATCATCGAAGTCAAACAAAAAAAGCGGGGAGAGTTTGCACCAAGCGCCCACTTTTGACCACACATCAAAAGAAAAACCACACCCCGAAAAAGATGCGTAGTGTCCTCATTATCTGTATCACAAAGACCACATAACGAGTCTTGTACATTGATTTTTCTATGTATAAGCGCCATCTTTGTCGGGATTCTATCATTTTCCGCCCTCCAAATAAACATATTCACTTTTCGGAATCCAAGTTTCCCATGTCATAATCTGCTCGGAACGGACCTCCTCAGCTTGATGAATACGATTTTTCAGATCTGCCACAAAAAAAACTCCTTCTTATCAGCCGGGTCTCCCCACCACCAGCGATCCTCTGTACCTGTGAAATTAATCGTATGAATAAAAATGAAAATAAATATTAAAAAGAAAATGTACAGAGGCAGAAACAACAATTGCATAGCGTGATTGAGGCGGTGGTCTTGAAAGTGTGACTTTTTTTTTTTTTTTTTGAAATGACTGGTTTTAATATTCAGCTCTGGATGAAAATAAAATTCTTATTTATTGGTTTTAACATGATTAATGACTTACCTAGACATGGTTAATGAACTACCTGAATACATTGTGTTTTTTTTCCTGTAACCCAAACTTGAATTTTACTCTGTTGTAACTTCTCATCGTCAACATAATAATATTAGTTAATCATTAAATTATTCTAATGAACAACCTTTCTATTCTATACGATTTCTTTCGAAAAAAAACTATATTTTATTTGATAATTCTTTTACATACACACATATCATTTACATATATATGGGGAGAGAGAGACAAAGATGGTTTGAGCAAAAATGGCAGCTGCTCCGAAATTTTCCATCACATTAATCCTACTTTCACTTATTTTTCTTGAATTTTATGTATCTCCAACTAATCAAACCCAAAATCTTCCTTCTGTGTCCAATTTACAGTTAAAAGCAACCTCAAGACTTCTGCAGAATGAAGCAGCACCCATGATGATTACAGTATGTTTAATAATTTCCATTATTTTGTAACAATATTATATGCTTCTGCATCATTTTCCTATATTTACTTTATCTTTACAAACACATGTTTGACTTGTTTTGTTTTTAAACCATTTTTTGTACCTATTTCTTCGTTAGAAAGACAACATTCAAACAGCAAGAATAGAGGCACAGTTAGCTAATGCACGAGGTGAAATTCATAAAGCAATTGCCCGAAAAGGTTTTGCTTCGCGTAATAACGATGGAAGTTTCATCTCGGAGGGAACCATGTACAGGAATCCATTCTCCTTTTTTCAGTTAAGTGCAAAAATTATATAGAGAAGATGTAAAAAACTTATTGTGATGCATGTACTCACTACTGATACGTGTTTATCATAGTCTTAATAGTTTAATACTTTTATTAGCAAATCTAAATATATATGTATTTTTAATCTTTCAGTGGTGTGATATATTTCCTAAAAAAATACTCATAAATTTTGAATATATTGGTATGTTTTCCATCATGTTAACATATTTTTTAATTTTTATGTATCTATTAGTTTTTATTTTATTTCTTATAAGCCCAAACATGTAAATATATGATGTCCTATTTATATTATATTTCTACTTTTCTTTGGAAATCTTACTTTTTCTAAGATTAACCTTTAGTAATTCAACGAACATTTCTTAATAAGCATATATCTGTATTGTAAAATAGTAATATGACTTTGAGTATTGGTAATTTTAATTTTTTTTTCACACAAGTTTTGTAAATATCAGCCTTCTCAAATATCCCCTTAATTTGATAATTATAGCATGGTAAACAAATCAATAGGTAGAGTCAGACAAAAAAAAGGATAATATATGAAACTAGGGGTGAATTAACCTACAAAGGTTACAAATGAATCAGGAGGCGACACGTGTCCATAAATCCAAGGGTAATTTGGTTCGAAAAAACCTACATAATCATGCATGTTATGATTATGGTCATAATTACTCACACTATACATTATAGTACGACGTTAAAAACCCAGTTAGGTTTTTTTTTTAAATGTATAACAACAAGGTATGCTAATTAAAAATAATAAAATACTTGTTTTTATGGGATATTTTTTTTTAAATAACGTATTATGAAAAACTTATAGACATCTAAAAAATGAGGGTGAAATTTTTAAAAGTTAACAATCGTAGGCTATACGAAAAATACTCCTCTAACTCTTTTCACCCTTCAGATTTCCTTTGATTTTAGCCCCTGGATGATCATCCTTTAATTTTCTAATCTAAGGGTCCTAATTCGTTCATACACTTTGTAATTAAGGATGCTTTTGTATTCTGAACTTTCTCTACGAAACAAGGTTATTGTATAACAAATATTCTTTTCAAATTTTAACATGAAGCGGGAGATAAACCGTGGAAAAATAAGTTCACAACTAACAACCAAGTATCATATTTTTTCCTTTTAAGTGATTTTGAAGAAAAAAACAAGTCACTAAACTTTTAGATCCAATTGATCATTCCAGGAGTCATACTGAAATGATGAAGACATTCAAGGTATGGACTTATAAGGAAGGAGATATCCCATTGATGCATGAGGGTCCAATGAAATGTATATATAGTTCGGAGGGCCTGTTCATTGAGGAGATGGAGAGAAAGGGAAACACTGTGGTCGCTAAACACCCTGATGAAGCGCACGCCTTCTTTATACCGATAAGCGTAGCCAATATTGTTCATTACGTCTACAATAGCTCAGATCATCCATATAACTTTCTAGAGCGAATACAACAAATAGTTGAAGACTATATTGGTGTCATTGCTGAAAGGTACCCTTATTGGAACCGCAGCAATGGAGCTGATCATTTCTATGTTTCTTGTCATGATTGGGTACGTACATTCCTTCAATTTTTTTTAATGGCTTGTTTTTGTAACCGGCAACAATAACAAATGAGTGCGTCCTTTTTTTATTTAAGTTTGATTTCTAGTTAGCTGTTGGTTAAGATAACTATTTCAAAGTTAAAAAACTGAATTTGTGAGTTAGAGACTTCACTTAGGCTGTGTGTTATGTGCATCACCCGTCTCTCTGTCTATTATTGTTACCTTAGCACCACATCATTAACTCCTCAATCTCTCACCTCCTCCATTTAACCTTAACCTGTGTTATATCATCCCTAGTCATTCACTCACTTTTTCGCTATACATTTTATTAAATAGAGTGCACGTCTCCCTCTTCACAAAATCATGTGGGATGAGAGGAGGGGCATGAGGTTCCCCTCCATCCCACAATGCTAAATTACCATCATGTACTTCATCCTTCGCTCATATCATCCAACCTTATTTGATTAATTTAATTTTATCCTTTTCTATTTATGTAATTTGATTTAGCTTATAATTTATTTTTTCTTAATATATCAAAAATTTTAAGAAAAACTAATATACAATTATTTTCACGTGTCAATATAAATTTTATGCAACCGGATTCTAAGCTAATATATTATTTATTTTTTTTATAATATTACGAAGCAAAAAGCATAGGCTTCTTTAATATATTACGTGTGGATATATTTTTTATTTAATTTGAAAGTAAATTTTATTTAAAGTGCTTTCAATAAAATTTACTTTCAAATTAAAAATAGAAAAGAAAAACAAAACTTAGTTTTGATTTTTTTTTAAAGATTAGATTTACATATTATTCGAGACAAAATAAAATATTATGCTAAACAAAAGTTAAATCATCATATAGTTGAAGTCACTACATTATATCTAACATTGATATTTTCAAATGACTAACTCAAAAAATTGATTGTAGCCTAATAATTATCATGGTGTTACATTGGTTTTCCTCTCCCAATTAGTTAATTTTCAAGTCTCATTAGTGACATGTGTTGGATTGTAGGATCTAACAAGTATAGTTTGTCGGTATAAAAAAACTAACCCAAAAATTGAACTTCAACAAGACAACAAATGCCTTTTTGTTATACTGGGTTCTATAAACAACCCATTTTTTTTACATTTCTTTCCTTCTAATATATGTATTTAACTAGATTTCCATGATATATTATAGGAATAATGTAAGTTTTCGCATATGTATATGTATAACTACAGGGGCCATTTGCTTCGAAGGGAAACCCTAAACTCTTTAAGAATCTCATAAGAGTGCTTTGTAATGCCAACTCCTCAGAAGGTTTCATTCCAATGCGAGATGTATCGATGACAGAGATTAACGCGCCATATAATAACATCCCAACAATAAACGGTGGCCAGTCACCTTATAATCGTTCAATCTTGGCGTTCTTCGCAGGTGGAAACCACGGTTATGTACGCAACATTTTGTTCAAATATTGGGGAAACAAAGAAGATGGTGATATTCAAGTGCACACTTACCTTGAAAAAGGTCAAAACTACACCGAGTTATTGAGTCAAAGTAAGTATTGCTTATGTCCTAGTGGCTATGAAGTTGCAAGCGCTAGGGCGACAGAAGCGATCTACGTAGGATGCATCCCCGTCATAATCAAGGATCATTACGTTCTACCGTATAGTGACGTGTTAGATTGGAGTCAGTTTTCTGTGCAAGTACCCTTAGATAAGATTCCGGATTTGAAAAGAATATTGGAAGACATATCTTTCTCAAAGTATTTGGAAATGCAAAAAAGGGTAATGGAAGTACAAAGACACTTCATGATTAACATTCCAGCTAAACCATTTGACGTCTTTCACATGATTCTTCATTCTGTGTGGCTAAGAAGACTTAACGTCCGGTTTCTAAGTTCATGACAGTTTTATATAACAGGGTCTACAACACAACCAACTTTGTTTTCATATATTTTCTTTCTGATTTCTTTGAGTTTTCTATATCTATATATTGTGAGAGAATCGTTTTCTTTTATATTTTAGTTCAAAACTATTTGTAAATTTCTTCTAACTAACACAATGAATCCACATTAGTTGTATTCATAAGTGGTTTTGTTATAAGCGATTTAGTTAAAAATGCGTCTTTTAATGGCTAATTAATATATTTCATCTTCTTTGCACTATTTTATATCCTAGGGATCAAACATAAGGAAATTCATATTGAGTACAATGCCTTACTAGAAAAGTGAGCATTGATTGGGGTAACAAACCGGTCACAAAAGGTGAATAGCAATCGAAATTGTGGGCATGAAAATGTCCATATATAGCCATCTCACGCTAGTTTTCTAGTAATATTGTAGATATGTCACACATGTGATTTAGAGGTATATTACAAAGCTTATAAAACAAAAACAATAGAAAAATTTGTAAATAATAACTCGGGGGGGGGGGGGGGGGGGGGGGGGTTGTATCATTTACTCAAAACATAGTTCAAAAGAAGAAAAAAAAAACTAAACTAAACCCAATCCCCTACCCATCTTTTTTTTTTTTTTGAACGCCAATCCCACCCACTTGTCCTCCTTCTTTACTTGTTTCTAGATCACATACCAACTCCATCTCACCTTTTCTCATAGGGTGATATTATTTAGACATCCCTTAAAATTTTTGAGACATGCCCTATATGACATCTTCGCTTTTGAATAGAACTTTTATTGAAATGTAAATTAAAATAGCTACGTCATTATATAATATTATGAAAATGGTGCACATCATTACTTTATATATAAAAAAACCGAACCTTAAGCTAGTTTTGATGATATGTACATTTGTGATTCGATTACTTATACAATAAAATTCACAACCCGATCGGTTTTAGTACATACTTATATTACATCAAAAAACTACTATATGTACCATTTTTTCCCAAAAACTAATTTCTTAAAAGAGAAAACCTAATTTTATTTAAACTCTCGAACACTTTCACTGAAAAGAGTTATTAATTTCTTAG
This sequence comes from Ambrosia trifida, assembly GCA_028751855.1. NCBI lineage: Eukaryota > Viridiplantae > Streptophyta > Magnoliopsida > Asterales > Asteraceae > Ambrosia > Ambrosia trifida. Next base: position 72,750,661 of record CM054123.1, on the reverse strand, counting down.
CAAATATAATCTTTAAATTAAACACTCTTGAAAAGATATACAGGAAATCATTTATTTTCAACAACGTACTGCACCCTCTTTGGCCCAATTTATGGACATTGGATTGGCAACCATCGAACACACTTTAGTTTAATATAAAAACATCAAGATTTGTACATTCAGCCTTTAAAAGTTTATATTTTTCTCCGATCAACAAAAGGTGTTGAAGTCCTTAGGGGTTTTAACAAGTAGAGTTCAAAGTGTTTAAAGAATCTTCAGACTTGGCGTCTAGGGTGAAGACTCTACAAAACTCAAGCGTTTAGTGGTCTTTTCACCCACGTGTCATCATTTTATTGGTTGGTTTGTGGGACCATTACAAGTTAAAGAGTCTTTATTTAAGACTTTTGGGACAACTGCCAGATTTCGAGTAGCGTTTGATGGTGTGATTGAAGTCTTTAAATTTAAGACCTTTCATGTGTTTATTTTTGTAATTATAAGGTGGTCAATACTTAGTTTTGTGATTTTCATAAAGTATTGAGCTTGAATCATTTGTTACTTATTTATATATGATAGGACTAGTTCCTTACATAATTAAATATAATTTATATAATTATGACACTATGGACATTTGTATCTATTGCTTAATTGTCATAAATAAAATGATTATTTAACCGAAGATAAACATGTTGTTTTCCTCTCTCCCACTATAGTAGAGGAACAAGACGTACATGTGTATATATGATAAGGGGTGGTTCTTCACTAGGGCCAGACTGGGCTTTGACCCACCCAGTTTTTTTGTTTCGTAGTGTAAATTGTACCGAAAGTTTCATAAAATTTATATGTATTGAGTCCGGCCCTACCAGATTAAGCCCGGTCCTACCAAGTTTTTCGTTTAAAATCCGTCACTGTATATGATTCATGTAGTTCTCTATTTATAGCATGTATATTAAGGTACACATACATATATCAAGTGTGTTTGTGTGTATATATGCAATGTTTATTTTTAATATATAATTATATTAATATCTTGTTATGTAGGTATGCTATATATTATGTTATATTGTATTGTATTATATAAAAAATCTATTATAGAGTCTTGAGAGCCTAATTAAGTCAAGTGTAAGAAGTAGAAACTCTAGCTAATAAGACCTTGTTTAGGCTAGAGCTTATTTAGGACTGTCTCTATTCGAGATCTTAATAAGGTAATACTACCCGGCCATCTGTCTTCCTCATATATTTGTAATAAACTTGACTAACTAATAACTTGATTACAATTTTATTTTAATTATTAACAAGTGGCATTTTAGGCTGATATAAGGCTTAGGAACCATTTGGTCCTGAGTTTGATTCCCACAAGGGATTTTTTTCCCAAATTTATTGGAGTTCCTCTTGAATTGTTGTATGGACATTATTGCCTAGTAGAGATAGATATGATCGGGTGATTCTGTTGGTGACACGATGATACTCCAGTGGAACGTCATGATCCAAATTTGCCGTTCAGAAAACAATCAAGAAAACAATCGTTAACAAGTCTATAAAAAAAATCTAAAAAGAACTCATCCATCCCCTCTAGGTTTTTATATAGATAAATTTGAAGATTAAATGCGCCAAGTCAGATAGTGGCACTGAGTCCAACACTTGTAGCCCAGTTGGTTGAGGGCCTAAAGTTTCCTATGGGAGGCTTGGGTCCAATTCCCATTAGCTACATTTGAAGGACATTGGTGGAGGGGAAATGAGGGATGACCCGGCCATTGGCTTGGGTTCGAGTCCTGATCCCGACCGGTTTTACCGATTATTTCACCGTCGTGCCTTCGGGCGGGTGAGTGGTCGGGTTTTCCCGGCAATTGGTGGCAATTGGTGGCCCGGGTACTCTCGAGTACCTGATTCGCCAAAAGGGTGCCCGAGAGTGCTCGGAATTGATTCGTTGGCCGTTCAAAAAAAGATAGTGGCACTGAATACAACAAGTTTATTGATTATTCTGATGAGAATGAGATTAGGATGGTGAAAACAATCCTAGAAACACTCAATAGAATAGGATGTAGAAAACACTAAATGAAAGGGCAAGAAGCATGAGGTTTCATACATTGTTGCCCAAGAAGTTGCATTTCCATAATTTCTAGGCTGTTGTTATGGAGGATAACGTAGAGTGCGGCGTCAGTATTTGAGATCGCGAACTTGATTTTGGCGTATTGAACAAATCACACTTGCATGTCTAATCAGGGCCGGCCCTAATGCTTTGTAAAACTAGGCAACCGCCTAGGGCCACCAAAGTTCTAGGGCCCCTAGTTTTGCTAGGTTATGTTTAAAGTCGGCTCAGATATTAAATTCATAGTTGAACGATGATGATGTATCATAACAAATTCTACAGATCATGAGATATCTCCCTAGATGCTTTGTAAAACTAGTAAATCACCATAAAGTTAAAGTCAAATTAGACGCCATTTAATTTAGCTTTTTAGCATGAACTAAGCAGTGTTCAGTTACTATATAACTTTTGTTTATTTATTTGGTTGATTGTTATAGAGTTAACTCAGAGTTTCTAAATTAAAGTATTTTGTGTTTACTTTTAATTGAATTTTGCAGGAATTAGCATTTGGTGGTTTGGACTTGTTAAATAAATAAACATTAGCTATTGATATTAGAACTCTATTGTCTTGCATTATATCCATTTGTTCATTATGTAGCATTGTTATCATTTAGGAGTAAACAATAAACACATTCAATAAATGATGAACATACATCAGTTGTAGGATCTTCGTAACGTGTTAGGGGGAAAATATCTAATATAAAATTGTGAAAGGGCCCAACTTTTATAGTTCAGTAAGGGATTATAATGGTTGACCCGCCTCTACGCCAACCATAAATTTTTGGGTTTATTGTTTTCGGTCTCAAGTCCGGGTAAAGTATGCGAGTTTATAAAAGAATAATAATTTAAAAGGGCCCCGACTTTTTAGTTCGCTTAGGGTCTCAAAAAATGTTGGGCCGGCTTTGATGTCTCCCTATGCCATAGTGCTTCTGGTTTGAGATCGAGTATGTAGATCATAATCTCAAGTTCATCCCTCCAACTAGGTATGTCCTCTTTACAATCCCTTACGTAACTTTGCACCTTTGTAAATAGGTCGATGGCAGTCACAATAGAAAAATAGTAATCCAAATATTTTACATTGTTAACTATACTTATGATATGTTTCAATTTGGTAATTAAACTTAGCAGAAGTGGTCTATTTTTGTCATATTTATACCATTATAACATATTTGTCATTGACAATTTTTTTATTTATTTATTTACAGTTAGTGACAAGAAGAAACATCAAAGTATGATTACCAAAGTGAAATTTTATACTCTTTACTACGTTGTAACATTTGAGTTGGTGCTATTGTTATTGTTATTATTGTACTAATATACATAAAAAACGATTTTTTTTTTTTTTTGCAAAAATAGGTAGTTTGCTTAGTGTTAGAGTGTTTATAGGTAGAGGGTGTGATAAAAAGCAAAAATGGGTAAGTCACCATCTCATTTGGCGACATTGAAAAAGATTTTTGAATGTTGCCATCTCATTTGGCGACATTTATTCAAGATTTTTTAATGTTGCCATCTCATTTGGCGACATTTATTCAAGATTTTTTAATGTTGCCATCTCATTTGGTGACTTTGAATGAACTTTTGAATGTTGCCATCTCATTTGGCAACTTTGAATGAATTTTTATTATAATTAATGAAAGTCGCTAACTTGGTTAGCAACATTAAATGAAAATCGCTAACTTGATTAGCTACATACAATGAATTTTACCGTGAATTCATTTACTAGAAAATTATAATCGTCAATCGAGTGTAAGACTTTCAAAAATTTTAATCAAAGTCGCCAATTGAGTTGGCAACTTTCAAAATTATAAAATTTTTTAATTAAAGTCGTCAAATGAGATGGCAACATTCAAAAATCTTTTTCAATGTCGCCAAATGAGATGGTGACTTACCCATTTTTGTTTTTTTATCACACTATCTACCTATAAACACTCTAAGAGTAAACAAACTACCTATTTTTACAAAAAAATTCTAAAAAAACCGGTTTGTGAGATTCAAATAATATAACAACAAACTATATATCTTTAAATTTATGAGTCAACCAAATAAAATACTCGAAATAGTTGTAGATTAGATATTGGGATGCCAATACGTCCCAAATGGAGTGAACTTTAAGGTAATATCAAATTTTGAATGCCAACACGTCCCAAAACGTACTCCATACTTTTAACTTGGAGATCTACATTGATGATTTGCTATGCATGGAAACGATGACCACATTGTTTTTGGTGTGTTGTTAATTTTTATAAAATGTTTATTTTTTCTTAAGAAAATGTTATATTTTTATAAAATGCTCTAAATTTAATCCTACTCTATTCTAACCTAAATCTATTTTGTCAAAAACATGATATCAAAACTTCAAATACTTGATTTATTGATAAACTTTGAACAATACAACGACTCTTAAAATAAAGGGAAATAACCCTAAACCTAAACAACCAGACTCAATGACACAAGAATCTTAGCACAAGATCTACACAGTTAGAGAATAACACAATGATCTGAAACAAGATGTTACAGATCAAAACCCTAACAAGATCAACTAAGATAAAGACTGGAAAGGTTTTTAGAGAGAGAAAGTAATAATATGTGTAAAAGGTGTGAATTGAATGATCGAGACGAACAGTGGATGAAGCCTTTTATCTCTGACAGCAGCCTTCTCTCACATGAACGAATGACCAGGATTACACCACAAATAATAGATCAACGACTAGAAATAGTATGTGCTTTCTCCCACAGATTGCCAGCATGGCAAATCTGTTTAACTGGACTAGGCTAGACATAAACGAACAATATGTTTAACTGGACTAGGCTAGACATAAACGAATAATATGTTTAACTGGACTGGGCTAAACACAAACAAACAATAATACTGCTGGGCTTTGGGCTTATCTAAAGCTTAATAATACGAGCCCAAATAATAGATTCGAAGACTAATAAGCAGGCAACATCCAATCACCATATCATACTGCCACATCAGCTGCTGCCCATCCATGTCAGCATCTCCCAGCAGCCACGTCAGCAACCTGCACAAATAATCTTATGCAACATGCTTTAGTTCAATCCATATTGACAGGTATCTTAACACTAAGACCTAATTTAGAAAAAAGATTGATTATCCATAAAACTTCACATGCAACAAAGCACATAGACCTGTCTGTACTCTGCCTCAGCATATGACCTTGACACAGTAGACTGTTTCTTGCTTTTCCAAGAAACCAGTGATCCACCTAAGAAAACACAATAACCAAATACAGATTTCCTTGTTTCAGTGCACTTAGCCCAATCAGAGTCTGAAAAGGCTTCAAGATCAAAGCATTCTGTCTTATTAAACTGTATATCCTTTCCAGGAGCACTTTTAAGATATCTTAAAAGTCTCATGGCAATCTTAAGATGCCCTTAAGTAGGCCTATGCATATACTGACTTAAGTAATGTACTGCATAGGCTATGTCAGGCCTAGTATAGGAAAGATATATCAATTTCCCTACCAGTTTTTGGTATCCAGTTATGTTTTCTAAAACAGTAGCATGATCTTTACACAAAGCAGTTAACACATGATTAGGTTCAAGAGGATTACTAACTGGTTTGCATCACAACATGCCATACTCAGTAAATAAATCCATACAATACTTTCTTTGTGATAGACATAGACCATTATTATTTAATATGACTTCTATGCCTAAAAAATATTGTAACTCACCTAAGTCTTTTATCATAAAAGTTGTTTTTAACTTCCTTTTAACAAGTTCTATATCAGCTACACCAGTTCCAGTCAACACAATATCATCCACATACACAAGTAGAACAAGGATTTTAGAATCATATTGTTTAATAAACAAAGAATAATCACATTTACTTTGTTTAAACCATAATCCTTTTAAGACACTTACCAACTTTTCATTCCACATTCTAGGGGCTTGTTTAAAGCCATAAAGTGACTTTTTTAGTTTACAAACTTTACCCTCATCATTTGACCCATAGCCTTTAGGTAATCTCATATAGACTTCCTCATTGAGATCACCATATAAGAAAGCAATATTTATGTCTAGTTGATAAAGTTTCCAGTTATTTTTAACAGCATAGGACATAATACATTTTACAGTAACAAATTTGACTACTGGTGAGAATGTCTCATCAAAGTCTATACCCTCCTTTTGGCTATATCCTTTTGCAACAAGCCTAGCCTTAAACCTTTCTATCTCACAATTTGATTTATATTTAACCTTATAGATCCATTTACACACTACAATACTTCTACCTTTATGTAGATCTACAATGTCCCGGGTGTTGTTTCTATTTAAGGCTTCTATTTCATCATTCATGGCCTTAATCCAATTAGGATCATACATAGCTTCTTTATAGGTTCTAGGTTCATGACTTTTATTTAACATAGCAGCAAACACCTTGTTATTACAAGACGGTTTAGAGTAGTTAACTACTTTATCAATACCATACCTAATTTTGTTATCAAGAACATATTCACTAAATTTTCTAGGTAAAGTAGAACTCCTAGAAGACCTCATAATAGTGTTTGGTTCATTCTGAATATCATTTGTAGTGACTGAGTCATTGCCCTTAGATTTAGAGTTGTTTTCATTGTCATATATATCATATCCACAACCCTATCATCAACATTCTCACTATTAGGCTGCTGATTAGCAGATTAGCAACCTTTGTGGATTGTTGAGATTGTTGTGACCCATATGTTTCTGACTCAGTCTTACCTAGATCCCTTCCATCATCATAGGGCTTTTCACTATGTTTGGATGTCTCATACAAGTCAAAGAAATTCAAAGAGTTAATTTGTTCTAAAGAGTATTCATTATAGTTTTTAAAAACAGTTTTTTCTTTAAAAGGAAATATTGTTTCATAGAACTTTACATCTCTAGAGAAAAATATGGTTTTATTTTCTAGACTCGGAATTTTATAACCTTTTTTCTCATTTGAATATCCAATGAAAACTCCTTTTTCAGCCCTACTATTTAGTTTATTTGACTCATTTAAAACTGTTGCAAAGCAAAGACACCCAAACATTTTCAAATGATCAAGGAAGGGTTCAAAACCAAACATTACTTCATAAGGAGTTCTACCATTCAAAACAGAGGAAGGTTTACACACATAGATACGAAGGTTTACATACATGTAAATCATAATAGTTAAAAAAACAACCATAGGCATTAAGGTTTATACATTTGTAAATCCTAATATTCAAAAATAGCCAAGCATAGATAAAAAGGTTTACACACGTGTAAATCACAATAGGTAAAAAAAATAAGCATAGATATGAAGATTACACATGTGTAAATCACAATAGTTAAAAAAAAACATAGATATGAAGGCTTACACACTTGTAATTAAATCCTAATAGTTATAAAAAAGAATAAATATAAAGGTTTACATATGACTAAATCCCAATCATAAAATATAATCATAGATGTGAAGGTTTATCCATATGTAATTCCGAATAATTAGAACAACATAGATATGAATGTTTACACATGTAAATCCAAATAATTAGAACAACATAGATATGAATGTTTACGGATATGTATATCCTAATAGTTAAAAAATAAGCATTGATACGAAGGTTTCCACATGTGTAAGTCATGGTAGTTTTAGGAAATAAACATATATACAAAGGTTTACACATGTGTAAATCATAATAGTAAGAAAAATAAACATTGATATGAAGGTCTACACATGTGTAAATCATAATAGTTTTTAAAAAATAAGCACATGTATGAAGATTTACACATCTGTAAATCATAATAGTAAAAAATGGCAAGCATAAGTATGAAGGTTTACACATGTGTAAATCATAATAGTTTAAAAAATAATCATAGATAAACAGGTTTACACATGTGTAAACAATAATAATTAAACACTGGATTGATATAATTATATTAAGGTTCACATGTATGTACTTAAGCTACAATATAAAACAAATGTATAATTAGTTAGGTTAATATATGTATGTGAGCAACATATGAATGTGTAATTGACTGTGAAATATTATTGGAACAGTGAACTTAATTATAAAAATTCAAAAACCCACCAACACAACAAACACAAAATGTAAGAAATAATTGCATTGAATTAATAAAGCGTACAAACTATGTGTTATCCTGTTTTTAAAGGAGCACCAAGATTAAAATCGACTTCTACATCATTATTATGACTAGTAACTTGGTTGGTGGTACTGTTTGGCTTCATTCTCTTCCTTAGCGTTGTCGGATCAATTGTACTAAAAAGTTGACACATTGAAGTCGCCACATGAAACTTGTTTCGAGTGTTAATGTAATAGCTGCTAGACTTCCTCTTTGTTTTCCTTATGTTTTTTGTGATATGGAGAATGGGAAAACCATTGATATGTTAAATTTGGTCCTCACTTTTGACCCTCTTAGTCGCTTTGTCACAACATCAAAAGCACACATCACCTCCTTTGCCGTATCAAACATCTTAGCCAGCGCCCGAACCGCCCTATCCTGTCAGCGACCTAAAGTCAATTAGAAAATCGAGGCCTTTTTTTATAGTTAAAGATTTATAACCAAGTGAGTTATGTAACATGACAAAACATATTGTAGCTAAAAAAAATAGTAGAAAGATGAATTAAATGCAACTGAAGAGCTATGACGGTTGATTAGAAAGAAAATAGAAATAAAAAAGGAACCTATAGTGACCTGTGTACATTTTTTAAAAGCACTGCATACTGCAGCTAGAAAACACTGCAGAAAGATTATTTCCACTACACGTTCTTGATGGAAAAAGTTCAAATTAATAACAATGGAACATAACTAAAAGCAACACAAAAAGAAACAGAGACCCCCAAAAGTAAATAGCAGTGATGGGGTTTTTGACCCATTCCTCTCAAAATAGATCCTCATGTGTTAATCTTTGTTCACCATCCAATTCCACAATGGCTAATAAAACTTAGATGTTGGATTGTTGATTAATATTCAATGTTGGAGTGTGGGATTCATGCATAGAAACAAATATAGATTAACTAACTTGAAATATATTTAATTTAATTTAATTAAATGGTACTACAAACTTAGATCAACTAGAAAATAACAATAACGTGAACCAATCATTTAATCACGTCTCTACTAAACAAATCAAGTGAACATGAGTAAAATAAAGTTTTATCAACTAATAAAGTAATACAAATAACCAAACAGTTTTCTTTTTAAACTACTTTAGTAGAAATATTTTGTTTACAAGCAAGATGAGTACAACACCTAACTTTTATATGAAACAAGTGTAATTTTCATCTTATTATGAACTTCATTTTAAAACTATTAGTTTGGGTTTACTAGAATGAGGTCAGCCACTAGCAAATCGTATGTTCAACAAAGAAATCTAAACGATCCATCACGTTTAAAGACATTTTCGACAAAATACATGCTATCAAGAAGATAACTCTTAACATACCTTTGAGTTGTGACCGGTGTTTGTAGCGGCGATGGACGGTGGTTTTAAGGGGTATGTGCATTGGAATGGGATGCAGTTGGTGGGCTGTGGTTAACGAGTGGTTGTGACCGGAGGTTAATGGTGTTGTGCTTGGTAGTGGGTTGTGGGTAGGGTTTTGAGTGTGTGACATCAGATGGAGGATGGTGAGGTTTACGGTGGTGGGTAAGGTGGGAGGTATGAATGGTCCAAAGGTAGATGGAGATATCAGAAGGCGGGAATAGGAATACGCAAAATTACCAATTTAACCTTTAAATTAAAACAATAGGGTACAAATTTGATTGGCTGGGATTTGTTCTCATGGTTCTCATAAAAGATGGGTGTTCTCATTTAAACATTCCCCTGTATATATAAAAAGGAAAGGTTGAGAATGAATGTGGTGGTAACAAATGGAAAATTTATTGGTTGTGTTATGTGATACGCTAAGTTATTGGTACATGAAGATGTTTCATTATCTTAATAATACTTTTTTTGGCATATTCTATTATTCTCGTACAGTTTTTAAGATACGATGTCTTGTAAAATTAAAAATATGTTGTATTTCGTTGTGACGTGCTTATTTTTATCTACGTCAAGATATAAATTTTACTCAAAATCGAGTTGTAAATAGTAACATACAAGTTATCGACACACAAGCATCCATGTCATCAAAGTTACTTCACAAATTAGTTTCTTATACTTTTATAGATCGGGTGTTTACCCTTTTCGCTATTTTAGTAATGTAATATCTTATAAATTTCGGATATACCGTTATAACATGCTTATCTTTATCTATGATAAGGGTCGACTATAGTTGATTTTTTTTTTGTTTTGCCGTTAGAAACAAATTAATACTCCGAAGAAACATCGGTAATGTATTCGTTTTTATTGTTAATCTAGACGTTGTGACATGCTTGTTTTTATCTACAATTTGAAATATAGTTGATTTTGTTTCTTTGCCGTGAGAACCGATAACAACGGTACTAGTATTGCATTCGTTTTTATGGTTATCTCGATGTTTTGTTATGTAACTATAGAGGTTGTCGGTAAGGTAATGGTAAGTAACTAATTAAACAAATATATGTATTGGCCAAACAATATTGGTGTCGGTATCGATATAGGTATTCATTTTTATATTTATCAATCAATATTTGTAGAACACTTGTCAATATCTTGTTGGTTTTATATTCTTTCCGTTTTTATACTGAGCATCGGTATCATACCGATATTTTGACAAACCAAATTGGTAAGGTAACGTGAGCAATCGGACTAATAACAACTAAAACCCTGATGCGCTGATGCGGGATGTGAAAAATCCCACAAGTTAGATATTTAGACGTGAAAATGGAGTGAAATTTAATGTCAAATTTTTTAAGCTTGTAGCCCAGTTGGTTGAGAGTCTAAAGTTTTCTATGGGAGGCTTGGGTTCAATTCCCACTAGCTACATTTGGAGGACAGTGGTGGAGGGGAAATGAGGGATGACCCGGCCATTGGCTTGGGTTCGAGTCCTGATCCCGGCCGGTTTTACCGATTATTTCACTGTCGTGCCTTCGGGCGGGTGAGTGGTCGGGTTTTCCCGTGAATTAGTGGCAATTGGTGGCCCGGGTACTCTCGAGTACCTAATTCGCCAACAGGGTGTCCGAGAGTGCTCGAAAATTGATTCATTGGCCGTTAAAAAAAAATTACTTCCGAGAACGAGAACGTACTCCATACCCTGTGACTTTTTTTGTCTCCGAGAGAACGTACTCCTTACTCTTTGACCTTTTTGTATAACTCAAGTCAATCCTCTATTGATTTGCTACGTGTGGGAAATCGTTGACCACATTGTTTTTGGTGCATATATTGTTAGCGTTTTTTTTTTTTGATTGTTTGTATTTTCTTAAACAAATGTAAATTACAATTTACAGCATAGTAAACTCTGTCATCTAAACTTTAGAAATCACGAATCACGATGACCACAAATCTACATATATGTATATATAACCAACGATCAATAAACTTAACCGGCAAATAAAGAAGAGAGTATTATTATATATATATGACTAGCTGGTTATAGACTTATAGTCAGCCTAGTTAAGTGAAATAAAAAAGATTAATAATGTTAAGACCTACCATTATATATATATATATGTAGAAGATAATAATGAAAGAACAAATATGGCCACTGCTGCCAAATTAAACATCATATTTGCTTTACTTTCTCTTCTTTTTCTTGTAATCTTTTTATCTCTGTCTGTCTCGGCTTTGACATTAACACCAACGTCAAGGCTTCTGCAAGATGAAGCCATACCCAACATCAAAGTATTTCTGTAACATATGATTAATTCTTCATCTTCTTCCTTTTGTTTATTATTTGAACATGTGTTTAACTTTTACATGTGTTTGATTGTTAGAAAAGAGATGTGACGCTGGCAAGGATAGAAGATCAGTTAGCTAGAGCACGAGGCCAAGTTCACAAAGCCATTGTTGAGAAGAGCTTTACATCAAGTAACACTAATGGGAATGTCATCCAAGAAAGAACCATTTACAAGAATCCATTTGCCTTTTTTCAGTTAAGTGTTTGATTATTTATAAATATAATTTATTTTTTTCTTTATAAGCTTGTGAGGAGAACCAACACGTTTTTGTACCCCTGGCATTTGATACCTTTGGCTCCTTGGCACCGGAAGCCATCCGTTTCCTGACCAGAGTCCAACGGGTTATCCATAGCAGTGTCTCGACTCCAGGAGGGCATGGGTTCGTGTTTAGTAGGTTAGGGTTTGCCGTCCAGAAATGGGTGGCGGCGCAGCTTGTGCCCGCCTGCCCGCTATCTTGATGTATTTTTTTGCGGTTATGTGTTAATAAAGTAAATCCAAAGTCGTTGAATTAAAAAAAAAAAAAAAAAAAAAAAAACTAATATATGTATATGTATATATTTATATATTGGTTTCTATAATTTTGAACATATAGTTATGATGTGTTTATTTTTACATATGCTTTGATAAGAACTTTATAAAACAAAAACAAGAATATAATTTAAGAACAATAAAAATTTAAAAGATCATACCTTAATATTATCTGATGGGTAATGTTTTTGGTATAAACATGACCCATTCTAGCTAAACTAATCATACTTATATAATTCTTTTTAGAATACATATCATAATATACTAATCCTTGATTGAAAGACAATGCATTTCTAATTTTAACCCTATAATTTACCTTCTAACAAATAGATTCCTACTGATCATTCAGAAGTCATGCTGAGATGGTAAAGACATTCAAAATATGGACTTATAAGGAAGGAGAAATTCCCTTAATGCATAATGGCCCGATGAAATATGTATATAGCATCGAGGGTGACTTCATCGAAGAAATGGAGAGAAATGAAAATCCTATGGTGGCTAGATATCCCGATGAAGCACATGCCTTCTTTATCCCCATTAGCATAACAAACATAGTTTACTACCTATATAAGCCTGATGAAGCCTTCGGTTTTCGAGAAAGGATACAAGCAATAGTCGAAGACTATATTGGTGTCATTGCGGAGAGATATCCTTATTGGAACCGTAGCAATGGGGCTGATCACTTCTTTGTATCATGTCATGATTGGGTACATGCCTACATCCTATCAAAGAGAATATATTAGCTGTATAAGGTTATATTAGAAACCCTTGTTACAATGAAAACTCTAGAAACTCTAACTTCCCGAGCTTTTTTTTTATAAAAATTTTAGGGTATGTAATATACATGCTTTTAAGCATTTTTATCCAAAAAAATCAAAAAAAGCGCCGAGCACTTATTTTTTATAAAAAAAGAAATAAGTTTCCTTGTAACACATTGTTAACACATGTTAATTTCGCTTAACATGTGTTAGTTGAAAACTTATTTATTTATTTTTTAAAAAGTGCTCAGCGCTTTTTTTTTATTTTTTTTTTTGGCCCAAAATAGTTAAAATCATGTATATTATATGCCCTAAAATATTCATATAAAAAAACTCGGGAAGTCAGAGTTCCAGAGTTTTTACTTATAACAAGGGTTTCCATAGGATCCTACCCCATAGTGTATTGTTATATAAACTTGCTGATTGATTGAAATCTGTGTACATGCTTGACAGGCGCCATTTGTTTCTTTGGGAAACCCTAAGCTATTTAAAAACTTCATAAGAGTGCTTTGCAATGCCAATAGCTCCGAAGGTTTCATTCCAATCCGGGACGTGTCCATGACCGAGATTAATGGACCAGTAGATAATAACCCAGTCGCAAGTAGTGGTCAACCACCTTACAATCGATCAATCCTCGCATTTTTTTCAGGTGGAAAACATGGGTTTATTCGCGAAAGATTGTTTCAATATTGGGGAACCAAAGAAGATGATGATATTCAAGTGTTTAGTTACCTTCCCAAAGGTAAAAACTACACCGAGTTATTAAGCCAAAGTAAATATTGTCTATGCCCTAGTGGTTATGAGGTGGCAAGCAGTAGGGTGGTAGAAGCAATCTACACGGGATGTGTTCCCGTAGTAATCAAGGATCATTATGTTCTACCATATAGTGATGTGTTGGACTGGAGTCAATTTTCCGTACAAGTACCACTAGATAAAATTCCAGAAATCAAAAGAATTTTGCAAGAGATACCGTTTTCAAAGTATTTGGAAATGCAAAAAAAGGTAATTGAAGTGCAACGACATTTTATGGTCAACCTTCCAGCCAAACCCTTTGATGTCCTCCACATGATTCTTCACTCTGTGTGGCTTAGAAGACTTAATGTTCAATTGAACTCATTCAACTAAGGGGCTGTTTGGTTGATTAAGTGCTGAATCATTAAGATGGTCTGAATGGTTAAGAAGCTCTGAATGGTTAAGAGCTGAATCATTCAGCATCCCTTATTAGCTTAATGGTTCAGCACTTAATCATTCCATTCAGATGCTGAAACAAACAGTCTGAATGCTGAATGATTCAGAACTGAATGGTTAAGAGGCTGATTAAGAGACTACCAAACAGCCCCTAACCCTGATTATATTGCTCTCTCTATGTCAGCATAAATTACACACACATATTCTTACTATTGTATGTTTCAGCATTATTGAAAGATATACTTACCTTCCAAGAGTGACGATCATTATGATTTATGATTTCTTAAGTGTGTTTATAGTAATATTTAAATTTAAATCGAAATGAAGCTAGCCTAAATAATCTAATCTCTGGAGAAAGATTTGAAAATTCTGAAATTAATTTCACATTTCTCAATTGAATTGATCTTAAAAAACGTAAACATGTTTTATAGAGATGTAACAATAATCAACTGCCTTAACTTATTCTTTTTTTTTTTTTATCGGCGAACAACTGTGTGGCAACCACCCTTGCGGGGCGCCGTACCCAAGAATCGACTACTCGACCTCCAGCAGCCCCCGCCTTCTCCCGATGCGCGGAAACCCGAGCCCCACCCGCCCGAAGGCACGACAGTGTTATAGAACTCGGTAAAACCTCGCCGCCCGTCAGATTCGAACCGGCGCCACCCGTATTCGATCTTCACCCGGATACCAAACCATAAATGTTGGAAGTGGGAATTGAACCCATGATCACCTAAGTCCAAGCATCATAACCATACAAATTTTATGATGGTTAATATTTTTAACCGTATGTAGCATTTAGGTTAAATTCATCATGCTAGTTTTATAGGGAAGTATGATTTTTTTTAGAATGGAAAACTTTTTTAACACCTTTAATTTCACCTTGCAGTTGTAACGATTTGAACTAATAACCTTATATTTGTAAGGGGAGACACCATACCTCTAGACGTGCAGGTAATGGATACGTATGATTTGCTTAAATCTTTTATTTATTTGTGTCTCTGATCTTTTATCGTAGGCAATTCTTTGCTATCATTAGTGCATCACAAACAACGGAAGCAAAAAAGATGATACTTTAATTCTGATTGACTGAGTTTTTATAATGATTACGCTAAAATGATTTTATAGGAAATTTAAAATATGACAATCAAGATATTATTTTTTTTAACGACCAACGAAGACCCGATCACCCAGATAAACCCAATGGTGACCCGACCCGCCACTATTCTAGACTCTAGAGAAAATTTATCCCCCAAGCATCCACTGTGATAAAACCATTGGATCAACCAAGAATAATTTTTGCTTAAGAAGAAACTCCAACCCATGATCTCCACATTAAAAGGTCATGGGGTTGTCATTGTCAATGCTCCACAAGATAATTGGCAATTAAGATATTAGTATAATTTTTGCTATAGATGAGACCCCAACCTACCTTCAATAACCAAACCATGAACCGGCCTTTCCACCAACAAGGAACACACACAACATCCATGACATCCTCCTAATTTCAAAACCAAATCTTTCAAGCTAGTCGACAGTTCATATATCATCTCAACTTCTTCACCCTCCTTCTCAAGCGTGTCACACATCAATGGCCTCGCCACCACATAAGGTGACGTATAGAGATGCAAATAATGCTTCCTTTCACATGCCCATCCACCATTGTACGTGTGCTTCACGCATGTGACCGTCCCATGAATATTGACCGCAAAGAGGCAGTCAAATTCGTCCGTATCAAAGTCATGATAGTTTGGTCAGATTTAGTAATAATTCCAGCGTTGCTAAACATGATATCGAGGTGGTCGTGGAGTCCACTAGGGACTTCACGTGGACTTCGTTGGTGATGTCACGATTGACATAGGTGCATCGGTATGGGCTGATGGATAAGGAATTAGGAAACACTTTTTCATGTCTTGGATGTCGAGGATCACGACATGAGAACTGTGGTTCACGAATAAACGAGTGGTTGCTTCTCCGATGCGTCTAGCTCAACAGGTGATTATAGCGAATAACAAACAAATACGATGTTTTCTACTTCATCATAACGAATAACAAGTACGGCCTATTGTGATGTACTCATTTAAAATATTCAGAAGATATACTTATGAGTTTCAGTTTTTAATAACATATATTTTATACATCGTTGTTTTTTTTTTTTTTTTTTTTGAACGGCCAACGAATCAATTCCGAGCACTCTCGGGCACCCTTTTGGCGAATCAGGTACTCGAGAATACCCGGGCCACCAATTGCCACCAATTCCCGGGAAAACCCGACCACTCACCCGCCCGAAGGCACGACGGTGAAATAGTCGGTAAAACCGGTCGGGATCAGGACTCGAACCCAAGCCAATGGCCGGGTCATCCCTCATTTCCCATCCACCAATGTCCTCTAAATGTAGCTAGTGGGATCAGTACATCGTTGTTTTCTACTTTATCATAACGAATAACAAACAAATACGATGCAGGAAGGGCAAAACAGATGTACCCGCTACAACGCGCGGGCATTCCTACTAGTATATACATACAGATCTCAACGGGATTACCCGAAAGGTAATACCTAACGAATAATATCCGACAAATATCTGACGGATAATGAGATGATATTTTATAATCGAGTATAGGTATCGTATTAGCCAAACCTGGTCCGTTACCATTCCTAACCAGGTCATGACGATGCGTGTCGAGATAACACGCAAACCAAACCCAAACCCAAACCCAAACCCGGGCTTTTGAGTTGTGAGTTGGGAGTGCTTGAGATAACAACACATGAACATGAACACACCGTCTTTCTCTGTCTGTCATCATCTCCAACCTCTGTCGATGACCCAAAAACCCTAACCTGTAACCTGTAACCATGTCCAATTCCAACGATCCTCCTCACTCCCCAACTAAACCAGACTTATCCCTTTTCAAACAAACCATCAGCCGTCAATTACACACCGTCGCTTCATTTCTTGCTCCACCGCCATCACAACCTTATTCTCCTCCTTCAACCCCACTTCACACTGTTCCAACCAATGTTTCCTCGTCTTCTATCGAGGGTTTAAAGAACGATCTTGCTGAAATTGGGTATGGCTTCAAGACAAGCCTCTCTTTACTTTCACCCAATAAAGCTGTCACTGGATTTTCTAAATTTGCTTCCAATTTAATTCAATTTAATCAAGGCGATAATGATGATGATGATGATAAAGATGATGATGATAAAGATGATGATGATAATGTTGTGGGGATTACTGATGATGTTATTGATTTTGTTCGAGAGATTTCTACTCGTCCTGAATGTTGGACTGATTTCCCCTTATCTTTACAAAATCAAGGTTTGATTTTTATTTTTTATTTTTTTTAATGATTATTCTAAATATGAATTGGGTATTTTAATGCATCTGAGTTCTTTGTTTGGGGTTGCATCTTGCTGTTAATTTGTTATAGAAAGTGAGTATTTATATGGCTACATATGATCGTTGTTGTTCGTTGGATTTACATAGACTCATGAGCCTATAATGTGATGTTAATTCATTTGAGAAAGCAATATTTTAGTTTAATTTGTTATGAAAGGATTAATTAATACTATGGAAAAGATAATGTGATGTTAATTCATATGATCTTGTCCTCGAGAAGAACGACGTGGCCACGGAGGTCGCCATTTGAGTCTCCCAGCGGCATTCGGTGCGGTCTCAACTACGCGCCATGGTGGTCGGCATTCCCGTCTTCCTGTAGAATGCATATCTTTGTTGTTCAACTTTGAGCACTGGTTTGCGAATGTGGTTGGGCCATCCATCATGACAAATGGAGATATCGATGGACAGATGGTGAAAGTGTAATAATATGTTGGTTTAGTGTTGGTCTGGAAGGGAGTTTTGTAATCAAGTGGTGTTGGTGGTTGATGGAAGGCTGGGAACGGAGGTAGGGAAGGTTTTGGTGTTGGTCAGTACAGGTTTTGGATATGATAGGGTGGTGGGATAGGTTTGTCTTGGCAGTGGAGGCGAAGGTGGCGCAAACGGTTCTGGTGATGGCGTCGATTTTGGTGGTGGTGCGGGTATTATTTTAGATATTTTAGGTGTGGGCAACACTTTTGGTAGCATGGTAGAAGGCGCGGAGAGTGAAGATGATGATGGCGGTCAGTGGCGGATCCAGGAATTTTTTCTAGGGGGTTCACTTTTGTTGATGCTCCAATTCTAATGACCGAACATAAAAAAATGGGCCGGGTTGACGGTTTGGGTCGGGTAAAGTTCATCACATAATAAAAATACAATACAATAATGAAAAAAACATTGTCATTAGAAATTTAAAACACGTAAAATAAATACGATAATCTTGAAAAATAAAATACAATACCTATAGTTGTTCCCTACAAGTTTTCATCTTTTGAAAACGTTGCATTGCATTCTCGATTGAAACTTGTTGTAGGGGCTCCTTTTCAATGTAACAAATGCAAGAATCGTTCATGTATTCATGACTTTCACTTCTGTTCATATGTTCAAGTTCAAATATAGAATTTCAAATGCTAACATAATAATATTTACTAAAAGTGCAGCTAGTTTATTTTGAAAAAGATTATGGTGGAGGACTCTCGAGTAGGACAGTTGCAGGTCATGTCATTTTATTAAGAAATGCACAAACATTTTCACTTCTGTACCTTACAACTTCTTTAAAGATCAACAAGGAAATTAAGACCATATCTTAACAAATCATATCATCCCCACTTCCCTATCTACATATAAAAACAGAAATCCAAAAGATTCACATCTCAAATGGCTTTCCTCTAAATCTTATTCTTTTAACATAAACAATTATACAAACATAATAAAATGAAATTAGTTAATACCTGTGGCTTGTGGTCCGTGGAAGAGATGGTCGGCTATAGGGGCGGAGGCGAGGAGGAGGAGGAGGAGGGCGGCGGGCCTGCGGCCTGGATTGTAGAGGAGGAGGGGTTCGGTTGGGGCTGTGGTTATGTGAATGTGAAATGAGTTTGAAATGGTGAATGGGTGGCTGTGATGTTTGGGTTAAACACAATAAAAAAACCCTAAACTTTATATTATAAAATCAGAAAAAAAAAAAAAAAAAGAAAGAAACAAGGGGCTGACAAGAATCGAACATTAGACCTATATGTTAGAAGGGAAGGAGAATCACCACTAGAGCACCTTTTTCAATTGGTTTAAGGTTCCTCTATAAAATATTTAGGGGTTCCTACCCAATTTTCTATATATAATAACACTAAAAATTTTGAACCGAACGGGTTCCTGGGAACCCCCTAACTAAGCGTAGATCCGCCCCTGATGGCGGTGGGTTGTATGTCTTATGTGATGGTGATGGTGATGGTGATGGTGATGGGTCGGTTTCAGTTGGCAACCACGGTGGTATCCATTCGAGTCGTACCATGGAATTGTGGATGGTATTCGCGGTGCGCATGACGCCCTTTTCAACAAGTACGGATGGAGGTGGTGCGGGTGAGGCAACCAAAGAATTGTATGTGGTGTATGTGGTTTTGCATGGAGATTGTGGCAGCAGAGATTCCGAAGTTGGTTTTTGGAGTGTGTATGGAGAGGTTGGTGGTAATAATAATGGTTGGGGTTTTGGCAGCTGTTGGTGATGGTCGAGTGGGTAGCGGAGGTTGAATTTTGTTATTGGAGGCGGTGTTGGTACGCAACCGTTCTTCCTCATAAATTGCATACAAGGAAAAGAACCGTTCAACCTCACAAAGCCAACGGGCCGGATTCAAACTGGTGAAGCGAGATAGAATCATGGAGTCATTGAGTTCTCCCAAAGCCATGGACGCTAAGGCTTAATGAAAGCACCAGTTGATAGGTTTTATAACGAAAAACCTACAAAACTTCGAAGAATTCAAGTTGAGAAGATAGATCAAAGCACAAAGCTTTCTTTAATTTTTTTCATTCATACTCTAATAAACTCACGACGCCTTTTTAAAGGCTTACAAATAAAAGACAACGAAGTTACTAACATGATCATGGAGCACTAACCCACTAACCTACAAACAATATGAAAACACAAGGAATAATAAAAACAAAGAAATGCAGTAACATATGTGAGTGCATGGAAATCGTGGAGTGCAAGGTGAACGTGGGGTGACCAAGTTTTTGCACGTATCATTCTATGCCGGTTTTCTCCACGGGATAGATATTAGGAAGGTGCACGAGGCAATCAGGAAAGCTCGTACGGGATACATGTGATCATTTGGTTTGACTTATATGGCCTAAAGTTGGGACAGGAGATTAGAGAATTTTACTAGACATTTTTAGGAGATTTAGAAGCTTAATTCATACTTTTCATTAATGCCTAATCTCAAAAACAACTACTGCCATTTTATAGGCTTACACATTGAAGATGGTAGGGAAAAAAAATACTAAATGCCCACTTGTTGTTGTTGGTTCAACCCTTCAAATCAAAGTTTGTTTAATGATTGAAACAGAATAAAAATACAAAATTTGAGTTTGATTTCTTATGAAAGGCTTAATATCAAACTATCCCTGTCAGATCGGTTTAATACTATGGAAAAGATAATGCGGTCTATGAAATATATGTGATACTATGTGTGATGCCTTGGGTGAATCTGACAAGCGTTCTTGCCGCAAGAGATACTAATTGTTCACTCTCAAATACCAACCAACACGCTTTCGGCGTATTGGTTGTAGGTAAGAGAATAACTAAACAAATAAGCATAAACTAAAATTTGGTGCATCTTAATGCAGATTTTAATATGTCCCATGTTCAGAAAGATCATGCCTTGGCCATACAAGAGTTGGTACCAGACCTCACTACTTTGAGACATACAATTACCAGTCACATGAGTGAACAACAGTTTTGGATGATCTATTTTGTTCTGTTGGCCCCACGGTTGAATGCGGATGACTATCGGCTTCTATCAACCCCAGAGGTAAATCTGTTTCCTTAGACAGTGAACCAACATAAGCATATTCTAACTTTTAGTTTGGCTCTATAGATCGTTCAAGTGCGTGAGACAGTTCTGCAAAAACTGAGAAACAAGAAGAATACGCCCGCAGAGTGTTCAGATGATACACACGATGAAAAGGGTAGTGTGGTAAGTAGTACCGAACAAAGTGAGAAGCCGTTACAAGACAATGCAACAGACAGGATGAAAAACAAGAACAGTGAGGATGATGTATCTTTCAGTGATCTAGACGATGAAACATCGTCAGGAATTAAACAAACGCAAAGTTGCAGGTTTTCTTCTGCTAGTGAAAATAGTGATTGGGTTCGACTTGGTGGAACTTCAAGAGCGAATCGTTCGATACGCCGTGAAAGACGATCAGAAAGTGAAGGTTCATCAAGTGATTGGCATGCTGTTGAGGATGTTGATCTTTAGAACACTATACAGTAAATGGTTTAACTTTCCCTTTAAATCTTAGCTAACGGTGTGCATTCCTTTGGGTGTTTCTTGTTCACATTGTAAATAGTGAAAAAAGATTAGTAGATGGTGTAAATTCTGAAAAGATGAGGTAGACTCTCACAAATGTCTTTCTCACTTGTTACATTAACAATGCATCTATTCACAATGCATCTATCCTTTTAGAATATCAAATTTTCAAGCAATTTACAATCATTCTATTTTCACATTGTTTTCACTATCTATATTAATTTTTACATTACCTTCAGTTTTTATATTAATTTTTATAATCAAGTTTTCTTCCCCCTCACAATATCACTATCCTTAGACTTCTTTTACTACTCAATTTTTCGTTTACTTTTGACCTCTTTAACATTTTATATTCTACACATTTAACACTAATAGTTTTGATATTTTATATAGTCCTCTTAGTTTTCATCTTTTACATGTTTGTCACAGATATTTTTTATTTTTAATCAAAACACTTTTACACTTTCAACTTTGTTTCCTGTATTTTACATCTTTTACAAATTTATCATTTTAAGATTCGGTTCAACTTTTGCGAGTTAACACATTGTGTGTGTGGCTCATGTTCTAATGTTATTTTTTTTAAGGTTTAACGGCTTCGTCTAACCTTGCAATTCCTTAGCCTACTTGATTATTTTTTTTATCTTTTACTTTATCAGTCTAATTTTTGCGAGTTAACACGCCACACCTTGCATGCTTGTTTCATCGTTTTTAGGTTCGCTTTTTGTTTAGTTTAGAGCATGTTTGGCTCTCCTTCTCCTCTTCTCCTTTCTCCTTCTTCTACCTCAAAAGCTCCTTAATCTCAAAAGTCACAAATTGTGACTTATGACTTTTCCCCTCTTTTCTTTTTTTCAAAGCACAAAATTTTTCAAAAGTTCCTTTTCAAATAAGTTAAAAGGAGGAAAAAAATGGACAACCAAACACCCTCTTAATGATCCTACCACAAAATGCGGGTACCAGATACTAGTTTGTTATGAAAAACAATTTACTTTACTATTGTATTATTAATTATTAAATTTAATGAACTACATTTAAAAATATTATGTTTATTAAAAAAATACAACACTTGTACAGAATAAATCTTACAAATAGAAAAAGGTATTGGTATGGTCTGAGAATGGTGGATGTAAGCAAACCATAGTTCTATCCTTCAGAGATAGAGAGACTGTTTCCAAAGAGATCATTGACTAACACATGCAACAGACACATTGGCAAAATAAAAAATATTTAACATATACCAATAACACAAAGAAGTGGTGAGAGATAAACATGGTAATATATATACACACACATAAAAACAAGTATGACATCACGAAACAACGTATAGACATATGTTAGAAGTATACAATCACATTCAGAGTCCACCTAAAGTGAAGAAATATCTAAGCTTTTAAGATAAACCTAGCACAAGTCCACCTTTAAGTTAATTCTACTTATTCACAAACTCATATCATAGACCATGTCGTTATAGATGTGCAACTCAAGCAAATAACATCTATTCCACTTGATCATCCCAAGTCACTTTGGGTTCGCCTCTAGTTTTCTCCCCTCCCACCGTGACGGGTTTCCACTACTCTAACTAATGTTATTGACTGCATCCTCTTCACATTCTCTAACCATCTCAATCTTTCCACTTTTATCTTATCTGATAATCTAGTTATATCTATCATTTCTTTAAAAACCTCATTCCTTATCCAGTCTAACATTGTGTGCCCACACATCCACTTTAACATATTCATCTCTGCTACCTACATCTTGCGCTCCTGTGTCTTCTAAATGCGTTACAAAGTGCAAACCATAAAATTTTCGTAAACGACAGGGACCGTTGTGTACTTTACTCATTATACTAAGAGGGTGTCGCAGATTACACTATATTCCTCATACAAACCCTGACCACCCATGTACACCATAGACAAAAGATCACTCATGCCCGCAATCGCAAACACCGCTGGTGACCTGGCAAGTCACTAATTCCAAGGGAAACCCACCACCCGAAGGCCCACTGATTGAACCGACCAATACTCCTAGAAAGAGCAAAAATAATATCAAATGCCAAACCCAATATGTACTGCTTTGAATTTATTGCTTTTGTATAGCTTAAAAAATGTTGTTTGTTTCTTTTATTTTGATTCTTAAAAAAAACAGGTGTCTAGTGTTACCAGGGCATTATGTAAACACATTAACCCATAGTCTGAAGTTGGTTGAGCTCGGTTAGTGTAACATTCGTGATTTTTTCCGGCATATTACAAATTTAGGGACATAATGTGTCAACAATCCATTCTTATTAGAATCGCATAAACCATACTTTAATGTGTGTTGAGAAAATTCAAACCACTAGAACAATAATTAATCGATTTATTATATTAGATTAAGCAATTTTAATCCGTTGTATAATAAATCAATTGTTGGCATTTACTTACTAAATTAATAATATAATAATGTTATTAAAACTACATCAAATCTAGTATAGTGAAGAAGAAAAAAAAACAACTGAAGTTCAATGTGACGTTGTTGACAATTTAAAATAATAAAGATAAATAAAAAAAAATGAGGCAAGACATTAAATGCACTAAATTCTCTTCAAGTCATGGCGTTAAATTTGCCGTTTCTTCGGTCATTCCATCTCCATGAACGCATGAAAATGATATACAAATTTATTGCTTAATAATTGACATTTATTTTGTAACCGATTAGTATAATCACATTATAAACAAACGGGTCTCGTAAGTTTTAGATACCAACACACTCACTCTCGCATAATTGTTTTAAATCTCCTTCCAACTGATCAAAATTTTGAGAGTCACCATCGTTGGTAGCAGTCCTCGCCAAGGACATTAACTACTTACCGCCTTGACCGCCACTGCGTTACTCGCTTACCGGTTGGCCATGGTTATTGCGTTCGAGTATCATAGCTCTTGCCTGGCTCTTTGGTTTGCTTCGCTTCGACGATTTAGGTAATGTTCCACTCGTTAATTCTTACATGTTAATATTTAATTTGTCCGAATACAATTTAGTTATCTCGATTTGCCCTGACGACTAAAACCTTGTTTAATGGCACTGATAAGTTCGACTTAGTTTTTGTTTGTTGGTTTATTCGGCACACAAATGATCATCCAAACTATGAGCAACGAAGTTATCATTATCATTAAATTTTTTTTTAGATTTTTATGCTATAATGGTTATTTTAAAATCTAATGACTCCTATTGTTTTTCGACATCGTTTGCCACCACATAATGTTTTTCGACATCGTTTGGTTTGCCACCACGTAATGAAAATGGTTATTTTCATAAAACATGTCACACTAGTTGGTATCATTATTTTTTTTTCATTTTGTAGTCTTATATTATCAAAAAAATTTAAAGGAACTATCTGTGACAATTTTGATAGTTTGAATTTTATCTTTGTTTTTGGTTTTTAAAACGTTAAGATAAATACATGTTTGATATGAATCAAATAAGTTGCAAATCAATTTGGTTAACAAACATGAATTCAATATGGTGCATATCTTTAATAGTTTGAATTAACTCTAGTCAAAGTTTTTTTTTAAAAAAACTTTGCTAAATTATATAGTTAACACACACTTCTGTTTCGTAGAATAAAATAAAGATTATTATTATGTTAATATAGTTACACAAATTGTATAAATAAAATTTTCAGTTAGATTGTTTGGCTGAGGTATGAAGTTAAAATTCATAAAGGTCTTCGTTGTCGGGCGATCATCGAGTTAACAAATCCTATATTGAAATTAATCTCGAATAAAAATTATTCTTAGGTTGTCACAAATTCCGAGTGCGACATTAGAATTTTTGTCAAGTTGATCTAGACATTTTAAGATGCAAGCATCATTCATTGATTCTTGTTGAGTTCTTACAAGTTCATCACCACAATAAATGTGAGTATATCTTTCCCCTTTTTACTGTTTTACTATTATGGGGTGACTCATGTACTTACTATCAAGTTTCTATTTCTTTTACTAAATGCAATTCTCATGTGTGTTTGCTTTATGTTAATTGGTGTGTCTATGACTTGTCAAAATCATTAACCGCTGGGCGGCCTAGCTTTTCAATGAATAGTACTATGGTATACCCCCCTTGAGACTCTGTTGAGAGAATCTTGGTCATTGTCTTGTTAATTCATTATTCAGTTGGTTAGTCATGTGTTAGTCATTATTCTCAGGTTTGGTTTTGAACGGATATTACTTATTACATAATTGCAAATGGTACCGCACATGAATTGCTAAACACTTTTCTACTATATTTATTTAAACATGGTATGCTCACCAATACAATTTTTGTATTGACCAAATTATTTTGTACATGTTTCAGGTTGTTTTGAGATGCATTCTTTAAGCTTTCGGATTTATATTTAGATTTTGATTCATTGTATTTCAATTTAGTTGGCAGTTAGAATCGTTGTATTCCATTTCAATGTAATAAATTATTTAATCAATGTATTCAAATTTACACTTTAGTACCATGAGCTATTGAGCAATCGTCACTACGTGACACCTCGATGTTTCCGCCATCGGTTGGGGTGTTACAGTTAGGGGGTACCTCTTCTACCCCAGCCTATAATTAGTATGAGACATAAACCAAATATAGAGAGGGACGAATTACTGCTTCTACTCTTTCCGTGTGGCAAGATATTATTGGTGGTCATTCTGCCACGAACATGTGGCATTTGCAGGGGTGGTGACACGTCTGCCGGCTGTTGATTGGTCGGACGTCCTTTTCCATTGTACTTTTGGCTCATCTGGTTACCATTAGTGGAGGTTAATGATGATGTGGCTTTGTGGCATTTGATTGGCAAAGCCGAATGGCCGTTTACTTGTCCTCTCTGCGCGCAGCGCAACGTGGGGTGTTGTCTATTGCCATCGTTGGCATGCTCTGGCTGGCCAGACGTCGCTGGCATTTGTACATTTTATCTCCTTAATACGGGGAGAGACGTAGGTGTTGCTGTTGGCAGACGCTGATTGGTCAGGCGTGCGCCTCCCTGCCTTATCCGTTAGAGAAGTACCTAGTCACACGTCCCCTGTCTCTGTTTTGTTCACACAAGATCGTCCTTTCGTACTGTTTGTCTCTTGGTGGCTTGCGCGAGTTCCTCCGCGTAAGCTTTGTCGGACTTAGGATTGTGATTCTTGTTGCGCGAAGATTATCATGCGTCGTAGCGCGTCTCCTGCGAGCGGGGTCCTAAGTGGGCTATTTCTTTCGCGTTGGTTGTTTTTGGGCTTTCTTGGAAATGGGCATATATAAATCCTCGCATGGATTTAGGACCATCCCCTCTGATTTAAACACTACCTTGAAAAAGCATGAATTTAACCAAATATTGGAAGATTTTGAAAAGCAATGTCGAACCAGGTCAAAGTTCTTTGGCGAACAATGGAAGCATATGAAATTTCGACTTGGATTCAGTTTGTGAATGGCAAGTTCATGATTCAACAAGGTTCTCTCCTTTCTCCCTCTTTATCAACCCTCAGTTGGATGGAGCTGATAAAGGAAACCATCCAACCACGTTATCAACAAGTAAGTCATGCTACCATTAGACGTAATTGTTTAAAATTATGGGAAGATACAACAATTAATAAAATTTTACCTATTGAAAGATTACAAACCGTTGTGAACTTCACAACGATGTTTGGTTAGCTCCACACACCTTGACGAAGTCGTACCTTTGTTACCGCTCATTGAGTCGATCTTGATTCTTGGCAAATATTGAAGTGTACGATTACGTATGAAATGTGTCTATATATCAACACACCGGAGAATTTTTTTTATATTAGATAATCTGATAACAACTTATAAATTACAAGGTAATATTTTTTATAAAAATATTTAATAAATGTTCATACATCGTGGATTAGTGATTGTTTCGGACTTCGTGGCAAAAACCTGAAACTCGAAGCTGATCTACTACATCGCTTATCTGCATGCTTTCCCTATTGAAACGATCTATGAACTTCTCCAAGGTCTCCCCATCACGTCTCTGGATGTTATGAACTTTAGTGATGTCCTTAGAGCATTGTTTATGTTGGGATAAATTTTGCAAGAATGCCCAGCGAAAATCTTCAAAGTTATCAATCTATCCTTCCAGCAGACCATCAAACAATACCCTTGCCGCACCGGTCAAGGTTTGAGCAAACATATGGCACCATGCAGGCATGGACCACAACTCAACAACCTTTGTGGCACCTCCGAAATTGAATATGTTGTCATCTGGGTAGTAGCACTATCATACTTCTTGATTGTCGCCGACATCTTCAGCTTAGGTGGGAGACTGACATCGGCTATTCTGTGTGAGCATTTAGACTGTGCCGGCATGGACACTGGTTTGTATGGCGTGGTGAGTTCGTCATCAAAATGGCCGGAGGTAATCGGTCCCTTCTCTATTGGAGATCTGATGTGTAATGGTTCGGTGTAGTCGTAAGAAATGAAATGCCCATATGGAATGATCCTCCGAATGGTTGAAGGGGGTGGAATTCAGTGAGTTTATATAAGAACTAATGAATCTGGTGGATCTGGTAAACCTACAAAAGAGAACACCGTTAGGCTCGTCACAAAGGAGAAGGAATGTCTCTCTATGACCACCCTCCGTTGTGTGAATAAGTATGGGTATCTTTAAAATCAAGTATAAAGAAAAGTGGTTGGTTCGAAAGTTTAATGGTACCCTTAAATGAGGGTCAAGTGGAGATATTTATGCTGTCATTATGGGCTCCGGAGGTCCAGACCCATGGGCCTGTCCCGCCGGAGCTATCTCAACCGATGCTAAGCTAGCTCCATAGGTGTTGGTTCGGACTAGGGTCACATATTCTCTTCAACTTGAAAATCTATATATTAATGTTGTGAAAGTTATGGATCAATTTAAGTGGAATCCAATAATTGAAAACAGGTCAAATCTTATAATGCATGAATTTCCCATGCCAACTTGCATAATTTGGCAGGACTCAATCTGCCCATTTCATATTCACGTGATTAGACTCCTGTTCACTTGGTACGCATCGTATCTTATATTTGATTCACTTATTTGGTCGCAAATAAACGATTAAGAAAAAGCTAGATAGCTAGATGTGAGATCATAAATAAGAATTTATAATACTTTCTTTAATCATAATCAAATGTTAACAAAAAATCTCATTTGAAATTTTATCGTTTGATATTGAATGAGAAACAAGTTCGAGTTAAAGGGTAATTACTATTAGTAATGTTTAATCTATATTCTTTTTAACTACCAACAAAAGACCAATCACGCGGGTAAACCCAATGGTAAAAGATTACCCATGCCTGACAATGCAAACGGCGTTGATGACCCAGCCCGTCACCATTTCAAAGGAAACTCACCGCCCCCGAAGGGTTTGTCCAGACATTGATAGACGCACTTGTATAATTCTTAAACGCACTTTACAAAAACAATGCCACCAGATACTCATTTACATAAACGCACGTTGAAAACACATGATTCACTATAAACGCACGCTATGTCTCTTCTTCTTCATCATATCATTACTGAACACTGAAAAAACAGAGCATGTTATGTGTCTTCTTCTTCATCATACCAATGTGATGGTTACTGGAGTTAGTTTTGCATCTGGAGGTGCTGGTATCTTCAACGAAATAGATGAACTATTTGTAAGATTACACGTCTAATACCTTAATTGAATTATAAAATTCTGCTCTGTTTTTGTTGTTGTTTTCGTTTCATGTTTTGGCTCAATTGAATCGATCGTGAATCGAAATAAGTTAATCGATCGTGAATGCATCTAGAGGTGCATTTTGGTGATTTTGATCCGATGATGATAAGCTTTTTTTGACGGGAAATTAGGGCAAAGTCTATAATACCCTTTTAATCAACCAGGATTGAGATAGTTAGAGTTAATTAGAGTTTATACGTATCAAACTGTGCTGACTTCCTATACTTTCTATGTTAATTAAGGTATATATGTATGCTATACTTTCTCTATTAAAAAATCTAATATGCATCCAGACTATATGATGTAACTTCTGAGATGATCACGGGGTCTGTGAAGATAAAGCAACTCAGTTCCAAATAAACAATTGAGCTCTATAAATTTTAAATCTTTAAAAATTATAATCCGGTAAAGCATCTAGAGTAGGATTTTTTTATTAAAAATTTATTATTAGTAACTTCATGATTAGGGCTGCAAACGAATTGAACGAACACGAACAAGACCTTGTTCGTGTTCGTTTGTTAAGAAAATTATGTGTTCACGAACAGTTCATGAACACTTACCGAACGAGATTTTCTGTTCGTGTTCGTTTGTTAAGAAAACACTCGTGTTCGTATTCGTTTATGTTCGTTTGCTAATTTTGTTCATGAACGAAAATAAACACAAACGAACATATATTAACTTTTGAATAACATCGAATTCACATACATTAAGACATTAGATAGATCCACCTAAAATATAACCTAATTGTCCAAAAATACTTAGTACTGGAGGAGGGCGTTGGAGGTGGATGGCAGAGGGCGTTGGAGGTGAAGAGCATTAATGCTGGAATTTGGAAACATATAATGAGTCTAGATATAAAAAAGTAGGTTAATTTATCTCACTAGTCATATATTTACCTCATATATATTATTTGTTGGGTAAAATAAGTAAAAATAAAAGAATATAAACCTTAATAAACTACCGAACACAAACGAACACGTTACCAAACATTCACGAACACAAACAAACCAACGCGACCTCTGTTCATGTTCGTTCGTTTAACTAAACAAACGAAATTTTTTGTTCGTGTTCGTTCATTTTCTAAACGAACGAACACGAATGAACTTTCCGCTAAACGGTTCATGAACTGTTTGCTAAAAATTCAGTTCGTTTGTAACCCTATTCATGATCATGAAAATGATTACCGAAAAAAACAATTTAACTATCCAAGTGATTTTTTTAGTAGCGGTGGTGGATGATTAATTAGAGGAGTGATAAAATCAAATTATTTTTGTAAAATCATGTGCCTAAGATATAGTCATTGGTGACATTTACTTCGAATATTCCTTAATTAATATCACGAATATACAAGAAACTCAACATTTTTGCCCAATTGGTTTCCAAATCTAATAGGAGAAACATTCTGAGTTAAAGTGAACTCCAAATGCCGCTGGCGTTTTTTAGCTAGTTAGTCCATGCTTTCGATGACGGATAAAAAATCAATGACTATTTTGATGATTTACTCCGTCAACATGGTTTTCAGGGACGAAGGATTTAAAGGGCCAGGGGTGGCCCTAGCCCCCCTGTTTTTTGGCGCAGTAGTGGAAATTTGCGATTTTCATAGGTAAATTGAGTGCGGGTTGAGTCCAGCCCCGCCGATTTGCACTACCGATCGAAAAAAATTGAGTCCAGCCCCCTCCGATTCGAGAATCAAGCTTCGCCCCTGCTCATTTCGATGATTTTCACAATTTTCTAAACATTAAAAACTAAACAAAAATATCTTAATCAAAATCAAAGTTAGAGACATCATGTGATTATCCAGCTAAGGAGTGAGAACTCAATAGTACACTCCCTCTCTCAATATATATAACACCATCTTCACATCACCAAACACACACACATTGAGTGAAAATGGAGTCCTCTAAGCAGCAACTCACTGCTCTTCTTCTCATCTCCATGTTCCTCATCTCCACTGCCTCTCCCATTGCTCTTGATTGTGTTCCTTGTGGTGGCAAACCTCCTCACCATCACCCTCCCACCACCAAACCACCACTAGTCAAACCACCTTATGTTAAACCACCTTATGTTAAACCACCAGTAGTCAAACCACCTTATGTCAAACCACCTTATGTCAAACCACCATATGTTAAACCACCAATAACCCTACCACCAGTAGTCAAACCACCAATCACCCTACCACCAGTAGTCAACCCACCAGTGGTCAAACCACCAATAACCCTACCACCAGTAGTCAAACCACCAATAACCCTACCACCAGTGGTCAAACCACCAATAACACTACCACCAGTAGTCAACCCACCGGTTGTCCTACCACCAGTGGTCAAACCACCAATAACACTACCACCAGTTGTCCTCCCACCAGTGGTCAAACCACCAATAACCCTACCACCAGTTGTGACCCCACCAATAACCCTCCCACCAATTCTCAACCCACCAGGTGGTGGAACACCGGGAACAACACCGTGCCCACCGCCACCGTATGTGCCAACACCGGCAGCCACGTGTCCGATTGATGCACTAAAGCTTGGAGCTTGTGTGGATCTTTTAGGTGGGTTGGTTCATATAGGGTTGGGTGATCCAGTAGTGAACCAATGCTGTCCAGTTCTTGCTGGGTTGGTAGAGCTTGAGGCTGCTGTTTGTTTGTGTACAACCCTAAAGATTAAGCTTTTGAATCTTAATATCTATTTGCCACTTGCTCTTCAGTTGCTTGTTACTTGTGGCAAAACCCCTCCTCCTGGTTACACTTGTCCTCTTTAAGTTTTCAAACATCCCATTAATATTATTATTGGTAACTTTCTTTCTTTACTCATGCAAACCCTAACTCTCTCTCTCTCTCTCCTAGGTTTGTGTACCTAAGAATGTTTATGCATTTGTTTTTTTTTGTTTTATACTTAAGTTATCTTAACTAGATTATGAAATTTAGGTAAGATATTCTATATCCATATAATAAATAGTTTTTTTTTTTTTTTTTTTTTTTTTTTGTAACTATAAGAAATTAAAAAGGGGCTTCACCGACGGATGGATCTGTCTAGATCAGAGCACCGTCGGTGAAAGCAATCACTGACGAGTATTCGTCAGTGAAGGCTCGATCTATCAATTATTGACCAATGTTCTTTCCGATGAACCAACATTTTTTTTTTATGAAAGTTGTTTGGAAATATAATAAATCGATCATGTAGGCTCAAAATCATGGTATTCATATTGATAGCGTAAAGAAATTGGGGTATACTAAATGATAATATTTTTAGTTTTACACATGTTACAATTTTGAAGCTAGTGACTTACACATGTTATTTTTATGAGTTGACTTATATAAACTCATTTTATAATTTTATGAAGGAACTAGTTTTTACAAAATTTTAGCATGGAAATAGTTTGTCTAGCTATATAATCTTTCCATCAAAATTTAAGTTTAATTTAGTTACATCTAAAGGTTGAAATATTTGCAAGATAGTAAATGTAAACATTTTATCGTGAATAAAATGACCTTATTCAATAATGCATTAAGTCAATTACTTTAATTTGAAAGTTTGTTGCTATTTTGATTATTATTTTTTATAACGATATGAGTTTGTTTATCATCATTATAATGAAATGCATGGATGCAGGGACAGGATTTGACAAATCTTCATGGTTGAAGTCATCATAAAAATCAAGAAGTACTCTTAAATTTGTTTGGGTTGTTTAAGTAAATTAATTTTCTATTATTTTAATTTGTTTCAAATATGACAAATGATCAGTATTTGATGCATGGTTTGGTGTGTTGTTGTAAGGACATATATGACCATCAATTAATGAAGAAATTTAGCGATATTGTTCACTACTTTTTTTAACCATAATATGAAGGGGTCAGGTTGAGAGTTCAAATCTCATAAAAGGCAAAAAAAAAAAAAAAAAAAAAAAAAAAAAAAGTGTATCTAAAAGGGATGAAAAAAGGGTGTAAAAACGGGGGACAAAATTAGCCGTTCAAAAAAATCTAATCTACTCCTATACGAATGTGCACCCAACCATCTGTGACGGGACACCACTTTACACAAGACCCAGATATTACTAGGCTTTTTATTAACTAAATTTCACAAAATATTATTCAGCTAATGTCTCACAATTATATTGACGCATGTTAAAATGTATAATTGCATTTAGTTGATATCTCTTACAGTAAAATAAAAATAAAAATACATAAATGGAAATACGATTATACGACAAATGAGTAGAAGTTTTCAAAATTTATAAAAAAAAAAAAAAAAAAAAAAAAAAAAAAAAAAAAAAAAAATCGAATAGAGTAAAGAGACTTCTTCTTCATCATCATTATCATACTCAGTTAATCCCACCAATAGCAAAAGCTAAGGTAGGGTCTGAGGAGGGTAAGATGTAGACAGCCTTACCTCTACCCCGTGAGAATAGAGATGTTGCTTCCAGTGAGACCCCCGGCTCAATTGTGGTTTTGTATCAAGCCTTAGACATAAGGCACATAACGCTTAGCAATCGGGACAGACCTGAGTCCCTGACTGGTGCTTGTACCCCTTGTCTTTTGGCTATCAACGCCACCACCTAATGCATGATTAACCGTCCGTAATTTTTAACGTTATTTTCATGAAATTAGTAAAATAACGTTAAAATTAGTGCAAAATAATATAAATAATATATTAAGTTACAAGCCAAATGAACAACATGCTTGTACGGTCCCTTGGATGTTGTACATTTCTATGTGCATGTCATCTTCATTTCACGAGCCAAACAAGAACCTTAAGAGTGGGCGCCACCACCCACAGATTCAGCGTTTTGATAATTGTAAGATACAATTTTATATGATTTATTGTATGATTCAATTTTATACAATTTTATATGATTCAGCGTTTAGAGGTGTATGTATACCTTTAGATCAAAATCTTACATTTATTGTAATTATCAAACGAGTTTGCATGCTAGCGGTATGATCATACTATGTAGTAAATGTGTTTTTTTTAAGTGGTTGAGAATTATAATCAAATAGTGACAGGAGCGTCTTTTGAAAGTTCGGGGAGGTCAATCGGACATGGTCCATAAATATTGGGGGCATAATTTTTTAAAAAATATTCCTATATATATGTATATATTTTTTTATGTAACTCATTCAACACTTAAGCTTGGGTCTAAGGGGCGTATTTTTTAACCGCTCGTATAGGGTACGTAAATTTTCAAATATTTTCAGGGACGACTCTGGATAATGAACAGTAGTGGCATTTAGACTAAAAGGTTGTTTGGTAGGATTTGTCTGATTAAGTGTTGAATCATTAAGAGAGTCTGAATGGTTTAACACCCCTTATTAGATGAATGGTTAAAAGCTTAATGGAACCATTCAGATGTTTTTTTTATTGAAACAAACACTATTAATGCTGAATGATTAAGAGGCTAACAAACACCCCCTAAATTATGAATGTGGTATCGCTTTCATATCCGATCATCCGTGTTTTAACATTTCACAACATTCAAACGTGTTTGATATATATGTTAAATGAATATCTTTTTGGATTTTAACATTTGATGATATTGTTTTGGATCTAGCAATTATTGTGAGGCTTGAAATTGTACAAGTAGACATATTGAAAGTTCAAAAGATATGAATAGTAAATGGTTGGTATGTTTCTGTGTTGAAGAATGAAAAGAGGGACCATTTGGTTGTTGATGCACGTGACATTTGTTTGTCATCTTCTGCTTGGTAATTTTCTATGTTCTTTACTCGTGAACATAGCATTGGCAACCGGTACTTGGGCTTAGGTTTCAAAAACTCTTTCTCATCACTAGAACTACTGTTTTTATAACCGGATCGGACACTAAACTGAACCCCTCACCGGGTCACCGGTCCAATGAACCGGCAAGGCATTAAAAAAATCCCAACAAAATTATAAAATTCCCGCTTTCTATAGTGGAGATAGTCGCACGTAATGACATATCACGACAATATTTTAAATAATAGTTGATACCATTATGAATGTTATTTTGAATGGCATCAACGCTTTCGAGATGATGCAAGAGTTGAGGATATTTCTATCCTCAACTTATGGACATGAGTCTTCATTTGGCATAGTGTGAGAACCCCCTCTTCACCCGGTCTGACAACCGATTCACTGCATGGCCGGTTTAACCCATGATCCATACCGGTCCAACCACTGGTTTCCGGTCAGAGTCTAAAACACTACTAGAAACCACTAGCAGATATCATCCATATTTCCATACACCACCAAATTTTTATAATTTATAAACAAGAGTAATTGAACTTTTAACCCCCATTAAACATGTCTTCAAATGAGTACATCAGGAGAACAAACATGCTATAAAAGAAAAATACCGCTACATCTCTGATCTATGGGAAGACAAACTCAGTCAGCCACAAGTCTCATATCGATCCGATGATCACTGAAAACCCTAAAAACGACACGATTTTAAAAGAATTAAAATGAAAATGGTCAAAAATAGTCAACAAAGAAAAGACCTCTTTACCCTTAACTTTGAGCTATATATATGGTACAAATCAAATCCTTGGTTTCAAAGGATCATTTTCACCTACCTATGATTTCTCATCGGTCACCAACCAATCTCACAATTTCTCTGCTAATGTCCCGGGGAGAAATCTAACACGACTGCATTGTTTCAACTTCAAAACCGCACCTTGAGTGTTCCCACGAACCAAATCTATGTATGTTGCTGTTAAAACGACTTCTGGGTTGTTGGGTAATAAAGACAATGCCAGTGTCACAGCCTCGTAGGCACGCTCCATGTCACCTTCAGCTGCTGAGATGGCTGCCATGTCAGCCAACAAGACCCCACGAGCCTCCTCTGGCTTCAAGAACCAAGAGTCAGAGCCACCTTGAGGTAACGCTTGGTCCAGCGTAGGAGTGTTATTGGAATTTGGTTCATCGAGATCCATGGTTTTCCTAGTTTGCCAGATATTACAGTCCTCCTGGGTGTAGGGTAATTCGTTATTACTGCTATTTTGCCCTGAAATATAACTCGACAAATGCTCAGAAGCTAGCTTAGGCTGGTTCAAGAGACAGTAAGCCTCCGCTGCGTAAATGTTCCCAAGAAAAGCGTACACCCTAGA
This sequence comes from Ambrosia trifida, assembly GCA_028751855.1. NCBI lineage: Eukaryota > Viridiplantae > Streptophyta > Magnoliopsida > Asterales > Asteraceae > Ambrosia > Ambrosia trifida. Next base: position 72,714,169 of record CM054123.1, on the reverse strand, counting down.
ACATTCTGGAAGTCTCAAGAGACACTTGGCAGCCGCCAACGCCTTCACTGCATTCCCGAGTTCCAGGTAAACATAAGACAGGTCAGCAAGCACAGCTTGCAAGATCTTCTGGTTCTCTTTTCCACAAAGACCCTCATATTCATTAACCGAACTCTGTAACAATGGATTTGGATTCCCGCTACTGTTCCCTACCTTCGTCTCTTTAGCCTCGCCATTTGAATTCACCTGACCCAGACCTGCACCCAATTGATCTGACCCATGGGTGTTCAAGTTTGGTTGCAGGTTCAAGTTCTCATAAGGACAGTCCAACAAGCGTAACGCATTCAGAAGACAACTTTTAGAAAACATGAGCGAAAGATTTGGGTCCACCTGCACCACATTCCTTGAATTCCAACACTCTATAACAAGTTGTCTCCATTTCCCTCTACCGACAATTTTAACATCAATATCCGATTTCTTTTCTGAAAACATTATACAACATTCAGCAATTCGAAGCCACAAAAGAGGTCGTTTGAAGAAAACCGAACCCGCCTGTTGGAAACATCGAACCGCAAGTACAGGTTTCCCGCTAGCCAAATAAAGCAACCCACAGTTATAAGCAAAAAGAACTGATTTATCCTGCGAATAACTCAACAGCTTCATAGGTTTCTCCTTTCTTTGTGGAGAGCAGTTTCCAAGTGCCTTGGAGAAAAAGACGGCTGAAGTTTGGTATTTCCCGAGTTGATAATAAATGCATCCAAGGTTGTTGTAGTACAATGCTGAGGTTCCAGTTTCAGTTTGACTTACTGATGCCATTAAAAGCTTTATTGCTTTTCGGTGGTTATTTCTAGCATATTCAAGCTGGGATTTGAGAAATAAAGCGAGTGAATAATCTTTTCCGCGTGCTATATTCATGGCCATTTTCACTTCACGTTTGGCCGCTTTGAGATTTCTTGTGAGGATGAGAATCCAAACTTTGTATAAATGCACCTTCAGCCTTAAGTCAGATGTTGAAATAAAAGATTCATCGGTTTGAGTTTTTGAGAGATCGTTTGATGGTCTTGTTAGATTTGGAGCCCCAATGAATATAGATTCGAATTCTTCTGATAGACTTCGGGATAACGGGCTTTCAGGCCCGTTTGTGGTGACAATTTGATCAGAGTTGATTGGATCTGAAGATAACAATACATTGCTGGGTGCTGATATGGATTTTGTCACTAGGTTTGTTAACTGCTGCTGAGGGATGTTTCCAGAATCACCTTGACTGACTAAGTTATTGCCACCTACTCTTTCAAAGTAACTGATCACGTCCTGGAATAATGAAATTATGTTTTTTATAAATTATGAGTAACAAGAATAATCAAATTTAGATGTGTCAATGCAAAATAAAAAAAAACACTGAAATGTGCCGGTACACAGATACAACTAAAAAAAATAATCAAACTGCACCCATGCCAAGGCAAACAAAAAACTATCGACACCACTTCGTATACTTAAAATATTACATTAACGACTTAACCTAAAGGTGCATGAACTCTTTTGAAAAATGTAAAGCTTTATCGCCTTTTTATCTAGAAAAAAATAGTATAATCCCCTAAAAACTTTATAGTGCAAATGCCTAAAATACCAATGTACTTTTGGAGAATTTGGTAATTTCCGTTTGGGTGATGGTAAATGCCTAAAAAAATTAGTATAATCCCCTAAAAACATTATAGTGCAAATGCCTAAAAAATTAGTATAGTCCCCTAAAAACTTTATAGTATAATTACCCAACAGATGAAGAAAAAACTTTTAAGAGTTACTAATGGATAGAAAAACATCATAATTACCATAATGGGCTACCACCAAAAGTATATTGATAGAGTCTGGGAGTGATATGTAGGCAAACCATACCCAAACTTTATATTCTAACATGGATATATTTTACTAAACAATGTACCTAAAGTTCTAAACCTTGATAAATGTTACGTTTATTATATGTTCTATCTAAACTTTTGATGTGAACTTTAGAACAAGTGTAAATCAAATATACATATTTTATTCAATATAGTTAATATGCAAAAAGCTGTAACCATAATATCCATATCATTGAATATTGATTTTACTCTAGGATTTTAGGTTAAGTAAGATTCTAATCAAATACTACTGTCTGGAAAGCCATTAATCTATTCTTTTGTTTTATTAAAGGCCATACTTCAATGTATTCCCTTAATTTCTTAAAATAAGCCTTGACGAAAGCACAGTCTGCAAGACGCCAAGACAAATTATTTTGTGATTCTACTAGATCTTGATGACAATGTAAAACATCACAATGACGGAAACGGAAAACTGATTTTGTAATACAGAAGCATAATGCAACTTGTATTTTAGTGAAACCAAGAAACTTACAGCAGCTCTTGAAGCATGATGGCATACCAAAGAAACATCCAGTAATAGGAGGCATACATGACGTGCCACCCTCTGTACCCGAAGAAAAAAAAGAAAAAAAAACCCTCTGTGAGCACAGAAATCAAAAGTTGTGACAATAATAAAACAAATTCATCGCTTACCTCATCAATTGGTTCAATACTTTGATATAAATTTTCCAAAATGGAGAAACACTTTTCATATTCATGTAGATGGTAGAGCATGACTGCCTACAGAAAGACAATATATAGAAGAGCAATGAAAATCAAAAAAGATAATGGGAAATCCAGGGATGTAAGAAACAAAAACAAACATATAACATACTATGTTGAACATTGCCACCGAAACATCAAAATCATCAGCTGCAATGCCCTGGGGATTATTGGTAGTAGAGGCTAAATTGGCCACAACATTATTACCCTTATTTCCCACTGATTTGACTCTGTTGTTCAACACCTCCGCATTTTCTCCAATTGAATAAGCAAGCCTCTCACTTCGTTTCTTAACCAAATGAACAAAAGTCAAACATGTGCAAGCAAGAATTTATTATAAAATATATAATATGACATTAATTCATGACAAAAAAAACTACAACTTCAATAAAAAAAATTGTTCTCTATTTACCCCCCCCTACTAGTTTCACATAAGATTTGTAGTGTTTTGCTTGGCACACATTTTGATGGATACTAGAAAACTAAGGCTGATTTTTATTGAAATAATAAGATAGTTGGCGCGATTTGGGAGGGGCTAATCTCCAATACAAGAACACTTGATAATTAACTTAAACAAGACATAAAAAACTAGAATAGGAACTGGAATACCTGAATAAGAAATAAAGCATCTACTAATCCTAAATTTCAACCCCTACATTTAGCCCCTTGACTTTGACTCTGATTTTCCTAACATTTAACCCCACTACTTTAGTTTCTCCATGTTTAGCAACTTTAATTTGACTGAATCATTGACTGGGTCATGGATCGTTGGACCACCAGCAGGAAATGGGTAGATTTGACCCGTTAGGTCAGTTGGATATGTATCACATTTTCAATGAAAATACCATCGAGAGCAGAAAAGATGGAAGTTTTCTAAAGTACAGATCTCCAAATGACAATATTAGACATACCTTAAGATTATCCAGTGCTTCCAAAAATCTCTTTGGATTTGAAAATCCATCCTGAAAGTTCTCTGCGATAGCAATGTTATGGAGAACCTACATATAAGAAGTCAAAATATTTATAAAGGAAACATCCATAAAAGTTCATCCAAAAAGGAGTAAATATAAATGAAAAAAATAACAAGATCCTTCTGCATTATATAGTACAAATAAATGGAACTATTAATATGATAAATCCAATAACAAAAAAAACAGACAAAAGGAGAACATTATTTCAAGGGTTACACATAACAACTTGGCAGAGAGCAACTCATGTCATAATTCTCATGCACATCATACCTTCTCTGTAGAACACTGTTCTGCTCCTGCAATTCATTTCCTCTCGTTTACTTGGGATATAATCATAATTTCTAAGCAGTTAATGCGGTAAAATATCGGTTATCGGTCAAGGACCGATATTTAGGATATCGATTATCGCGGTGAGATATCGGTAATTAAAGAATATATATATATACACACACACACACATATTATAAAAATAATAATAATAGTAAGATCAATATATAAAACGTAAAACACTTTGTAACAAATTAAAAAATCTTTAGGGTCAAATCTGACCAAAACTTAACATTAAGAGTTAAAATATTATTTAGTTAAAAAGAATTAAAGGAAATAATAGGATACATGTTGGTAAACCCTAAAAACAAAGCATCCGTCACTTTGTCTTCTCTCCTCCATTGTAGGTTCTTCCTCCCGTCGTCTTTAGCACAGGTTCATCTCAATCTCCTTTTCTTTTACAGACCTTCATATTCATCCTCATCCCTATTACATCTCTGTTCTACCTAATTGCTATCAAAATGGGCCAAAAAAAACACCAAACCGATATTCTCACCGATACAACCGATATTCTCACCAATATAACCGATATTTTGGAAGCCATATCGGCCGATATATCACCGATATCGGCCGAGATTATCGGAACCGAGATAGGGACCGATATTTGTGACCGATATAAGCCCTTATGACCGATAACCGAGATATCACCGATATATCACCGAGATATCACCGATATTGACTGCTTAGCATAATTTAATATGCATAAATTAGTTTAAAAATAAATAAAGTGTGTTAATCTCAATATATATTAGGTTAATGATCTTCTAATGATTAAGATTAAAAGAATGAAACTAAAATCAATGTGTCATCGTGTGATGTGGCATATAGCTTAACATGACGATAATATACAGAACAGAGTGCCACACGCTGAGAAACAAGACAAGTGGGAAGTAGCAAAAAGATACCGGTTAAGTAAAATACACTAAAGAAGTTCATTTTACATATCAACGCAAACTGCAAAGATGTAGTTCACATCCAAGAAGCCTAGAAGGTTTATAACTCAGTTTTTGTACAGGAACAAATGGAAACCAACTTGTACTCTTGTGACTTGCCTACGTCCCTTTAAGACCCATAAAGAGCATTTTCAGATGATGAATTGATGATTTGTCGTCAAATTAAATAAACTACTTCTACGTATTCTCATTCACATCACATACAAGAGTGAAAACCGAACACCATTTATCAAGTTATGCACCTCTCCTTAAAGAGCATGTCAATTAATTCAAAAACCCTTATCAGGGAAGAAAAGGATTAGTTAAATTGTAAGCCATGTAAACAAATACATATAGTGATATACGACTATATCTATGTTGTCAAAGCCCCCTAGGCGCTTAGGAGCACCCAGCACCAAATGTGATGTGCCCTGAAAGGCAAGGTTTCAAGACCTTCAGGGCATTTTCTGGCCAAAATGGTTTCTAAAAATCCTAAATAAAGCTGGAATCAACCTAAAACAGCCTAAACAAGTCTAAATCATGTCTAAAACCCCTAAAATGGTATTTTATACTATCACCTAGCTTTAAAAAGCCCTCGCTTTTTAAGCACTTAGGCTTCGGGCACCCGGCACAGCCTATGCGCCTTGAGTGATCCTTCTGCCTTTGAGAACATAGGACTATATTAGGAGTGTAATAGTGATAGAAAATAGGTTAGCCCTAGAAAAAAAATATTATTCAAACATTTCAACCAATACATTATCTGAATAAAAGGAAGTACATATATGACGTTGAACGCAAAATTAAAAAAAAATTCACATTAATAGACACACATATACACAGTCATTGAAATATCTCTTGTCAGAAAAAAGTTAAAATCATACAGTTGTTACCTAAGAAACACCCTTCTCAATTTTTTATTTTATTTTATTTATTTATTTTTTTGTATTTAGATGTTACATTTTATATCATGGCATAGAGTCTTTGATTCCTCAGTCCTCAGAAACTAGTAGGTTCTTATTTGTCAAGTCCAACTTATCTATCATTATTATGGCATTAATAACTAACATCTCTACCAGTTCTTGGATATTTCACAAATGCAATGGTCTTCATAAGAGAATAAAATTAAAACTTAAAGCAACATAGAGCAAGTTTCAACAACTATCACAACTAGAAACGAACAGTTACAAAAAAATGCAACTTTTTTGAAGTTGATACATCAACCACAGTGCATTTTATTTGAAGTTGGCCCCATATATTTACGCATCCTTTAGGGAGAAAAAAAACCACACAAGGGCAAGTAGGACTTTAAATATAACCCATAAGCTATTACAGACTTCCATCAGACTGGATTCATTGACCACCACAAATATTATATCATAAAAGCTTCATTAAAACTAAATACTCTTGAATTGGCCTGACATTCACCATCCCACTTAACAACTATTTACCAAGGATTTCCACAATCAAGCATGCCCATTTTCTGACAGTTTTCCAATCCTAATGACTCATTAGTAATGAGCATCAAACGGTCAAAAATCCTAACTTAAAAAAACAGCTAGCCAACAAAGCAACCTAAAAGCTTCGTTAAAACTAAATACTCTTGAATTGGCCTGACATTCACCATCCCACTAACAACCATTTACCAAGGATTTCCACCATCAAGCATGCCCATTTTCTGACATTTTTCTAATCCTAATGAGCATCAAATGGTCAAACATCCTAACATAAAAAAAACAGCTAGCCAACAAAGCAACCTAATTGAACTACCTGATCAAAATTCAAAACCAATAATGTAATTGCGACTAAGAAGCCCCTACATGAGTGTTCTTCAGCTATAAAAATTATATTTTTACAAAAATAAACCTCAATTGTAGAGCAGCATGAGTCCACTTCCCCAATTAAATAGAAAATAATGGATAAATTCAACGCACTTGAATCAATCATCCACGTTACATACATTTACATAACTGGATTAGTTCAACCAAACAATATGCATTCTAGCGTTCCACTTAAATCAAAAAACAGAACTTCATGCCCATTTTCGACAGTTTCTAATACTAATGAGCGTATAGTTCCATGCCCTATGGTTCATTTCGGATGCATATTCACCACCAACACAAACGGTAGGGCTACGACGTCCGTCCAACCGGAGATACAGATACACCGCCATGGTTAGAGATCCTGGTCTAACTGTCTAAGAACACCACCCAACGTGACACAGTTAAGCTAGCAAACACAATGAATTCAACTCAAGCAACTGAAGAGATAGAGTAAAAACACTAAATTTCCTTTCCTTTTTTCAAACATAAACTCACTATCGTAGTTCAACCGGTGTTGTTCGGGCCTAGTCCTATCACAACCACTCACATTACATACATTTCAGAACTGGATTAATTCAACCAAAGTAAACCTCAATTAAATAATAAATAACAGATTAATTGCATGTAGTAATCAAATAACAAGTCTACAAACAAGTGAATTAACCTTGGGATCATCAGGTTTCTTATCCAAGATCTGATTCAACACATTGAGACAATCAGCATACTTCCCTAACTGAAATAGCACATACGCCTCCTTCGCTAGGGTTTGAGTAACGGAAATCAAGTCGACATCGGACGCTGGTGAATCAACTGATAACGATTCCATTCCTCACAACGATAATAATAATAATAATTTCAAAACGATAAAACCCTAGCCTTCTTATTTAGTTATTCCTTCACCGTTTATATCACAATCACATCAACGATTAATCGATTGAAGGCCTGAATATGTAAATCTTATTATATCTAATGGTGTAGAGAGAGAGAGAGTCTAGAGAGAGAGAGGCGGGTTCGTGTTGTTTTGCTGCTATTGACTCAGGGGTTGGGTCTGAGTTGAGCGAGTTGGGTTTGAGTAAGGTTAAAGTAACGATGAAATTAACTAGGTTGTATGACGGGCCGTTGATGTGATGAATTGTGGTAGGATCTGACGGTGGAGGCCACTTGAGGGACTCTAGTTTTATGATTGGCACCGTTCTTCTCCTTTTGTTTATTTATATTTTTTTTCGATATATATTTTTTTATAGGTAATGGATATAAGATTTTTTTTGGTGCATGTCCACTGTGATTATAGTGAGAAGGCCCGCGCGTTGCGGCGGGTATTTATGTTTTTTTTCCTGCACGTTGCGCGATGGGTTTCACGTTTTGCAGCACTTTGTTTGTTTTTTTCAACGTTTTGTTTTATGTTTGGTTATGTGCCTTGTGTGGACTATCTACGTAATGAATTCCCGTGAGTAAGGAATGAAAAGAAGTAATGTTTAGTAAAGGAATGGTTCTTATGCAAATCGTAACTGTAGGAAATAATGGGCATGATTTTGTCTATTTCGGGTGGGGCCATGTCTTCTTAAAGTTCCAAGGGAAGGGTGATTGTCGATGTACTACCATTGATGATCAAGGAACCATTTAACTTATATATTTTAATTGTGAATTTAACTTTTAAAAGACCTGTTTTGGCATTACTCAATTCTTTCTATCGTGGTCCATTTAAGCACCCACTAACAAAAAAACTTCTAAATCTGTCATGGACATTGCTCCAAGGTTCGCCCGAATATTAACCAAGTATGCTGGTAAGAAATAAACATCACTAATATCTCATTATTGCAAGAGTAATCGCAGATTAGCAGCACAACATATGGAGTCGAATGACTCAAATGAAAAGAATTTTGTACAGAGTAATAGTAACACATCTTAGTTACTTGCCTAACATCATTTAAAAATTCTTTTTCACAAAGAGACAGACATGTTGACTGTTGGTGTCTTGATCTTTTCCCTATATGTAGTTAATAAATTTGGTAAGTTTAGTGTACCAGCATCCACCTTTTGTGACACATTCATTCATTTTAACAATCAAACTATAATGATTCATAAATATAATAGAGAAAGAAACAAATAGAAACATAAATAAAAAAATTTTAACCCAAACTTACCTCTCTTCAGATTTTTTCCTCAAAAAGAAGTCGCCCGACTTGTATCTTGTAGTTGGAAGTGAATTAATAAGATTTTCAGAAAGGGTATTTTAAATCCGTTCTTGTTGTAATTTATTAAGAAAACCTTTACATTAACATTAACCAATGAACACTAAATAGCAAACCTCGTATGTCATATTGTCTGGATCGATATCATCCTGCCAAACAACCTGCAAAGCACACACATTAACTTTTTGTTGCACTGAGTGTATCATAGACAAAATACGGTCAAATTGTCAACTAATAAAGCTAATTCTCAGATTGGATAATAAGCCTATTTATGGACTCAAGGCATTCATAAAGGCCTATGAAAAAAAAATCAAAATAAAAAAGCATACCGGAGAACTTGAAGCACTGTTTGGACTATACTACCTGCTACATTAAAAAAAATGGCATAAGTAAATCTGATCATCAACTAAAGTTGATATGAAGAATCAAATTAGCTACATAAGATATGAGTAAAGATTAAATTAACCACTACATGCAAATTCTAGCTTAACTTTCTAAAGCACAGCTACTTTTGGTTTATATGTATAAACATACATACACACACACATAAATATAGAGGTTTGTTAAAACATAACCAACATTAAGAGGGTGTTTTGGATTGAGTTTGGAAATGTAAAAGTGCTTTTGGTCAAAAGTGCTTATTGGCTTATGACTTTTTGAAAAGGAGTTTTAAAAAAAGTGTTTGGATTAACTTTTCGGATGAGAAACGTCAAAAAGTTAATAAATTGTTGTTTTTTTAAGTGTTTCGCTTAACTTATTGTGAATATTGGTTGTATGGGTTGTAGATTTGTAAATTTTTTCCAAAAGTCAAAAGCCAAAAGCCAAAAGCCAGGATTTCTAACTTTTCAAAAACAACTTTTCCACCTTTAAAAGCTAAAAGCCAAAAGTCAAAACAGAAAGTGCTTTTGGGTTACACAAACAGCTTATTGACTTATTGGCTTTTTGAAAAAGCCAATAAGTCAATAAGTTGTTTTCAAACACAATCCCAAACACCCTCTAAGTAGAGAAACTATGAGAAGCACATAAATGCTTTTTAATCGTGGTGTTAAAACTTGTGGAACAAATAATAATGGAAATGTGGTGGAATCAAGTATAGAAAAACTTATCTCTATAAGTTCCCAACATATGGGTCAAGTTTTTCTTCTTCTTCAATAATTCTTTTATGAATCCTCTTCTTTATTTTTCTTGTATTTTTTTTTCTAGTCTTTCAAATGAGGCACAAAGTCTTCTATGTATACAAGACCTAAGGATGAGTGAAGAGACTAACTTAATTAGAGCCATAAACTCTAATAAAGTGAAATAAAGAACTCTACTCAAGAGTCTCCTTAATAATTTCACTAAAATCAATTAAATTTCATTCATCATATTATTAAATTTTTGTAATTTCCAACATCTTGAATGAAACATTCATTGGTAACATTGATGATGAAGAAGGAAAACCATAAGGCAAAGGATGTTTGTGATGGTAGGGATGAAAGAAGGAGGGTAGTATTGTAAAAGTGTTTTGATATTGTAAAGTATGATGTGGGTAAAATGTCTACATTGCCCCTCTAAGTGTCTTAATTGTCACAGATGTTGCATCTTAAGTTGTATGTAAATGAAAATGACCATGTTGGCCATCACTCTTCCTTTATAATGTATTATAGATAAGATAACTAGGTTATTTTATTTTTTAGGTGATTTTCGAGTACACAAATCAAATATAAAGTGATAAAATGTGTGTACCACAAATAGAATATATCTTTTTTCAAAAAAAAAAATGTACATGATAAACACTTGATAACTCATAATTTAAAACCTACTTCTAATTATACGTGTGTATTTTTGAATTTTTCTAGTTAAAACTGTATATGTAAAATATATGTTGTTGATGTACTTGTATGTGTATCCAGGTGCGGATTTAAGTACATCCGAGTGGGTGCAGACGAACCCATTCGGTTTCAAATTTTTATTAAAAATGTATATAAAAAATATGCCATGAACCCATAAGTAAAATTGGGATGAACCCAATAACAAATCCAATGAGTGGCTCCATGGTAAAAGTTTCCTAGCTCCAAACATTCAAACTTGGGTTCAAGCCCTATTGTTGATGCCACCATTATTGGAGAGGTTATTTAGGGTCTTTCTCATTGAGTTTAATTTCTCATTTTTTGTTTTTGTTTTACATAGTAATAAATATTTTTAGCACACAAAAATAAAACTCTTTGAAAAAAATATGTACCTAAAAAACGCATGACGCTGTATTTTGATAATTTGGGCTCAAAGTTCAAACCTAGGGCTTGAAATAATTTGTTTTTAATTAGGTGAAAAGAAAGATCTTGTGTAATATGGTTGAAATCCTATCGTTATTTTGATCATTGAGAAAGTCCATGACAGAGTTGAAAATGAAATCTATGGGGGAGGAAGAGGGTGGGCATCGGAGAAGGAAGGTGGAGAGTAGGAGCCATGGTGGTCGGACTTGAAGGAGGTGAACGAATCCTATATTTTTAAAATACGGTGAACTTTACCAGACCCGAACCGTCAAACCGAACCAAACATTTTTATGTCCGATCATATGAAATTGGATCATCTAAAATAAGTGAAGTGTGAACCCATTGAAAAAAATCATGGATCCGCCACTGTGTGTATCAATATTTACATGCTTTCAACTCTTTTTTTAACATTACACAATCCAATAGTCATGCACATTACATACTTAATTAGCAATGATATGTCATAAACTTTGTTGCTGTAAAATAAAAGAAATTAGATTCTTACCAAGTTGACTACATCTGTAAATATATATGTAGTTAGCGGGTTCATATATGTATTAGTAGGTTTAAAAACATATATACTATCCTAACTTAGTGACTTGGCTAGACATGATTAATGAATTATCTCAATACATTGTGGTTTTTCTCCTGAATGGACAAAAACTCACTAAAAAATCGTTTTTTTTTTCTTCGTTTTTTGTATAGCACTATGGTACTCGTTGGAAAGATAATAAGACGCTCATTAATTTGGTTTATTTCTTTTTAAATGTCGTATATAAAAGTTATTAACGTTTAAAAAATGTGGGAGGAGGGGCATGTGCCATTCACATCAGAGAGAAAAAAAAAACGTTTGAAGGGAAATCAATGGGTGGAAAGGCCTCACTTAGTGTCATGTAGCATGCATCTTTTCATTTATTATATATATATAAATAGTAGGAAAGATACGCGATGCGGTGAGAGTGACACTTTACATTGCGGTACTTGTTTCTTATTTTTATAATATTTGTTGTAGTATTATTGTGGTAGATATATGTGATAAGCGTTGCACATGTATAGTGACCAATAGACTTAGCATTTAAATTACGAAGTACTTCAATAAATCATTAATGCAATAAAGTAGTAAATGAATAAGGAAATATAAGTCCTAAACATAAAATTTGAAAACTTAGTGTTTGAATTTGTAGTATCTTCAAAGACGTTTGAATTGTCATCATAAGTGTCTACATCCATAACTTTGTACATTTCAATTCAGAAAACCTCTTGAAACTCTTTCTTTGATTTTCAAGCATTCGATCCTTAAAAAAATGCAAAATTTGAATACACAGTCGCAGACACACAGTGTGCACACACAAAATGTTAAATTAAGCTTTCACTCACACCATACACATGCAACTAAACAATCACACACCACATCACGCAATACACACATACACATAATTCACACCAAACATAAATCAAACAAACAAACACACACAAATCCAACATCATACACACATATACGATGTAGGTACATACACACAAACAAACAAACACACAAAAATCCAATATCACACTCACATAGAATATAGCAAGATACATGTATGGTAACCTAACATAAAGGACAACTAAGACCCATAAGTAATGCTAAAAACACAAGCGCACCCTTAAATGTGTCTTTACCTTCATCCTATGTCTCCACAAACTTCTATCTTGAACGATGTCTACAAGGAGGTGTAACTATATCAAATCTTTCCAAATTCATGCATCCCAAATAAGTTTGGACCTGCCTCTACTTCTCGTCCCATCCATTGTTATGGTTTACACTGCTCTAACTAGTGCTGTTGTATTCTCTTTCACATTCCCAAATAATCTCAATCTCCACTCTATTTCTTATACAATCAAACCTTGGGTGTCCACACAACCATCTCAGCTACCTCTAGGTTACGTGCTTTTGTTTTCTTGGTGGACCAACCATGTGTCCCCTATAACATAGTTGGTTTAACTACAACCTTATAATATTCCCCTTTAGTTTAACTAGGAACTTCTTATCACACTAGACCCCAGTGGATGCTCTCCATCCATATCGGCTTACATGAACTAGGTGGGTTACATCCTGGTTTATCTCCTCCTCTTTATACAAACGTTCATAAGTACTTAAATTTGCTTGACTTCAGAACTACTTGTTCCTCAATGATGATCTGGGTGTCCTCGTCATTAGCTACACCACTGGTGACCTTATAATTAGTTCATGAAATTTCAAAATTATTTCTGCGTATGACATATAACATAATTGAACATATAGAAAATAATTACTTCTTTAAATAGTTACAGAAACACGTTATTTAAGAAAATAACACTTTGAGATGGTTGCTTAAGTTAATAATAACACAAGTACTGTGTAGTTAGGTTAGTTATGGCATTTTTATGTTTCACGAGGTTACATGATCAAAACTAAATCAATGGCTTTTAGTGTCCATATCTCAAATGTTCAATTCTCACAACGGTCCACAAGTTCAAAACACATGTTTAAATTTTTTTAAACGGCTAGTGCTGCTGGCTTCGAATACACGTGCTACTTCATTCAGGGAGAGCAATGGCTTTTAAACCTTGCCCATGTTTGAATCTTTCCAGTGCTGCTTACTCCTATTATTTACATTTTTTTTTATGAATTTACAACTACAACCCATCCCACATCACTCCTATCTCAAATTCAAGAACAATCTTCTCTCTATAAATGGAAACCTAGGAGACGAATTAACTTAAATTCGATCCAACCTCTTCCAAAAGGTTACCAGTTCAACCTGGTTTGATAAAAAAACGTCTGGTTTATTGCTATTGGTTCAATCATGTATTAACGAATTGGATCTGTGTACAGTTTCAAGTTTAACTAGTTCGAACTGCCGGTCTAGTTAGGTTTTAATAACATTGTACGAGAGTATTTGACTACTTTTCTTTAACTACCAGTATAAAAGTTAATATAATCTCTTAAACAACATGAACTTTATTCAAAATCTGTTTTTATTATAGTGGTAATGAACTCAACACTTATAGTTAGATTTAAAGCCAATTTAAACTTTTATTTACAACCTAGATATCTTGTCCCATGTTGCCATATAATAGAATTAAGCTTCCTTGTCTTCCTATAATTGAACATCCCACATTGCCCAGCGAATGAAACACATGATGGCCACCGTCTTATAATCGCAAGCCATCATCATATAGTTGATTATTGTAACACCCCAATCGATGGCGGAAACATCGAGGTGTCACGTAGTGACGATTGTTCAATAGCTCATGGACTAAAGTGTAAATTTGAATACATTGATTAAATAGTTTATTACATTCAAATGAAATACAACGATTCTAACTGCCAACTAAAATGAAATACAATGAATCCAAAATCTAAGTAAAAATTCCAAAAGCTTAAAAGTCATCTCATAAATAACCTGAAACATGTACGAAAATAGTATATGTTAATACAAAATGTATTGGTGAGCATACCCTGCTTGAATACATATAGTAGAAAAGTGTTTAGCAATTCATGTGCGGTACCATTTGCAATTATGTAATAAGTAATATCCGTTCAAAACCAAACCTGAGAATAATGACTAACACATGACTAACCAACTGAATAATGAATTAACAAGACAATGACCAAGATTCTCTCAACAGAGTCTCAAGAGGGTATACCATAGTACTATTCATTGAAAAGCTAGGCCGCCCAGCGGTTAATGATTTTGACAAGTCTAGACACACCAATTAACATAAAGCAAACACACATGAGAATTGCATTTAGTAAAAGAAATAGAAACTTGATAGTAAGTACATGAGTCACCCCAAAATAGTAAGACAGTAAAAAGGGGAAAGATATACTCACAGCTTGAGAAAGCGATCAAAAGTTCACATAAAAGTTGATGTTGAACTTGCAATGAATTGACGAGAATCAAAGAACTATGCTTGAACCTAATTAAGGAGTGATGTTTTAGTATCTATAGTTATAGTGTTTGTATAATGTATAACAATTTTGATTTATCTATTTTATTATTATTTAAATAATTCAATAATCATATTCTTTAATAATTCAATGAGTTTAAATGATTAGTTTTCAAGTTGTAGACTTACAAAAGAAAATCTGTATAGAAAACCATGTATAAAATTAAAACAAATGATTGTAAACCTATACAAACCTTTTACATAAAGTTATACTAACAAAGGACTTCAATTTTTATATAAAATATGGGGTTATAATAGTTTGAGAATAAAACGGTTTTGGCATTAAAACTAAAGTTACAAAATGGTCAAAACTTAGAAAACAATTTTTGAATTTGTTTAAATTTTTTTCTATTTGGAATCATGTTCGTAAACTATATAACCAACCAAAACTTTTGTAAAAGATTTATAACTTTAGTGCTTTTATAACCAAACACGTTAAACTTTATAATAATAAGAAATATACATACTCTAGTCATAAATTCTCACAACATTAATTAGAGTTCCTGAGCTTACCTCAAATGAGAAGTGGAGTTCGATCAATCGATCGGAACACAATGGTTGAACAACAGTGGTCGTGAAGCGGTTATGGTTAACGGTAGCGGTGACGGACAATGGGTGTTGTTGGTTCAGAATGGTGACTGGTCGGCGGGTTGAAGGGAGGTTTCGACTTGTTGGATTCTCGTCGGAAAAGTGAAAAATGTTCGAAAGGTTGTGTGGTAGTGTGAGTTTTATGGTCACACATAAGTTATGAATAAAATAACAAGTCCAACGGTTTCGTTTTTCTAATCAATGGGTTTAAATAACGATTTAATTGATATTGGTATTCCACTCGTCGGTTACACAAAAAAAACATCCGAGGTTGCTCTCATTTACTTCCGTTTCTAACTTCTCAGAATGAGAAAAAAATAATATGAAGAAAATGGTGCATTAATTGCTTTTGTCATCTTGTGATTTTGATTCAAATTCTTCATACGTGAAGAATGCATATGTTTTGTCTTTTTACTACTATTATTATTAGTTTAATTACTATAATATACATATTATTAAATAATAATTTAGTAAATAACATGTTCGGTATGCGTTGCTAACAATTGGTCGAATATAAACGTATTAAAATCGTTTAATCTTATGTTATGAACCGATTAGTTATTATTCTGGCACATCGAATTTGTCCGTATTACAATTATATTCCAACGTCACATTATAGTATGATTTATGCGATTTTAATATCTTATGTTATTGTCACTTTAGGTTCCCAAAAGTTATAATATACTGAAAAAAAAATCACAAACGTTACAATTATGGTCCAGCCGACCCAAGTCAGTTTAGGTTCAACCCAGCTTGCTTCAAACTAGTCGACTATTCAAAGGCAACATAAGTGGCTAAAATTAGGGGTGTTCTTTGGGTTATTTTTCGGATTCCTGGTCAGGTTGTTTTGGATAGAAAAAGTGACCCGATAACCGAACCGTATTAAAGTTCGGATTAGTTAGGTTAGGGTTATTCAGGTTCGAGTTAGTTTGGTTCGGGTTGTTCGGTTTTCAGGTTTATGTGTAATATGAAAAATGTTTTTTTCTTTCACAAAATATCAACATAATTTATAACGTTACTTAATTTTTTTTTATCAAAATTCATATATTAGCTGACAATATGATATGATATTGTTTAAAAGTCTTAAAAAACAATGTTTCAGATACTAAAGACTCCAAACTTAAATGCATCCAGGGGCGGATGTAGCTTATTAGAAGGGGGTGCAGACGTTGCGGCTCAATTTCGCGCGCGTAGTGGAAAATTAGTGGAAAATTTGTTTTTTTTTACGAAATTTGAAAAACGTTACTACTAAAATGAAAAAAAATGAAAAACGTTACTACTGAAAAATGTTTCTAAATCCGCCACTGAACGCATCTATATAAAAAAAAAACTTTAAATGTTCGGGTTACGAATTTTGGGTTTTTGGCTAGGAAAAAGTGACCCGATAACTTATCCATTTAAAATCCGAGTTGGTCGGGTTTGGGTTTTTCACGTATTCCCTAATTCGGGTTCAGGCCGGGTTTCGGGTTTCGATTAAAAATAAACAACCCTAGCTAAAATGCACCGCAGGACTCATGGGTTCTCGGTTAAATTGGTTGTCAGTGTCCCTTAACGCATAATCTACGAGTGTTGGTGTCTTTAACTCCCTCATCCTCAATAAGCACAAGCCACCATTAAACACTACAATATGGCCTGGCCACTCCTGCCAATGCCCATGAGCTAAAACTAAAACCCAAATGTGAACCACGAATGAAACCTTGACTATCATGAACCTTATCTGAAACCAAAAGATCTAGTCCAAAGATCCTTCCATTCTAACGTACGACACACTAATAAAACATATTTAAAACAAGGTATGATAGTGTTCACTATCTTTTGGCATGTGTACACTTTATAGGTTATAGGACCACTAAGTTTTCAATTTTTTTTTAATCATTTTTAAAATAAAATTATAAAGAAAATATGTTATTTATTCATTTTCACTCCTATATTGGAGTCTCCAACCTCTTCCCACATCCTCAAATTATATGGGAAGCCAAATTAAACCCCTATATTTGGGTATTCCCATTCATCCTGCATTCTATTATTTTAATGTGTTTATAAGTGAAAAATTATATTATTTAATTCATTACGAAAATATATTGTAATTGGATGTAGATGGTTTTTAAAAAAATGAACAAAAGTATATGAATGAAGATGGGAATTCTATTAGAGTATGCGGAGTGGGGCGGGAAGATGCTTCACGGGGGGAACACCGCCCCGCAGGGGCGTGGAGGGGGGGGGGGGGGGGACCACTCTGGACAGTCTTATAGTCTTATGGAATGATGTTTCTACAAAAACAACATAATTTAAAATCATTCTATTTCGCTAACATAAAGTGATTTTGTAACAACAAAATTTAAAATATGTTATTACCTTACTAAAAAGTATTAGATATAAAATATAGGGGAAAGATCCGGTACAAATAGGTTTTTTGGTAAGAACTGTGAGAATCAAAGGAGGGTATTTTTTTTTAATTTTTTTTTCCCATATTGTTAAACATGTATTATAGTATTGAAAACTAAAAAAAAAAAAAAAAAAAAAAAAAATTGGTGTAGAGTAATTACATAATTACTCTAGTGTAAACTAAGGTATTTACCTTAATGACATAATTACACTAAATTTTTTTTTTTTTAATTTTTTTTTGTAATATTCATCTAGAAATAATGTTTAAGCACATGGGAAAAAAAAATTCTAAAAAAAAATAAATTTTTTTTACCCATTTAATTCTCACAGTTTTTACAAAAAAACTATATGTATTTGATCTTTACTCATAAAATATAAATGTGTAATCTTATTTTTTTTTCCCGCAAAAAGTAAATTACTATAAATGAAAACAACATAAAAAAATATTGTAACCCAAGTCTTGTCTATTTTGGGAGGTCAAACGGGAACTCCAAACCTATAATCTAAAATGGAGATATTTTAAAACGAGTTTGTGGATTGGCTGAAACGTAGATCCAACGTGTCAGGATTATCTAGACACTTTTTTACTTAATCTCGTTAAGAATTGCATACTGCCCCCTTGTTGTTTGGTTAAGTCCCATATGGTCCCTTGAGTTTTTGTTTACAGCAAAACTCTTTATAGTCTCAACATTCTACTTTTCCACCCCAAGATGGTTACTATATTTTTCCATAAGTTTTATATTCCACATGTTAAATTCATTATTTTCCTTTGTAAAACAATTTACTTTCAACATGCTAAATAATGAAAACTAAGACCATGCGTAGTGGGGGGCTTTATATATAAAGCCCCCCTTTCTGATTGATCCACGTGACAGCTGAGTCAGCATGGAGAGATAAAGTGAAAAAGGGTTGTAGTGGTGGGGCTTTATATATAAAGCCCCCCTTTCTGATTGGTTCACGTGGCAGCTGAGTCAGCATGGAGAGATGAAGTGAAAAAGGGGTGTAGTGGTGGGGCTTTATATATAAAGCCCCTATTAATATTTTATTATATCTTTTAAATTAAAAAATAATAAAATAATAATATAAAGAGAGAGAGAGAGAGTATGATGTGGCATGATGTGATTGGGTGAGGGTTTAAAGATCCGGCGTTATTTGTATCACGCTTGGCTGAATTTTGAAGGTATAGTGCCCCCCCCCCCCCCCATAATGGTGTGGGGGGCGCCATTTTGGTTTTTCAATGTGTGGGGCGTTATATATGAAGCCCACTACGGGCAGTCTAAGAGCAAACATTATTGTACACTAGTTTTATTTAATATTGTATTTTTATATTTCATGTTATTTTTTTTTTAGTATTGAGTTTGATCCTTTAGCCGACGCAAGCAAATTTATTTTTAAGTTGTTTAATTTTACTATAAGTGACTATAATTTTGTGTTTATCTATGTTTTTTTCTTGTTTTGGTATGATTTATTTGATGGTAGATTGTTTATTATTGGATTGGGCTTGATTATATTTCTACTTACATAAGGAACAAGGACATGAATCATCAATGAAATGAGGCACATTCAATACTAAATAAGTAAATGTGAAATTACTAGAAAAAACGAGCACTTTCTATGAACATAAACGAAACAAAATTAAAACGGTAAAAATTATGGAAGTTTATGTACGTGAGTCAAAATCAAAGCCTCATACCTTATAAACCCAATAATTCAGACCGATTCAAACTTATTTACATTTACTTCAGTTTTTTTCCTTCGTTTGATTGTTCATACAAGACCTATATCAAATCGTATACCTATAATAATAATAATCAATGAGCCAAACATAGCAACTTAAAAACGTGGTCAAATAAATTTACCTAGCTTTGTGCTTTAGCGTTTTGCTAGTGCCCGCTTTTAATAAAACTTGTCGTTTAATTTTTTTTTTTTACCATATATGTCGTAGGTACCATAGTTGTCAAAGCGCTTAGGCGCACTCAAGGCGCATAGGCCAAGCCCGGAGCCTAGGCGCATAAAAAACGACGACTTTTTATAATTAAGCGCATAGTATAAAATACATTTTTAGGGATTCTAGAGATGTTTTAGGCTTGTTTAGGGCTACTTTAGGATGTTTTAGGGTTGTTTAGGGCTTGTTCATGACTCAATTAGGATGTTTTAGAGGTTTATGTAACTTTTAGCCTGAATTTGGCCGGAAATCAGCCCTGATAGTGCGCCTCAGTGCCTAGGCGCGCGCCTCAAAGGGCGCAGCGCACTTGGTGGGCCTCGAGCCTAGGCGCGTCTAGGCGCTCTCCTAGACGCGCTTTTGACAACTATGGTAGGTACAACATGATAATAATATTTTCAACTACTGTTTTCAGAGTAAACATACAAAACAGCATGCAAATCAGCAAATGTACATGTACTCCACTACTCCTACAGAATCCACCTTGTCCATAAAAACATAAGGACCTAAAATAACAAATCCTAAAAGAACAAGGACTATACATTAAACATCTATCAACTAGCAACATAACAAACTAACAACTCAGATCCTACACAGACAGATAATAATAACCTGCTAAACTTCAACAATGGCGATCCATACATTTAACGTGTTCTTCAATCACAACACTTTATCCCCCCTTATAAATATTAACCACTTCACCCCTTTTTCTTATATCTCATCATTCACTAAATTCACATTTAATTCTTCAAGAATTCGGACTACATTCATTTCAGCGTCCAATCAGGTACCTTTCTTTTCTTTCCAATCAATTAAACATATTTTTTAAACACTGTCCCACGGGTCGTGCATAGTAATATAATATACTATCTAATATCTGGACCCCTACGACCCGTAGCTTTGTCTTTATTAGGATCACCTATGCTATTCAAAAGCTATTGTAACGCAGCTTGTTGCCCGCTAATAATAATAATAATAATAATAATAAAATAGTAATTTAAAGACAATTTAGTAGGATCGCTTTTGCTATTGAAAAGTGATTGCAGCGCAGCTTGTGACCCCACCCGGGTTTGATTCCTACTCTCCCCATCATTTTGTACGGCAGCATTTACGTGAAGAGCGAATACGGGCAGAGGCGAAGTATTATTGGGGTCAGGGGTGGCCCTGGCCCCCATGTTTTTTGGCGCAGTAGTGGAAATTTACGATTTTTATAGGTAAATTGAGTCCAGGTTAAGTCCTGCCCCCGCCGATTTTCCACTACCGATTGAAAAAAATTGAGTTCGGCCCCCGCCGATTCCGAAATCAAGCTTCGCCACTGAATACGGGTGGGGCCGGTTTGACTTGGATGGGAGGCGAGGTTTTACCTATTATTCCACTGTCATCGGGCGGGTGGAGGTTGGGTTTCCACGCATCTGGGAGAGCCAAGGGGCTGGCGGCGGCAAGCAGTTGACCTTGGTCACAGCGTCCGGTGTCACGATGCCGTTGAAAAAAACAGAAAAAGAAACTGAATTTAGTCATTTACAGACAATTTAACACAAACCCATTAATTGAATTGTTTGCAGAACAGAGAATCAGTGTTGGAACATATCAAAGAAGCGAAAAAACCGGATAAAGATCAAGCATCAATGACAATTGGACCAGTTGTTAATATTACAGGGAGGAGGTTGGTTGTTAAAGACCATACAATCTTGACAGATGTGTCTGAAAATGTGACAATTTCATCCGGGTTAGAGTCGGGTCAGACCGAAGGGGGGTTTATCGGGGCGGTTTTCGACGAGGAAGGTAGTCGGCATGTGGTGTCAATCGGGCGGCTTAACGGTGTCCGGTTTACGGCATGTTTTCGGTTTAAGTTATGGTGGATGGCCCAGAAAATGGGAGATAGAGGAAGTGAAGTACCAAATGAGACACAGTTTTTATTAATGGAAACAGTTGAGGGAAGTGAGAAGATTTATGTTGTTTTTTTGCCGTTGATTGAGGGGGCGTTTCGAGCTTGTCTCCAGGGTGGGTCTGAAGACAAGCTCGAGGTTTGTGTGGAGAGTGGGGATTTGGATACTAAAGGGTCTGTCTTTTCACACACGGTTTACGTGGGTGTGGGGACAGACCCTTTTAGTACGGTAACAGATGCAATTAGTACAGTTAAATTGCATCTGAGATCGTTTAAGCAACGTCAGGATAAAAAGCTTCCTGGGATTGTTGATTATTTTGGGTGGTGTACTTGGGACGCGTTTTACCAAGACGTGACTCAAGAAGGGGTTGAGTCCGGGCTAAAAAGTTTGGCCGACGGTGGGACCCCTGCTAAGTTTGTGATCATTGATGATGGGTGGCAGTCCGTTGGATCGGACGATAAAAAGATCAAGGAAGCGGAAGAATCACAACCGGTGATGCGGCTAACGGGGATTAAAGAAAACAAGAAGTTTCAAAGTGAGGATGACCCTGCACTGGGGATCAAGAACATAGTAAATATTGCGAAAAACACATACGGGTTGAAATACGTGTACGTATGGCATGCGATTGTAGGGTATTGGGGTGGTGTCCGCCCTGAGGCGGAGGGTATGGAGGAATACGGGTCGTTGATGAAATATCCAGTGGCGTCAAAAGGCGTTGAAGCTAATGATCCCCTGTGGAAAACCGATATGCTGACGCTGCAAGGTTTGGGGCTAATGGACCCAAAAAAAGTGTTCAAGTTTTATGACAATTTACATGGGTACCTGGCTGCAGCTGGTGTCGACGGGGTCAAGGTCGATGTTCAATCCATATTAGAGACACTTGGGTCTGGTTTAGGCGGTCGGGTAGCCCTAACCCGACAGTACCATCAGGCACTTGACGCATCTATTGCTCGGAATTTTCCCGATAACGGGTGCATTGCATGTATGAGCCACAATACAGATGCCCTTTATTGGTAAATATCTTTAAACCTTCATTTGTACATACATATATTTATATATTTGAGTACTGATGGGCTTTATCATGTAACCAGCTCTCAACAAACGGCAGTGGTTCGCGCTTCTGATGATTTCTACCCTCGTGATCCGGTATCACACACGATCCACATTGCATCCGTGGCTTACAACAGTGTGTTTCTTGGAGAATTTATGCAGCCCGATTGGGATATGTTTCATTCGCTTCATCCTGCAGCTGAGTACCATGCATCCGCTAGGGCGATCAGTGGTGGTCCTATATATGTGAGGTAATAAAATGTGACGGTTGGTTAACATGTCGAAAATAGGTATTGTTTCAAGGTTGACCGTAACATTCAAAAATTTGTATGGCTAACTGTTGATTTTTTTTTATTTATTTTTTTTTTTTTTTGACAGTGATGCTCCAGGAAAGCACAACTTTGATCTTTTGAAGAAACTCGTTCTGCCTGACGGATCTGTGCTTCGCGCCCGGTTACCTGGTCGACCTACTAAAGATTGTCTATTTGCTGACCCGACCCGTGATGTTGTAAGCTTGTTAAAAATATGGAACATGAACAAGTATACTGGAGTTATCGGTGTTTATAACTGTCAAGGAGCAGCTTGGAACGCGAATGAACGAAAAAACACTTTCCATGAAACACACCCTGGTGCTATAACCGGAGCCATCAAAGCCCATGACGCGCACCTCATTGCTGATGCTGCAGTGGGCTCTGATTGGTCCGGAGACTGTGTGTTGTACCGTCACCATACACAAGAACTCATCGTTTTACCTCACGATGCAAGTCTTCCACTTTCGTTACATGTTCTTGAACATGAAGTTTTTACAGTCACACCTATTAAGGTTTTGGGGTCAGGGTTAAGTTTTGGTCCGCTAGGGCTTATCGACATGTTTAACTCTGGTGGAGCCATTGATGGGCTAGAGTACACAGTCGAAAGTGGTTTGGTGGTTGTGTCTATGATGGTTAAGGGATGTGGGCGGTTTGGTGCATACTCGAAGACTAAGCCCAAAAGGTGCATGGTCGGACCAAGTGACGTCGAGTTTGCATACGATTCGGAGTCTGGGCTTGTGGTCATGAACTTGAGTCATATGCCTGGGGAGCACAAGTGTCATGATATCAAGATTCATTTATGAATTATTCACACTATGTTTTGGAATGATATAGAAGATTGATTGTGTTATTGAAGATATAATGTTAACTAGTTGCCAAGTTTAGAACATTATTGTTTTCATCAACTAAAGTATTAACACGATTCCTGGATCGGATGCAAAAGATCATACACAGTAATCCTCCGTCCTCTAAAAATAAAACCTCCACATGAGTGCAGAGCGCAAAAGTAGTATGCTTTTCATACCCGAGGTGCAAGGTGATTATATAATAGTTTTTATATATCCCCTATATATCGCATACGTTTTTAGCTTCCTTTACCCAAAATATACCTATAATAAGGTTTTATATCATTTTACCTACATGGACAAGCCAAAAAAACCCAATGTACAACATTTTCAGCATAAAAACACCCCAGGTACATGTGGCACCAAAAAACTGCGCTTCCTGGAATCTGTCTAGGCGCAACTACGTAAGGCGCTGGACACTGAGCCTTATTGCGCCTGCGCTTTTTAAAACCAAGAGAACAATATGAGTCCACTTTCTCCAATTTTAAAAAGAAATAACAGATTTATTGGATATGTAGTAATGAAATATGAGTTCTATTAAACCTCAATTAAATAATAAATAACAGATGTATTGCATGTAGTAATCAAATAACAAGTCTACAAACAAGTGAATTAAGAACAAGGTTTTATTTTTAGCAGGGTAGGATTTGCAATTCAAAAGGGGGTTGCGGCGCAGCTTGTTGCCCGTTTACCTGTCATCCTCTTGTAATTTGCTACGGGTTTTATGAATAAAAGTATTAAGCTTTGATAAATCCAAATTCTTCTCACATGTCCAGAAATACAACTAAAAATACTCATATTAACCACTCACTAGTTAGTTATTACCATACCATACCATACCATACCATGCACAAATGAACACAATCTAGATAAAAAGAAAGGAAACAGTAAAAACCGCAACGCAACTAAATCGGAAACTCCATCTTCACAGGTGAGTTCAAACTCTCTGTCGGTTCGTATTGCAGCCAGTCCTTTGCACAGAAAAGCGCCTCGACAGTCTCAGGCCTCAAAGACGCACGGTAATGGTCCATCTCATTCACACCTGTGTCAAAAACCGACCCTGAAGAAACAGTCGAGACAGGAATGGTCAAGATATCATGGGCCATCTTTGACAGCGTCGGGTACTTAACCTTGTTCAGCTTCCACCATCCCATCACATCAAACTCATGAATCCTAGGCAAAAGCGACTCTTCCAAATACTGATCCAGCTCTGACTTTGACTGCTGACTTGTACTCTCCATAATAAAAACATCAAAATCTGTAAGCCCGAGCCCGTTACTTAATCCGCCTGAACCGTCTTCTTGTTTCTGATCACCAGCGCCACCATTTACTTGTTCAACAACGGCAGGAGTGAGCGGCAACGGAAGAGCCACATACTCCAGAAAAAGCTCATGAACCCCTTCATCCACAATTTTTATATAAGTTGCAGCCTCTTCCCCGTAAATCTTTGTAAAGCTAAAATCGACCAACTTCATCTTGAACCGCGGGTCCATAACTACCGCAATTGCTAAAACCAAACAGCTGTTTTTCCAGTATTTATCAAAGCTTTCTAGCATCAGTTTTGTTAAGGTGCTAACTTCTTGATCTTCACTTGTGGATGCGCGTGTCAGCTCCAACTGAAGTTTCCATGCTTCGTGAAAAAAAGTATTAGCTGTCGGAACAGTTGTTGATGTCAACAAACTCGCGGTATTGAAAAGTAGCTTCAAATGCGTGCAAAGGTTCTCTACAACTTTCCATTCTTCAACACTCGGGGCTTCGGTGTAATCAGGGTCTAAAGTATCCAAACAAGAAAACACTTCTTTCAACTCTGAAGCTGCTAACAACATTTCATAAGTTGTGTTCCATTGAGTTTGATCATCGAGTACTAACGTTTTAGCACTTAATACCTGAAGCTGTTGCTTTAATGCAAGAAATTTCTCCTCTATCGATTCCGATGTTTTCACATACTTCACACAGTCTCTGATTTTTCTGACTGTTCCTTGGGCCGATTTTAGCGCTACCAGTGCAATACCGGTTAGAGATCTAGCAAAGCAATTTGTAAGCAACAATTGACCGTTGAGGATGCTTGGGTTCTTCTCTGAAAGCAAGCCCCTAAGACTATTAAGCCCGTTCTCACTAATCGGCTGATTGATAGTAAGCGAGAATAATTTTCCCTCCAAATTCCAATCTGATAAACAAGCAGATACCGCATGGCTGAAAGCCGAATCTGACTCAGGGTATGGTTCCATCACGACGTTAAGTAATTTCTTGTGTATTTTCCAGTCACTATCGATGAATTGACCCGTTACAAAAACATAGCCTGTTGTATGGTGCGAGTTCCAGAGGTCAAGAGTAAGACAAACCCGGCCTGGCATTCCTTCAATCAGCTTGTGAATGGCCTGTTTTTCTCTAAGATAAGTTGCTACACAGTCACCTTGAACCGTGTTAAAGTTGACCATGTTAAAACTCGGCTGCAAGTTATGCACAAAAGCCATGAACCCCGTGTGTTCAACCATGTGAAGCGGGTAGTCATGCAGTATAATCATTCGAGCCATCTCCTGCCGACACACATCAGGGTCAAACGCAGAGTAGGACACAGCCGGGCTTTTATAACGCCTTTTGGTTGCACCATTAACCGGAGCTGTCTTCGGGGTCTTCGGGGTCACCGGGCCATGGTTATCCCTGTTGCGGAGAACAACCGCACAACCACCTTTAGCAATGTGACGCTTCAGGTGACTAGTTCCCGCAACCTTCGAACCCGTACTATACGCAAACGATTGCCTGCATTGTTTACAACACGCTCTCCTAACTCCATCCCCGACACTCTCGATGGTAAAATACTCCCAAACAATGGATTTCTTCTTCCTACGCTTCGTTGGCTGCACGTCCACATCATTCATTTGTGTGTCTAAATACTCCGGCTGCATATCTACGCTAACCAAAGCATTACTTTCCATTGGAGGAGTCTCCGTCTCCATGCGTAACAAACAAAATAACCTGGTTTATAATTAAACATCACACATATCAAACAGAAAGTTTTATAATTTATAACATATATAACAAATCAATACAAACCCAAATAACCAACACTTTCAAAATCCACAAAATTATCCCTCAACATGTAATCTTTAAATCAATAAGTCAAATATTAACAATTCTTGACATAACCAGATTTATAATTACAGATTACACATATCAAACAGAAAGTTTTATAATTTATAACATATATAACAAATCATTAGAAACCCAAATAACCAAAACTTTCAAAATCCACAAAATTATCCCTCAAAATGTAATCTTGAAATCCAATAAGTCAAACATTAACAATTCTTGACATAACCATAGATTAAACATCAAGTTTTAATAAATCATTAGAAACCCATATCACAAAATCTTTCTTTAACCCAATTACGTTAAAAAGTTTCAATCTTGGTATATCCACATCAAAATCAAAACTAGGGTTTGTTCATAACCGAAATTGGGGGTCCAATGAAATTAGCAAAATTAACGAATCATGTTACAGAAATAATTACATAAACAGCCCTAAGATTCAACTACACAAGTCAATTAATTAATCAATCAATAAAAAAAGGTCCAAACATGAAGAATTGAAGTTAGGGTTTATAAAGTTATCTTAAACAAATATATAAATAATAATAATAATAATAATAATATATATACCGTGAGAGGTGTAATCAACAAAAGACAGATGAAATCCGATCCAAGGTGAAGCCTGTAATCGTGAAGCAGAATTGGGCTTTAGAAGGGAATTGGACTATTGAGAATAATAAAAGAGGAATTGAATGAATAATAAAAACAAAAAAATGTAACCGATGGATATATGGACTTTAAAGATAGATCCAATAGATTGGTAGCGTGTGTTGTAGGCACAGCCCACCACTTGTTTTCTTTAGGGTTCGGTTGTTTGGTCCCTACTTTTGGTTGGTCAAAAATTTAATATAAAAAACAAAAAATTAATAGAAAATAATTAGTAAGGTTTATATATGTAGTTTGATAACAATTTTTAAGTTTAGGTTGCATAAATTATAATTATAATTAGCGGGATGGTGTCATGATGGAAATTTGGTTTCGGTTGGTATCAGTTGTTTGTTATGACACTGGTATGGTAGACGGCCTGTCAAAAATATAATACTCTACTTTGGTCAAAAACAGTACAAAAACTAAAAAATAACAAAATTAGTAAAGTCTGGGTATGTAAGTTGATAATGAGTTTTAAGCTGGATTACACAAGTTATTATTATGATATGCGGGGGCGTAACGTCTTTAGGGCCCGAGCCCCCTGCCCCACAACCACCGATTTTTAGCGCAGTGATGAAATTTTACGATTTTTTGTTGATAAATTGAGTTCCCTCGATTTGAGAACCAAGCTTCGCCATTGATGATATGTTAAAAAAAATTGTGGATATGGTTTTTAGTGAACGTGTTAGTGAAAATGTTATTTTCTTTCATTTTCATTGATTGCTTGTATTTTAAATATTTTGGAATAATTACTTTATTCTTTTAACTAAATGTGCATTTAGCTATATTAATTTCTTAAAGAGCGTGGCAATAATCTTGTACCAACAGCTCAAGTGATGAATTGGGCTATAATTCATGAAAGTAATCATATCCTTTACTTGGAAATCATGTATCTTTTCCATTGAGACCAACTTCTTTAAGGAATGACTTGTGTTCTATCTCTAATATCTTGAGCGATTACTCGAAATTAACAGTAAGACCACATGTTATGTACGAATTTCGATACCTCACCCAAGTGGTCTAGTTGAAATGTGGAATGGTGTTTGCCGCTCATAATATGAACTTCAAATCCTTAGAGCATTCACGGTAGCTTCCCCATCCCCCATTTACTCACAACTAATCACAACCACATATTACATTAAAAATCATTACAGTTTCTCTCTCCTCCACTCACAACCACTTTCAACAAATATTAAAAAATAAATACAGTTTCCAGTTTTCCCCAAAAGATTCCCAAATAACCCCAAATATACCGATCAACAGTAGATTCCCCATTTTTCTTCACTCACAAACCCTCAAAACCACCCCATATAATTTGGGGGCTACTCTCACATAAAAATAGGGGAGCTATTGTGAATGCTCTTTTACAAATGCCAGGTTAATTGGTACTTGTAGAAAATTGTTATTCATAAAAGACTATTGGGGTGAGGAGATTGGAGACAAAAACCTCTCCGTCCCACCACTTTTTTTTTTTGCTTTGTCCTTGTCTCCCACACTGCCCCTGCTTTGTTCTCGTCCCTTCCGTCTCTAAAAGGACATAGGAGACGCACCAATAGTTGGAGAGAGAGAGAGAGAGAGAGAGAGAGAGAGAGAGAGAGAGAGAGAGAGAGAGAGAGAGAGAGAGAGAGAGAGAGAGAGAGAGAGAGAGAGAGAGAGAGAGAGAGAGATCACCAATCACAAATTTAATATTATTTACTTTTTTTGCATTTAATATTATTAATAGGGTTAGGATCAAATACATAGTGAAAGAAAAATAGGAAGTCGTAGGAAGGGTATCAAACGGACTCCGATTGAACTCATTCAAGCGGCATTGGAATCGTCTTATCGAACCCTACGTCGTTAGTTTTTAGGTCTTCGTTTTTTTTGGGATTTTAGCTTGTAGTTTTTTAGAATATGCGTTATATCATTGTGTCTTTTATGTACCATTATGTCTTTTTCTTATTTTCATCGTTGTGTCATTTTTTCAATTCATTGTGTCTTTTTTCTTCAGCATTGTGTTATATTTTTTGGTACCGTGTTATATTTTATGGCTTATTGTGTTATATTTGATGATCTATTGTGTTTTTTGTATCCTTCTCACCCTTCTCATTTTTTGTAGCCTTTGTAGAATAACTCAACTAAATGGGGTCTCTCATGTCTCCACACTCCACTCATATCCCAAACAAAAGAACATAACTCTATCCTATATGACATCTTATGTGCCAAAGAGACATCCCATTTTGGGTGTCTCCACACCACTAGCCTAAGATTTCGAAGAAAAGAAATCAAATATTACTCCTTAATCGAAGCTTTTAATCCAAATCCAAATGCAATTGCAATAAACCTTCTTTAATACAGTATAAACGGGCCCACTAATCTAGTATTGTCCCATGTGCTTTGTATGCGATTTAAGTAATTTATCTTTGGGATGGTGAACTGGTCACGCAGGGAAGCATGTGGATAGTCGGTTAACGGAAAAAAAAAATTTCTTTGATAAAATATCTTTTAATATTTCTAGAGCCGGCTGTAAAACCATCTTCAATGATATCAAACGGATGAGATCCGAAAAGATGGTCATTCCAACCGGATTTGTCATGCGTTGGAGGAGTTTGTGGAGATATGGTCTAGTGAACCGGATGCATTCGGATACAATGTGTAGCCCCCACATCAAACAAGCCATTCTTTGTTTTTTAATATGTGAAAGTTTGGATTGGTTTAGCGTTGAAATGTATTTTTTTATGGTAGAAATCTGGAATAATGTGTCCTGTTTTTTTTTTTTTTTTTTTTTTGAACGGCCAACGAATCAATTCCGAGCACTCTCAGGCACCTTTTTGGCGAATCAGGTACTGTAATTTGTCCTGTTATACTCTAATTTATGATAGACTTGATTGAAAAGTGGAAATATTTGTATTAGCAACGGGATAAAGACAATCGGCTAATATAAGGTGATTTAATTTGAAACAAACATAATTCTTTCCCGTATGAAATTGAGAGGCTCATAAAATATGGATAATTCATCACGAGTTGAATGTTGCAATAACTCTCATAGGTGGTTTTCCCGACTTCCATACCGTAATTCCTTCATCTCACCTCCTGATATTGCCTTTGAATATTTTTTTCTTGATATTAGGCATTTTATTGCTAAGACCACTTGTAGTGGTGAGTAGAATGAGTGTGAAAATGCCTCAACACGCCCTAAAAACGTCAAATTTGGGACGTGAATATTTTCACACCACTATAGGGTGGTCTAAACTATCAAATTGAATTTATGAGATTTAACAATATTTGCTAACTTTAGACTTCTCATATAGAAAAAGGGTGATGCGAGTTTGAATTCTAACATAATATTCAATTATTAGGCTGCTGGGAATGGTGACGTCCCCGGGACGTCGAGGTCCGTTCACACCACCCCCTTAGGCCCATCATGTCGCAACCGACACAATATGGACGAAGGGGACGGGGCTACACATGCCCATATTCATTTTTTATTTTTTTTAAATAAAAGGGATGGAGGTCTATCATCCACACCCTTATTCCATCACTTGAGTGATGAGTGTGCCTCACAGTAATGTGACAACTGATGTAGAGACCCATCCCCAAATGATGGGGCCATGCACACCCATCAACCTTATTTTCTTAAACTCATCTTCGCTTGCATGATCTTCCCTTTATTTTTTAAAATCAATTCCAAATTTACATTGTGGTTCAAATTCTTTCTCTTTTGTCAGCATACTCTACATCATCTCAATTAATTTGTTTGTATCTCACTTGTTTTTCTTCTACATAGGCTTGTGCTTTGTGCGTCATGTTAGGTGTCATGTGATTTTGAATTTGCCCATTGCATACTTGGTTTAATTTTCTACACTAAAGTTCATACAAATTGATGTTTTAATTTTTATCTCCATACTATTAATAAATTGTCATTTTTTTCTTAGGTTTAGGCATGATACATTGATATGTGATGAAATTACTTGTCACTTGTTTTTGACGCGTCCAATATAAAAGATGAATGCCCATTTACGTAAAAATACTTAATTTCATTAATTACTTCATTGTAAACCAATAAGTTTTACAAGTGGGTGGCAGGTAAACTGGCTACAAGTTACTTAATCAAAAAAAATAAAAATAATAAAATAAAAGGTTCTCCCTTATGTTGATATGATAATCTGTTTTAAATGATTTTTGTTAGTGGTGAATTTGACGACTTTTAAGATGATTTTGAAGGCATGGAGGCCTATGTTAAGACCTGCCGGAGTTGGGCGTGGTTTTTTTCTTTTTTTGTTTTTTGTTTTGTGTGTGTGGAAGCCCCAGATGCCCCACCACGCCATAGTTACCACCCCGCCATCTCAAACCCTCCAGCATTGACAACTGCCCGTGGATAACCTCACGGGCGTTGCCCCTCCATTTCATTTTTTTCTTCTAAAGAGGTGGTGGTTGCGAAGGGTAGAATAGGATTTTGAAGGTGGGAGTGGTGTACACACTTGAGGAGGGTGGTTACCGGTGGTTGTGAGTTGCAGGTGGGAGGTGGTTATCCATGGTTGTGAGTTACAGGTAGGTTGTGGGAGGGGTTACTGGTGGTTGTGAGTTGCAGGTGGGAGGTGGAAACTGGTGGTTGTGAGTTGCAGGTGGTTATCGGTGGTTGTGAGTTGTAGGTCAATTGTGGGAGGTGGTTACTAGTGGTTGTGAGTTGCAGGTCAGGGTGTTGGTGGTTCGAGTGGAGGTGGTTGTTGCTGCGGTGTGTGTGTGTGGGGGGGGGGGGGGGTACGGTGAAAGGAGGTCGATAGGGCTGTAAACGAACCAAATTAACACTAACAAGGCTTTGTTCATGTTTGTTTTTTGTTCACAAACATTAAAGAAATACATTGCACACAAACAATTCATGAATAATCCACCCCTTATTTATTTTGCTTCGTGCCTAATTCTATCTCCTCATGTTTTAAAATCTCTTACTTTTAACCCTTGAAGAAGAGTAAATTGCCAAAATGGCCCCTCAGGTTTGGCCCAAAATGCTTGTTTGGTCAGTTATCTTTTTTTTTTGTGCCAAAAGCACCCCTCACAGATTGAAAATTGCCATTTTGGCCCATATTTAACAGAGTTTCTAATGAAGAAGAAAAACTCAGTTAAGTCTGAGGGGTAATTTCGTCCCTTCACTCTATTATTTTTTTTAAAGTTAATAACCCCTTCTCCTTCCTTTGGCAGACCTAACCCCACCCTTTTCTCTCTCTAAACCACCACCACCGCCACCACCACCACCACCACCCTTCTTCACCATCCACAGAAGAAGGAGACCAGAGGAGACCAGACCCGAACAGCCGCTGCCTTACCGGACAGCCGCTGCTGTAACCACCACAACCATCACCGGTCGTCACCCACAGCATTACGACCACCATCAACATCGAGACCCAAATGATGATTTCAAATAGCCACATTTTCTATAAATTGAAAACCAGACACACAATCAAGAGCTTCTTTCAGATCAGATAAAACCTCGTGTTTATACTCGCAACATAGAGATGCTCTTATGGAATACGATGACTCATCGAGATTGTTGTCATCTTGTTGTTCAACTTTTACTTCATCGATATCCATCGGGATAAGAACGCCTTTAGTGGCCTTTGTGGCGGTCTTCCTTAATTGCTTCAAATTCGAGATTACTTCAGCAAGTAATGAAGCTTTGTCCATCTGTTTGTTTATAAGAAAGGTAACTAAGTCAGCTATGTATTTTGCGTTGACGTTTTCTTGAAAAATCTTGATTGTGGGTTTTTATTTTTTTATTTATTTT
Organism: Ambrosia trifida; assembly: GCA_028751855.1. Lineage (NCBI taxonomy): Eukaryota > Viridiplantae > Streptophyta > Magnoliopsida > Asterales > Asteraceae > Ambrosia > Ambrosia trifida. The sequence goes on along the minus strand of CM054123.1, from coordinate 72,680,600 downwards.
TTTTGGATTTTGATTTGAGGTTGGTGGAGAGTGGGTATAATAATATAAAGATAATGGCAGGGTGTAAATCTGCTGCAAGAATGGGGTATTGGAGGGAATATTTTAAGAGTTGTAATGGGGATGTGTTTGAGATTATTGAGAAAGCTATTATGATTGCTACTGCTGATTATCCTAAGGAGTTTGGGATTAAGAGAGATGGGATTGCTCAGATTTTGTTTAATTGTAAGTTGATTAAGTGTTATGGATGTGATAAGGTTGAGTTAGGTGTTCCTGATGAACATAAGGATGATGATGATGATGATTAGATGTTGGAGAAGATGAAGTTTAGATGAGGAAGATGGGGTTAAAAGGGGTTTTAACTCAGTTTACAGATGAAATGACGAAATTGCCCCTGAGACTTAACTGACTTTCCATACTCAGTTAAAAACTCTGTTAAATATGGGCCAAAATGGTAATTTTCAATCTGTGAGGGGTGCTTTTGACACAAAAAAAAGATAACTGACCAAACAAGCATTTTGGGCCAAACCTGAGGGGCCATTTTGGCAATTTACTCCTTAAAGAAAATGAAAAAACTTTTATGCATAGGAGAGAGAGCCTTTTCTTCAACAACATAAACATTTGAAGTATCAACTTCTGAAAAACTGTAAGCCAAAATTTCACATTTACTTTGTCACCATAAAATATATATTAAAAAAGAAAAGTTAAAACTTAAAACAGATTAGTACATGAAATAATTGAGAGAGAGGAGGTTGGAAACTTGTAAAGAAGGTGGGGTATTATCAGAGCTATGTTATACTATTCCAGATATTCTTCTTGGGATTGGTGGTAGAAAACAACTATTTTCCTATATATACTACCCCTTCACATCAACACCCCTACTCTTCTTCACACACATAGTGAGTGTACATTTCAAGAACCCTCAATATTAGGGTTACAATAATCTTGCAAAATGGTGCTCTTTCTGTTCTTCCACAGCTTTCTTGAACTGCATACTTCAATCTTGATCTATACTGGCTTGATCAATCTTTGTAGTTCAATAAAGCTGTGGGAAGATAGAGACAGGATCAATCCACATGAAAGGTGACAACTGACAACATATTTATTCCCAGATCTGATCTTATTTTGCATTAATGTATGCTTCTCTCACCTCTATCTTTCTTGTTCATGTGTTCTTAGTATCATTAATTAAGTTCTTGATTTCTTCTTTTGTAAAGAAAAGTAAAATACATTTTATTTCGTTTGAATAAAATTCATGCTAGGTGCATTTTTATTAGATCTATATATATGTTTAGTCACACTCTAGCATGCATTGAAGACAAGGCAATTGAAGCATTTTGAAAGATAAAAATCACAAAGTACTAGTTTGGTTCACGGTTTGGCCGGTTCTAGACCAGATCGGGCCAACTAGTGCATACTCAAGCTAATCTTTGGTTCGGGCCAATTCGGAGTTGGTCCTGTTTTGAGTAGCCAGTATGATAACTAGCTACCCCCTCTTTAAAGTATATGGCATATGTGATTTGGTGGTATACAAAGAAAATCATATGCATGCATCTATACTTTTATTCATTGCATGTTACTAAATTAGAATACCTGAAAAATCCAAACCCAAGTAACCCAAGTCTTAAATGGGTTGGTTATCGGGTCATTTTTTCCAAACAAAAACCCAAAAACCCAACCCGAAATCCGAAAAAAAAAAAACAAAACATTTAATGTCATTTTTGTATAGAATTGTTTAAGTTTAAAAGTATTTGGTATCTAAAAATTTAAGTTTTAATGCTTTTGAGCATTAGCATATAATATTATCAAATAAGGTTTGCATTTTGATAATATTTCTTAAGTTTCATGATGGTACTTTACGTACGATTTTTTTTTTTTTCATATTACATCTAAACCCAAAAACCAAACAACCTGGCCTAACTCTAACCCGACCTGAAAAACTCTAAACCCGTAAAAATAACCCGAAGAACAGCTGATGATGTAATGTGTTAAAAGGAGTGCCAACCGAAATGCCAAAAAGAAATGTACGTTATTTTGCCTTGGTGAAATTTGTTTTACCTTAGAAGATCACATCATTTTTTTGTTTTGTTTATGGATCATCCCTTTATATACGGGTACGATTCAAAAAGGACGACCATGGCGCACTTGATTTACACATGAGCTACAAGTCTACAACCTTTTAAAATATAGGACATCACTTATTCTATCTTAAAAAAATTTGATATTTTATTTGATTGATTATTTTTATCTGACTATTATCATTTTCTTCATGTATGAATGTTCATATGTTTTAACCATAGAGTTATCTAACCATTTGATTGTTACCACTTACCAGTTTTCATCAATTCCAATAAAAACCATTAACAATGTTGGTGGAAAGTTGAAATTTTGATATTTTATTTAATTGAATATTTTTATTTGATTATCATCGTTTTCTATAGATTTAAATGGTCATGCGTTTTAGACATCGAGATTTTTTTTTAACAGCTAATTTCTTTCCTATTTTTTACACCATTTTTATTACACCTCTTATTTTATTATCTTTTAAATACACCTTTTTTTTTTTTTGCCTATTGTGAGTCTTGAACTCCAATCCTCCCATTTAAAACTTTAACACTTTTACCAGCACACCACAAGGGGTGGGGCAATAAAAACCATTAACCATATGTTGGTTGTAAAGTTTGTAAAATAGGATAAAAGTCTATTTTTATTTAGTTGTAGATCTCACTACAAACTAAATTTAGGTAATAAGTGAAATTATTTGTTGTTATGCCTAAAATAATCCACAGGTAAAAATGAAATATAATTAAACAACTATTTTATTCTCTAAAAATGGAAGGTTAATTTTCAATTCACTTGTGTCCTTGTGCTAATTCTTTATATATATTCATTCTTGGGATCTAGAAAATCTTTATGGGGTTATGTATTCGTCCAAATATGTATGCTTTAACTCAGAGGGGTGCAAACTCCATGTCTTTAGTTACAATGTTGGATTAAAGTTAAACATAAGTGATAAATTCGAAGTTTGTGAAGTCGGCCACTTTTGGTTCAATCACCCATTCACCCATGTCAAAAAGATGATTTATTTCTTTTGTATAAAATAAATGTTAATAACTTAATACATAAGAAACATTACATTGTAAACACCAATTAGTTATCATATTACTCAAATTACAATACTAGACCTAGCAATATGCCATCAATTTGTTATAGATCGTATAAAAGATTTAAAATTTAAGCCATATTGACTTAAGGTTTACAATTTCGTCAATGATGTCTTGGTCCAGTGGTCTAAAATGGGAGGTGAGAGGGTTTACCCATAGTAGTGGGGTTCCTGCCCAGATGATCACGGTTTAGATTCATGGGGTACGTATGTAAAATATGTGAAGCCTTCGGACGACGGTTGAAAAGCTTGTATGCGCTCAGGATTGACCGGAGTGGGTAGGTTCATTGGCAAGCGAACCACCCAGGTGTAGTAGGCCGTTCAAAAAAAAGGTTTCAGAGTTGATTTGGATCAAGTGACACATAGAAGGAAGAACAAGGTGCTTTTTATCTAGGAAAAGTCTAAAAGAAACTTCCACTAAAAAAAGTGCATTAAAATGTCATTTATAATTGTGGTGAGAAGGTGAACGGTTGTTGACGATTAGATTGAAGGGTGTGGTGAGCGGGAAGGGGTGCGGTGGGTGCCAGGTGACACATCCCTGTCGGGAACACCCCCCCCCCCCTTTCTATGAGGTTTCGGTGGCTTGGGGGTTTAATCACTGTCTCATTTTTTAAGGAAAATTTTGTCCGTTTGAATTAAAGACGTGGACCATTATAACACTTTAGGCAAAATCCAACATCGATCGTGGACAGGAGACATTCCTGGTTTATAAGGAATGCCAACATCTTAGATCACCAACGCGTTTTGAGCTTAGTTAGGTGTGGAGCACATTAAAATTCTACAGTAAAGCATGCTTAGGTGGGAGCAGTACCAAAATGGATGACCTCGTATAATTTCTCCAATAGGGCAACTATAAACAAATTTGTAAGTTCCGGGATAGGCAACCCATTTGAGGGAAAAGAGCATAATATTTGTGGTGTGAGTAGATGTTACAAATGGTATCAAAGCTACTCTTGTGTCGTTCAGGATGGTGGGCCAAACCTTATGAAGCACATGAAAACCCCATAGTTACGCATGCTCAGGTGGGAGTAGTATTCGAATGGGTGACCTCTAGGAAAGTCTCCACTAAGGCAACCAAAATCCAATTCGTGAGTCCCTGTATGGGCAACCTATTGATGGCAAAACAGACAATACTGGTGGTGAGAGAGGTCCACTTATGTGTCATTCATTCAGAATAGTTAGGCAAACATCAGCGAGGATGATGAGTCCTAAGGAAGATGAAAGAAGACAAAATGAGGAGTTTTTAGGCTAAAAATCCACCATTACAAATTTGAATGAAATGGAGAGAAAGAAAAGGAAGAGAAGAGATTGGTAGGAATTCCCTTCTCTTCTCCCCTTAAATGAAACTCGGAAACACAACGTTTGGGGGGTCATTGTAACAATACCGACTCCAAAAAGATTACCATAGACCATTGTAATACCCTAGGCATAATCCAACATCGAACATGGACAAGAGAAATTATTGGGTTATAAGGAATGCTCTGCCTCTTAAATCACTAACGCGTTTTGCACTTAGTTGGTTGTGGAGTGCATTAAAATTTTACATTTAAGAGAGCTCATGTAGGAGTAGTACTAAGATGGGTGATCTACTGGGAATTCTCCACTGGGCAACTAGAAATAAATCCGTAAGTTCCTGGATAGGCAACCAATCGAGGGTAAAACGGATAATACTAGCTAGTGGTGAAAGTAGATGTTACAAATGGTATCAAAGCTACTCGATCTTGTGTGGTTCGAGATGGTGGGCCAAACCTCATCGAGCATGATGAACCCCTAAGGGAAGGGGGAGGGATTGTTACGTTGCCAACTACCGAGAGGATTAATATGGACCGTTGTAGCACCTTAGACAAATCTCACATTGGTTGTGAATATGAGACATTCTTGGTTCATAGCTCTTAAATTACTAACACCTTTTGGGCTTAATTGAATGTAGGGTACATGAAAACTCCACAATTAAACGTGCTCAGATGAGAGAAGTGCCAGGATGGGTAACCAAAAGCAAATAAGTCATGAGTTTCTAGATGGGCAACCCATCGAGGACAATACGAGGGGCCGGAAGTTACAAAATGGGTCATATAAATGATTGAGTGGAATTGATGCAGTTACTGGTTTCGAATCTTTCGGTGGTCACGGTTAGAATTTTATTTTACTTTTCTAGATGAAGGGGAAAATGGTAATTTTATAAAAACGTATTACAGAAATCTAACGAGAGTTAGTGTTTGATCAAACGTGTGATTAACTCCGAATGAACAATGTAAACACATTTCATTTCATAAAACGTTATACTTCTTTTATATACATTCAGTCATAAGTACTTTTAATACATGTGATTTACCCTTCAATTAATGCTTGAAAAATCTGGTAAGGTGTCATGATCTGGTTTTAAATATTTGGCAAGTGTGGTGTAGCAGCCTTAAAAATAGAGGTTTCCCTAGCTACTGCCTACTGGTTGATGAATAATTTTTCTGACCAGTAACATGCATGTCAACCAGTTTTAAACTTGGTGCAATGCATGTGTTTGTACCATATAAATAATTATGTATAACTTTTTTCATTCTGTCTTTATTGTTTTGTAATGAGACATATGCCTTATGAGATCGAGGTCTCTATGTCCATCCTATATATGGATATACCTAACATCTTAAATAATATTTAGGTATATATAAATAAAAGAAAGAAAGAAAAAAAAAGGTTATATCTAAGATATCTCAATGTTGTCATTGTTGCTTTTTTTTTTTTAATTAAGATTGTATTAATCAAATAGGATTGGAAAAATAAATATTCACATATAAAAAGGTTACATGTATGTACAAGAAAACGTTGAATTTTTACAATATTATTCAAACAAAACTTACCTGAAAATATGTTTTATATACAATTTATCTGCTTAAAATATATGATAAATTATTAAGTTAAGAGAAATGATAAAATTATAAAATACATCAGTAGAGAAAATGCCCAAGGCATTATAGCCTAGTGACATCTTGGTGGTGAGATAAGACTTAGGGGCCATAAGGTCCTGGGTTCGAATCTCACAAAGGGGGTTTTCTCATAATTATGAGTTTCCTCCTGAATTGGTGACTTGGTGGTGGAATATGATCGCGTGAAAATATTGGTGGCACGATGATACTCCAGTGTTCCGTGAGTGATTCCAATTTGTTGGCCGTTAAAAAAAAAACATCAGTAGAGAAAATTAGTCATGTCATGTGTCAACTTTAAAAATATACTATATTAATAAATTCAAAAATAAAATAATATGGATCATGGGCAGAGATCAGGAATGTTGTCTGCAAATGCACCCCACTAGAAGGGCTATCATGTTTTTTTTTTTATTGAATGCTCAAGTGAAGAAAGAAACAAATCACACAAAATCATGTTCATTCATTCATTCACACATATTCTCTTTTTAATGATACATCCCCATGCATGGGATTTTACTTTCTATAGATAAATACAAATCTAATTTGCTTTTATCTTGAAACAATTAAAAGTTACTTCTTATTAACTATAAGGTGGAGGGGCGCTTTTGCGGGTAGCCTTTGTAGATTGATACATATAGCAGTTACACCGCTTTTACCTTCGCAGGTAGGGTATGTAGCTAGTGTTAATGGGTAGAGCAACCCGAAAAAAGGAGAAGAATGTGACTGTTAGGAGTGGTCACTGGTCAAATGTGACCGTTACTAACACCCCTTCTTCCCTGACTCATCTTCTTTCCTACACTAGAAATCGTCCCATGTTCATGTCCAAAATTCGAGTTATATAATTGCAATAATCGATCAGAACCATGAGGCTTTTTTTCTCAAGATGAGTAGGTTGGTACGGTCACTACAATATGCAATAGTGGTTAATGACTTAAGGGTGGACTTAGTCGGAAAAGATGAGATGACGATGATGATGATGGATGTTGAAACAACAGTGGGATACCAAGGTGTAATAAAAACCTTTTGATGGGCCACGATATCAGCTTAATTAAAACAAGATTAAATTGGGCTTTTGAAGGCATTATGGGCTAGTCCTACAATTTAAATTAAGTGAGCTTCAAATTTAATTGGGCTGAGACTTGAGAGTTTAATGAGTATAAATTCAGGTTTATCTATATCTATATCTATACTATATATAAAGCATGAGAGAAGGATGACGGTAAAACTTAAGTAAATACAAGTATTTATGCTTATAGTATAGTAGTAAATGAGGTTAGTTTAGGGGCAAAGTTATCTTTTTTACTCTTTAAATTACTATAACATTTGTGACAATTTAAAGGTGAGTTTCAAAACACAGATAAGAAGTTGAAAAGTTGAATTTGTGTCTCTTTAAATTACCATAACATTTGTGACTTGTGACAATGTTAGAGTGAGTTTCAAAACCAAAAAGATGAGTTGAAAAGTTGAATTTGTGTTATCTTGGAAACCAAAGGACACTGGGATGCTTCATTTTTTAAGCGGATGAAGATTTTAATATCAGTCATAAATCGATTGAACGGATGCAACCATAAACAGATTGAAAACCTCACCTATTTGTATACAAATGAGAAAATGACTAGCTTATTTATTCACCATATATCTTTAGATGTCACAAGAATGCCAACAGATCAAAGGTAGGTTTTTCAGTTTTTTGTTCTAATTCGTATATTGTTGATATTTGTTTGTTTTAAATGAAAGAAACACGAAGACCTTATGGAGAACCCATCAATGATCAATGACATTGGTGACTTTCATTTTCTGTTGTGTGTTTAGTTTTTTATAATTTTGCGTTTATGCATTGTCTTTAGAGGGTTTGCATTTATCCAATTAGGTTAGTATAAATTGTTTGACGTATTTCTTTTTATTTGAACACAAGAGTATGGAACAAGCTATGCATAAGCCATCAATGGAGGTGTCAACCCCACTCAATGGAGGTGTCAACCCCACCAATGATGATAAATAGCGGCGAAGGTTTTCACTCAGGTGCGTGTTTTATTTTAAGCATTATTAAATGAAATAATCTTAAATATTAAAATCAACAAAATGGTCTTGATCATGTATAAGGATTGTCTCGATTCTTGTTATGTCCTTCGGTTTAGGATATTTCATATCGTACCAAATGGTTTGGTTTATCTTTAATATTTGAAAATGTTTAGGCTATGTACTTCTTACATTACAGTGCAGTTTTTATTTATTTAAGTTGTACTGTTTATATTAATGGTTTATGTTTAACAATATAATAATTGGAGTACTTTTTTAAGTTTTAACTATATCCATTTTAGCTTTTTTATGCATTCTTTATCTAAATTCGGTCAATTAATCGGCGAAACCAAACAAAATTTTATGTTGTTTGCTTTGATAAACTAAGTTTAGCATGCGGTTTAAACTTAATATCGTTATAACAAAATCTTTAAACACGCTTTAAAGGCACGGAACTATAAACATCTATGTTGAATTTGGAACTTTAAAAATGTCACATATGTGTTTAACTTTTCAAATTCAGGATGGACTATTTCTTGGATTGATGTTTTTACTTTTATACACATGTATTTTCATTTTGCATATTCTCAAAATCAATTAATAAAGTTTTTCCATGCAACAAGTTAAACTTTAAATTCAAAGTGTCATAAATTAGAACATAATTTAAAAAAACACTACTTTATACTTTGGCTTATATCGCTTTAGTTAGGGCTGCAAACTAACTGAACTTTCAGCGAATAGTTCATGAACCGTTCGGCGGGAAGTTCGTTTGTGTTCGTTCGTTTAATAAATGAACGAACACGAACAAAAAATTTTGTTCGTTTAGTTAAACGAACGAACATGAACAGAGGCCGTGTTCGTTCATTTATGTTCGTGAACGTTCGGTAACGTGTTCATTTATGTTCGATAGTTTAATGGGGTTTATAATTTTTATAATTTTTTATTTTCTTTTATTTACCCAAATAAATAAGATATGTTAGGTAAATATGTTTGGATAATTTAGTTATATTTTGGGTGGATCTAGCTGATATCTTAAGAATTATATTTTATTCCAAAGTTAATATATGTTCGTTTGTGTTTGTTTATGTTCATGAACATTTCTTTGTGTTTGTTTGTGTTCGTGAACACTTGTTTGTGTTCATTAATGTTTGTTTGTGTTCGTATGCGTTCATGAACAAAACGAACACGAACACAAGTGTTTTCTTAACGAACGAACACGAACAAAAAATCTCGTTTGGCAAGTGTTCATGAACTGTTCGTGAACACATGATTTCCTTAACAAACGAACATGAACAAAGCCTTGTTCTGTTCGTTCGGTTCGTTTGCAGCCCTAATACAGAAACCAAATGACTTGAGCAAGAGCAACATCATAGATAACCACAACTTCACAAACATCTTGCAATCATGGCATTTAATATGTTGTGCTCCATTTCTATCAGTTCAACAAACAATACCAAAATCATGCAAGTATCATGTTGTCACAAAGATAAGCCAAAACTCTAGCAAGGCTTGGAACAAGACATCACTCACAAAATTTCCATTGGTTCATCTCAAGTTAAATTTCTGGTTATTAGTCGACAACTGCTTGGACCCAATGTTCATAACCGATTTACCAAGCTGAAATAACTGAAACCCATCGGTTTTTGAAATACCTTAATCGAAAGTTATGGTTATGGCTCAAACCCAAATTGAGGCAAATAACAACTTGTGCACGCCCTGAAAATTACCAACCGAAGTTTTGTGGTCCCCGCCGCAACGCGCGGGCAACCCACTAGTCTATACTATATTATAAAGCATTTAGAAGGATTACCGTAAAATTTAAGTAATTACAAGTGTTTATGCTTATAATATAATAGTAAATGAGGTTAGTTTATGGGCAAAATTGTCTTTTATACACTCTTTAAATTACAATGACATTTGTGACCATTTAAGAGTGAGTTTCAAAACTTAGATGAGAAGTTGAAAAGTTGAATTTATGTCTCTTTAAATTACTATAACATTTGTGAGTTGCGACAAAGTTAGGGTGAGTTTCAAAACCGAGATGAAGAGTTGAAAAGTTGAATTTGTGTTATCTTGGAAACCAAAGGAGATTGGGTTGCTTCATTCTTTAAGCGGATGGAGATTTTATTATCAGTCATAAATCGATTGAAAACTTCACCTATTTGTGTATAAATGGGAAAACGACCAGCTTCTTTGTTCACCATCTTTAGACGTCACAAGAATCCCAACAGATCAAAGGTAGTTCTTTCAGTTTTTGGTTCTAATTTGTATGTTGTTTAATACTTGTTTGTTTGTTTAATATTTGTTTGTTTTGAATGAAAGAAACACAAAGACCTTATGGAGAAGCCATCAATGATCAATGGCAATGGTGGATTTCATTTTCAATTGTGTTTACTTTTTTATATTTTTGCTTTTATGCATTGTCTTTAGAGGTTTTGCGATTATCCAATTAGGTTAGTATAAATGGTTTGACGTATTTCTTTTTATTTGAACAAAAGAATATAGAACAAGCTATGCATAAGCCATCAATGGAGGTGCCAAACCCACAAATGATGATCAATAGCGGCAATGGTTTTCACACTTAGGTGCGTGTTTTGTTATAAGCATTATTATACGAAATAATCTTAAATATTAAAACCCACAAAGTGTTCTTCATCATGTATAAGAATTGTCTCGATTCTTGGTATGTCCTTCGGTGGTTTAGGATATTTCATATCATAGTAAATGGTTTGGTTAACTTTTAATATTTGAAAATGTTTAGGCTACGTACTTCTTACATTGCAGTGCGGTTTTTATTTATTTAAGTTGTATTGTTATATTAATGGATTATGTTTAACAATATAATGCTTGGAGTACTTTCTTAAGTTTTAACTATATTCATTTTAGCTTCTTTTTTTTATACATTCTTCATCTATATTCTGTCAATTAATCAGTGAAACCAAACAAAATTTTATGTTATTTGTTTTGATAAACTAAGTTTGGCATACAGTTCATCTCGCTGTAATGTGCGGGTAAACCCACTGGTATACTTAATAAGTTACATGCTCACGGAGAAACGCACGGGCAAAATAGTTGTGATGGAACTTTGCAATTGTTTTTTCTCATTTTATTTTCTGTTTCAACTAAAAGAAAATTTTTAGAAAATGTTTTCTATTGTTTTTTCTTTTCTTATTCAATTTTCATTATAATGTGAAAGTCACCATACATACAAGCTTATATGAATGCTACAAGGAAAGCCATCGCCGAAAACTATAATACAGCAAGTACAAAGAAGTTTTTTTTTTCTTCTTTAATTATAGAGTAAATTGCCAAAATGGCCCCTCAGGTTTGGCCCAAAATGCTTATTTGGTCAGTTATCTTTTTTTGTGCCAAAAGCACCCCTCACAGATCGAAAATTGCCATTTTGGCCCATATTTAACAGAGTTTCTAACTGAGTATTGAAAGTCAGTTAAGTCTCAGGGGCAACTTCGTCCTTTCAACTCACTCCTTCTTCCTCATCATTTTCTTCAACCTACCTGCACCCACCCCTCCTTCCACAACTCCACCATCCTCTCCTTTCTCTCTCTACCCTCACCTCTCTCTACGAAACAAAAAACGCTCTTTACTGTAACACCATGGGGCAATAATCTACTGATGATACGTGATCCTAACAAAACACAAATTGCCCTGCTTCAGGTGGTTTACATTCTCAACCCTGACAAATCTTGATTATATGTTTCTTTTTTATTTAAATTCGATTTTCAAATGAATATGTTAATCTCCAGATTGTAACTAGAGTTGATATGTGGAAATTATCTGCCACTAGGGAGGGTATTTATGTATAATCTGCAATTTAACATTGATATTAGAAATGGTTGAATTATGCTCTTGCCCTCTTTATGTTGTATTCGTGTATAATCTGCAATTTGAAAATGTTCTTTCAAGAAGATCACTTCAGGCTCATACCTAAACAAACCTTAGATGTTGTGTACCCAGCAGCCAAAGCAAGTACCGGTTGCACAACAATGGTGACCGGAGATGGTGACCGGAGTTGCAGAGTCGTCGGAGATGGTGACCGAGGTTGCAGAGTCGTCGAAGATGGTGACCGGGGTTGCAGAGTCGTCGGAGACAACAACCCTACAACCCGAACCAGACTCAAACCGAACCCGGAAACAAAAATCGTACAACCCAAATCAAACACCCGAGCCGAGCCCAGACCCCAGACCCGAGCCCTGACCAAACCCATCAAAACCGGACCCCACTGAACTAGCACCGCCTCCCCGAGACCAAACCCATCAAAACCCAACTCATCGGACCCCAAAACAACCAGGACTCGATCAAGAACCCGAGCCTATCAGCGCCGCCATCGGACCCAACCAAACCACCATCTCCGGAAACCTGGCCACCACAACCATCATCCACCACCACCGAACTGTCACCCTCAACCACCACGACCAAAACCCTCCAACCAACCCGATCTGTTATCAGCCTTCACAGCTGATTCACGCCCATTCCTGGGCTTCGGAACCGCCACGCTGCTCCGCTGCCACCACCAGGCACGGTGGTGGCCTGCTGTTCTGAGGAGAGCTTGAGAGAGAGGGTGTTTGCAGAGAGAGGGAGAGATGAAGTTCAGATGGGTTAAAAGGGGTTTTAAAACGTTTAGAGATGAAAGGACAAAAATGCCCCTCAGAGTTAACTGACTTTCCATTCTCAGTTAGAAAGTCTGTTAAATATGGGCTAAAATGGCAATTTTCAATCTGTGAGGGGTTCTTTTGGCACAAAAAAAGATAACTGACCAAACAAGCATTTTGGGCCAAACCTGCGGGGCCATTTTAGCAATTTACTCTTAATTATACATTCTCTAATATGCTATTCTTAAGTTAGGCATGTGTAATTAAGGACATGAAGTATAGACCAAATTAGAGTGTTAGATCCGCAGTAGACAGCTCAATGGTCACAAGCATATGGGCAGATTTAGCTTGTACCCCATGGGTATCCCAGACAAATAAAAAAGACAATGTAGACAAGGTTTAATATGTGCTTTGTTCATGCTAGGATATGTTTCTCATTTCGGTCGGTCTTAATCTAAAATTTTTACGTAGACCCGTCTCTTTCGGTTATTACCATTCATCTGTACCAATGTGTGTACGTGTTGTTGATTCATCAACATGCACTACTAGAAAATTGGTCATTTGCTTCATAAGTTTCTTACGGAAAAAAATGCGTCACAAATTTTGACAAATTTGCTACACATTTGTGATGACAAAAGACCTCTTATTTTTTAGACAAATTTGCTACACAACAAAGACAAATGCTAGGGAATTGCGTAGTATTTGCAACGAAACCTTGATGTTAGAAAAACCTTCTTCGGAAACCAATTACTACATATTTACTACGCAATTTTCAACGCATTTTTTTACAAAAATATGGTGTGGGAAATTTGTGATGCAATTCCTACGCAATTTTCAAAGTGTTGGTTGCTATTGTGTAGCAAACTTGTCTAAAAAATAAGGGTGTTTTTTGTCGTCACAAATTAGTAGCAATTTTTTCAAAATTTGTGACGCATTTTTTTTCGTAGAAAAATTTTGTAGCTAAAGAATCATTTTTCTAGTAGTGATGTATAGCAAACCTATGGGTTGAAGTTTAATAAAGTCTGTATACTTGTATTTGCTTAAGCCCTAATTGCATACCCATGTACTAGAAGTTTAGAAGCATTAAACATTTTCTTTTAACGGCAAACATTACATCTCCTATATATACTATTACACTAATAATTTCAAATTACAACACCCTTGCCAATGATTGAACCTTGAACCTTCCCTCTAAGAGGGATATGCTTTTACTAAGTGGGCTAGCCCAACACTGGCTATTAGTCATTCACCAGTGTACACCAACAGCAACAGTAAAACACACGGGCCTCGTTTTTGCTATGGAAATTTATAAAGCAAACACTTCGTTATCTATATATATATATATATATATATATATATATATATATATATATATTGCAAAGGGATTAATCCTACATGTCATACTCTTATGCAATCTCTCCTTTAAGAGATGCCACATAGGATGTGATGTGGCAACTCTAGACCAATTAAAAAAAAGGATTAAATATGGTTAACCTAATCTATTAAATACCTAATCTACTAAATGTAAATATTAAACCTTTATTATTTTCTCTCTCATGTTTTCTCCCATAACTTTTAAACGTTAATATATTTTATATACGAGATTTTTTATAGAAAAAAATTACACCAAATTAACGAGCGTTTTATTATCTTTCCAACGAGTACCATAGTGCTATATAAAAAACGGAGAAAAAAACGATTATTTTTTGTAACCCGACAGGTATTGTGTCAGGTTTAGGATTAGTTTAAAAAAATTGTGGGTTTGGGTCGGGCCTGAGATTAAGTGATACCCATGAATTTTTTAAAATAATAATATGATAACTTAAATAATAATAATAATAATAATAATAATAATAATAATAATAATAATAATAATAATAATAATAATAATAATAATAATAATAATGATATTCATTAATCATATATTGGTAAGTCATTAATTATGTTGTCATATTAGATATTTTATTATGTCATACTAGATATTTCAAACCGGGACGCTCCCGGGATAAAAACTAGTTTTGATATATAGGTTATCGCATAAGCATTAGCATATTCACATTATAAGGGAGAGGGCCATAACTCATAGTCCAGGTAGGCCCATATAATATCTTTAGTGTTCTTTTGGAATAGTCGCTAGCCCAGTATCTATTAGACCACTTACCCAGTTACCCAAAGCCCATACTAATTGATTATAGAAAAACTGCCTGGCGGAAACATGGGTACTCAGGTGTGTGTATATGAGATTATTTTAAAATTTTAACGGGTTTGTAACGAATAGGGTATTAGATGAAACTCGTCCGATCAGTGGCGAATGTTAACCCGAAACTTTGAGGGGTCGGAAGTTATCGGGGGGTCGGAAGTCACTAGTTTTGGGAGGTCAAAACATTATATACAAAAAAACTTCTATACGAAAACTATATAATCAGAACTTCTGAACGAAAATTTGAGGGGTCAGCCGCCCCCTCCCGCCCCTTAAAAGGATCGCCCCTGCGCCCAATTATCCGAATTTGTTTACATGTATTGAAAAAGAGTATATTAATCTGTTATATAACCTTAAAAGTATAACAGATACTATATTTAAGTTGTTAGAAACTTGAATGCATAAAAATTTAGGCAACGGACATCCCCGAACGAGTAATTTATTAACCACATAAAACATAAACACATATTTTATACTCGTAGATACACACACTTCCTGGTAGGTTATATATTAAGTATGGGTGGCAAAATGGGTAGGTTGGGTGGGTTTGGTTGTTAGGTTAGGATGAGTTTGGGTCAGGATGGGTAGATTAAAAAAATTGGTTAGGATAGGTTGGGTTAGGATAGGTTTGGGTCTGGATGGTTTGATTTGGACCCGGCCTGGCGCGGTGGCGACCCGGAACATTTTGACCCGGCCGGGCCCGGTAACGACCCAGACCGTTTCAACCTGACCCGTCCCGTAGCGACCCGGACTGTTTCGAACCGGACGGGCTCGGTAGCGACCCGGACACTTTCGACCCGACCGGGCCCGGTAACGACCCAGACCGTTTCAACCCGACCAGTCCCGTAGCAACCCGGACGGGCCCGGTAGCGACCCGGAACGTTTCGACCCAGCCGGGCCCGGTAACGACCCAGACCGTTTCAACCTGACCCGTCCCGTAGCGACCCGGACTGCTTCGAACCGGACGGGCCCGGTAGCGACCCGGACAGTTTCGACCGGGCCCGGTAACGACCTAAACCGTTTCAACCCCACCCATCCCGTAGCGACCCGGACAGTTTCGACCCGGACGGGCCCGGTAGCGACCCGGACAGTTTCGACCCGACCGGGCCCGGTAACGACCCAGACCGTTTCAACCTGACCCGTCCCGTAGCGACCTGGACTGTTTTGACCCGGCCTGGCCTAGTAGCGACCAGGAACGATTCGATCCGGTCGGGCCCGGTAACGACCCAGACCGTTTCAACCTGACCCGTCCCGTAGCGACTCGGACTGTTTCGAACCGGACGGGCCCGGTAGGGACCCGGACAGTTTCGACCCGACCGGGCCCGGTAACGACCCAGACCGTTTCAACCTGACCCGTCCCGTAGCGACCCGACCTGGCCCGGTAGCGACCCGGAATGTTTCGACCCGGCCGGGCACGGTAACGACCCAGACTGTTTCAACCTGACCCATCCCGTAGCGACCCGGACTGTTTTGACCCGACCTGGCCCGGTAGCGACCCGGATCATTTCGATCCGGTCGGGCCCGGTAGAGACCCGGACTCTTTTGACCCGGACGGGCCTGGTAGCGACCCGGACAGTTTCGACCCGACCGGGCGAGGTAACGACACAGACCGTTTCAACCTGACCCGTCCTGTAGCGACCCGGACTGTTTCGACCCGGCCTGGCCCGGTAGCGACCCGGAACGTTTCGACCCAGCCGGGCCCAGTAACGACCCAGATCGTTTCAACATGACTCGTCCCGTAGCGAACCAGACCGTTTCGACCCGACCAGGCCGGGTAACGACCCAGACCGTTGCAGCCTAACCCGTCCCGTAGTGACCTGTACTGTTTCGACCCGACTTGAGTTATCAACAAATGCAAAAGTTATAATTTTTTTGTTTTTATTGACATTGATTCTATGAGGTATCTACTCTTTTGGTGTTGGGTTAGTTTTAATTAAGATTTGTATATGGTTATCTAAAAATACCTATCCTGACCCATTTGTTTTTTTTTGACATACCCATCCTGACCCACTTACTTATTTTCTACAATTAAAATTACCCATCCTAACCCTCTTGAAAATTATACTAAACCAATTTAACCCACAAAGTCAAATTTTAAACCTAAAACAACACAAACTTAACTAGATAGGTTAAAATTGCGAGGTCTAATATTAAGGGTATGTACTATAACTAAAAAAAAACCGTCTCATACCCAACCCTTGTCACCTTATTGCACTCTAATATTTCATTGTCGCCTATCATCTCAAGGTTTAATATTCAAATATAGATTTTCATTTGGAATGTATCATTTTTTCAATATGTGGTCTTCTTAGTTGCCTTGTTTTAAAGGGAATTTCATATATACGCATAAAACATTTCATAATATCTTATTTACCCAATTATATATATATATATATATATATATATATATATATATATTTTTAAAATACACATTTAAAAGAGTGGTAGGTGAAAGACTTGGTGTTTATTGTGACTTAGATTCGATTCTCACTCTCCCCATTATTTTATACGGCATCCATTGTGAAAATCGAACCCATGATAAATGGTCCATAAAATTTATCCCAATGTCACCCCTAAACTTCAACTTCAAAACCACTTGTAGCCTAGTGATAAAAAAGCAAAACTTCTTTTAAGAAGACCTAACTAAGTTCAACTTCAAAACCATGTAAGTTGGTAGTTGGCAATCATTAAATGCATTATTGTTTTTTTTAACGGCAAATGCATTATTGTTTGATAAATGTTATTTTAGTGTCATATAATTGTTTATCATAATATATTATATAATTTGCCTTCTAATTCAAGTCTACACAAAGTCTCCCTCTCCTTTGGAATATGATACCCAACCCTACTTGTCTAATGACATGTGCTTTTTCTTTCCCCTTTTTAATATGTCCCTAACTTTAGTTTACTTATCAAATGCCATAAAATACTAAAGTCGTTATTATATAAACTAATCACAAACTTTTTTACTAATATAACATTTATCTTATTATTCACTCTTTATAGAAAAAGGAGATGTAGCTTTGGATCTCACGACAATGTCATTATCATTAAGTCATTAACATAACGCGTGTATGGATCGATATTCTAGTTCTTTAAAGTTATTAGCCATGTTATTACTTTAATATCATAATAAACTTTATTCACTTATACTAGACACATATAAATGGTTAAATGTCATATATTCTCTCTGATTAGAACATAAAGTGTTTATAATTTTAACATTGTAGACAAATCTTATATATTAGTCAGAGGAGATGTTTACTTCACAATAAATGTCTTCTTCAAATACCATTTACGTATTTTAAACACGTTGTCTGTGTTATTGAGAGGTAAAGTTTCAAAATCAAACGTGTTTGAGTAGAGACAGTTAAAAAATATAATGAGCATTTGATACCGTACTGATAAACTCGTTATGGTATTGGGTGCCCACTTTTATGAGAATTCGATATCAATATTTCGGTACCAATATGATAAAGAAAAAAATATATATATATATACCCATATCATATAGAGATAAGCATATTGTAACGGGTACAGGAATCATATTGATCACGTTTCCATAAATCTACATTCTTGTTACGAAAAACAAATCCTTGAGCTAACTTGAATCATTTACATAACTAGTGGGTTTATTATTTTACAAATTACATTTAGGGGGTATTGGGTAAAAAAAATCAAAAATGGAGATGCCTTAAAACCGATTGGCGGTATCTAAATTATTAAACCTTGATGCCGCCAAACTGGTTAGCGGCTTCAAGGAGGTCTTTTCCAGTGGGTTCAATGCCGCCAATTGAGTTAGGGGAGTCAACCAATGCCGCCAATTGAGTTAGGGGAGTCTTTAATTTTGCCGTCATGATCCCGCCAATCCATTTTCATGCATTAAAACCACCAAATTAAAGTTGGTCTTCACCTGCAACCATGCAGCCTATAAACACACTCACAAGGTCTCTAGCATTGCATGCAATGGTCTTGTAAGTTGCAGATGATTTGATAGGCAAATAGTATTCTTGGGAGTGTAAGAATTCAGGCTTTGAAGGTTATAAAATGGAGGTTGAGGTGAAGAAGGAGCACCACCCACATCCAAGAACACACCATCAACACAACAATCTCCATCTGAAACCTTTGAAATTCATAAAAAATCATACCCACCAAATTCCTCCCACCATGAATCAAAACATAAACTTACACCCTGGTCCCCTAAACGACGATGTGTTGTATCTTCGTGATCGACATCGTGCCTTTCACGTTTTCACAGACGAGGAAAACTTCAATGCCGCCATGATGGTGAAGCGCAGCGATAGAGGAATATGGAAGTTATTTCGTGACCGCCCTGTTGTAGGACGGGTTCGTCACCTTATCGATGCTGCAGGGTTTGGTGGCCTCATAGATTGTGGTTACCGATACGTTGACCACTCCTTGACAACAGCTTTGGTGGAACGATGGAGGCCCGAAACTCACACGTTCCACCTTCCATTTGGTGAAGCTACTGTCACCTTACAAGATGTTAACGTCTTGTGGGGGTTGCCTATTGAGGGAGCTGTTGTGTCTGGGGTAGATGATAATTTGTCTACTGCCGACGCAATAGCCTTGTGCCAACGATTCTTAGGTGTTACGCCTACACAGGCCCAAATGTCCGGCAAGTCCGTTTTTGGTACTGTTATTCTTGATAAACTAAAGCAGGAATTTGTTGAAGCAGAGGCTACGGATGAAGAGTGCATTTTTCGTGCTCGTCAAATCATTTTCTTTTTGATCGGTTCCACCTTACTCCCTGATAATAATAATAATAGAATAAATGTTTTTTACTTGAGATTTTTACGAGACCTGAACCGTACAGCATCTTATAGCTGGGGCAGTGCGGTTCTGGCTTGTTTATACAGGCGGCTTTGTGATGCCACCCAGCCGGATAGGAAAGCCATGACCGGACCCATGATGCTCCTTCAAGTATGGGCATGGGAGAGGATCCGGTGTCTCGCGCCACGACCACCCTCAAACCGGTTTGATTATACTTGCCCGATAGCCGCTCGGTATATATCGCAAATCCCAGTTTGTATATACTTGCCTGCATGGCATCCCTTTGTATTTTTTTTTTCTGAACACGTTTTTTAACATGTTAATTTTGTAGGTGGCGAGACCGGCGGTTAAAGTTCACGGAGGTGGCCCAACACTGCCTCAAGGCATACCGTTCACAGCTACAATCGTTGAACGAGGAGATGGTATGTTAGTAATTATTTTTAGTTTTTTGTATGTATTAATCATGCATTTATTGTGTTTTGTTACTGACTTAAGTGTTTGTTTTTAGTTCAACTGGACCCCCTACAACTCGGTTTTGGACCGACTACCGGCAATGTGCACAAACGGGATGGAAAGCTGGAGGAGTTGCTGTCCCCTTATAAGCTTCGAGATGGTTGAGCATCATTACCCTCAACGGGTTTTGAGGCAATTCGGCATGGTCCAGTACATACCTCCCCAGATAACCTTAGCCGTACCCACGGCCCGGCTTGCAACACTGCATGCCTTGGGGCGGCAAGGACACAACGGGGCGGACTGGATGACTAGGCATGAAGCCTACGTCAATGCATGGAATAACCGTCGTAACACGGTTATCCGCTCTGAACTCATAAGGACAGCTTCAACCGAGCCCGGTTATATGCAATGGTATATGGGGCGTACCGTTGCATTTATTGGAAATCCGGGTGCAGCACCGTCCCCAGCTGGCGGTTTCCAAGACGACGGTGCTAGAATCCAGTTGATGGTAAACCATTTTTACGTTCCTAATTCATACATTAATTATTTTCGCAATTCGGTGTTTCTAACTAAAAATTTTGTTTGCTGCAGAGGGATGCCATGGGTGATATTTACCGGTCATCTCAGGAGGCCTTTAATAATCCTCAGGCATTCGCCACGCAGCTTGAGCGCATACAAAACACGGCGTTTCACAGTATGATGATGTCACAAAACGCCGGACACTTACAAAATCCGACGCATCTTACCATGGACGCCGTTGACTTGTCGGCACCTGCACGGCCTCAAAGGGTGCGCCGGCGACGCGCTCCCCGTCAGGTGCCGGAAAACGTTCCGGAGAATGAAGACCAAGCTGGTGGAAGTCACTCTGACGCTGGGTTTCGTGCATCTGTTGCGGCCAGCAACAATCAGAACCAGATCGGGGGATATGTCCCGCAATTCATGGACAGTGGATTGGACCAGATGGGAACTCCATTTGGATTGGGTGGATCTATCGTGCAGGGAACTGGTCATGTTGGTGGGTCCGGTGGCAGTCAACCGGGGGAGATGGGTCCGCTAGCTAACTTTCGTGCAGGCGGAATTCCCATCGGAGATAGTTGGGGGTTTCCTTCATCACCGGCTTACGTGACGCCTATTGGACAGGGGTTGCCACGGTTTGATCACGACCTTTTTAGTGATTTTCATTACCATGCCCCGCATAATTCGTGTGATGAAGGACCTTCAAGCCGGCCAGGACCATCTACCACGCTGAATTTAAACCTCTTTCCTGATAACGAGTACGGTAATGAAGGAGCCCCACCCGCCAACCAACCACCCAGGAGGCAATCTGAACGTCTTCAGAATCAGGGACCCTCGAACGATCTGTACTGGTTTAACCAATAACATTGTCGAATTCAAGTCTGTTCATAATTACCTGTTGTAACATTTTTTATAACATTAATTATTGTTTTGCCTTATAAATATATGAACATTAATTATTGTTTTGCCTTATAAACCCACACTATGTTGAAAACGGGCCAGGCTGCCCTCTTTGGGCCTCTGTGCAGCCTGGCTGGGCCTGCCGGACAGGTAACCTGACTGACGGACGCGTTGCCCTTGGGTAACACACGGGCGTCGCACGAAGTCCGGGCGGTTTTCGGGTCTCCGGGGCCTGATCCCGGTGGCCCAAAAACGGCTCGGAGGGATAGATTTATTTATTTCAAATAACACACAGACTTTCCATTTTTGGAATGTCTCAAACAAATAATACAAATATGATAGATTTATTTAAAACAAATATTACAAATTTATTTAACAACTGTTTTTCAAAACTAGTCACTCAAACTATACAATCTACGGATTTACAAGACAATATATTTTCCGAGATCACCTATTCCAATATTCTACCACCGTTTTTGTTGCATAGTTCATTAAGTTTCTGTTTCGCACCCAGAAGCTTGTCTTTTCCAGTCAGCGGGAACTCAGGACCGCATTCAGATTCAAACTTATCTGAATTTGATCCAGGAGAACATGGTTCTACCCGTTGAATATGTGTACCAAATCTACAGGTACCCAATGTTCAAACCAGCCTGCCATACGAAAGTAGTACGGTGAAGAATCGCATCATCCGTTGCCGGACAAGTCGCTAATGACGTGATGTGATTCATCAACACCGGATGGCGTGGGTTTGCCTGGAAAGTAGACCCGCCCAACGATCCATAACTCTCTAATATTTTAAACTAAACCCTCAATGTTGCATTGAGAGGTGTAGTTTAATGTGGATGTAACACCGATCCAAAGACACCGCTTTTTTGGACCCCAGAAAAGCGATGCCAAGCGGGGGATGAAACGGCAGACGATGCTGTTAAGCATGACTCATCCCCGCCGAAAACAGTTAAAACTCCATGTGAATGTAACATCGACCCAATATCAATAAAAAACCGTACCCTCCAGAACAATTGAGATATGTGGTGTTGTAAATGGGATTGAGATATGTGGGAATGATAGAATATATTTGTGTTGTAAATGGGATGGAGAGAATTGGAAGCTGGTTGAGTCCTTATATAAGAAATGATGCCTCACTTTGAATTGGCGGCATCAATGTGGAAGTTTGGTTTGGCGGCATCAATGTGTATATCCCATTTGGCGGCATCAATGTGTAATTTCTTAGATGCCGCCAATTGACTTCCATACATCACCAAAATCAGTTTTTTCCCCCAATACCCCCCAAAAGTAATTTCTAAAAAAATAACTCTACTATTTATGTAAATGATTCAGCTAACTTTTGGTAAGAACGAACAATACTGATTGGTAACAAATACCATATATCACATATTAGCAAGTAGTTTATGCATTAAAGGTTGTAATTCTTTTAGTACTTTTTCACTTTTAAATTTGGTCCCATATACTTTTTTTTTTTTTTTTAAATTTCGTTTTACTTTTCGATTTAGATTTAGCGAATTAACACTTCGCAACATGCGTGTGTTGATTAAACGTTTTTACGCCTATTTTTTTCTCATTTAGCAGCTCCATCACAACTCACGGATCCTACAACAACATAGTTATTGTTTCTATGTTATACATTTCATGTGTCTGGTTTAACGTTTTTACGTCTATTTTACGTTTAAATTTATTTCTTCAATATTAGTGCCCACTAACAACAGTATAACATTAGTGCTATTTATCATGGTTTTATACTGACACAACACGGGACACATAATAGTAGTTGTATCAATTTTTTTATTATTTATTATAATAATTATAATTATAACTATTATTAAATTCAGATATTTTTCAGAGACAAAAATATCCTTTTTTTTCAATTTCTAATTTTAAAATTATAAAATGAAAATTTCAGTTAATTCAGTTTACGCGTTTTGTGGGATCTTTACTCTATCACGCAAGAATTTATTATGCCAAAACTAAAAAGTTAAAGCTTAAAACAAAAGATATCAAATAACGCGTGAACGGTTTAACACATTACATACTGACTTCTCATAGTTCATCCACAAAACACACACACAAAACACACACAAAGCTGTTTCGTTGCAGCTTCTTCTTCTTCTTCTTCCATACATGGCTATATTAACCACTGTTTTTCTTGTTTTTCTTTTCATAATTGGCCTTATTTCCACTCTTTATAAAATACCCACAAAAAATATTACTACTTTATTTCGATCCCAGTCTCCATCCACTCAAGACTCGTTCAAGAACCAAGTCAACAACAACAACGACAACAACGACAACAAGAAGATGATAAGGAACACTAGGAGGAATCTGTATGCAAATTCGAACGAAAGAAAAGCAGAACTGAAGAGTGTTTTCGCAACTTTTGACAAGAACAAAGATGGGTATATTACCAAACAAGAGTTATCTGATTCACTAAAGAACATTGGAGTCTCAACAAGTAATAAGGACTTGATGGAAATGGTCCAAAGGGTCGATGTAAATGGCGATGGATTGATAGATTTCGACGAGTTTTGCGAGCTTTTTGAGTCCATGATGAGTGGAGAAGATGGAGATGGAGACAAGGTTGATGGTGGTGATGGAAATCTTGATCATGAAGATAGTGATTTGAAGGATGCTTTTGATGTGTTTGATGGGGATAAAAATGGGGTCATAAGTGTTGAAGAGTTGGGATTGGTTTTGGATTCCTTGGGGTTTAAGGAAGGTAAAAAGTTGGAGGATTGTAAGAAGATGATAAGCAAAGTTGATACTGATGGTGATGGTATGATTAATTTTCAAGAGTTTAAGAAGATGATGAAGAATGGTGTTAGTCTTATGCCGGTCTCTTGATTCTTGTTAATCTTGTTTGGTTATAACAAACACTTAATGTTTAGGTATATGAAGCAGGGGAATGTATATATTTGTAGTACTTGACTTGATCTTTACATGTCTTTGGTTATTTAAATGTAATGTAATGGTACTAGTGTTAAGTTTTTTCTGTTTGTAGTTTGTAGTTAAACAAGTTCAATGGGTTTTCATGTTATATGGATTGATTAGGTGAGGCTAAACATACCTTTTATATATGTTTAGGCTACACGGTTTGGTGGCGTGAAGAGGGAAGGGCGGATTCATTAACTAATACCTTGCGACACAACCACAACTATGTAGCAAGTGGTAAAATATGGTCCACGGTTTTCGCATCCGAACTGCATAGGCTCCTTAATTGCCATGGCGATGGCCCGTTTTTGTGTTGCCCCCATGCTTTTTGTGATGTGGAAGGCGAACGAAGCCTATCTAACCCATGTGGTAGGGTAGGGGCTTTGCCCTTGCTTTCATGACACTGTGTAGTCTTAGTGTACTCTTTCATATGAGTAAAGGCAAAAATATGGCGTGACTAGTGTAGCAGGGGAGGGTGTATATTCACTTTAAGACCATATGTAGTGGTAATGTGAAATGGGAGTGGATTGTCCTCAAAACGCCCAACAATGCCAAAAACACCGCCCCTGGGCGTTTTGGGCCCTTGTTTGTTTTGGCCGTGTTATTTTTAACGCTCGATTTGGGCATTTTTGTGGGACCCTTTTTTTGAGCCAATCACAATCGATTTGGGCGTGAATTATCTGCCACCACTAGAGGTAGTCTAACAATATAACGGGGTCGTTTAGCATAACACTTGATTATTGTATTCTACAAGAAGTTAAATATTGTAATCATAAGTTTGAGATTTGACAACCTGTAAAAGAACATGTTTGCACTTGTAGGATAACAAGCGTGGGAAACAAAATGTTTGTGCGTTATGGGCACCATCATTTTTGGCTCTAGGGGATGGCTAAACTTTTATGCAACTTTTTTTTTTTTTATGAACGGCAAACAAACATTTCTGCCTGATTACTCAGGGGAGTCCCCACACTATAGACAAACCCCCACGACCAACCCAATGGAGGGCTCATACGTACCTCGGGCGGTTGGCGTAGTCAGACCCGCTCATGCAGTTCCCGAAACCGGGGAAAACCCAACCCCTCACCCGCCCGTAGGCACGACGGTGAAGGATTGGTAAAGCCCGAGCGAGATCAGGACTCGAACTCGTGACCATAGGCCATTAGTCATCCATCATTTCTCGTTATGTCCCTCGTGGGAATCGAACCCGGGACAACCAAGGGGAATCCCAGGTCCATTCACCAACTGAGTTGCCCGTAAAGTATAACTTTTATGCAACTTGAAATTGAAATGCAAATGCCATCCCCATTTGAAAGAAAACATTATCTTTTAGCTAAAATATATATAAAAGTTTGACTTTTAATTTCCGTACTATTGTAGTAGTTATTCGTTGACTTTATCAATATGTATTATTTTTATTTACATGAAGAGAATATTAGCATCTACAGCTGGAAAAGATAAAACACAATAAACATCGTTTTCAAACTAGAACTGCAAACCTTGTAAGATTGGATCACGGATTATGAGCAGAATGGTTCGATTGACCAGAGTGAACGGTTACTTGACAATGGTACAATGAGGGCCGTCGCTTCTTGCGGGCCCAAAGTGTATTAAAAAGTTGAGCTCTTTTCATTAAAAAATTTATGTTTAATCATATCATTATATAGGGGTTGGTTAAAATAAAAATCCACTCAAAACGAAGAAACCCGGGAAACTCTGACTTCCCGAACTTTTTATCATCTGAAAAAATTAGGGTATGTAATATACATGATTTTAAGAGTTTTGAGCAAAAAAAATCAAAAAAGCGCCGAGTGGATATTTTTTAAAAAAATAAATAAGTTTTTTGTGTTACATATGTTACATGTCTGTTTTTGTGTAACATACGTAACACAAAAAAAACTTATTTATTTTTTTTTTAAAATATCCACTCGGCGCTTTTTTGATTTTTTTGGCTCAAAACTCTTAAAATCATGTATATTACACCCTAATTTTTTCAGATGATAAAATGTTCGGGAAGTCAGAGTTTCCCGGGTTTCTTCGTTTTGAAGGGTTTCCAGTATCCCTTTCCCCTATGATTCCTATATCATCTATGCGTGTTTGCATAAATATAGACTATAAACCTCACCACCAAAGTGCCAATAATCCCTAAGCCCAAATTATCTACTTATACTTTATTTTCGTACAATTTGAGGGCCCGTGTCATAAATATATAACAAAAATCTCACGGACAATAATCTCAAAGCCCAAATTACGTACTTATACTTTATTTTCTTAAATTTAGGGGTTCAAAATCATTGTTTTATTTCACTCCCTCTTAAGCCACCCTTAGAAATGAATATATATTTTTACAACGACACGGAGCCCACCTCGGTATGACATTTAAAGATCGGACAAAGCCTTTTGTGATAAACCCGTTTCTGTTGTCATATTAACGGGGTTTCATGAATGTTAATAGTAGTGATAACTTATCCAACTAATCATAAGTGGTTGTAATTATATAATGTGAATTACATATTTGGGTTGTGATCCCATTAAACATCAACACTCTTCCGTACATGATTTTAAAAATGAAAATTTGGGACATACTTTTTGAGTTATTATTAAAATAATATTATAAATAATTATTTAAAGTAAGGATGTTATGCATGACCTTACCAGTACGATATAATTTGTGCCACAAGCACAAGAAGTTCTTCCCTCTTATTTTTTAATAGTTTTGTTAAAAGCTTAGCTTGCACAAGCAACAACGCTACAAACAAAACGACACCAAAATGAGAGAATGAACACAATAGTGACAATATGAGTCCCTAAAACCAAGAATAAACCAAAATGGAAGAAAAACAATGTTGATAATTTTAGTGACAACACGGGTACCTTCCGTTTTCTTATTCCAACTGGTAGGTACCCGTGGGTCAGGTATGGTAGGAACCAATTTTGGATCGTGTATCCTGAAACTAGGTTTTTTTAACAGGTCCGACTCAAGCCCAGGGCTTTGGGACCCTAAAAATTTGTAACAATATTTTTTAATTATCCTCAATGAGCATGCCTCATCTTCATAAAAACTTTCTTTATAAGTTTATTATTACTAATTTGTACCCCCACGTAAAAATTGAAAATTTAAATCCAAATTGGAGGCCCTGAAATTTTATTTCGTAGCCTCCAAAACAGTTGAGCCGACCCTATTTCTTATGCATCCCTACGTTGGATCGTGGAAAACACTAGAGTGTTCTAATGGGCCATGAAAGGTCCATGTTGTCTCCAGACTCCACTTGTCTTGTTGAGCCATGGAGCCTTTTAGAATTTTCCATAGATAACCATGGCCAAATTGGCCTTGAGAAAGAGTTAGCGCTCATGTAATAAGCTTTATTAAATCATTGCTATGAAATATTTGACTTGAATTAGTGGGCTTTGACTATAATGGGCTATGACAAAATGACGGCTATGATCAAATAGTTGACCATATCTAGTGGGCTTTGTTTTAGTGGAAGTCACGACAGTGACTTGAGTGGACTAATTGGTGTTGACGGCAATTAATGTTTGGCCAATAAAAGGCCTAACACTCATTTAACGCGTTTTAATTGAATCCTGAATGTGCAAGGATGATCATTCTTGATGTTAACTTGATAAAAAACAAAAGTTGTCTTGTTTGCTTTGCATGACATGTCAAAGTTGATTCACGGTCAGGCGATTAGTCGAATGTCCTTCCTAAGGGCGTCAATCATGTTGTGCTGGTGGGTTAAACTCTTTAGTTCTAATCCAACCCATATATGTACTCGTGTCGTGTCATGTTGTGTCAATACACGATAACACTAATTACTAACCACTTCCAAATCACATGCAATTCCAATCAATACGAAAATAATACCTAATTCTATGGATGAGCGCGGTATCATGTCGTACCGAACCGTTTCCGATACCGAATTTACCAATTTTCGTCAAAACTTGATACTGATACAAGAAATATACGGTATGGTACGGTACCTGTAATCTAAGGTAAAATACCGGTTCGAACCGGTTATCGAAAATCTCCAAAATTTGGTACCAAACCGAAAATGAAGCGTTATCAATATTTTCGATATTAGTATTGATTCAGTATCAGTATTTTTGGTATTTTCTATTAAAATGCTCATCCCTACGTAATTCAAACAACACAAAAGTAAACAATATACCAAACAACATAGTTACACACGTCCAAACAAATTAATTACCAACATATACAACAAATTTTCTTGTTGGATCCAAAAAAAAAAAAAAAAAAAAAAAAAAAAAACCTAATTTTAAATTTTACACATTGGTTACATCTCCTACCATAAAAACAACTGTACTCCAACGGGTTTCTTGAAAACATCCTACTTCGCACCTCACCATAACAATCAACAACCCAACCTAATCAACGGTCAATATTCAACAATCAACCAAACCCTTAAATTCAATCCACGTGGCCGTTTTTTATTTGCTACACTCTCTCTCTATATTAGGTGGCGATTGTATAAGATCAACGATCACACTATCTAAGTGTCCCGCTTCTATATATTCATTTACGATGAATCATCGATTATTATTCCTCAATTTCGATTCGTAACATACATTTAACCTAATCTGTTTAATATTATTATAACGCTTCTGATTCAGGTATTGTGTCTCTATTCTTAATCACCTTCATGCATTAAATATTTACATATAAAATTTTCATTAATGTATTATTTTTTGTTCATCATTTGTTGATGCATTGTTTTGATTTTAATTTTTTTAATCATTTGTTTCATTTGCTTGATTTGGGTCTGTTCAGTTCTTAAAGAAATAAACACCCTTTGATTTAAGCTGTTTATTATTTATTTTTTTTATATGGTTTAGGGTTTGCTTTAGTTTTATTTTGCTGCGCAGTTTATTGCCCGTTTACCTGACATCCTACTGGAAATTGCCTTTTTTTAAAGAATAAAGTTTATATTGTTATGTAAAAAAAGGTTAAAGAGTTTTGATGAGTTAGTGTGTTATGCAGATGATCATATGCTGGTTGCTGTCAAACCCTAATCAGTGTAATTAGGTTATGGCTTCAAGATTAGTCGTCTCGAGACGATATCTTCCGAGATATAGATGTTTGATCATCTTATTGTTTGTACCAATTTGTTTCACTACAATCTTTAACCACTATGAGAAGATTACATACTTCTTGAGGCCAATTTGGGACACACCACCGCGCCCGTTAACTTATTTACCGCATTATTATGCTGAAAATACTTCGATGGAGACGTTATGTCGCCTCCATGGATGGAAATTAAGGGATAAACCGCGTAGAGTGTTTGATGCTATCATATTTAGCAATGAACTTGACCTTTTGGAAGTTAGATGGGGTGAACTTGATCCTTATGTTACCAAATTCATTATTCTTGAATCGAATGCAACGTTTACTGGCCTCCCGAAAGCGCTCACCTTTGCTACTAATCGTGAACGGTTTAAAATGTTTGAGGACAAAATTGTTTATGGGTTTCTTCCTGGGGAGTTAGCGTCTGAGGGGAAACGTGTAAGCCCGTTTTCTGTAGAGGCACATCATCGCATTTCCATGAACGGGTTGATTAGTAGTTCGGGGATTTCTGATGGTGATTTGCTCATTGTTGCGGATACTGATGAGATTCCAAGTGGAAATACTATTAAGTTGCTTCAATGGTGTGATGGTTTGCCGTCTGTGTTGCATCTTGATATGAAAAAGTATCTGTATTCGTTTGAGTTCCCAACCGACCCAACATGGAAAGCTACGAGTCATGTGTACAATCAGCATACTCGGTATATGCATTCACGCCAAACGGACCTTGTTCTTTCTGATACAGGATGGCATTGCAGCTTCTGCTTTAAGTATTTGAGTGAGTTTGTGGTTAAAATGACAGCGTACAGCCACGCAGACCGTGTGAAAAACAAACAACATTTGGACCATTCTAGAATCCAGGAAAAGATTTGTAATGGAGATGATCTTTACGACATGTTACCAGAAGAGTATACTTTCAAGAATTTGATTGGGAAGATGGGTTCAATACCTCGTACGGCTTCAGCAGTTCATCTTCCAACGTACTTGATAGAAAACGCAGAGAAATTTAGATTTCTTCTTCCTGGTGGTTGTTTACGCCCGCCTGGTTGAAATCTTTCTTGTTAAAATGTCACCTTTGATGAAGCTTATCTTAAGATAAGCATATGATGGGTAGACATTTATATGAATATCAAATATTTGAAGTCATTATCTAGTGAATCTTTTAGATTTATTGATGAATAGAAAGCATCATGTTAGTGATTCTTGTCCAAGTATATCATCTTTTACAATCCTTTTAGACTTTGGTGTTTAAATGTTGATACAAAGGATGGCAGGCCCTACGCCCGAGTCTTGGAGTTCGATGGACCCAGTGGCGAAGCTTGGTTTTGGAATCGGCGGGGGCCGGACTCAATTTTTTTCTATCGGTAGTGCAAATCGGCGGGGGCCGGATTCAACCCGGACTCAATTTACCTATGAAAATTGTAAATTCCCACTACTGCGCCAAAAAACAGGGGGGGGGGGGGGGCAGGGCCACCCCTGGCCCAAAGCATCCTTCGCCTCTGGATGGACCAGTTAATCAGTTATAGCATCTCCTGAACCCATATAGGACCATTTATTTTCTTGCGTTTATTTTTATACGCAGCCAAAATCTTGATAGATGCGTAAATCCGATTGCAGCGGATTTTTTTTGCATATTAATATTCTAAAATTACAAATTTACGATAAAAATACAAATCTTTATATAACAATTGCATTCAAAATGCTCCCAATTTTTTTAAGGTTATAATTAAAAATAAAGCTTCGGCCTGAACCAACGCGTTTTCCTAAGCATATTTGCGAGCATGGCCCAAAACTGACCTGAACCTATTTAGAATAGATTAAACCCAAACCCTGATTCTATAACTTACAGGGATATGCATACTGCTAATTTCAATGCGTTTTCCTAAGCATATTTGTTCCCTTTTGTGCGGCTATTGAGATTTTGATTATTTTTTTTGTTGTCATTACTCGTATATATGGCTGCCGGTGGCAGTCTTCAAAAATGTTTGTTACGTTTGTTGGTGGCTGCTGCTAGGAGCCAAACTGATGAGGATCTTAGTGTTGTTGCTGCCCATTTATAAGGTTACTAATAATTTTTGCTGCTGCATTGATCTACATGTATTTGTATGAATGCAGTGTTGATGATGATCAGTTTTCTGGTTTGGATATTGCTGTTGAAGGTTTTAAAACAATGCTGCAATTCTAGTTTAATCCATTTCTAATAATTACCTGCTTGCGTTTCCTTATCATTGCTTGACAACTTTTTGTTCCATCAGGTTGCTACAGAAGTTCACTTTCGTAGGCTTCTGTTACGGCTTATGATCTGGATTCTGTGTGGAGCTACACTCCTGATGGATCCATATGTGCTTGCTGATTTTGGCTTTGAGCCATTGCCTTTTTATGTGCAGCCGAGTCTTAAAAGACGGTCTTTTGTCTCGTTTGGGTCTTTTGTCTCGTTTGGTCTTTTGTCCGTTGCTACTCAACTTCGTGCGTGTAGTGGTAAATTTGTTTGTTTTTTTACGATATTTGGAAAACGTTACTACTAAAATGTAAAAAATGAAAAACGTTACTACTGTAATTAATTTCTACATCCGCCACTGGACCTAAGCGTTTAGTATGTTTATCTCATATATTACATTTACGAGTAATGTCTTCCTTTTATTGGTTTGATTCGTTTCAAGTACGTTTCTGTTTACCACATCTGAAGCATGACCCAACTTTTTTATTTTTCATTAATCATATGTACACAACACACTAAAACTTGACATCCATTAGTATTAAGCACCTGTATCGTTGACATAGATGTTACTGTCATTGAGGCCCACTCAAGCTTCAAGTATGTTAAGTATTTTTGTTTGACAGGGGTGCTTGTGTTCTTTGTGTTGCTCGGGTATTTTGGGATCATATTACATTGTTCTTCCATGAATAACGAGCCACAAATGGCTGGTTGCCAAAAATGTGTATTCGACTTCTTATCTTGTTCGTTACAACAAAAGAAGGAATTGTAATTCAACAACAACATATGGAAGGGAATCTACATTTCAATTCCATCGAGATTTGTGACAACCGACAAATTTCGGTTAACTTCTGACTGGACCTTAATTAAGTTTTCTATATAATTAACATGTTTTAAAGTTAATTTTAATTAACTTAAGTTGTTACGAGTCCTCTAATGTACTTCTCAAAGTTCGTAGGCGCCTTCATGCTTTTGAAGAAAGAGTTGCGCGTTTAACGTTAGTGGACTGACATCGGTAAATATTGGGTAAACTGGACTAACATAAAGTTGTTACATGTAAATACGACACGTACTTGTTATTGAAATGATCGAATGTGAAATCGGTACGAGAAATGGCCAGAAACATAGCGTTTTGCAAACGCGGAAAGGAACTGACGTGGGTTCGGACGTCGAAATACGTGGTTTGTTTAACCATAGTCGTACTTTCGGAACAATTATTTATTGTAAATAATGTTGTTTATTGAACTTCAGAAGTTAACGGGTCATTAAACAAAGAAAAATTGTGGCTGAATGCCAGTTACGTGAAGTAACGACCAATTCGAACGTGCACGATAATAAAAACCATCTCGATGAAAATTAATTACTATAATTTTCATGGGCAAAAACGAGGTTTAGAAACGAGAACGGGGCAAAACGGAGAAGTTGGTACGCGGTAATGGGCCTTGAACTCAATCCAAAAGCCCACATGAGCCCACCTATAAATAAGATTTTATTCACAAAAATCCTTATTTCTCACTTCACTTTCTCTCTCTCTACACTCAATTCTCTCTAACCCCTCTCTAGAATCCGGCCAAAATTCGACGATGTCCGGCGACCGTCCGGCAGCGTTCTGGTGACTTTCCGGCGAAGTTTCTGGCGCGTGATACCCTACCCCACGTTTCTCGACGTTCCAGACGCAACGGTCAAGTCCGTTTTCTCAGAAACGAAGCGATTTGGGAGATGGAGCAACTCCGGCGACTTTTCCGGCGAGTTCGTTTTCAAGTTTTCTTCTTGCAAACCTTTAGATCGGGTCTTTGGGAGTCTCCATGCAAATTTTTTGGTCTTTTTGTTCTCCGGCGAAATTCCGGTGACCGGTGACTTCTGACATAGCGTTTGGAAGACTTCCGGGTGTCCGTTTTTAACGAAAAATATATTTTCGGGATCCTTATAACTAGTAGATTCCATACGAAATGGTTTCGTTGTGAAATTTTAATATTTTTCGGACACGTTTTCGGAGCCCGAATGCGTTCAAAACGGGTTTTAAAGTATTTTTATGTTGAGTGATGATTTCAGTGTTTTCCGGTTGGTTCCGGTGATGTTTTTGGTGGTATTTAGTCTCAGATGGTTTTGGGGTTGTTTCGAGCCCGGTCAAAGCTGGTCAAACCCACTCAAAGATGGTCAAAGCCGGTCAAAGTCGGTCAAAGCTGGTCAGATCTGGTCAACACGTCGTTCGATACGTTTCTGGTTGTGCGCGTATGGAAATGGGCACGAGGAAGTCGGTTAAAGCTTCGGGCTTTGTTTGCTAGCTAAGCAAGGAAATTAAGGTGAGTTCATGACCCCACTTTTTACTGTTTTTGTAAATGTTTTCGAGGGGAAGACATGCTTTTTTTTAATGAAAACCTGATGAATATTAAGCGTAACCAAGTTTTTGAGAAAACGTTTAAAGTTACAAATGCTTTTATAAGGTCGTGCATGGATAAAAGGGAAATGAAGGATATGTTTGTTAAATGGATGTAATGTAAAACGTAACAAATCTCGATCGACAAAATCCTAGTATATTTATCTTCATGGGGAGGTAAATATACGGTAAAGTGAGTCGAGTCCAGTCGGGGTAGGTCCTCGCGTGCTTACTTTAACCATTAATTCATGTGTGTGTGTGAAACCGAAGGAATATATGAATAGTACTATTGGTGCCCGACAAGGCCCACCCTCAACCGATAGCGTCGGTTGTGTATCTGCATATACCCGTGGGTGCATATATTCTGAACTGGGTTGTTGATCCGACAGACAACTCGCTCGGGGCAAATGAAATGTGTAGTCTTGGTTTGATTATGGGCTCAGGACTGGTCGCCGTCGTCATGTAGGAGCTCGCTACTCCACATAAATGACACTACTTAATCTAACTATGTTACTTGCATTAGTTTATGAAATAATTGATGTTGTGTTGTTCATTTCCGATTTTAAGTACGAATTTGCCGATGGGATTTACCGGGAGAAAACGGTTTTCATAATAATATTTACGGATGTCCAGTTAGGAATCCGAGTGGGAAAATAGTTTACAAAAAGAAAGTTTTCAAAAGTTATTGTGGAATGCTCGACGAGGATTCCACGAGAATAAAGCCTCAATTTGAATGTTGTTGTCCGGTCGACAAGAACCTAGTATATTTATCTTTATGGGGAGATAAATATACGGTAAAGTGAGTTGGGCCGAAGGGTAAATAAAATGGAATACCCGACAAGGATTCCAATGGGACTTTTACAAGGTTTTTTCCCAAATAACGTTTCGTATAATGAAATTGAACTTTCTTAAAATGTTTTATGAACATTTTCCCAGTGATTTAAACCAAAAAGGCTTTTATGAGATATGAATATAAAACCATGAACTCACCAGCTTTATGTTGACCTTCTTTAAGCATGTCTTTCAGGTTTAGATTTTGGCAAGGACATGGTTGGAAATAAGCAATGTCTTCGAATTGGAAACCCTAGAAGGCTTAGAAAAAGGCGTTCGGAACATGTAGCAGTCTTAGTTGAAATATTTCGCTGCGTAGTAAGGAGCCAAACTTTCGTTAACAACCGACGGGAAAATCGGGGTGTGACAAGATTTCATTCTATTTTATGAAACGAACACATCAAAATTCCAAATCAAATTATGGTTCTCGCGCGAATTCCAATTCCACCGAAAATTATTCACCAAGGTCAAAGACAGATTGACTCCATTGGTAATTGGAGCTAGGTGATACTCGCGGATGTCAAACTCCTCGGCAGGTAGACGATCAATGGGGATTGTTGATTCGAGTCGCCATCGGGCTAAGTTCTCTGTTAAAACAAAAAGGGAGATTCTTCCTAGCCTTTCAGCCCCCGTAACCGGATTGACAAAGGTGTCGATCATGGCTGTGTGTCATTCTAATGTGTGCACAACTTCATAATGGTGTGCATGGAACGGTAGAGGCTCATCAAATACAGTAGAGCGGGACAAATACACTGAGAGCTCGTCACTAAAAGTCAGAAAATAGGTGTTTACTGGTACGTCTTCTGCTAGGATTGATCTCCTTACGTCACTCATTTCATTTGCTGTGAGATCATCAGCCAAACCGCACTCCATTTGATTGTTTTCATTGTTCAATAGACAAATGTCTCCAAAGCATAATATCAAAAACAGGAACATGAAAACAATGCACAAAGTCCAACACATAAGCATCAGCATTTACCAAGTCTTGGTAGACCCTTACCCCATTTCTCAAAACATCAAACATTATACTAATAGGAAGTACAAGGGGCATCTTAGGAAACTCAATTCTCGTAACCCTTGCATCCCATAAGTTTATAGTTAAAAAACTGTGATTCGGAATCCCAAACAAAAGTATGCTTCTCCAAAATCCTACAAAATCGATTGAAACATCCGGCCCTAAAAAGATACCTCCATTTTCGAGCATTCTGTTAACTCCAAGTTGCCTCATACGTTCGCCATTATCACTCTCTCGAGTAGCAACAATCCATCCCAAATTCGGGATATAGTCAAAGTCGGGTGAAAAATCTAGATAGTGAGTAAACCTCCAAACATAACGTCTATCGGGTGCGGCATTGTATAACCTCCAAAAATTGAGGTGGGAAATGATACGTCTCATCCGACTAGAAGATGACCTAAGTTGCACTAACTCAAAAAGATCTAATCTAAGCAAAATCGAGAGACTAAATCATCTCCAAGATTTAGAAGTGGAAACAACACGTTGTTTGCCATGAGTGAAAAACGTTTGAAGAAGAAGTTGGTTGGGTGGCAAGGTGTTGAAGATGATAAAACAATCCCTAATCCGGCATCATTAGTGACAAGGTGTTGATCGAAGAGAAGAGGGTGTGAGTTTTTGGAAAGAAATGAAAATGAAGACAAATTAACAACCCTAATCCATCATGACTACTAAAGTGTTATCATTAGGTAGGGCCACCATTTGAAAAGCTGAGTTTTAAATACACACAAACAAAATAGTTATTCAATAATCAAATTTGCAAAGGGGAAAAACTGTGTGTTCGGGTTTATATGTAGGTAACACAATTTTTAGGTTTGGGTTGACCCGTTAAGAGCATTCCATCCCAACCCATCCCCCAACCCCATAAATCATATTAGAAACATAAATTTGAAAACATCAAATTTCAACAATATTTAGAAACCTAAAAATATTTATGCAGCGTATAACCAAGCTTATCATACATTCTTTGGGAACCCAACTAAATTACTCCAACATACAACAAATTAGTATCACAATATTCAAGTTTTAAATTACTCCAACTAACTGTTATTCCATTTTGAACCACCGGTTTGTCAAAGGATCACAATAATAATTAACTCAAGAGTTAACAATTTACAAAAACAACATCAACTTAACTCAAGTTTCTCATAAGCGACACACACATCAGTTTAAGAACCAAATCTTAAGCATGAAAGAAATCAACAATCACTTGCAATTACATAAAATTAAAATGACGGATAGTTACTTCCATGAAAGTTATTTAGTAGATGAGACCAGATCTGTAAGCGTTTGCCAACATCAAAACTAAATGTAAGCATAGACTAAAACCAAATTACATAATTCAGGTTTCAAATAAATGATCATATAATATGTTGCAACTAATTAAAGTCATATAAAAATTACTCTAGATCTTATATATAAAGCACTAAAGAAATCAACAACCACTTCTAATCAAAGTCATATAAAAAGTTAGAGTTCTTACTGATTACTAAATCAGTTTATTAAAGTAACAGGAAAACAAACTATAATAAATCAACCATAATAATACCAATTTGGTAACATCTTTGAAAAAAAAAAGATAAGAAAACCCCAACCACTTAGCATCTCCATCAACAACAGTTCAAAAAAAAAACTGAAAGGACCCGGGGTGAGTTCAAACCTGGTCGATTGTTGGTGCTGGTGGTATGGTGAAAGCTTGAACAAGATGATTACGAAAATGGCAATATGACCTACATGGTGATAAGTGAGAGGTACTGAGAAGACAAAGGGGGGAGTAAATGAGCGGGAAGAATTGCGTAGGTGAAGAAATGTATACAAATAGTTGGAGATGGTGGGGGTTATGGGGGATGGAGGGTGGGATGTTTTTGTTGGGATGTGAATGCTCTAAAACACCCCTACCATGCTTGGTTGAAATGTAAATTTAAAAGTTGTCATTAATAGTTGTCAAATGCCAATTTGTTGTTTCTCTTTACCTTTTTATTTATTTACCTTTTTTACGAAATTTGTATATATATATATACACACACACACACACACACATATTGTGTGTGTCTCTGTGTGTAAAGGCACAAAAAAGTTGTATAGACCAGCCGGCTAATTGTCAGGTTAATATCCCCCACTGCACTGCAAATTGAGGTACAACTTCTGTGCCATATATTCATAGTTTTCAAGTAAGTTACATTTTGTCATGTTCTATCATTTATAATTTGTTGTTAGACCCTTTATATATTCCATATAGCTAGTTTTCAAATAACTTTTGTTTTCTTCTCTCTCTTTTGTTATACCATTCTTCAATCAAATAGTTTTTAAAATATAACTAATTAACCGGATTCCTTCACTAATTGGACATGTGTTGTTAGTCATGTTTTTAAACGTACATATGATATCAACATATCTTCATCTAAATTTATTTACATCTTGTTTCTCTTCAAAGTAATGAGAAGCACATTTATTTTACATTTTGTTTCTTATATAATGGACACAATTAATGTTCTTCTAAGACTATGTATTTTTTTTGAACGTCGACTTCATAAAGAGGGGACCTCCAAAAACAAACCCATTTACACTCCACCCAATTGTTCCAAACAATCTTTTTGAACCTGGACCTATGTTTAAGTGATGCACCATTTCAATATCAACTGAACATAGGCTGCATATATCCAAATCTAGTCGGACCCCTCGCTTAGATAGTTCAGTCGTTGGAAGTCGACCCATTTCAAATCTCCACCCTAAAATGTTACACTTTAAAGGCACCCAAGCGACCCATTTAAATTTAAACCAATTTCCATACCTCCTGTTTGAGAGCATAAGATCCTTTACCCCTTACCGAACCAAGTCCAAGAATCAACCTGGTCAGTAAGCGTGACATTAGACAACAACTCCGATAAAACATACCACTCTTAAACCGCTTGTTCGTTAACTAGAATAGTCAGCTGACTGACCATCCAAAATCCATGTCCGATCTCTCCATACCAATAGTCTCAAACCCTGTATTGTTTGTTAGTAACTAGAGAAAATAAAATCGGGAACTTTTCTTTAAGAGGCCGATCAAGAATCCAATTATCAAACCAAAACCGTATTGATTTTCCGTCATCAATAACTAAGTAGACACTATGTGTTGTGAAACAAGCACACAAATAAAAAAGGAGGGGAAAAGCAAAAAAAAAAAAAAAAAAAAAGAAAAGAAAAGAAAGAATATGTGATTGGTTGTTGGGGTGGGTCCATCCTTATTCCTCATCTTTTCGCCGCTATTAGAATGGCAGTGACTTGGTTGGTGCAAAAAAATAACTGCTCAGCTATGCTCTTTTTATTTAGTGTAGAGTAACAAGAGCCATTACGTTGGACATCTAAAAGAAGTATGCAATATTCATAATGGTATAAAACAAATAAAAGAGAAGAAAAACAAAACCGAATAAACCACTAATAAGCTATAAGCATATAAGATCTTTTGAAGATATAACAAAATAAAACTTCATTCAATCATTCTTAAAGTTCGTTTGAATAAGAGAAACTCAACCTCCTCATTTCTTCTTTCCTACCACTACCTTTGCAAAATTCTCCCCATAATTCTTTGGCATCACCCCTACCCCTAAGGCTAAAGGTGCGTCCAGCAATGGTTCCAACACCCACTAGACGTCCTAGAGTCCTTGAAGTCCAACTTTCAGTGTCCATGTTATACCTAAATATGTTGCCCCGCCACATAAACGGTTGCTGCTCAAAGAACATTTGCATGCTAAACTCTAAAAATTCTTCATGTGCTCTCAGCAAAGCATTCCCCAAAGTAAACACTTCATCCGGTATTTGGTCATCCGGCAAAGTTGACATAAGATGGAATGTAGACGAGTTTTTAGGGATTCCAAATAACCTAACCCTTCGTATCCTATACCTCGGCAGCTCTCCTTCTCCTGGTTCCCGGTACCAGCCTTCAACAACCACCAAAAACCTTTATTGCTGTGATATGCAGACTCAAATTAACCAAAGCCTGGAAGCCCAATATCTGGCATTGCTGGGAGCACGTCCATCTGACCGTAGACCAAGTCTTCAGCTTCAATCAAGTGAACAGGATGTCTGCTTCTTATCGATAGAGATAGAAACACTTCATCCGGTATAAGCATGAAAAAAGGATCTAACCTCTCATAAAAGGTTAGGTAGTCGGTCTCCATTGACAAACCACTCGTAGGGTACAACTGATGATCTGTTGATGGGATGGACGAATCTGGTAAAGATCGTTAGTGGTAAATATCATATTCGTAAATATCATGAGTAAACTTCCAAACATAACGTTTATCCTTAGTGAGTAAACTTCCAAACATAACGTTTATTAGGTGCCACATTGGATAACCTCCAAAATTTTGGGTGGAAAATGATACGTCTCACCTGATTAGAAGATGACTTAAGTTGCACTAACTCAAAAAGATCTAATCCTAAGCAAGATGATGAAAAAAAAAACCTAATCCATCATGAGTACTGAAACGGGGTTGAAGATGGGTTTTCGTAAAGAGATTACATTGAAAAATAAAAAAGGATTGAAGCCAGATGTTCTTGAAAGATGATGAAAACCTCCAACCGAAAAACCCTAATCCATCATGAGTACTAACATGGTTTTAAATAAAAAGGATTGAAGCCAGGTGTAAATGTTGGGGTGATTTCAAAGAAGGTTCCATCAAAGTAAATGTTTCATTCGGTATTGATGTGGCGGAGATTGATATGTGAAATAGTCCCCTATGGTCCTAACCCCCAATAGCATACACTAAAATATAGTGCAATGAATCCACGGGTTCCTCCGTGATCCTTATTCCCCATTCCATAGAGTTATTGTGCACCAAATTCTAGAATGGGCACATAACTGCTCTTGAAGTCATTGTAAACAAATTGTAGGTGAGGAACCCTTATCTAGCATACATGAAAACTATGTTTTCGAATACAGTTATCAACTCAGCATCACCCCCATCGAGATCCAAATTTATACCAAAATCTTCAAGGTGGTAGGTAACTCATGTTTCATCCTCTTTGCTTTGTCACGCTACTCGATGCACGTATTAGACTTCTGGATTGTGAATACATGTGAAGTTTCATATGGGACCTTTGTTGTAGGCTCTTAAAATGCATCTTCTTGGACTAGGGATTTGAATTGAAGGCTTGTTCTCCTCATACTATCAAATTCTAAAAAAAAATCAAGTCTCAAAAAGAACCTTCAGAGAAAATCATCATTTAGGTCTTCCATTCAAAACTCTGAGTCTTAGATACACATAAACAAAAAAATAAGTCAATTTACAAAGGGAAACAAATGACATAGCTAATCACAAAATAAAAATAAGGACTTGCTTTCTCAGGTTCGGTTTAAGTCAGTTTTGGCCCAAAACCATAATATACCCAAACTTTCGGTTCATTGGTTTACATGTTGGTTCAGTTAACCGAAACTAGTCAGTTATAATTCCAATTAACCAAAAGTTTGGTTATGTTTACAGTTTTGGGCCAATACCAACATGTGCACACCATGCCTTAGGGTGTGAATTATTGACACGACTCGAACCTAACACGAAATTTGTTAATTTGGGTTTAGTGTCAACGATTACAGGTTAGTTTTGATTTGATCCATTTATCTCATGTTCGGGTAAACCCATCGGTTATACAGGTTTAACCCATTAGTTTTTAAAATATGAATTCATGTCATAAATTAAATCTGTTGTTTGTAATATGCCAAGGTTAAAACCTTTAAAGACTAATTAAAATAAATGTAGTTGTTTTAACTTGTTTTTATGTTTAAAATTATAATTAAAAAGTAAAAGAAAATATAAAATTTGGGTTAAATTGTTGTGTTCATGTCGAACTACAAATAAATAACAAATTTTGGTGTGTTACAACAGCAAATAAATAGTTGATTAGGCGTTAAAGTTTTAGCATATGCGTACTAAAAAAAAACTAAATAATAATAATATGATCTTCTTTGAGTTATCAAGGTCTTCCATTTGTTTTTCTATGTTCATATTATTTGGGGTGGATTGGTTGAGGGAAAATAAATAAAAGAATAGTTAATCCAATCGAGCTAATCAAGTAGCGAACTTTTTAACAGGAGAATGATTAAAAAAAATAAGCACGTTATAAATAATCATAAATAATCTTCACAACTGATTAAAAATAATCTTCCATATTCACAACTGATTTTTGAGCAAAATTAATTTACAGCTAGATAGATAAAAATAAGCAGGTTATAAATACGTCTTCTGAATTTTATAAGACATAAATACATCTTCTGATTTTTGAGCAAAATTAATTTACATCTAGATAGACCCTTTACCCAACCCATGAGAACCTTCAGGGCCTATAACCACATAGCCTTTTAAGGTTCGGTTTTTTGCTCCTAATTTCAACAATAACAGGGTATACGGTTCTAATGATTTCATGTCGGGTCGGGTCGGTTCCTGACCCTTTGCACAACCCTATTTAGGAGGCTCCAAATCAAATACCTATTCAATTTCACTTAAAATTATTATCTTTTTATATTTAATTTTACCTAAAGTTTTTTCTATCCGATTTCTAAGACACTTTTACTAGAATATGTGTATATTTTATCTATTGCTGTTAAGAAAACGTAAAAAAAAATCTCACAAGATACAAGTGAGGAACAAGTTTTACCATTTATGTTTGGATTTATTAAAATTATTTGATTTTCTCCAAAAGTTTTTTCTGTCCCTTAACGATATATATAAATTGAGAAATATTTTTGTCGTTATTTAGAGACATATTATTAGAAAATGTATGGCAAAATAATTATTTGAACAAGCTATTGATAAAAATGTATTGGCTAAGGTTATTAGCTAAAAACTTTTGATTCTATTGAGACTTTAACCTCTAAGTTAGTGAGTTAATCAATACCTTAAACTATATGGTCCGCTTTATTTATACTTAATACTTGCCCAGGCCAAAAATTTTGAGGATTCTCGGATACGGCCTTAGCCACCGAAACATAAACAAACATGCAATAGTGAATAGATCGCAAACGTAGGTGTATACAAAAACAATATATGGGATCGAGTTGCACCTAGATGCAAGGTGGATGATTAGCTAGATTGTTGGTGCCAATAGGTAGGTTCGCGGTGGTTTGGTAACGACGAGAAGTTGTGAAAAGATATGTAAATGATGGTGTGTTTGAAGTTTGGACTATGGTTTCTCTGCCGGAAAATGTTGCTAAAACAAGTTAGAAAGTGAGAAAAATGTTGACATGAAATTGAATCTTATAGCCAAAAGGTGATACGGTATTTTGGTTAAATGTCGCTATCGGTTGACTGCAGTCATGGCCAAAAGGTGATACTGTATTTTGGTTAAACGTCGCTATCGGTGAAT
This sequence comes from Ambrosia trifida, assembly GCA_028751855.1. Lineage (NCBI taxonomy): Eukaryota > Viridiplantae > Streptophyta > Magnoliopsida > Asterales > Asteraceae > Ambrosia > Ambrosia trifida. The sequence goes on along the minus strand of CM054123.1, from coordinate 72,637,231 downwards.
TTTTTATCGGTTATGTTATTTACACCGGGTTTTTTAGGGTTTTACAGCTCTCTACGGCTCGTAGAGGCCTCTACGGGCCGTAGAGATGTCAGATCATCGAAAACCACATCCCTCTACGGCCAGTGGCGAAGCTTGACCCGAAGGTTCGGGGGGTCGGAAGTCACCGGGGGTTCGGAAGTCACTGGTTTCGGGGGGTCGAAAACAAGTTTCGGGGGGTCGAAACCCTATATTTTCAAAATTTTCTATACGGATACTATATAATCGGAACTTCTGCGCGAAAATCCGGGGGGGTCGGCCGCCCCTCCCCGCCCCTACAAACCTTCGCCACTGTCTACGGCTCGTAGAGGCCTCTACGGGCCGTAGAGGTGGGTGCCCACTGCAATGATTGACACAAGCCTCTACAGCTCGTAGAGGCCGGTGCAAATAAGTTTTAGGGTGGTGCAAATAGGGGGGCCTTTTTTATATGTATAAACATTTTGTCTAAGATTCGGAAACCGGCAAAAACCAAACTGTAAATCAGTAACTTTTGTTAAAATCGATTGGTTTGTATTTTTCTAAATGTTTGGTCAAAAAAATTGTTATAACGACTTTAAACACCCATAGTTAGGAATTGAGGATGACAGCTTTACAAGAAGATAGAGACAAGTATTACTTTAAACACCCATGTTATTTATATGGTTGTTAATGATGGTGGAAATATGGTTTAAATTTTTAACTAGTGTCTAATATAATTTATTTTTATGTTTATAGCAGCTAAGTACATGTGACTTTACTAATACACATTTACATAAAATACATCAAATCCAAAAGAAGTAAGCAACATCTGGTGTCAATTGTGCATGCTCCAACCATGCATCATCTTAGCTTTGCAAGTGAAATTGTCAATTTTAAATTGCACCCCTTAGGATGGACGGAGCGCCCGTGATAGGTGGTTTTCACGGTTGTGATAATATGAAACACCATCCTTGGTACAAGTTTCATGGTTAAAAAATCAATTTTTGTGATGTACATCACGATCGTAAAAGGAGGATGGTAGGGTGGGTGGTTTGTTAGGGATGAGGTGGAATGTTCTGATTGATTGGTTTTTTGTTATTGGTGGGGAATGATTTAATGATGGAATGTGATGAGTGCTTCAAGTGTGATAGTGATTTAGAGACTGTTTGGCAAGTGTTGAATCAGTAAGCGGTATGAATGGGTAAGAGACCCTGAACCAGTAAAGTGCTTAACCATTAAGCGCTGTTTGGTTGTATCTTTGAATGACTGTGTAGAATTGCTATTTTACGCTTATGAAATATTATGTGCTGAATGAAATGTATCTGTTTGACCAGAACTCTGAATAAGTGTACATATTGATGAAAACTTTTAAAAGGAAAATACAAAACATGCATGTATCTTTTTCCATACCAATTAACCAATACTCCTAATATAACAATCAATACTTGTAATATAATAATCTGTTAAAAATAATACCTCTGTATATCAATTTTATTTCTTTATATGTTATTAGGTTTATTATTACATTAACATTTGGCCTTTTGCATAAGTGTCTTTTGCAGCTCTGGCCCAGTCCATCTTAGTGAGCCCAAGATAATTGATAAAGGTTGCAGCCCAAGATATGAAGTGGTGTCCTGGTACAGCCCGTTCCAGCCTATAAGTCCAGCTAAGTGGTTGTCCTCCGTGGAGTCTTTTCTTGCCTGGCAATCCGTGTGAAGAAACACAAGTATCTAACGATCGTTGATCTTGTTTAAGTGGACTAATCCTGATCGTCCATATATCTTCATAGAGAGAGGGATATAAATAGTTGTTTTACTCTCTCTCCCTCTTCAGTTTGATCATTGTTTTTTTTTCACTCGTTTGTTTTCTCTCTCGTTTCATTAGAGTTTTGATCTTGAGTTAACAACAGATTCATCTTGAATCTATTGTTGAGTGATTCAGGTAGATCATTGTAAAGAGTTTATAGTGTTATAATCTCTTAGTTTTTGTATGATAGAGAGTTGTATAAGTGATCTTGTATTTCTGACAAATCTTGTAAGGGTTTTTGGTATTGTTTTCTGGATTGGGATCTTTGAATAAAGTTTATCAGTTTTGATTCCATATTTGTGACACAATCAACATAGAACAAGCGAAAACATGTATCTATTTTCATACCAATAATATCTAATACTTGTAGTATAACAGTCAATAATCAACATAGAACAATCATAATGTATCAATAAGCAACACATAACAAAAACCAATTCTACAAACATAAACATAAACATAAACCAATTCAAATAATCATTAACTAACAATTCAACTACATTCTTGCTACAATGTGTGACAAACTATACACTAAAAAGTTGTACAAAGTTTACGATATTGTTAATATCACTCATCTATATTATCTTATTAAGGAGGAGTGATGGCCAACATGGTCATTTTCACCTCTATACAACTTAACAAGCACCATGTACAACATATTTAAACAACAAATTTAAGGGTATTATGGGGATGTTAGTGACAATTAAAACACTTATAGGGGTAATGTAGACATTTCACTCACTTCATCCTTTACAATATGAAAACAAATTTACAATAATAGCCTTCCTCTTCCATCTATGCCCCCACCATTAAACCTATAATTCGGTTATTAGACTCTTGGACATCCCTATTTTAATTCTCAAGCACATAACTTCATCATAACCCTAATCTATAATTCTCAATCCTTCAATAGTTGTCTCGTCTGAATCTCTTAATATATAATTCAGATCGGAAGTCTTCACGCCAGCAAAGCCGTCGATTGATTTTTCTTGCCATCAAAGAACTTACCTGGTAAGATTTATAATTTTCATCGAAATCCATACATAAAGTTCCAATCTTTTCCATCGTTATCAATCCTTTTTAGTTAAAGAAAGAATCTTGTGTGTTATTATCATGTATATTTAGATAATAGCTGCTTATTGTTAAGGATGAGTAATGGTTCATGAATTTAAAACTAAAGATAATAGTTGCTTATTGTTAAGGATGAGTAATGGTTCTTGAATTTAAAACTAAACACCATCAATTAGGTAATGTAATAGAACAGATGTTTAATTGAGACTCAAGAAACCTTTGGCTGATTTCTTTGTTCTATTTTTTTTTAACTAAACAACATCAATTAGTTGATGTTAAAAGAATAGAAATGGTTTTGTTTTCGGACCCAAGAACCATCTTTTTTCTACAACTTGAGTTTATTTGTTATATTATGTGGTTGGTAAATTATTAAATGGTCATTTCAGCTTTGTTTCAGTTTATGTGGAGAAGGTAGTTACGATAGTGTATCAACCACAGGCAGTGTTTCATATCCGTCCAGTTAATCATTGTTCTTCTACAATTGCTGGTATGCTTGTTATATTTTGTGGATTTCTTTAGTATTATTTCGTCTTATGTAATTAAAAATATATTTGTTGTAATTTTGTTTTTGTAGGTTACGAAGAGGCTGGCTTTCAGTCGCTTTAGTCCTGGTGGACAACAGTTGGCTAGCGGTTCGTTCAGGTGACACCCCTGTTCACTTGTACAGGTTAGTGACAATCATAATTCATAAATATGTTTACTATTGCTCAAAAGAAATGCAAACCTAATTTTTGAAACTTAGTTGCAATTATGGTTGGACTTTGATTCATGTTACAAAATTCATTAAAAACAGTTTATTGTGTTTTTTAGAAAGCTCTACAATGGTTGTTAACGTAAGCTGGAAACTTAATACAAATCTGTAGTAATAAAGCACGATTTTTTGTTCTCGTTTTTTTTTTGTTTAGGGCACAAGAATTGGGTTCTTTGTATTGCATGGTCACGAGATGGTAAGCATCTTGTTACTGGCAGCAAGTCCGGAGAACTTCAATGCTGGAACCTACTGACCGGACAATCAGCTGGCAATCCGCTCACTGTAAGATACTTGCAGTTATCTATAACTAATTCAACAAAAACGTTTTTAATCTAAATCAAACTTCATAAAGTTTTACAAAGCTCTTACAAATCTATCGTGTCCGTCTAATGATTCATTATTGAACTTATGTGATACTTATCTTAATAGCAAATCAAATTTTGGTTTTTTCTTGTTATTATAATGTTGCATTGCATCAAGGTGTTCAGCCTCGCAATAAATCATCGTGAGTCTCTTTGGCCTCTGTAGCAGCTATGTCGATTTCGTTACCATGATTATTCACTTTGCGGACTATATGTTTCATCTATCTAACTTTCACTGCTTGTTTCACCTGTATTGATAGATTTGAGAGTTACATGATCGAGTAAACTTAATCAAATATCATTTTTTAAGTAAGAACTTGTTTATTAAACAAGCTCATTTTTAGACTCGAGCTCGTTTTACTCCACTAGATTTGAACTTTTGACGGGCTGGTGTCAATTACTTCACGAGTTGCTTTGCTCATTTACACCCCTATGCCTTTATTGTATTTGAACCAAAAACACACCATTCAGTTATCATGTTATCTAACAAGTATCATCTTAGGCACTTTTGTATAGCGACTTACGCAATTTATTGTTCAAAGCTTCCACATACATGTTATGTTTTATGTTTTATACTCTTAGTGTGCTATATTTTTGTTTACATGTGCCTATCTGGTTGGATTTGAACCAAAGCCTCCTAATTCATTGATAGTATTTATTTAACTAACATATATTTAGGCACTTTTGGGTAGCAAACTTCTGCAATTGTGTTGGCTGTCTTTTTTTTTTTTCCTTTTATTATTCAAAGTTCGTTATCTGTTACTTCATTTTGATGCTTTCAAGGGATTATGATGTTTCTTGTTGCACCTTTTCAATATTAGGTGGGCATTTATAGTTATACTGCTTATGCAACCAGCAAGTTTGAGCTAAGAGGTTTCGCCGAAGCACTACAACAAGAAGTCATTGCTGTTGACATTCATGGTTCACTTATATTTCCACCAGACACTGACACGGATAGTCTTGTAGAAGGTTCACTCTCCCCCATCTCATATTTTTGGAATCTTTAAGATTTGTTTGTATAGCAACTAACCATGAAATTGAAAATATTATGATAAGTTTTTGATTGTTGCAGAGAACAAGAAAAGGCCACCATTGACAAAGCTCACAGCGGCATCCTCTGGTCATGTAATGAATGTTGACAAGGTACTAATGATAGCAATGAACAGCATCAAGTCTGGATCTTTTTTTGTCCACTTCAACTTTATGGGATTTCGGTTAGCGGTAGGAATTGTCGTTGCATCTCCACAGAGATCGTATCTCATGGCATTTGTTAAGGTTATTTCTATTGGCGTATTACGCATTGTTGCATTGTTTTTTCAGTGGTCCTGGTATAGAAGCATTGAAAAGTGGCATGCGAAGAGAAATAGTGCCTAATGTTTTTAGAAGAACTGAACTCTGTTAAATAAATTGTTATAGTCTAATAATAATAATAAAGGGGTTATCATGTAATCTTTTCCGTTTAAAATTTTAAGGGTTTGTTTGTGAATGATCAACCAACTAACATTTTGTTTTTTTTAAGTAACTTACAGGTAGTTAACAATGTAGTTTATTAGGGCTTAATCAAGATTGTTCATGCACCATAATGAATTCATAGGATGTGTGGTTCTTCAAGATTGTTCTTCACTAGCCATCTGATTGCTCGATGTTATGTGCCCATCGTGTATTGTCGACTCGGCCGCAACGGGCGGGTTCCCTAGGTTTTAAAAATGAATTACGTGAAACCTATGATGTAACTTGCGGCAATAAAACATACGTACCCGCAGCAACGCGCGGGCATTCACACTAGCATCCAAACAAATTTTGTCAATGTAGCATAAAACCGTAAATTTGGTAAGTCACTAATTACTTGTCCTTACATACATTTCTTGACTCACACTAGAATAAATATGAAGATTTTAAAGATCAATCCAACAAGGGTTTCAACCTTTTAACAGGGAAGAGATCTTTATTCATTTTAACACTTCCAATTTAAATAACTAAATATGTACAACATGTTAATAATGTAAATATTAGAGCCTTATATTTAATTTTTGGATTTTCTTTTTAATTTCCAACTAAATACCACCTGAACTAATAGTGGGTTAGCACTGACAAATGGTTATTCAATGGGCAACCCAAGTCCACCAAGCAACTAATTCAGAGGAAAACGTACGGCCCGAAGGCCCACTATGGTAAAACCCCTCTGGATCGGATTCGAACTTGAGACCAAATAACCTCAAACTCAAGATATGTGACCGATTAAAACCTCTAATTAGTCATCAACATTATAATAAATTTTATGATACATTCTTACAATAAAAAAAATCTAAAAAATGGTTTTGAAATAGTCGTCTTGCAAATGAGGAAAATGACGATGAAACGGCAACATGTGAGATGGTGTCATGGTGATTACAATTTTCAAAATTTGAGTTTCAATCGATAATAACGAAAAAATAGAAAATACGATACATTGAAACGATACGATATGTTAGGCTGAAAAATATCGTCTGAAATTAGTGACTTTATCTAGTGGGGCGAGTCGTGTGATTATTGCCAACTGCCACACGATTGTGTCTTTTATCACTTTTTCTATGCCTTCCTATGATATAAAAATGAGTTTCCAAATTGGAATATATAAATATTTATTTTTTAATTATATGGTTGTATCGTTTTTTTAATACTCTAGGGTCATGTGGTATACTCTAATCATCTTTACCTTCACATGGATGCTACATGCTCCACTTTTTCTCATTTCACACAAGTTTATTTCAAGGAAATGGTTTAATGTCTCTTAAATCTATCCCATCCCCTTAACTTTTTCTCTTTTGATTCATGTTAACATGTTAACTTAGTGTCATTTTAACGCCCCTTGACACGGGATGGGAGTGGAATACAATAAAAGTTAAAATGCCACATCATCGTTAACACCCTTAGTGTTAAGGTATACCTCGTGGCCTTATAGTAGAAACAAATAATAAACTTAGGGGGTGTTTGGGGTTGATTATTCAAAACAGATTATGCGTTTTGGAAAAGCAGGGGTGAAGCTGCTTATAGAGTATTGCGTTTTGGTAGCCTAAAAAACTGATTATCTGCGTTTCAATACGCAATCCCAAACACTAAAAATTGATTATCTGCATTTTCAAAGTGCAATAATCTAAATATCATATTCAAAACGCAATCCCAAACACCCTCTTATATAGTCAACAAGTCAAAGTGGACTCTTGTGTAAGAAAAACTATATGGTAGAAGATTCATCCACATGCAGCTAATCTACCCCTGGTTTGTTTCAGCCGACAATAATTAAGTTATTTCATTATGATCTTGCCACCACCAACATCTAATGGCTGTAAATCCTTCCTGCACTTCCTACGTTAATAACGCTTTGTACGTTATCTCTTCCCTTAATTCTAACATACGTAGATAAACTTGCTTCTTAATGTATACACAATTTAAAAGTTGGATATTATCCTTGCTCATTCTATTTTTTTTTTAACATTCACTTTCATTCAAAAACCGACCGAGTCCTCAAACCGAGGACCGCCAAACCAACTTACAATATATATACAACGGTGACTTACGCCAATCTTCCCAACATAAATCTTTAAAAAGCTTCTTATTCTTTAACCAACAAAATAAAAGGTTCTTAATATTAGCCACTATAAACCTCCTCGCCACTGCTTTGTTGTTGAAAATTTTCTCGTATATTAAAACCACAATAAAAACTAAGTTTAGTTTAATAAATATGAAATATTAATTTCCCAATGTTTTAGATTTGGACAATATAAATTAATTAAATTACGAACAATATATGATCCATAGAACTAGTGGCGAAGTTTGAATTTTTTTTTCCGGGTTGGGACGAAAGTCATCAGACCCTTAAATTAGGAGGCCGAACTCAATATGTATAAAATTTTTAGTCGAAAACACGTAAAATTACACTATAAAGCAAAAAAAAGGGTCAGAACACCCCCTGGCCCCAACTAAGCTCCGTCATGCACGGAGATAAAACACCATTAAACATGGCAGATCTGATTAAACAAACAATTTGATACCTTAGCATGGATTGAGTTATTCTACAAAGGCTACAAAAAATGAGAAGGGTGATAAAGATAAAAAAAACACAATAGATCATGAAATATGACACAATGAGCCACAAAATATAACATAGTGTCAAAAAATATAACACAATGCTGAAGAAAAAAGACACAATGAATTGAAAAAATGACACAATAATGAAAATAAGAAAAAGACACAATGGTACATAAAAGACACTATGATATAACGCATATTTCTAAAAACTACAAGCTAAAACCGCAAAAAACGAAGACCTAAAAACTAACGTCGTAGGGTTCGATAAGACGATTCCAATGCCGCTTGAATGAGTTCAATCGGGGTCCGTTTGATACCCTTCCTACGACTTTCTATTTTTATTTTACTGTGTATTTGATCCTAACCCACCTTAGCATTCCCCCCAAGTGTCTGTTGGAACAACCGGGTCATAAACACAAACAAACAATCAGATTTTGTGAGAAACGCACTCACGACTCTTTTTATATTTTATTAATATCAAACCACCACTCAATTACAAAATAAATAAACCCTATTTATACTAAACATACTTGATCACCAAGCTACCTATTCTAGTCAAATAATGACTCCTTATTAGATAAACATACCAACTAAACTTATCTAGACTTAACCGATAAGTATCACATTAAATAATAATTTAAATCAAGATTAAACCCAACAATCTTCCCCTTAATCTTGATATGGTCCCTCCGAGATCCTTAATTCCATGCAAAGCTCGTCTTTGATCCACGGACCCATTTACGACACTTGAATTCTCCCACTTGATAACCGAAACATTTACATAATTTTCATGCTCTCTCGACAACCACACTTCTTGTTTTTTCTCGAGCCCAATAGTTTCGATCATCATCCTCATGATAATCACTATCATGATCTTCATCACACCGATTCGTATCACATGAATTTTCTTACCGTTTGCTGCTCGGATTCGTATCACACGGTCCGGTCGCCCACTCCTTGAATCACTCAAATTAATCATCACTTATTCCGAACACACACTTTATAGGTTATATTTGGTCTCTTATCAGTCTAGATCGCCTCACACAATCAATTTATTACCTTATTTTGATTGACTCACACAATCAACCTTTCTCAACACGTTGAGTTATTCAAACAAAAAGAAAATCAAGGAGCAACAAAGGCTACTGCCTTCTCTTGAGCTCTTCAAATATGATTAATTAATAAAGTCTATTTTTCCTTTACACCAAAAACGACTAAACCTCTTTCTTTTCCTTTGGTTTCTGACCTTAATATGCGTGCGCAACAATAAACTCAATCACCAAATTGTTGGCCCAAAATAGAACCCAATACTTACTATTCCGTTTAATCAATCTCTCACTGATTAACCAAATATTCTCTTTCCGGTATCACACCGTACTCGCTCTTAGCCGGTATTGCACCGTACCACCCTAAATCGATCAGGTAAACACCACACCTCTCGCAGGTGACAGAAATTCCACTCGACCCAACTCCTGCAGTTCGATATCTTTTGTGGTTGACTCGCACAACCAGCCCACAAGTCGTATCTCACGATTTTAAGTTTGCCTCGCACAAAACTTCCGAATGATCTCTCACAGATCGCAAAATTGAACCGCTCACAGGTTCGTCTTCCTCGGTGGTGATTCAATAGGCCTTTGATCCTATGCGCTCTGATACCAATTGTTGGAACAACCGGGTCATAAACACAAACAAACAATCAGATTTTGTGAGAAACGCACTCACGACTCTTTTTATATTTTATTAATATCAAACCACCACTCAATTACAAAATAAATAAACCCTATTTATACTAAACATACTTGATCACCAAGCTACCTATTCTAGTCAAATAATGACTCCTTATTAGATAAACATACCAACTAAACTTATCTAGACTTAACCGATAAGTATCACATTAAATAATAATTTAAATCAAGATTAAACCCAACAGTGTCACCCTCCAATAAAATGTTTTTTAAGTGTAATTTTTAGTATTTATGGGTAAGGAAAAGAAACATATGAGTTGTAAGATATACAAATAAAGAAATATGAGTTGTAATAAGATATACAAATAAAAAAGGAGAGAGAAAATATTCAAAAATCAAGATCATGAGGTTCAAATTTTAATCGGGTCTACTACACATCAACTCGACACGAGTTGTCACTTCTATATTATTGTTTTATGGAATGTACGTAACAATTATTTTGATGAAATCAAATATGATAATGCCATTCGACGTAGCTGAATGATTGTGATTTGTGAGTAGTGCTACGCATGAGATATCACTCACATTCAAACAGAGAGAAGATACTTGGGCGTTGTTTGGTTTTTTCGAGGTAAAATGTTTGCAGTCTGTATACCACATCTGTAGAAGTAGAGTTGGACTAAACCTTTACAGTTTGCAAGAAGAAGACTGTTTGTTTTTTAAGTCTGTAAAATGCTAAAATAAACTGGTGATGGTGTACAAACGGTGGTGGAGGACAATAGTGGTGGTGGTGGACGGTGGTGATGTTTAACCCTCTGCAGTGCAGACCTTAGAAGATTTTGAAGTGGTTGTACCAAGTTTGCACCAAGAAGAGCTCGTACAGACGTTTTTAATGAAACTTCTTCGAAAAAACAAAAACTTTGTAATTAATTTAATTTTTAATTTTTAATTTTTTTTTGGCAATACATATCATTTTATATATAAAAAAATCACACGTTAAATAAATAAAACACATATCAGTTGGTGAAATTTTTTTTTTTTTTTGGGGGGGGGGGGGCTAGAGCGAAGGTCATATGGAGGTTGAGGGTTCGATTCCGGTCGGAGCCGTATTTACTTCCACATGGGGAGATCCTCAATCCATGTGGGATGGGTAATCAGTACAGACTGGCCTAGGTGTCGTTAAAAAAAACCTACTATTACATAACTAAAACTAAAAGTGTATTAAATAACTAAAACGATAAAACATGATGACTTAAGTTCATATATGGGTTGAATTGATTTTTTTTTGGTTTGGGCTCGATCATGGTGCATAGAGAGTAGTTTTTTGGTTAAAAAATATAGACAATTTTGGATGTGTGTGTTCAAAAAATATGTGGATGTGGGCATTTATCATTGATCTTTTTGGTAACATTTTTTTTTAACTAAAGCCATTTCCTAACGACACTCACCCAATTTTCATGTTATCGTTTCACATGTTTATTATCTTGGTCACGTCTTATCCACCCCGCTCACGGAGTCACCGTGGTGTGTCAGTGGCCACGAGCTAACGTAACTTGTTCGCACCACCGCTCAGGATGTATGCCAGAGTGTCTAAGAGTATAAGGTAATTGCACACTAGTTAAATCCGGTTAAACTAGAATTTATCACATTAACACTATCTTTATTCTTTTTTTTTGAACGGCCAACGAAATTCACCAAGAACTCCATTCGAAGTCCCTACTCAGTCAAATCAGGACCCTTCCACCCGGCATAGCCAGACATGTAAGAGAGCTCCTGATTTCACCAAGTCCATCAGTTTCGGGTAAAACCGAACTATCCACCCGCCCAAAGGTACGACAATGAAATAATCGATAAAACCCGACGCTCTCAACACCAATGAAGTATAGTATTCTAATTCTCTATCTTTTCCTAAAATTCTTTTATAACGTTATGCATATAATTGCGTATCCTTAATAGCAATTAATACAAAAGATTTGATTATTCTAGAAATTAACAGCCTCTGATTTGATAAGCAGGTACAGTTACGTCTGATAAGCAATTCTACTTATCATAATAATAAAATGTTACATATCATATCATATCGTAGTACTAGTTCTATTCATTCTCAAGTATTTATATATCGTGTCTTTGTTGTTCGGTTTCACATCTCCTTGTCTCTCTCTCTCTCTCTCTGTCTTTTCTCTCTCTTCATTCTACAAACTCTCTTCCTCCTCAGATCTGTCATATTATTCTTCCAAGGTATGAATTTTGTACCCTCAATTCTCACTTTTTATTATTATTATTATTATTATTATTATTATTATTATTATTATTATTATTATTATTATTATTATACCTGTCGGTTGTTATTAATTTTGTTTGTTAGGGTTTTGTTTGTTTACAGTTTTAGCTGAATTTTGTGGAAATTAAGGTTGAATTATTTTTTATTTGATATGTGAGGGTTTTTTTTTTTTTTTTTTTTTTTTTTTTTTTTTTTTTTTAGGGTTTTGATTGTATTGAATTTGTGCAGCTTTTGGGAGGACAGTGAAACGATGTCGTCCCTTAGCAGGGAGCTTGTGTTTTTAATACTCCAGTTTTTAGATGAAGAGAAGTTTAAGGACTCTGTTCACAGGTAGACTTTATTACTTTCTTAATTATTATTATTATTATTATTATTATTATTATTATTATTTTTTAAATTTTTTTGTATATACATATTTATTTGATAGTAGTAGATTTAAGTGTACTTTAAATGTTGGCTTTGTTGTTGTGTAATTGGGTTTTATTCATTGTCAAGGTTGGAGCAAGAGTCGGGTTTTTACTTCAACGTTCGTTACTTTGAAGAAATGGTAACGAACGGGGAGTGGGACGAGGTGGAGAAGTATCTTTCCGGGTTCACGAAAGTGGATGATAATAGATACTCGATGAAGATATTCTTTGAGATACGGAAGCAGAAGTATTTAGAAGCTCTAGATAAGTATGTTTCGTACATGACCGTTGACCGTCTTAATTTGGCATTTATTACGCATTTTGTTATGTTATGCAATTAGTAAAGCGGTAAAGCCACACGCTTTTAATGATTTCAGTCTTTCGTTCGTAATTTTGTGATTTCTTATTGGAATAGTTTAGAATGATGCGATTTGTTCACTTTATAGGAAGGATCGTGCGAAAGCTGTTGAAATTTTACTGAAGGATTTGAAGGTGTTTTCAGCGTTTAATGAAGATCTTTTTAAAGAAATAACGCAGCTTTTGACTCTGGAGAATTTCAGGTTCGTTTTTTAATGTCGTTAAATGTATAAAACATCCAAAATTAATTGTAGAATCTTTTTGAAATCCGATAAAATTGCATACATACAGAGACAATGAGCAATTATCGAAGTACGGAGACACAAAGTCTGCAAGGAATATAATGTTGGGTGAGCTTAAGAAGCTGATTGAAGCGAATCCTCTGTTTCGTGATAAGCTAAACTTCCCAACTTTAAAAAACTCAAGATTGCGTACGCTTATCAATCAAAGGTTCAGATTTAAATATTTAATATTCCTGGTGTCTGTGGTTGACTTTTCTTGCTCAGCTTCATGATTTTGTATTGACTTTTGTGTTTGATTTGTAGTTTGAACTGGCAACATCAGCTGTGTAAAACCCCTAAACCGAATCCCGACATTAAGACTTTGTTTGTCGACCATTCGTGTGGACAGTCGCAACCGAACGGTGCTAGAGCTCCATCTCCTGTAAATAATCCATTAATGGGTGCTGTACCAAAGCCTGCAGGCTTTCCGCCTTTGGGCGCTCACGGAGTACGTGGAAACAATTTTCTTTGAAATTTAAAATCAATGTTTTGTAATGTATTTTGCATTTATTTATTTATTTATTTATTTATTTATTTTGTGTGTGTATGAAGCCTTTTCAGCCCGCACCAGCAACGCTGCCAACGTCTCTTGCTGGTTGGATGGCAAATCCACCGACTGTTTCTCACCCCTCGGGATTCAATCCAATAACTAATTCTCGTACATATTTCGTTCACTTATATTGATGCGATTATGGTTGTTTTTCTTCATAGTGAATTAATAGTGCATATTATCTTATCATTGCAGCTTTGTTAAAGCGCCCTAGGACTCCACCAACCAACAATCCCGCCGTAGACTATCAAACAGCTGACTCAGAACATGTGTTGAAGAGAACACGGGCGTTTGGTATCTCTGATGAAGTATGTGACTTCCTTTACGAGTGTTAACAATCAAGTAATTTGACATTTTAGTCTAATTTGGGTCTGATGACGTTTTGTGTTGCTAGCAGGTTAATCATTTGCCTGTAAATATCTTACCTGTTGGTTACGCTGGTCAAAGTCACCATGGTCAGAGTTCATACTCATCTGACGACTTACCAAAAACTGTGGTGATGACACTTAATCAAGGTTCGACCGTCAAGAGCTTGGACTTTCATCCTGTACAGCAAATTCTGCTTCTTGGTTGGCTCTCTTTTACTCTAAAAAAATAACTTGCCATTAATTGTGTATTTTGCAAGGTTGCAAAAGTCGCTAGGCCGCGGTGAGGTCCAGCCTCGGGACTAGGCGAAAATTAGGCGTAATTAGGCATTTTGGTATTTTATACGTATTTTATATATATACACACAAATTTAGGTGTTTTTTGAAAATATGTTAAGATATATACACATAATATAATACTAAGAAATACTTAGAAAATTAAAAAAAAAATAAAAAAAAATAAAAAGAATCCACCGCCTACGCCCGCTTAGGCCCGACTAATTGCCAAAACGCCTAGATCAGCGACTAGGGCTTATTTCCAATTTTTACTCCCGCCTAGCGGACTAGGCCGATTTTTGCAACACTGGTATTTTGTCACTAATTTCCCTCTTTTTTTACTAATTGCAGTTGGAACGAGTACCGGGGACATCACGATATGGGAACTTGGTAGCAGAGAGAAACTTGCTCATAAGAATTTTAAAGTTTGGGAGATTAGTGCGTTTTCAATGCCTTTGCAGGTCTGTATTCTTACTCTAGTTTAAAATAAATTTCTGATATTTTGCTTGCACCTTGACCGTTGAATCTTTATACTAGGCTGCTTTGACCAGCGACTATACTGCATCAATCAATCGTGTAGCTTGGAGCCCGGACGGAAGCCTCTTTGGTATGTTATTAACTCTTTTTTTTTTTTCTTATTCTTTTTGTCAATAAAATCCTAATTAATGGTCATGAACTTTGATACAGGTGTTGCATACTCAAAGTGCATTGTGCAGATATACTCGTACCATGGCGGTGATGATCTCCGAAACCACTTGGAGGTTTTTTTTTATTAATTTTTTTCCCTTTTATACGGTTGCCATTATTATGTAATATTAAATGCATTTGTTATATTCCATATTCTATACAGATTGATGCTCATGTTGGCAGTGTCAATGATCTCGCCTTTTCTTACCCAAACAAACAACTTTGCATTGTGACTTGTGGAGAAGACAGATCAATAAAAGTTTGGGATGCTGCAACAGGTGCCAAACAGTACGCATTTGACGGTCATGAAGCACCTGTTTATTCTGTATGTCCACATTTTAAAGAAAACGTTCAGGTATTAGTTATAATCTACATCTTTAAATGTTCTTTTTTTTTTCCGTAAAGTTAACGAGACTTTTTTCTAACATGTATCCTATTTATATGTATTCTTCCTTTACCAGTTTATATTCTCAACCGCAACTGATGGGAAAATAAAAGCATGGTTGTATGACAATATGGGTTCAAGGGTTGACTATGATGCTCCAGGTCATTCATCCACCACAATGGCATACACTGCAGATGGAACAAGGTTCGAAAAGTCAACGACTTTGTCGATGGAACGACCCTTAATCCAAATCCATTTTTGTTACATGACTATGTATGTGTTTTTATACACATCAGCTTATAATTTTACCTCGATAATAGGTTATTCTCATGCGGTACGAATAAAGAAGGAGAATCATACATTGTGGAATGGAATGAAAGTGAAGGAGCTGTTAAACGGACATATAACGGGCTCAGCAAAAGATCTGTTGGTGTCGTGCAATTTGATACTACAAAAAATCGTTTTCTTGCTGCTGGTGACGAGTTTCTTGTTAAATTCTGGGATATGGATAGTGTAAACTTATTAACAACCGTTGATGCCGAGGGTGGTTTACCGGTACTCGTTCAATGTCATTCTTTTCAGTATTATATGTTGTATTCCCATTTGTGATTTTCTGTTTAGAATATTTATTTATTTATTTTTAAACATTTGCAGGCCTCTGCTTGCATAAGATTCAACAAGGAAGGGAGTCTATTGGCGGTCTCAACTAATGATAATGGCATCAAAATTCTAGCTAATCCAGATGGGATAAGACTTCTAAGAACCATGGAGAATCGTTCTTTTGACTCCTCCAGAGTTGCGTCAGCATCTGTTGTGAAGGTAAAGATAATTATCGGGAATCAACATATTCTAAACACAAGTAATTTGTTCCCTCAAATTTTATAAAGCGCCCTCCAATTCGCGCTTTTGAGGCAACTTTATGTTATCTAAAAAGAACTTGTACATAACTTTAACATTAAGACAGAAAGTTGATAATATTTAGTATTTGAAATAAGGGGGGACATATATAAAAGTTGATTACATTAAAATCTTATGATGTTTATGCGCTTTTAAATATTCGACATTGGTGTCATTTTAAAAGTTATTTTTAATGATATATTTTGTTTAAAAAATGTATTTTTTTTCTATATATAGTAAATCAGTATAATTAGTCAAGTTAGGATAACGGTGCGAAATGAAAGTTAAACTAAGGGAGTAATATAATTATTTTCAAGTAATTAAACTTCTAATATTGAGAGCTCTGCTTACCGAATGATTTGCCATGTACAGAGCTCTGCGATGACTACATTTGGTGTTGCTAATCCATCTGCGGGTCCCAGCGTTATGGATAGAGCGACAACAATGCCCCCAATGATTGCGATGGTGAGATATTTTTATTTATTTTCATCTTACAATTGAATTGACATAAATATTTTCATACCTTTAATGATGAAATTAACCGTTTGACCTGGTGGATAGAATGGTGACAACCGAAGCTTGGTTGATGTTAAACCTAGAGTTGGAGATGAATCCATGGAAAAATCTAGAATATGGAAACTGACGGAAATTACAGAACCATCACAATGCCGCTCGTTACGGCTTCCAGATACTACATCTTCAACCATGAAGGTAATTTCATCACTCTAGTCATAGTTACATGTTTGCCATTTTATGTTTGGTTTATCACTTTCAAAACATACATCCAAACACCCCTTTGTATAATATCTACCATTACAGGTTTCAAGGTTGATCTACACAAATTCAGGACTTGCCATATTGGCTCTAGCAGCCAATGCCGTTCATAAACTATGGAAATGGCAACGAAATGACCGGAATTCAACTGGAAAGGTAATATCTTTTTTTTTTTTTTAAAATAAAATTCTATATCCCACTTCAACCTAATTTTCGCAGCTTAATATTTCTTTGCACTTTTCAGGCTACTGCAAATGTCGTCCCTCAGTTATGGCAGCCAACAAGTGGTATCTTGATGACAAATGTTATAAGTGATACCAACCCTGAAGAAGCCGTCCCGTGTTTTGCACTGTCCAAGAATGATTCTTATGTTATGTCTGCTTCTGGTGGGAAAATCTCTCTATTCAATATGATGACATTTAAGGTATGGCACAAATTTTCTTATATTTCTTACTTTCTTAGTTTTATTAAGCCTTTATTAATGATTAAAATGTGCAGACTATGACTACATTCATGCCACCTCCACCTGCCGCAACCTTTTTGGCATTCCATCCACAAGACAATAATATTATAGCCATTGGCATGGATGACTCATCTATCCAAATCTACAATGTTCGCATTGATGAGGTTGTTTTTTTTCCTTCTTAATTTAATGTTGTTTTGGATATTCAACAAGCTTAAAAAAGCGCGCCAAGGCTCAAGCCCCTACGCTTTTGGTCGCTTAAGGTGTGGTTTTTTTCAAAAAGCCCATGAGGGGCGCACTTTTTTTGGCAAAAAATTGACCCTGAGGCGCGCGCCACATATTTTTCGTGTTAGTGTGCATTAGCTTGTAGTACAAACATGATTTTCAGGTTGTACATATATGCAATTCCATATTAAAACATATATAAAGCTCACTTGTCTCAAAACATTGGGTAAATGATGCTAGAAACCTATATGAAATATATAAAAAGTTATATAATTATTTGCGCCTCGGGTACGAAAAGCGATGTGCTTTGCGCTTCGCGACTTAGTTTTAGACATTGTCGCTTTAGCAAGCTAGTTAACTTTATTTATTCTGTTAACAGGTTAAAACCAAGCTTAAAGGTCACAGTAAACGGATAACTGGTTTGGCGTTTTCTAACGTTCTTAATGTCTTGGTATCTTCTGGTGCTGATTCTCAGGTAAGAAAAACCGGACATTATTTAATTTTTTATTCTCAGTTTCATATCTTTAAATTTCACTGTAACAAGTAAATAAATTATCTTTTTGCAGTTGTGTGTTTGGAGCACAGAAGGATGGGAGAAACAGACGAGTAAAAGTTTGCAAATTCCACCTGGGCGTGTTGCTGCTCCTGTAGTGGATACACGTGTACAGTTTCACAACGATCAAACACAACTGTTAGCAGTTCATGAAACTCAGATAGCCGTATATGAAGCACCTAAGCTTGAGCGCCTGAAGCAGGTTAAGTTGACCCCAAAACCGTAACATGTTTTTGATTAATAAACTGGTTGGATTATTGACATTAATTTGTATCATTTGTTTAAACAGTGGGTCCCACCAGAAACGAATGGTTTGATCACCCATGCTACTTATTCATGTGATAGCCAATCAATTTACGTGAGTTTTGAGGACGGAAGTGTCGGTATTCTTACTGCGTCCACACTCAGATTGAGATGCCGAATTAGTTCCACATCATACTTGTCAACCAATCCAAAGTAAGCATTTCAAATTTTGTTTTCAGAGGCATAGTTGTTAATAGCGACCATAGCGCCCGCTATAGCGAATAGCGTAGCGTAGCGCTCATGTGTCGCTATATGGTTGATAGCGACAAATATCGAGGAAATAGCGAGATTTTTCTATTTTTAGTATTTTTTTTAATTTATTTTGGGGTACAATATGCATATAAAACATCTCTAAAAAGTGCTACTAGTGTATGCTATATGGTTGATAGCGACAAATATCGAGGAAATAGCGAGATTTTTCTATTTTTAGTATTTTTTTATATTTATTTTGGGGTAAAATATGCATATAAAACATCTCTAAAAAGTGCTACTAGTGTATCGCTATACGGTTGATAGCGACAAATATCGAGGAAATAGCGAGATTTTTCTATTTTTAGTATTTTTTTATTTATTTTGGGGTAAAATATGCATATAAAACATCTCTAAAAAGTGCTACTAGTGTATCGCTATGTAGCATATCGGTAGCTTGTCGCTATCGTCCGCTATTCGCTATTCGCTATTAACAACTATGAATCAGAGGGTATAATTTCTTTTTAATTTTTTAACACTGATCAACATATACTTTGTTTTGCAGTTCAAGGGTGTATCCGCTTGTGATCGCTGCACACCCTACTGAAGCAAATCAATTTGCGCTAGGGTTGACCGACGGCGGTGTGATTGTACTCGAGCCGTTAGAATCAGAAGGAAAATGGGGCACCTCACCACCACTTGAGAACGGTGCTGGTCCGAGTGGTTTGACTGCTGGTGCAGCCAGTACAACTGATCAAAGTCAAAGATAATATTTAAGATAAGATAGGTACAGGAGTCGGCGTAGGACAGTTATACCTGGAACATGTAGTGTTATACACCTTTAGAATCAGGTATAGATGATGTAAAGCAAAATCGTTAAAAGTTATGTTGTCGAGAAACTCGTGTTTAATCTTTATTTTATCAGTAGCGAGTTTAGTAAATGCCCATACAAAGTTTTCTATGACATTGTGTTGATAGGCAGCAGTTTTGGCTGGTGTCACCCAGCTCGAAAACGGCACTTAGCCAATAGTGTTGAAAAATCTAACTTTAACATGGTCGTTCTTAACCCATGACGCCTCACGCCTGGGTGCGGTGTGTGTACATTGTTTGAACGAGTCAAAATGTTGTCTGGGAGGTCAACTGTAAGCACATAACAAGTTGTAACCAGGGACGAAGCATTTTCAGGGCCAGGGGTGGCCTTGGCTCCTGCCGATTTGCCACTACCGATCGAAAAAAATTGAGTCCGATACCTCCCGATCGGCGAACCAAGCTTCGTCCGTGGTTGTAAACAAGTTTGAACATTAAATGCTAGTTATTTTTATTGTTGTTAATCGAGTCGGGTTGGCATGGTAAGCTGTTCCATTGGTGTTAATCGAGTTGGGTTGGCGAATTTGTATGCACATGGCAGCGAACATCAACGTGAGTCATCCAATGTAGCCAAACCTTAAGCATTCTCAAGGTAAATAAGCTGCAATAACTATCAGTTGACATGTTTAACCCGTTTAATTAAACAAATTTTATAGAGTAAACATTCTATATATTCCTCAAAGCAAGCCAAAGAATAAAAGAATATCTTGGTATTCTATTACAATCTAATTAAACGGGTAAAACATAATAACTTAAATTAAATACGATTTGTTTAATTAAACATGTCAACAACTTTACTAAATAGGTAAATATGACGGTCCTAAACATAACTAATTTTACGTCATGTCGCAAATTGCCAAGATGAAAACATAAAAATAATAACTGAACAAAAACCATAGTTGTTAAAAGCCATCGCCTCTTGCGCCTATGCCCATTTTTTAGGCGAGGCGATGCATTTGCGCTTTGAGTCGAGGAAATTGCGCTTTAATTTTTCAGGTGATGGTTTAGGCGCGGATTTCAACTAGATTCCCAAATTCCAGAGAGTTTTCATCCAAATTCGCTAGATTCCAGCAAGATTTCTACTTTATCTAAGGAAAACTACTTTTATACACTAATACATCGATATTTTAAAACTTTTGATACTAACTAGAACTATAGTATTATTTTAATATATTTTTACCTTATTTTCTTTGTTCGCTTTTTTTTTCTTAGGCTCTCGTTTTTTTTGCGCCCCACGCCTAGGCACCAGGCTAGGCCTATGCGCCTTGAGTGCGCCTAGCACCTTTAATAACCATGACAAAAACATAATTTAACTGTGACACCACACCCTTTGCATTCCAAGTCTTTAAGAAAGAAAAAAAATATATAATCCACACAAATATTACTATTTTAGTAATGAAAATAACGATTTGAGCAGAAAAAGTCAAAACATGCATAGATTTTTAAGAAACTCTACAACACTTTAGGAGTTTAGGGGACGACCAAAAATATATATATTATTTTTTAAAATTTTAAAAGAAGAAGACGTCATAACAGTGATACATAATAAAGTTGCCATACATTCGGCATTTTCAGTTTTGTAAAGCCTTCACTTTTCTCTCATAGATCTCAACTTTCATCATTCTCATTCCACTATCATATTCTGTCTCAATTTTCTGTAAGTTTTAATCCATTTTTCCAACCGTTTATCTAAACATGTCAAACGGGTTGAGTGTACCTACGTGTTAGAATTTAGATCACATTTTTCTAATCGTTTATCTCAACGTGTCAAATAGCGTGTCTACGTGTTAGATCACAATTTTTGTATCGTTTATCTAAACATGTCAAACGAGTGAGTATACCTACATGTTAAATCACATTTTTCTAATCGTTTATCTCAACATGTCAAATAGCGTGTCTACGTGTTAGATCACAATTTTTTTATCGTTTATCTAAACATGTCAAACGAGTGAGTGTACCTACATGTTAAATCACAATTTTCTAATCGTTTATCTAAACATGTCAAACGAGTGAGTGTACCCAGGGGCGCAGGATTTAAAGGGTCACCACTGTTTTTTGGCGCAGTGGTAAAAATTTGCAATTTACGCAGGTAAATTGACCCCCCCCCCCCCCCCCCCCGATTTGATCTTCCGGCCACTACCGATAAAAAAATTTAGTCTGGCCCCCTCCGATTCGAGAACCAAGCTTCGCCACTGAGTGTACCTACATGTTAGATCACATTTTTCTAATAGTTGTGGAAGATATATGTTATTGTTAGGTGTTTGTATGTGTTGTTTATAATAAGTATAACATATTGAATGATTTATTTTGCAGGCTTGATCATTTGAGCATTCAATGTCTTCAAGTAAGATTAGGAAGGCGATCGGAGTGGTTAAAGACCATACAAGTATAAGCATAGCCAAAGTTGCAGGCAATGCTGCACCTGATCTCGAGGTGCTTATTGTAAAGGCGACAGGTCATCGCAGCGAGCCAGCTGAAGAGAAGTACATAAGAGAGATCCTTCATCTTATATCTCAATCTAGAGGATATGTAAGCGCATGCGTTTACAATATTTCGAAACGTTTGAGCAAAACGCATGACTGGGCTGTTGCATTGAAGGCGTTAATGCTTGTACACCGGTTATTAGTTGATGGGGATCCGGTGTTTGGTCAAGAAATATTGTTTGCTAGCCGAAAAGGGTCTAGAGTTTTGAACATGTCGGATTTTCGTGTTGAGGCGCTTTCAAATTATTGGGATCATTCAGGGTTTGTGAAGAATTATGGAATGTATCTTGACCAGAAGCTTGAGTTGATAGCGTTTGAACGCAAACTAAGCCCTATAGCGTTTAGAGATGATCACGGTTATGGAATTACTCATAAGTCGAAATATTATGGCGATTTAGATGAGTCGGTAAGAACTAATGTTAGGGAGATGAAACCCGATAGGGCGTTGGAGAGGTTGAATATATTGCTTCGGCTTATTGAGCGCGTGTTATCTTGTAGACCAGCCGGAAATGCTAAAAGTAGTAAAATGGTGCTTGTTGCTTTGTACCTTGTTTTAAGAGAGAGTTTTCGGGTTTATGCTGATATATGCGAGGCGTTAGGTGTTTTGGTTGATAGGTTTCCGGAAATGGAGTATGGTAATTGTGTTAAGACTTTCGATCAATATGTTATTGCGGCTAAACGGATTGATGAGCTCGTTGACTTCTACAGTTGGTCAAAGGAGTTAGGAGTTGCTAGAGCGTCCGAGTTTCCGGATGTGCAACACGTTACCGACAAGATTTTAGGAACTCTAGAGAGATTTTTAAGAGATAAGAAGAATAAGCTCAAGAAGAACATGGAAGAATGCTGTATTGAAAACGGACAATCGCCGCCTGCAGTGGTGACCACGATGGAAGACCTATTGAACATGAACGACGACAGGTTGACGCCAGTGGATAACCATGGCGATATGGTTGAAACTAAGGATACATGGGAAGTTTTTTCGTGTATTGGTGAGTCTGACAAGGCGGCTACAAGGCGGACATCGGTTTTGGAAGGTGGAAAAGCGGATTGGGAGCTAGCGTTGGTGGAATCCGCTAGTGACATACCGACACAGAAGGCTGGTGGTGGGCTGGATCCTGTAATGCTGAATGGCATATATGATCAAGGAGCAGCGACACAACACAGCGACCCAGAAGACCCTTTCGCAGCGTCTCTAATGGTCCCACCACCGTCATACGTCCAGCTTGCTGACCTGGAAAAGAAAAAGGGGTTCCTTGTGCATGAGCAACAGCTTAATGGTGTTGCAGCTGCTGCTGCTGTTTATAATGGTATGGGACAACAAGCAGGGTATACCTATGCACATTATTGATCAAGTTCTTCACATTATTATTTTTTTTTATGCATAATCCTACAAAGAAATTCTTTCTAAAGATTATTTTGATTTGTTTTACATCTGAGTTGTGTAAAAAGAAACATTATTCATGAAATAATATATCGTTGGTATCATGTTTTTCGGTTAAACATAGCGTTAATGGTATATACATTTTTCCAATTTCGCTGCTTTCGCGCAGTCGTATAAAGCTCTTCAGTGATTCGCACGCTTTCTATAGATCAGATTCTGTATGAGCAGCCGAGACAAACAATGTTATCGCAACAGGCAGATTCTGTACATAACGCGTTAATATTAGCCTTGAGCTACATAAGTAGCGGGTCATAGACTCATAGTTGCCAACAAAATCGATGACTAGAGAGGATATATGCATAAATGTCAAGAAAAAGATTGATGACTATAAGCAATACCTGGTACACAGCTTCAACAACAATATAAATTTTATTCAATACCGATCCATGTTACATTTTATATCTATTTTTACCTTTTCGTAATACGTTTTTGTGTTTTCTGCTGCTCATTTTGACAACATAACCTTTTCATGATTTCCGAATATATCATTGCGTTTTGTATATAGTGTTCAATATTAAGCCACCAGTAACTTCATGCACTTTGTCTGCCCAGGGCTGTATCCGAGAACACTAAAAAAATTTCGGTCCAAAATTTTGTAAAGAAGAATGAATTAAAAAAGAAAATTGAATATGTTGCTAGTAGGGGTGTAAACAAGCCGAGCCGAGCCCGAGCCTGACTGGGCTCGAGCTTGGCTCGTTATGGTTTTATGAAGCTCGAGCTCGAGCTCGGCTCGGTTTGAGCCTAAAATCTTGAGCTCGAGCTCGGCTTGCTAGCAAAATCAAAAGCTCGAGCTCGGCTCGGCTCGGCTCGAGGTGATTTGAGAACAATCTCAAACGAGTTCAAAGCTCGGCTCGAGATCGCAAAAGCTCGGCTCGCGAGTGTTATTAAATGGGCCTATGAAATAAGGACTTGGGCTTTGGAGATGTGGGCTATAAATTATAAGAGATATATAAATAACTTATAATTATGTTTGGGCTCGTTTAGGCTCGCGAGCCCAATCGAGCTTTGTATTTAGGGCTCGAGCTCGGGCTCGATAACTAAACGAGCCATATTTTAGGCTCGGGCTCGAGCTCGTTAAGGCTCGGCTCATTCGGGCTTTTTACCGAGCCGATCCCGGGTAGCTCTCGAGCCGCTACGTGTCATTTACACCCCTAGTTGCTAGAGCCAAACCTCTACATTAAATTAGTATGGTTTTTTCAAATCCACTAACAAGACTTTAACATATAGGAAACAAATATATATCCTAAATATAGAATTTAATACATATATGTGTATATTTTTAAAAAAGTTCGGGCCCATTTGAGGGTCGGGCCCTGAGCCGGTGACCACCCGGCCCATGCTCAGGGCCGGCCCTGTGTCGACCTAAATTTTATTCAAAACCGAGCCAAGTCATGTTTCTTAATATTCACAAAGACGTAAACTTTTTTCGTGATTTCCGGATACAAAACATTTTTTACCTATATTTCATTGTAGGGATGATCATTTCAGTAGTAAATACCGAAAGTACCGATACCATTTCATTTTCGGTACCAAGTTTTGACGAAAATCGATAGCGGTATTTTCGATTGGATATTGGTTCAGTTCGGTAGTGGTATTTTTTACCTTAAAATACCGATACCGTACCGTATATTTCCAGTAGCAGTATCAGTACAAGGTTTTGACAAATATTAATATTGGAATTTGGAAGTGCATGTGGAGGGTGTTTGGGTAAACTTTTTGGGACCTCCTTATAACTTTTTGTAAAAAGTTATAAGGAGTTTTGAAAAGTTATACTCCTTTTACTTTTCAAAAACTCATTTTTCATGTTTTCCAAAATGCTGCTGGTGGGCCGGGTTTTACCGTAGTTGGCCTTCGGGTGGCAGGTTTTTCCGAGGAACTGGTGTGAAATTACTGGTGGACCCTAGTTACTCTTGGAGTACTCCTTTGTCCAGTGGGTACTTCGAGAGTGCTCGGGATTGATTTATTGGTCGTTAGGCCTCAAGGGGCACTTGTAGAATTAAATTTATCCTTAACTGATTCTAACCAATACTGCTTTGCCACATCACTTCACTGATTTACTTCACTAAAACACGTTTTTGTAGGCAGCACTCCACTGATTCTTTTATTTATTTGCATTTAAATACCCAAACTTTTTATTTTTTACATTTTTACACGGTTTTTTACATTTATTTATACTATTTCAACCGTCCCACCAAACGGTCAGCCAAATTTAATTTTTTTATCTTGGAAACCGTCGACTAGTTTGAATTGACTCAACTAAACGGTCAGTGAATTAAATTTAACAGTGTCACCGTCGTGGTATATAAAGTGATCAAACCGTGGGGTTAAAAACCACATCTTACCACGGTTTAAAAAGACCAAACACACAAAAAATGAATCCGTGGACCGAAGAGGAAGAAATGGCCCTTGTGTGCGAGGTGGACCACCCTCTAAGAGCAAACGATGAGGGACGATCCGGACCTCGATGACGAGTTGGCTATCGGCTTCACAAGCTATGAGTATGAGGCTCTTTACGGCCAACAATTCGACAATGTTGAGGCATGGCGCTTGTTGCGCCAACCTTAAGTTTATTTTTCTTTGGTTTATGTAATTTTAATTTTTATGTTTAATGAAATGTCCTTTATTTATGTTTTTGATTTATTTAAATGGTAAACATATGAAACAAACGGTAAAATTAAATAACACTAAAACACACGGGAACGGGGGTAAATTGAAAATTTTGCATTTTATAAAACCCAACAAACCAACCGGTACTAGCACGATAACCATAACCAGCAAAACGGTCCACGGGACCACTACCAGCGTGTATGGCGACGGTGATACCGTGCTGGTTGTTGGTACACGTGAACATTTTGGTAGACATCCCGTCCCCCCTTAAAAAAAAAAGTTAAAACTTACATTTCACCAGCATTTGATTAAGTTATTAACTTTTTGGAAAAGTAATAAAAGTAAATAAGGAGTGCCTTATCATAATCATACTACCAGTCACCGGAAGAGAAAAAGAATGTCATCAAACAACAGCAACGTGGTGGTGGTTCTGGACAACGGCGGCGGCCAAATAAAAGCCGGCATCGGCGGCGAACGCGACCCAACCACCATCCTCCCTAACTGCACCGCCCGTCCTCTCTCCTCTAAAAAGCCCCTCCTCCCTAACCAACTCCTCTCTCCATCCCAAGACCTCACCTCCGCCGTCATCCGCCGCCCCTTCGACCGCGGCTATCTCATCAACCCCGAACTCCAATCCTCCATCTGGTCCCACCTCTTCTCTCTCCTCCACGTCACCCCTTCCTCCTCTTCCCTATTATTAACCGAACCTTTATTCAACCTCTCTTCCATTCAACGCCACACCGACGAAATAATATTCGAAGAGTTTGGTTTTAGGTCGTTGTTTGTGGCGGATTGTCCGTCACTTGTGCATTTGTATGAGGCGAGTAGGCGGCCGTACGACGTCGTGTCGAAGGCGCAGTGTAGTTTGGTTGTGGATGTAGGGTTTAGCTTTGGACACGTGGCGCCGGTGGTGCAGAACTTTACGGTGAATTATGGTGTGAAGAGGATGGATTTGGGTGGGAAGGCGTTGACTAATTATTTGAAGGAGTTGGTTAGTTATCGGTCGGTTAATGTTATGGATGAGACGTTTCTGATTGATGATGTTAAGGAGAAGTTGTGTTTCGTTTCGAATGATGTCGCTCGGGATCTGCAGATTGCTAGGTCTGAGGTTTTGTTTGTGTTTATGCATTTTTGTATAATGCTGATTGATTTGGGATTAAACAGGATGCAATTTAGCTAGGGTTTATATATGTCGGTATAATGCTGCTGGTTGATTTGGGATTGAGTAGGATACGGTTATGCTAGGGTTTCTACGTTTTCGTTAATGCTGGTTGATTTGGAAACTAATCAGGATACAATTAAGCTAGGGTTTATACATGTTTATATCATAGTTGTCAAAGCGCTTAGGCGCACTCAAGGCGCATAGGCCGAGCCCGGAGCCTAGGCGCAAGACGCATAAAAAACGACGGCTTTTTATAATTAAGCGCATAGTATAAAATACATTTTTAGGGATTCTAGAGATGTTTTAGGCTTGTTTAGGGCTGCTTTAGGATGTTTTAGGGTTGTTTAGGACTTGTTCATGACTCATTTAGGATGTTTTAGAGGTTTATGCAACTTTTACCCTGAATTTGGCCGGAAATCAGCCCTGATAGTGCGCCTCAGTGCCTAGGCGCGCGCCTCAAAGGGCGTAGCGCACTTGGTGGGCCTTGAGCCTAGGCACGCTTTTGACAACTATGGTTTATATAGTGTTGGAAAAATTGCGACTAGTTGGCGATTAGTCGGTAGTCTACCGGCAACTGATTAATTTTGAGCTAATTAGTCTAATTAATCGTTAATCGGTCCTAGCATATAATGCCTGGTTAATTTGGTATTAGACAGGATACGGTTAAACTAGGGTTTATACATTTTCATATAATGCTGGTTAATTTGGGATTAAACTGGATATTGTTAAGCTAGGATTTATGCATTTTTATACAACGCTGATTAATTTTGGATTAAACAGGATACAATTAAGATAGGGAATATAAGTTTTCGTATCAACTTGTGTTCATAATACCTTTTGATGTCAAATTGATGAGTTTTCGAGTGCAAACGCAAGTTATGCAACGGAAGCTTTGTTAACTTTTAGGGGCTGTTTGGTTGTGTCTGACTGAGGCCAGTCAGATGTCCAAGTCTGATTTGGTCAGACGAGGAGACGAGCGGCTGTTTGGTTGGGTTTAGGTCTGAACGAAAATGGTCTGACCGAGGCTCTTAACGGGTCAGTGTTGGAGACGAGTCTGCTGCTGCGTCGAGCGAAGGTGGATAGGTGGAGGATAAGGTGAGGTTTTTTCTGGCCGTCGAAGTCATGATAGTCATGATGAGGTTTTATACTTGGGGAAGAAATATGGTGACTTGATTTTTTTTTTTTTTTGTTTTTTTTTTTTTATATATTTTATAGGTTTTTGTGAGTTTTTTTGTTTCATCTTTTGATGATGATCTTGATCCTCAGTGTTTTGTTATGTGGATCTGATGGAGTTTTGTTTTGTTTTTTAGTTTGAAGTTTCTTGAGTTGTTATAAGAGGTTGATTGGAATTTTAACTTTTCAGATGTCCAACCGAACATCACTTAATGATTCAGTACTTAACCATTCAGAACCTCTTAACTATTCAGACCTCTTACTGGGTCAGCACTTACCCATTCAGAAGTTTCCAAACGGCCCCTTAGTCTTTTTGTGATAATTTGATAGCGTATATTCGACACTTTTTTTGCAATCAGAGAATGTTGTTTGTGTTTGTAATATGAATATAAATTACAGGAGGCGTGGAAACGACAATCACTTTAGGTGCACATATGTGCTTCCAGATGGCATCACACATACAAAGGGATTTGTAAAAGACCCCATTGAAGCACAGAGATATCTTACTTTAGATGAAGATGGTGAACTCCCGCACTCTGAAGAAACCGATGAAGCTGATCAAACAGAAGCTAAAAACAAACCATCAGAACGGAGTAAAGTTGATCTTACAAAAAATGTATTCTAGATTTCTTACTTTTTATATAAAGATTTTTTTTTTTTTTATTAATGAAGTCACTTAATAGCAATTTACTTGTGAGTTACAGGAATTCAGCTTGAGTAACGAGCGGTTTCTTGTCCCTGAGATGATATTTCGTCCAGCTGATTTGGGTATGTCAGTTTGATATGTTTTATTGGACAGTGAACTAGTGAAGACACTATTAGGTTACATTGTTTTAGATTTTTTATTTATTTTATGGAATTGTGCGTATTATTCAGGAATGAACCAAGCTGGACTGGCGGAATGTATTGTTCGAGCTGTTAATGCTTGCCATCCTCATCTTCATCCTGTGCTGTATGAAAGGTAATTGACATATAAATTTCGTTCATTTGGTGGGTCCCTTGAATTCTACATCTTATGTTGTCTTTTTTGATTAGATATATGAATTGTGGTTTTAATTTGAACTTATCTTACAGTATCATATTGACCGGTGGAAGCACATTATTTCCAGGTTTTGCCAAAAGACTGTAAGGTTTTTTTTTTTTTTTGTTGTTGTTGTTGTTGTTGTTGTTGTTGTTGTTGTTTGTGTGTGATATATTGTCATGTTCACTAGGGATCAAATTTGATTTGATTATTTTGATTACAGAGAAAACGATTTGCGACCCCTTGTTCCAGATGTGTACCAAGTGAAAATAACAACCCAAGAAGAGTAATAATATTATTCTTCTGCAAGTTTTATTCTTAATTAATTTTCCGCTTTTAATAACTTATTGAAATATTAATTATGTATATGCAGCCCTATATTAGGTGTTTGGCGAGGTGGGTCATTATTGGCATCTAGCCCTGATTTTGACGCAATGTGTGTCACCAAAGCCGAGTACGAAGAGCATGGATCATTGCGTTGCCGTAGGCGATTCTTTCATTAAGCCACATCCAAAAGGTACTTTTAAGTAAGTTTTATGGTGTTGAAACAGTAGGTTAAGCCCAACGGCATTTGTGAATTCCGCTCAATCAAGTGGTGAGGGTTCAAACCTCGTTGTGGGTACTTAAGTGGGTTTCAGGTGGTGGAGAATTAGGGAGTGTGTGTGTGTCGCCATTCTTTAAGGACTAGGGTACATGAATCAAGCACCAAAAACAAAATGTTGAATTTCAAGACTGGTTCTGTTTTTTGAGGAAAGATCTAACTGTAAGATTGTAAAATTGCAAGAAAGTTAAGTGCTTTCAAGATTGTTAGTGTGCTTAAACAAAAATGCTACCTTGTAAAACGAAAACAGATCATGTAGATAAAAGTAAAACCAAGCGTTTTGGCAACACTGGTTTTGATTTCCCTCTTGATTAATGTTACATTCATGTTCAAGGTCTTTGATGTAGTTGAACCTGAGTCATTAGTTTGGTCAAAGTAAGATGGTGATAAACTCGTTCATTATACTGAAAACAAAATGACAAATTACATAATCAGTTAATCACAGCATACACACATATGTACTAATAATATGAAGCATAAACCAATCACCATCTCCTTTTGTCTATATATAGGAGATAACTTGTATGTACATTAAGTTGACTCATTATCATATTGAGAGAACTTTCATACCTGTTATCACATATGATTTTTAAAGTTAAGGATTTGTTTTCTATAGATTCACCCTTAATTTTACATATACTTTAAATCCAAAACCACCCAAACGCCAACATTCCCACATCCCAAGGCCCAAACAATAGAAATGTTAGTCAAGCACTCAAGCTAGACATGATGGGTTTAGGTTTGCCTTTAGTTCCATTGTCTACTTAAAGCTAAGCATTAGTTAGAATAGATTTTTTTTTTCTGTTTAAAGATCTAGGCCGGAGGGCTTTTATTCGTATATAAGGGGCTGTTTGATAGCCTCTGAATGATCATTAAGAGGCTACATCTGAATGGTTCATAGCCTCTTAATGGTTAAGATGTAATCTTAAGTATGAATGGTTAAGAGATAACATCTTAATGGTTGCCTCTTAACCATTCAGACTTAAGGTTACCTCTTAACCATTCAGAGGTTATGGACCATTAAGAGGTAGTCTCTGAATGGTCATTAAGAGGCAACCAAACAATCCCTAAATATTTGGTAGAATATTTACTTATTTATTTAGAAGTGTAGTTACAAATGATGAAAAGAAAAAAAAAAATTGTAGAAGCTATGAGATAAGTGTTTTCTTTTCTTTAAGTCGTGGTCAAATCCGCAGCAAAAGACGGAAAGGATACTCATGAGAAATTTAGCCCAAACGCCCCCATATGTGTAATGTGTTATATGTGGATTAGCAGAGTGAAGTTGTTTTGACAAGTCTTCTTTGTGGTAAGTGGTGTACACTATAACAAAAAAAAGTGTGGTGTACACTATAACAAAAAAAAGTTAGGAGTTTAAATATGGGAGAATGCACATTTGATGTCTTTATCTTGGAAAATCTAGGAATTATTGTTAAAAAAATTGGAGTGAAGCCGGAGTATTTTTCTTCTAGAAATGGCCCGTCTGGTGAATTCATATCTATATCTATATCTATATCTATATATATATATTGCAAAGGGGGAAATCCTACATGTCATAATTTTATGCAATCTCTCCTTTGAGAGATGCCACATAGGATGTGATGTGGCAAGTGTAAACCAATTAAAAAAAAGGAATAAATAATCTTTAACTTAATCTATTAAATACCTAATCTACTAAATCTAAATATTAAACCTTTATTATTTTCTCTCTCATGTTTCTTCCCATAACTTTTAAACGTTAATATCTTTTATATACAAGATTTTTTAAAGAAAAAAAATTACACCAAATTAACGAGCGTTTTATTATCTTTCCAACGAGTACCATAGTGCTATATAAAAAACGGAGACAAAAACGACTATTTTTTGTAACCCGACAGGTATTGTGATGGGTTTGGGATTAGTTTGAAAAAAATTGTGGGTTTGGGTCGGGTCTGGGATTAGATGATACCCGACCTGATTACCCGAAACAACATACCCAAATACCCGAACTATATACCCGATCATATATCTTTCCAACGAGTACCATAGTGCTATATAAAAAACGGAGAAAAAAACGACTATTTTTTGTAACCCGACAGGTATTGTGATGGGTTTGGGATTAGTTTGAAAAAAATTGTGGGCTTGGGTCGGGTCTGGGATTAGATGATACCCGACCCGATTACCCGAAACAACATACCCAAATACCCGAACTATATACCCGATCATATATCTTTCCAACGAGTACCATAGTGCTATATAAAAAACGGAGAAAAAAACGACTATTTTTTGTAACCCGACAGGTATTGTGATGGGTTTGGGATTAGTTTGAAAAAAATTGTGGGCTTGGGTCGGGTCTGGGATTAGATGATACCCGACCCGATTACCCGAAACAACATACCCAAATACCCGAACTATATACCCGATCATATATCTTTCCAACGAGTACCATAGTGCTATATAAAAAACGGAGAAAAAAACGACTATTTTTTGTAACCCGACAGGTATTGTGATGGGTTTGGGATTAGTTTGAAAAAAATTGTGGGCTTGGGTCGGGTCTGGGATTAGATGATACCCGACCCGATTACCCGAAACAACATACCCAAATACCCGAACTATATACCCGATCATATACCTATGAATTTTTTAACGCATCACATAACCCTTAGACTAATGTGTTCGATATTTCAATAATTAACTTTTTTTTCTTATTTCATGTTAGTTCTTTTATAATGATCGATTACAAACTTCCGAATTCATTTGTAATGGCACTAGATTTATACCCCGGCGCAGAGATTCGTTTTTTTATATTTGAATATCATAACTTATGGCAGAGATTTGTTTAAAATAATAATAATAATATGTCATATTAGATATTTCAACCCGGGACGCTCCCAGGATAAAAACTAGTTTATTATATAAGTTTATGAAACTGTATAAAAAGTATCTTGTCTATGTGTTCATTAACTTTGCCTTTTGAATATATTTTTATTAATTTAAGAACCATTTTATTCTGGGATCCATGGCCATGCCCCCTCACTGATGTTAGTAGGGGGGTTGCATGTATTAAATATAGCATGGGCCAACTTTTGTCCCTCATACATCTCCCTTTAACTATAATTCCATGCCATTCTTTTATAATCTATCTTTTATAATCTATAACACCAAACAATTAGCTTTTCTCATTGAGTTTATCAAAGTTTTTTTAATAACTATTAGTGATGTGTGACTTTAACTTTTTTTTTTTTTTGAACGATTAACAAATTCATTCCACTAAAACAATCGCTAGCGGGGTACTAGCGGAACACCAAGTAGTACATCATACAATCACCAAACAAGGAAACAAAAACAATACAAAAAAAAAAAAAAAAAAAAAAAACTACCAAGACAACCTACCAGCCCACCCCATCTAAACGTAACGAACACCAAGTATTCCAGTCAATCGACGATCTCATAGCCCTCGACTTCCCCCAAAGAAAACTCAAACCTTTTATGTCCCCCATAATTTTCTGCAGAGAACCTTGCTTTTGATTAAAAAAAAAACCCGCTTCATTTCTATACTTCCAGATGCACCATATTGTTGTCAAACATACTGTGTAAAAGGCTTTCTTCCTCTCGGCCGACACACCATAGTATAACTGTAGATTTAATAAATCCCTAAAGCTGAAAGCAAAGAATGCAGATACTCTGCACTAACGAGCAATACGACACCAGACAGCCTGTGCGAAACTGCAGGAAACGAACAAGTGCTCGACAGATTCTGAAAAATCACCACACAATGGACAGACGTCTGGGCCAGCAATGATGTGTCTTCAGATCATTGCTGAGCGAGTCGGTAGTCTGTTCAAGTTGGCCCTCCAAGCTAAAAGTTCCACCTTTTTCGGTACCCACAAGTTCCATTTCATGACGAAAGGGGCATAAACGAACCTGTGTTGATGGAGGTGCTGATTTAGATCACCCACTGTAAAATTACCATAATTATCCGAGTCCCAAACCCAGCCATCTGCAGAAACCGCAAACGCTGGGGCAGAAACTCGGTTAGTAAAATCCCTCAATTTGCTTGTCTCGGCCCCATCCAAAATACCTCGTTTCCAATCCCAAACCCAGCCTAACCCCTGCTGATTCACCCGATCGGCAACATACACGTTCTTGTTCTTCTCTAACGAAAAAAGCGTCGGATAAGAGACGACCAGAGGCACATCACCTGCCCAGCGATCAATCCAAAAGTAGATACCTATCCCATTTCCCACAACCCCTTTAATGACCCAACCCAAATCCACCCCAGCTTGTTTGATGAGTTGCGCCGAAGATGACACCTATTTCCACGAACCCGGTAACCCAAGTTTGACCGGTATGGGGTTCCAGCTCCTAGCGGAATGGTGATCGCCCATATAACCCTTCTCCAAAGAGCGCTTGAATCAATTTTGAATCTCCACCACCATTTGGCCATCATAGCCAAGTTTGCGTCTTGTAAAAAACCGAACCCAAGACCCCCATAATGAACCGGAGATATTACTTTTTGCCATTGCACCCAATTCGCCTTCGCCTTCTCCTCGGACCCACCCCAAAAGAAAACTCTTCTCATTTTATCTAATTCGTCTAACACCTTTAAAGGTGCCTTGAAAAGGGAGAAATAATACGTTGGAATTGCATTCAACGC
This sequence comes from Ambrosia trifida, assembly GCA_028751855.1. NCBI lineage: Eukaryota > Viridiplantae > Streptophyta > Magnoliopsida > Asterales > Asteraceae > Ambrosia > Ambrosia trifida. Next base: position 72,602,513 of record CM054123.1, on the reverse strand, counting down.
CGATTTAAGTAGTGTGACCTGGCCACCATACGAGAGGGATTTCGCTTTTCAAATTGACAATTTATTCCGAAACGCATCCAACACCGGTTTCCAATGCCTAGAGATATTCATGTTTGCACCGACTTGGATACCCAAATATTTAAACAGAAACGCCCCTAGCTGACAATTAAACGTAGCTGCCATGTCATATATTTGTTGATTATCCACCTCACACCAAAAACACTGCTCTTTCATAGGTTGACCTTAAGTCCCGAGGCAAGGTAGAAACAACGCATGATCCTTTTAAGATTCATGGCATTCGACACTAACCATTCACCTAGGAATATAACATCATCAGCATATAAAAAGTGTGAGAGAGACAAACCATCCATGCCACATTGTAGTCCACGAAACAAGCCCACGCTACATGCACGTTGGATCTATTTTTCGCACATAAGAAATTAAGAAGTCAATACTCTATAGCATTGATCTCCACAAGCATAGTTGGAACTAAAATATTCTTCCTGGAAAACCCTGCATTACGATTTTCCATATATACCAACCAAAGGTGAGCACACCTTAACCATTGACCGAAATTAACCGAACCAACACCGAACCGAATTAATTGATAACCGAGATTAACCGACAGTTATGGTTAAAATTTTATGATTATCAGAAATATCAGTTATTGTTATGGTTAAAGGTGTCTCATAACCAAACGTTAAACGAACTGAACTGGTACATTAGGTATGCTATCAAAGCACCCGTATCTATATATCTATAGGGGGTGATCAAATGAAAAGAAACTTCATATGAAAACAAAAAGAAGAAGTTACATGATGGTCAAACATTAAATAGTTTAAGGGTTTGTTTGGTTGATTAAGTGATGAATCATTAGGAGGTCTGAATGGTTAAGTGCTGAATCATTAAGTTTGGCCTCTTAATGGTTAATTTTCTTGTCCCACATTGGTAGGAGAGACTCATTAAGGTTCAGCCTAATTAAGTGCTTAATGGTTTAGTGCTTAATGGTTCTTCGTTTTCACCACAAAACACGCACGATGCATCTTCAATATAAATGTTTCTTTGTCTCAAAGCCACATGCGTAAGCCTCCCCAATTCTGCACTCCAAATAAAAATGTTACATTCACTCGGAACCCACTTGTTCCACTTAAGAGTGAAGTCGCTGGCCACAACTTCATCCTCAATAATTAGCTTATTTACCGCAGCCACTGAGAATCCATCTTCATTCGATCCAGCCCATCTCCATTTGTCTACCGTGGTCGTTAAACGAACCTGCTCCAACAGCACACAACATGTTTGCAGCTGTTGTGTCTCTTCAGTCGACTTTGGTCTCCTCTTCCAATCCCAATTCCACATATCCAACTCATTCTTGTCTTGCAATCTATCAACCACTAAACACCTCTTGTCTTTTTCAAGCGAAAAATGACGAGGAAAAGTGCTCCTTAATGGTTCATTACCTACCCACACATCCAACCAAAATCGAACCGTATTACCATCTCCAATTACTCCTTGGATCATTTCGCTTATATGTTTACCACCCGCTTTCCACTTCCTATTAAACCTTACAATTGTGTTCTAATTACTTGCCAATTGCGGATTTGAAGGATAAGTTCCCCAACGCCTATTCGAACCGTGTAAAGCCTCTATTATTTGTTTCCACATGCTATTATTAACTTCCCGAAAACGCCACATCTACTTAGCTAGGAGCGATTTATTACACCAATCTAATCGCATTAAACCCAACCCACCTTGTTTATTTGAAATCGTAACATGATCCCAAGCCACCCAATGAAGCTTTTTCTTTTCGTTTCCACCTCCCACAAGAACCATTTTATCATTGATTCCAATCTCCCAATTACAGTAACCGGAGCTTTAAGCATAGAAAATTAATAAGTTGGTAAACTTTCAAGAACCGAATTAATTGGAGTTACCCGACCACCTATAGAAAGAGACGAAGCTTTCCATTTGGATAACCTCCTCCTAAAAACTTCCATCACCGGCTCTCAATTATTCACTATACTCATATTAGTACCTGTCTTTTTCCCCAAATATACAAAAGGAGTGGCTCCCGACTTACATCCCAATTCTTCGGCCACGCTTGTGACGGAGCTATGATCCACACCTCAGCCGAATAAATTTGATTTATGCAGATTTATCTTCAACCCCGAACACAAATTGAAAACTCTAACAATTCTCGTAACCGTTTGTACATTGTTTTTCGACCACTCTCCCATAACCATAGCATGATTTGCATACAACAAGTGCGATAAAACAGGATCCCCATTTGGCATCTTAACACCATGACAAATCCTTAGATCCATCGCCTTACGAAACATACCTGCAAAAGCTTCCATGACAATAATATATAAAAACGGGGACATAGGATCTCCTTGTCTAATCCCTTTCTGACAATCAAACTCGAACGTGGGGGAGCCATTAACTAAAATCGACGATCTAGCTGAAGCAAGAAACCCGAATCCAAGTACACCGCCTGTCCGGAAATCCCAACTGCCGTTTGACTTATAGCAAAAACTCCCAATTCACATTGTGACATGCTTTCTCAAAGTCCAACTTCAAAAGAAACAAATTAATCTGTTTTTTCTTCGCCCATGCCATTAATTCATTAATTATTAACGGTTCATCTAGAATATTCCTTCCACTCAACCCTTTAACCTTCATGCCACCACCTTAATTCCTATCCCGAAAAACTCGACCCTGGCCTTGTCCTCACCGGAATGGCGCGATGCTATGACTAACGAGTTTCATGCTCTTATTAAAAATAATACTTGGGAGTTAGTTCCAAAACAACCAGGCATGAATATTATCCGGAGTATGTGGCTTTTCAAGCATAAATTTAAATCCGATGGCACACTTGAGAGGTACAAGGCCCGACTTGTTTGTGATGGTCGCTCTCAACAAGTTGGAATAGACTGTGGTGAAACCTTCAGTCCCGTCGTCAAACCAACTACTATTATGACTGTTCTTTTTATTGCTTTATTTAACTCTTGGCAGGTTCACCAACTTGATGTTACTAATGCCTTCCTCCATAGCAATTTGGCTGAAACTGTTTATATGCATCAACCAATGGGATTCAGAAACCAACAATTCCCCGATCATGTTTGTCGTCTAAAGAAATCTCTATATGGTTTGAAACAAGCTCCTCGTGCCTGGTATCAACGGTTCACGAATTATGTTCTTTTCTTGGGTTTTCAACACAGTGGTTGTGATGCTTCATTATTTATTTTCAACAGCCAAGGTAACACTGCTGTTCTTCTTCTTTATGTCGATGACATTATCCTGGTCACCTCCTCAGCAGCTCTCTGTGAGGAACTCATGAGCCACTTATCTAAGGAATTTGCCATGAAAAAACTATGACCATTGAGTTTCTTTCTTGGCATCTCTGTTACTCGCCAGCAGGACACCATATTTTTATCTCAACAGACATATGCCGCAGACATTGTGGAGCGCGCTGGCATGTCCTCGTGCAAGCCGGTTGATACTGATTCATGTTCCATCTCGACATCAGGTTGCAAACATCTTTACCAAGGGGCTTCCTCGTGTACTGTTTGAAGACTTTCACTCCAGTCTCAGCCTTCGGTCAATGTATTTAATATTGTAATTAAGTTGTTACCAAACATACTAAACCGCTATGTACTATAAGTTAATAATAAGGAATGAGAAGAGATGGGCATCCATTGAACAATATTGATCTTTCATGATCCTTCGCAAAAGATCCACCGCCCCAAAATTGTTGTAAATTAACTCCTAAATTCAATATCCTATATTGAGATTCTTGCAATAACACAAACGAAATTTCATTTTCCTTTACATGACAAAACTTCAGCATTTAAAATACAGTTTAGAACAATAAAGACCAATAAATTGAACATGGATGAATGACACTTACTATTGAAGTAACGATCATTACCATCATTTATTCATCTTGTTTTTTTAACCATCATTTATTCATCTTATTTTTTTTTACAAATAAAAGTATGGCTACTCGAGGTAACTCAATGGTAAAATGCGACCCTATACGCCCGCGATCGTAGACAACGCTGGGTAGCACAAGCTCACTATCTCCAGTTTTAGAGAAAACCCGTCGGACGAAGGTCTATTGCGGTAAAACCGCGGTTTGTATCAAATTCGAACTTGAAAACACCGGCCTTAAACCAAATCTTCACTTCCCCTCCAATGCACGCTGAGGTACAACTCATTCGCCATTTATTCATCTGATTATTAAGGTAACAAAATGGGTGAATCATAAATGCCTCATAAAGAGCAATTTAAAGGAGGGGCACATCTTTCATGTATCTTAACACCCATGAATAATGTAATGTCACCTATTTTTGTCATAAACCTATAAAAACACTGACATCTATTTTTATCATAAACCAACAAAAACATTGACATGACTCTTTTTATCTACCTTGGAACTATGAGCCCCATCTCTTCATCTCCACCCACCAATCACACTCACTCACCACTATACTAAGCGGTAATACGAACCCGTTAAGGAACCCGCAAAGGGAACCCAAGACGCCATACTCGTGAGATCGCCCCCTCCATCCTTAGTTTATAAAATATATCTGGTGCGGTTTATTGTTTAATTTATATTATTAACATACTTATCCTTAGTTTATAAAAGTGTTCAGTGATATCACGGCTGAAAATCAGTTCGCTTTTTTATCAGGTAGGTTTATACTTGATGGTCCTTTAGTCCTTAATGAAACATTGTCATGGGCGAAACGTGTAGGAAAGAAGGCTTTTTTTTTGTTCCAAATTGATTTTGAAAAAACATATGACAATGTTCATTGGGATTTCCTTTTAGACATCTTGCATCAAATGGGCTTTCCAGGGGTTTGGTGTAGTTGGATACGAGGCATTCTCTCATCGGTCAGATCAACAGTTTTGATTGATGGGTCCCCCACCTTTGAATTTAATTGGGAAAGGGTATCCGCCAATGGGATTCGTTATCACCATTTTTGGTTCTGATAGTCATGGAAGCTTTTACGGGGCTATTTAAAAAAGCGAGTCAAGTTGGTGCTTTTGATGGGATTCAACTTCCAAATAATGGGCCGAAAATTGATCATATTTTATTCGCCGATGATGCGATGATTATAGGCGATTAGTCTTCTTTTAACTTCAATAATGTGAAACATATTTTGAGAATTTTCTATCTATGTTCCGGATTAAAAATCAACTTAAACAAGGGTACCGTTTATGGTATTGGTATGGAGGTTGAGGATATTAGGAGGATGGCGTCGAGTATGGGATGTAAAGCGGGTACGATTCGTTTTATTTATCTAGGAATCAAAGTAGGGGCTAATATGAACCATATTAGGAACTGGATCCGGTTGTGGAAGTTTTCCAGTCTCGTCTATCAAAATGGAAGGCACAAACTTTTTCCATAGGCGGAAGAGTCTCTCTTATAAAATCGGTACTCTATAGTCTTCCCGATTATTACTTCTCCATTTATAAAGCGCCAAAGAAAGTTATTACAGTCTTGGAAGGGTTGATAAGGAAGTTTTTGTGGGGCGGTAGCAATGAAGTTCAAAAAATGCATTGGGTGGCGTGGGAGAAAGTGGCGTTACCGAAAGAAAAGGGAGGTTTGGGGTTCAATTTAGAAAAAAAGTTATCGATTTGATACACTCGCAAGCTAGGAAGTGGGTTATGTATCCGGTTCTCGGTAATGGTGGATGGGTTTGGTCGATGATTGTAGGTCAGGGGTTGAAAGTTAATGTTGATGGGCGTCGATTCTCTGATTAGATTTGTTGCAGATTAGGGGACGAAAAAAGAATGCATTTTTGGTTGGACCCTTGGGTATGTGAAGTTCCTCTCAAAACCAAGTGCCCAAATTTGTTTCAATTGGAGAAGGAAAAACTATGTAGAGTGGCGGATCGGATCTTCAAGTCTGTTGGGTCGAATGTTTTACATTGGAATTGGAGAAATGTGCCATCTTCGACCAGTGAAACAATGGAATTGACGGATTGTATTGGTTTGATCTTGGATATTGTTCTTACAGATGAAGCCGACTCCTGGCAATGGCAAGGAATCAAAGATGGATTCGCGGTTGCTGCTGTCAAAGAATGGCTACAGAAGACTGATGCTACGGTCGATATATGTGGATTAGAGCGGTGCAAATGGCTTCCATCAAAGTGCAATATTTTTGTATGGAAGGCGATTAACGATAAACTCCCAACGAAAGCGGCTCTGGCTAGACGGAACATTCCCCTCGACAGCATGACGTGTATCCTCTGTGATGAAAGTTTTGAATCAGCTGATCATGTTTTTACAGATTGTGTTCTTTTGATCACCATTTGGCAGATTATTGCGTCTTGGTGTTGCATCCCGCACATTTTCGTGTTCGATAGTAAAGACTTGGTGGAGATTCACGGGTATTGCGGGCGCTCACCGGTATATAAAGAGGCAATTAAAGGTATTATTTTTATCTAACGTTGGTGATTATGGAAGGCTTGTAGCGAGTTAATGTTCAGAGACAAACAAGTTAAGTTCGTAGAGATAATCTCTGATATTAAAGCGTATGATTTTTTGTGATATAAGTATAGGAATAAGGATAGTTTGTACGATTAGAAGGATTGATGTAATATGTTTTAGTGCGGTTTGTTTTTCTCCTTTTAAAGATGAGCTAACTTTGTGTTAATGAAGTTACTTTAAAAAAAAAATAACCTAGGTTCTAAAAGTAAATTTAATGAAAACTTGAGATTATTACACCATAATTGTAGGACCAATTATTGTACCATAATCAGCTTGAAGAACCACTTTCAATTGTTACATCCCATGAAAAATAATTCAAGGAAACGTCACTTTTTTCAATACAAACAAAAACATTAACAAAATAAAAAAAATTTAAAAAAAATGTGAAATAAATAAACAAAACCCTAAAAAGATAAAAGATTCCTTCTTCCATTGACATTGACACAACCAACCAAACCATATGTAAAGCTTTGATCTTGCCCTCCATATGCCTGACCACCTTCCCCACTTCATTAGCCCCTTCACATAATAATATTATTATCTCTTGGCTCCTTCTTCCTCAATAACCCCTACACCCACACCATGCCCCCCTTTATTAAACCCTTCTCCCTCATCAAGCTTCAAACTTTTTTCAATTATTGACCACCCATTACAATCTTTTCTTCTGGGTCTGTATCTTTTTCACCCAATTCTGTTCCTTCTGTTTTCTTGATTTTTTTTTTATTTTTTTTAAAGATGCCTAGGCCTGGTCCCAGACCCTTTGAATGTGTTAGAAGATCTTGGCACAGTGATAGACATCAACCCATTAGAGGCTCTATTATTCAACAGATTTTTAGGTATTCTTTTGCTCTTAAAGTTTTGATTTTTTTTTATAATTTTTTTGTTTGTGTTTGAAATAAATAAATAATGCATACCTTGTGTTTGTTTGATCAGAGTTGTACATGAAAATCACACTCCTGGTACTAAAAAGAATAGAGAATGGCAAGAGAAATTGCCTGTTGTTGTGTTTAAATCTGAGGAAATTATGTACTCTAAAGCTAATTCTGAGGTACCCATTTATTAATATTTGTTTTTAATTATGTTCATGACTGTAATTTGAGTTAATTTTAGTATATTTAAGTTGATTTTTTTTTTTTTTTTAAATTTGAAACCTGAATAATATTATTGTTAGGCTGAGTACTTAGACCCCGAAACGTTGTGGGATCGGTTGAATGATGCCATTGATACCATTATTAGGAAAGATGAGACTATGGAAACTGGTGAATTTTTGCCCCCTTGTGTTGAAGGTACACAATTTGAACATACTTGAAACTTTAAAGTTTAAAGTTTAAACCAATGTTTATGTTATAGTTTTTACATTTTCGAAGCTGAATTCGGCGTTATAAACTTATAATTGTTCAGCTGCTCTAAATTTGGGATGTGTCCCTGTAAGATCATCAAGAAGTCAAAGGAACAGTAATACAAGAAGCTATTTAAGTCCAAGAAACCAAGATTCTGGTCCACCTGCTCAAAACATGCATAATGTGCAGAGACCGGATAGCGTGAATGCGATGAATCAAACGCGAACGTTTTCAGAAAGTAATAAAGATGTACGGCCTGTTTTCAAGGCTGCCCCTCCGGCTGCAGGGTCATCTTTTTATCCTCAAAATGTTCCTAGACAAATGATGTCTTTCGAGAGTAGACCTCCTTCGATATATCCGTTATACCATGGTTTCCAGTTTCAACCACGGATGCCGCAAATGGGATTTCATAGCTCTCCTCCAAACCCGAACAATATTATTATCGGAACGCCAGTTTTTCAGACGACACGCGAGTCTTTACCTTCTTCGTCTCAAACGGGCTGTCCCGGAAGATTGCTGTTATATGATAAAGACGGCAACGGTTCAAAGAAAGAATCTAGACCCGAATTGGTGGAATGTGATTTGTCTCTAAGATTGGGTCCTGTTTCGAGTAATGAAAAAGGGATGACTAATGTAGATGATGTTGACTCGGGTCCGGGTCAAAGAAGCAAGGAGTTCTCTTTCTTTCCTTTGAATTCAGAGGCTGGGGAAGTTGAGACTTCAGTGACAGATTTTAGGAAACGAAAAAGTGTAGGGGAATCGCAGAGTTTTTTGCATTTAGAGCGTGATTTTGACCAGATTAACGATCGAATGAAACGAAGAGGTTTGTAGATATCGAATTCTTTCTGTTTACTTATGCAATTCTTTGAAATGAGAAAGAAGTCTTTTTTATGATTATTTTCTTGTTTAATCTTTGGATTATGTTAGCAGATTCATAAGATAGGGTCAAAGTAGAATAGTTGTCCTTTTCTTTTGGTTGGGTAGTTGGGTGGATTGTATGGGTGGTGAGGGTTCTCATTCATATCATGCTGTCTATCGGGGACCGCACTCTGCATATCGGTGTTATACCTTATGCATTATAATCCAAACGCGTAGGTTTTGGCATGACAGATGCACGAGGATGGAAAAGGACCAAAGTTGTTGGCTTGTATTGATGTGTCATATCTTGATTTCACTCTGCATTTAGTCCACAAGTATACTATTCAAGTCGTCTGAAAGTTAAAACGGTCAGTGTCACACGTTAGCCGAATTCACAACATACTATTTTGGTCATAGATTGAGGTATTGAGCCATAAAGAATGTGCTGGTTTAGATGCCGCCAATGCGTTTTAGCCGTGTTTGCTGTGGTTGAGAATAGAACTCTACAGTTAAACGAGCTTGAGAGAGTATTACATGATGTGTGGTAAAGAAATTTGTAAAAGCTCATTTAGGCAAAATGTATGATATTGATTAGTATGAGATGTTCAGATACCTTAGGCCCAATGTGCTTTGATTTGAACTAGATGAAGATTGTCACAGGGTGAGCTCATGAAATTATTATTCAGGTCGGATTTGATATTATATTTTTTTTTGAACGGCCAACAAATCAATCCCGAGCACTTTCGAAGTACCTACTAGACAAAGGAGTACTCCGAGAGTAACTCGGGTCCACCAGTAATTTCAAACCAGTTCCCGGGGAAAACCCGCCGGCCGAAGGCCCACTGCGGTAAAACCCGGCCCACCAGCAGCATTTTGGTGCTGGTAGGACTCGAACTCCACACCTCCCATAAGGAAAGCAATAAGGGTGTCACTCCATATATGATTAAAAAAGAGTTAAACGGGTTAGTGTTTGTTTAATCGGGTTTAGCTATGGGTCTTTCCCTATAAATGCTTCTTCTTGAAAGAAAAATGACACAAAATATGTTCACTATTTATTGAAAAAAAATAAAATGAACCGTTAAACTAAACTCGTACAAAAGTGAAAAGAAAACTCGTCAAAAAGAAATTTTATTTATTTATCTTTTTTTTTTTTTTTTTTTGAAAGGCAAAAAGGATAATATTATTATAACAATAGATTTTAGTAAATCTTTTGGGCCTATGAGGTTAGTGTGCTAAGGCAGTAAGCGTGGGCCGTGTGGCATCAGAGATTCAGAGTCAGACGTGTAGTTTGGGCTGGTGGGCTTGCTTGGACCACATGAACTAGATATATCATCATAGGCCCAGTCTAGTAGTGGGAAAAATGAACCATCGAACTGTAACAGGTAGTTAGGTCTTAGGATGGGCCATGGGGCTGTGCAAGGTTTGGAACTTTTGTTTGAAATAAATTTTAATAGATTTCTTTTAAAAAAACCAATCTTTTTTTTTTTTTTTTTTTTTTTTTTTTTTTTTTTTTGAATGGTGACCATCTTTTTTTAGGGATCAGTTGATCACACCTGCTAATCGCAGGCCTGCCACTCTCACATCTGGCAAGACTATGTTGTCTTAATCGGGTTCATGTTGGATTCAGTGTGGGGCTTGACGTTCGACGAGAACCGTATCTTAACACGTCAACAGACGCACCTAGAGCCCAAGCAGGAACAAGTCCCCAAGGTAACCTCATCGACCGGATAATACTCGTGTTGGCTCGGATTCAAACTTGCGATCTTCATCAAGGTGAGTCTAGTTCTTATCTTCATTACTCTGACCACTCTACTAGTCCAGCTTGATGAAGGTCTTAAATAACATCTAAAAGGACTAAACGAAGAACATACGGATCAAATCAGATGTACGAGTTGTAATAACTTTTTCCAAATGTGTAATTTACTAAACAAAAAGATGTTGCTTTCTAGAAGTTCAATTCTTTGTTTGCAGTTGACAAAACAAGCTAGCTTGGCAACATTTTTAATTAATACTAGCAGGAGCCCACGCGTTGTGGTGGTGATGTACAATATTTGGATGTTACGTTTGGTCAAATTAATGATTTTAGACACCTGAAAATTCAAATTGAATAATATATAACTTGATTTTCTTTTTATAAAAAGTACATATATATAATTTTGTTTATTTAGCTCAATTCGAATTCAAACCTAAATCAAATTGTAATTTAAATAACCTGAATAACCCGAAAACAGTCGCGCTAAACATCCATATTCCACCTATTACTTTTACCTGTTATATTATAGAGATTCAAACCAACTTATAACTGGATCAAAATGTATCCTCAATTATTGAGTAAAAAAGAACATTATGCTGTTACCCGAAAGCATGATGGGTAAAGTGTATTCTTGCTAGTTGTTTGTTAATCACCACAAGCTAATTCCAAAAATTATATAACGAACATGTGATTTTGTTTGCGGTTAATTTATTGTAGATAAGACACACAAAGTATAGGGGTTTAAAATTGTGAATTGTGTAATATTATACAAACTAAATTTTTGTTTCTTGTTTTTGCCTTTTTTAACCTTCAACTATTAATCATTAACTTCTTGTTTTTATTGTCTTTAATTAATAGAAATTAATAGTTGTATTAAATTTGTCTTGTCATTCTAATAAAATTACAATTTTACTCTTATGCATAAACATGAAATGACAGCTTTACCCGTCCAGCACTCACTATATAGTAGTAAGTATAGATAGGCTGGAACTTGTAATCTTAGACCATGTGTAGTGGGGGGCTTTATTTATAAAGCCCTTGTTTCTGATTGATCCACGTGGCAGCTGAGTAAGCATGGAGAAATAAAGTGAAAAGAGGGTGTAGTGGGGGAAGAAAAAAAGGGGGCGCTATTTATACAAAAAAAAAACTGATAAACACATATTGTACACGTGGCAACTGAGGATTGGTTGGGCACTTTGGCATTTGGCGTTATATATATAACGCTTGGGCATGAATTTATAATATGGAGCCCCTATGTTTTGGTGTTTGGGGCTTTATTTTACAAAATAAAGCCCCATATAACGCCCACTACACCCGAACTTATATAATTGCAATAAATAGTTCAAGAACACATATTCACAAGACAAGATGTTATAGACAACTTTTAAGGGGACGGGGCCCTTCCAGTTTCAACCACGGATATCTTACGGTAACCCCACTATCAGCACAACAACAGAGTTGTCGGTAATGCTGGTAGTGGATTCGTGAATGCGAACCGTGTGTTTGACCACGGTTTTGAAACTGTGTGACTTAATTATTTTCACTTGTTTTCAATTAATTTATATTTATTTCAATTGTCCAAACACATAAACATAATTAAATAAAACACATAAAACATAAATCTATTAATATCAAACTTAAATAGATACAAAATATTAAAACACAATTAAAACATAACTAAAAAAAACTTAAACAATACGCAAGATGCCTCGACATGGTCGAAACTGTTGCGGTATCGGGCCACATAGTCGACATGCGTGAACTTGATTGCCAACTCCTCCCCAATACCCGGCTGCCCCCTCAAGGTGTTTACGTAGAGGGTGCTCCACCGAACACATTTGTTGTTGAGATCAGTCTACTTGCGTTGGAGACTTTCGATCATGTGATCGTTGTCACCAACTTGGAGCTTGAACTCCGCCAATACACGGTTCCAAAAGGAGTACCCCACCGAGTGGCGGCGACGGGGTGGTTATTGTTGTAAGGTAAGGTCGTTCCTTGCATCTTGGTAGCACACCACCAAGGCGATTTCCTCCTCCTGGTTCCAATGAATCATTTTTTTTAGTGTTTAGAGTGGTAACCGTGGGCAAATGTAAATATTTTGGATACCCTCAGTGGGTATTATAGCCCAATTTTTTGATCTGACATGCCGTTTTGATTTTCTGCCACCGTGCCTGGCACCATCTACACACTGTTTGAATTTTGAATCCAAATTATACTTGAAAAAAAATTAAAGTGTGTGTGTATATATATATATATATATGTATGTATTTAAAAGAAAAATAAATAAATGTTTCAGTGAATTGTTGCCTTTAAAATTGTGTTTCAATGAAGCGAATCACTGAAGTGATGTGATAATACAAGATTGATAAAAATAAGTAAACTTTAAAAATAATAAGGATGGTGTACCTCCCCTAATATAAGAAACCTCAAATGAACCGAATCTCTTCGGACATGATACTACAATGCAAACTCTAAATCACATCAATCGAAATTTAATATCTATTCGGTGGGGAGCAAACAAAGAAAGAAAACTAAGTTTATTGCAGAAAAACGTCACACATATGCCACACATATGTTCAAATCTGTATTGTATAACATAGTTTATATAGGAATGGCAACGAGGTATGTTTGGGACGGGTTTCATTAATCGCAACCTCATACCCGATTATAAAATCTTGTCTTGATCCCAGCCTAAAACTCGTTGTGTATATATCAGGTGATTACCTGTCACGTATCGGGTATACCCGCAGGTTTATAAAAAATCCACGTTAGGTACAGCGATCCAAACTCATCAGTTGTATGTCAGGTAACCATTAATAAATTATGTGTCGGAATTGTGTGTTAGGAAAAAAAAACGTTCAAATTTTCGTAACTGGTTTGAAATTAATCCTTGATTTCCAAAAAAATATATAATATAATACATAAAGAAAAGGGAAAATGACCAAAATAGCCTGTTGACCGTGTATTTTGAACAAATAGCCCTCTCCACCCTCTTTGGAGAGACGGGACACGGCTCCCAACGAGCCTGAACCGTCTCCGAGAGGCTTCCCATTTTAGCCAACAGTGGACTGCCACGTATCGTTGTTGATCCCGAGACAGACCTTTCTCTCTCCTGAACCCTCTTTCTCTCTCCTGAACCCTCTTTCTCTCTCTCCTGAACACACATCAGCCTCTTTCTTTAAAACTATACTGGGAATCGAAGGGCAAGTTCAAGGGGTTGTGTTATCCGATATACAAATCAGGAACATAAGAATGGTTTGGGGTTATAGCAGGCGCACGACAGTCACCCTAAACCGGTGACTGTCCGATTATTATAATAAACGAAGAGAGGGCTTAACCGGGGAGAAGTAACTTACCGGAAAAGATAAGGTGGCGGCGGCCTGAGATGGTCACCGGTGACAGTCACCATACTCGGTGACTGTCTGATTCACTTTAACCAGAACGGAAAGCCGGAAACAGAAGGGCGGCGGCGCTAGTTCCGGTCACCGGTCCGGTGACCCTACTGGTGTACTGATTCTTGTTTCTTCGTCTTCTCCGGTGAGTTCTCCGTTTTCTCCGACGAAGTTTACTGTTTTTTTCTTGTTCTTCGTCTTCACCGGAGACGTCTTCCGAGACGTCACCGGAAGCGTCTCTGAGACGTCACCGGAGACGTCTCAGGTCTGTCTCACGTCTCAGGTCTGTCTCGGGATCAACAACGACACGTGGCGGTCCTCTGTTAGCTGAAATGGGAAGCCTCTCGGGAGACGGTTCAGGCTCGTTGGGAGCCGTGTCCCGTCTCTCCAAAGAGGGTGGAGAGGGCTATTTGTGCAAATCGCACGGTCAACGGGCTATTTTGGCCATTTTCCCTAAAGAAAAATATAGTAATCTAGGGTGAATAAGTTACAAAGACGCCATAACAAAAAAAAAATGAAAACAATTTTTTATATATGAATAACTATAAAAAATAACATTAATATATTATTTATAATCGTGTATATCACTAAAGCTTATACCCGTTCTAAACCTGTAAAAATTAATCCACATCCCCGATCTCAAACCCATTTGCCTGACCCCATACCCGTCTGATGTGTAGGGTTCCGGATTCGATTGTCATCTCTATTATACAAAAACTATAAACACCTAACAAAGTATTGATCTAGAATACTTTAAAAAAAAATAGAATACTTTTGAGTATCAAAAATTGAACGTGGACCACTTGTAATGTAGATAATCAAAACTCCAGAAGTAGAAGCATTCGATCGCATAAACAGGTGAATTGACAAAATGCACCATCCAAGATATTAAAAAGAATTTAAGCTTTCCAATACAACGCACCTTCCTCATGGCCACTTCGGCTTTTGTAAAGTCTACTTTATAATTCTTTATTTTTTGACAAAAAGTTGCAACCTATAAATTGTAACCACTTCAATAAAAGCGATGATATATTGTAAGAATAATACCACTTTAATTGGAATCAATATCTTTTGTTCTTTGAGAACATAATATAAAAAAAGGCAACAAAAGAAACTATAAGAAAGTGAAATCTATTCATCTATTAATACGAATATGGAAAAAGAGAATAAATCCATCCTTACAAACATTAGAAAAATCCAGAAATTAATACCACACAGCTCTCCAACTAAAAATCAAGAATAACAATTAAATTTAATAACATAAGTTTAGTAAAATAAAGCCAAAGCGAAGCCCAACAAAGTTGCTGGAACCACACCGGTTAAAGATCGGCCGGCGGCGTTTGGTGATGGAGGAGTAGGAGTCGTGCC
Organism: Ambrosia trifida; assembly: GCA_028751855.1. Taxonomy (NCBI): domain Eukaryota; kingdom Viridiplantae; phylum Streptophyta; class Magnoliopsida; order Asterales; family Asteraceae; genus Ambrosia; species Ambrosia trifida. The sequence continues at coordinate 72,587,304 of CM054123.1, read as the reverse complement.
ATCGGCGGGAGACGGGGTGGTATCGGAAGGAGTTGGGCCGGATGTAGGAGGTGACGGCGGGCTGGCTCCTACCGGAGTTGGTGCCTCAGAGGAGGTGGGTGGTGTGGTGGGGGTGGGGGCGGGGGTGTTGGCCGGAGGACTAACCGGTGCTGGTGTGGGGGTGGGGGTAGGTGTAGGTGTAGGAGGGGTGGTGGGTGAGGCTGCCGGTGGTGGGGTGGTGGGTGCAGCGGCTGGTGGAGGGGTGGTTGGTGCAACGGCAGGGCCAGATACGTTGACAGTCAACTTTTGTCCAATTTGGCAATGTGTTCCTACGGTGCAAATGTAATAATGAGTACCCGCCACGGTCAATGTGATGGTGGCAGGGCCAGTGGGGGTGAGGGAAATGGGGTTGGTGGTGGTGCATGGGCCATACGCTGCTTGTGATACTTCTGCCACGTTGTGGTTACCGGTAGTGAAGTTAAAAACTGTAATCAAGAAATATTAATTTATTAATCAATTAGCAATGAGAATTTAGGAATTATAAAACGATATTTTAAAATAAGATATAATTCAAATCAAGGAATATAATTTAAATGGATGGAAAAAAAGGGCAAAAAAAATCTTATTTTTGTAAAATTGTGACGTGTTACGCAAACAGTTAAATATGGCTCAATTGGTAGAGATTATGGGTATGTTTGTCAAAACTAGCTGCAAGCTGGTAGCTGGAAGCTGTTAGCTGGAAACTTTTTAAATATATTTTGGTGTTTGACAGAGTAGCTGGAGCTTTTAATAAAATGTATAAAATGACCAAAATGGTCATAATTAAAAGATTGTAAAGAATGTTTTTATTTTATTTTTAAAATAGAATGGGTATTTGTGTCATTTACTAACTAAAAGCTTGTAGCTAGTAGAGCTTTTTCTTAAAAGCTACTACTAGTAGCTTTTCACTGTAGACCTTTTCTCTAACCTAAAAGCTTCCAGCCTCTTCAACCAAACAAGACTTTTTATTAAGTAGGAGCTTTTTCTTAAAAACTTGAAACTTGAAGCTCTTAAAAGCTTTTTGCCAAACATACCCTATATGCGTCTTAAAGAGGAGATCTAAGGTTTAATTCTTAACAAAAGTGTAATTTAATATTATTAAAGTAATAGTATAGCAGATGTAAAAAAAAAATTTTAAAAAAATAAATATAAATGAATTAACGAGAATCAATAATTACACGGTCAAACTAAGCACGCTAAATGAAATTAAATTACCAAACCATATGAAATAGAAAAAAGTAACACTATTATCAATAGTCATAATTTTCTCATTTAAATAATAGAGTAGATTTGTTTGCATGTGGCACGTGTTTATCGAATTCATAACTTTGTAATAAAGTTACAAATTATATCCCAAAGTTAAAAGCACTTTATTTGTGGCATCATCAAGCTTTATTAGTTTATATTTTGTATTTTAAACTACTTTTTTTTAAGGGTGAACTATTTTAAAACCTCTAGAAAAAATCTAGAGAAAGAAACAAACGGATACTTAAAAAAAATTAAAGTTACACCAATCACTTTAATCAACCACTAATTTTTTTTTGATCAACCAGTAATTAATGGCCACTTATATTATAGTGACATTAAAATCAATTATATGTATTCTTTTATTATTTTCAGCATCTTAAATCTTAGATAAAAATAGCTAAATAATCTAAATAACTAATAACGATCATCAATTCATTATCGTATAAAATATACAACTAATATAATCCAGGGTTAAAGTCTTAAAAGAAATAGTCCAATAATGCTATAATCTTTTTTACTAAAAAGGCCTTTAGCTTGCCTAGAGATACTAAGGTATGGTTACGATGATAATATGTTCTTCCTATGGCATAAAGGGTTCCAGCCATATACTAAACAAAAGGCAACGATTTAAAAGTATTAAACCATGGGTATGTGAGTTAGCCGTTCTAAAATTAAAAAAAAAATACGAGCCATCACACAACAGCGGTGGATGTGGATACTATGACTTACAAAGGGTGTCGCCGACTCTGAAGGTTTGTTGAGAAGACCAGGTGGTGTAAGCGGCGGGGCCGTTGGACGGAATGGTCCAGCCCAAGGCGCCCCCGACCACGTGTCTGGTCTGAGCCATGGAGGGTTGCATCTGCATGGATGCAACCACCACCATCATCATAAGCACCGTCATACATGACTTCAATCCAGCCATAACTTTATGTGTTCTTGTAAAGATAAAGCTCAGGTCGCCCCTTCTCTCTCTTTCTAGAAAATAGGTGAGTTTCTCTCTCTATACGTATAGAACCGGTTGCAGGATTTGTGTTATGGACACGGGTGTTTAGGTATTTATAAGGAAATATTTAGAGTAAGAAAGGAAAGATGATAAAACCATCTCCGCGATAAACGAGTCAAATCAATTAAAATATTTATTATTGGAAGATTAGAAACATTGCAATTTTTATAATATTTTGGATTAAAATATATTTGCTACCATATATATATAGTAAATTTTAACTAATATGTACATGAACGAGGCAATGAAACATGTATTTATTGATGGGAAAATCTCATCTATTATCTATTATAATATATATAAAAGAAAATGGTTTTGCTGACGTGACATCCAATGGAGGCCTCAACCTCCACTTTTTTGTGCCAAGTGGCTTAATAATAGATGTTTTTTGAGGTTTTTAGAGTGTTTCCTTTTTTAACCAAAAAATTTAAAATTTTTGTTTTTTAATCAAATTAATAAATATATAACCCTCTTAACTCATTATATTTCTGATTCTCTTTTTCCTCAAAACCCTAGCCACCATCTCCTCATTATTCTCTCCCATAGTCCCACCCATCCCAACTCCAACCCTAGTTGTCGTCAAGTCGTCCACCCAAACCCACCATCTATAACCCAACTCCGAACCCCGTCACTGCCATCTCCATTCTCAACCTGCATCAACAGAGGGTTAGTTTTATGTCATTGTGATTCTTTTATGTTTCAGTTATAATAATATTATATTATATGTTCCATCGTATGAACATATAAAAAATATTACATCTTTGCTTTATTTAGTCAAAGTAGATTACCGTACAAATTCCCACCATTCCAATCTAATGAATTCTTATTCTTGGTTTTGGTTATTTGAGCATTATGCAGCAAAAGATAAAGGTGAAAAAACCCAAGCGTTTCTGCATATGTTTAAGTATACGAATGTTACGTTCTTCAGGTGTGTAGACAACTTTCTTGGGGTTCTTCCTTATAAATTATATGTGCCGCTTCGCTTTGATTATTAGGAGCTGCCATTATTAATTTTTTCTACAAATCCATACATGTACAGCAAGCACCCCAGTGGATACATATTCATGTTGGTAAATGTTATTTAACATATTCTAGGATTTTTTTTAAAGCTATCATACCTTTAAGAACTTAATATTTCCATTATGATATAAAGATTAATTGTCATATTACTTGCCTTTATGAAGTTATATTTGTCAGTTGGATCATTTTATTTTTTTTCTTGATTAGGAGAGGATCTCGCTCATGTTACTGAATAATTTTGAGAAAGGAACTAAAGGGTATGTCATATTTCAGCTCTATTGATTGTTTTGATGTTTTAATGAGATTTTTTTTTTGTCAAATAAGCTTACCTGCAATATTGCTCACTTAATGAGATTTTTTTGTTTGGTTTTGTGTGAATTATCAGTAAGCTAACCTACATTATTGCTCGCTTCTTTGGTCTTTAAATGAGATGTTTTTAATGCAAAGGTTGTTAACTAAATATGTCTACTTTGTTTATATTTGAAGGAAGGATTTGGAGGACTATTTGGGATATTCTAATCTTCTGACCTTCGCTTTCTATGTAGTTATACTAAGGTTTTGGGAAACAAGGGTAAAAAGGATCATTTGGAGAGGCAACATCATCTGCTAAGGTATTTATTTACTAATAGACATCGAATTATAAACATAAGGATCAATTATGTTGTGTGGTTAATTGTAATGCAGGTGTGGATGATGGCTCTAAACAGAGTAGGAGTGATTCGAAAGGCGATGTTGAAGCTTGGGATGAAGGCGGTTAGTGGTGTTAGTAGAGTCACTATTAAGAAAACAAAGAATGTAAGTTAGTTGAATCTTATTGAATTATTGTTGAATTGTTATTGTAACTTAAGTGATTAAGTGATTGTTTAGTTGATTAGGTTATGTTAGGTTAGGTTTAAGGTTATAGGAGTGATTAGAATGCCATAAACATGCAGTGATTAAATACGAAGGATTAGAGAGATGTGATACGTGTTTGAACTGTTGCAACTTAGTTTAGTGATTGTTTAGTTGATTAGGTTATAGGTGAAGGAATATGGGAGTGGTTAGAATGCTATAAACATGCAATTATTGAATGTGAGAGATTAGAGAGATATGAATCATGTGATAAGTTTGTGAACTGTTGCAACTTAATTAATTAATTAAGTGATTGTTTAGTCAATTAGGTTTTAGATTTTTCAACCCCGGGAACTGTTACCTATATGGTTTCTTTGGTCTATTGGAGAAAACTGGAGACGGGGAGGTCATGCCTTATCATGAGATTATTTGTAGCAACGTGGGCGTCATTCATAAGACCTAAGACCGACTTATACTACCCCATTTTGTGTAAAAAATAATTATTCTTTCTTGGTTAGAACGTTACGACAGGAGGCGAAGAACTAACTTTAGTATAGTGTTATTTCTACTTCTACTGGTTAAAGAGGCTACATCTTTTGCTTACTTGACACGTAGATCCTTCTCTGCCGAAGTCAAGGTAAGTTGTATAATAATCTGCATTGCGCTGTTCATTAGGTATGGCTTGCTTGGCGATTTGCATTCCTCTGTTTGCGCTCATATTTTTTTTTTGTCCTTTTATGCACGTGGTTTTTGTTATTCACCGAAAAAGCCGGCATATCAGCCTCAGACGAAAGAGAGCTGCAACACCAGTTAAAGTATGTGCTTTGCGCAAATGTATTCAGGCCTTACGAGAAAATGGAACTCATTATGTGTTGGTTGATCAGGAGGTACGCCTAAAAATTTCAAACATGGTTGAATTCGTTGTGGCACCATTTATGCCGTGCGTCTCATTTTGTTACTGCAATTAACTTTATGGCAGCATATAACGGATAAGATGAAAGAATATACGTTGGAAATTCAATCATTAGTAGTCCTTTTGTTTTAGGTGTTTTACAGTTTAATTATGTGAATTTAATAAAGCTCCGTCCATGATATATTACTATTACAGTTTGTTTTTCATCTACTTTGGGTGTCTAGGTTCTTCCTTACAATTTATTTTTCATCTACTTTGGGTGTAATGGTGTATAGGTTCTACCTATAGACTATTTGGTTTGTAATGGTACCTCACTTAGCTAGGGCTGTAAACAAACCAAACGTTCGGTGAACAGTTCGTAAACCGTTCGGCGGGAAGTTCGTTTGTGTCCGTTTGTTTAATAAATGAACGAACACGTACAAAAAATTCCGTTTGATTAGTTAAACAAACAAACACGAACAAATGTCTCGTTCGTTCGATTGCGTTCGTGAACGTTCGGTAATGTGTTTGTTTACGTTCGTTTATTTATATCCGTTCGTGTATGTTTGTTTATGTTCGATCACTAGTTAAAACTTAGGATAATTATGAACTTTTGAATTAGGAATATCATGTATTCATGCCTATGCCTAAGTAATTTTAGATAATTATGTCTAACTTAGTACAATTTGACTTATCAACATTGTTTAGGAGAAGTACTTTGTCTAACGGTTAATATTAACAGTGTTTTTTTAGTTAGTTGCATATTAAATGTTTGTTTTTGTTTGTTTGTGTTCAAGACCCGTGTTCACGAACAGTTCGCAAACAACTAAATTTCTTAACAAACAAACACAAACATAGAATTATATGTTCGTTAGTGTGTTCGTGAACGGTTCGTTTGTCCAAGAAACCTTAACAAACAAACACGAACAAAGCCTTGTTCGTGTTCGTTTGGTTCGTTTACAGCCCTACACTTAGCTGTTGAAAAAAAGCCACTGCTCCAGGAAGAATAAGCTACACCAGACACTGCAAAAAGGCCACTGTTGCAGGAAGAAGGTATGCTTCTTATAGAAAAAACGACATACAATGTTGATATGAAAAACTAATCAACTTCAAGAACATCATTAAATGCAGATTTTGAAAACACAACACCACAATGAAGCAAGAACAAATGGGCAGTTAAGTAAAGATTTACAGTTGTTAGGAGCTTGCTGCAGTGCTGCTCTATTTTTTTATGGTTTTCAACAAAACATGCAACTTTTGATATCTAAAACTATGTGAAGTGGAAGATCCACGAACACTACTATAATGCAAACATAATGCTGCAAAGCTGATTCAGGTATCTTTTCCTGCTTCATTAGTAATGATTTTAGTTTGTTTAATGTTGATCCACGTGATTGAGTTTATTATTGGTATGTTTTCTTTATTTATCAAATACACACTATGACTATTTGACCTTTGTATTAGGAGCCAACTCCTGTCAGTTCAGCTTGATATGTTATAATTTCAAGTTGCTATGTGATACTATAACTATGTTGTCAAAATCCCCTCGAGCGAGCGCCTAGGTGCTCAGGCACAGCGAGGCGGGCCTATTGCGCCTGGTGGTGGCTTAGTCCCAAATCTGGGCTCTTTTAAATGAAAACGGTGCCTAGGCGCGTGCCTGAAACCAGGCGCAGGCGATAAAAAACGATGGCTTAGGCGCAAAGCATAATAACTTTTTTATTTTTTTTCCTCTATATGCAAAAGCCCTCACTTTTTGTGCGCATTGCGCCTAGGCTCCAGGCGAGACCTATGCGCCTTGAGTGCACCTTGCGTCTTTGACAACATAGTTTATGATTTAAGAAATTAGAGTGTTGCATACATAAAAGATGCAAAATTTGCTACTTTTGACCCGTTTGACAATTGACATGTATCCTTTGTGGCTATCTTTTTTTTTTTGTGGCTTAGGCGTAAATCTAGGCTTTTTTTTTTTTTTTTTTTTTGTAAAAACGGTGCCTAGGCGCGCGCCTGGAACCAGGCGCATGCGATAAAAACGATGGCTTAGGCGCAAAACATAATATATATATATATATATATATATATTTATCTATATGCACATTTTTAATATAGCCCTCGCTTTTTGTGCACCTTGGTGGCCGATATCGCCTGAAATACTACAAAAGTGAAGGTCTCCTTGCAATTTATAATGATTAGAAAATGTCTACTTAATATTACATGCTAAGTAGTATGTTCATATTTTGAAGTCTCAACTTTTGAAATATGAAGTTTGTTATCATCGATAACTTCATCTAACGATGTTTAACTACCTAGGACGAAAATTATTTTGTGATACAATATTGTGATATTTTCAATTTTTTTTGTTCAGTTTCAATTTTTTTTTTGTTCAGTTGTATAATAATCTGCATTGCGATGTTCATTAGGTATGGCTTGCTTGGCGATTTGCATTCCTCTGTTTGCGCTCATATTTTTTTTTGTCCTTTTATGCACGTGGTTTTTGTTATTCACCGAAAAAGCCGGCATATCAGCCTTAGACGAAAGAGAGCTGCAACACAAGTTAAAGTATGTGCTTTGCGCAAATGTATTCAGGCCTTACGAGAAAATGGAACTCATTATGTGTTGGTTGATCAGGAGGTACGCCTAAAAATTTCAAACATGGTTGACATAAAAGAAGTAAATGATATTACAACAACAAAATTCCTTAATCTAATAAGCTTCATCATCTCTTGCAAGAGGAATATGGGTCCTAACAATAAAGAAGTTTTCATAGATAAACCCAGCAACCCCACCACCAATTAATGGCCCAACCCAATAAACCCAATGATTAGTCCAAACACCAGCCACCAAAGCGGCCCCAAAAGACCTTGCTGGGTTCATGGATGCACCAGAGAAAGGCCCTCCAGCCATGATGTAGAAAGTTAATATTAACTATTATATACCTATAACCATTGAATTTTACAAACACCTACCAAACAAGTTTTTAACATATTTCACTTCTCATTGTAACAATACTTACTCCAATTAACCATTTAACATCCATTAATATTATATATTACAACCCCGGGACGCTCCCGGGTAGTCAGCTAGTATATAAATATTGACCAAACACTATCCAACTGATATTTGTTTCAAGAGTCTTAAATAAGACTCTTTAATTTGAAATGGTCCCACAAACCAACCAATAGAATGGTGACACGTAAGGGAAAAGACTACTAGACACTTGAGTTTTATAGAGTCTTAACCTTAGACGCCAAGCCTGAAGGGTCTTTAACAAACTCTGAAACGTCTATGTCAGTCTTTAGCGTCTTAGCTAAGACTCTATCCTTTAGCTCTTGACTCGGCTTAAAAGGTTCAAGGGTCTCAGCTTCAGACGCTAGACTTGGCTTAAGAGTCTATACAACTCACCTAAGACTTAAGACGTCTCCGTACGTTTTTAAGACTTTTCATTTGAACTAAAGACTGTCCCGTACATTGTTAAGACTCTAGACAATTGTAGACGCATCCGTACGTTATTAAGACTTTTCAGTACAAATCAAAGACTCTTTCGTACAACCCTAAGACTCTAGACAGTTGTAGACTCGTCCGTACATTTTTAAGACTTTTCAGTACAAATCAAAGACTCTCTCGTACAGTTATACAATGTACGGACACGTCTATATTGTACGAGAGAGTCTTTGATTTGTACTTAAAAGTCTTAAAAATGTACGGACGCGTCTATAACTGTCTAGAGTCTTAGTGTTGTATGAAAGAGTCTTTGATTTGTACTGAAAAGTCTTAAAAATGTACGGACACGTCTACAATTGTTTAGAGTCTTAATAATGTACGGAACGGTCTTTAGTTCAAATGAAAAGTCTTAAAAACGTACGGAGACGTCTTAAGTCTTAGGTGAGTTGTATGGAGTCTTAAGCCAAGTCTGGCGTCTGAAGCTAAAGGCGCACGTCTGAGCTGAGACCCTTGAACCTTTTAAGCCGAGTCAAGAGCTAAAGGATAGAGTCTTAGCTAAGACGCTAAAGACTGACATAGACGTTTCAAAGTTTGTTAAAGACCTTTCATGCTGGCGTCTAAGGTTAAGACTCTATAAAACTCAAGCGTCTGGTAGCCTTTTCCACTACGTGTCACCATTTTTTTTGTTGGTTTGTGGGACCATTACAAGTTAAAGAGTCTTATTTAAGACTCTTGGGACAAATGTTAGCTTCCTAATAGTGTTGAATAGTGTGAAGTCCCTATGCTTAAGACCTTTCATATGTTTATATTTGATATTTATGTTTGGTCAATGAATATATTTGAGATTTTCCCTTTATTGATACTATAGAAAATGAGTCGATTTAAATTGAGGGGAGAGTGAATATAAGGCTTTTACAAGTAAATTAGATGCGTAACCATCAAAACTATGTAATTTTGTTTAAATCGAACTAATATGATAATTTTAAACAAAACTACGTATTTTTGATTGTTTCGTATCTAACTTACATGTAAAACAGTCCCATATTCATTTTCCCCCAATATTTGATCAAGAAAGAGTAGAGTTGGTATTAAAAAAAAAGGCTTGGACATTATTATTAACCATCATTTATAAAAGGCAATAGACTATAAAAGATCCGTTATGGCTTTATATGTTCAAAATCTTCATACACATCCATGCTAGCGAAAAAAAAAGCATAGAGACGAAACATCTGTTCATGGTTCAATGTTTTTATACTTCTTATGCTTTTGCACACAAAAATCACGGTGGTACTTGTGTGTGTATAGACACACACACACTATAGGGGTATTCACGCGATGCGGTGAGTAACACTGATAACCATGTAATATGTTATTTTTTTTTTCTATATTGAACTTTTTTATAGCAATACCATATTCAAGTTAAATAAAATGTTTGTTTTTGTGTTAGTGACTTTTTTTCAAGGAATATTAGTATGAAAAAATTATGAACCGTTTAAAATTCGAATGGAGAGGAGAAGTTGTTTCAAAAGTAGTAGAGTAATATATTTTAAAGAATTATACCATATGTTTTAAAATTGTATTTACCTAAACTTTAGAGAGTTAAAATTATGTAAAGTTATATGTTTGTCATAGTCAGGGGCACAACTTTTTGAGGGCTTGAGAGGTCCCGGCCCTCACCGTTTTTTTTTCCACGTAGTGATGGAGTTTTGCGATTTTTGTAAGTAAATTGAGTTCGGCCCTCACAGATTTGATTTTTCGGTCACTGCCAATCGAAAAAAATTGAGTCCGGCCCCACCGATTCAAGAACCAAGCTTCGCCACTCGTCGTAATATAGTATATATTATATTATACAACAGAGGACCAAGGTGGAGAAATAAGGTGGTGGTGGAAGGTGACCGGAAAGTTGAAAAGTGAGGTGCAATGTGACGTTGACCCATGATGAAGTGTGAAGTCTAGAATATGAATTTGTTGCTGGTTCGTGGGTGGACCCCGGCGTCTCATCTATATTTGATTAGGTGGTTTGTTTGGTTTCGTTCATTGTTGAATTTTTCTAAAATTAATTCAACATGTATACTTGAGATATATTAACTTGAAGTGTAATTATCTTCTTAAAATAACATACATGATAAGATGATTAAAAGAAGAGTTAAATGCCAATTTAGTCCCTGAAATTTGTTAAAAATTGCCACTTTTCATCCAAATCTTTTTTTTCGTCAATTTAGTCCCTGTGGACTAACAAGATTTGAATGAAAGTGACAATTTTTAACAAATCTCAGGGACTAAAATGACAAAAAAATGAAACCACAGGGACTAAATTGACCAAAAAAAAGATTTGAATAAAAGTGACAATTTTCAGGGACTAAATTGTCAATTAACTCTTAAAAGAATTTTAAATGTTTATTTCGAAATAATTTATATAAGCTTTTTGTGTAATGGTTTGTAACTTTTTTTCTTGGTTATGCAATATTTTATTTGATTGGTATCTACTATCTAGTAATAAATAAACGACAAAATAAAGATTATATAAAATTAACAACATGAATTTTCAAGTGTTGAAGATGTCAATGATTGAATGTTATGTTTTGGTTGGTTGCACTCCAAATTTGCCGCGTGAAGGTGCTGATGCTAACGTAAACCGTTTCGTTTGTGTGTAAATTTTGACTCATTAACTTTGACTAATTTCTGTTTGAAACGACTATCCTTGAAAATTTTAATTTACTTTTAAGTTATTTTCAAAGTAAATTATATGTTAATTTTTTCTGTGATTTGTCTATGATCGAGTAAATATCCGCTTGTAAAGTTTAGTAATTTATGTAATGTCCTTCAAGTGTAGTTCAGTTGGAGAATGGGCTGGTCTTTTCTTTGGGAGACCCGAGTTCAATTCCCGCGGGTTGTATTTGGAGGACATCAGGCAATGATTGTGAGGCTTGTGGTTCAAGTGATGCAAATTCGATCCTAAGCTAGTCCGGTTTTCATCCGGCTGTTACTCCAGCGAGGTAAACTCGTGTGAAGGCAGTACGATTTCCGGGCGGACACCGAAGCCCCCACCGTGCTAGTGTGGACCCGGTTCAGACAACATAGTTTGGGCGTGTGGAAAGGGTTATGGCCTGCCGATTAGGCGGGTGTGATGAACTTCTGCCACTTCCGCTTTGATGAAAGTCGTAATTTATGTACTATAAATGTCATAATTTTCTATTTTGTTAACTCTGTAATCTTTTGATTTGTAAACGTGATTACCTTCTAACATATTTGTTTTAATATATCCGTTTTAGTGATCATAGTAACATCAATACATTTTTTATTATAATTAACTGTAATAAAACTAAAGTAATTCAACTTATGTACTTAAAAAAAATGAGTGATACGATTATATAGCTTCATAAATGACAAGTATAGTATTTATAACTAAATTTCCTGTTAATTTGGGAAATTTGTCATATTGTTAGAGGGATATATGGCTATATAAGTTTTTTTTTGAAAGGCTAACTTTTATAAACACACCACCACCAAGGGCTCTCCAAGACGGAGAACCCCACAAAACCAAACCAGTTACATTACATCAAAACAAAAAGACTGCCAGTCCAACCAAGAAACCGTGACCTTTTTACACCTATTAGAAAACCAAAGAAAACTATAAGCTTTCACGTCCGCTACAATCTCGACCACATTCCTGTTAACATCCCTGAAGATCTTCTCATTTCTCGCCTTCCAAATCCGCCAACACGTTGTAACCATAACCCCATGCAACGCTAGCCTCTTAATCCGCGGGAGCCGAGTGTCTTCAAACACTTTGACGATGTCGCTAACCGAAAAGAAAAACCACTGAGGGAGCTTCACCCAACTAGTGATCCCATTCCAAACCCCTTGCGCTATTATACAAGCCGTAAATAAATGGTCTGCACATTCATCTTGATCACCACAAAGGTTACAAACTCCCTCACTTTATGGCTATATAAGTAAGATGTTGTTATTGGACTATATTATTATTGTTAGGGTTTATTAGTGTGAGCCTACGGAAACAGTATAAAGTCTAGATTGACTCAGATACCATGTTAGATAATGGAATACTGAATTGCTATTATTGTAGAGTTGTTAGGTTACAATATATACAGATCTTAGGGAACCCTAGAAACATAACTAAAAAAAGGGTATGTGGAGGAGACCATCTGGCCCCTGGTATCCATATTGGATACCGATCATCCCACCCCACAAGGGTTATGATCCCGGCAAAATACCTCAAAGTGCTGCCCACAAGATTCGAACTTGTCTCCTCTCATGCCCAACACTTATCATTGGTAGTGGGTACCACTAGGCTATAAGCCCATTGGTTAGAAACATAACTAAACACTATATTATTATTGTTAGGGTTTATTAGTGTCAGCCTACGCAGACGGTATAGAGCCTAGACTAGCTTTAATACCATGTTATATTATGGAAATACTGAAATGATATTATTGTATAATTGTTAAGCTACAATATATAGAGATCTCAGGGAACCATAGAAACTTAGCTAAGCCTGTTGGCTCACACTAATAAACCCTAACAATAATAATATAGTCCAATAGTTGTTTGTTTCAGCTCTTAAGGAGCTCTTAATAGGACGGATGTCTGAATCGGTCAGGCATTTGCCTTTAAATGGGTAAGCATTATACTAAGTTTAAATGGTTCAGACCTCTTACTGGTTCAACACTTACCCATTCAGAAGTTGCTAAACAGCCCCTAAGAGGCTGTTTGTTTAAGCTCTTAATGAGACAGATGTCTGAATCAATTAGACATAGTTCATTTAGATTGTTTGTTTCGCGAGCAGATGTCTGAATCAGTTAGACATTTGCCTCTGAATGAGTTAGTATTATACTAAGTCTGATTGGTTTAGACCTCTTACTGATTCAGCACTTACTGGTTCAACACTTACATATTTGAAAGTTGGCAAACAACCCCTAAGATGACCTAAGCAAAACATGTACGTTTAAACTATAATTTTGTAAAACTTTCAAGTTATTTGAGTAAACACAGACTAAGTTATGACTCACGTAATAGACCTCAAGTTTATGTTTTCGGATCAGATTTGATACATATTTTTATAATTTTTTTTTTTGGGAATATTATTTTTTTCATTAAAACAAAATACGAGAGTTACATCACAATAGAAGGTAGATGGGCAACAAGCTGCGCCGCCACCCCTTTCTGAATTGCGAACCCTAGTTTACCAAAGACAAATCCTTGCCCCCCCGGAGATGAACTATTGCTGTGGACGACCCGTTGGACCCTAGTCAAGAAACGAATAGCTTCTGACGCTAGGGAGCCAAAGGTATCAAAGGCCAAAAGAATAAAGACATGTTTGTTCTCTGCACAAGCTTTAGCATGCTTATCTACTTTCTTCGATTCCGCCTTTCTTGATGCTTGCCCAGCTACAAACCCTGTTTCCCTTAACCCAACCAAAGGAGATATCCCTGTGAGGTCTACGCAAACATGTTTCCCCCTCTCCCAACCAAAGACAAGCAGATCTGCTGGTCGCAGGGTGGATCTCCCTTCCGCGGGATCAATGAGAAAATTTACAGGGGCCTCCTTTTTGGCAGAAATCCCAGCTCTTCTCAGGATGTCCCACAAAATGTCCCTTACCCAGTCATGCCGATATTTGAAGGCAGGGAGCTCTTTGCAATGAACTGCGTGCTCCTCATATTTATCCATGCAAGCTTTACGGTAGATGGGGCATTTTTCATCTTCCGAATACATAGGGATCATCAACCGGTATTTGAGTATAGTCCTGTACTCCACTGCGGACATGCATTGACCCAAACCCTCAATCGGGATAACGGTAAAAAAATCCTGAGCATGATGACCCTTTAGGCATTCAATCACCGCCTTCTGGCGGGAGGACAACTCAAAAACTTCTCCCAGGCTCTGAGCAGTTTTGCTAAACAGAGCATTCGCCAAAGTTTTTTTTGGCTTTGAGGGGGCGGTGTCTTTATTAGAAAAACCGCCAATATCAAAGTCCGGGAAATAGACATTGTACAAAAATTAACTTGTACAAAAATTATTAAAATTTAGTGTGCCATGATTACTACATATGTAACTACATGATATATAAATGATTGTTTTTGTGATATATTATCTTTTAATTTTAATAATTTGAACACACCTAAACTCGTACATAAATTTTTGTTCGTAGATGATTGATGAATATAGTTAAGCAGGTAGGCTAACCCGCGGTTTAGCCCCAACTACTTCTAACCGTATTTTTTTAATTGGAAAGCTACTTACTTGTTTGGTCTTAATATTTCTAAAATATATATTTAGCTAATAATCATTTGAACACTACTTTATCTTTTAATGTGTTTCTAAAAGCTAACTTAGCTAAGTTTATTTACTGAGAAATGTTTAGATTATTGTTTTGAAATACAGGTTTATGAACTATTTAGTGTTCGAGATTTTATGAAGAATGTTAAAACGATTGGTTACTTGTGGTTCAAACATATGCAAAATTGTATTAGTATAAAATGGGATAATTGGCGTGGTTTTAACTTGATGTAATAGGTGGGATTTAGGCTCCCATGTACCTTCTCGAGACAGATCGAGGGCCGTTGTTTGTTGGTGGTTTAATGAAGTTTATCATAAAAAAGGATATTAACTAAGGAGTAATGGAAATAAATAATCCCAATTATTGCTCTTTGGCCGATAATGGTGTCAACTACGAAAATAACTACTAGCGGTCCCAACTTTCGACATATTGGCTACCAATGGACCCAAACTAACTGAGGCTAACTTCGTGATGCTGACGTGGCATGCCACGTAGGATGCCACATAGGATCATTTTGCCACCTAGGATGCCACGTAGGATCATTTTGCCACCTAGGATGCCACGTAGGATCATTTTGCCACCTAAGCATGCCACACAGGGTGCAAAAGGTGATGCATAGTAATTGCTCGACAGCCAGAGACTAAAGTTTCATTTTGAGAGTACCCCTGCCCAGGATCGAATCCCTCCCCACACGGGTTTCTCCTTTCAAACCCAATGGTTATTTTTTCGGTGAAGCAAGGATTCGAACCTGAGACCCCCGGGCAGAAACCCCACTAATGTGGGTAAACCTTCTCACCTCCATTGCAATCACTCAGGGGCGGACCTAGCATAGAGCTAGGTGTCGCGTCCGTTGCTGTTGAACTTCGCGCGCGTATTGAAAAGTTAGTGGAAAATTTGTTTTTTTTACGAAATTTGAAAAGGGTTCTAGGATTCATACACCCCATGACATCATATTTAAGGTGTATGACGTCACATTCTGGGTATGTGGCAGCTTCTTATTGGTGATAGGTGTGGGTCAGGGTGTATGAATCCTAAAGTAGGGGTGTATGAATCCACAACCCCTTTGAAAAACATTGCTACTAAAATAAAAAAAATAAAAAATGTTACTACTGAAATTCATTTCTAGATCTGCCACTACAATTACTGGGCTATAACATCATTGCATTGATGAAGATGTTAAGATTTTTTTTTGGTAGGTGGTTACCGTTGTACATTACGAAATTGACCGACAAAAATTGAATGTATAGAAGTTTCCAGTAGTCAAAACCAATTTTCGTTGACCCATCATGTATATTTATATGATTCGTGTGATTGCAACACGCTGGTATGTAGCTTATTAAATATACATATAAAATATACATATATGATTGAAATAAATTCGAGATGATTTAGTGTCAAATTTACAAAATCTAAAGACTTTATTAACAAAACCTTTTCAAACACTTTAAATCAGTACATATTTATAAGACCCAAACCAAACTAAACAATAACTCTCAACGACTCACAGAAAATCGTCAACTAGATGATCTTTACAAAGAATCTACCAGGAACAACAAAAGAGATCTAAAGCTATTACTCTAGAAACAAACCCTAGACTCACGAAGAGAAGACAGAGAGAGAAAGGATAAATAAAAAATGTGGCTGCAACTAAACTCTTGTTGGCTGCAACTAAACTCTTCTCTAGTAATTCAGCTGATTGAGAGATAGGAGAAGGGTTTAGTACAGTCATTGTTGTAACTGTTGTAGTAGGCCTGATAGGATCAGATGTTGGTTGAATGGGAGCAGTTGTTCTGGAAGGGTCAGCAGTTTGAGGTTTGAAAGTGTTAACCTCTGATGGGTTGACAACTGCTGATGGTTTGTCAACTACTGAAGGATTGTCTTCAGTACTTTCTGATTCTTCATCAGAACTTTTGCCATCAGAAGTTTCTTCATTATGCCTTAGGGAATCTTCAGAGGTTTGGGTCTCATCTTCTTTTTCTGTGGCTTCAATTTCTTCTACTGAGACACCAAACTGTTTGGCCAGTTTTTCTTTTCTGGCTTGATCCTTCTGATCTCTTTCAAGGATGGCCACTCTTGCCCTTATCCTGGCTTGGAATGACTCCTTAGGTTCCCTGATTTTCTCCCCCTTTTTGGATTCATCACGTTTAAGTTTAGAGGTTGAGGGTTGGGAGAATTGACCTTGAAGATGAGCAATCTGTTTGCTGTTGAATTCTGTCTTGTTGGACAGATCATTCATCTTTGTCTTGATCACTCCAAATTGATTTTTGATAGACAGCTCCAAGTTAGCTGTGTATGTTTGGAAGTGATTCTGGATGAGAGTGTTCATCATGTGGTACAGGGGACCCTCTGGGCTGCATAGCTGGTTCAAGTCTATGCTTGTTTGCCCAGGGAATTGGGTAGGCATTTGTTGTGAAGTGTGTGTTTTTGGGAGATCCTCATGTTGTACAGAGGATGCCACTCTAGGGGTTTTAGGGATTGAGTGGACTTTAACCTGTGCAGGGGTGACTAGCTTCTTGAGCTTGGATACCCCTGAAACAGGACCTTCATAAAGTGCCGTCAATTCAGTAGTTTTTGTCTTTGAAACATCATCCAAATTAATGGAATCATCTGAATCCCTGATGTTGTCCTCATTGAGGACTGTCTCAGTTAAATCATGAGCTGAGCCCAACTCAGTTCTCTCATGAACCTCTTGTTCTTGGTTCTGAGGATTTCCTACTTCAGGCATTAAGCCTTCATCAGTAGTTGCCACATCTGAGGTCTTAGCTATTTTACTTCTATCCTCAGATCCACCACTGGGTGGTAACTGAGTAGTAGCAGCCTCAGATGCCCCAAGAGTCTCTAAAATTGGGCTTAAAGACTCTGGTCCACCCTCATCTCTTGGGTTAGGGCTAGTGATGTCCACATCCATGTCTGATGTTGTGGTTATGTCCCCTGTTTGTTGTGGTTGTAGGGGACTGACATAATCAGATGGGACTTTCTCTTTTAGCCCAGAGAGAAGTTTGGCAATTTCTATTGCCTCTGGTTCAGAAATTTGAGGGGTTGGTTCAGTAGTTTGGGCAATAGGTGAAATAGGTTGGTCAGCAGTTTCAAAAGAAGAGTGAGTTTCAATAGTTTTTCTAAGTCTTTTTCTTTTGAATAAGATAGTTATGGGTGCTCTTGGTGGGGTTTGAGATGGATGAGACTGAGAGGGTGTTTCAGTCTCACCTATTTGAAGAGCAGACTGCTCATGAGCATGTTCAGGCATCTCAACCTCCTGAACAGCTTTTCTTTTGGGTTGGTGGGTTTTTGTTTTTGTTGGCTTGGGCTTTTTGGCTTTTGGTGGTGTGAGTTTGGAAGATGTGGGCTTCAGGGGGACTTGTTGTTGTTCTCCCTGATCATCTTCTGGCCAGGTAGCCGGTTTGTTATGCCTAAAGTATGCTTGTGAGGTTAATGGATTTAAAGTTGAAACTTTTCCCACAAGCACCTCATTACCCAGTTCCCCTATTATGCATTGCATAATGAACCTTGGGTATAACAAAAACTTTTTCTTGGTATTATCATGATGTAACACCAACTCATTGAAAAATAGTTTTGATGCCCTGAATTTAGTTTCATTCACAATGGAATGAAAAATTGGTTGAAAAGTAGAGGGCATCTGGTCATAAGACCTAGTTTTTGGACTCAAACACATAATAATATAATGAAACAAAAGCTTGTATTTTGGTTCAAAATATTTTTTGAAGATAGTAGCATGGGAGAGAGTACCTTGATAACCACACTCTGTCATGGTTAGGTGAATATCAGAGTTAGCAACATGATCAGGGGCAGTTACATCATCCAGGCCCAGTCTTGTTGCCAGTGTGGCCGGTGTGATGGTCAGTGGTTTCCCTTTTATCCTTGAGTTGAGGGAAATGACTTCATCATCAGCCGTCACCGTCTCAGCATTTGCCCAGAACTCATTTAGAGTTTCAGTATGAATTGGTGGGTTTATTGTGAGAGCAGTAAAATATTGGGATTTTACGATAAGATCAATGATCTCATCGTATTGGGACCAGCCTTCTTGTTTTTCAAGAAAGGCTCTTTGATTGTGTCCCTGTTTTAGAACGAGAGCCATGTGGTTTGGGTTTTGATCGAACAGTTGATTTGCAGGTTTAGGTTATTGAGAGAGTTTTTGAGAGAGAAAGAGGGATATTTTGAGTTTGAAAGGATAAGTGTTTGAAAAAAGATATTTATCAGAAGTTTTTAACCGCTTGAATCTTCTTTATTAGAAGTTTTTAAACCGCCTTGGTTAAAAATCTCTTTATCAGAAGTTTTTAACCGACTAGGTCAAAACCTCTGATGATGGGAAAAGTCAGATTTGCCCTTTTTGACTAAACTGCTGATGAAGGATTATCTTCATCAGTAGTTCCCATTTTTCTCTTCAGTAGTTTTAACAGCTGATGAGAAATGTTTTTATAAATACTTTTATTCATAACTTCTGAAGGTTATTTTATCAGAAGTTACACACTTTTCAGAAATTTATCCCCATACTGATGTTTTGTTCATCAGTAGTTTCTCTCTTTTCAGAAGTTTTGTTTCAGACTTTTTGTCTGTTTGTAAGTGAAAAATGAAAAATTGCAAAATAATAAAATAAACACTTACAAATTTAGCATCCCAAGCATGGATACTAACTTCTGAAATGTTGATGTGTCAAGGGGTTTTGTGAAGATGTCAGCTATTTGATTAGCTGTTGCTACATGCTTCACCTCAATCTTGCCTTTTTCATAGCAATCTCTTATGAAATGGTACCTGATCTCAATAT
The DNA here is from genome assembly GCA_028751855.1 of Ambrosia trifida. Taxonomy (NCBI): domain Eukaryota; kingdom Viridiplantae; phylum Streptophyta; class Magnoliopsida; order Asterales; family Asteraceae; genus Ambrosia; species Ambrosia trifida. Next base: position 72,567,776 of record CM054123.1, on the reverse strand, counting down.
GTTTAGTTTTTGAGAACTGTACCGGATTTTGAATGATGCTAATGGCAGATTTACTGTCTACAAACAAAGGTGTCTTGGTTTCTTTGATTCCATAATCAAGAAGTTGATATTGGAGCCATTGTATCTGTGATGTACAACTTGCAGCTGCAATGTATTCAGCCTCAGCAGTTGAAGTTGCAACAGATGTTTGCTTCTTTGATTGCCATGACACTAGACAGTTACCCAAGAATTGACAACCACCAGATGTTGACTTTCTTGTCATCTTACACCCTGCATAGTCACTATCTGAAAAAGCTGATAACTTGGTATTGCTTGAAGCAGGATACCAAATTCCAAGTGTTGGAGTTCCTTTCAGATATCTGAAAATTCTTTTGACTGCTATAAGGTGTGATTCCCTTGGTGCTGATTGATATCTAGCACAGACACATGTTGAAAACATAATATCTGGTCTAGAAGCAGTTAGATATAAAAGGGAACCTATCATGCATCTGTACATGGTTTGATCAACCTGTTTTCCTTGATCATCAGGTTCAACTTGTGTGATTGGTGTCATGGGAGTGGAACAAGATTTACAGTCTTTTAAAGAAAATTTGTCTAATAATTCTTTAACATATTTTGATTGATGTATAAAAGTTCCATTTGTTTGTTGCTTGATCTGCAGTCCCAGAAAGTACTGCAGTTCTCCCATGGTACTCATCTCAAATTTTGATTGCATGAGTTTCTTAAAATCATCACACAGTTTTGTGTTTGTTGAACCAAAAATGATATCATCAACATAAATTTGAACAAGTAGGACATGATTTCCAACATGTTTAATGAAAAGAGTTTTATCAATGGCACCTCTTGTAAAGTTATTTTTGAGTAAAAAGGTGGAGAGTGTATCATACCAGGCTCTTGGAGCCTGTTTGAGCCCATAAAGAGCTTTGTCCAGTCTGTACACCCACTCAGGATGAGAAGGATCCTCAAACCCAGGTGGCTGACAGACATACACCTCCTCTTTTATCTTTCCATACAAAAATGCACTTTTCACATCCATTTGATAAACTTTAATTTTGTTGGAAATGGCATAGGCCAGAAATAACCTGATGGCCTCAAGCCTTGCAACTGGAGCAAAGGTTTCATCATAGTCAATTCCCTCTTCTTGAGAGTACCCTTGAACTACCAGTCTTGCCTTGTTCTTGATTATCATACCAGCTTCATCTTGTTTGTTCCTGAAAACCCATCTTGTGCCAATTGGTTGCTTGTTTGGAGGTAAGGGACAGATTTCCCAGACCTGTTGCTTGTTGAACTGAAGCAGTTCATCTTGCATAGCTTGCACCCAATTATTGTCTTTGAGGGCTTCCTGGTACTTCTTTGGTTCCAACTGTGAGATAAAGGCTGAAAATAGGCAAAAGTTGGAGAGCTGGTTTCTGGTAAGAACACCTGAAGCTATATCACCCATGATTTGATCAAGTGGATGATCTCTGTGTTCAATCAGTTGTTGTAAACCACTGACAGGTGTAGGTGGCTCATGTTCTTCAAACAAACCACTAAGGTCTATAATATCTGGTTCAGCAGTTTTAGTGTCTTCAGTAGTTGCAGGTGCTGAAGCAGATGTTTGGCCTTCAGTATTTGTTGAATCAGAAGTTTGTGAAACTTCTGATGGTCTTGAAGTTGACTTAATGACTGTTTGAGGAGTCCATGGTGTAGGATCCTCATCATCAAACCTTTGATCACCATAATAAGTAGGTTTGGAAGAAGTGACAGTCTTTTCAGGTCCAAAGTGGAAGTTGTCAAGGTCAAAAAGTTCAGCAGGATGTGCTGGAATAAGAGAGTGTTTTGACTCATTGAACTTGACATTCAATGTTTCTTCTACTATCCTGGTGTGAGAATTAAAAACCTTGTAGGCTTTTCTAGTTGAAGAGTAACCAAGAAAGTAACCTGAGTCAACTTTGGCAGCAAATTTTGAAATAGATTCCTTGATGTTCAAGATGAAACATTGACACCCAAAAGCCCTGAAAAAGGAGATAAGGGGCTTCATGCCATGAAGAACTTCATAGGCAGTCTTGGAATGTCTCTTGACCACAAGAACTCTATTCTGAACATAACATGATGTGTTAACTGCTTCTGCCCAAAAGTACAAGGGCAGTCCAGAATCAGCTAACATTGTTCTTGCTCCCTCTATTAATGTTCTGTTCTTCCTTTCTACTACACCATTTTGTTCAGGAGTTCTGGGAACACTGTATTGTCTAATAATCCCTTTAGACAAACAGAATTCATCCAGAGTTTTGTTCCTGAACTCTGTCCCATTATCACTTCTAATGGTTTTGACAGGTAGAGAATATTGTTTCTCTACTTGTAGAATGAAGAACTTGATGATTTCAGCAGCCTCATCCTTGGAGAATAAGAAGAATACCCATGTGAATCTTGAGTAGTCATCAATGATGACTAAGCAGTACTTCTTCTTACCAAGGCTCATAATCTTGACAGGTCCAAATAAGTCCATATGGAGTAGTTGAAGACATGTAGTTGTTTTTGATTCTTCAATAGACTTATAGGAGGACTTATGCTGTTTTCCCTTTAAACAGGATACACAGTGTTCTTGACACTGGTATACTTTCAAAGGTAGACCTCTGACCAAGCCCATTTTTGTGACTTTATTTATGGTTTTAAAGTTCACATGGCCAAGTCTCCTGTACCAGAGATCAGTTTCTGAAGTTGATGCCCTTGAGAAGAAACAGGCAGTGTTATTCAATACTTTGTCTTTCTCAATGTCCACTGCATAGACATTGCCACATCTTTTGGCAATCAGCAAAGTATGATCTTCAATGATCTTCTCTATCAACTTCTGGCCTTCTGGTGAGATGATCTTGCATGCTGTCTTTGTGAAAAAGGAAGAATATCCTTTATCACACATTTGTGACACACTCAGCAAGTTGTATTCAAGGTTTTCCACCAGATTGACCTTGTCAAACTGTATTTTGCCAGAGGAGACATTGCCATGTCCTAGCACATATCCCTTAGCATTGTTCCCAAAGGATACAGATCCTTCTCTTTGGCTGATAAAGTTGTTTATCAGGTATCTGCATCCAGTCATGTGCATAGAGCCTCCACTATCAACATACCATATGCTGTTTAAGCCCCTGGAAACTCTCTGCACATAAAAGCAAATTAGTTAGATTTAGGAACCCAAGCCTGTTTGGCTTTGGGTTTGCTCTTGAGAACAGTTACAGTTTGTTCTTGACCAGGTTGAGAAATCCATGTCTTTTTGGCAATGGATTTTTCATTAAGAACCATGGTGGTATCCTTTTCAGGACCACCATCAACCATGGTCATCAGTAGTTGTACCATGTTCATTAGATTTTGTATCTCAGCAGTTTGTGAAACTGCTGATGATTCAGGTCTAACTACTGACAAAGAATTTTGAGAAAAAGATTTTAGTTGAGATTTTATCTTTTTCTGAGAAAAGGTGTTTTCAGGTTGTTGTTTCTTGGGTTTAAAGATTCTTTCATAATCATTTCTGATTTGATTTCCCACAACCTGTTGTTTAATTTTTTGATTGAACTGAATTCCTTTTCTGTATCTACAAAATTCAGTTTTGTGGTTGAACAGACCACAAATTTCACACTCTTTTGCCTTTTGTTTTTGATCTAAAGGCAAATTTCTGACATTAGTGTAAAGATTTTGCTCATCAGTAGTTTTCAGGATCTCAACTCCTGGTGTAGATGAAACTACTGATGGCTTGTTGTCAGATTTTGTTAATACTTCTGAAGTACTTTCTTTGAAAATACCAGGATTTCTGTTTAGAAAGTTTTCATGGAAAGATGTGCAGTCTTTCCCTTCAGAAGTTTCATTTGAAACAATTTTTCTCCCATCTTCAGTAGTTTTGGGAGAGAAATCTGTTGGTGTTTCAACATGATGGTACCCTATGCCAAACTTAACATTTGAAGCACTTTGTTTGTTTAGCAATAATTGATACCCCTTACAAGATTCCACCCATTTTTCACATGTGATCCTGGTGTCAGCAAGCTCTTGTCTGACATCTCCCAGGTCATTTAGCATGATTTTAATTTGTGCTTGGGTTTCAATAGCCGAGTCAGTTAATTTAGAAACTTCTTTTGTTTTAGCACACAGTTTTCTTTCTAAATCACATTTCATCTGTGTGTATTTTCTTTCTAAATCATTGGCTTTTCCTTGTAAGTGCACATTTGTCTCTCTTATGAGAGCAAAAGTTTCTTTGCAAGAATTTGAGCAAAGTTTTGTCAAAGATTCTTTTGATACCTGTGACAATGCAGATTTTGAAGTACAGCCTTCAAATGCCATTAAGGCAAAATTCTTTCTGCCATTTTCTGGTTCTCCCCAGTTGATGTCAAACACCTTGTTGTCTGCATCAGGATTGCACTCTGTGGTGTCAAAAGGGAGACTGCTCCAGTCAACATACCCTGAGGTGAAAAGACTTTGTTGAGAGGGTTGTTGAGGCTGTGGAGGATGTTGAGCAGCTGGAAAGGGAGGGATTGATTGTTGGCTCTGCATCTGTTGAGCAGGCATTTGAACATATTGTACTTGTGGCATGTATTGCTGTTGAGGAGCTTGTGCCTGTACAAAATGAGCACTCCCTTGAGTTCCATTATTCCTATTATAATTGGGGTTATAGTTATTTCCAGATTGTGATTGGTTAAAGCTAGAGTTTCTACACTCTCTAGCAAAGTGTCCCAACTTCTGACACTTGTGACATCTCAGTTTAGATTTGTCAAAACCAATTTTTGTATTACAAGTCAATCCTGGAAATTTCCTTCCTGACCTTTTATAAAACTTGTTAGTTTTAATGCTTAGCATGGCCAGTTGGTGTAAAATGTCCATTTCTTCTAAGTCATCACTGCTAAAGTTTTTCAAATCATCCATGATAAAACATAGATTATCAGCAGTTTGACTTTGGTCATCATTGTCATAACCTGGGAAAGATCTTTCTGATGAGATCCCAGTTGTTATGTCAATGTTGTCATAAGATCCATAGGAACAAGTTGGTGAGTCTTGTCCCAAAAGTGCTGTACTACCTGGAAGGTAGTCATCAGCAGTTTTACCAGATGATTGCAATATCTTCTTTTGATCAATTTCTCTCTCAAAAGTAAGTAATCTCCCATGGAGTTTTGTAAGAGTGAGGGAGCTAAAATCTGGTGAGGATCTTAAAACAATGGATTATGTTTCCCATTTGTCTGGTAAAGACCTTAAAAATCTATGTAGCATAGACACTGTTGTATAGGTCTGACCATTTAACTTTAGCTCAAATATTAATGAGGAGAATCTTTCAAATTGTTGAGTTAAAGTTTCCCCATTAATATGAGCAAATGTCTCATATTGTTGAGCTAAAATCTCTCTGGTGTTGGCAATCACCTCTTCAGTTCCTCCAAACTGTTCTTTAAGACAATCCCAGAGTTCTTTGGCACTTTCACAATGTAAAAGGCCAGAGTATATCTCATTTGGGAGAGCCATTGCCAACATAGAGAATGCTTTTGCATCTAGCTCAAGTTTTAGGAAATCATCATCTGTATATTCTTTTGGGTCCTTAGGGACCTCAACACTAGTTTCAAGATTGACATTTACTGGTTTGTGAGGACCATATATCACAGATCTCCAACAACCTGTGTTGGTTTGTGACAAGGTATGTGTCATTCTCTTTTGCCATATGTTGTATTCGTTTCTTACAAGCATGGCAGGTTTAGTAGCAGAACCAGTATTATGTGGATCCATTTTAAAGAGTATTGATTTGTCAGATGACTCTTTTAAGTGATGGATGTTGATAAAAAGTGAACTTTTGATCTTTCTATTGAGTATCAATAAGAGCTTTTTGTCTGATTCTCAATTTGTTAGATTGATATGTGATCAGATAAACCAATGCTCTGATACCAATTGTTGGATCAGTTTGCTCTTTTGTTTAAGTAAGAACTTGCTATCTTTGACACTTAAGTTTTTAGCAAGCTCTTGTATATCAGATTATAAGCACAGCGGAATGAATAAGTTAAAGCAACACTTTTTAACCTTAAGAAGAGTTATTACTCCCCCTAGATGATTGAAACTAATAATGACAAGTATTTATTATGAATCTAAGCAGTAAATGAGAATTAGATACTTAGACAGATTCACAATAAATACTGAAATGGAATAGAACAGTGAAAGTGTTTGAAGGATTTTTCTATTAAAATCAATGTCTAAAATAGAAGGTTGAAGCCTCCTATTTATAGACGTTTACATACATGTATCCTGCCCAAAAAGCAAGTACAGAAACATCAGAAACAAGTTGCACAAGTTGCAACATTGAAACTAACAAATACAGCTAAAAGTAATAGTAAACAATAAACTACTGATACAAAAGGCGGTGGAAAATATCTGATGCTAAGTGCTGATGAATGACAAACTACTGATGAGTAGTTTGTCTTCAGTACTTCTGAAGTGAACTTGTCTGGTTTGGACTTCAGAACTTCTGATGAAGTTTCTTCTTCAGCACTTCTCATATCTTCTCTTCAGCAGTTTGTTGTCTTCTCTTCAGTACTTCTATACTTAGCCAAAATGACAGAAGTGAATTAGACTAAGGTTTCCAAAAGTGGTTTCACCAATCCTCTTTGTCCTAACAGTTGGTCCCGAACATCAAAAGCATAAATCACACCCACCTTGCACCATTGAGAAATCAATTGCCAAATGGGCTCCGCGAATGCACATGAGATGAATAGATGATCTCTGGACTCCGACACCTCGCTACACAAAGGACATAATGTTGGTCCCACATTAATATTTCGCTTGCTCAGCGCCTCTTTTGTGGGGAGTCTGTTGAGGCCCGCTCTCCATGCCAAAATTTCAACTTTCCGTGGAACCCAATTATTACGTGTAAATACCCACGTGGAGGCATCAAGCCTAGAGTCCTGCAGCAGTTTCTTGATCCCTTTTACCGAAAAATCTCCCAACCCATCGATGTCCCAAACCCACCAATCCTTTGCAGTCGACAGAATTGGTTGCAGCTTCTTGACTTCCTTTTACTTTTATTTTTGTTATGAAACAATTTTTTTTTAATTGCCAAACTTTCAACCATTTATATTTTCATCCTTTGTGGGATTCGAACTCCCAACCTCCCTCAAGAGGGTTTGTTCCCTCTACCGTTAGACTACAACCTAAGTGGGAAATAAAATTTGATATTACTTTAATCGTAGCTTAAAAACTAGTTTACGTTATTTATTTCGTTAAGGCCTAAAGCTAAGGCTAAGGAGCACAATTTTTACAGCTCGACCCGGGCACTTGAATTTTCAGGGCCGGCCCTGCAACCAAGTACTCTGCTACAAGCATCTATCCGTAACTGGCCCGGCTACAATCCTCTCTAGGCAAGTAAACATGAAACAAAAAATATAAATAATATTAATCAAGCCTATAAACTTGAAATATTGAATTGAAGAGAACATTTTATATTTTTAACATTTAGTTTGAATAAGTTAGCGATTTAGCATAAGAGGGGGGGGGGGGGCTACCAGCAAATGGAGTTGCTAGTCTGCTACCTCACTACCTTCATAATTACAAGCTTACCATTAAGGGTATGTATGGATAAACTTATTTGAGGCCAAAAGGACTTATTAACTTATGACTTTTTGAAAAGGAGTTTTTAGAAAAGTGTTTGGGCTAGCTTTTAAAAAACTGAGTTTTTAGAAAAGTTTTAAAAAAAGTTTTTGGATTAGATTTTCAAGTAAAATGACCAAAAAGGACATAAGGAGTGTATGTATAAGGATATAAGGATGGCATATTGATAAATATCCATCAATAAGTTAAAAGGAGAAGTCATAAGTCACAAATTCTTACTTTTCCAAAACAACTTATCCAAGACCAAATGAAAAGTTAAAACCATAAGTCATTTTGGTTTGCCAAACACTTTTTACCAACTTATTACCTTCCATTAAGTAATAAGTCATAAGGAGGCTTGCAAACGGAGAGCCAACATGGCAACATGCACCAAGTAATGTCACATAGATACCCTCAAGAAAAAGCCAAAATTACATAAATACTACTACTGTTAACTTACAAATTAGTATATAGGATAATTTTCAAGTAGTCTTTTATTTGTAATTTCCTTTCTTTTTTGGTGAATAGTTTGATGCCTTGATATTGTATTATTTGAGACTTGTATAGTAAGTACTAGGTTTATATCTCGCGCGCGTTGCAACACGCTAAATCAAATCGTTTTCGGTTTAATAACTGGTACGGTTATGCTTAGATGTGAAAAGCATCTACTAAACAGATTATCATATTTCCTTTTAACACAAATGAACAAAGTATACAATTCGTTCTAATGTAACCAAGTCAAAGCATAAAAGTCAACAAACATCGAAGATGATTTCAAGAATGTAACACACTTTCCATATTCGAAGAACCGATATGAGTTGCAAGATTAGCTTGGGCATCCATTCATCATAGAAAAAATTTCTCTCTCAACAGTCAATTTAACATCCAACTTTGCTATTTTTTTCTTGGCATCCACCATCTCCGAACAAAAAAACCCATAAGATCATAATAATTCTAACAATATAAAACAATATTTCAATAAACTTCTACAATATTATATGTAAACAATTTGCATCATGTTCACTTATTCAATCGCAAAAACAATGAAAAGTCCCCACCGCCTCTAGCTAAATTAGTGAACCAACTAGTGGAATCCCCGGCGCTTTGCGCCGGATACTAAAAGCCACCTTCGATCTTGCACTGTTAAACGATGGCCGTCACCGGCACCGCCCTCTTGGTCACCACAACGTCAGAGTCCCTTGTCTCTTTCCGTGCTGGAGAGTGGTGGCGTGCACGCCGGGACCATCGTCCCCCCAACTCTGTCTTCCTCTCTTTTTATTCATGCTTCACGTGTTAATCATCCGGTATATAATAAATTTTGCAAGTCAGGAACTGTGGCATTACCATTTCCTCTTCAGCCTGCCAGAATTATTGGACAATTATATGATGATTCTATTTTCATGGAGAAAATTAGAGTTTATAAGAGCATGTTCGCCATGACTTCTTTTGGTGCTAAGATTGACGAAAACATAAACGCCGGTCACGGACCCTACAGTTTTAAGGTGTCCGGTCAGGTTTCACATTGGATTGGCTCTTTATGCCCTTCTCCAAATGAAAAGGCACGGTTTTTGCAAATGTATATTGCATCAGACCAAACATTAAACTAAAAAATTAATCATCAATAGATGGCAAAAAAAGATTATATTAACCAAGAGTTCATCAATAAATGGCATAAAAAGATTATAGTTTGCAAATTTATATTGCATTCAAACCATGAAAATAATTAGCATCATTTGAATCTCTTGGTTATCAAATTAACAAAAACCGTTCACACAAAAAAAAAAATTGAATTTAACAAAAAAACAGAGAGCTCATCAAATAGGAGCGAAAGACTATTACTGACTTACCGTAAGAGATTTATAATCATAATATGTATATTATATTGTCATTTGAACTATGCAAAAGATCATCACTTGAGCCTCAAGATGCTAATTCGAAAATTAAATAAAAAATTCGACAGAAGCAAATTGTTTGAAAACCTTTTGGAGCCATCAGTGAGCTTTCGTCTCTTCATTCATCAAGTAAAAAAACAACAAACAACATAGTATCAACAAAACTCAATTTTAAAGAAAGTTGAACAATACTGATCGGCAATTTTCAAGCGAAGAATAAGAAACCTTACTTGTTGAAAGTGGAGGCGGCCTAAGCCCTTGCGTACTGTCAACACCATCAAATCAGGAGATTTATAGACAGAGAAAAAGGTTGGGTTTATAGAGAGAGAGGGAAGAACATGATAAGGAGATGACACAGTGAAGACCTGAGAGAGAGAGAGAGAGAGAGAGAGAGAGAGAGAGAGAGAGAGAGAGAGAGAGAGAGAGAGAGAGAGAGAGAGAGAGAGAGAGAGAGAGAGAGAGAGAGAGAGAGAGAGAGAGAGGGGTTGAAAGCCTGGAATTAATATTCGTGTTTTTTTCAACAGAGAGGAGAGGATGCAGTGGCGTAAATAAAACCCTTCAAACCTTGGTGGCCAAAATTGAAAACCGGAAAAGCCCCTATTGCCTAAGGTGTTTAGATTTAGTATATAGGGTAATTATTATTCATAGCTAAAAAAGTGTTAATGAAGCACATGCACCATACACGTAGTTAGGTTTATTACGGTATTCAAATGTTCACAAACAAATAACGTTTCGTGTATTACATCCCCAATGTTCACAAACAAATAACGTTTGTTTATCATGGATTGTTATAGGGGTGAATTGTCGGTGGGATATCAGTAATTTTTATATCATGCAAAATTTAACACTAACAAGTCAGTAATATGCTCTCCTACCATTAACAAATAAACCTTTTGCAACTTACAAAACACTAACAATTGTAGCAAGTTGGAACTTATTAAGACTTAAAACACTAATATTTAACACTAACAATTAACAATTAAGACTTAAAACACTAATAGTAGCAATAAGAAAAAAGACGAAAGGAATAACTGATAAGAAAAGTAATGATATCAGGAATATTTGTGATATATCGGTAAAATATTAGTCAATATAGCCTATAATATCTATTGGTACTATTATTTTGACTGATATTTTGTACCGACATCTCGGTTGATGACCTATAGCCGATATATCAGTGATATAATACCGATATATCGACTGAGTTAAATGCATAGGTTAATTTATATATTTATACTAATTCAACATTGTTGTTTTTTAAATTAGGATTTATTACGTATATCCCCCTATTTTAAACCTTAATTACATATTTACCCAACTTAAATATTAAATTACATATTTCCCCTCTATGTAGTAAAATTACACAATTACCCTCTCCAACAAAAAAGAAACTTACGATCTTTCACACCCTAAGCCTTCCGATTTCCTAAGATATTAGTCTCAAAATATTAGTGATGTAAAGTTTAAGTTTACCTTTGTACTCATTTTATATCTGATAAAAAAATTATTTTGCAAAGTATTCCATCCGGAAATCATATTTAATTATTTAAATGGTGCAACCATAATGGGATCAGATAACAGTACTTGATGAAGAATTGGTTAATATGTATGATGTAATTTGTAAAAGAGATTGGCATGTTAGGTTAGGCAAACGAAAGAAAATCATATTTTTGATTTCATGATTGGTGATCGATCTATCTCATGAAAATTAAAAACGAAAATAACGAAAAAAAGGGGTAAATTTTAGTTTTATTTAGGTTTAGTTAATGACAAGGCTAAATTAGTCATTTTTTATTCTATTTTTAATGAAATGGGTATATTTGATATTTTTAGATTTTAAGAAGGGGAAATATGTAATTTAATTTTTGGTTTGGGTAAATATGTAATTTATAAAGTTTATAGGGGGATATATGTAATTGCCCCTTTAAATTATTAATATAGATTAACTTTTAGTACTAAAGTGGAGAACCAATTGAGAAGGGTATCAAGAAATCCAATATCTTATCCTTTTTTCCTAGTTGTATGGCTCTCTCCACCCCACCTTAAACATCATCATCTAAAAACATAAAAACAAAATAAAAACAAAGGAAAATAGAGAGTGAAAATGGCAGCCAATTTTCTCTCCAATCCAACCACCTTCCTCCCATCATCATCTTCTTTAACTTCTCAGAAACACACAGTGAAGGTAACTAGTGTGTGTAAACCAGTGTGTAGATTACCAAACTACCCTCCACATATCTCCAAGAGAAGCCTATCCATAAACATTACTTCACTTTTGTTGCTGTCCTTAACTGGAAATGCCAATGCTGCCATTTTAGAGGCTGATGATGATTTGGAACTCTTGGAGAAGGTCAAGCAGGATCGAAAGAAAAGGATTGAAAAACAATCTGTTTTGAATTCAGCCAACAAAGACAAAGGTTAGTTTCTTCATTTACCTAACTTTTTAATATTATTACGTACGTTGGTGTGAACATTTGTATAAGATGTAAAATTAGGTGATTTAAATAGATCACATATGAAACTTTGATTACTATAGCTCGCTTCATATGCGTTGTACAAACGGTGTTACATTGTATTGTCGTGTCTAGTCGGTCTTCGTATATACTCTTTATTGTATAACTTAATAACAACATTGCAAAAACAGTGAAGAGATTCACTTGAAATTCTAATAGACATAGCTAAATATTCATCATATACATCAAGAATGTTACCGTTTGCAAGTTGACGAATTGCGGATGTGCACTTTTGTATCGCCGTGAAACTCGTTTTCCCCTAGCATCGTACCCTTTTTGATACCATTCAAATTGAGCTTCCACAATCTTTAAAAATAAATCTTTCAATATACGGAATCAATTTTTAAACATCTCGGCATTGTACGTTGTGTTTTCAGCAAAGTAATCATTTATTAAAACGTCACTTGCTCTCCACCGATCACGCTGTACTATTTTTTTTCTTTGAGCGTCCCGTATTTTTAAGATCCGCGACTTCACAAACCTTCGCAAAAAATTCGTGAGTATAACCCGTTGGGTTGGACGAACTAGACGAGTCGAGTGGAAACGAAGGGCTTTACATTTGATAATTTTTTAGGGTTCAAATATGGGTGTATTTTGCAGGTGTATATGATTTGTAACGTGGTTATATTTGGTTGAAATAAAAGGTGTATATATAATGTGATAAAAATTGAATTATTTATAGTTAAGTGTCTTATGACCGTTGCCATCAGCCCAACGGCTATTTTTTTTTTTTTACCAAATCATGCTCGTATGTACATTGCGAGCTGTGATAAAATAGCCCATCACGAGCCACCCGGAGCGTCGTTCGCGGTGGTCATGGCCATCACGAACTGCCCCTTCCACACTCTAAGCATTTGTAACCGGTCTAGTTAAGAGTTTGTTCTAAGTTCTGTAATTAATTTATTTTTTGAAACTAATCATGTAAATTAATACAATTTCTTTGATAAAATATATATTGGTACAGAATATCTACAAGATGTTATATACAAGCTTAGCAAAGTAGGCCAAGCTATAGAGAACAATGATCTACCTTCAGCTGGCTCCATCCTTGGTCAAACCCCTGATGTTGACTGGCTCAAGAAGGCTAATGCAGCTCTCTCACAGGTACTTACATTTCCGTGCCGTTTACGCTTTATACAGTTGTACTTTATCCTATAAAGTACAACCATCAAAGCAAGACATTCGTGCTTGATTATTTAACAACAATTTTTTACATCTAAATATCACCTAACCTAACAGTTGAGTTCGAGCCCTGAGGAAAAGGCAGAAGTGGATACGTTTAACTCTTCGTTAACTTCCTTGTATTCGTCAGGTACATTCGAGTTGTTTTTACTTGTAAAGTACAACTATTGATGCATAAAATTAATTGTGTGAGTTTAAATTTGATGTAGTAACAAAGAATGACATAGAGGGATCAAAATCAGCTTTTGTGGACTCAGCAAGTGCATTTGAGAAGTGGACAACGTTGACTGGTTTAACTGGTCAACTTAAAGGGCTTTGAGCAAAGTTGTAATTTATACTTCTTTTGATTTTACAAATTAAGGTTTATATGACAAGCAATTTGCTTACATAAATCCATATTACTATTTTTTGTTAACAAAATTAATTTGCTTTTATTCCAAGTGTAAGAAGAAACTAAAATTGAACTCTTCTATTCTTGTATCTTGTTGGTTTCTCAAGATGCTCAATTCTATGAAATCACAGATTATAGAAATGTTCCATCTGCAAAAAGTTTGTTAGTTAAAAGATTATCATAGGTGGCGCGGCTGCCACAATCGCTATTTAACGTGTAAGTGGTTGTGAGTGGAGGATATAGAGAATATTTGGTGGGAACACTTTTACCCCTAAATATGAAAAGTTATTGTTCACCCCTAAAAATATTTTAATATTTTTGGAGGTGGTTGTGAGTGAGGAGAGAGAAAATATAATGATAAAAGTATGAAAAAGTATTATTATTTTAATTAGGAGAGAGAAGATTTAGAGGTTGAGTAGTGATTTTTAGTGTAATTTGATGGAGGGGATTTGATGAATTGATTGTGAATGCTCTAAGACATTAAAACTTGAATACACAAAACAATTATAAGTCATACAATTTTCTAACCTTGAAACAGTTAAAAAAAATGTTATAGATCATGGTTATGGCTTCAGTATTATATCTCAAGAAATTCCAAAATCAATTTAAAAAATTAATGTGATTGTTCTTCTCAATATTACATATATATTAATATTTTTTAATAAATTAGCTTCATAAGTGAAGAAACAATAAGTAACTCGGGGATTATCACTAATCACCGAGGGGTTATACCTATGTTGCTATACGTACGTTCCTTTATCCAAACCTTTGGATTAAGCCGAGAATGTAATGTAAGTGAGTGTGTGGTGAGTAAGTAAAGCAAGAACACAAAGATGTAAGTGGTTCGGTCAAGTTTGACCTACGTCCACTGTAAGGAGCCGAGGATATTATTGCTTGAGAGAGTACAAAGCATATGAGTAATCCTAGCTCTAAGTTCCAAGTGATTAATTATCGGTCCCTTTGAGGGGAGTTGATGTCTTCTATTTATAATGGAGGTCGTGGGCTCGAGAGGAAGCCCACAACAAGTGTTGTGATCTTTGGGCCTTGGCTCGGCCCAACTCTCTTTGACCTCTGAGGAAGGTGGGAAAAGGACGTCCACTGTAGATGACGTCAACGGTGATCTTACCGGAGGACACGTGGCGGCATGTGACTGGTCCTTGTCGGTATGTTGTTCTGAATCAGTATGGTTGACTCACCTGCCGGCGTGTGATGTGGCATCTGACAGAAGGTGAGCATGCCTGGTCAGAACAGTAGTGGCAGCATGGTGGAAGCATGGAACCAGTCACGTCGCTGTTGAACCTCAGTGGTTGTTGAGCAGCTGCGGACACGTGTCCTTATCCAATTAATGGTGTCTGTGATCCTCTGCAGGCAGATTACTGACTCTTGATCTTCCGTACATCGTACTTGGAATGTCTGTGGTATGAAGCAGCCCACACGTTGGTAGACGCGCGCGTGCTTGACACAGATGTGTAGTGTTGCAACCCAAGTCCTTTCCGCCGAAACTTTGCTGTGCGCCCGTTTTCGCGGGTCTTCTGTTAAGCGGGGATAGGGAGGTCGCGTCCGCCTGGATTAGGCTCCCTATCCCTTCAATAACTCTTTTTATAGATAATCTACACATGCAGATATAATCTGTATAATAATATTTGAAAAACAATCTGTTTTGAATTCAGCCAACAAAGACAAAGGTTAGTTTCTTCATTTACCTAACTTTTTAATATTATTACGTACGTTGGTGTGAACATTTGTATAAGATGTAAAATTAGGTGATTTAAATAGATCACATATGAAACTTTGATTACTATAGCTCGCTTCATATGCGTTGTACAAACGTGTTACGCTGTATTGTCGTGTCTAGTCGGTTTTCGTAGATACTCTTTATTGTATAACTTAATAACAACATTGCAAAAATAGTGAAGAGATTCACTTGAAATTCTAATAGACATAGCTAAATATTCATTATATACGTTAGGAATGTTACCGGTTGCAAGTTGACGAATCGCGGATGTGCACTTTGTATCGCCATGAAACTCGTTTTCCCCTAGCATCGTACCCTTTTTGATACCATTCAAATTGAGCTTCGAGGTCTCCCACAATCTTTAAAAATAAATCTTTCAATATACGGAATCAATTTTTAAACATCTCGGCATTGTACGTTGCGTTTTCAGCAAAGTAATCATTCATTAAAACGTCACTTGCCCTCCACCGATCACGCTGTACAATTTTTTTCTTTGATCGTCCTGTATTTTTAAGGTCCGCGACTTCACAAACCTTTGCGAAAAATTCGTGAGTATCACTACTAGAAAAATACCCCTATCTTGACGCGCATTGCGCGTCATAAAAGGGTGTTTATGACACACAACAAAGTGTCAAGGAAGAACATGTCATTAAATTTTTATGACATGCAAGCGCGTGTCATCTTTTAATGACACGCGTTCATGACACATTTTTTTGACACGCATTTATGACACGCTTTCATGACACTCTTTAATGACACTCTTTAATGACACTCTTTAATGACATATATTCTTGACACACCTTTGTGACACTCATTTTGCGTGTCATGGTTTTTTTTACCTAAAAAAAAAATTCTGCAAAATGACTAATATCCTTGGATTTATATTTAAATTTATAATTACAAAATCAATAAATTATATAATAAAACTGCATTTATTATATATATCACCAAAAAATCCATTACAATATAAGCATTTATCGAATCCCACCACAAGTATTAACGGTTACAAAAATATTGTGTCAATATATTACGTTAGTCTATACCTAAACATACGGATCACTTGAAAATGAAGGTTGCGGCATAACTTGACCATTCTTCACGACTGACACCAATATCCGCATCCGTGTAAACATCTACTCCTCCCCCAACCTCTAGAACGCACCACGCATCATGCGCGCATTTTAAAACCAATGCCTACATAATAACTACTCAAGTATTATTTGTACACATTCAAATTAACTTTTGGCAGTCGCATAGCTTATCATTAAGTCACATGTTGCAGAAAATTAAAATAAAAACAATGATCAAACTACAAACCTGAGGGTAGAAAGGATGAGAAGAATCCCGCATTTTGTTCAAAGGTTGTAGAAAAACCGGAGCTTGATTACAATAAACAATATAAGTTATTATTAGATAACTTTACTTGCAGCTATAAGATCTCTGTTTGACTCATGAAAAACTCGTGTAAGTTATTATTAGACAACTTTACTTGCAGCTATAAAATAAACAAGCCATGCCCACATCACTTGTACTCCAAGATCATGTTGTTTTCTGGTGCCAATCCAACACATGCCCTCATTATGTTCTCCAGCATCGCCCTCTGCTTTGCTAGCGCGTTCACCATTGGTGTCCCTGGCGGTACCTGTTTCAGTCAATTTAAACTCATGATTGACAAAACAATATGTTGTCATCAAGACATATATATATATATACCTTGATGACGACCACATGGTCGGGATGCTCCCCAGGCTCGTATAAGATGGCAATGCTTGAAACCATGCAACTCCTCTGACCAAAACAAACAAACAAACATTGAAAAATGACTAACGCACCTTTGAGACGCAATATAAGATGGCTGCAAGCACAACAAGTAACACAAGTCACAAAATAGCAACCTTTACCTTTGTTTGCAAGAATTCAAGCTAACTTACTCATTTCTGGTAGTGTATAACCCGTTGAGTCGGACGACCTAGACGAGTCAAGTGGAAACGAAGGGCCTTACATTTGATAATTTTTTGGGGTTCAAATATGGGTGTATTTTGCAGGTGTATATGATTTGTAACGTGATTATATTTGGTTGAAATAAAAAGTGTATATATAATGTGATAAAAATTGAATGTTTTATAGTTAACTATCTTATGATCGTTGTCACCAGCCAATGGCTATTTTTTTTTACCATATCACGCTCGCTTGTACATTGCGAGCTCTGATAAAAAAGCCCATCACGAGCCACCCGGAGCGTCGTTCGCGGTGGTCATTGCCATCACGGACTGCCCCTTCCACTCTAAGCATTTGTAACCGGTGTAGTTAAGAGTTTGTTCTAAGTTCTGTAATTAATTTATTTTTTGAAACTAATCATGTAAATTTGTTGGGGTTGGCAATCCAAGTCCCACATGGAAGAAATAAGGAAGGAATGACTTCCTTATAAGTGAGTGCACACTCCAATTAGTATGAGGCCTTTTGGGAAGGAGCCCAAAAACAAATCCGTGAGGGCTAAGCCCAAAGCGGACAATATCATACTAATGTGGTGTGGAGTGTGCATGCGGTCCGATCCGGTGGGTGACTCAAGTGATAACAAGTGGTATCAGAGCCAGGTTCGGCTGGAATGTGACCCCTTGCGATGGTTGCTACGGTGATTGTAGCCTTGTGTCGAAAGTCCTCCTGATAGTATGGTTCAGGCGGCGTGTCCCGTGGTGGTAGCGGCGGTACAAGATGGTGTTTCGCTGAAGGGGAGGCCATGAGTTATGTGGTCCTTGGCTTGAGGGGAGGATTGTTGGGGTTGGCAATCCAAGTCCCACATGGAAGAAATAAGGAAGGAATGACTTCCTTATAAGTGAGTGCACACTCCAATTAGTATGAGGCCTTTTGGGAAGGAGCCCAAAAACAAATCCGTGAGGGCTAAGCCCAAAGCGGACAATATCATACTAATGTGGTGTGGAGTGTGCATGCGGTCCGATCCGGTGGGTGACTCAAGTGATAACAAAATTAATACAATATCTTTGATAAAATATATATTGGTACAAAATATCTACAAGATGTTATATACAAGCTTAGCAAAGTAGGCCAAGCTATAGAGAACAATGATCTACCTTCAGCTGGCTCCATCCTTGGTCAAACCCCTGATGTTGACTGGCTCAAGAAGGCTAATGCAGCTCTTTCACAGGTACGCTTTATACAGTTGTACTTTATCCTATAAAGTACAACCCTCAAAGCAAGACATTCGTTCTTGATTATTTGACAACAATTTTTTACATCTAAATATCACCTAACCTAACAGTTGAGTTCGAGCCCCGAGGAAAAGGCTGAAGTGGATACGTTTAACTCTTCGTTAACTTCCTTGTATTCGTCAGGTACATTCGAGTTGTTTTTACTTGTACAGTACAACTATTGATGCATAAAGTTAAGTGTGTGAGTTTAAATTTGATGTAGTAACAAAGAATGACATAGAGGGATCAAAATCAGCTTTTGTGGACTCAGCAAGTGCATTTGAGAAGTGGACAACGTTGACTGGTTTAACTGGTCAACTTAAAGGGCTTTGAGCAAAGTTGTAATTTATACTTCTTTTGATTTTACAAATTAAGGTTTATATGACAAGCAATTTGCTTACATAAATCCATATTACTATTTTTTGTTAACAAAATTAATTTGCTTTTATTCCAAGTGTAAGAAGAAACTAAAATTGAACTCTTCTATTCTTGTATCTTGTTGGTTTCTCAAGATGCTCAATTCTATGAAATCACAGATTATAGAAATGTTCCATCTGCAATAAGTTTGTTAGTTAAAATATTATCATAGGTGGCGTGGCTGCCACAATCGCTATTTAACGTATAAGACTTGAATAAACAAAACAATTATAGGTCATACAATTTTCTAACCTTGAAAAAATTTAAAAAAGAAAAATACTATAAAAAGGGCCGCCCTTGAGAATATCTGGAAATTCATGGGCCTGAGGACAAAAGAAAAATTGGCCCTAAAAGTATGATTTAAAAATGTATAAAAGCTTAAAATATATAAAAAATATTATACATAAAATAGTGGGATAAAACCCGCTTATTGTGCCGAATAGAAACTTTTTCTGTTTTGATGCACTCGCTATAACAAACAAAAAACAAAACCCAAAACATATGGTCATAATATGCCTAAAATATGTTTGCTTCATTAGTTTTTCTGTGACCAAAAGAACACACCATTTCAAAAATTATTTAGTTAAATTTTAGTCAAGTAATTAATTACAAAACAAATAAATAAAGTAAATAATAAAAGATTTCGGTTTTAAACTAGAAGGGGAACCTGAAATTAAACAAGGAAAAAAAACTGAAAAAACTAAAACTAAAAGAACTACAAGAGAAAAGGGAAATATAAAGTGTATAAAAAAGCAAGACAACAGGTTTCGAACTTGGAAAATGGGGTGGTACACTGGTACTCCTATAAGCAATACAAATCACAATAACAAAAGTCAAGATACTACACAATCTCAAGGAGTAAATCATGTGGTCAAAGATTAGGAGTCAATCTCAAGGAGCAAATCATGTGGTCAAAGATTAGGAGTAAAACATGCTATTCTATTTAGTTCCACAAATCTCTCTTATGTATTAAATGTATAGATTCATTATGCTTGTATTGTTCCTCTATAAATTCTGCTGTAAACCTATTGTAAAGCACAGCAAATACAATTAACATTCTTGTATCATCAATCATTCTCATATGGTATCAAGAGCCATATTGCTCCTCTGAGCCTATCGATCTGTTCATCACTTACAATTTTTTCCAGTTCCCACCTTCTTCTCAGAACAAATGGCCACCACTGTCATTTCCCTATCCACTCATACCAACTTTCCGATCCAACTCAACCCCGATAACTTTCCTTCTTGGCGCAAACAGGTACTATCTACACTTACCGGTCTCGAACTCGAACAGTTCATTGATGGTTTAACCGAACCACCACCAAAAGTTTTTGAAGGAAAGCCAAATCCGGAGTACCGGCTGTGGTTCCGACAGGATCAAATCCTTCTCGGAGCCCTCCTTGGAAGCTGCTCTGCTACAATTCAACCAATCGTCTCCTCAGCCGAGACTTCCCGAGAACTCTTTCAACGCCTAACCGAAAGTTATGCCGGTGTGTCACGATCTCGGATCATCTCCCTCCGTTCCAAACTTGCTACGCACAACAAAGGTACCAAACCAATCGCTCAATATCTTCGTGAAATGAAAGCCATCGCTGATGAACTCGCATTAGCTCAGAAACCCGTTGATGATGACGACCTTATTGTTCATATTCTAACTCACCTTGGTGAAGATTACAAAGAAATAACGGCTTCGGTGAAAATGCGAGACACGCCGATCACCTTCTCTGATTTATTTGAGAAATTAGTTGATCACGAACGGTCCCTTCTTGCTTCTACCCAACTACCTCCGGTCATCTCCTCTGTAAACCAAACACAGAGACAAGGAGGACAAGGGGGGCGCACCTCTTTTAGGTCTTCTAATGAGGGCCGGGTCTCAAACAGGCCCAATAATTATGGCCCAAGAACCGTGAAAGCCCAAGGACAAACCAATGGACCAGCCAATTTTTCGCGCGGTAACTGTAACTCGTTCTTTTGTCAATATTGTAATATTCCTGGTCATGATACTAAAGAATGCAGGAAGTTAGCACGTTTTTTACAAACCAATAATATTATTATTGCCTCGGCACCATCTTCAACTCCGCAAGTGAACACATCTATGGCAAGCTCCTCATCTTCACTAATGTTTGACAGCGGCGCTTCTGACCACGCCGCACCAGACCAAGGCTTCATGCACAACCTTTCTGAATACGGGGGACCCGATGAGATCATCCTAGGTAACGGTACTACTCTTTCCATTTCTCACATTGGTCACTCGTCCATTCCTACATCATCTCGTTCCTTACTACTTCAAAATGTATTGCTTGTTTCTAAACTACGAAATCGTCTTATTTCTGTTGCCAAACTTTGCAAAACTAACAAAGTTTCTGTTGAATTCTTTCCTTTTCATTTTTTGGTTAAGGATCTTCGCACGGGGGCGCACCTAATGCAGGGAGTGAACGTCAATGATGTCTACTATGCAAAACCCAATCCTCACAATTCTCTTAAACAAGTTCATTCAAGCACCAAGACATCTACCTCGCTCGTTTTGTGGCATCACATATTTGGACACCCATCTATTCAAGTCCTAACACGCCTACTAAATAAATTAGGACTTGTTTACAATAAAATGTCCGCTAGTTTGTTTCATTGTGATGCATGTTCGTTGAATAAAAGTCATAAATTACCTTTTGGTGAAAATTCTTTTATTGTGTCCAAACCCCTTGAACTCGTTTATACGGATGTTTGGGGACCCGTTCAAACCTCCGTTGATGGGTATTCATACTATGTGCTTTTTGTTGATTTTTACTCTAAATACAATTGGCTTTACCCAATTAAAAAGAAATCAGACGTTTCTATACTATTTCCACAATTTAAAACACTAGTCGAAAAATTTTTCCGCACACCACTAGTGTCAATCTTTTCTGATAATGGAGGCGAATATATAGGACTTGCTTCCTATCTTCAAAGTAATGGCATCTCTCATTTCACTACCCCTCCACATACTCCAGAACAAAACGGAGTCGCGGAACGCCGGCATCGACATATTGTTGAAACCGGCCTATCTCTACTTTCTCATGCCAATCTCCCTCTCACCTTTTGGTCATATGCATTTCAAACCGCAGTTCATCTCATCAACCGTCTTCCCACAAAAATTTTAAATTTTTCATCCCCATTTGAAAAATTATACAAAGCACCACCTACCTACACCAAACTCAAACCCTTCGGTTGTCTATGTTTTCCATGGCTACGTCCCTATGCTAAATCAAAACTACACAATCGATCCTCAAAATGTATTTTCCTTGGTTACTCATCCTCCAAATCCGCATATAAGTGTTATGATCCATCCTCTCAACGCTTATATCATTCACGTCATGTTGAATTTGTTGACCATATTTTCCCTTTTCAAACTCAAACTAATGCTCCAAATTCTCTACCCACTCCTACCACCTTCCTTCATACTGTTTCTAACAATTCACCAACTCACAACTCCTCTCCTCCTAATACTACTAACCCTTCCATGCCCATTTCCATACCCAACCCTTCACAACTCAACCCGTCTAATCCTACTCCCTTGACCTCGCCTCCTCAATCCTCAAACTCCACTTCCAATACCCATACTACCACATCCACATCACCATCCGTCTCGACTTCCATTCCAACCAACTCACAAACTTCATCCACATCCACCTCCACCGATGACACACAATCTCAACCCAACCCTCAAATCACTCCGCCATCTCCCACTACCACTCGGCCTCAAAGGAATCGCAAACCTAATCCAAAATACTATAACCCTCATACAATCAACAATACCACCCTACACCCCCTTCCATTAAATCTTGAACCTACAACTCATCACCAAGCATCTAAAGACCCTCAATGGCGTGCTGCTATGGACTCCGAGTTCAATGCCTTGCTTCAAAATCATACATGGGAACTTGTTCCCCCTACACATGATAAACCCATTGGATGCAAATGGGTTTTCAGAATCAAACGTAACCCAGACGGCTCCATTGAAAAATACAAAGCTCGTCTTGTCGCCAAAGGGTTCCTCCAACAACATGGTAAGGACTACTTTGATACCTTTAGTCCTGTCACCAAACCAATCACCATTCGGACCATCCTCTCCATAGCCCTCACCAACAATTGGCCTTTGCGTCAATTAGATGTTAATAATGCCTTTCTTCATGGCACACTTCATGAAGATGTCTTCATGACTCAACCACCAGGCTATGTTAATCCACAATACCCTAATCATGTTTGTAAGCTCAAGAAATCATTGTATGGTCTAAAACAAGCACCACGTGCTTGGTATATCGAGCTTGCAAACTTCCTTCAACGCTTTGGATTTCGTAAATCCCAAGCCGATGCCTCTCTTTTTATCTACAACCATCAAGATATTACTTGTTACTTCATGGTTTATGTCGATGATATTGTTCTTACGAGCAACAACTCCAAGTTCCTTGATCATTTTATACAGGAACTAAGCCGAAAATTCTCTATCAAGGATCTTGGCATGCTTCATCATTTTCTTGGTGTTGAAGTCATCCCTACACCCAAAGGTCTCTTTCTATCACAACATCGCTACATCCATGATATCTTGCATCAATTTAAAATGGATGGTGCCAAGGATGTTACTACACCACTTAGTGCCACTGAACCCTTATCGACATTTGATTCATCTCCTACAGTTGATGCAACTCCATATCGGAAACTTGTAGGCTCCCTCCAATATCTGGCATTCACTCGCCCGGATATTTCCTTTGTTGTTAACAAACTCTCTCGTTTTATGCAACACCCACGCCAAACACACTGGCAAGCTCTTAAACGTGTTCTTCGTTATCTTAAGGGCACCATTCATCATGGTCTCTTTCTAAACCGAAATTCCTCACTTGATCTTTCGGCCTTCTCTGATTCAGATTGGGGCGGTGTACATGATGCTGGTCGGTCTACCACTGCCTACATGCTTTACTTAGGCACTAATATTATTTCATGGAAGTCTACTCGTCAAAAGTCTGTTTCCCGCTCTTCAACTGAAGCCGAATACAAAGCCCTAGCAAATGCCGCAGCCGAAATTACTTGGACAAAGAATTTATTGCATGAACTCGGCTTCCCTGTACAGGCAACTCCAACCTTATTTTGTGACAACTCTGGAGCTACCTATCTGTGCGCTAATCCAGTTTATCATTCACGGATGAAACATGTGGCCCTTGATTATCACTTTGTTAGAGAACAAGTTGCAGCTGGACTACTACGGGTTCTTCATATTAGCTCTCAAGATCAATTAGCTGACATGCTCACCAAACCTTTACCGAGAGCACCATTTCTTCGCAATAGATCCAAGATTGGAGTATCCGACGGATCCTCCATCTTGCGGGGGCGTATAAGCAATACAAATCACAATAACAAAAGTCAAGATACTACACAATCTCAAGGAGTAAATCATGTGGTCAAAGATTAGGAGTCAATCTCAAGGAGCAAATCATGTGGTCAAAGATTAGGAGTAAAACATGCTATTCTATTTAGTTCCACAAATCTCTCTTATGTATTAAATGTATAGATTCATTATGCTTGTATTGTTCCTCTATAAATTCTGCTGTAAACCTATTGTAAAGCACAGCAAATACAATTAACATTCTTATATCATCAATCATTCTCATAACTCCTCCATGCTTTTCTTTTCAAAATAGCCTTTAAACTACCCAACCAAGGCTTTTTCGAATGAACGTATTCAAACAAAAATGTATATATACACGTAATATAAATATATACTTTTTTTCAAAAAAGTTTCGGGCCCGGTCTGGGAGTCGCCGCCCGGCCCACTTCCAAAGTCGGGCTCGGCTATAAGTCAAGGTTATGGCTTCTCTATCATCTCTCATGAAATTCCAAAATTAATTTAAAAAAGTTAATGTGATTGTTCTTGTTAGTATTACATATGTGAACGAGCAAAAAATATTAATATTTTTTTAATAAATTAGCTTCATAACTTCGGGATGCATTGACAGGCATCTTTAGAAAAGCGGGGATCTCCGCAATAAAAGGGATGTCCGTTAATTTTTTTACAGACCCCGCGAAGGGGAGGTCCACCTTACGCCCATCAGACGTCTTAGTTTTTGGTTGGGAATATGGGAATATGCGTATGTTGATCTTACCGGGGTGTCCTCCTAGTTGGGCTTTGGGATAGTGGGTTTGTGTCCGGGCAAGCGGTTATGAGAGCTGAATCCAAGAAAGTGGAAAAGCACGCTAAAGCATGTGATGATAATCAGCATGTTTTCATTCCCATAGCCTTCGACACGTTCGGTTTCTTGGCACCGGAAGCGGTGCGGTTTTTGACTCGGGTTCAGCGAGTAGTGCACAACAACTTTTTCACCCTCAAGGGCGGGGGTTTGTTTTTAACAGATTGGGAATTTTGATCCAGAAAGAGGTGGCGGCGTAGCTTGTTGCCCGCCTACCTACTATCTTTATGTAATGTTCTTTCTAATTGTATGAAAAGTATTATAAAAAAATATATATATTAAAAGAATTACTGATAAAAAAAAATTAACGACTCACATGCATTCTCGTAAACGTTTAGTTGATATCTATCGACATCACCAATCATAATTAGGGGTGTAAACGAGCCGAGCCGAGCCCGAGCCTGACTGGGCTCGGCTCGGGCTCGTTAAGGTTTTGTGAAGCTCGAGCTCGAGCTCGGCTCGGTTCGAGCCTACAATCTTGAGCTCGAGCTTGGCTCGCTAGCAAAATCCAAAGCTCGAGCTCGGCTCGGCTCGGCTCGAGGTAATTTGAGAATATCAAACGAGCTCAAAAGCTCGGCTCGAGCTCGCAAAAGCTCGGCTATAACTTAGGCTCGCGAGCCCAATCGTTAAGGCTATAACTTAGGCTCGACTGTAACTTAGGCTCGGGCTCGGGTTCGGGCTCTAGCTTGTTAAGGCTCGATTAGGCTCGCGAGCCCAATCGAGCTTTGTATCTAGGGCTCGAGCTCGGGCTCGATAACTAAACGAGCCATATTTCAGGCTCGGGCTCGGGCTCGAGCTCGTTAAGGCTCGGCTCGTTCGAGCTTTTTACCGAGCCGATCCCGAGCCGTTACGTGTCATTTACACCCCTAATCATAATAAACCATAGCAAAAGGGCCTAAGGTATTTTTAGGCCCATGATTTGTTTCTTTTCTTTGTCCAGAAGACCCGGACTACCGGTCCCTATCTAAAAGCGCGTCTAGCATTTTAAATTTTTAATTGTTATTCCCAATTCCCAAATTAGCTAAATGGGTTCGGCCCACTCTTGTTCTTCATCTCTGTTTTATGACTCTATCAAGACATCAAGTTCAACAATACCCGATGGGCTCGGGCCACTCATGTTCGTCAATACCCACAACTAAGAGAAAGTTATCAAGTTATCATCAATTACCAAGATGTAACATATCATTGTATTATTATATAATGAAACTAGTTTATCCCGTGGGAGCTTCCCGGGTGAAGAAACACTAGTATAAAGACACTAAACACGAGCATAATAGCGAGATATATTTATTGATAATGGACTGGATGATTACAAGAAACTCAAATCAACATGAATAACAAGTATTTCGACTATAATACTTTTTACACAGTTAGAGTGACTATTCTAGGTTGTTTGCTAAGAGAATGACCGACCCTCTGCCTCTCTAGGAGAGAAATGAATTTATGGTAGTAGGATCCTCATGCTGATTGGTTGTTTGAAGAATGACAGTTGTCTCGTGCGGGCCCCACAGTTGACAACCGTTAGGGAATAATGCGTTGTCCTTTTGTCCTTGGCTAGATGTCCTTTTCGGATGTCATTGCTGCCTGTCAGGAGATCGTGGAACAAGGAATTCTCCCCTTTGATTGGCTAGATGTCCCTTTCCTTGTCTCTTGTTAGCTAGCACGTCATAGGTGGTGCGCGAGGCCTTTGGAATGTTCTTTTGATTATTCTCATTCTGAAATATGTGATGTGAGCTCATGCGCGCGCGGTTACATATATCTTCATCGAGATAGACAAATCTAATATGAAGTGATAAAATGTGTGTACCATAAAAGGAATAGGCCATTTTTTAGAGCAAAAAAATTGTACAGTGTAAACACTCGATAACTCATAAAACCGCACCTCTTGCTTGGGTGAAGTCTTTGTACCACTTTGTCACTTTCATAAAATGACATATTTTTTATGATACATACATTTTATCACTTCATATTAAATTTTTCTATCTCAAAAAACTCCGAAGGATAAACTACTTAATAAATATATAAGTAATGCAATATAGTGCCAAATAATTAACTGAAGGGAAAGTATGAGTCCATCTTGGAGTAAGAACTTAAAAATGAACTTACCAAACCACAAAAGTTATTTTTTTATTCAATATTATTTTTATGGTATGTGACTACTTGTTACTTCAAGTCAAGTATTCTATGGGTATGTTTGGTACTCTCTTAATAAGACTCTGAACTATTCAGCTATAAATGGTTCAGTATTAGATTGTTTGTTTCAATCTAAAAAAGACTCTAAATGGAATGTTTAAGAGTTGAACCATTCATACTTGGTGCATAGCTGAACCATTCAGTACTTAATCATTCAAAGTCTCTTGACCATTCAGACCTTTTAATGATTCAGCACTTAATCAACCAAACAATGTTTTTAAGGCAATTTCGATTCCTTTAATCCCTAATAACATACGCCAGGTTATTGGTTAAATGCGTCGGCATTTAAAATATTAATTAACTGGGGAAAGAAAATGAAAAGCTTGTTAGTGGTTTGCCTTAGGGGTGTTTAAAACCATATTATCCGGTTTTTGGATATTCAAAAAATTCTGATAATCCAATTGATATCTGAATCTTTAAGAAAAAAAATCATTTTATAGCACCAAATCTGCTTAATCCAACTAGATTTATACTTAATAATCTAGCAAAAAAATACAACAATAAAATCTCTAAAAAAAACTAGATAACAATAATATCTTTTAATATAATCAAGATCTGTACATATGAAACATGTGTGAACCATATAAAATGAAACAACATAACCAAAAAATGGGACAAAGATGATCAGTGGAGGAACAAAGTAACAGAAAAAGAACACTTACGAGTGGAGATTAGAGAAGGTAGAGTGGGAAAAAGCATGGTCGAGGGCAGGGTGGCTGGTGGTCGTTGCGGGAGATGGCATGGTGGCTGGTGGCCGTGGTAGAGACAGTAGGATGAGGTGGAATGGATTGGAGATGTAGGATGGCTCATGAAGTGTCTTGGAGAATGATTCGTATATTTAGGGTTAGGATTAAAATGGATAATGTGTATGTGTGTAATATAATGTGTGTGTGTGTATTAAGATTTCGGATTTGGATAATTCGAACATCCGAAAATTTTTAAAATTCACATCCGAATCCGAAATTTTGGATTACCGGATATTTCTGATTCGAATTCGGGTTTGGATTTTTTTGAACACCACTAGTTGCCATATGTTTTTTAACGCAAAAATGAAGAAGGGAGGGGTTGTATTTATAGGCTTCAAAACACCCATTCAATAGGCGCAGTTCATGATTGGAATCCCTTTGAATAGAGAAGGGACGGGGTACCCAATCCGGGCGCGAATAGCAACCCTATCCCATACAATGCATCAACTACAAGAACCTCGCGAAGCTCCAATCCACGGGAAGGAACTTCAGATCAGCAGGGACGTCAACTCCTTAACGTCCACGGAACAGAACCTGCGCATGATGATAAGCGCATGCGCAGGATCACATCATCTAGGTGACGTCATCAGCTCAAAGGAATTTTTGCGCGTAAGCCTACGCGCCGAATATGCTGATTGCATTAACATTTAGTATGAGGTTGTATGGAAGATCAATAATGAAGGAGATCTAGTCAGACACTGAACATTCTCTGCGCCAACCACAGGGTCAGTGGTGGTCCAACAACCCCTGACAGCGAATAGTGATGTGACCGCTTCCATGCTTCCACCATGCTGCCATGAACAGTACACGTCAGAGGTACTGTGCAGGCATGCCCACCTGCTGCCAGACGTCACGTCAGACACCACCAGATGGTTAACCATGCTGTGTCAAAGGGAAGCGCCGCCTACGCCCAATCATGTCATGCCACGTGTACCTACAATAGGGCAGAACATGCTTTCTCTCATATCAGCATGGGCCGAAGATATCTTGGGCCTAGGACTTGAGCTCAAGATGATCACCTCCGTCATGGGCCGCGTCAGCCGACCCATGCCTTCCCTATAAACAGGAGATCACTTCTCCATTGTGAGGGGTCGAACATCACATGCAAAAAACAACATAGAGATAGAGATAATCTTAGCACACTTGTAATTCTCTTCCATGTAATTCTCGAGTAATAAAGATATCTCTTTAACAGTGGACGTAGGTCGATCTAGACCGAACCAGTTACATCTTTGTGTTCTTTACTTTCAACACACACATGCAACATTCTTTGCTCATCTCCTAGGGTTCGGATTAGGTCACCGATGTGAGCGAAGGATTATAACCTGAGCAAACTCGGGTATCAAACCTAACTTACCCATCTTTTCGGGTGAGTTATACCCGTTGTTTCTTCAAACAGATACCAACATACACATATTAATCGAGCCAACATGCAACTGTTAATCAAACCATTAACATGGTTTAATTTATGCCATGGAGAAGAGAGAAATCAGAATAGTGGAGTAGTAGATAGTGGAAGAGGATGAACCGAATACATGTGATGGCTAAGGCACCCTATTTATACTTGAAGATTCCCATCTAAGTTAGGTTTGGTCGATTGCTTCTCCCCTACTTAAGGTTATGTGCTCACTATTTTTGTCTATGCAAGTCTGTTCTTTCCCTTTTTAAGTGTAATGGGCTAAGCTTTTCTATTAGGACAAAATTATGGTGCCCACCTTATGCTGTTGTCTGGTCATGTTGGCTTTGGAAGATGTCGCAATCAAAAGATGCCTCCTTGCATAATCAAGAATGGATGATGATTGATATTCAATAAAATAAAAGTCACTTAAATAAGAAAGATAGCTAAGAGTACATTGTGTCCTTACGGGACAACTTGGTGGTAAATGATGCATTTCCCTCGCCATTTGGTAAGGGTTTACCTCCACGTGGTCTTCGGTTGTTGGAGCATGGTGCGTGCAGTTAGTTTGTGTGTTGCCTGCTTGGCGTGTTTGACCATGTTAGTCATGTACACACTCACATCAAGTCCCCTAAAAGACATTGGTGTAAATTTATGATTTTTTTTTTTGAACGATCAACTAAAGTATTGCCGGGTACTCTGTACGCGGCCCCCAATGGCCGAAAGGGGCCCCAGACGGCCTCTAGTCCGTACGGACAGAGCCCTTCGGCCCACCCGTCTCCTGTTCCAGGGAAAACCCTGCCCACAAACCCGCCCGAAGGCACGACGGTAGTGAACCGGTAAAACCTGGAGGGATCAGGAGTCGAACCCATGACCACAAGGATCAAGGGTCTCTCCATCACTTCCCAACCACCTACCCCACCACAAGGGTGGGGGTATCCATCACATGCCTCCTGTGGGAATCGAACCTGGCTCTCCCAAAGAGAGAACCAGCCCTTTTACCACTAGACCACATGATCAGGATGTAAATTTATGATTAGGTTTAAATGTTGTGCGACTTAGTTGTTCTAAACATAGTAATGGATTTATGTAAACATAATCAAAATTATTGTACCGTAATATATACTTTGATAGAATTTCGCTTCTTTTGGATATTTTGAAAAATGATAGCATCATTTGATCATTCATTGTAAATTTATAACTTGTAATCTATATAACCGCATAAAACAAGTTTTTCATTAAAACAAAATACGGAAGTTACATCATAATAGCTGGTAGACGGGCAACAAGCTGCGCCGCCACCCCTTTTTGAATTGCAAACCCTAGTCTACTAAAGACAAAACCTTGCCCCCTGGGGATGAAACATTGCCGTGGACAACCCGTTGGACCCTGGTCAAGAAACGAATAGCTTCTGGCGTCAGGGAGCCAAAGGTGTCGAAAGCCAGAGGGATAAAGACATGTTGGTTATCTGCACAAAAAAGTTAGCTAAAGAAATAGACATTATTACAGTTGTATGGAATCATTAGAGTAAAAGTTAGCACTGACTTACTCCTAAAAAATAAATACTTGTTTTCTCTAATCATAAAAACCTAGGATTAACATCGTAGATAATCATGCATTTGCTTTATTGACAATGATATCATGATCAAACATGTAAAGTTATATTTTATCCTCTATTGCATAATCAAGAATGGAAGATGATTAATATACAATAAAAATAAAATCATTTAAATAAGAAAGGCAGACATTGTGTCCTTACGGGGTAACTTGGTGGTAAACGATGCATTTCCCTCACCAGTTGGTAAGGGTTTATCTCCTGTAATGTGTAGATTTATGTTGTAAGGATAGTTGACAATAGTAGATTAGGTGCTGGTCAAAAAGTAAGAAAATAAATAAATTAAGGATAAGTTGTGTCAAAAAGATGTATGCATTACTTTTTAGGCTACTTGAAGTGGACATGGTACCTAACATGTGAGAGTGTCTCTTGGTCATGGCCACTTACTTTTAAGGTTATATCATTTCACTTCGCTCTATTTTTCAAGGGCATCATTGCAATTTCACAAGTGCAATACAAGGGTCATGGTGCCACTCGAATTGATCAAGGTACCTTACTACCTTCGCGGACATGCCACTATCGATGTCCTGAGTAGTGGGAGACTGGTAGGAGACACGGGTCGTTCTTTCACATACAACTTAATCCCCCCTGCCAACGATTACTTTGACAATTTTTTTAACCAATTTAACTATCTTTATTTAAACCATTTACCATCTTTATTCAAACAACACCAGCTTTTATTCAAACCATTTCATTTAATTTCTCCATATTTTATCTTAAATGGGGGTGGATATTGGTTTCCGTTTGAACCAACAGGATCTTCATACCAGGGGCGGACATAGAGCTTAAGGAGGGGTCGCGGACGTTGCGGCTCAACTTCGCGCGCGTAGTGAAAAATTAGTGGAAAATTTGGTTTTTTTTTACGAAATTTGGAAAACGTTGCTACTAAAATGAAAAAAAAAATGAAAAACGTTACTACTGATTTTGTGGCCTAGATCCGCCACTGCTTCATACCATCGATAATCATCTTGTTGTTGTGCAAACCATCCACCTTCTAACCCACCTCCCAAAAACCCACGACCCACAAATCCACTACCTACAAACTTACCAAATATGCTTGAATTTTATCATCCACAACATCATGAAGATTTGACTGTGGAAGAGTTGAACTATGTTTATTGATTATACCATCGTTCTAGTACCATTAGGTGCAATACGAATTGGAGACATTGTTACAGTGCCAGTGTGTAACACTCATATAGTGCCAAACACTCCAAGCTCGGTTGAAGGGTACGAAACCGATGTCGGAACCGAATATGTAACAGATTCGGATGAAGAAATAGTTGCTCCGTCATTCGAAAGCTCTGGATATCGATGAGAGGTCGGACGAACGTGATAATGATCGTGAATGTTCGTCGTCCGATTCCCTCTATGTTTTTAGCAACTTTGTTTATTTTTTTTAAAAAAATCTCATCGGCGCTTTTTTTATTTTTTGTCCAAAACGCTTACAAGCATGTATTTTACATTTGTTATTTTTTTCAAAGAAAAAAAATGTTTTTTTTACATGGGTTTTTGAAGGTTTTCTCAACTCAAGTGGGTTTTCATTTTATACTTGACATGTGTGTGTGTGTATATATATATATATATATAAATATATATATATATATATATATATATATATATATATATAGGGTAGGGTTCAATTGAGAACCAACCCTTAGTTAGGAACTTTAGGAACCAATCTCATCCATCCATCTTCAATGGCATGATGGTAAATATGTTAAACATTAATTAACTTTTTAATTAAATCAAGGGGTAATATTGTCTTTTGGTATGTGAGTATTAATAGGTTATTTAGTATACATTGTAACTGACAAAAACCACAACTAATATCATTTGTGCGTACAAAAAAATTATACTGTACGATAAACATTAAACAACTATACGTTAGTGTATATTCATATTCCAACAATTATACATCAGTGTATATTCCAATCATTGCTACAAAAACATTATACTGTACGATAACATTAAAACAACTATACGTCAGTGTATATTCATATTCCAACAATTATACATCAGTGTATATTCCAATCATTGCTACAAAAAACATTATACTGTACGATAAACATTAAACAACTATACGTCAGTGTATATTCATATTCCAACAATTATACATCAGTGTATATTCCAATCATTGCTACAAAAACATTATACTGTACCATAAACATTAAAACAACTATACGTCAGTGTATATTCATATTCCATGCACTCACACGAACTGATAGGTTGGTCTTATCAAGAGTAACCTGAAACAAAGAAAAAGGTTGTTATATTCAAACAATTATACATCGGTGTATAGTCCAATCATTGCTACAAAAAACATTTTACTGTACGATAACATTAAACAACTATACGTCAGTGTATATTCATATTCCAACAATTATACATCAGTGTATAGTCCAATTAGTACTACAAAAACATTGTACTGTACCATAAATATTCAACAAATATACGTCAGTGTATATTCATATTCCAACAATTATACATCAGTGTATAGATGAATGTTAGTGTATCTGTACGCTTCAACATGATCTGAATTATACATCGGTGTATACTTCCAAAAACTAAACTAATATACGACAGTGAATAATTGTATAACTCTTTGTACGTATGAAAACTGCTATAACGCAACATGATCTGAATTATACATCGGTGTATAATTCCAAAACTTTGTACGTACGAAAAATTTTTGCACGTAAAAAAAAACTGCTCTGCAAACTGAAACCCTAATTGCGAACAAAAAAAAAATTAAAAAACTAAAAAAACATTACACAAATACCTTGATTCTCAACACTATTTTGCAAAAAAGGTTGTGATTGTGTATCATGATCCTCAATATCGTGAGAAACTGATTGAATGATTTCATGTATATGATTATTATCCATCACTTGTTTATCTTAATCGATTGAAGCCGGGTCTAATGAATCGTACGTGATGTTGATATTTTGGAGGAAGGCAATTGAGTGATATTAGGAGGAAGTTATGAGTGATATTAGGAAGGCATTGATGGTGATAAACATTCCATCTTTAAAACTTTTTTTTTTAATTAAAATATAAAACATAATTGTTCAATTACCATCATACCCTTAGATCAAGATTAAAAGATGAATGGCTCAGATTGGTTCCTAAATTCCTAACTAGTACCTTGGTTCCTAAATGATCTTTTTCCTATATATATATATATATATATATATATATATATATATATATATATAGGTTTAGGATCCTGTACAAAGTACATTTTTCGTGAGAAGTGTGAGAAGGACTAAGAATTGACATGTAGACATCATGTTTTGGATTTAGGAATGATGTTTTAGGTTGTTTTAACTTGAAAAACACCAAACACAGCAATCTAAAACACAATACAATGTATTATAGTCATTAAATTTAAAAAACAGCTAAAACACACTACTTAACGCTTAAAACACACTGCTACTGTTCTTAGCATGGTGTTTTAAGTTTTAAGCCTAAAATACATTGTTTTCGGTTTTTAATTGTTATGTTTGGTGATTTTATAGGCAAAACAATCCAAAACATCACGACTAAGTTCAAAAAATGATACCTAAGTATCAATTTTTAATACTTCTCACACTTCTCACAAAAAAACCACTTTGTACACGATCTTGACCCTATATATATATATATATATATATATATATATATATATATATATATATATATATATATATATATATATATATATATATATATATATATATATGAAAGATTAATCTCTTAATTCCTTGCTCGATCACTTTGCAGTGGTTGGCAAAATGGGTCTTTCGATTGAGAGAAACATGCGCAAAAGATGATCAGTGTCATTTCATGATAGATTTTGGTTTCTTGGCAGCCACGTTAATGAAAACTCACCATAAAATTATTTTTCCATTTTAGGAAAAAAAATAGACAATTGACCCATGAAAGCTGATGATTCTCACCAGCACCTAATGGAAAATAGTTTATGTCGGTCCATTAAAAATTTTTATTTATGATTTTAGGTTTTGTAGTTGTAGAGTACTTTTAAAATGTTTAAATATGATTAGTATGAAAACGATGCCTCACATTATTGTGAAGAAGATTTTATAGATATGTTTTATATCTTGATTTCTTAAGATTTTTTTTACTGATTTACTCAATATTACATCATGTTAACTAGGGATGAGCTCGGGACGGTATCGGTATCAACCGATACCGATCCCGAAAATCCCAAAAACCCAATACCGATACCGATACCGAAAACATACGGTACGGTACGGTACGGTATCGGTTCGGTATCGGTACGGTACCGGTACGGTACCGGTATGGTATCGGTATTTTACCTTAAAATACCGATACCATACCGATCCCGTACCGATACCGAAAATACCGAAACCAAAAACCTCTAAATGTGAATACCGATACCGATACCGAATACCCTCGGTTCGGTACGGGATCGGTACGGGATCGGTATCGGTTCGGTATTCGGTGCAAAATGCTCATCCCTAATGTTAACATCTCTTAAATCCTAAGCTCAAACCATTACAGAGAAATTTTTTTATGGTGTGTATAAATCGAACCTGTGACCTACCCCAAAATGGGAACCCCTTAGAAAAAACTCCCCATAACTCAAACCAAGTGTGCTTGAGATCATTTGCCTTATCTCATTGCCTTAACCAATACTTTTCTTTCTTTGTTGTTCCGTTTCCCCCATTGTTTTTGGTAGGGCATATATATATAACATCAAAAAATCAAACTTAAATTTTCCAAAATTTTCTACATACAACAATATCATAAAAACCCTTGGACTTTTTCTTTTTTACTTGTTGAACATAAGTATAGACCGTTCAATGGTATCTAGACTTTAGAGTCTTACACGTTTAATTATCAGACAATCTTGAAGCTAGGGTACCAAAAATGGAAGTCATATAATCCAAACAAAATATACTTGGTTTGGTACAAATCTAAACCCTAATACCTCCGACACTTTCGGAGGAGGCGATTTACGGCGGAAACGGTTCTACGGCGGGGAGGCTCTTGATTTTACGTTCAACATGGCGGCAAAGGAAAAGTACAAACTGAATACGTGGTATGATGCTCCATCCAGGAAAGGGAATCGCTCGTTTCAAGGGGAAAGTTCTACGAAGAAGGATATCGTGATCACAATTTCGAATCTTCCTGAAGGGTGTTCGTCGGCGGATCTGGTGAAGGTGTTAAGAGACTTCGGGAAAGCAAGATTGGTGATGTCGCTACTTCATTCAGCGACATCTCCCTCCTCTTTAATCCCAATCATTGGCATTCTGAAACGTGTAAGAGGATGTCCCTGAAGTCGCTAGTTCATTTAGAGACATCACTGATGTAGCTGAATGGGTCAGAGGTATCATTGTTTGATGTCGCTGATTGGGTCTGCTGCATCTATTCATTTTATGAGTTTTAAAGATTATTTGACAACTAGTAAATGATAATAATTTGGTTTTGAATTGATGCATGTACATGGGAGTTACAATACTAGGCCAACGACTTGCAAGTGAAAATACAAAATAACAAAGATTAATGGTTATCACATTTTATTTAGGGACAAAAGATATTATTCATTTACACCAACTCCAAGTTTGTACTATGTTAACTTACTAAGAAATGTTAAGTTTGGGTCTTGGTTATTTATTGATGTATTTTTACGATGAAATAAATGATTTATGTAAGGTACAACAACACCTTCTTCTTCTTAATGAGATATGGTTCCCATGTACCTGCATCAATTCAAAACCAAATTATTATCATTTACTAGTTGTCTAATAATCTTTAAAACTCATAAAATGAATAGATGCAGCGAACCCATTCAGCGACATCAAACAGTGATGCCTCTGACCCATTCAGCTACATCAGTGATGTCTCTAAATGAACTAGCGACTTCAGGGACATCCTCTTACACGTTTCAGAAAGCCAATGATTGGGATTAAAGAGGAGGGAGATGTCGCTGAATGAAGTAGCGACATCACCAATCTTGCTTTTTTCCCACAATGCCTACAAATCTCTCTTTCTAGAATAATAACTCGCCTATTTTTGCAAATGATTCGATTATGCAACATCTATTTGACGTTGTTATATATTTTCAGTATTTAAAACATTCGACAAATAATAAACTAATATCATCCAAGTTGTACACTTCTGAAGCAAAAACAAGACAGGTATTGTAATAGGATGGTGTTAGAGGTCATATTATATTCTACATGAATTCAAGTTAGCTAGTTTCAAGAATATTGTATTTTGGCTTTTTGTAATGGTTTAGAGTCTTCAATTGACCAAATTTCTAGTTTCTAATGAGCTTTATGAACACTGTTTAGCCCTCTATAAAAGAGGTCGACATCATCTATATCTTTTTTGAACCCACCCCACATACTCCCGGTTTCTCTCACTCCCTTACGACCTTCAATCATTCAACTTGTGACCATAACAACTTGACATGACTTTAATGTGATTATTACAAGAAACAAAAACTCACACAAAATAAAAAAAAAGTCAAATATCCTTTGTTTCCATATCAAAGAGGACCATATATATAAATATATTAGATATTTGACATTGTACCCCAATGTACCATCTTCTGGTTTTAATTTCTCATTTGAAATTTATCATCCAAAATGCACAACATATCTTTGTACAAAAAGATTAATGAACCCAAAACCAAACTTGTAAGACTCATTACATCTATCACACTACTTGAAAATTTAGTATATCGATGCAATGCTACAAATAAATAAAATTTATCGATACCTTTTGACGAATCAAAAACGGTCCCCACTAAAAGCCGAAAACTATATAGAAAACAAAAATACCCATTGATAATTATCGACGGACCAACTATGGATTGCCTAAACAGTAAAACAGGGAATTTACTAAAGAATTACCAAGGGATTGACGGTGCGGGTGAGTCCAAACTTGGTCGTTTTCCGTGAGAATTAATTATGATTAATCATCTCTCAGTAATCTATCGATAATACTAATAATAAGATTTTTATTA
Organism: Ambrosia trifida; assembly: GCA_028751855.1. Classification (NCBI taxonomy): domain Eukaryota; kingdom Viridiplantae; phylum Streptophyta; class Magnoliopsida; order Asterales; family Asteraceae; genus Ambrosia; species Ambrosia trifida. Next base: position 72,529,700 of record CM054123.1, on the reverse strand, counting down.
AAGTTCTTGCCCAAATTTTTCAAAAGTCAGTATGCAGGGAAACATTTTCACATGTTAATTCTTTAAGTAGTTCGTTGTTGATAATAGAGATACGATATTAGATTAGATTTTCTCCCAGGCTTTTTAATTGTTTGTCGCTGTGACTGGTTTGCGACTAAGGATTCAGTTGATAATAATTCTATATATAGCAACAAAAGCTTAATAAAAATGGTATCTAATCATTAGTCTATTTCAAACCTATAAATGGTAAAAAGAAAACTATAGATGAGTCAATCCTTTTTGTTCGATACTTATTGTAGAGATACATTAAAATATTTATCTAGGGTTTTCGATGAAGGGTTCCAGCCGTCTCAATGTCGACGAATGGTACGATGTTCCAATGAGGAAAGGCAGGGATAATAAAAACCAGTGACAGGCCAACAATGAGGTAATAACAAAATTTTTTGGTTCGAATCTTCCGCTTAAGTGCACATCGGTGGATCTAAAGAACGTTTTTAAGGTATTTGGTGATTATGTGGGGTCCTATATTGCTCGGAAGTTTAATAGTCTAGGTAAGAAGTTTGGGGTTTTGTCGTTTCGTAATGTTAGAGATGCCAAGCGATTGGAAGGAGAGATGTGTGATGTCTGGATGGGTTCTTATAAGTTGTTTGCTGTCATGGCAAGATTTGTCGACGGTGAAAGAATGGGTGGGGTTAACGTCCGCAGTAAGGGTATAAACAAGTAAGAGGTTAGCGTAACAAAACCTGCTATGGAAATACCACATGAAGATCATGCAAACCCTAACTTGGGGAGAGCAACATCGGGTGGGGGTGACGGGAGTAGATCGTATCGCGACACGTGTTTGAATAGGCATTCTGAACAGGTAAATGTTCTTAAGATTGATGATAAAATAGAAGAATTTCATTAATGGCATGGTATTTCTCTTTGTGGAACAGTGAAGGATTTTAAGGTCCTTACTTCCTTGAACACTTTGTTGAAGAAGGCGAGTTGGAACAATGTTGGTATCAAGTATGCTGGAGGTTTTCATGTGGTGATGGTGTTCCAGAATGAGAAGGAGTGCCTTAGTTACTTGGGTAATAAAGATGTATGGGGTACTTGGTTCGAGAGTGTCGATAAGTGGACAGGTCAATGGTTGTCGTACGAGAGGATCGCTTAGCTGAAAGTGCATGGCGTTCCCATTAATCTTGCAGTTGATCATGTCTTCAAAGCCGTGGGTAGTAGATATGGAACGGTGGTTCAACCGGCGTGTATGTCGGATAATAATAAAGATTTTTCTTACGTATATATTGGGGTGCTTTGTAGAAGAGTGTTAGAGTGAACGATAGATTTTCTTTGTCTTGGAGGGGTGCATTGATCAGGGTATGGGTCGAAGAGGTTGTGGAGGAGTGGGTGCCCGATTGTATTAAAGATTTCGAGGTTTGTTTTGAATCTGATGATCGTTGTTCGAGTGATGATATGATTCAGCAAGGTGGTGGGGGTGTTTTGGATTTGGAGATGGGTGAAATAGGCAGGGATGATCAGGTTATTAAGTTGGCTACAACAGACGTGGGTACTCATTCGACTACTATGGAGGTTCAAATGGCGTGTATTAATGAAGGTACCAGTCCTAAGGATGCGACAACGAACACTCGAAAGAAGTACAAAAAGAAATCGCTTTTTAAAAATAGCGTGGTCTCACCCGGTGCCCATGAACGACCGAAGAAACGGGCTAGAGAGGAATCAGATATGTTCGGTCTAGACAAGATCATTGGTATTATTAATAATAGTCTGTTTGGTGGTGAGAGGACTCAAGGGGAGCCCAGCGTTTCTGTCGGTTTTTATATACCTGATTTGAACAAACAATAGGGTAGCATGACTTCTTCTAGCGTGGTCGTTGAAGACGCCAAGGAAGACACTGAGGAGAGCGTTCCGGAACATGTAAAGGTTCAATTACAACATCAGTTGGACGTTGGCAAAGATGCGACCGAAACCATCAATCTTGGGAAGTCTTTGGGAGCCAAGACTTTGGGTGAATTTTTGCCGCAGGTTCGTGATTCAATTAGGAATGAAGGCTTTCAAGGGTTGGCATCATGAACGTGTTGTCCATGAATATTCGAGGGATGGGGGTTCAAGGGAAAGCGAAATGGGTGTGGGAGTTAAGAGTTCAACAAGAGGCGAATTGTGTTCTGTTGCAAGAAACGCAGTGTGGAGATAGTTCTTCATATGATCTTGGGGATTTCTGGGGAAGAGGTAAGTTTCATGCCGAAGTTGTTGACGCTAATGGGAGGTCCGGGGATCTGATTTTCTATGTGGGATCCGGATATATTCTCGTTGGTGGATATTAAGAAGTCGGGACATTGTTTGTTGATCATTGGGTCGGTGAAGGGTAGCGGGCTGATTACTCAGATATTGAACGTTTATGTGCCTCAGACTTCGGTGGGTAAACGTCAATTATGGAGTGAGATTGGACTATTAATGGATCGGAGGATGGGTTTAAGGTGGTGGCGGGAGATTTCAATTCGGTGAGAAATTGTTTGGAAAGGAGGAACTCTAAGTTTAATGTGTCTGCGGCTCACGATTTTAATGAATTCGCCGAGAACACTAATTTACCCGAGTGCGCCTTGAGAGGGAGGAAGTTCACGTTTGTTTTCGGGAACAAGTTAAGTCATATCGATCGCATATTTGTTAATTGGAATTTCTTTATGGAGTGGCCTTCCGACCTGTATTTATGTTTAAACAACCATATACTTCTAATAATATTCATGTCAGCCTATCTAGGTACCAATTCCCAAGTTCCATTTCTAACTAATGCATTGTACTCAGTGGTCATGGCAGAGTACCATTCCGGTATAGTTAAGGCATCGGCTGGGTTTTTCGGGATTGGGACGACGGATGTGGTGGTAGATGTATGTAGGTTAAAGGGTTGTTTGGGTTTGTAAATACTGCTCATAGTGCGGGTATGTATGGTCATAGGTGGTGGTCGAGAGGGTGCGGGTGGCGTAGGTGGTGTGGGGTGGTGGTCCACGGTAGGTGAGGGGTAAGGGTGGTTTTGTTTGGGGTCGTGAGGGGTTGGTAATTGGGCTTGTTGAGGTGGGCCATGTGAAGGTGGGCTAGGTTGAGAGGTGGAAGGCCGATTGTTGTTTGTAGGTTTAGCAGTGGGTTGTTGTTGAATATGAGGATATAAGTGGTGTGGAAAGTTTTCTGTGAGAAAGTCGTAGGTGGGTATCGGTTTTATGGTTTGCCTAAATGGGAAGGTTGTTTCGTCGAACGCTACGTGTCTGGAGATATAGATTTGTTTGGTTTTCAAGTCAAGACACCGGTACCCCCTATTAGGGCTGACAAATCGTGTATACATGACCTGTTAAATCACGAACCTGTTAAGACACGATACACGAAACCTTACTACCTGTACACGACATGAAAAATTTTCTGTCTATTTTTTTATACACGAACATGTTAATTTTTTAACAAGTATACACGAAAAGTACATGTTAATACCTGTTTGCAAATCACTCATGATGTAGATAAAAAAATAGACTGTTACAATGAAAAAATAACAGTAAACAAATGCAAAGCCAATCATCATAATATAATATAAAACTAAAATTACAAGAATAACTAAAATCTTTTGAGTATTCTTGCTTTCGAAAGCAAGTGTTTTTGGGCATTCTTGTAATTTGTTTTGGTATAAAACAAATAAAACACATCCAATTCATACTCCTATAAAAATTGCAACGTTGAAAAAGAAATGAAAAGCTTTTTAAATATATTATTATTTTTAAATAAATTCTAAACATGTATTAACCGGTACCTGCATGTAAACATGTATGTTACCTGTTAAGATACGAAAATTAACAGGTAAATTCATGTATACCTGTTTAGGACATGAAACCTGTTAAGATCATACATGTACCTGCTAAGATCATTCAGGTTTGTGTCAGGTAATCGTGTTCGTGTACAAAATTGCCAGCCCTACCCCTTGTGAGTGGGAGGGTAACCAAGAAAGACGCAAGGTTGAGCACGGTGGTCAAGTTTGTGAATGGTGGGGGGGGGGGGGGGGGGAGTGAGAGGGTAGCAAAGGCATCCAAAAACACGAAGGTGGTCATAGGCGGGTGTGGAGTTGTAAAGAAGTTCGGTGGGTGTCTTGTTTTTGGTGGTTTTGTTAGGGAGGATGTTGAGTAGGTAGGTGGCGGTCTCTAGGGAAAAGTGCCAAATGTGGGTAGGTAGGGAAGCATGGGCCATGATGGTGCGGATGATGTTGTTTATGGATCTAATTTTTCTCTCGGCTTTGTCGTTTTGTGAGGATGTGTAAGGGCATGATAAACGGTAAAGGATGTGGTGAAAAAGTTTTGAAAGGACGAGTTGACATACTCGCTAGCATTGTCGCATTGGAAGGTTTTGATGGTGCGTTCAAATTGTGTTTTTATTGTCGATGCAAATTGTGTAAAGGTTGGGAAGACATTTGATTTGTGGGTGAGTGGGTAGGTCCATAAAAAAATTAGAAAAATCATCCAAAAACAAAACATAATATTTATGACCAGATGAGCTAATTATGGGTGATGTCCACACGTCACTATGAACCAAATCAAAGGGTTGAATAGTTTTAGTAGCAGATGAAAAAAAGGAAGTCTTATACTTTTGCCAAATACACAAGAGTCATAAACATTATTATGAAAATTGTCAAAAGAAACAGAAGTAGCATTTTTTTTATTGAATTTAAAGGTTGACGTCCTGGGTGTCCAAGATGTTGGTGCCAAAGGTCAGCTGAGATGGTGACAAAAGCAGTGGGTTGTGAAGAGGAGGAACCGAGCACCAGAGGGTAGAGATCATCGCTGCTGTTGCATTGCAGGAGCGGCGTCCGCGTCTTGAGGTCCTTCACAAGAAAACCAAACGGGTCAAATTCAACAGACACAGAATTACCCCTAGTAAATCAACGAACGGAAATAAGGTTTTTCACTAGTTTGGGTGAGTAAAGGACATTTTTAAGGACAAAAGGTGGGAATGGTTTGGGGTAGGTATTTTGTGCCTTGTCCTAAAACCGGAATTGTATTACCATTACCTACAATTATATGTTGAGGAATGCAAGAGTTAGAAAAAGAATGGAAATTACCTTGTTCATGAGACATTGTGGAGGATGCACCAGTGCCCATATATTGTATCGGGTCAGGCTGCTGAAGAGACATAGTATAGAGGGCCTACTCTATGTCTGTTGGGTTGTATGCAGCATAGTTGTTTTGTGACGGTTTTGGGCCTAGGAGTCCAGGTTAGTGGGCCGAGGGGTTTGGAGTGGACCGAATAGTAGTAGGGTAAGGACAAGGTGGGCTTGGCTAAGGGGTGAACTGTTGAGCTGAAGGTTGTGGTGAGTGGGCCGAGTTGTTTGGATGGTAGGATGGGCCTTGATATGGTGGTGCGGGCCACTGTGAAGGACAAGCAAAATATGGAGGAGTCCAGTAGTTTTGTGGGTTATAGGGCGGTCGACCATAGCTCCCGCGGCCACGACCACGGCGGCCTGAGCGGCCGCGGCCATAAGAGCGGTCAGTGGTGGGACGGTTGGGATCGGGATGGTTAGGTCGATTTATGGTTGCTGAGAGGGCCGAGGAGGCTGTTTTGGCTGCATGTAACGCTCGTTCTGCTTCGTTGGTTTCGGCCTGGATTAGTTTAGAACGAGAGTTGTAAAAAGAGGGGAGGGGTTGTTGGTTTTGTAAGATTGTAGATATACCTTCATACTGTTCATTTAAGCTCGCGAGTAACTGGAGAACCAACCTATCATTGTCCACAGGTGCATCCACATTGGCGAGTTGATCGGCAAGAACTTTTAGGGCTTGACAATAGGCCGACATGGTGGGAAAACCATCTAACCGGGTGTTTGAAAATATGTTCACGAGATGAATGGCACGTGCACTTTTGTTATCATGGAACAAATCTTCGATGGCCACCCAGGCTTCATGGGCATTGGATTTGTTGTTGATAATGGTGTGGAGAAGATAATCGGAGATCGTGCTGTAAATCCATTGTAGAACAATGGCATTAATACGATCCCAATCATCCGAAGGTTTGGAGGATTCGGCGGTGGAAGGATCGGTGGGAGGAGGGCGAGGTTTTAGATGGTCATCAACCATAAAGGCTTTGCAATGGAGCTTGAAGAGGGTAGCCCATGACGAGTATTGGGAAGACTCGATTTCAAGGGTGATGGATACAAAGTTCTTGATGTTTGAGACTGTGGTGGTCGAGTGTATTTTGGATTCAACCGTGATGGCGGGTATGATGGTAGAGGAGGAAGCGGGATCGGTAGACATGGTGGGTGAATGTGTTTACTAGAAGGAAAGGGAGGCAGAGGGGCATTTCCAATCGAAGGAGATCGACGGCGGCAAACGGTTAGGCGAGTGGAAGAGGATCGAAGAAAAGGGGAGGTAGGGTTTTAGGGTATCCGACCTTGTGATACCATGAAAGAATGTAAACCGTGCTTGCTTCTATTGATTTACATGGTATAAATAATACATTCTGTTGAGCTATTTTAGGATACAATAATAAATACATTAACTGGCATATAATCATACTAAATATATATATATATACACACACTATTACGTATGTCATGACACATTTGGAATAAAAGCATTTCTCTTGTATTGATGTGTTATGATATACGATTGTCGCAATCCCGCGTTTCTACCTTCGTCGGGGGTGTGACACTATGTAAGACAAGTTCCACTCTATTTATCCAAGTTTTGATAGCATTCTTATTTCAAAAACACTACTTATAACATATATATCTCATTCATCTTAGCTTCTTTTTTTGACACGGTTTGGTTCATTGTGAAGCTTTCACATACTAGAACCCAAAGCCGAAAATTAACCATTATATTAATCACAATTATATATAAATATTACTATATTAGTGTTCAAAGTTAGCGCAAACTCATCTTAGCTCCGCTTTGAATGCAGTTTGATTGATTGTGAAGCTCTCACAAACTAGAACCGTAAACTAACCATTATATTAATCACAATTATATATGAGGGAACAATATAAAAACTCATTTTCACTACTTTTCCAACACTATTATTTTTTCCTGTCTCCTAAGTTCTCCCAATTTTAGTGTGGTGGAAAATAATATGTTGTAATTAGTGATCACGGAATTAATATGAGACATGGCAATGTATCTCGACGTGTAGTGCATGTTCATGGCAATACATTTAATAGCTCTACACAATGTCATTTCTTGACAAGTCACGTACTCAACTAAAACAAAGTTAGGATGATAGCTGATAAGTAAAGAGGTTTCATCAAGTCATGATTGGCTGCATAACTTATTCCAAGATATCGTCTTTTATGTGTGTATGGTTCTTCTATGCGCACCCATATCATGAAGAGAACAATTAACTTGCTACATATTCTTTGAAATCAGGATTTCTGTTATTTATAATATCTGCAAATAAAATGTATAGTAAACAAATATATATATATATATATATATTATTTGTAATAATTTTTACATGTAATTGTGGTACAAATTATTAGACTTATCATCTAAAATGTGTCATTAACACCTAAGTGACTTGTTTTAACCCAATATGACTTGTTATAGTGCAAAACAGCCTATTACCAAATGACAATGCCCATTAAAGCCCAATTGGACGACATGTCATCTAACATGTGTCACTAAACACATTGATCGACAAATTATATAATGTGTCATCATAATGATCGGTAATGTTGGTGCACACCCTTTCAGCAGGGCCGGCCCTAGGGGTGGGTGAGTCGCACTCCCGGCCGAGGCCCGTTTTTCTAGGGGCCTAAATATTGATTTTTATCTTTTATAGATTTTATATGTATATATATATATAGATATAGAATAAACACAAAACGATAATATGAATTGGTGTAGTGGTTAAGTAACTTTTGTCCATTCAGGTCAGCGTTGGTTCGAATCCTGGTCACGTACATTTTTTTTTCCTTTTTAGTTCTTATACGTAGTATTTTTCCAGGCCAACTTTGGTTTTCATTCTTATTTTTTAGTTTGATTGAAATACAATCCAACTTCGGAAACTGTATACCCCAATTTACAAAACTCCACAAATGATTTGAAGAAATAAAATAGTTAAGTTTGGTAGAATGACGATACATGTTGCTTTGAGACCCTTAAATTAGGGGTGTAAACGAGTTGAGTCGAGCCTGAGCCTGATTAGGCTCGAGCTTGGCTCGTCATGCTTTTATGAAGCTCGAGCTCGGCTCGAAAGTAAAACCCAAAAGCCCGAGCTCGACTCGGCTCAAAATAATTTTAGAACAAATTTAAAGGAGCTAAAAGCTCCGCTCGGGCTCGCTTCGATAGCTTAACGAGCCAAAGCTCGGCTAGACCTCGGCTCACCAATGTTATATAGTAGATATACTATAAATAAAATAATAGTAAATATAAAATTTGTTTGGGCTCTCGTTTAGGCTCGTGAGCCTAAACGGTCTTTGTATGAAAAAGCTCGAGCTCGGGCTTTATAAATAAACGAGTCATTTATCAAGCTCGAGCTCAGGCTCGTTAAGACTCAACTTATTAGAGCTTTTTACCGATCCAATTCCGAGTAGCTCTCAAGCCGTTACACATCACTTACACCCCTACCTTAATCAACACCACATATAAGTCAAATGACTCTATTAAGAATCAATCTTTTGATATTTCATGTAATTAGAAAAAGGTAAACTTTAAAAAGATATGTGTGAATATCTTATCTTATAATGCTTTCACTATTTTTTTCAGAAAAAAAACTTAAAAATATAAACTATGAATAGATGATCAAACAATTTGCTATTAAGAATGCTTTGAGAGCTTAACGAATTATCGGTTAACTATTACAGTATGCTGTTCAAACGATTTGCCTAAGGGCATTTTTTCCGGCTCGTACAGGGCACTTGAATCCTCGAGACCCGCTCTGCCTTTCAGTAAAATTAGTTGGTAAATTCATTATCCACACTATGTTTTACTACAAAGTATGTCTAACGTATTAGAAGTGTGACCTATTTTTACCGGGAGATTTTCAACAGATACGTTTTGTAAGCTCTCTATTTTGTAAGGAAGCAATAAATTTGGTAATTTAAATTACTAAATAGTACACCTTTGTATGAGACGGAGTTTAATACGCTAAATGGTCCCAAAATCACGAGTTCGTCCTTGTTACTAGTTTACCCTTCAAGGGTTACGGCTTATGAAGGTCTTGCCATGTTAGCAATTTAGCACAATCACATGGATGAGTGGTGCTTGTGGTCACTGATGTACCAATTATTCCAAATACACTACCCATTTATTACTTCAGACAATGAAAAGGACTTGGGCCAAACAAGATAACCCCTTTCACATTGACAACCTTTGTCATTTTCGTAGTTTTGAACTATCATTTTACCTTTTTCTCATTTCGGTTACACTATGCAAAAAACAATTACATGTTATTCATGTGATGCATCTCACACCCTTCTTTTTGTGTTATTGTTATGTTGTTTGATAGCTCTATATATGCAAAAAACAATTACATTTTATTCATGTGATGCATACCTACACACATATATCTCAAACATCAGATCCTGTAAATTATGTGTTTGCCATTACGGCAAACATTATGACCATCTGATCAAGTCAAATTATTAGGAAAAAAATAGAGAATACCTAAATAAATTAATTTCTATTTATCATTAGAAAAGCCGAAGAATACTTAAGAAAATTAATTTACTATTCCTCATAGTTATAGTTTAAAATATAATCTTTTATAATATATATATATATATATATATATATATATATATATATATATATATATATAGGTTTAGGATCCTGTACAAAGTACATTTTTCGTGAGAAGTGTGAGAAGGACTAAGAATTGACATGTAGACATAATTTTTTGGATTTAGGAATGATTTTTTAGGTTGTTTAAACTTGAAAAACACCAAACACAACAATCTAAAACACAATACAATGTATTATAGTCATTAAATTTAAAAAACAGCTAAAAGACACTACTTAACGCTTAAAACACACTGCTAATGTTCTTAGCATGGTGTTTTAAGTTTTAAGCCTAAAATACATTGTTTTCGGTTTTTAATTGTTATGTTTGGTGTTTTTATAGGCAAAACAATCCAAAACATCACGACTAAGTTCAAAAAATGATGCCTAAGTATCAATTTTTAATAGTTCTCACACTTCTCACAAAAAAAAACACTTTGTACACGATCTTGACCCTAATATATATATATATATATATATATATATATATATATATATATATATATATGGGAAAGGGATTCTAGAAACCCTTCAAAATGAGTAAACTCCACAAACCCAACTAGTGGTCCTCATTGCTCCACATCACCCATTAATAGATATATTATTTTATGTCTTCAAGGGTATACTAGTCATTTTGTTTTCCCCCCATTTCATAATTTGAATCTTTTTTATCTTCCCTCCTATATAAACAACTCCCTCTCTCTCTCTCTCCCACCACCACCACCCCCACCGCCACCTCCACTGCCACCACCGCCACCACCACCACCACCTCCACCTCCACCACCACGTATATACAATAATACCATTTTTATCCTGCTACATTCCTTTTGCTTTGCTCAGGAATCGGATCTGAACAAGGATCCATGTACAGGGTCCAAGCCAAGACAAAAGCCCGAAGAATTGAAAACACAATGATATAGGGTCCAAGCCAAGACAGGTCTACACAGTGAGGTGTTGAATTTAATAATTTTATCATTTTTTTAGGTTACACACCCAAACAATAACATAGTAACTAAAAATTTCTATGTATATTAACGATGTTTAGTTTAAATGGACAGCCTAATCACAAAAGATGAAACCAAAAGAAAAATAAATATGCCCTTGCAGACCCGACCATAACATTTTTTTTAGCATCCCTTTTTTTTTTGGTTGGGGGGTTAGATGGTTTGATTATGTTAAACATTTTTTTTTTAGCATCCCTTTTTTTTTTGGTTGGGGGGTTAGATGGTTTAATATTTTTTTTTGGGGTGATTGATTATGTTAAACATTGAAAAAGATTTTTTGGTTGGGGGGTTAGATGGTTTAATATTTTTTTTTTGGTTGGGGGGTTAGATGGTTTAATATTTTTTTGGTTGGGTGATTGATTATGTTAAACATTGAAAAAGATTTTTTGGTTGGGGGGTTAGATGGTTTAATATTTTTTTTTTGGTTGGGGGGTTAGATGGTTTAATATTTTTTTGGTTGGGTGATTGATTATGTTAAACATTGAAAAAGATTTTTTGGTTGGGGGGGGTTAGATGGTTTAATATTTTTTTTTTGGTTGGGGGGTTAGATGGTTTAATATTTTTTTGGTTGGGTGATTGATTATGTTAAACATTGAAAAAGATTTTTCGTTTTGTGTTTTATGTTCGTAGTATCTTTATGTTTAGTTTGGGTGTTTTTATCGTCTATATTTTTGTATGATCTTTGTGTTTAGTTAGGCTGTTACATGTGCAGCACATCTGTTTTTATCGTCTATATTTTTCTTATATAGGATTACGAATCAGAGGATGATGGGCTTGGAGGTGGTTTAATATATATCTTTTTTTTGTGTTTCTAGTTTTTTTTTTTTTTTTTGTGGGGGGGGGGGGGGGGGAGGGTTGGGGGGTTAGGTGGTTTAATATTTTATTTTTTTTAAGTTGGAAATAATTGTTGTTTTTTTGTGTGTTACTAGCATCTCTTTTTTTTGGGTGATTTATTATGTTAAACCATCTAAAATGATTTTTTGTTTTGTGTTTTATGTTCGTAGTATTTTTGTGTTTAGTTAGGGTGTTTTTATCGTCTATATTTTCGTATAATCTTTTGTGTTTAGTTAGCCTGTTACGTGTGTAGCATATCTATTTTTTGCAGTCAAATTATGTTTTCTGTTTTCTAGAATATCAAATTCTGTTCTATGTTTACTGCAGACTACATAAGTGTTGTCTGTGTTTTTCCTGTTACACATGTAAATAATTGTTGTTTTCTTGTAAATAATTGTTGTTTCACATGTACATAAGTATTGTCTGTATTATGTTAAACATCGAAAATGATTTTTCGTTTTGGGTTTTTATGTTTGTAGTATCTTGTTGTTTAGTTAGGGTGTTTTTATCGTCTATATTTTCATATAATCTTTGTGTTATGTTAGACTGTTTACGTGTGTAGCATATATGTTTTTTGCAGTCAGATTATTTTCTATGCAACAATATGTCTGCTTTTGTTTAATATGTTTTTTTAATCAAAATTGGTGAATTTTAATGTCTGTTAACATATGCAACAATATGTCTGCTTTTGTTTTTTACCAGTATGTGCATGTTTGTATGAGTATTATAATGTGTGGAATGTATGTTTGCATCTGTTTCCTATATTTTTGCACATGTTTCGTATGTAACAACAAAACTATGGTATAAATTAGTTTCTGTTTCGTATGTAACAGCAGAACTAAGTTGTTATAAATTAGCTTCTGATTTTTTTACCATATATTGATTAAAACAAAAGTCACTAATCATTGGATCAAATCTATGTTTGCGTCTGTTTCGTATGTAACAGCAGAACTAAGTTGCTATCAGTTTCGTATGTTTGATAATCTTTGATAACTAAATGTATAAAACAATGTTTTTTTGTATCAGTTTCGTATGTTTTTTTGTAATCCAGTTGGTTAACATACGTTAAGCGGGGGGGGGGGGGGGGTGGGGGAAAAAAGGGGGAAATATATATATAGAGTAAAGATCAAATACATATAGTTTTTTTGTAAGAACTGTGAGAATCAAAGGGGGAAAAAATTTATTTTTTTTTAGAATTTTTTTTCCCATGCGCTTAAACATTCTTTCTAGATGAATAATACAAAAAAAAATTAAAATTTTTTTTAGTGTAATTACGTCATTAAGGTAAATACATTAGTTTACACTAGAGTAATTATGTAATTACTCTACACGTAATTACTCTACACCAAATTTTTTATTTTTATTTTTTTTTAGTTTTCAATACTATAATACATGTTTAACAATATGGGAAAAAAATTTTTGAAAAAAAAAATAAAAAAAAATACCCTCCTTTGATTCTCACAGTTCTTACCAAAAAAGTTATTTGTACCGGATCTTTACTCTCTATATATATATATAATATGCAAATTAAAACGAACATATACATTTTGATAGGGACAATTTTGTATTTTCGGCTTAATTACTTATTATATTACTAGCTGATTACCCCGGGAGGGTCCCGGGGTTGAAAAATCTAATTTTACGTGATAACCTATTGCAAATGGCTCAAGTTAACTAACCACAAAATCTCTCAATCATTGCATGTTCATAGTATTCTAATCAGTAATAACTCATATTCCCTAATCTAAAATCTAATCAGTAATCATCTAAAGAATCACTTATGTAAGTTACAACTATTCAAAAACTCATCACATCTCTCTAATTTCTCACATTTTAATGGCTCTTATAATTCCTAACCTAATCAACTAAACAAACACTTAAGTTGGAAGTTGTAACCATTGCATCTCATTATGCCACGTGGCATAATCAAGAGATGGTTGAGGCCACCATTGAACGCCACGCCAGCAACTATCAATTCTTCTCGGGAGCGTCACGGGGTTGAAAAATATAACCATTCTAATAATATTAATACTAATAGTAATAACTATTACTCTTGTAATTAAATAAATAAAAAAAAATAACATTGCTATAAGCTGACACCATGTGTTGCAGTGTTGCGCGATTCTTTCTCCTAGCTTCTCTTGATGAAGTATACCTAGTAAAATTCCAATGATAACATGGCGATTGGGCCGATTTTCAACATCGTAGATAAGAACTTGGTTTAAAAGAAAAAACATGATTAGTGAATAACATGAATACTTTGTGTGTTTTTTTCCTGTATGAACGAAACCCCACAAAAAATAGTCGATTTTTTCTCCGTTTTTAATATAGCACTACGGTACTCGTTGGAAAGATAATAAAACGCTCGTTAATTTGGTGTAATTTTTTTCTTTAAAAAATCCTGTATATAAAAGATATAAACTTTTAAAAATTATGGGAGGAAATATAAGAGAGAAATTTTTAAATTTAATTTTAATTTTTTTTTCCTAAAATAACTCAATTTAATTAAAAAAGAAAATAATTCAAAAACACTAAAATCTTTCAATTATGATGCCACGTGGCAGTTTCATGGAGAGGTTGAAAGCATCATTGCACGCCACATCAGCAATGTTCAATTCTTTTATATATATTAAAAAAAAGAAAATAATTCAAAAACACTAAAATCTTTCAATTATGATGCCACGTGGCAGTTTCATGGAGAGATTGAAAGCATCATTACACGCCACATCAGCAATGTTCAATTCTTTTATATATATTAATAGATAATAGATGACCAAGCATTATGGCATTCATGTCATCTCATTCCACTCTAGTTAATTTCATTTCATATTTTAATAGCAAATGTTACTCACTTCTTAATTCCATTAAATTAATCATACTTTACTCTTTGTTTAAGATTAAACCTAAAATCTTTTATTAAGAGCCATGAGCTTCTAATAAGTGAGCTAGCTTTACACTCGCGTTCATTTGATCAGTTTATATAAAGCTCATGATAATACGCGAATCTTGATTTTTGGGCCAGGACATGGATCGATCCCCTTCGACTTTTTTTTTCATTAGTGAAAATTTCATTGTTTTCGTCTAAAATTTTTATATGTATTAATTAAGTCTGCCCCTCAATTTTAAGGGTCCCGTAACCACCCCCTAACCCCCCTCGCGAAAAAAACCAAGTAGAGTCTAGGAAATATAAAATCAGATCAAAGCACCAAAATTATCAATAAACACATAAAATGAACAAACAAAAATATATTTTCCATGTTTTTTTAATGGCTAAATTTCCTCTAATGTTAGTTAGTATTGGGTATTAAATTGATGACCTCTGTGTTATTTCACAAATTAATATATACATATATATATACCATCTAGGGGCGGACCTAGCTTGAAGCTAAGTGCCGCGTCCGTTGCTACTCAACTTCGCGTGCATAGTATATTTAGAAAACGTTACTACTAAAATGAAAAAAATAAAAAACGTTACTATCGAAATTAATTTCTAGATCCGTCACTGACCACACAAATATTTTCTGTCTGAGCATTTAGTGAAATAAAATCCAAAACATGAAGGAACACATGCATGAACGCTACTCTTTTATTCTTCACAATTAAAGCTTTTGATTTTTATATTTAAAGAAATGCACAAAAAATTCGCCCCCTAGTACGCTGTACAAGGTCCCACCAATTTCATAACTTTTTATAACATGTTTTAATATATATTTTTTGGGAAGGCATGTTTTATTATATATGATAGAAAGATATGGCTATCGACTAAAAATCATTTATAGATTGAAAATTCAGAGAAAATCAAAACAATGATATTAATGTTTAGTATGTCTAGACATGAAAAAAATCTAACGGATCTTTATCATTTATCTCTCATTAATCTCACCATCTCCCTTATTTTCTTATCATCTCTATGTTTGAAATTTGAATCATATCAAGAATCTCGCTACCCAAGGCATTATAGCCTAGTGGTATCTTGGTGGTGAGATAAGACTTAGGGACCATAAGGTCCTGGGTTCGAATCTCACAAAAGGGGGTTTTCTCATAATTATAAGTTTCCTCCTGAATTGGTGACTTGGTGGTGGAATATGATCGCGTGGCAACACTGGTGGCACGATGATACTCCAGTGTTCCGTGAGTGATTCCAATTTGTTGGCCGTTCAAAAAAAAAATATCAAGAATCTCGCTAAGAATATGTGTTGTGGCTTATTTTGAGCATCAGCTCTATCCGCTCATATCGTGCCAATTAGACGCTGACTTGACACCGAATAAAGAAAGTTGCTTACTCACTTAACACTGTTGTTGTTCTCCTCTCCCTCCCACGCTAGCAGCCCCTCAAAAGTGTTGGATATTTTAGTGTAATTGGATTGACTGTTTGATCAATATGTTCATAATAATATATCATATAGGTATGGTGGTGCGGAGTGCACGCCTATTTGAATTTATTATGAACTTAGGGGCGAAGCCCCTAAGGAACGGGGGTCCGGGGGAAGCGCCCCTGGGAGCAGGGTCCAAGGGGCGGCAGCCCTTGGCAGGGTCCAAGGGGCAGAGCCCCTGGCTGGGGTCGAAATGTCTCCGAAAATTAAAATTTTCAGAAATAAAGGGACTATTTTGGCAACTTTGAAAACCTTTGAAAATTGCCTAAAAGATAGTTTCTGGCCCATCTGTTTCATTACGATATTATCTCCTTCTTGATCAATCTCTCTGGTTCTCATAATCTCAAATACAACATACAGAAAATTCTCAATCTCTGATTGTATCCGGTTGAATATTCGATAGAACCGTCGAATTGATTCAATCTGAAAGCGATCACGTGCCTTCAGAGATTTCTGTTATCCGGTTTTGTTCGTTTGTTACGGTTATTCCCCAACAAAAAGAGTCGTTGCTCTCCTCTCCCTCCCATTCTAGCCCACGCGAGCCCCCTCACGCTCACGGCCCCGTTGTCGTGTTCGCGAGCCACGTCGCTCACACACCACAACGTATAAACCATATAATCTCTCTCACACACACCCCAAGGTTTATAAGACTTTAACATTCTAGCTAGCAACCGGTTCACAAATTTTGGCAAACTCCACCCTCTAGCAGAACACTTTCCCCAATCCAGTGAGCCAAACCACTTGTTGGCACAGCATCCTATGTCCTAACCTCCCAAAGGAGCTCTGGCAGCGATGTAAGTTCTCCTCATGACTTTGTCCTGTCGCAACAAAACTGTAGACATACCTTTGACCTCTATTTCTACTTTATTATACTATGCCATCATTGTCACCACAAACAAACAATGGTTATCGATTATGGTCAGCGAAGACAGGGTAGATCGAGGACATGATGATGCATGGTTAAGGTGGGAGTTGTGTTGTTATAAGATGTCAAAAATGGAGACTTGGTCCATTTACATATATATTTAACCACTAGGTTATATTTTGAGAGCTTTTCGTGATAGACAAATGTAACATGAAGTGACCAAATGTGTATTACAATGTAACATGGAAATAAATGTATTATAATACTAGAAAACAACAATTCTAATTAGGTGAATAAGAATGAAAATGTGTATTAAAGAGTGAATGTATGTTTGAATGAGGAGCAGGGGCAAAAGCAACCATTTTTTTTGTTTTTTTATTTATTATTAGGTTAGAGAACTTAATATTATATAAGGTTGGATCAATAATATATTAAATGATTTTTAATAAGCCAAAATATAAAAAAAAAATAGTTAATAAAATAAATATTATATAAATAAAAAAATAAATGTGAAATTATTATTTAATATATTATTTCATATGAGAGAGAATTGAGATAATAATAAAATATAATAGAGTAAAATAATAATAAATATAAAGATAGAAATTATAAATTAATAAATACTGAGGTAATTGGGGTTATTTATAACCTAATTTTTTTTAGCGGGAATCTAAGGTGGGGATAGTCTCACTAAGTGTCATGTGTCCTCACCTTAATCGCTTTATTATATATATATCGAAATAGATATAAATTTTCTTATATATATTTTGCATTTATTTGTAGATGGAGAAGGCTTGTATCAAAATATTTACATTAATGTAATCCTGTTTATACAGTGATAAAATGTAAAGATTTTAGAAACATCTTATATTAATCCAAGAGTAGATGCCACCCGTATTCGTTATTCATATGGATGCCACTCCACTACAACAGTGAGGGCACTTTATTTTTTTAGTTATTACATCAATTCAGGTATGATACGTATGCCATTGCCGCCATCATCATTAACAGATAACATATATATGTTATTCATTATTTTTCACTATAAAAGATTATTTTTGGTTATAGACCAGATTTTTCTATTCTTCGTATGCTTGAGTGTCTATGTTATACATTTCTCAGTGAACTTGTGCAAATAAACTCTCACCAAATGTGTTCCCTGCTTATTGCTTATATATGCTTCAGCTCATAGTGGCTATCTTTAATATGTTTACCTGAATTTGTATTTGATTCTTATTTGCTTAAAATTGAATTTATTCGTATTCGATCCGAATAAGAAACTCGAATTCGAATAAATTCCATTTAGTTCAAATTCACCATAAATAGTAAATTGTTTTACTTTTAGTTTTAAAACTAATACAAACTTATTATTGTTAACATATAAAATACAAATCTACAAATTTAATAAACAATAATATGTCAAATGTGGTAATAGTAAACATAGTAGAGAGTATAGTTTGTTATATTTTTGTGATGTATAAGGTAATATGTAAAATATAGTTATGGTAAAAGTTGTAGAGACTATGGGTTCTTAAAGGTTGACCAAATTTTAGAAGTTTTTTTTCAATGTGTATGTGTGTATATATATTTAAAAAATATACACGTACAGTTTTTATTCGAATTTCGAATCGAATCGGGTTTAAAATCATAAATTCGTATTCGATTTGTATTCAATTTACTGGACTCGAATACAAATTCATAACAATCGAATCGAATCGAATCGAATTCTTGGTAATCGAATCGAACTAAGTCGAATTTTGTTTTTTTTCGAATCCGAATCGAATTCTGAAACCCCTAATTCCCTCTTCATCATCTCTTTTTATTTTTATCTTTCCTATTCCATTTGTTCCACCCTTAAGGTGTTATAGAGTTAAGAAGGACATGTCTCCGTCGTGAGACCCTTCATAAGCGGGAGAATGATTTGAGGGTGGTGGGCAATGGTTTCAACCAAGCACATGCATCAATTTTTTTAATTTTTTTAATTTAAACGTTATTTAAATAGGTGGTGGATAGTGAAACCATTACACAATCTTGTGTATAAAAGCAAGTGACAGCCCCTAGTGATGTGGCAATGACGTGATAGTCACTTTCTAACATGGTAGTAAAAAAAATAAAAACATTACACATAACCTAACATAATAAACCAACATATAGACACTCTAACAAGTAGACAATCACATGCAAAGTCCACATAAAGTAGAAAAATCTAAGCCTCTAAAAAAATGTAAAACACACCTGTACCACCCCCTAAAAGTCCATCGATGTATTAGATGATCGAGAAGAGAAAATGTATACAAAGTACTATCTCTAACAAATTGTTTAACAAACTATTTTGTAATAAAAGACTATAATACCCCTATACACACAATATATATATATATATACACACATACATACGTACGTACGTACATACACACACATACATACATACACACACTAATAGTATGTCTCCTCAAGTGAAATAGGTAAAACAATGTGAAACTTAGACCCAAAAGTGTTAAAGCAAGTGTAGGATAACTCTTTAGCCAAAATACAAGCCAAATAGGAAGTGTTAGCAACATATCCTAGATAAAGCTCAAGTCATTCTCAAGGTGTTTTATATGCTCATGAAATGTCAGATTAACTGCCAGTTATATGTGAAAAATATTGTCAAGCCAAAGACTTGGCATGTAAAACAAACATAATCCAGTGAATCTCTGTACCAGTGTGTGCCAATGCACAATACTTAGCATTTTACCTCTGTTCTTAAGGATATGAAGTCTGCTTCCAAGAGACTCTCGACCCTAAAACACACGTAACTAAATATATTGACATAGAAAGCTACCCATGACAAAATGAGTGCTAGAAAAATAATATATAGTAGGAATAGATGTAAATACTCAAATGGTTTGATGGCTTTCATTGAGAATATACAAGAGACTAACCACTAATCTAGGCAATACAATAATTACAATGAATACACAATATTGACTATGACTCACAATATTGACTATGACTACAACATAATTGTAGCTTATTCTTTGGGGATGAATCGGGGCATATATCATGTCTAATAGTCCCCCACAGTCGCAGCGGTAGTAGTCAACGCACGTAAAGACTGGACTTGAATCGGTTGAACAATTGCTTCGGAAGTCCTTTGGAGAAAATATCTGCATATTGATAGTCAGCGGGAATATGCAAGACACGAATGTTACCAATACGAACCTTTTCGCAGACGAAATGAATATCTATTTCCACATGTTTTGTGCGTTAATGTTGAATCGGGTTTTCTGCCAAGTAGACAGCTGAAACATTATAACAGAAAAGAATCATTGCTTGACGAGTGGGTATATGAAGTTCTAGAAGTAGGTTGTGAATCCAACTCGTTTCTACAGTAGCATTAGCAACGCCCCGTTATTCGGATTCGACACTTGATCTTGATACAGTGTGTTGGCGTTTAGACGACCAAGTTATCACTGAGAAAGACACAGTACCCTGATGTAGAGCGTCTAGAGTCTGAGCAGCCCCCCAATCGGCATCAGAATAAGCAGTGACATTGAGAGATTTGGAGGGGTGTATGTAGAGAGCATGATCGGACGTGCCCTTTAGAAAGCACAATATTCTCTTTAAATACTGCAAATGTGGATCCCTTGGGGTCTGTTTGGTATGGGGTAATGGAATGGAAGAGGGAATGGAATGGATGAAGTAATGGAATGGACAAGGTAATGGAATGGATCAATATCATTCCATGTCTTGTTTGGTTGCCATGTGGGAATGAAACAAAACATTATATTGTGTTGTTGGATAGGCATGAAAAGACGAAGTAATAAAATCGGTGGTTAGTGGCGGTGGTCAGTGGCGGTGATGGTGGTGGTGATATGTGGCGGTAGCGGTGGTTGTGGGTGGCGGCAGCGGCGGTGGCGACAGTGGAAGGTGGAGGTGGAGGTGGATGCCCGTGATGGTGGGTGGGCGACGATGGTGAGTAGTGGCGGTGGTGGGCAGTGGTGGTGATGGTAGGTGGTGGTGTGTGGCGGTAGCGTGGTGGTGAGTGGCGACAACGGTGGCGATGGGTGGAGGTGGATGGCGGTGATGATGGGTGGGTGATGATGGTGAGTAGTGGTGGTGGCGGCTGGTGGCGGTAGTGGTGGGTAAACGAAATTGTGGTGAGTGACGGTGGCGGGTGCTGGAGGCGGCGGTGGGTAGGTGATGGTGGTGGATGGTGGCGACGGTGGTGGGTAGGTGGGTGAAGGTAGCAGGTGGCGGTGGTTTGTGGCGGCGACGACGGTGGTGGGTGGTGGCGGCAGTGATGAACCGGTCGTCACGGTTCATACAAAACCTAAATAACCTAAATAGATAGGGTAAGTAGGGTATCAATCCAAGGAGCGTGTGGTTAGTGAGTATTTCCTAGTTAACTTTGAATTTGTTGTTTATGAAGGTGCTAATTACTTATGTAAATTATGAATTGGTGTTTAGAAATTTGATTGAAAGGTTTGTTGATTAATATGAAGTATAAATTGAATGTGTAAGAAATAATTAACAAGACTTGTAAACAATAAGATAAAGATGATTACACTAAGGATTTGGGCAATTGAACACTAAGGCTTTCAACAATTAGGCATAATTGGATAAACAAAGATAATGCAATTGGTACTAACGGATTGATTGTTCAATAAACTTAGGTATCAAGTTTCATCAACATTCACAATGGACTAAACTATACTTTATCATTTAGAACATACAATCCTATGATAGTGTTGATGCAAGGAACCATGTTCATATCATTTAGAAATTGGCACAAGATCAATTAACTAGAAATGATTTCAACATAAGATTAATCACTAGTCAACACAAGTAATTCAAGTACATAAAAACATTAATCAAAAGTTTAAGCAATGCCCAAATGTTAAAGCCCTAGGTACCAAAAACTTACATCCCTAGTGTAATACAAGAGTTTTAGCCAAACATGGCTATGGTGTTCATCATCTTCAAAATATGATCTTCAATCTTCAAAGAAATTGTGTAATAAGCTTGGAGAATAATTGTATGATTTTAGAGAATGGTGTGTTATATCTTTTTTTGATGAATGATAATGATAATAAATAAAATTCATGACCCCCCAAGAATCTCTAGTCAAAAAGAAAACTCCTCAAAGCATTTGATGATTGCATTAAATTATGTGTTGACCACTTGTCATATGGCACCGTCATAGACGGCATGACTGCCGTCAGGTACGGCGATGGCGTCAAAGACAGTATGTTTGCCGTCAAAGACGGTCAGAACCTTCATTGTACTTTTCATGGCCTTCTTTTTCCCAATGCTTCTCAACTCCAATCTTTTGCTCTAGCATTGTGTAAAATTCACTCAATAAGCGCTTTTACCCTGAAACATCAAATCAAATCAAAGTGCTATATCCCACCTCAAATAATCAAATAAAAACATCTTTTTAGATTTAATAGAGGCGAGGTTTCCAACCACGCATCAGGCAGCGATGGTGGGCGACGGTGGTAGGTGGTGGCGACAGCGGTGGTGGGTGGTGATGGTGGTAGTGGGTGGTGGCGACAGCGGTGGTGGGTGGTGGCAATGGTGGTGGGTTATGATGTTGTTAGTAAAGGGTGAATGAGGGATGGAATGAAAAAAAAAACATGGGGGGTGGATGGAATGGTTTTGAGGGAATGGAATGCCTTGTGGAATGGGTGATTCCATTCCTTTAGCCAACCAAACACACTATTTTTCATTACCTCGTAATGGTCCATTCCATTCCCCCTTCCATTCCACCATACCAAACGCTACCTTGGAGTGTGCATGAATAGGCAGACCTGTTAAACTGCGTATGAGATGTCTGGTCTTTTGAAAGTTAAGTATTGAAGAGCTCCTGCTAGACTGCGGTAGAATGTGTGTCACACCAAGACGAGGGACACCAATCACTATCTCGTGCCAAGGATTTAAGTTCATGGCTAGACAACCCGTCCGCGCCCATGATGATGTCATCGCTACGAAGGATAGTTGGGATGATAAGATTGATACCTAATGGTTAGTTAAACCGTACGGGTTTCTACTTGTAGTAGAGCTAGGTAATTTCGATAAGCTTACCATCAGCTAGTTCTATGATGTGTTTGAATTCAAAGAGAGTTGGGTCTAACCCTAGAGTTGCACTAAAGTCCAAAGTCACATGCTCAACCAGCATCAGAATCAAATGGGACATTAGTAAGCTGCGTACCCGTCACGCGTTGTTGTCATCATTGTCCCCGTTGTTGTTGTTGTTACCGTTGAGCTGGGGACAGTCTCTTTTGAAGTGGGTTTCACTCCCACACTAGAAACACCCTTTTCCAGTATTTTGACGACTCTGTTGCCCCTGCTGTGGCTGCTGATTCTTTGGGAATTGAGCACGGCAGTCCTTAGCTGCATGACCAGCTTTTCCGCATCGTTCACACTTTCCATCCTCACATGGACCAGAATGATGATAGTTGCACTGTTCACACTTCGGGTGCCTCCCCTTGTAAGTACTCTTGTTATTGTCAGAAGGGGTCTGATTGTTGTCGTTTGCACCTGACCTCTTCCGCTGCTGCTGACTGCCACCACTTGGGACCTTGCCCAAGCCATCTTCCCATTTCCGCTTCCCGTCATGGCAATTCTATATTTACATTATACTCATGAGAAAACAATAATATGTTCCGCATACCATCGTTCATGCAGTATAAGTAAACTAGAATGTAGCATGGATTATAAAGGCGAGAATAAGATAAAGTAGTAGATTGATATTAATAGTAATAATAACATAGGACAAACGACTCTCAATAGTTTTCCAGTCATTACTCGTAGTGTAGCACCGCGTCGTGGGTACTGCGTAGTTCTCCGTCATAGTGGCTATACTGCCTTCAAGGGTTCTCTCCCATGAATCTGACAGTTGGTACCCTCACTGGTACTCTATTGCCGACTTCCCTATCCGTGAAGCTGGTTGGAATTTTAGTCCCAATTGAGGCGCAACATGGCCTAGCTTTCGTCCTTTACTAAGGATGTGCTCAATATCGGATTTAGGGTTAAAGGATTATATATCTCCTATAATCTGTTAAGCAAGTATACCTAGCCCGAAAGCTAGTTGTGCACTTAAGCTGTGTGTGTAACTAATGCAGTGCTTATGCTATGATAGTTATAGACTAGAATGCAATCATAGTTCACTATAACCAATGGCCCTGATACCAATCTGTCACACCCTCAAATTTCCATTGCGGGTTTATACCGTGAGGCGTGTGACATACCAGGATCCCATAGCCATAAGTCACATGAATGACTCTAAATGCCCAAACCATTTAGTTCATTTTCGAAAACAGGTTTACTAGATAATCATTTATTCAAATAGTTGCAGAAGCGAATTTAAAGATAATAGTTAACCATATAGTCTGCGCAAAACAACGCGCTCAAAATCATAATAGATAATTAAACATTCGAAAGTAGTTAAGTGTTCATATCCCAATGACGCTATATGATGCATGCCCTACACGTGCTCTGAAACTAGTGACCATGCTTTCTGATCGCGGCACCGGAAGCTAACTACCTGTAAAAGCATGTATATCGTGTGTCAACATAAAGTTGGTGAGTTCACAAAGTAAGGTAAGTAAAAGTGTAGGTTTCCCAAACCAAGAACGTTTATTAGGTTCCCCGGTCCCAAAGTAGTAATCATTAACCAAAACCAAAAACCAAGAAACAGGAAACAGGAACCACGAACCACTAGTTCAGCGTATGCCAAGGGTAGCTAACCCATTCATGATAACTAAACAATGATATACCGAATTGCTATTTAAACGATGCACTCGCCCCGCGAGCTGGTTTTTGCCTCCCATCATTGCCTATCAACAATGATAAAGTCTAAGGTCGTAGTTCACGCCCGGCTCCCAGCACGGTGTGAGGTTTGTCAAACCTAATAGCGTTATCAACTATTAATCCGCTTGCCATAACCCGGCAACTCATTCGGTAAATAGTAGAGGACTTCCGTGATAGAATGCAGTTTAGTTCATCAAGGACAAAAGAGTGTGAAACTAGCAAAGCCCGACCCACACAAGGAGTCATAGCACCCCAAACCCGGGATGTGAAAGTAGTCCCAAACCGGACTAGAAAAAGTTAGGTAAGTTGTCTCAAACCCGAGATGCATACTTTTGAGAAAAGAGTAGTGAAACTCACCTGACAGAGATGCTTGTGGTCTAGTGAAGCCGAATTACGTAGCTACTATTGTGTGGACAGTACTTGCCCTATGATTTATTAAAGCATGGTAAATCACAAGTTTTATCATACAATTTGTCTACCCGACACATGTGGACTTGGTTATTGTGTTATATGAACCTTGGTTTTGTGCTTGTGAAAGACTTAAACACATTATCATGGGTTTAGAACATTATTTTACCTTAGTTAGTATGAACACATGTTCTAGTTTTGATAACACACGTTAGTTAGTAGTAGCCGATCATAAAGCTTTGTATAGCTCCTTAACCCGATCGTGATCTTAGGTATTACAAAAACCAATTGCTACACATGGTGATTTATGAGATCTTTAGGATATAGAAACATAGTTTTCGGCCTCCTTAAGATGTAACAAGGCCGATTTACGTAATGTTAAGACAACGTATTCACTAGTGCAAGATTAAGCAAAATTCTAAGACAATGTGTGTGTTCGTGGGTTTAAATCAACTAGGGCCGATTAAAGTAAGGTAGACTTAACTAGATCATAGTTTAATAGCATGGTAACCTTACCTAAAGGTGATCCAAGGTTGGATAGCTTCCAAGACTCCTTTAAAAGCTTGCAAGGCTTCGGTTATGGGGAGCTAGATCCGAAAGTTTAGAGAGAGTGAAAGAAAGATGTTGGTGTGAAGAATGATGAATGATCTTGGCTCCCTTTTATAGTGGATTGTAGGGTAGTCTTAATATCTAGTTTCCTTATGTCCATAGATGTGTAAGTATGTTTATTTAGTGAAAGTTCTTGAACACATGACAAGTCTCCATCATAATGAGTTGGCCGATTAGAGTATAAGTTTTCCAAGTTAGGAATGGTGGACTTAGCTTGTAGGTGATCATGGTTTGTCTTAATGTTTATTCTAGTGAAATGTTTGACAACTAAGATCTAGCTTGCTATGCTTTCTTCCATGTGACCGATTAGAGGACAAGAGATATAGGACAAATGTCTTATGAAAGTGATGGATCATGCATGCTTCCTCATGTGGCTGATTGAAGCTTCTATTCCCAAGGTATTGTACTTGTAAGTATTGTATGAAAGGGACTAGTCACAGGTGTGTTATAAGATATAGGAATGGCAACTAATGATGATGGTGATGCCCCTTGTGTGCTTCGGCCGACTTCCTAAAACATGGATCTGTCTTATCCCTTGATAGTGATAGATCATTGGTTACTCTAGTTGTTGATTGGTGCCTCATTTCCAAGGATGTGTTCTAGAATGCTTGGTGAAAGTGACAAGTCATTGAAACTTCTTCTTTGTTGTTTTGGCTAGGTGAAGACAAAGAAATTCTAGTGTGTAGGGTGATGAGTCATATCTTGGAGTTAGCTTATGATAGTGACTAGTGAGTGTATGTATGTGAATCATGAGTTGTCATTCTTTTGTCCCATGTGCTCCTAGTATTTCGGCCAAGCACAAGAGAACAAGAACATTCTCTAGGTAGTTTATAGTCTAGGATAGTGACACGTCAATAATTAGGATCTAGGAAAAAGCATGTGTTCTTGATCATGTTGTGTGCATTTTCGTGTATGTATGTATACATATCGGCTTCTAGAAGGTATTTAACAAAATGTAGTTTTTCTTATCAAGCCTAGTGTATGTACAAAGCCTAGTGTATGTATTTTGTATATACATATATATATACAAGCACATTTAGAAGTATAAGAGATTCATGTTCACACTTAGATTAATATTTATAAACTTTCATAAGTTTAATCATGTGTTTGTCAAGTGATGACACTCATAGATACATATACATCTAGTGTGTGCACGTGTGACTTACCTAGCTAACCTTAGCTAAGTAGAATGCAAGGAATCTAAGTGCAAGTAACTAGAGTTTAGTTATAGCAAGAACCTGAAATTGCGGGGTATCACAGGGTGTGTTGCATGGCTTGCAGTTTGTCATATTTTCTCGAGCTAGGATGTCTCGAGTGTATGATTCTTGTGAGAGCCGGAGACCTTCCTTAGTTTGTGTCACTTGAATTCCAAGAAAATGATGAAGATCTCCCAAGTCTGACATTGCAAATTCTGTTGACAGAGAATCTATGATTTGTTTAAGAAAGGTGTCATCCGATGCGGTGAGTTTTATGTCATCGACATATAGGAGTAAATATGCCATGCGATTTCCTTGGTGATAGACAAAGAGAGAGGTATCTGTAGAAGCACTTCTAAAGCCACATGAAACAATAAAATTAGCGAGGCGTTGATACCAAGCACGAGGGGCTTGCTTTAGCCCGTATAACGATTTGTTCAACCTGCAAACATGAGACGGGTTATTTTTATCAACAAAACCAGGTGGTTGAAACATGTAGACCGTTTCATTGAGATCTCCATGCAAGAAGGCGTTCTTCACATCAAGTTGATGTATCGGCCAATTTCAAGATACCACAATGCTCAGAACGGTACAAATAGTGGTAGGCTTGACAAAAGGACTGAAAGTGTCAAAGTAGTCGATTCCCACTTGTTGAGATTTACCGTTCACCACCAGACGAGCTTTATAATATTGTAAAGAACCGTTAGCATGAAATTTGTCGCGAAAAAGCCACATGCATCTAATAATGTGTGCATTTGCAAGTCGTGGAACTAACTCCAAAGTTTTATTTTCCATTAATGCTCTATATTCATCATTCATGGTCTCTTTCCAATTCGGGTCGGACAATGCATACTGGTAAGATTTTGATATGGGTGAAATGGAAGGAGTAGAAGTGGTATGGAGATTAATGGGTGCCTTTGGTTTGGTGATTCCCGCTTTGAGATGAGTAGTCATTGGGTGTGTGTTTTGTGGTGGTGGGTTGTTAATCTGTTGTGGATGATGAACGGGAGAATGTGTATGGTTATATGATGAGGTTTGTGGGTCGGTGGAGGAGGTGGCAGATGGGCTATAGGGTTGGTCAGTGGTGTTATTCGAATGAATGGAAGGTTCAGGGGAAGCGTTAGTTGGGTCGGGGTACTGGGCCGTAGGGGTGGGGGGTTTGGGCTTGTGGGTGGTGTAGAGGGAACGGATGGGTCGGGTTGTGGTTTGGGCCAAAAGAGGGTTCAAAGGATTGTGGGTGAGTAAAGATGGTGTTGGATAGATCATTTTCAAGTGGAGAGTAGTCGGTTGGTGGGTGAGTTTGTGAGAATGGGAATGACGTTTCATCAAATGTAACATGGCGGGAGAAAATGGTTTTGCTAGTGTCAAGATCAAGGCACCTATAGCCCATATAATTGGCTGGGTATCCAAGAAATACACAAGGGGTGGAGCGTGGTGTAAGTTTATGTGGTCGGGTGGAAGATTGATTTGGGAAGCACGCACATCCGAAAACACGTAGATGATCGTATTCTGGATGTCGAAGGTAGAAGGCAGCGGTAGGTGTGTGATTGTTTAGGAGTTTGGTTGGTAAGATGTTATGAAGGTAGACGGCCGTGTGGATTGCCTCAACCCAAAGAGTGGTAGGGATGGAGGCGTGTGTTAAGATGGAAAGCATGATTTCGTTTAGACGACGAATCATCCTTTCGGCCTTGCCATTTTGTTGAGACGTGTGAGGACATGAAAAACGAAATTGAATTCCATTTGAAGTTGCAAGATTTTTGAATTGGTGGTTATTAAATTCACCACCATTGTCACATCAGAAAGATTTGATGGGAAGGTGAAATTGGGTTTTAATGTAGGTGAAAATTTTTATAAATTTTGTGACGGTTTCGGACTTGTAACGTAGTGGAAAAACCCACGTGTATTTGGTGTAATCATCAACAAGCACCATGTAGTACTTGTATCCTGTGTTGGAGGCAATGGGGGAGGTCCATAGATCACAATGGACAATGTCAAAAGGCAAAACAATATTAGATGTGGATAAAAAGAAAGGTAGTCGTTTATGTTTGGCAAGTTGACATGAATTGCAAAAAAAATGATTAGTCTTATTACATGAAATAAATTTATTCGAAGATAGAACATCAATAACTGAAGCTCCTGAGTGGCCTAGACGATCATGCCATGATTCGAGAGTGAAAGCAGCAAAGACAGTGTGTGTGACACAAGTAGGGGCAGTAACAAGATAGAGATGGTTGTCACTGTTGTGACGGCTCAGAAGTTTCCTAGTTTTGAGATCCTTCACAGAAAATCCAAAAGGATCAAATTCCACAGAAACATACTTGTCAGTGGTGAATTTTCTAACGGAAATGAGATTTTTAATAACATGAGGGGTGTATAGGCAGTGTTGTAAAACTCGCTAGGCGCTAGTCGGTCGGTGGGGTACCGACTAGGGATTAATCGGGATTAATCGGATTGAATTTTTATATATATTTTACCAAATTTATACATATATAATGCTAATTTCATACCTTATATATATAAATTTAGAAGTTTAGGGGCCAAATATAAACTAGTGAATATAGAGAGAGGGTTAAATATTAAAATACCTAAACTTAAATAACCCTAATCACCTACATCGTTCACCATATCTCGTTTTTTCCTCCCCATTCATTCTTTCATCGTACGGAACCATCAAACGCAACTAGGGTTCATGGAGTTTCATCGATTTTACTTCTAAATCATGGTTTATCATCCAATTTTGAGGTATGAACTTATTTTATTTGATCGATTTGCTCCAGTTTTGACCCGTTCGAATTCATTTTTTACCTAATTTTGAGTTTTTAGGTCTGACTAGGACCAATTTGGGCCGACTAATCGGTGATTAATCGTGACACCGATTAATTGAGTGATTAGCCCAAAATTAATCAGTAAAGTGAGGACTAGCGATTAATCACCGATTAATCGGTGATTAATCGGGATTTTTACAACCTTGTGTATAGGACATTGTTTAGGTGAAGGTTGTTTTGGTGGTTTGGAAAATATGCATGTCCAGATCCAAAGATTGGCATTTTTTGGCCATTACCGACTATAATAGATGTAATGGAATTTAAAGATTGAGAGTTAGAACATATACCTTCATCATCCGTCAAGTGATCAGACGCCTTTGTGTCCATGTTTCAATCCGGATCAGTAAAGTCAATGACGAAAGCTTGGAAAGCTTGGCCGATATCCATTGGTTCCAAAGGGTCAAAATTTGTGATGTTGGATACGGTGTAGACGGGTTGAAGGGAGGCGGCTAGGGATTTTCCGGTTTCATTTTGGTTGGTATTGTCAGCCATGGGTGGTAATCGAACAGAAAAAGAAAACATGTGCGCTAGTTTCAAACAAGGATACGCTAGTTGCAAACAGGGACGCGTTAGTTTTTTTTAGGTGGGTAGTGACCGTAGTCAAGCCGTCTTAGCTAGTGAAAGAAAAGAAACAAAGAAGCTTTTAGGTAAGGTATTGAGCTCTTGGCTCTGATACCATGTAAATACTCAAATGGTTTGATGGCTTTCATTGAGAATATACAAGTCATTACATACAAGAGACTAACCACTAATCTAGGCAATAAAATAATTACAATGAATACACAATATTAACTATGACTCACAATATTAACTATGACTACAACATAATTTAGCTTATTCTTTGGGCATGAATCGAAGCATATATCATGTCTAATAATAGAAACCTGTGTAAGGCTATGTGCTATCAATTAACACTCGTGTCAAGTCATTATTTCACAAGTGCTACACGTCGTCCGACTCTCTAGACCTTACCAATAACTCTCTATACAAGGATACAAACCCTATTACTTTGATGTACCCTATGCAAATCCATTTATAGTTTTCAATAAAATGGCAATTGCAATATTTATTTGAGTGCTTTTGTGGGTAAACATGATCATTTAAGTAAATGGCTTGACCGAGAGAGTTTGCTCCGGTTTAGGTGCATGGGTGAGGCCGGCCCCGCAGGCACTATCTGAACCTACCTTTTGCTATAATGCCTTTGCCCCTTAACTCTTTGGATCCTATCCCATTTCCCCTTTCTCTCCCTCCCATATACACATATATTATTATATCTATCTATTTATGTAATTTCTTGATCTCTTTCTTCATCTATAAATAGAAACAACTTGAAACAGCCAAACACTGTAGTGATCGATCACCCAACTTCAACCCTCACACACACCAAGATTTTGTAGAGACTATCTTGGATCCAAGAGAGAGAAAGAGTTAAGAGAGAGAGAGAGAGAGAGAGATGTCAAGCAGCAGCTGTATAGATCATGTAGCAGCAGCATCTGAGCAACTGCGTTATATACCTTGTAACTTTTGCAATATTGTTCTTGCGGTACACACTCTTATCTTGGTTTTTTTTGTTATTTTTTTCTGTGATTTGTGTTGTGTGTGTTGGGAAGAAGAAGAAGAAGAAGGAAGAATTTTTTGCATAATATGAGGGCTTTAAAATGATAAGAAGATGATAAGTAGCTGCATATGATTTTAATTGGTTAAGATCATATTGAAAACAACCAAATTGATCCAAATGAAATCAAATTTCTTTTTCACTTTGGATATTTCATACACAAACTCATAGAGTCAAGTCTCCATCGTTTGAGTCTTTCTTTTTCTCGCTACTTCTTCGGCTTGCAGTCAAAAGTGAAAGTCCTTGTAATATCTTGAAATCTCTCTCTCTCTCTCTCTCTCTCTCTCTCTCTCTCTCTCTCTCATACACATACACACACAAGAACTAAGGACGGTACTCGAATTGAGTGACTAGAAATTACATGGACAAAAATCATTCGATTCTTTAATTTCTTTCCCAGTGGAGATTTTCAATAATTAAAAACGATTGATTTAAATCTTGACCAAATTATTAAATGGACCATTAGTTAGCACCCTTAAATATCATTGCATGTGAGTACTTCCAAATGGCTAGGGTTTTTTTAAAAGATTTTATTTTTTTGTGTGGCTCTTAATCAAAGATCATATACATGTTCAAGAAAAAAAAATTAAGATCCCATTTCTAAATATTTTTCCTTCATTTTTTATAGCTATATATTTTGATCTTTGTGTTTTCAAGAGTTGTACATCTTGTAATTGGCTTTGGTCCTTTAAAATTTGTTCTTTGGTATGATGGTATCCCTTACTTGTTATTCAGAAGGGATACTCATTAGCCATTTGAAGACGGCAATTTTCCCCTTTAATTAGATTAAAAGTAGAGCGAAATTACGCAATTTGTCTCGGTTAGATCGGTGTTTTTCTCCGTTCTTTATGTATCTTGTACGTTTTTTCTAGCGTCTTGCTAGCGTTATTAAATTATTAATTATAATATAGTCCCTTGTTTCTTAAAAAAAGAAACAAAAATAAATTCATTCTTCTAGGAGTCTTGATCATAAAGATTTAATCATGAACCTAAAAGTCTTATTTTAGAATTTTATGATCCAATTGAATGGCCAATTAGTTTTCTTGATTTGAGTGATTTCTGAAATGGGTGTTCTTGATTTGGAGGTAATAATTGATGTTTGGTTAAAATGCAGGTGAGTGTACCATGCAGCAGCTTGTTTGACATAGTGACAGTAAGATGTGGACACTGTACCAATCTGTGGTCTGTGAATATGGGCATGGCAGCTGCCTTTCATCAGTCTCTCTCAAATTCACCTCCCACCTCCCAAGATCATTCAACTTCTCCTCACCATGGCCAGGTGACTTTCTTTTTATTATTCTATAACATAACTTTTTTTATTAACTGTGGAGAACTATATAAATATATAGAGAGGGCCGAAAGCCGCAAGAACCCGAAAAAGGGAATGAGTCTTGGACTCTCCATGTATGTGAAATGGTTACCAATTCTCTTAAAGAGGTTAAGGGTTAAAAAAAAACTACATAGCTCTAGTGTAGATCAATTTTTTATATAAACATAACTGCCTTTTTTTCAAGATTATTGATTTTAACTTAAAATTGGCACCAATGTTATTAAGTTTAGAGTACATTTATTTAAATGAGTAGATGGAAACAGTTTAACTTTCTTCCTTTTGTTTTGCAAAGTACAAAACCTATGGAAATTAAAGATGTGAATGCAAGTAAAACAATTTTTTCTTCAAGATTTCTCTTAAAAACTATTCTTTAATTATCTTTCTACAAATTTTTAATGTAGTTATGTTTTTTTTTTTTTCTCTACCTTGAAGAAAAAACACAAATGGGAACAGTGGTTACTTGACCTATTATTTTTAAAAGTCAAACTCAAATGCAGACTGGTAAATGCAATGTTAATCTATGTAGGGTTATTGGGTTAGGTTTCAGTTCTTTAAGATCAGTATATAGGGATCTAGCTACTCTAGGTCATACATAGGATAATCTAAAGACCACACAAACCAGACTGTTTTTCCTCTTTTCAACCCTTTTCCTTGCTGTTACATCATAGATTCAAGAACCCTAACCGCCGTCTTCCATAGGTTTAAATTTTGCGGCCAACATCTGTATAAAATGCGTCAGTATTCTCTCTTTCTTCAATGATATTCTTATCAATTTATTATTATTAGTATTTTTTTTTTTTGAATTTATAATATATATTTTTTTGAAGTATTATATATTTCTTATTAATGTGATTTCATGATCAAAAGTAGTATTGCATTATATGGTTCTTTGCATCAAGATCTTGTCGTTTTCCTATGCAACTCCTCTCTCTCTCCCCTCTGATATTAACGAGGTGGTGGATATGTTTCGGACATGATTGACAGCAAGCAGTGTCATTCAATTCTGAGATGTTTTTATTTTTTATTTTTTTACTTTTACTTTTGCATCCCAAACAGATTCAGTCACTTTAATGTTATTTTCTGTAGCAGTAAATCAGTAATTCCTATATCCACAATTTACACTTTGTAATCTGTGGCGGATTTAAAAAAAAAATACATCTCCCAGGGCCGGGCTCAATACATATAAAATATTTAGTAAATTCTTGGTAAAATTTACACTACAAAGCGAAAAAGTTGGGTGGGCCGTTGCTTCGTCTGGCCCGTACAAAGATACGCCATGTTTGTAGTTTTTAAACTCTTTTATCCAGAAAATTTATTTTCAAAAGTAAATAATAAGATGAGGTTAAATGGGGAGAGTTTGTAATTGTAATAAACCCACAAGCACATTACAACTGAACGGCTGGTAAGCGGGCAGCAAACTGCGCCGTCTCTCCCTTTTGGATAACAAAACCTACTCTATTAAAAATAAAACTTTAGATCTTATTTTTAGTATAACAATCAAACTTACCAGCCAACCCATCCTCTCCGGATTTTAACCATAGTTTGCTATCAGTGAGATTTTACAAGGGAGGACTTGTATGTTTTTGTCTAAAGTTCATAGTAGTACTTCGTATACAAAATACAATAACAAATAAGTTATTTAGGATTTGAGTACAAAAGAAGATCTATCAATGTGTAGCACATTGCAACATTTCATGAACTTCTAAATATGAGTCATGTTGACATCTTTGTAATTTTAGCGAGTCGCAATATGTTACGAAAATTAGATTTTTATTTTTATTTTTATGTCTAATAACTTAAGTTAAAAGAAAATCAAGCAATGTTTCCATAAGTTGAAACATGATAAAAGTAACAATTTCAACTGAAAATGCAAAGTGTGGTGGCTGATCTATTCCATTGTACCAATACTTGTTGTGAAGAAAATTAGTTTACATATTATACACAACATATTACAGAAAAAACTAAAGAGCTTGGAGTAAATTAAGTTATCTACTTGAGTTCAAGCATATACTTAAGCCTGCTATTCTTCATATTTCAGAAGGCTCCAACCCACACTCCTCCAAATTATAGGATTGATTTGGGTTCCTCTTCAAAGTACAACAGCAGGATGCCAATGAGGCCGTCTCCGGTTTCCATAACCACTGACCAAAAGATTAATCGCCGTAAGTTGTTTCATCTCTTAGATCATAACATAAAATGTACAAAAATACATACCACTTCAAAATTATTAATAAAAACACATGTATAAATTGGTTTTAAATATATATATACACCATGCAACTTTCGATATCAATGTTCATCAGTAGATTTTTGGTAGTTTGAATTTAACACACCATGGATGTGCATTTTTCAGCTCCGGAAAAGAGGCAACGGGTTCCTTCGGCATACAACCAGTTCATTAAGTAAGAACATCATTAATCTATCACTCTCACATTTAAATTTTGCTTTTAGTTTTGAAGTATCATAAAAATTTAATGAAGGTTCATCTTTTTTTTATACTTTTTCAATTAATAAAATGAGATATGGTCATTTATAGAGAGGAAATCCAGAGGATAAAAGCAAATAATCCAGATATTAGCCATAGGGAAGCTTTTAGCACTGCTGCAAAAAATGTAAGTGCGCATGATATCAGTTTTCTGCATACTCTACCTTCTTTTTCTTTGTATGGTAGCTTTCACAATGTCAAGTACTTGTGTTGTGTGACTGTTTTTATATGTACGTTCATATATATGTATATATTTGAATTATTAAATTGACAATGTAAATTCTCTTGGGAAATAGTGGGCACATTTTCCTCACATTCATTTTGGATTGATGCTGGAAGCAAATAATCACCAACCTTCACTTGATGAGGTATGTTAATTCATGCTTAATTTCTCAAAATTTTAATTATTATTGGGTACCATAATATATGTATTAAATTCTTACAAACAACTTTATTTTTTGTATATATTCATACAATAAGTTTTTTTTTTATTTTTTATATTAATTTTTGATAAAAATTTTCATTATATACATATGCACTTATAATTCTTGGATATTATGCAGTTTAGTTGTGTGCAAGGATCTGAGAAGCGACCAAGATCGAGGGCTGCGTTGTTCAAGAAATGAGTGAGCTTGAAATAAAGAAGAAAGTCAAAGCAAACCCTCTTATATATTTATATTTTGAGCTCAAGAAAGCCATGACCTTAACACGTTTTTAAGGACATAAATTATATTTGGATATCTAAAAATTGTATTTTACAGTCATATGAGTGATGCCTATTTGCGTATTTTTATATGTTATCAAGAAGTAAGCTAGTTTGCTTGTGTTTAAGGACCGCAATAATCTTCGGTTAAATTTGTATATGTAAATTGCTTACTGTGAGAGTGAGAGATGACCATGATGAATAATAACATGTATTTGTATACATACATAAGTACTTAAAAAGAAACTAGCATGAACCCGCGCGTTACAGCGGACTGCATTATATTTCCCTATATAATTGGTGTATATATATATATAATTGATATCCTTAGCTTTAAAATTTGTACATGCAGTTTTAAAACTTATTTTATTAACAAAATATAGAGATAACCATAAAAGATATATTTATACAGAGATGATATAGATTACTACTATGACTACCACTACGACTATCACTACTACCACTACTACTATATATTTTCTAACGAAATGGTAGCATAAATTTTAAATAAAGTATAAATTTGTGCAATTTTATTGTTTTTAGGGATTGCATGTAACATGTACATTTAACAATGTTTCTTTATATCATCTTATATATTATGAAATCTCTAAGATCTTCTATGCCATGATGTTAAACTTTTCAAATGGTTTAATGGTTTTTATTTCCATTACTAATTACTTTTAATATGTTAAACAAGTTGATTTAATTGTTGTATTAAATTTGTCTTGACAACTAAATGAAATTTTACATATTTAAATGAACATTAAATGACAATGTTACCCATACAGAACTCATTATATAGTAGTATACTATAGATAGTATAGATATAGTAAAACAATATTGATCGACAATTAGACTATAGGGAGTGGAGGGGGGAAAGAGAGAGGTGAAGAGCCATGTGGCACTTGTGGGACCCATATGAGGAGGGGGTTGTGGGGAGGGGGGAAAAGGGGGGAAGAGAGGGGAATGAATATTATTATTAATGAGTGTGTAAGATTTTAAAAAAAAAAACAATAAAAAAATGTCACTCACTCTCATAAATGCCCTCACGCCCATCGGTTTTTCACCGCCCTTGGGGCTTCCCCCCTTCCACGCCACCATAGGGTGGTGTTTGGGGCTTGAAGCCCTTCTCCACGCCATTCTTCCCGCACACTCCCACTACTCTTTATATGCGCCTTTTCTTTTGTGAAATAAATCGCTTTAATCAACGACTTACATTCTGATATCAGATATTTTCATAGAGAGGAGAATAACAAATGATTATAGCTATGACATGTCAATGGTCGCTTAAGTGACATGTGTTCAAATCTCACAAAATAGACACTAATATGTCTTAAAATGATTTTAGAAGTGTATGTCTATGTGTGTTTGCTATCAAAGAAATTACTGTTACGTGGTGAAAGTAGAACCTTAAACCTTGTATTTAAATTTTATTTGGCAATAGTGATCTGTACCAAAAGACAGGATAAACAGTATATTAGGATATTAGTTGTTATAAATGGTTTTTGTAATTTTCCGAAATCATAAACGCTAAAAAAGGGACATCAGACATATATTCTCTAAATTGTTTGCATTTGCAAAATTTAATTTTATTAGAAAAATAAACAAAAGTATATAGTACATAGATGCTCAAATGTCTGTTTTTCCATGTGTTGACTAAAACATCGGTGAGGAATTTATAACAAAAGACAAATGAAAAGAAATACTCCAAAATCAATAATTTGTAACGATCAATTACATAAAAGAAATAATTGAAAGAACTAATGGAGATACCTAAATATCTATCCAATTGTGAAATCATAAAATATATATATATATATATGAAAAGAAAATTGTTATAAGTTGTTTGTGTCAGACTTTGTACGGGTTAGTTTGGATTTTAGATCTCCTAATTAGGTTCTTCAGTCATTTTTATAATACTAGTGGTAATGCCCGCGCGTTGCAGCGGGTTCGTTACACGAGGAAAATATAGTCAATATCTTTTTTTGGTACCAGAACTTCTTATGAAGTGGCATATGAAATTCCCGATATTCAAACGTGTTAACGTGTTTCCAAAGATTAAAAGACCGAAAAGATTGATCTAATGTTTTGTTGTTTACCTCTATGTGTGAAATTTCTTTCAATTGCCTATCAGCAAAATAGGCATATAAAGCTCTTAGAACAGCCTGCAATGCACAAATCCATTAAACTCATGTTTGCATTGCACAAATTTTTCAATGGATGAGTTGGGTAACAGGTAATTTACATACGGTTTGGGCCATACCCACCAAAAATAATGTTCATTTGTTTTAAAAATGTAAATAAAAAACTAATACCCTAAATATTATTCAAAAGCTATATTGATATATAAACATGTATTAAAATACACTTTACAAACACGTTTAACCCGTTTTATTTTTAGTTTTTTTTACCCATTTGTGGAGGTAAAATTTTGTGGTTGCCTTGTCTTACCTGGTGAGATACGACTACAACAGGCGCGCGTTGTCATTCTAACTCAATAATAACCGGCTCCAACTTGTTATATACACAACTGCAAACTTTTGACGTTGCTTAAAATACCAAAACTTTAAGTAGTTACTTTCTATATTTTCAACAGAGATTTTTCCTTGTATTTGAATTCAGTACCTTTGTATCACATCAAGATACGACTCTCCACGAGGATATCGATACCTGAGTTTGTCTTTCTTCCTTGACCTTTAAAAAAAAGACCATTGAATGGAAAGGTATAAAATTACAAAAAAAAAGAAAAAAAAAATCGAATATTTCATATTTAACATACTTGTATTCTTCAGGCATGTTCTTCTTTATTTTTTCATACTTCATACCGTCACATACACCAACATTTATCTTATCAAGTTCACGCCATTGTATCTATAACGTAAAGAAAGTACACAAAATTTACAAATGATAAGTGATCAAAGAAGCAATTTATATAACATGTAAAACTAACCTTGGGAAATCCAACAATTTGATTTGCAGTCAAAATTGTTCGTTGCAATGTGCTTGTCCAAATCTAGGTGCATAAATAAAAAAACAATATAAAACATTGCAAACTTTGTGCAACAAACAAAGAAAATGCAAATAGTAAAATAAGTAATAATTCTTACAAAAGCATTTTTTTGAAGGCAAGATAGTTCATGTAGGCCTTCAATTGAATGTTATAAGAGGAGGAATGATAAGTGATCAAAGAAGCAATTTATGTGACATGTAAAACTAACCTTGGGAAATCCAACATTTGATTTGCAGTCAAAATTGTTCGTTGCAATGTGCTTGTCCAAATCTAGGTGCATAAATAAAAAACAATATAAAACATTGCAAACTTTGTGCAACAAACAAAGAAAATGCAAATAGTAAAATAAGTAATAGTTCTTACAAAAGCATTTTTTTGAAGGCAAGATAGTTCATGTAGGCCTTCAATTAAATGTTATAAGAGGATGACTTGAATTTCACAATCAATCTCATTCAATTTGATCCTTAGGGTTACGGAACTTGAAGGGACAAGAGGTTAATGATCTATATTTATGAAGGAAGAAGGCAAATGATTGAAGGGTATGGATGGAAGAAGGAGGGTAGTATTGTAAAAGTCTTTTGATATTGTAAAGGAGGAGGTGGATGAAATGTCTATATTACCCTCTTAAGTGTCTTAATTGTCCCATTTATGCCCATAATACCCTTAAATTTCTTGCTTAAATATGTTGTACATGTTGCTTGTTAAGTTGTATGGAAATGCAAATTACATTGTTGTACATCACTCCTCCTTTATAATGTAAGTAGGAATGCCCGCGCGTTGCTGCGGGTACGTATGTTTTATTGCTGCACTACTACAGGGATCTAAGTCTAGGTTTGTGAATTTCCATAGCAACTAAGACCGCTAAGCTTCATGCCATACAAGAGTAATACAATTCTTCAAGTTACACTGGTTGTTAGAACTTGCACAAATTTTCTACGATATTCTAAAATTGTAAAAGCTTAGTACCGAAGAATAACTATTATATTTCACCTATTTTGCCTCAAAATTAGCATAAATAGTAGATGTTGATTTCATAACGATGCTTATCAGGGCCATTGTGGGGTCCGTTATAGAAGTGTCATAATTTGACATATGGGTCTCACTAACATAAGAAATTAGCATGAACCAAGAGCCTGAACTAAGCATTCTTGGAGAGATGAGCATAACATATACAAAAAGAAACAAATTGGCCAACATAACCATCCATAATAGCTTTAGGTCTGTTAATTCAATAAAATCTTTTTCACTTAAATTTAACTTGACTGCAAGCATTAAACTCGGATTACTAAAGCCCGACTCATTGTCATCCCTACACAAAATAATTAGTAGAATACTTATACTCAAACATCAAAAACTGAGTGTAGCCACAATCAGATAAAAAAGGATTATAATGTTTAATGAGGGATATTGGACATAGCGCATGAACACTGCTTAGAAAGATCTCCACTGAACCTTTCCGAGTCAATACCTTCCTTAAATCATCATAAGTTATAAGAAAAATGAGCTCCGCCCATCAGAAACACACCAAAGCGTAAGAACACTATTACCAAACTATATTAGAAAAATGAAAGATCTATATAAGAATTGTTGCTGTAGTTCATCTATCCCATTACAATAACAATTTATATTACTTTTTTTGAAACTTTAGTATTATATTATTTACTTCTCACCATCAAGATATATATAACTTTGATGATCCCAAATAAGGCTCATAAATATATATATTTTTCAAAAATTCTCTTGTGTACGGGCCCATGTTAAATATTCTATAAATGGTTGTCGTATATTCTTTTTGAAAATTATATAACTAAGAAATTTAATGTTAAAGAATAAAAGAAAAGATTAGGAGGCTATATGCTCTCAAAACCATTTTGGACAACTTTCACCCGTCTCCTTCTAAGCACCTTTTACGTAATGTATTTATTGACCTATTAGATATCAACATCACATAAACCGACCCGTTTATGGATCAAACTTCACCTCTAGTTCTAGTCAACATAATCTATGAAAGAATAGAAAAGGTTTGGGTGATAATGAAATTGGTCAACAAGACAGTTAGAGCGTTTATAGATAGCACACATAATAAAAAAGACCCATTAGATATCAACATAACCCAAGCCTACCCACTTATGGATCAAACTTCACCTCTAGTTCTAGTCAACTAATCTATGAGAATAGAAAAGGTTTGGCTAGTAACGAAATTGGTCAACAAGACAGTAAGAGCGTTTATAGATAGCACACATAATAAAAAAGGCACTCATGTTATAAAATAAAAAATAGGTTGTTGACTATGCCATACATACACAAAAGAAAGATAATGATAATATTACCTTGTTGGATATGTTAATAGCTGAATAAATATTCCCTTTTTCTTTCCATTGATCCTTTGAAAGGGAATTCATCCAATTATACGAAAAGATGAATGTGAAACTAAACTTCTACGATCCCGTTTAAGTCTCAAAGAAAACCTTAATTTGGTAAAAAAAAAAAAAAAAACTATCGTCACTAACACACGCTTTTTTTACTACTAACTTACTAAGTGATCAATGATTGATACAAATGCAAAAACCAAAATGAATGATATTAAAAACCAAGGAAAATAGAAATGAATTTGATTTAACCATATAATATTGATTGCAAGTCATTTCATATGTAAGAATTGAATTAAGGGTATACCAACAATTGGAAACAATCATAAAGTAATGCCAAGAAGAGCAGATAATGCCAACTGCTTAGGCTCTGCTCCCTTAAGATACAAGTGCAATAAACAGGATAGTATCAGCAAAATTATGTTCACAAAGAACATAAACTAAACAGTAAAACTTGCACAACATACTCACTTCACTACTTGCAATACGGGCCAATCCTATTACAGCATT
This sequence comes from Ambrosia trifida, assembly GCA_028751855.1. NCBI lineage: Eukaryota > Viridiplantae > Streptophyta > Magnoliopsida > Asterales > Asteraceae > Ambrosia > Ambrosia trifida. The sequence goes on along the minus strand of CM054123.1, from coordinate 72,488,027 downwards.
AGATAGCCGATCTTTTGGAAGAAGAAAATGACATGAACTTTAGCCACATGATCGATTTATAGTTGACACTTAATATGCAAAGATTCGGAAACGCGTACTACCATATTTGCATTGTTTGACGGTGCAACTACCATAATGATTATATTTTTTCTGATGATGATCACAAAGGATGTTAGAAGTTAGGACCATTTTTGTATTGTGTATAAACTTGACTATTAATGTCTACTTCTTATACATAGGATTTAAAATTAGTTTGGTATGTCGATTGTTTGCTACTCAATGCACAGCACTTGGTATAAAAATAATCGAAGTACTTAAAAAATTGAATATGTAGTATCAGCATAGGCCATATCAGTAAGTCAGATTTGGCCATTTGTGTAATGAATAGACAAAGTTGGATGCTCCTGCATCTTTTCCTTTGATTTCCGTTATAATAACATAGGTCACTCAATTTCGCATAAAGTACGTAAGTAAACGCCCTTAAGTGGACAACTATAACTTAATAGATTCTACAATACACGAAGAAAGGAACCATGAGACCAGAGTTGATTAGTAATGGCTGAAACTATAGGTACAACAACCAAGTAAATAATCTCAAAAAATAAAATTTTACCTTCTAGGTGATGTAGCAAGGATGCATGAGATCAAAATTTGAGGATTTTTTTGAGAAGCTCATTGGGCTTCTCTTGAACAACAACCAGTTTAGTGACCCGGATTATTTGGCACTATATCCAAAAAACAAATATTATCTAAAGAATAAATATCACTATACTTTCTATTAGAAGTCTCAAAATGGGAGGGTCAAGCAGTTTGTTACAGGTTGAAGGGGTATATTTTTGTGTCGGTTGAAACGGGTCAATTGGACTAACCCAGAATAATTTTGAAAAAACATAAACTTTTTATAAATGATAAGTGTGTCATATATGATTACAAACATTATATAATTTCAATAAAAATTCAATTGAAATATAACCTTATGAAGAAATTATTTGAGAGGTTTTATGCATTAAAAATATACTTTAAGTGCCTTTTATCATGTTATTCACGTACAACTTGTTTCCTTTTAAGCTCGTCTTTTTCCTTCATTTTACTTGTTTGAGCCATCAAACATAGAACATGACCCGAATTGACCCATGATTTTCGTATAAAGTACGTAAGTAACTAAACGCCCTTAAGTGGACGACTATAACTTGACGGATTCTATAATACACAAAGAAATGAACCATGAGACCAAAATTTATTAGTATTTTGTCATCTTATTTTCTAAAATCACCGAGGACTATACAAAAAAAGTATTGATTTTACATGTCATTACCGATACACAAATATGACCTATGTATCTACACGTATAAAAAGACAATTACAGTTACTCCCTCTATATCAAGAACAGATTTTGGTAACCTTATCTACTGAGTTCCCATGTAAGGGATTAAAGGTTATCTAAATTTTGCAAAGAGACAAAACATTGAACATTTGGTGCTCAACAAAAAAAAAACAATAACAAAGACATATAAAAATCCATTCATTCTTTCTTCTCTATGAAACGAAGAAACAAACTCATTTGTCATCATTGCATTTTTAGATGAGTTATAAGTAACTTTACATAATCCTTTATATATAATATATTTCTATAGAAACTAAGATAAGGCTTTCAACGTATGGATTTCAAATGTAAGCCTATTTGTAAGAATCACAGGATTTAAACTTCAAACAACCACCATAACCCTAAAAACTCCATATTGAAATCTTAAATAAAGGAGCAATAAGTTCAACTTTAATACCATATGATATTCAACAACACACAACGTCAATTCAAAGCTTAAAACAGTTAGTGTGAAAGTAGATTTTACTTACCAGTATCACTGGAATAAGGTATGACAACAGAGAAGGAAGAAAACATATAGAACACCACTATAGAGAGAAAAGGAGGAGACGAGAAGAAGAGCATAATGACAAGTGATTGGAGAATGAGGGCTTCTGAGCAGGTATTAATGTCGGGTAGAAGATCATCAATCGAAACTGCAATAATTGAAGCGACGATCTAGATCCCATCCAACCAGCTTAGCATTCAATCAATCTCATTGAATCAATTAGGATCGATGCATAATGAAGGGGGATGGAAAGGATTGTAACTGATAAAGGCTTGATTATGGTTGTTAGACCTGAAGAAGGCAAACGATTGATTTGGATGGGAGGTTTGAAGAAGGCAAAAGACCCTTGTTTAACTGAATTATGGATTTAATGGCCGGGGCATGGAGGGAAAAAGAAGGCTATAATTGTAAATTTGTTTTGATATTGTGAAGGAGATGATGGGTGAAATGTCTATACTACCCTTTTAAGTGTCTTAATTGTCCCCAATATCCCTATAATACCCTTATGAAATAAGCTTTATTTTCTTATACTTGTTGCTTTAAGAATTGTACCCATATCAAAATTCCAATATGGTACACCACTCCTCCTTTATAATGTATTATAGATTATAGATATAGAAGATGGAATTATTTTTAGTTTAAGCTTTTTAATGTGTACTGAATTAAGTCTACGTAACGATGACAAAATCGGCCAACTTAAATGTAAAAGATAAACAAAATAATAGATGCAAATTTAATATGTCCTTGAGACATAAAGCCTGAAAGTACTAAATTGTATGAATATTGTATGAATTTAGAACGTATAAATTAATTGTTTTATTCATATATCACTTGTCAACTTCTTGTGAATTTTTTCTAGAGAGTACTTGCCATAAGAGGCATGTTAATTGGTCTTGCTATATTTGGAAAAGTGAGGACAAGTTCACAAGTTTATGTATAAGTTAGTTCATGGGAATTATCTATCTTTTACATGAAAGTTAGTTAATTGGAATTATGGGTATGGGTTTGGTCAAATTGTTGAAACCATTTGAAGTTAACTTGTTGCAACCTGTGAGATCTGATTTTGGACCCGTTAAAAATAGAGTTGGTATAATTTAAACCGTTAAAAAGGTTAATTGGTATTTTATTTCATTGCTTGATGGACTAAATAATTACTAAGATGAAAATTAAGTCAAAATTCCTAAACCGTTTTATGTACATGCAATAATCATATAATTCTACTATATAAATGTTCAAACCTTTTGAACAGTGATTTTTTTACTGTCCTGATTTTGTATGTGTTTAAATACAAAAGTTTTCAGCTATGTTAAGAAAGAATGTTATGGCACAGATGGTGGGAGTGTTGTTTTGTTTCGTCTATTGGCCAGGTTCGAGTCCTCAAGGAATTTTTTTATTTTGGCATCATTTTTGCTGGTATTTTTGTTAATAAAATAAGGGCTTAGTGGTTTCCAGTTGTTGTTTTGTAGTGTCTCCACGTTAAAGTTTCATTGAGTCATCACTTCCTATTGATATAAACGGTTAGATCTAAACATTTCAACATTTATTTTTCTTTTGGTTTTCACCAGGAGACGTGAGATTTTCGAGATTTGGAGCACGTTGAAACTGGTAATTTGTTTATTTTTAGCTTTATCTTTGTTTGAAATGTGAGAAGGTAGGGACAAGTTTTTTTTTTGGATTTTTTTTTTTGCTAAAGCTCTGTTTTAAAACTCTGTTAACCGCACTTAGATATTTAGGTGTGTGTTTCTTTGAAATGTGAGATGGTAAGGAAACGATTTTGTTTGGAATTTTTTTGCTAAAGGGTGTAGCCTCAAATGACTTTTTACTAAAAATTGTAAAAGTCAGTTTTAAGTTCCTATTGCTATGATTAGGATGTGAAATCCAAATGATGTTGATGATTTAGGTATAAGTGTGAATCGGTTAAAAGCTTTTTTTTTGTAAAGGGTTTAGGTTAAAATGAGTATTCAATAATATTTGTAAAAATCTGTTTGAATTTGTGCTATATAGAAGTTTATGCTTAAGATGTCAAACCCACCTCATGTTGATGACCTGAGTTGTTCTTGAACCGTTGTTACATCCATCACCTTAGTTTATAACCCATTTGTAGGCATGTTAAGTGTTGTAGGCGCTTTAGGTTTTAAGCCATTTGTAGGCGTGTTATTGTTTAAGTGGCGTATTGTTTAGGCGATTTAACTTGTAAGCCTTTTACTGTTGAGGTGTGTTAGGTGTTGTATTGTTTAGCCGAAAGCTGTTTGATTAGGCAGAAAGCTGGTTCAATGGTTCAAACAGTTTTATCAATGCTTAACTGCAAGTAAAATAGGAAATAAATAATTGATTTGTGTAGAAACCTAAACATTTAGTCACATAGGTACCTAAGCACATGCATTTTTTTAACTGTTGCGGCCATTTAGGTGGTTGCATGCATAACTGAACACCTAAATGTATAAACAGTTAGTGACATAAGTGTGTACGCACAAATAGGCAGTTGGGTGTTTTAGGGTTTAGAATATAACGGTTCTGTAAGCAGTTAAAAGGCAGCGGGCATAAGCAGGCTATTTTTTCATGTATTAGGCATAAATAATAAATTGTGTAAAATCGCCTAAATAGTAAACGGCCTATAAAAAAAATCGGCTAAACAATACAACACCTAACACACCTCAACAGTAAAAGGCTTACAAGTTAAATCGCCTAAACAATACGCCACTTAAACAATAACACGCCTACAAATGGCTTAAAACCTAAAGCGCCTACAACACTTAACATGCCTACAAATGGGTTATAAACTAAGGTGATGGATGTAACAACCCACAACACTTAAACGCCTATTTGTGTTTAGGCACCTATGTCACTAGCTTAATGCATTCCGCCGCTACCGCTGGACACAACGTCACAACCCACAACACCAACTTAGGTCTAACATTCGGGTACCGGTGCCACGTACCCAGAGACGTGAATGCTCTAAGTTGTATGTGTTGTTCATTATGCATACATTACCTACAATGTTTTTTTTTTTATTAGGAGGTTGTGCATGTGAGTATTTGACAACCACAAAAATGCAAAATTCTTGATAGTTGGTTTGTATGAGTTGTGTATACATAATACATTCCATATAAAGTTTTAGCCATCATGATAGGATATTCATACAAATCATTATCGACTCCATGAAGAATATATTCTTTTAGATAGATTAGGAATATTTACGCTTCAACCGACAAACGCGTTTCTATTATGATTTATCAAACTTCAGAGGTGATAAGGGTCTTTTTGCAAATTCTTGGTCAAATACAATGTTATTAGGTCAAACGTCTTTTAGTGTAAACATCTTTAACCTTATGCAAGTTGCAACTTGATTTCATTAGGTGTCTTTGCTTGAAATATTTGTCCACTGGCTTCAGTTATGTTTAATTATGTTTGGACCAGCTAATTGATTGAGATATAGTTGCACCAAAAAGAGTAATCCACGTTTGACTTTTGCTACAATCCGTAGTCTTAGATGCTTGATCCACAGACTGGATAATTTTGGGCCTGAGCCCACCGGTGCCAACGGCTAAACAATGGCTGGCGCGGCTTCCCTTTTGCATCACTAGGGGCATGAAGAGGTGGGTTCCACTGTGGTAACGCCCAAAGGATAGGGTGGGTAGAGCGCAAAGGATAGAGTTGACGTGGCGCCAACGTGGATGGTGGTGGCGACATTGACGTTAATCCACAACAACAGGCCTAAGGATGTGAAATTTAGATTTAAACACCTTCTCTTATCTACGTACCTATTTTGCTATGTTTAGGTGTTTTGGCGACTTGCTTCCTTTTGCCTGTTTTTTTAAATCAAGTTAATTGAACAACATTTGTAGGACATTTTGGACAGTTTGGTGTTTTCCATTTTAAGCACACGTGCCTGTCACACTGCGTTACAACACAATTTTTACTGTTTAAATCCATGTTACTGCATCAGTTGATTGTTTACCTGACTTATTTTTCAGCTAATTCATTGTTTTGCTGTTTAAATCTTTAAGCAATGAACTCAACTGCTGCTGATATGGTTCATATGGTAGTCTGTAAGTATGTTACAACTGATATGGGTCAACTGGCCTAAACATTAAGACTGATATGGGTTAAACAACTGTTAGAATTGTATTTAAACTATAAGTAATGACATTAAAATTTAAAAATAAAATAACATGTTAACAATAAACGAGTCGTTAACCTGTTATATATTAAAATTTTGTTAGTTGTTACATGCTTAGACTACACAAACGGGTCAAATAGGTCTAAGACTGCGCATTTGTGTTCAGACAGCACTATTGTATATTGCCTTCACAAAAAAAAAATAACTGTGCAACAAAGTTAATAACAATCGTGCAACGCGCGATACTGAATACCCACTAGAACTCGATATAAAATTTTTAGGATAGGGCATGCAATTATGTGTCTTCGATGACTTTTAGGCGTTCTATTGGTTAGGCGCTTTATTGTTTAAACATTTAATTATTTAGGCGCTTTATTGTTTTAGAGTTTTTTGGTTTAGGCGATTTATAGTTTAAGCACTTTATTATTTAGGCGATTCATAGTTTGCCGTTTTCATTTTTAAGCGCTTTATTATTTGGGCAATTTATAATTTAGGAAATGTACACATTTATGTACCACTGCCATTTAACCTTAGGTACAGCAAATGACAATAATGCCTCATACAAAACCATAATATAACCCAAAAATGTGCAGGCCAAAAGCACAACATAAACAAAAAATGTCCATTTACCTTTTCATACAAGTAGTCACACTGTTTTCCATGTTATTTAACATGTGCAAATAATCAATTACATTATTTTCCCCGTTTTGCTGTTTATGGAACTTCCTTTTTAAACAATTTAGTATTAACTTTGACATGATTTATGCTTTTAAACATTACATGCCTATTATGCCTGAATCATACATATTGTTTACTAACACGTCATTTTATACACAGGGTTTTGGAATACGAGCAATGGCGAATGATGACTTGCGCTTATGCACTGCTTCTACGTATCGCACCATGCGCACCGTATCTATGCTAGGCTTTAAACCTCTAAAACAATGGGCTGATATATGACTGTTTGTTGGACAACCTGTAAGCCAGCGGTCCGATTCATAACTGTTTTTTGGTCCATAGGACACCTTACTTACTATTTGCTCTTTTTGCTCATAAACATACTCAGAAGTTGCGCAACGCGCAACGCAGCATCCATCTAGTTATATAAAATACTAACTTTCTAATCATATGTATATACAATGTTTTAAAAAGTAGTTTTTTAATTATACCGAATTTAACTAAAAAATTGTTCAAATGGTTGAACCGTGTTATATCAGGTGGTTCAATCGAGTTAATTAGTTAGCTATATAATTTCATAAATTACAACATTAACACAAAAAATTATCTAAAGGTACAATAATTACATACTAAAGTATTATAAAAAAAAAGTTAATCAATAATTAAAAAATAATCCAAAAGATAATCTAAAGTTCTTAATTTTTTTTAAAAGTTATTCCTTAATTAATAATAAAATAATCTAAAAATAACCCAAAAACTAATCTATGCCGGTATTGGTATAGCAGTTCAAACCGGTATACCAGATTTTACCGGCGGTATAAAATGATACTGTTTCCTATATTTACCATAGTGTTTCGTACCGGATTTCTATTCGAAAACAGTAATACCGATATAACCGGCCAGTATATACCGATTTTTAGAACATTGTGTATATATTAACTATTTAACTAAACATTTTTAACAAGTTCAAATAAATAAACAAAATTTGATTAAAAAAATAATATCTATCATTTTTCGTAACAACTTTTTTAAAGTATACAAGAAGCTGTCTATATATAAGTAATATAATTTAATTAATGCTTCCAGTAAATCCTCTGGTGATGTATATATTTTAAAATGTTCTTTGTTTACACTTGTTTTTATTTACTTTAATAAAATTAATAAACTAGTTTAGCTTTTATACGTGTAGGTATTGGGTTGGTGGCCCAATGATAGAAGCAAAGATTTTAGGAACACCTAAAGAGAGGTCATGGATTCATGTCTCACAAGAAATAGAAATTTGCCGTTCAAAAAAAAAAAAAAGTATTCTTTCATACAGAGTTATGAAAGGATGGATGCATAATTCATAGAACAATATCTCTTCAAAAAACTATTAAATGAATAGATAAGAGATATTGATTTTAATCAAAAAAGGGTAGGAATTTTTTCTCCCTAAAACCATATAGTTTTATGGTTCCTCTAGCTAGCTGGTACGTATGTAGGCATAGTATTATTATTCATTTTATTTTTATGTAAAATAGTACTGATTGGAAAAAGGCAACCTCTAAACCCTAGATATCTGCATATCTATTAAAAGAGTTTATGTGTCCAAATGTACATATGTATACACGACCATAAAGCTATTGAACATCACAAAATCTAAGCTAAGCTCATTGAAAAAAGAGAGCCCTTTTCTGGTTTGGACCACATACTTTCGTAACTCATGATTCTTCATCCACCACTCCACTTTTACAGTCTATACAATCAATGGCTTCAAGCTTTGATTTAAAAGGTTTATTAAGTGGTCCATACATCGGTATATCACCATCTTAATTCTTATGTGGAGAACAGCAAGATCTGAAGATAAAAATGCATCTTCCCTTTGGCAAAATTAATCAGAGTTGCATCTAATTATATAACGTTAAGAATTTGTAAGAAGGGTAAGAAGGGTTGTAATATTATAGAGAAAGTATACGATACAAAGTTTATTAACGTGAGAAGAATAAGAAGCCACCAGGTGATGCCATGTGTCAACTTAACCAAACCCCAATTAACCTAACCAAACTCTAATTAATCTTAATCGCAGTTAAACCGAAGGGCAATTCAGACTTTTATTATACGTAACTAATTACTATAATCACGTTCGATATTTTTGTAAACGATTTCATAACTTACGTAAAGGATTTTTCAAATTCGAATTTGAATTACAGAACACCAGACGATCACACACATTACGATTCAATCAAATTACGAATCAATCATAATTCGATCATCTCAATCACAGTTAATTCGATTAATTCATCATGCTCGGTGCTGAAGATCCAAAAGCTAGCACTTACCTTATGAGTAAGGTAGAAGACGACTAACTTGATAAGATCTCTTGGGATTGTACCTGCAAAACTAACAAACCGTTAGGCTCGCTACATGGGGCAGGGAGGGCCTTTCTGTAACCACCTCCGGCGTGAGGATAAGTATTTGCTTAGTGAGAGAAAGAGTATTTAGAGAGAGAGGGAGGTTCGGAGTGTGTCAACACGTGTCTTACTTGTACTGTTGAGGGGGTATTTATACTAGTCAGAATAGTTGTACTATCATCCGTTCTAGATGTACCAACCCTCGGAGCCTTAGACCTCCGGCTTATCATGGTGTACTTTGTAGATTCGGACTCTTTTGGGATGCTAATGAGTCGCGGTATCTCGTAAGGAGACGCGTCTCATGGACGCACGGTTCGGAGGTGACGTTCTATACCTCTTTAGGTACGTATGTTCATAGTTAATTAAATCAGCTTTCAGTGAATTTTTGTTTAATTTTTTATTTTGTTTATCAGATTTAAACTTGTCGGTTGATGAGCAGAGCGTTTCTGCTGAGAATTCGAATCCTGTTCCTGATAATATTGTTTTTCATGGTATAGATCATCATGCTCTATTTTTTACTCAATTTTTGAATCTGTGTTTTAATGTTGATTTTTTTGTTAACATGATGTTTTTGTGTGTATTCAGACTTGGTCGAAAATACTAACTAGGATGTTGATATTGAAGTTTGAACTTCATCAACGAATACAGAAGCATTCAAGGTATTTTAATTTTTTTTTTAATATCATATTTAATAAGTGCGTTTAAATTAGGTAATAAGTGTGTTTAAATGTACCTATTTTGATATTTGATCATATAAGAGTGCGTCTTAAGTTAATCACGAGTACGTTTGAGTATTTCAAACTATCAATTTTCAAAGTGCGTTTGAAGTTTTATAACGTGCGTTTGTTTTTTAAGGTGTTGCTACTGATGTTGTTGTTGACGACCAAGCTAGTAACACATATATTCCTGATGTACCTAATTCACTCAAACCTGTAAAAGACATGGAGTTTCCTAGTATTGAGCATGCACATGAGTTTTATGCCAAATATGCAAAGGCTGGTGGTTTTTCTATTCGAAAGGGTACGTCAGATGTGCGAAGAGGTGTTTTAAAACGCAAATACTTTGTATGTTACAAGGAGGGTTTTAAGCCATTTAAAGTAGGTCCGGAGAGTTCTAATAAAGATGTTAAGTCAAGGATAAGGCCGCCTGTCCGGACCGGATGTCTGGCTCATATAAAGCTAACTTCTGAGAATGGAAAGACATTCAAGGTTTATGGATTTGTGGAAGCTCATAATCATCCTTTTGTACATGAAAGTGACATTCATTTTCTAGCTGCAAATAGGAAGCTGGCACATACCCAAGAAGAGATGATATGTGAGTTGTCTTCATTGAATATGGGTCCTGTCAAAGCTTTTAACGTTATGAAGACTAAGTATGGAGATTTTGAGAATGTTGGTGCAACTGCTACTGATTGTAAGAACTTTAAAGGTGGCTTAAACAGCTTCATTGGTGAGTATGATGCAGATATGATAGTGTCTAGGCTTAGGGATAAGAAGACGTTCCTGACAGATTTTTCATTTGAGTATTCTGTGGATCAAAAGAATGCACTCACCGGGTTATTTTGGGCTGATGCTTTATGCAAGAGGAATTATATGGAATTTGGAGATGTAATTTCGTTTGATGCAACATTTAACACCAACAAGTATGTTTTTAATTTTTAAGCTTAATATCCAACTATTATATGTTTATAGTGTTTTCTGCCACTTTTTAAATGTGTTTTTGCAGGTACAAAATGGTGTTTGTACCATTTACCGGAATTGATAACCAATGCCGGAATGTCACACTTGGTGCAGGATTGTTGTCATCCGAGACTAGTGAATCATACACATGGTTGTTACAATCGTTTTCCAAATGTTTTGGAAAGCATCCAAAAGTGGTTGTAACTGATCAAGATCCTGCTATGAAAAATGCAATCCAGTTGGTTTTTCAAATAGCAGACACATATTGTGTATGTGGCATATCATGAAGAAGGTTTCTGATAAGGTCAGTATGAATGTTTGATCTTAATTAAATAATGCGTCTGTTTATTTACATGAGTGTGTTTAAATAGTGATTGGTTGGTTACAATACAATGAATGCGTCCAAACTTATATATATATAAGTGTGTTTGATAGCTTTTATGTATTTTCATGTTAATGCGTCCAAATTTCTAACACAATGCGATTGTTTTCTATGTTTTTTGTGTTTTTTAGGTGGGTAGTGCATTATGTAGTGGTGATGAGTTCAAAAGGAGAATTTGTGCAATTGTGTGGACAGACTCCATCAGTCCTGAGACATTTGATTTCGAGTGGGGTGTACTTATTGTCGGTTATAATCTAAACGAGAACAATTGGTTGATGGACATGTTTAATATGAGTTCAATGTGGATCCATGCTTTTTACCGGGATGAACCTATGTCTAGGCTAATGAGGACAACATCAAGATATGAGAGTGAGAATCATTTTTTTTTCAAGTGACAAATTCTCAGTTGACTCTTGTTGAGTTTTTCAACCACTTTGAAACTTCCATTGAATCTCAGAGATTCAACCATAGGAAGAATGACCATGATTCAAGACATACAGTTCCTGTTCTTTAGACTACAAACCCTAATGAGGAAGAGGCCTCTAAAATATTTACACGGACTATCTTCTTTGATATTCAGGAAGAAATATATGCCACTTATGAAGGATTAATAAGTATTCATATGAAAAAGGCTGATGAAGAAGGTTTTTTTAAAGATTTATGTTGATGATCCTCAAGCACATGGTCAAGGCTTTCTTGAGGTATCTTTTTTTTTGGTTTTTTTAATTATGAAGGCGTTTAAATCATTTATGAGTGCGTCCAATAGTCATCAGTGTAGTTTCTGTTTTTTTTAACTATTAATGTGTTTAAAGTTTTTAATGAGTGCGTCAAAAGTCATCAGTATAGTTTTTTTTTTTACCTTTTAACAGGTTCTTTTCAAGAAGGAAGTTAATGAGGGTGTTGAGGATGTTACTACATTATGTACCTGTAGGAGGTTCGAGCAATACGGGCTGTTGTGTAGGCATATATTTTTTTGTATTAAGGTTGATGAAATATTATAGATTCCCGAAGAAATATATTCTGAGGAGGTGGAAAAAAGATGTTGTTCCAAATGAAATCAAGTATTCATTTGAAACAGGAGAGTTTGGTGATGACAAGACAAAAGAAGCTAGACGTATTGCACGGGAGATAGTATTGGGCGGTGAATATCTTGCAAACTCACTAATTGCAGATTTATCCGAGTTAACTTTGGTTAATGATAAAATCAAAGAGATGGTTAAGAAGGTTGATGAGGGCAGGTTTAAAAGACCTAGTCATCAGAATAAGTATGACAGCTATGCTTCTCTTCTTGGTTATGAGAAACCATCAGGGGCCGAACCCACTATTTGACTTCCGAATGGTATCAAGAACAAAGGTCGTGGTAAGCAGAAGCGTATAAAGTCCAACAAGGAAAAATAGGTTAGTCGAACCGGCAAAAGGAAGAGAACTTGTGCCATATGCGGAGAGAGAGGCCATGATCGACGAAAACATGCGAATGAGGGTGCTTCAACCCAGCCCCAAGGTGAACAAGCTGACCAGAATGTGGAAGATGACATTGATGATATTGAAAAGATTGAAATAGAAGATTCTAATGATGAGGAGTTGTCTTAGATATGTACTTTGGACTATGTAAATCTTTAGTTTTGTTAACAAGTGCGTCTGAAATTTATAAACGTGCGTATGTTTTGGGTTTTTTATTTCAGTCATATTGATTTTATATATGGGTGCATCTGTTTGTAAAATGAGTACTTCCAAAGATAAATATTAAGTGCGTCCAAAATAGTTAATAAGTGCATCTATTTTCACTAATATTTAAAGTCCATACAAGTTACAGGACCACTAGGGCTGCAAACGAACTGAACTTTCAGCGAACAGTTTATGAACCGTTCGGCGGGAAGTTCGTTTGTGTTCGTTCGTTTAATAAATGAACGAACACGGACAAAAAATTCCGTTCGTTTAGTTAAACGAACGAACATGAACAAAGGTCGTGTTCGTTCGTTTATGTTCGTGAACATTCGGTAACATGTTCGTTTATGTTCGATAGTTTATTAAGGTTTTTAATTTTATACTTTTTTATATTCCTTTAATTTTATATATTTTACACAATAAATAATATATATGAGGTAAATATATGACTAAATGAGATCAATAAACCTGTTTTTTTGTATCCAAGTTCATTATATGTTTCCACGTTCCATCGTTGATGCACTCCACCTCCAACGCCCTCTGCCATCCACCTCCTCCAACGCCCTTCACCAATACTAAGTATGTTTGGACAATTAGGTTATATTTTGGGTGGATCTAGCTAAGGTCTTAATGTATATGAATTCGATGTTATTCAAAAGTTAATATATGTCTGTTTGTGTATGTTTCTGTTCATGAACACTTGTTTGTGTTCAATGTCCGTTTGTGTTCATGTGCGTTCATGAACAAAATTAACAAACGAACACGAACATGAGTGTTTTCTTAACAAACGAACACGAACAAAAAATCCCGTTCGTCAAGTGTTCATGAACAGTTCGTGAACACATAATAATCTTAACAAACGAACACGAACAAGACCTCTAGCTATGTTGTAGTGGCAACAAGGGTGTCAAACCACGAAGATTTTGTGATCGGTGAATGTCATTTAGTTGATTGGAAAGTGTTGTTTTATGAAGATGCAAATTGTTCATTTAAAAAATTTGATTTGAGATTGTGAATCAAAGAATGATTCAAGAAATTGATTGAAATTGTTTAACAATAATGAAATTGGTTAAAAAAAAAAAAAAAAAAAAAAAAAAAAAAAAAAAAAAAAACCTTGATTGTAACAAGAAAAGATCACACCCAAGTTTAGCAATTAAAGTCTAAGGTTTAACAAACGGGTCAAATAAGCCAAGTGCAATTGGTGTTAATGGATTGATTGTTCAATAGGCTTGGGTATCAAAACTCATCAACATCAAATGATGGACAATGATATACTTTGTAACTCTAGAACATACAATCCTAATTTCATGTTAAAGCATATAACCATATTCATTTCACTCAAAATTGGCACAAGAACAATTAAACGAAAGTGAATTCATCACAAAATTAAAGCATTCAACACAATTGTTGAAACACACGATAACACACTTAATAGTTTAGAAATACCCAAATGTTATAAACACTAGGACCTCAATTGTCTACACTCGGAAATGATGCAAGGAATTAGCCACTCATGGCCCTGGAACTCTTCGTATCTTCGAATGGGTCTTGAATATTCAAAAGTCGGAGATTGGAATGATTTTGAATGTTGGCAATTGATATGAAATGATAGAACTCAATGATGGAGAAGATGATGATTTTGATGTCAAAATTTTGTTTATAATGGTTCAAAATCAAGTCAAAGGTCAAAGGTGCCATGAAAATCCATTATAAAGCATTAAAATTCGTCAAAAATGAATTTGACCCAGTATCTGGCATCGGCAACGCCAGTTTTGGCATAGCTGACACCACCTTCAGTCCCCCCCCCCCACGCCATTTTTTTGTTGGAAAACACCATTTTTGGGTGTTTTCTGACGCGGACGTTGAAATTTCGGTTTTTTTGTTTTCTTCATAACTTTTTCGTTTAACTCCATTTTCCTTCATTTTCAAGGCCACGTCTTCTTTTTTCAATCCTCTTTCATATTATCCACAAATATCTTCATTTCTATTCCATATGCATTCTCAAAAACACATCCAATCTTCGTTCCGTGCTCTCGGTTGTTCGTTTCTTGCACCCGGTTCCTTTTAGCTTCAATCCAATGTCTCATTTAACTCCCAAAATGCACTCTAAACATATCAAGTCCTGTAAAACATAAATCATATCAAAGTAGATCATTCGGAACTCAAATGCACATCCAAAAATCAAACTTAAGCATTAGAACTTAAGACTTTTCAACCACGCATCACACCTAAGCCGATTGAGTCGTTAAACACTAGGTCAGAGTGCCAACCACAGGCGTTAATGACGAGCCCACCATTCGAATAAAGAGTATTAAGTCCTTGTTGACAGCTAGGGTGAGGGAAGAATTTGGGGAAGAAGGTGAGATCTACTACAACAACTAATCACATTATTCTTTTTTATTTATTTTTTCTAATTTTGTTTAACAATACCTAGTAATTATAGTTATTGCCTCTTTAAGACCACACGGGGTAGTTCATGATACACGACTGTGATGTCCGTGATACACCATCCCTTAAACAATGCGATGGACAATAATCAGCACATTCGTGATGTATATCGCGACTGTGAAAGAAGGTGTTTAAGGTGGGTGGTTTGTTCGGGGATAAGATGTAATGTTGTGATTGGTTGGTTTTTTTTTAGATTAGTGGGGAATGATATAGTGATGGTGTGATGACCACCACATGTATTTAGTTAGGCTTCCCGGTGTGGGGGACGTCCCCGGGTAGTTTTGGGTCGTCCGGCCCATCGCACACCGCTCCCGACAATAGAGGATCGTGCAAATCGTCTAAAGTTAGACATTTGGGATGGGCCAATTTCGAATGTTGGCAATTAATATTTGGGAATGAGTACTAGCCAAGGAGGACCATCCCCACACTCTTAGCTAGTTCACTTGTGGAGGACTACCCTGCTAGATGACATGACAGCTGATGTGGAGGCTAGTCCTCCCTTTGAGGCTAGTCTCCACACCCACTAGCCTTATGAATGTGATAAAATATGAAAAGTTGAGATGACAAGTAGGTAGATGGTGATAAAATAAGTTTAGTGATGATGTGATAACCACTCAACCCTCTCAAGGTAGTAGCACTTATTGAATAGGATTATTATTCATTAATAAATAGCCTTACTATATATATAACAATGATATTTTCATGGCTTTGGTTATTCACACACTCCTCCCAGAAACTAACCGCTGCTTCCTATACGTCAAGTATAGCCCTATACGTAACGTATAGATGATTTGTCAGTGAGATAGGTTTATGAGAGGTCTCTGAATGATGGCAATAATGATGGTTGAGAGTTTGTGCAACCTCTATACGCTACGTATAGAGTTATACGCGCGTATAGGATGTGGAAATGATTTAGACGGTGTGTAAATACTATCGCCTATTAAAATTACAAAATAAAAAATAACCCATTAAAATTACAAAATAGCCCTTGGGGCATGCTTGTCTTTATTGATGAGTGGAATGTGTGTGCAGTAGGAACGGCTGCACCAGAATCTGAAATGTCATTTCATGTCTGCAATTTCATTTATTTCATTTCATTTCTTGTCACTTCAAGCCCAACCCCACAATTATTATATTACTTTTCAAATAAACATAACTTTTTTTTGAACGGAATAACTTTTATTTAAAAAAAAAAGGACGGATCTACAAAATTTACATGTGAGAGTTTAAACTTTTATTTTAAAAGCTCTTTAAACGAAAACCTGCTCATCTTTTTTTGTCATGTTTCGTGATGAACGTTTAGGAGCTTACATTTTGGTTAAAAAAAAAAATTAGATATTAGATCATTAAAGTTTTATTTTGTAAATTAAGCTTCTAGACATAAGGGGGACTAGGAACCACCAGACTTGATCACGGATACCCCACTATCAGCATAGTAACACTACCGCCGGTAGTGTTAGTAGGGGTCTCGTAAACCTTTTCCTGGTTGTCAAGACCCCTACCGTTAACAAGGTACAAAATTAAAGATGACTTGGATTCGTGGGACATAACGGTAGTGAGGTACACATGATAACGACAACCAACCCGTTATGCCCCACAGATCCATGTCTTTTTTAATTTCTAACACAATTTTAGCCTTCCGCATTAACTAATTAATATGATGTGTGCCTTCTCTGCCATGTCATCATTCCATTTCCACGTCATCATAATATCGTTCTTGCCGTGTTTGTTTACTCCTAAATTTATGTTATCTCATGTTTCAATTATGCTTTCAATTGTGGACGATATCTTGGGCACGGCGCTCCGTAAGGGTGGTTACCACACAGTTGTTCGCCGATCAAAAAAAAATTGTGGACGATATCTGCACGTTCTAGGAGTGGGTGTTATCATTTCACAATTAGCTTGTAAGCATTTTAGTGTGTTAAAATAAAGGAAGATATTGAGAATGCCCATGATCCCATGTTTTCATAAGGGAACTTCATGATATAGTAGATATATGCAAAAAAATTGATTCTCTTAATTTCTCAAGTATATCTCTATTCTGGCCAATCGATTGTTGGTTGGAACCGCATCATAATATCTCGGTAATAGATGACAATTACTAGTAACGTTTTAGGATTGATAACCATAAGTCTTAAGTAGAGATGACAATTAAACCCGAATTCAATGGGTAAACTTAAAAATTTAGTATGGATATTTGGGTAAATAGTTTGTTTGTTCTAAGTAACTATAAGAGTAGAGGGAGTGGAGGGGGGAAAGGAGTGGGGTGAAGCGTCATCTGGCACTTGTAGGACCCATGTGGAGGGGGGGGGGGAGGAGGAAGGGGGTGAAAGGAATAATATTATATTGTGTTAAAGTTAAAAAAAATCGGCCAATCGCACTTCGACACGTGGCTTCCCCCTCCCTCCACGCCAAGCTTCCTCTCCCCGCCTGCCACTCCCGCCCTCACCTCCACGCCCCCTAGGGGTGGTGTTCCCGCCCATGAAAACTTCCCGCCCCGCCCCTCCCCTTCCCTCCCCACTCCCTGCAGTCTAAATATAAATCCGACCAAGTTAGGCATAAGGATACTAAGATATAACCTCGAAAGAAGTAACACTTACACCTTCATGAACAATAGAATCCCACTTTTGACGTAGCATAAATGTGAATAATGCCAAACAAATTTAGATGCAAATGCACTTTATAGTTTATTCGCTAAGGAAGTGCAACAACTAGCCTGTTTTCTTGAACTAGACAGAATATAGTAGAACAAAACTACAACTACTAGCGTGTTTTCTTGAACTAGATGGAATATAGTAGAACAAAATTCAAATTTTTGGTTGAACACCTAAGCCGATTGAAATTGCCCGTCCGAATCATGTATAATCCTTGTATAATTTTTTGGTTTTTTAACGGTTAATGATACATAACTCCTGCTCACTAATAAATTATACCAAATTAATTATCACTTTGCTTGGGACCAATTGGCTTGGGGGATGTGGGAAGGTTTACCTATTTTAGGTGGGGTTCCTGCTCGGTAGGTCTCAGGATCGAATCCTGATGGGGTTAACTGTGGCACTGGATCAACCTGGCAGTAATATGCCAACCACGGGATTCCTAATTGGGGGCTTGGGTGATCTAAGGTCTAACTGGGTGATTTAGCCTACATTAACAATTTTTTTTATTTAATATACCCTTTTTAGTGAATAAAATATAAAGTATAATTATTTTGCACAGAATTTGGAAACCTTATGATTGATGTTTATCTTAAAAGACAAACACCCATGTTATCAAAGAATTTCCTCCCTTTCATAAACACCAAACAATGTTGAATGTTGGGTCCCAAAAAGATAAATAGAAAAAAAAATGTCCCATCAACTTGGTTGCTTGGATGGCTCTTAAGCTTCGTCAAACATGATGATAACATGGATAAATTCCCACAAATTCCAAGTGTTTGGGACTCCATTAGTGGGGAACATTTAGAACAACATTCATATATAATGCATGATTCCCATAGAATCATGTTCTTGTAATGGATTGCTTACGGGTCAATGTAGATTGATTTCACCAAAATTAATTACTCGATTAAGTTAGTTTTGTTAAAGTGATTCAAAACAATTAAGGGTTTAATGGGGAAGGGGCACTCAAGGGTAAGTACCCTAGCCCCGAATACTCCCGTTTTGTCACGTCAAAATGAACCCAAAGTACACTAGAACCATCAAACACTGGCGGCACTCTAGGGTGCTTCGCTGGACTAAAAGTTTTAATTGGTTTCATATTTCAATGTATCTTTTCTTGAATGTAGTTAAAGAATATGGTTTAAATTTAACGAAGGTCAAAAGTTTTACTGAAATACTTACTGCATGTGCATATGATATGGACTTGATAAGTGTTGATACACTCTTATATCGACCTATTAGATAATAGCAAAACGATTATAAAGAGACTCAACTTAACCACAAACATATTACCTGGTTGGACCTTTTGACCAACACCATAAACGCTTTTTCAAACTATCAACCAAACAGTGGCGTATCCAAGACGGATTTTCAGAGGGTTCCTTTCGTGGATTTTCAATGATTTTCACTAATTTTTTGAAATTTTCCACTAAATTTTTCAATTTTTTCCAAACCGAGGGGGTTCCTGGGAACCCTAAAAGCCCCTAGATCCGCCCCTGCAACCAAATCGTGTCACCTGGAGCTCCGTTTATTACTTCAAAGAATTTGATCTAATTTCACTTTAATTTGATGTTCTTATATTCTCAATTTGTTTGCTATATAAGAATTGACGTTATCCGCCGAAGAGCTATGTACAGTCAATAGTGTAAAACATAAATCATTCACAAAATTACCTTATTTACATTTCAAAATGTGTGCTTTGAAGTTCTAGCTTAAGTTCTATGTCATCATGCGCAGAATCATTGAAAGTTATCTTAATAAATAGCATGTCAAAAATTAATATTATTTACCTGTTTTGATACCAAGATGTTTCTTATTGTTGTTAAGCTCAAGATGGTAAAAACATAAGTATTTTGTGTGTCTTAAGATTATAGGAATTTATGTACACCTTGAATAAGTTCAGCAATTCATTTAGAGGATGTGTGAGTAAGGTATGATCGATAAAGGAATCTTAAAGAAAAATCATTTTACTAAAAGTGTGTAAAAGAATCCTCAGATTTTTGAGCTATAAATTCTCGAACATGAAACAAGAGACGTTAAAGTCAAAAATCATAAGGTTATCTTTCAAGATACCGTACAGAATAGTGTCACTAGAACAAATTCAACACGGGATAGCCTTTTAAGTAATCGTAACTAATAAGAAACGTCATATTCTAGAATTATGGTTCGTAAATGAAATGAACTTGAAATGATAAACTAGAGTAGATATTACAAACGAAAATCCTTTATAAGAAAATACATTTTTAACTTCTAAATAAATAATAAACTAGAGTAGATATTACATAGGATTATGCTTAAAAAGTTTTTATAATCTATTGAAACATACAAAAGAGAGAGAATATTTATATGAGATTAATGTACTAAACCAAATTGTTAAAGTTCACCAAATTGCTTTATTCAGGCTAGAAGCCAAATCTGGCCCAATAAGGAAGACAACCAGCCCATTAGATTCACTACACAAATCAGAAAGGTAACCAAACTACCAAAGTAAGGAACCATATGTCCATATCTAGTAATCTAAATGGAAGATTATGGTAAATCTGGGTTTGTTCTGTGGGCTGTGGGCCGTGTGTAGACCATCAATGCTACGTGAGTTATGGGCTTGAATGCTTGATTCTGGAGGTGCACAAACCGAGTTTTTTCAATACCCAGTTACGGGTATGGAACCGATTCTGAGTAGGATCGGCTAGCACTTCGACCGGGTATTGAAAGAACCGGTTCCAGTTTCAATTCCGGTTCCTAGCATAAAAAACCATACCTGGTATACCCGGTTTCGGTTTTTCAATACCTGATTCAGGTTTTTTCAGTACCCGGTTCCGGGTATAGAACTAGTTTCGGGTATACCGGGTAATAAAAAAACCTTTTACACAGGGTATTGAATTCTTTTTTACACAATCACATCGAAGGGTAGTGTGATTTAGATTATTATAACGCGGTTGTAGAATTCTTTGGATGAGACGCGTCAACCTTGGGTTGTCGAAGTGGTCAAATGGCAACCCCTCTTGAATCGCGAAGTGACTCATTCCTTCCCGGGCCGCCTCAACATCAAAATATCACATAGTCCCGTCGCTTGACATATACTTTTTGGATATTCAAAAAACCCAGTTTCGGGTATACAAAAAAACGGATACAGGTACAACCCGGTTTTGGGTATTAATTCATCACAAATATTTGTGTTCAGACTTTGTACACGAAATCTTTAAGTATGCTTCAACAAAGTTGGTCCATACTTCAAGAGTGGGGCAATAGCAAACAACTTTAAGTAGTTTTCTAATTTTAACGACTTTGAAGACCAAACATCCAACTCAAGCTATATTTTACCATATCGCAATGATTAGCAAAGTATTGTTTAGTCTCATGTGTTTTCCGATGACGAACTCTCACGTTTACCCATAAAAAAGTTTGTCTGTAGTTCTTGCCAATTTATCTGGTTAGTTCATGTGTAGTCGGGCGTTGTATCAGGCGTTTTAGCCCCATAGCGCCGGGGAACACCGTCCCCGGGGCGCTATGGGGGCGTTTTGGTCTTGGGCGCCAAGAATATAACGGGCGTTGTGGTCTGACGATTATTATTATTATTATTATTATTATTATTATTATTATTATTATTATTATTATTATTATTGTGTTTGTGTAAGTGTTAGAAAAAGAAGAAGATGAGAAAGAAGAAGGTAGGTTGAAGAAGAAGAGTTGCAAGGGTAGGTTGAAGATGAGGAAGAAGAAAGGGTTTGTATGTGAAGAGGGGAAGGGGTAAGTGGGGTTATTGTTTTATTATTATTATTATTAAATAATAATCTTTTTAATTTAATAATTCTTATAAAGAATAATCTCATTATTATTAATATTATTATAGTCTATATTAATTTATCGACACTTGAATAGTGTCTGAGCTCTAAAATACGCGCTACACATCACCTCGCCAAAATTGAAAAGGTTGAATAACTTTTGCTGTTTTTTTGTCTTTGCTTTTTTTTAATGGTTTTCCAAAGGCAATATTACTAGGAGCAATATTTGTTGGATTTTGAAATGGGGAACGCAGAAGTGGTGTTTGCGCTGGTGTGGAATTTAATGGGTTGTGAGTATTTTTTGTGAAACCCACGCGAGCATAGTAGTCACTTAATTTTATTTTTTATGTCCACCAAACCCTCAACGCAACAGGGGCTCCCGGCCTGCCGCAGCGAACCGCCGCCCGTTGTGCGTAACATGTATGCACAACAGCAGCGCCCGCGGCGAAGCGCGGGCCAACTAATACCTAGTTTTTTATAAAAAGATTAATTAATAATTGTTTATAATGAATAATAATAAAGAATAAATAAAAAACAATAATTAACCAATGATTACCCAATCATTTATAAAGCCTCATAACGCCCCTTCTCACTACACTCTCTTTTTCCATAACGTCCCATAACCCCCCTTCTATTACTTTATAATATTTTAATCCCCATAACACCCTATAACACCCCTCCACTACACATGACCTTATATGCATACCTGATCATAATAGAAATATAGATTGAGTTAACTTATTTACTTAAAAAATAAAACTACTTTTATATTTTTTTGAATGACAAATTTTTATTACACCTTTATTCCACCCCACCTTGCATTTGCAAGGATTTGAACCCACAACCTTACATTTGTAAGGGGGGACACCATACCACTAGACCAGGAGGTCATGGGTAAAACTACTTTTATATAGTTAATGTTTTTAAAATCAAAGATCAAGTATGTATGATATGTATGACAAGGAAGGGGTAGCCTATCAACCATACTAAAAAAAGAACATAAGACGAAATGTGCAGGGAGTTAAATTGTTAAAAGAATCAAGTTCTACATACAAGCCAATGGTCCATGAATCTACAAAAGCTTGAGGGCTCACAAATAGTCATTTCAAGAGCATGAGTCATTGCTTTAACTCACTCGTTCCAACCCTTAAGAAAGATAGGTTCACCATTTTGATGTTGATGTTCACTTAAACACCTTAATTGGTCTCTAAACTTCACCTTTAAATTCCACATATCATCTTCAAACTTGTTGTCCACAAGTACCCAAACATAACAAATGCCAAATTTAAGCGATTGCCACTTACCCAAAAAAGAATAAACATGTTACATAACAAGTGCAAGTGTTTGCACTTAGAAGTATATTTACCTCATATTTGTAGGTTGAATATTATGTCTCCTCTTCAAGACTCAAATACCCTTTCAGGGGTTATTATATGTTAACTTAAAGGGGGCAACGTAAACCCGATTTTTCTATCAATGGGTTTGTGTTTTATCTCAAATAAGTCAAATGAATCGATAATTGACAACAAAGTATCCGCAGGTCAACCCAACCCGAAATGAAACTTTCAACCCATGCCAATATGACCCTTCCTAACCAAATCCAAGATTTTTCAAATAACTTTGGGTATAATACAAACATGCTCATGCATGACAGATGTGTGTGAATTGTGAACGAATGACGTAAAGGTGAAAATCAGAATATATGGAGAATATTTAACCGCTGAGAAGCTAGCGAATGGACCACATAGACTCCAAGGTGCCATTACATGTGTAATCAATATGATTCTTGTAACATGATTGAAAGGGATTAAAACACCAAAGCAAAGCCAACATGTGTTATAACAGTAGAATAAATATATGTCATAAAGTAAATAAAAACCACACGAACGATTTCTTGCCATCAATTTACATCCCCACATGGTACAACAAATTTATTTTCATGTATGATAAAGTAACAACATTTGGGTTAAAACTCAGCACATCATTAGAATAAAAATGTACCTATAAGAAAAAAAAAAGTAGTCATATAAATAAAGAAGCATTACCTTCCTTTTATTGTTCTTGTGAGGACATTGATGGATTCTCTTCACAAAGTAAAAGACAACCATCATATTATTAATATTATTATTGACATATTTCATAGTTCACATCAATCTTGAATTAAAGGTGGCTTTCTAGTGATCCAGAACAAAAGATTTGAAAAGAATCTTCTTTTTTTTCTTTTCAAAATTCACTCCAAAATATCTTTACTCATGTTTATATAATGCAACCTTCTATGCACCAAACTATAGTTATCTGAAAATGGAGAGTTTGAAGAACGAGTCGAATGACATTATACCAAAAGACTCCTGCAAACTAGCTTATATAATTCATTTCTTACTTGGTGCAGGAAATTTGCTTCCATGGAATGCTTTAATCACAGCTATTGATTACTTCGGTCATATGTATCCGGATAAACATGTAGAGAAAGTGTTTTCAGTAGCTTATATGGGTTCTTCACTTTTAGCTTTGATTTGTATGATAAAATGGAGTAATATCAGCAGATTAGTTAGCTTTAAAGTGAGGATGAACATTGGATTTACCATGTTTGTTCTGTCACTAATGGTAAGTCCAACACTTGATTTGGTTTATAGGCATGAGAAGTCCGCGTTAGCATTTTATGTAGTGGTTGCATCAGTTGTGATTTGCGGTTTAGCAGATGGCTTGATTGGCGGCAGCCTTATAGGGTCCGCCGGTAAGTTGCCAAAAGAATACATGCAGGCTATTTTTGCTGGAACTGCTTCATCAGGTATGTGTGGGCCGGTTCAGGTAACCAATTATAATGGATAGTTTTATACAAAGCGAAATAGGTCGGGTCAGGTTGAGCTTACCCTTGGAACATTTTTTGGTCCATTTTCGTAAATATTACAAACAATTAACAAAAATTGACCCATTTTTTTAAAAAAAATGAAATTATGAAAATTGCATTCACTAAATCAAAATTTAGCATTTGAATATACTTTGGGGGACTACTATTAACCCATTTGATATTTACCCATTGACCCGTTGCTGATAAAACAAAAAAACAAATCGACCCATTTTTAGGCAAATGGGTCAATATAGCCACCTTTAGCAATAACATTTGGATGCGTCATGCGCCAATTAAGCTAATGACTAAAATCACCAACGTTTCAGGAATTCTGGTCTCTTTCTTGCGAATTATAACAAAAGCATCATTCCCAAATGATCCACAAGGGCTCAAGAAAAGTGCACACTTATATTTCCTAGTTAGCACGGTTATTTTGCTGCTCTGCATGGTTTGTTGCACCTTGTTGCACAAGTTACCAGTTATGGAGCACCATTATAAACTACAACAAAATAACAGTTCAACGTCACAGACAAAACTTTGGGATGTAGCAAGAATGATTCAGTGGCCTGCTTTAGGAATATTCATCATATATACTGTAACTTTATCAATTTTTCCAGGATTTTTAGCAGAAAACATCAAATCAAAACTCCTCAAAGATTGGTACCCAATAATGTTGATTGCCATTTATAATATCGCCGATTTTGGAGGGAAATCTTTTACTGCTTTCTATGTTTTAAATAGTATTTCAAAAGCTACATGGGGTTGTTTGGGGAGATTGTTGTTGTATCCGCTCTTCACAGCCTGTTTGCATGGACCTAAATGGCTTAAAAATGAGGTGTTTGTGGTGTTTTTGACAGTTATGTTGGGGTTCACGAATGGCTATCTGACAAGTGTCATTATGATTCTGGCACCAAAATCGGTTTCGCCTTCAGAAGCAGAAATGGCTGCCGTTGTGATGGCTTTGTTTTTGGGATTAGGATTAGTTTCGGGTTCTGCTCTTGGCTGGTTTTGGATCATTTGAAGCTGTTAGTTAGCAATTCTAATGTAATTCCTCGTTGTCGTATGTTATAAAGATTATCATTAACTTTTATAAACATGCAGTTGAATATATATAAAAGACTGAAAAATGTTTTAACAGAAATAACTCACATTTCTATCACCCTTCTGTCCGCGACTAGGAATTATTGTTATTCTGCACATTAAAGCAAGTGAGACTTTAGGTTTTGAGTAAAAACAAGTCAACAATGATATACTATTAATACTTTCAAATTTGTACATGCTAAATAAACATGGGAGTTTGGTTTCAAATATATAGATATTAAGTAAGGTCATGGGTCATCATCATTGAATCTTGGACGCTGGTTCGAATATGGTTGTTTAACTTGTTTTCTTTCACTGATATATCAGTGTATCACAACATATAGAAGATGGAAACTACTACTTCTTTTAGAAATTTTGAAGGAACAAAATATTTATATTACTCATACGCATCAAGATTCAAGAGTAATATATCTAAATGTTAACCAAGAAAAAGGAAAAGATGGAGATTCCTATACTGGTTTACGAATTTGATGAAATGAGCATGCCTATTAATAACAATTAACATGAAGGACTTGTTAATTAATACTTATTAATACTTGCAATGATGGACTTGCTTTTTTCTAGTCATTAACACACATACAAAGGATAAAATGAAATTTGTGCGGTTTCTTGTTATTCATGTCATATCCATAAGTGTGTATAATGATATAATGAAATGAAGTTAATTCAATAATCATGAGATATATCCAAGAACTTGCGGGACCAGAACCTTGTACGCTACACGTTATGTGTAATGTCTCACATCATGCTAGCTAGATATTTCTTTCAAGAAACAAAACAAGAGATAAATAAAACATAACCCTCCATTAATCTCTTGTCATATTCCATCCAGTCACTTCATTTGAGTAGATGTACTTCAATACAAAAGGCAATGGTCCTATCTTTAAGAGCCTACTATTGTTCTTCTTTTTATCTTGAAATAACATAGTGAGTGTTACTTGTAACTCAAGCTCCATCATTCATATATGAAGCAACTTGGATATATATGTGAAGTATGTAAAATCGCCTATTTTCCCCAAATTTTTAATTAATAAAAAGAATGTGTTTGTTTTAAACAATATATGTTTTAAATACCTTAAACTAATAATTATTTAATAAAATTGTTGGATTCTCGACGTTTAGTATGTTTTAAAAATAATTCGTAACATTTTTGGACTTATATAATCATAATACATATATATAATAATATAGTATTATGGAGAAAAATCAAAATAAATAATTGTGTGGACTGGGACTCGAACCCGCGTCCACCACCGAGCCAAACCATCCAACACAACCATGCAAACCATCTGAGCCACGTTTCTTTTTGTGATAATATCCCAACACCATTAAACTTAACACCTTCCTTTAATAACTCAGTCAAACATAAAAGTAAACTGTGATCAATCTTTCCAAATCAAGATCTAAATCCCGCGTTTTGGAATCATGATTATGTATGGAATGTTTTGGCCGACACTCCATCTTATTCCCCACGCCAAGAATCATTAAAACATACCTATTATAGGGTATTACGCGTTTATAATTAAAAACGGGTCAACCTTTCCTAAGCTACGAATCATAGTGCATTACTATAAATTGAACTTGCCTCTGCACACTAAAAGGTGCGACTTAGATAACCCACACATCCATTCTTGTTTTCGAACACATTCTGAAGCACAATTGAAGCCTTTTAGTCTTGTTCATTCGTTTCTCCAAGTCGGGTTCTAATCGGGTAATACTTGGAATCGACTGTGCCATACTTAGACTATTTCAAAGGAATCAAGACTTGTGCTAAGGTGAGTTTACATAGCCCTTTTTCACTATTTTGGGTGAAACATGTTATACTTTCAATTGCAATTCAACATAAGTGTCTATGTGTTATTCTATGTTGCATTATGTCTTAAACATTACTATGGTAAGCACAATTAGACTAGCATAATCATTAACTCCGTACAAGCCAATGATACACAATGATAGATCTATTGGACTAACAACCCCACCCGGATACGTGTACCTCCAGTATGGGTAGCGTGGGTGATTGTTATCGCAACAAAAACGAGTGAACCATATGCGTATGGGATGGACCACAATATTCTAGTCACAAGGTTTGATTATGCACACGATTTACCGGGTAGTATTGTTTTCACATATGGACTAGACTTGCCATGACACTCGAATTGTACAAATTTTATTCAATATTCAAACCTATGTAATTATCACCAGCTTTTGTTGACCCAAAATATTTTCAAACTTAACATGTTTCAGGTTATAGCTTTGCTTGAAGATTAGAGTTAATGCTTGAAGATTTGTATTTAGTATTTCTCATTTGATGTACAATTTCTTTTAGTACTACTGCTACTGCTGCTGTTGTTCCTGCTGCTGCTACCGCTACTACAACGACCACCACGACGACCACCACCACCACGACTACCACTACGACTACCACTGCGACTACCACCACGACTACCACCACCACTATTGATGAACCGGTCGTCACGGTTCATACAAAACCTAAATAACCTAGGTAAATAGGGTATCAATCCAAGGAGGCGTGTGGTTAGTGGATATTGTTTAGTTGATTAAACGGTGTTATTTATGAAGCTTCTATAAAGTTTATGAAGATTGCACTTTGTTCATTTAAGGGTTTGATTGAAAGGATTTTGTTTGTTATACTAAAAACTTGAATTGAAATTATAAGAATGAAAAGTAATGTGGATAGTAAACAAATTAATTAAAATGATCACACCTAGGTTTCAACAACTGAAGTCTAAGGTTTTCACAAATGGGTCAAACAAATGTAGTGCAAATGTTGTTAACGGGGTGATTGTTTAATAGGCTTAGGTGTCAAGTTTCATCAACATCAGAGATGGACTAAACTACACTTCATTACCTAGAACATACAACCCTATGTTTGTATCAGAGCAAGAAAACATGTTCATGACATTAGAAATTGGCACAATATCAATTAACTAAAATGAATTCAACATAAGATTAATCGCAATCTAATACAGTATTTCAAACACACAAACACACATTCAAAAGTTTAAAGAAATACCCAAATATTAAACCCTAAAACTTCAATTGTTTACTTCCTAGGCATGATACAAAGAGACTAGCCACTCATGGCCATGGGACTTGATTCTTCAATGATTGGGTCTTGAATCTTGAAATCTTGAATGATAGGAAGATTTGATGTTCTTGAATTGAAGGACTTGATTTGGAATGATAGGATGGATTGGTAATGAAAGAGATCCCCTTTTAAATCTCCAAGATCCATTTTTTATATCCCTCTCACGATTCCTTGGTCAACATCCCATAAAAAGCCTTCAAATCTCAAAAATTTTGGTCAAAATAAGAAGACTTTGTGAGGGACCCCCGTCGCCGACGGGATTCACTACCGTCGGCGACGCCTTACTGTAGCCGACGGGCTTCACTTCCGTCGGCAACGCCTTAATGTAGCCGACGGGTGTTTCTGCTGTCTACGGAGGAGCCTACGGGGTCCTCAGGCGTCGGCGACGGCCTGACACCCCGTCGCCAACGGGACCCAAAATTTTAAGTTATCCATTGTTGCTCCTTTTTCAATTCTGCATCCACCTAGCTCCATCCTAAAGCCTCGTTAAGTTCCAGAAAACACCTTAAACTTCGTCAAACCTGCGAAATGGAAACTTTATCAAAGTAGTGTGTCCAAAACCATAAAATTACATAAAAATACAATCTTAAACACGAAACGACTAAGATTTTCACCCGCGTATCAACTACCACCACCACTACCACTACCACCACCACCACCACCACCACTACTACTTGTGTTAACCGAGGTGGATGAGAAGATGGGTTTGTTTGATTTACGAGGTTGTGTGGTGTTGCAGTGGCGGTTGTTTAAGGGAGTACCGGCTCAGATGTGGTGATGGTTGTTTGAGGGAGGTGGTGGTGGTGGAGGAGGGGTGATGTTGGTTGTTTGAGGAGATGGTGGTGGTGATCCAAGAAAATATATAAAAGATTAAATTGCTCAGATGGTCCCTATGGGTAGTTTGGTCATTTTACATGATTTAACTGAAAATTTTAACGAAGTTAGCTGGTAAGGACCAAAATGTTATAAAATGTTAACGTTGGGGACCATTGAAAATATATGAAGGCACCGGTGCAATTCATGAAAACCAATTATGGAGAGAATAATTGCAATCAGTGCGATAATTAACTATGCACAATCTACGCCTAGTTATACGTTATCAATAAGTACAAAAACCACAGTAATATATGTATATATCTATAATCTATAATCTACTAGTAAATTACCCCGCGCGTTGCGGCGGTTTTCAAACCTGACTAAGTACGTAAAGGTAACCCAAGTTAAAAAATATTTTTTTTTACCAAAATGGTAATTTTAAATTAAAAGTATTTGATATATATAAATCAGGATATTAAGTTTTCTTTTAGTTAGTTGTAATATACAGAGAGAAGGAGATATAATTATTGGCAAAAAAATACATATATTATATGAGGTTAGACATAATTCAACAAACAAAAAAAAAGACAAAAATGTCCAATTACTACAATGTTTATAAGCTCCAACAAAGCCTAATAGAACCATCACAAACATTGCTTGTTATTATTAAATAGATGTGTAGAAGGATTTAATGAAAAGCTTGGGTTTTATTGAAATTGAATTGGGGTTTAATTAGGTGTTGGGGTTACATGTTGAAATGGATATGAAGTATGCATTACACATATATACAATGAGCATTATAGGTTGTACATAAGGGCATAAAGGGAACAAAATGACCAAATATTGGAAATTTGTGAAGGGACTCTTCAACTCCCATCTTAAAAATTGTGTAAAATTACTTTCTTACCTATCACTCCTCCTTAATAAGGTAGTAGAGATAATACCTAATAAACCCTTGATGTGACAACATCACATGGCTTGTTAAAAGAGCAGAAAAACAAAGGGAAACAACAGCAAACAATAAACAAAGGTGGGGTTAGAAAGTTACTATATAATATATCTGTCAATATACAATAGAGTATTCATATTTAAGAAGCTGCGGCAATCGGAGGTAATTGTGAAGTTCCTGTTAAGAAACTTGGTGTTAATACATTCATATCACAAATGTCTTGTTTAACAACTTCATCTTCCTCTTCGTCATCATCAACATCCCAAAGAAACCGAGCGTAAGAAGCCATAACATAACTGCACCATCCTCACACAAACAAATTTAGTTCAAAGCATTCAAATGAGCAAAAAAAACATTAACTTTAAAGCATAGTTCTTTAAAAGCATTATGATAGGATTCATCAATATACCAGTCATCTGGGGCAGCCTGCACAGCTTGATCAAAATAGTTCTGCGCACGAGGGGCATCCTTTTGTGTCTCCCAAATCAAATCAGCATACATTGACAACACATTGCCATCGTTTGGGTTCGCCAGTATTGCTCTACTGCAGTACTCTTCAGCCTTAGCTAAATCACATCGTACCTATTCAAAACAACATATCAATGTGAAAATCATTAAATCACTCTAGGAGTGTAAATGAGCTGAGCCAAGCCCGAGCTCATCTAGGCTCGATTCAAGCTCTATTTATAAAGCTCAAGCTCAACTCGTGAGAAATGTTATAAGGTTCAGCTCGGCTCGTTTTCTATATATCAATTAGTTTGTATACATCTTTTATTATTTTTTGTACATATTTAACTTTTATATATCGTTGTATACTATGTATTTAACATTAAATACAATTATTATATGAGGGATTCCTATTGGTTTAAATTTGTTCTTTTTCTTCGTATAATATTTTTTTTCTTTTCATTTGAACTCTCAACTCCTTATTGTAACTTTATATATAATATTTTGTATATAAATATATAAAATATAATAAATACAAGCTGAAGCTTAATAAGTGAAACTAAGCCTCATGCTCATAACACTCATTTAATAGTCATTTAAGCTCGGCTTGATTCGGGCTTTTATCAATCCATGAAACATGATGTGCATATTGAAATACAAATTAATGAAACAAACCATATATACATACATACCTCTTTCAAATATTTAGCATAATTACTAAGAAGCATAGCATTCCCAGGATTTGCTTCAATCATATTCCGATAATAAAGATCTGTGCTATTATTATTATCATCCTCATGACCATTCCCACAACCATCACCACCTAAACTCTTCCCTTCACCACCTCCACAGCCCGTCCCATCAACCGCAACCTCATACAAACCAGAAGTGGAAAACATAAAACCCTCATGATCACTCTCCTCTCCTTCAGTGTCTTCTTCAACAGCTATAGAAGCAATCAAAGAACCGGTGGTTTTGGTAACTGGGTATAGAGAACTAACGATTAAATCGGTCTCGGATGAAGCTCGGATGAGTTTCTTGGGTGAGTTCATGGAACAAAGTGTGATTGTTGGTGATTTAGGGTTACGGCGGGCGAATAAAGGATCGAATGGTGATGAATCTTTGTGGGTTTCATGTATAAACCATGAATTAAGAGCAGGATTAGATGAGCTACGAAGTAGCATATCTTCTTGTAATGAAAGAATATAAGATTAATGAAGGTTTGAAAGAAATGATTGAGGGTTTGGACAGTTTTATAACTAGAAAGGGCGGGAGGGATTAATCTTGACCGTTGGTATGAGTTGTGACATTATAAATGTATATCTTAGAATTTTATTAATTTTTTTTATAGGAAATATATAATAAACTAGTTTTTATCCCGGGAGCGTCCCGGGTTGAAATATCTAACATAACATAATAAAATATATTATTATTATTATTTTAAACAAATCTCTACCATAAGTTATCATATTTCAATATAAAAAAACGAATCTCTGCGACGGGGTATAAATCTAGTGCCATTACAAATGAATTCGGAAGTTTGTAATCGATCATTCTAAAAAGAACTAACATGAAATAAGAAAAAAAAAGTTAATTATTGAAATATCGAACGCATTAGTCTAAGGGTTATGTGATGCGTTAAAAAATTCATGGGTATATGATCGGGTATGTTGTTTCGGGTAATCGGGTCGGGTATCACCTAATCCCAGACCCGACCCAAACCCACAATTTTTTTTAAACTAATCCCAACCCCGACACAATACCTGTCGGGTTACAAAAAATAGTCATTTTTTTCTCCGATTTTTATATAGCACTATGGTACTCGTTGGAAAGATAATAAAACGCTCGTTAATTTGGTGTAATTTTTTTCTTTAAAAAAATCTCTTATATAAAAAATATTAACGTTTAAAAGTTATGGGAGTAAACACGAGAGATAAAATAATAAAGGTTTAATATTTAGATTTAATAGATTAGGTTAAAGATTATAATAGATTAGGTTAAATCATATTTATTTGTTTTTTTTATTTGGTTTAGAGTTGCCACATCACATCCTATGTGGCATCTCTCAAAGGAGAGATTGCATAAGGGCATAACATGTAGGATTAATCCCTTTGCAATATATATATATATATAGATTATATAACTTTTTTTTTTCGGAAGATGACTTTCTATTTAACGAAGTTGTCATACCCGCTAAGGCAGGCCTGACCATCCACTCCCCAGTCTATGTTGTCCGAACCGGGTCCACGCTGGTGGTAGTGTGGGCTGTTAACGGCTTCCGCCTGGAAAAGCGGTGCGATTGGCGCTTCGTGGCTCTGGTTTAGACCTTTCGCTTTTGTGAGCATCTTGCTTTTTAAAACCAAGCTTACGACCCAAGTCGAGGGGCACTCTCTATATAGAAGTTTTGTTGGTGTTCTAAAGTACTCAAATCCCTCAAGAACCACACTTCAAATCCCTTAAGTGTATTTACGATATATTAAATACAGTTTAGATTATGGGCTACAATTATATGTATCATCCACATTTCGTATCGTAACATAATTTGGCATTGATTGGGGTGGTTGTCCAAATGTTTGTTAATCAACTTTTGACTATTGTGTGTTTTTGAGCGATTACTAATTATCTTTGTCATTTTAGGATAGAGTTATTGTCTCTCGATCTAGTGCTGAGACAAAATACCACAGATTGGCGAATTTTGTTACTGTGTTGCATACATAATCTAATTCTAAAGATTCATTGCCTTTTACTTTATGCCTACTCTATCGTGACAAAGGTAGTTTCTTCTATATGTCCACTAACCCAATTCAACATCAACGTACCAAAATTATTGCGATCGACATTCACTTTATTTGTGAAAACGTGGTAGTGGATCAGCTTCGCGTTCTTCATGTTCCAACAACCGCTCAATATGCTAACATCTTCGTAAAGTGATTGTCATTTTTCCTGTTCGTTGATTTTCGGACCAATTTGAATGTTCGTTTTCCTCCCCTTCAAACAAGAGATGTATCAAACAAGGATTATATTATTTCTCTATATACCCGTATACATATTATTTTTCGACCCGCGGAATTATATCAACCTTTAACATATTAAAGAGATTAATGAAAAAACAAACTTCAATTATTTGAATACACTTGGTTGCAAAAGACTAGTGTTGGTTGCTAGCAA
This sequence comes from Ambrosia trifida, assembly GCA_028751855.1. Classification (NCBI taxonomy): domain Eukaryota; kingdom Viridiplantae; phylum Streptophyta; class Magnoliopsida; order Asterales; family Asteraceae; genus Ambrosia; species Ambrosia trifida. The sequence continues at coordinate 72,453,917 of CM054123.1, read as the reverse complement.
AAAATATCTGTATATTTAGAAACATTCCAAAACTTATAACTCTCAAAAGAGGTACATTACAAAACCTAAGGGGCCCCGAGCCATTGTGGGCTCGATTCAAGAAGAAAGGGACTTGAGGTTGTCACTCTCCTTCAATTGGTTTAGGCGTGTATTTAATCATCTAGGCTCGATGAAATTAGTGGGACCCACAATTGATTAAAATGTCTAATGTAAAAATCATATATGAATAAAATTGAAAATAATATTTGAACCACTATTGTTGTGTAACTTTGAAAAATTAAAATTGAATTGAAAACTATCATAACAAAATATCTCGAAGTATATTATTTTGGAAACATTCTAAAGGTCTAAGGTCTTAAACATACATAACTAAGGTTGTATTAATATTAATTAGTTCAATAAGATAACACTAAGTCGACTAGATATAATTAACTGAAAAAGAAAATTAAACTGCTACAAACCCCAAAAGGATATTTTTGAATGAGCATTTCGACTGCTTTAATAATTGCATAAAGATGTTTTAATATCGCTAGCGGGTTGAATAAGAACAAATGTCTCATCATTGCTTATTATATGAGTAATGAGAGTAAATGTTGACACATGATGAAAATAAGTAGTATTGTTTTATAGTAGAGATGTGACTGATTCAGGGAAAGATCTGCAGGTTGTGTGGAGGAGACTATATGTTTAGATGACAAGTGAATTAGTAGCCTCATGAAGCATTTTCATATCTTTACAAGGTCACAGGCTTGGATGGGGTTGGGAGTAGGGGATCAAATTCAGATCATATAGAAAATAAATCTTTTTGTTTGGTCATTTGGAAATTAGAACCAATCAACAAGAAAGATTACTAATATGATGTTTAAGTTTGACTTATTTGTTAAATACTTTTTAGAAGTTTTTAAAAACATGACATGCAATTCAGAAAGGGGTGACGACGCAGCTTGTTGCCCGTTTACCTTCTATTTTGATGTAACTTTCGTATTTCGTTTTAATGAGAAATATTTAATTTGAAAAAAAAAATATGTCCTAAATTATTTAATTTAGAAAATGTGTGTTACTAATATAAATTTTGTAATAACTCAACCGATTTTATCTTTGAATGTATTTAGGAGTGTAAACGAGTCAAGCCACTGGATAGCTACCCGTGATCGGCTCGCTACAAAGTCAAATTGAGCTAAGCTTTCACTAGCTCAAACCCAAGCTTCATTTATCGAGCTAGACTAGGCTCATCAGCCCAAACTCGCCAATTAGCCTATTATTTATATAAATATCTTTTATTATTTATATACACATAATTTCCAAACAAAAATGTTTATATACACATGATTATTATTATCAGGGTGAGGTTCATGTACAAATGCCATATTTCGTGATAAGTGTGAAGAATTAAAAATTGATATGTAAACAACATTTTTTGGACTTAGTTATGATGTTTTGAATTGTTTTGCTTAAGAAACGCTAAACGTAACAATTAAAACCCAAAGCAACGTATTTTAGGCTTAAAACTTAAAACACTATGTTAAGAAAATTAAGTAGTGTATCGTGTTTTAAATTATTGTACTTAGTGTTTTTCAGGCATATATATATATATATATATATATATATATATATATATATATATATATACACACACACACCATTCCTGGCCTCCTGGGTGGGGTTTCTGTACAAGGTTAGATGGCCCTTGGGCTAAAGAGTTAAATGGCCCACAAATATAAGTTGTCAATTACAAATGTTTCTTGGCCCACAAGAGTTAAATGGGCTGAACTTTACATTTTAGAATAATGTGCGTCACAAGGCCCATCCAAGTTATAACTAAAACTCTATAAGTCGATTCTAAAATAATTAAAGGGAATATAAATTCATTTGCAATATCATTTTTCAATAAGAAAAATGTATTTACGAGTATATTAATAAATACCTTTTTCATTCAAAAATGGGTTATGGCGCTGCTTGTTGCCTGCTTACATGTTTCTCTATTGTAATTGGATCCTAGTATATCGTTTAATTAAGTTAAAGGTTTTTTTGCGTAAAAAAAAATTAAAAATAAGAAAAACCTTTTTAAGTCGGGGTAAAAAAACAAGTTGGGTTGAACTGAACCTAATGATAAAAATACTAGTAGGTTTATAAAATTCAAACACAATAATTAATGATTATTTTTAATTTGTTAGAAAATTTACCTTAGTTATTTTATTATTTTATGTAGATATTCTTTCATTTACTTTTAAGGTACTATATACTTCTAGCAAAATCTTGAAACTGCATTCTAAAGTTGGTGGAAATATGTGATAGAAAAAATGACAACAAACCAAGCCAGATGCAATGTCAAATCTTTATTGCATTTTCACACCATTATTAATTGGATTGTTGATATGATTAGGTTATGTTGGCCCCTACCTGTTGAGTACATGAGTCTATGTCCATTGAACCTTCATTATTTTAAAATAAATAAATAAATAATCACCATATGGCAAACATGTAACATTGTAATATTATCTTTTGATGAACGTAATTTTCTGTCCAAAAGAAGGATTTGATAGGTTGTGCCACAAAAAATATTATATTTACATAATTAAAATACTTAAAGACATATTAATATTGTGCAATACAGTGATACACAGGCAATTACTGTGAGAACTTATGATTCTAGTGATGCAAGTTCGATCCTGAGCTGACCCGGTTTCATCCGGCTGTTACTTAAGTGATATATATCGTGTGGAGGCAGTACGGTTCCGGCCGGAAGCCACCCCACCGCTCCAGCGTGGACCTGGTTCAGACAACATAACATAGTATGAGCAAGTGGGGTAGAACCCGTCATTGCACCAGACCATTGTCTAGACGGACGCGATGATCTCTGCCGTGCTCTAAGAAAGAAAGTCGCCTTCCAAAAAAAATACACAATAATTCACTAAAAAGTAAAAACAGCTAAACACAAGTTACACAACATTGATGATTGAGCCTAAAAGCTTAAAGACACTTGTACAAGCTACTAATAACAGAACATATTGATAAAAAAATTATCTTCATAATAACCATTAAAAAAGTGTACAATTTAAGTAGCAAGAAGATCAACCTGGGAAAACAGGACTCTAAAATCCCATCAAAAAACATGGACCATGGTTCATAAAAAACAACCACAAAGTGTTGTTAAATGGCACCAGACAAACAGATATCTGTTGCCATTTACCATAGCCCAAAAACCAAGTGAACCCCCCTTCATCCTCAAACTGCACAACAGAACTAGACGCATACAACTGACTCGAACCATAGGACCGCTCGAACCACTAAACTAAACTAGACACTGAAGAAAAGAACAACACTCTGACAGGGTGTATCTCGCCGTAGCTGCAGCCGAACCGTCTTGTTTTCTTGATAAAAACAAGGGTAAAAGAGTCACAAAATCGGCCAACAATGGCCGTTCGTGATTAGAAAACCAGCTGACTAGCGAAAGATCCAAAACAAAACAACCCCGCCACACGAAACCGCTACTTCCATCTTTATTCTAGACTTGCAGCGCAGAGGAGTAGGCGTAGCAGTTCAGTAAAGGATATCGCACCTCCAAAGATTCTCAACGAGTGAATCGACTAAACTACTGCTGATGAGATTGCATTGCTGGATGTTTAATCCAACTAAGGTTTGCCCGAGCTTCTTTAAGAAAGGTACGCTTTTGTTAGAAATCTTGGAGCAACCCGCAACTGAAAGGATTTGCAAGCCAATCTGAACACCTTCAGACAAACAACGTAATCCATTATCCGTTATGCAACACTTTGAAACATCAAGATCATTAAGCAACAAGCAGTAGTCTGCAACTGAAGCCAAACTTTCATCAGTGATCCTTCTGCAGCCTTCAAGATTCAAGACTTTTAAGGTCTCACCATGAATCCTAGCTAGATCTACCACCACTTTGTTGGTCAAGTTTAAGCAATTGCTTAGGTTGACTTTGACAAGTCCAGCCTGGCAGTTTTCAAGAATCGGGAATAGACCAGAATCGGTTATCCCAGAAAGCCCGCTTAATTCAAGATTTTGTAGCTGTGAACAAAACATCCCGATGATTGCCAAAGTTGTGTTTCCGAACCCAATACAATCTCTAATAGTTAGAGATCGAAGCGATCCGCATTGAGTCAAATCGGATGTTTCTTGGGCAAAATCTTTGATTCCCATACATTTGACTATCGACAAAGACTTCAAGTTTGAGTTTAAAGCTCCGTAGATCCCTTGTTGACTGATCCTGTTGCATTCTTCTAATTGCAAACATTCGAGAGACTCAGCAGCTTCAATAAAAGAAGTCAATCCTTTATCGGATACAAAGCAACACTTTTTAATCAACATATGTTTCAAGAAACCGCAACCTTTCCCGATTGCTTCAAGGCTCAGGTCTGTGATCCCGTAACATGAAACTACGGTTAAGGACGTTAGTGCTTGAAGACCTTTCGCACTACCCATTGCCCAAAACCCTTTTTGACTAGCGGCTTGAAGACCAATAAGGGCAAGATTGGTAATTGATTTCCCATAATGCCCAATCACCGCCAATGAGAAGTCGGTTATGTTTAAAGATTGAAGCTTTACTTTCTTCAAAACCGAAGAAAGTGATGACAAGAGGGTAGCGACTCCTTGGTCCCCAATATTTGGACAGTCTTTGATGGTAATCGATTGTAGATTCGGGCAGCATCGGGCAATGGCTTGAAGACTCTCGTTTCCAATGTTTTTACAAGACTCAATTGTTAAAGAAGACAAATTGGGGCAGTTTTGAGCAATTGCGGAAATACCCTTGTTGGAAATCGAAGGACAATGGGAAAGATCAAGTTTTTCTAACAAATGGCATTCTTTCGAGATCTCGATCAAAGATTCGTCCCCGACTGAAGGAACATTCCATAAAGAAAGAACCTTTAGTGACGGGCACCCATGTGCGATCGCTGTGAACCCTAACTTGGTAACCTTGTTACTTCCCCTGACCGAAAGCTTGCCCAAACCACCACGGGCAGATGTACCGACAGCAACAGATTGAAGTCTGCAATCCGTCGCTTTCTTTCCTTCTAAACATCTAGTAAGAAACCCATCGTTTTCTTGAACCATCTCAACGTCATCAGATGGCCCATGAACCATCTCTGAGTTCCTAACATTACTCAGAACAGTGAGCCAACGGCTAGAGACGCACGCCGCTGCACTTCGCGCTTGACCACCGGACAAACGCCTAAAGATTTCATAAAGAATCTCATCTGGAAGGACTTCAATAGATGGTTTCTTTTCTTCTTCAAGAAAAAGAAAGCATGAATCACTAATTCGTTGACGTTTGCAAGGAGAACCGTAAAAGGATAGCAAACGGGTCGAATCTTTTGAGCACAGTGATCCACCTGTATGATAGTCATCATCCCCTATAAATTAGATAAAAAAAAAAATTATTAGACAACAGAATTTCCCTGATTCCCTCTAAGCTATAGAACTGAATACATCTATATGCCTATAATTCAAACCCTTAATAATCTTGATCTAATTTAAGGCTTCAAAAGCATGATCCAAACTACATGTGCTCTATTTTATGTGTTACATACCCTCAAGATCTATATTTTTTTTTTTTTTATAAACTTCAAAAACATGATCCAAATATGCTATCATATCAATTATAAATATAAACAAATAAAGAATTTATACCACAAATCAAAACAACCCAAATGTGAAACCAGCCAATAACTCATACTAAAAGATTTAACCTTTTATTAAAAAAAAAAAAAAAAAAAAAAAAAAAAAAACTCTAATTTAAGGCTTTTTAAATCAAGATCTAACCAAATATGCATATTAACAGCTAAAGAATTAATACCCACAAATCAAAACCACCTAAATTAACAAACCCATCAAGAACTCATCCATAATTTCAAGAAACACCCAAATTAAAGATTCTTGAATAATAACAATATAAAGAAAACTTACCCCTGTAATTAACCAAAGCAGACATCTTTGTAGCAGCTGGAAAGAACCCACCAAAAAGACAAGATCTTTCACCAAAAAACACACAAAAATGATCAAAAAACTAAAGAAATATTGTTCAAGATTTGGGTGCATTCACAACAAAACCCTCTACAACAAAGTAACAGGGAAAAAAAGAACAGAACAGAAAGAGGGGTTTGGAGAATAAAGATTTGTGGTAATGTTGTTTGATGTGTGATATTGTGTTGGTTGGGTTTGTGGGTTTATTATTATATATGCAAAAGGGGATGTATGTAAATCATTAGATACATTACAACCACCTCCCCCTAAACTGTCACACTGTTGCATACATTCATTGAATCTCTATGAGTACATACATGTATTTAGTTGTGTCAAAACTCTTTTATGTAGTTGTTATTATTTTTGGTACGCGTTGTTGACCCGAAACCGGATGATGCCGGTAACTGTGTTCCAAACCATAGTTATCAAAGGCGCTAGGCGCATACGCCTCGTCTAGGGCCTAGACGCGAGGCGTAAAAAAAGCGAGGGTCTGAGATAAAAAAAAACGAACAAACAAAATAAAGTAAAAATATATTATAATAATATTGTTTTTCATCTAGTTGGTATCAAAAGTTTTAAAATATTGATGTATTAGTGTGTAGATGTAGTTTTCCTTAGATAAAAGTAGAAATCTGGCTGGAATTTAGCCATAATTTACCGAATTTGGCTGGAAACTCTCCGGAATTTGGGAATCTAGCTGAAATCTGCGCCTAAACCATCACCTGGAGAATTAAAGCGCAATTTCCTCGACTCAAAGCGCAAATGCATCGCCTCACCTAAAAATTGGGCCTAAGCGCAAGAAGCGATAGCTTTTAACAACTATGGTTCCAACTTCTAAGTAGGTGTGTATGTTTGTTTAATTGGTTATTAATGTTTTGGTAATTATGATTTACAAAAGGCACATATATCATAAAAGTGTACTAGGTTATACTCAGGGAGCGTCCTGAAGTTGATAAATCTAACATGACATATCAATTTTACATATGAATAGACTGATGCGCTTTACAGTTACCTGCAGGAAAGCTTCGGGTAGCACCTACTCTAAAACAATTAACAATGTATCACCATCAGTGTTTTGAAAACCGGACCGGACCGGCCGGTCGGACCGGGCTCCGGGACCTGGACCGGTCCGGTTCGGGTGGTTGGACCGTTTCTGCAGCGAACCGGCTTCGGACCGGAAAACCGGCCGGTCGGACCAGAAAACCGGCCGATCGGACCGGAAAACCGGTGGTCGGACCGTTTTTTTTAATTATTTTTTTGATATTTTGGGTTTCGAAGCATTTTTTGGCCCCGTTCGTTGGACCGGTCGGACCGGTTGGTGAACCGCCTGAGGGTCCGGTTCGACGTCCGGTCCGGTTCTGAAAACCTTGATCTCCATTGCTAACGCCTAACCTTAAACATAACTCTAATGTTAGCATCTAACCTAAAACAATGTATAACTCTAATATTAATACCTAAGTTAAAACAATGTACAACTCCAATGCCAGCACTTGTTGAAAACATAATTCATATTTACTGGGTTGGACATAATTAGTGATTTGCATATGCATGATTAATGAATTCCCAGAACACTTTGTGTTTTTTTTTTTCGGTATGAACAAAACCCTACAAAAAAATAGTCATTTTTCCTCCTTTTTATAGCACTATGATACTCGTTGGAAAGATAATAAAACACTCGTTAATTTGGTGTAGTTTTTTCTTTAAAAAATCTCGTATATAAAAGATATTAACATTTAAAAATTATGGGTGAAAACATAAGAGAGAAAAATCCATTTTTATTTTTAATTTTTTTTTCCTAAAATCACTTAATGCCACATGACATGTCATTTTTAGCTAATGTATAACTCTAATATTAATACTTAAGTTAAAACAATGTACAACTCTAATGTTAACATCTGTTGAAAATAGTATTCATATTTACTGGGTTGGACATAATTAGTGACTTGCCTATACATGATTAGTGAATTACTTTAACACATTGTGTTATTTTTTTCCGGTATGAACAAAACCCTACAAAAAATAGTCGTTTTTTCCTCTGTTTTTTTGTATAGCACTATGGTACTCATTGGAAAGATAATCACTTAATGCCACATGACATGTCATTTTTAGCTAATGTATAACTCTAATATTAATACTTAAGTTAAAACAATGTACAACTCCAATGTTAACACCTGTTGAAAATAGAATTCATATTTACTCGGTTGGACATAATTAGTGACTTGCCTATACATGATTAGTGAATTACTTGAACACATTGTGTTTTTTTTTTCCGGTATGAACAAAATTCTACAAAAAATAGTCGTTTTTTCCTCCGTTTTTTTGTATAGCACTATGGTACTCATTGGAAAAATAATAAAACGCTCGTTTTTGATGTAGTTTTTTCTTTAAAAAATCTCGTACATAAAAGATATAAACGTTTAAAAATTATGGGAGAAAACATAAGAAAGAAGAATCTAATTTTATTTAAAAAAAAAATTTCCTAGAATCACTTAATGCTACCTGACATGTCATTTTTAGCTTTAATTTTAAATCATTAATGACATGTCATTGTCATATGGCACACTCAAAAAGAGGGTGGGTGCCCTATTTGAATGCCATGTGAAATTTATTGCTTTCAATTATTATAATAGAGAGATATATATTTTTTTTACTTGTCATTTAACAATTATTTTCTTTTATAATTTGGTTATTGTTTTTAGGTTTTTAAATATTTTGTAATTATACAAATATTTTGTAACAAATATCTCTTATGATTTTTCATTAAATAAAAAACATTACAAATTAGATTAAGATAGTGAGAAGGCGGACAACAAATTATATGACAAAAAAAAAAAACCTTGTTGCATTAAAAGTAATAGGGTAGGTTAATATACAAAGGACTTTTAACGTACAAAGTGTAAAAAGAAATTATGCATAAAGGATCTAATAACCACGCTTGAAAGAAATATCAACTAAAAATCATGCATAAAGGAAAATCATAGCTATGTATAAAAAATTCACATAAAGGAAATAAGAATTGAAAATTACACATGAATGAATCAAAATTACACATGTTATAAAAATCATTTTTACAATTTGTATGTTTGCAGCTCTTTGTACCATACACTTATTTACTAATTTAAATAGTCATACCGTTCTTAACCAAGAAAAAAATATATAATAAATATATTAAGGACATGATTCAATGAGATATGGGTTTATGGATTTTGCTAGGCGATTTTAATGTGGTTCGTAAATCTGAGGATCGGAAGAATTCTAAATTCAACCCGGTTAGTGCTTAGGATTTCAACAGTTTTATCGATGATCTGGGTCTCATGGAGTATCAAATGCGGGGGAATAAGCTTACTTTTTTATGGTGGGAAGTGAAAATGGGTTTAAATTTAGTAAGATTGATCAGGTGCTAGTATGTAAAAAAAATCAATAAGTGGCCGCAAGCGTGTTTGAGGGCGCTCCCTAGAGAAAAATCGGACCACTGCCCGCTCCTTCTATGCATTAAGATTGAAAATCTGGTTTTCTTATGTGTTGTTTATTATTTGTAGACAAAGATGAGATAAATATCAATGACATAATCATTGATCAGGAGGTTAAAAAAGGTAATTTAAGCAATTTAGGTATATATGCACATGTGCATATATGTATATGCACATGTGCATATATGTATATTTTTCATGTTAACTAATAAATGTTAATTGTTAGTTGTTTGAACAAACGAACAATGTGATAAATTTGAGAAGTATAAAAAACCAAGGGAGATGTTAGACGAGGGATCAATGAAGTGTGAAGAGTGTTGAAAGAAGATAAATAAAAGAGGAAGAAGATAAGAAGGGACAAATAAGCAATAAAAGGGGACTATTGGTGGACGTGAGATTGTGAGATAATTAGAAGTTTGTAGGTTGGTGGTTAGTGGTAATATAGTTGGTTTGTAATATGAATATTTTTTTTTTTGTTATCATTTGTTTTATTGAGTTAATGTGTTTGGTAGAAACTAAATGTAGTTGTATGATAAAAACAAATTGGTATAAAAGATTTGTTATTTGAAGGATGATGCATGCACATATGTATATTTTGGGTGGCCTTATATAGTGGTTGATAGGTTGATTATGTTTGTAATTATTATTTTTAGCGTATGTAAATTGGTATGATAATGAAATTGACATATGGACATGTGCATGATTATAAGTAAACCCCTACCACCCAAGAACCTAAACCCACCACCCCACCCTCATCCCACCATACCTAAAAACTAAGCACGAAAGCTAAACCACTATATTAGTGAAATGCACATGTGCACGCAGTACACATTTCTTATTTTATAGTTCTTATATAGAGGTGTTTTAAGTTTATTCGTATTTGTTGTCATACACGTGTTTTATTTTCAATTTATGTTATAATATGCATGACTAAACAATTGGCGAGTTCGAGTGTATTTTATATCTCACTTTGCGTCCATTTAATGATCATTGAATAAAATTTGTGACCCCTTTATATCTCATACTGTGTTCATTTAATAATCATTTAATTATGGTAATTGACAATTCATTCAAAAGTGTGATTTAATAGTGAAATGCATATGTGCATACGGTATATTTCTGTATATATAACAGCGAAATGCACATGTGCATCAGGGATGACGTCATAACAGCCATTTTTTTAATTTTTTTAATTTTTTTTATTTTTTTTCGAATTATTAATGCAAAATAATCATTTTGGTCTTTTTACTTTTTTATTTTTTTATTTATTTAGGTTATATAATTTTTTTATTATTTTTTTTTTAATTTTTGATGCGAGGATTTTTATAGACACCCTTCATATTTACAAAAATGTCACCTGTTTACACCGGTTCTTTGGTTCTCTCCCTAAATGGTGGTTCTTAAATGATCCAAATCCTATATATATATAGGGTAGGGTTCAATTGAGAACCAACCCTTAGTTAGGAACTTTAGGAACCAATCTCATCCATCCATCTTCAATGGCATGATGGTAAATATGTTAAACATTAATTAACTTTTTAATTAAAGCAAGGGGTAATATTGTCTTTTGGTATTTGATTATTAATAGGTTATTTATTATACATTATAACTGACAAACACCACAATAATATCCATAATTGTTTCTATAGAACAGTGTTTAGTATCGTTATATTCAAAACAATTATACATCCGTGTATAATCCAATTATTGCTACAAAAACATTGTACAGTACCATAAAATTTCAACAACTATACGTCAGTGTATAGTCATATTTCAACAATTATACATTAGTGTATAGTCAAATTATTGCTACAAAACCATTGTACAGTACCATAATATTCAATAGCTATAAGTCAGTGTATAGTCATATTTCAAAACAATTATACATTGGTGTATAATCCAATTATTGCTACAAAAAACATTGTACAGTACCATAATATTCAACAACTATACGTCAGTGTATAGTCATATTTCAACAATTATACATCAGTGTATAGTCCAATTAATGATACAAAAAACATTGTACTGTACCATAATATTCAACAAACTATACGTCAGTGTATATTATGTCTGGTACAACAGGCGTCCAATATCTCGTCCCACTAAGAGACTCATATACTTTGCTGGACGAGGAACCTACAATAAAAAATGTACATTAGAACTTAATTAACCAATATTTTATAACTAATATACACCTGTGTATAGTTAATGTTATTGTATCTGTACGCTTCAAAAAAAATTATTGTATCTGTAAGTTTCAGCAAATATACACTAGTGTATAACAACCTAATGAACTAAGATGAAATCTAATTGTATCTGTGTGCTTCAACGAATAACACTAAGTAATACACCAGTGTATAATTACAATTTTGTACGTGAAAAAAGATGAACTGTATAATCCAAGACAAGTATTTCGCAAAATATACACTAGTGTATAATTCGAAGTGTACTTCGAAAACTGAATCTGGGCAATCCAAAAACTGCTATTTCGCAAAAAATACACTAGTGTATAATTCTATGGAACTTCGAAAACTGAATCTGGGCAACCCACAACATCTTAATCGCAAAATCAAAACTGAAAATCCATAATAATACAAATCACAAAAACTTGAATTTCGACCAAAAACCAATTAAAAAACTTAAAAAAAATACATACATACCATCAAACTAACAAATTCATATCCATTTAACCATACTCTCGGCCATAATCATACCCAACAATCCAATATATCCAAATGAGGAGTCAAAAACCAACGCATAAACAATGTGATAACCTAGCAACTAGTCAGATTCAAAACTAATGCTAGGAGTTTGGTTGAATCGGGTTTGGAGTTTTGTTGAATCGGGTTTGGAGTTTGGAGGGTCGGATGGGTTTGGGTTGGATTGGGATTGGGTGAGACGTTGGCGTTTGGTTTCGGAATTATTTGTTTTTCAAATTGGAGTCGGTGAAAGTATTTTGGATGGACTCTAATTTAATAAGTAGTTGAAGTTGTGGTTGGATATAATATCCATTAATCTGCACAAGTGAAATTATGGGACTGGGAAAGGTGACAAAATAACACCGAACGGCGGTAGTGGCTGCCAAACCAGAAGCGTGCGAGATTTCTTGTTTAAGGAGATCCATGATGATTTGTTTGTTGATCTAGGGTTTGTCAAGTTGTGTTTGGTTGAGATTGATGAAGATTTGGGATATAGTTTTGATATCTGATTATCGGATTTGGGGAATATATAGGGGAGCATTTTTTTTAAATTAAAATATAAAACATAATTGTTCAATTACCATCCTACCCTTAGATCAAGATTAAAAGATGAATGGCTCAGATTGGTTCCTAAGTTCCTAACTAATACATTGGTTCCTAATTGATCTTTTTCCTATATATATATATATATATATATATATATATATATATATATATATATAGGTAAAGGATCCGATAAGAAAATTGATTTGTGTAGGAAGTGTAGGAAAGATTTCTAGCCATTGGATCAAATTTGTGGATTAAGGGCATTAAGGACATTTTACCTTTTTAAATCAATGAAATCCCACATTTGTAGGACATTATCTTTATTTTTGATCTTGTATTATTTTTCGAATTGTAACTGCTTCCCAGAATTCAATTTTGGTAAATGAAATCTGGATTCATTTTTTTTTTTCTAATTTTAAGCTGAATTCGAATTCACATTATCTTATTCCAATTTTTTCTACATCACCGCATCTCATTCATTTATATTGAAAGTTTATATAAAACCCAATCTTTATAACAATTCGATTTACGCATAAAGATTATTAACATTGAGTTAGAAAAGATATAATTATTGAAGATGATGGCTGAGAGTCTACAAGATGAATATCAAGGTATTTTTTATTCATTGATTGTTTGTGGTTTTTGTAGTTATACGTTTTGTTGTTTTTGAGAGTTAACATCATTTGTTGTTTTTCCGATAATTATACATTTACATTTGTTCGTACTAGGTGTCGTATATTATTCGCTTTTACAATATGGATTTGTTCGAATCAATAGTGTTTTTAACAGATACGAATCAGTAGTGTTTTTCTATAAAGTTTTAATTGTTTTTTCAATGTAAATGTAGTAACCTGTGAGTTGTCTACATATTTATCAATGTTATAAAAATATTCGAACCCATAGTGTTTTTTAACATATAAGAATCGGTAGTGTTTGTTAACAGATATGAACCAGTAGTGTTTTTTTATAAAACTATATATGTATATGCATATGAGGCGTTATGGTTAGTTTTTTGAAGGTGGTTTTATTTTAATAAAGAATAAAATGTGTGTTATCCTTCTGTTTTATTTTAAAATAAGGATTCACAATGAATTTTTTTTCGTTTAGTTTTAAGTGTGTTTATACATTTAAAAGGAATGTTTAATATAGTTTAAAGCATCTCCCCTTTTTACTACATGTCCATCATCTTACATTTGAGTGGGGATAGAACATGTATCACCTAATTCGCGAAATATGATGTATTTACCTGTACTAGATAAATCAATCATTCCTCATCTTGGAATGACATTTGCTACGGTTCAGTAATTATATAATTTTTATAAAAAGTATGTTGATAAAGGTGTTTTATAGACTGTCTTTTTTTTTTTACCTAAACAGGTTGACAACATGTTCGTTAGGCGAAACAAGCATTTTGGCGAATAATCGCTTTTTGTACATCTCCTTGTAATAAAAAATAAGAAGCATTCCACACCAACATACCAACAAGCGTGTTTTTTAACAGATACGAATAAGTAGTGTTTTATATGTTGTTATGTTACAAGCATTTTGGTGAACAATCGCTTTCTGTACATTTCCTTGTAATAAAAAATAAGAAGCATTCGACACCAACATACCAACATGAGTATCTTTTTAACAAATACGAATAAGTAGTGTTTTATAGGCGGTTATGTTACAATAGCCGTGTGCAAAACAAAAAAAAATGAAAAACAATCATAATAGTGGCGTTTTCTTAACATCAAGTGTTCTACATCCAAAAATATTGTAGCATCATCCAAAACCTATTGAGTTAAAAAGTTAAACACATATTGTTTCCAAATCACAAAATTAAAGTCACCCTTCACTTTTTTTCCACTCCCTTTTGATGGCCCCAATCGTTTGCCAATTCGTTCAAACGCAGTCTTCTCCAATTCTCTCCTAGTAGCATCGGGAAACCGGGAATATTGGTCCACAACTACCATGTTTTCCCCAAAGTGTTTTATCCTCGTTCGGACCTACCCATCATAATCCTCTGGATGCTGTCCACACATTAAAATAAGAACCATTTCAACATCAGGAGTGTTCTTTTAATCGATACGAATAAGTAGTGTTTTATATAAAATAACAAGCATTTCTCAAAAGGATAACAACAGGAGTGTTTTTTAACAGATATGAATAACTAGTGTTATAAAATCTTACCAACATGTTGGGTGGGCAAAACAAGCCTTTTGGTGATCCATTGCTTGTAACAACAAATAATACCGCCAAATTATAACGCACATTCATACCTGTCAGATTGGCATTAGTCAACCCCGGTAACTTAAGATTCGTCTTCGATTCAGATCTCTTCATCGCCTTATGATAATCCCTCAATTCCATCTCTAAAAAAACAAAAACAAAATTAATTGATTAAACCGAAAAAACAACATATAGTGTATTCATAATGTAAAAACAACATATTGTGTAACTTCTGACCTAAAACACTGTTATGAAACAAAACAACATTCCCCCAAAAAACCCGATGACCAAAACACTATAATATCCGCAAACAAAACACTATCATATCCGCAATAATTGAGCTTTAAAACACTATTAGATCTGTTTTTTTTTTTTTTTTTTTTTTTTGTAAAAATCTTTTGTACAACAAACAAAACACTATCATTCCCCATCACTATCCTATATTTTTTATTTTGTTTTTAACAGCTGCTATAGCAAAGAAACCCCGCGAAAAGCTGGAAGAACAAATAAAAAACAGGAAGACCCAAGACGCAAGAACTAGAACAACACCATTGAGACCATATTAACAAATGAGCTTTAAAACACTGTTAGATCAGAAGAAAAAAAACACTATTATACAACACAAAAACAGTATCAGATCATAATAAATCATATCCGAAAAAACCCACTCTCAAAATTATTAAAAAACATAAAAAAACCAACAAAAATTTAATTAATAACACAAAATAATCGAAACAATTGAACTTTATTTTAACCGCAATACCTGTCAGGGTAGCTGTAGGGTGCGGTGGTGTCTGATCCCCTGCATGTTTAGACGTTGGTTGTCGGCGTCGCGTGGATTAAAACACTGAATGGGGGTTTCTTGGCTTGTATTTTGTTCGGTATATGAAGTTTAAAGTGCTTTAAAACACTGATAGTTGAATGCTTAAAACACATGAATAACTTGTATTAAAGATGATTGTATAAGATGGAGAATGACCGATGCAAAGAAGAGTTTGGTGGTTCTGTTGTTTTTTTGCTTTTTGGAAGATGAAAGAGGTTTAAATGTAGGAGAGAGATATAAATCTATAATAATATTAAGATATGAAAGAGGTGCATGAATTAAGGGATTGAGCAAACAGTTTCTATATCAAAATACAAGAAAATGACATTGCTACCCTTATTTAAAACACTTATTGGACCATCATACCCTTAATTATTAAAATATAATTAGTGGAATCTTAACAAACAAAACTTTCAATCTAAACCGTCCATTTCTAGATCCAATAGTTGAAAACTCTTCCTACACTTCCTACACAAATCAATTTTCCTACAGGAACCTTACCCTATATATATATATATATATATATATATATATATATATATATATTCTTACCATTTCAAACTCAAAATCAATTGATCTCTAGCAAGCAGATTAGTTAAAAAAATAAATAAAACAAAAGGCAAGAAACAACAAAGTGCATTAAAAGAATATCACAATTCACAAATAGTATATATACTATAGTCTATAGAATGAATTTCCATTCAATAATACCCCTATACTTTTACTTGTTTTTGGCTTTCCATGTAATCTAATAAATCATGCAAATGCATTTCGGTCCAATTAAATGTATTCACAATTTCACACTTCACACAATCACACCGATTCCTTTGTAAGTGCATGAATCATAATTATGTTCATTTCATTAATGCCCACTCGAAGACTTAAAGTAAGGTACAAACGATTAAAATAACAGAAACATGGAGCAAGTTGAAACACAACACTTGTAAAGATATCATAAATTCCCATTACATGTCTCTTTAATTCCAACTTGACCTTGTGCATGGAACAATTATAATCCACACATAGTATGGCCTCTTATATCAACTTGGATAATAATAATATATGAGCGATATATATGGGAAAGGTACTTGAGAACATTATTGAGTTGAGAAAACAGTGAAAGCTCCATTAAAAAACCGTATTTTATAAAACAAAAATTAGGGCGTTTAATATACATATTTTCAAGCATTTTGAGACAAAAAAAAAGCGCTAAATTTTTTAATTAAATAAAAAAATTATGTATGTTACATATGTAATTACTTGGTTTTGCAAAAATATTATGCAACTACTTGGTTTATTTTTATTTAATTTTTGAATACATTGGTAGATTTTTTAATTTTTTAATCTCAAACTGTTCCACTGTGTGTATATTACAAGCATTAATTTTTAAAGTTCTTTTTACATGATATAACATAGAGTTATCACGGTTTTCTCAACTCAAAGGAATTATATAGAGAGAGAAAAAATGGATTATTAGAAAGCTTTTAGAATCCCACTTTTAAACAAGGTTTTCTTCTTGCAGACTACTGTAAAAAAATCAATTTATTTAATTTTCAGTTTATTTCAGCAGCCTGCAGACGTTAACAAACAAACAGTCTTTTTCTTGCAGACTGCAGACCTTTGGTCCACCTCTTCTCCTACAGATGTCTGCAGATGTAGTCCGCAGACTGCAGACCTTTTCTTGCAGAAAAAACAAACATGACCTAAGGAATGTGTGACTTTTTTAACCTCCTTATAACTTATTGATGGATATTTACCAACATGCCCTCCTTATATCCTTATATCTGCCCTCCTTATATCATTTTTGGTCATTTTACCTAAATAAGTTAAACCAAACACTTTATTTACAAAATAACTTATCAACTTATTGTTTTCCCCCACCACATAAGCTAATCCAAACACTTTTCTAAAAACTCATTTTTAAAAGGCATAAGTTAGGATTGATTATTCAAAACAGATTATGCGTTTTGGAAAAGCAGGGGTGGAGCTGCTTATAGATTATTGCGTTTTGGTAGCTTAAAAAACTGATTATCTGCGTTTTCAAAACGCAATCCAAACACTAAAAACTGATTATCTGCGTTTTCAAAACGCAATAATCTAATAATCAGATTCAAAACGCAATCCCAAACACCCTCTAAGTCATTTTAACAAAAAGTCCCTTTTGACTCAAATAAGTTTATCCAAACATGCCCTAACTACCTAACTAGGTTAGTATAAAATGACACAAATTGAAAATATAGAATTTGAATACAAAACAATTTTTATTTTATTTGAAAGAACGTATTTCATAAATTTGGTCATACGTAAAAAATAGTTGTGGAATTTGCCTATAACTTTCGAATTGTGTTGATTCAAATTAAGACTATAAGGAGTGGGGGGCGGGAAAGAGGGGGATGAAGCGCCATGTGGCACTTGTGGGACCCTTGTGGGGGGAAAAATAATTGTGGGGAGTGGAAGGGGGGGAAGAGGGGGGGAAGGAAATAATATTATATTGTGTTAAAGTTAAAAAAAAAAAAAAAAAAAAAAAAACCTGACCAATAGATGCCTGCCACGTGTCCCCCCTACTCTCCCCACGCCGGTGACTCTCTCCCCGCCCCCAGCCCCACGCCAATGTTCCCGCCCCTATGGCGGCGGTGTTCCAGCCCCTCCCGCCCTCTCTCCCGCCCCCACTCCTTACAGTCTAAAGAAAGATAAATTGCGAACTTAGAGATTCCTCCTTCCTTTCTACTTAAGAGTACAGATATAGAGCCAAAACCCAACGAGAAATTTATCCTTCATTCCTTGATACAAACAATAAAGATAAATTATTGGTAGTTATCAAAGAAAATAGTGGAAGTAAAGTGGATTTGTTAACATTCTACCAAACAGTGAGAAGCTGGTGTTTGGTATGATAAAATGGAAAGGGGGAATGGATTGGATCATTACGAGATAATGAAAAATTTTATGTTTGGTTGGTTGAAGGAATGAAATCACCCATTCCATAAGACATTTTATTCCTTCAAAACCATGTCATCCAACCCTATGTTTTTTTTTTCATTCCATCTCTCATTCATCAATTACTAACAACACCATAATCCATCACCCACCACCGCTGCCACCGTCACCCACCCACCGCTGCCTCCACCATCTGCCACAGTCACCCACCCACCGCCGCCACCACCACCTGCTACTGTCACTCACCACAATTTTCATTACCCCACCACTACTGCCGCCACCCACCACCACCACCGCCACTACTCACCAATGTCACTCACCGCCACACTACCGCCACACACCACCACCTACCATCACCGCCACCAACCACCACCCACCACCGCCGCTACCGCCACATATCACCACCCACCATCACCGCCACTGGTCACCACCCACCACAGCCACTCACTACTGATTTTATTCATTCGTCTTTTCCTGCCTATTCAACAACACAAACCTATTCAACAACACAAAGTAATGTTTTGTTTCATTCCTATATGGCAACCAAACAAGACATGGAATGATAATGATCAATTCCATTACCTTGTCAATTTCATTACCTCGTCCATTCCATTCATTCATCCATTCTATTACCCCATACCAAACAAACCCAATTTTAATTTGCATTTTGTGTATTGATTTACTCTATATGTCAAACCAACCTTCATCATATAAAAATTTTAGTAAATCTAAAATTTAAACTAGAAATAAATTTGAAAGTTAAAAAATTTATTTTGTACATCCTTCTAGGTCTTTATAATTATAACTGTCGAGAGTTACATGAATGGAAAATTCATCATCAGAAACTCTAATTAACCAACCACCCTATGGTGGAGTGGTATGGAGGCTCAATGATAGAAGACCCATGGCTGAAAGGTCATGTGTTTGATTCTTTAGAGCGCCGGGTTTTACTGATTATTCCATTGTCGTGCTTTCGAGCGGGTGGATAATCGGGTTTTCCCCGGAACTAGTGAACTTGGTGAAACAAGGAGCTCCCTTACATGTCTGGCTATGCCATGTGAAAGGAGTCCAAACGCACTTGCCGCACCATTTCCGACAAAATTCTGGCAAAACGCTTTTTTTATGTTTTTTCGACAATTCTTCGAAAAATTCGTATTTTTTTCTATTTTATTTCTAAAATTAATAATACTAAGAAAAATAATTTATAAATACAAATATATTTTTTATGGTTATAAATACAAACACCATTTCCAATTGGGTTCGCCAGTATAGATAATAGATGTCATTTTATAAAATTATATTTTTTATGACTTTTTTATACAATCAACCTGAAAATAGGGTTGCAAAATTATGATAAGCATCAACCGATACAAAAAAACTTAATATATAATTATCCAAATCCGACTTTTAAGTTTTAACCCGAATATACGGCATTTCTTATTCTTATTCATTTAATTTATAGAGTATTTAACGTGCATGCACATGCACTAAGTGTTATAAAACTTTTTTCCATCAATGATCCAACTGGAAAAAGAAATTATATAATAAATAATCGGGTGTCTAAAACCAGCAAAACTTGGACTGTAATTGTAAGTACGGAAAAAACAGCTTATAAAGGTGATAATCATAAAATTGTACATTAATTTTTTAATTGCAACTTGATTAAAGTCTTTAATTTTATATTAATCTGTTGATTAAAAAAGTAATAGAGTACAAGCAACTTCCTATTTCTGGAAGGCTGAATCTAATAAAAACAAATCATGGGAAATGAACACAATGGTCAAAAGGAGTTTGTTGGAATTAAAGGTTTGAGGTTAGATTCATTGGCATCTTATCAACTTGATCATCCATTAGGCAATTGTAAAAGGTTTGAGTGTCTTAATATTAATTTGACCTGGCCCGCCATCACTTCAGAGAAAACTCACCGTCTAAATGCTCCTTGTGGTAAAACATCTGACTCAATCCAGAATAAATTTGTTCTAGGTGAGACTTTAACCCATAATCTCCACATTGAGGGTATGTTTGGCAAGGAGCTTTTAGGAGCTTTTAAGAGCTTCAAGCTACAAGCTTTTAAGAAAAAACTCCTACTCAATAAAAAACCTTGTTTGGTTGAAGAGCTGGAAGCTTTTAGGTTAGGAGAAAAAGCTCTATAGTGAAAAGCTACTACTACTAGCTTTTAAGAAAAAGCTCTACTAGCTACAATCTTTTAATTAGTAAATGACACAAATACCCATTTTATTTTAAAAACAAAATAAAAACCTTCCTTACAAGCTTTTAATTATGCCTATTTTGGTCATTTTATACATTTTATTTAAAGCTCTAGCTACTCTGTCAAACACCAAAATATATTTAAAAAGCTTCCAGCTACCAGCTTCCAGCTACAAGCCTCCAGCTAGTTTTGCCAAACATACCCTGAAAGGTCGTGGATACCACTCCACCATAAGGTCATGATTGGCGCAAAAGTAAAAGTAACTATGAAGAAAGAAAAACTAGAAATTATAGGTAATTATTGTAAGAAGAGATAGAATTAAACACGGTGAGATTTGTCTAGATTTATGTTACTTGAAATATATTGTCTAGATTTATGTTACTTGAAATATAATTTACACGGAAATAATATATTTGAGTTAAAATACAAATCCTTAATTTAGGATAATAATATACACCAAATATGAAGTTGTTTGTTGCTAATACCCACCTCAAATGAAATTGTTGAAATACATGAAATATTCCCTATCGTTAATTATCAATTTAATATTTTTATACATTTATCTTGAACATTTTGTATAAGTGTTTGTTTAAGGTTTGGTAACAAATTCTGACTAGATGACGTGGTAAGATCTGACATGCTGACATGGAGCTGATTTGGAGCTGACTAGGAGCTGACAAGGATATGGTGATGTGGATACTAGGCTCTAGTTGTGAAGATTATAATTATAATATATAGAGTGGGCTTATCTATACTTAAACATATAACTTCTCTAAGCCCACATCTAGTTACTTGATATTGGGCTAGTAAGCCCAGATGCCAAGCCCATGAGTCATCAGCCGCTGTTGTGTTTTCTCGAGACATTCCCAATCGTCCGATGGTGGTCCGTGTGATGAGTTCTGATCTTGTGGCCGAGATTGTTTCTTTTTGTGTTTCTTCGTGGAAGGATCTAAGGCAGCTATAAAAGGCCTTCTCTGAGACCATTTACCAGTTTTCGATAATCATCAGTCTTCTTCATCTCTTTTACATTCTCGAGTCTTCTCTCTTATTGATCTAGATTAGGGTTTCATTTGAACGTCTTGTTCTGGGTTTTACAGTGTTTGTATTGTGATCTTTGTGATCAGAGGGTTGTGAGATCTTGTGAGGTGTTTATTGTATTCTTGATTTTTATTTGTTATTTTTGAGTTTAATCAGTGAGACCTTGAATATTATCATGTTAGATCTCTTGATATCATGTTATTTTAATAGAAATGATCTTTGTTTAGGATAAATATGTTTGAAAAAGAATTAATTTTTTACTTATTCGTATAATTATCTGATTTGACCTTCATTTTACTCCTTTAATGTTGCTTAATCATGCAATATTGTAATCTTTAATTCTAATTTTAAAAACAATTTTTATAGATTTAATGTAATGACAAAAATCCATAAAAGTTACCAAAAAGGAATTACGTTTCGTTGATTCATGTCTCAACCAAAAATATTAACGGACCCACAATATAATTTTGTCCTTAACAAAGTTTGCTGTATGTGCATCATATGTTTGGTATCAATAAAATTAGGTAGTGTGCCCTTGTCACAACTTTAACATTATGTCTTTAAAATTTAAAGTCAAAAGATAAATTATAATAATAAGTTGATGGTAAAAATATCATTGTCCTAGTCTCCTAGATTGTTTTTAAAAGTTCTAAGTTAATATTCAATACACATCTAACTATTAAACCCTTTTTTGAGTATAAAAATTTCGAAAGTTACATGTTTTATTTCCATATCTTGGATGAGGGCGAGCATGCCACAACTTAGGTAAATCCACATCGTCTTTGTACATTATAGAAGTTGGGTTTATAAGAAATATCTCGCTTCATATACCACCAACGCATTTTTTATGTATTTACTATGGATGAGGTAAGGTGTACGTACATCCCCCTTCCTAGACCCTACTAATAACTTTTATAGCTATATGATATTGGGTAAGATTGATTGATTGATACTGTGGATGAGATGAGAACTCCATACTTAAGTGTGTGTACGTGGATGAGAACAATCCATGATGGGTGATCCGGATGGAAGTCTCCACTCGTGCAAGAAAAACAAATTTGTGAACTAAAAGTAGGCACAACAGACAATATTGGTTGACATAAGGCGCATTATAGTTCAAGATTAATGTACATAAACAATAAAACACTAGTGAGTAGCGCTTTGTGTACGATTTGCATAACAAGTCATACCAATTTGAAACAAAAATAAAGAAAATTTTCTCCAACAAGACGCTGGATAAGATCATGGACGATACAAAATCACTTGCCAGCTTTCTGTGGATCAAGAATCGTTCGTCTTTTAAATTGGTTTCTTTGAGTAATTTGTGTAATTTAATTTTTAAATTAGTTGCATCGTATTTCTTCCTAGCGTCTTGCACTCTTGCTAGCGTTAAATTTGCCGTTTGAAAAAAAATGATCTTTGATCATATATTGTCCTTCCTGCTCCCATATGTCAACTAGAAAGTCAACCATTTTCTGTTGATCAATTTCAAAGTTAAATGGCAATATGTACCATTTAGATATAGTAGATGTCACGTTTGACCCGTTTACTTGTGGATGCAGGATAGATTTGGGTTATCTTTTATCTACAACAGGCTGAATGAGTGAAGTCAAACTAGCAGGGAAACGGTGGAGGGCATTTGCTAGTAACTAGTATGCTCTGCAAATAGCACAATGGAAGTAAGCACAAGTAAAAGTTAACAAGTATTAAAAGTCAAAAAGCGAATGCGAAAAGATAAAGATTGTAGTAACCTCAAAACAGGTTCTTAAGTTTTTCCTTTGCCGGGCCTTCTGCTTTTAACTCATTGTTGTCTCATTTGATTCCAAAGGAACAAACATGTTGATCACAATGTCATAAATAACTATGATCAATACTCTAATAAGTTGCACTTTGACTTTTTAAAGTCAAACATACCCGTTTTCAATTTCGGATTGATGAATATTCAAAAACAACTGTTAGATAAAGTAGATAGCTAGTTCAACTCTATGCCTAATAATACAAATATATAAAATTCAGTTGCAGAACTAGTAGCTAAATGCATATCAATTTTGATCCAAAAAGGTACTGGCTTTGACCTTAAAAGACAAAAAGTGTACTCAAAACTTCTTTCACTCACATAAGTGCCTAAGTGGCGATTTTGACCAGTTGGTGAATGGGTCGTGCCGGTTGTGTTGTTTTCTCAAACGGGTGAAAAAAAAAAAAAAAAAAAAAAACTAAACGGGTCAAGTTAAACAAGTCATATATCACCATCTATGTTTAAACGAATTTAACTTCCAAATTTCTATATCTGTTTTATTCAAAGATTTAGGTTATTATTCTGGCAATATTGTTTTTTTATACTATAGATTAACGAATTCAATATTTAACTAAATCTTATAAGGTGGACAAAAAAACGATAGTGTGCTAACCAAACCCGACCCGGATGGTTTCCACGTTTACTAATAGTTGACCCATTTCACCCCGAGACTGAACCACACACTAGAATCAATATTGTTAGGCTTAAACACACGAAACTGAATGCATGCACACGAAAGCAATAAATGAACACGGAGATTTGGACTTTATACAATTTGTTTGTTATTGGAAACCAAAACCAAACCACACTTAACCAAACACAATTTGTTTGTTATTGGATTTATGACGACGGTTCATTATTCTAGTGTCTATATTCTTGTATGGAAAGTCATTGCACCAGGATGGAATGTGTGGTCAGGTGATACGACCCAGATACTCCATGGGGCAACCCACACCCAACCCGTTAAACCAAACGAGCCACAACAAGATTCTAGGGATAAAGACCCGTTCAAATGAGTTATTCTTAACTGTTTAGTTGTTTTATTCACTAGTTGCATGCTTGTAGTTGGTCTTTGCATTTAAGTATTTAACCATGTTTCCAGAAGTGACCCATGATCACAATAGTTCCTTGTTTTTAGATGCATTTTGATTTCATTCCTTTTACTGTACTTTGATTTTGATTAATGAATAGCAGAAAAGTATTGGTTTTAATAATGTATATTCCTCTTATCGTGTTCTTTGGAGCCTAACCCACTCAACCAGTCTATTGGGACATTGACCATCTCGAATTGGTCTATAACATCAGGGTTATGGCAATAGACGTTATTCTCTGTGAAGGATGAAGGAAGAAGATTAATTTTATGGAACGGTTAATGTACAAGTCGGTCTTGGTTTACAACTTTCAAGAAATTTAATGATATATCTCTATCATTAACTTAGCAACGCATCTTCAACAATCGAAGAATATTTCAAGAAATTTAATGATCTATGTGACCCTAAATTTATTGAATTTGGTCGGAATTTGGATGGAATCGTTAGACAGCCACTGACTAGCGGTTAATCAGTGTTTACTCGGTAAACCTGTGACTACAGATAATCGGAGGCTAGTCGAGATTTTTACAACCATGCTTTTATATTATATCCACCTTTTAGTTTGAGAGTTATTTTAGACATCAATGACCATTTAAGCCTATTTAATTAGACTATGGCCACCAAATCACATCTTACACTTTTGGTCCCCATTTGACAAATTTACTATATTTTTAGTCCAACTTTTATAAAAATAAACATATCACATAAGGATGGTAGGTAGGCGGACAACAAGCTGCGCCGTCATCCATTTTTGAATGAAAATCCCAATCTGCTAAAAACAAAATTCCGCCCTTAGGGTGTGGAAAAGTTGATGTGCACTACTCGTTGAACCCGAGCAAAAAACCGCACCGCCTCCGGTGCCAAGGAACCGAACGTGTCGAAGGCCAAGGGAACGAAAACATGCTGATTATCCTCACATGCTTTAGCATGCTTTTCCACTTTCTTGGATTCAGCTCTCATGACCGCTTGCCCGCCACAAACCCACTATCCCGAAGCCCAACAAGGGGGGACACCCCGGTAAGATCAACACACGCATGTTTCCCACCTTCCCAACAAAAAACTAAGACGTTTGATGGGCGCAAGGTGGACCTCCCCTCCGCGGGGTCTGTGAGAAAAATAACTGACGCCTCTTTTCTTGCTGAGATCCCTGCTCTTCTAAGGATGTCTGCCAAAGTATCCCGGACAAAATCGTGCCGATATTTAAACCCTGGCAATTCCTTACAATGTAACGCATGTTCCCATACTTATCAAGGCATGCTTTGCGGCAAACCGGGCAATTTTCATCATCGGGAAAAATGGGTATCATCAGCCGGTATTTAAGGATTGCCCTGTACTCTACTGCCGACATCCGTAAATTTATGATATAGATAATTATAATACGAAATTAAAATATTCCAATTTATCACACTGAACTTTGGCATTTACATAACATGTCCAACTTTTATTCCAATTTTTTTAAAACGAGGTCCGTGTCAAAAAATGATACTCAAAACTTTTATTACGAATCACTGATTCAAACAAAGAACAAACAAGATACAACTTCTGATTATTACAACCTGAACAAGAACTATGACTGACTCACAGATCATAAAAAGGATGATCTAAACCAAGATCAACAAACACAAAGAAGATCTAGACAACTATCTATGATCTAAACAAAAGAGATCTCAAGAACAGATCTGAACAAAAGATCAAAGAGACTCAAAACCCTAGAGAGTTGAAACGAACTCTCTGGAACAAACTCTCAACCAGAGAGAAAAAAGAGAAAAATAAAATGTGGTGAATGTGAACGTATGATCCCAATGCACGTATATATAACAGCTGGAAAGTCGTGCAGCTGCATGGGCCCTAAACAAGTAATGGGCTTATAAACATGGGCTTCACTTAAAGACTTGACACTTCACGTAACAGGATTAAGATTGGGATTGGGCCGAGCAGATTATAAGAGGCCCAATGACAATTTAGACTTCTCAGCAATTAGCTTCCACATCAGCAACCAGCTTCCACATCAGCAACCATTCAATCAGCTACCTGCTTCCACATCAGCAACCAGCTTCCAAGCAGCATCTCAACAAGATTGTTTTGACCCAAATAAACACAAACAAATCAAAGCAGAAGTGTCTTAGTAATGGACTTGAATATTAGTAATGAACTTGAATATACAAGGAATTGACCCATATTTTAACACCCCCCCTCAAGTCAATTACTAAACTCATCAAACATACCAAGTAATGAACATACCTGAATATGCTGATTAACTGGTAGACCTTTAGTAAAAACATCTGCTAACTGAGACTTTGAGTCAATAGAAGCTAACTTTATAACACCATTTGCAACCTTGTCTCTAAGAAAAAACAAGTCTATTTCAAAGTGTTTAACCCTATCGTGAAAGACAGGATTCTCAGCAATAGCCAAAGCTGAATTACTGTCACAAAATAACTTAATTGGTATTTCAACATTAACATTTAACTCTTGTAAAACATTTTTCAACCAAATTACTTCACAAACACCAGCACACATTGCCCGGTACTCTGCTTCAGCAGAGGACCTGGAAATTGTGCTTTGTTTTTTACTTTTCCAGGAAACAATTGAATCACCAAGAAACACACAAAATCCAGTTATAGATTTCCTAGTTTCCAGGCATTTAGCCCAATCAGAATCAGTAAAAACTTTTAACTGAAAATTATCAGACTTTTTAAACAAAATTCCTTTGCCTGGTGAACTTTTTAAATATTTTAACAACCTTAAAGCAATTTTAAACAAAGCTTGAGTTGGTTTGTGCATATATTGACTCAAGAAATGTACTGAATATGCAATGTCAGGTCTAGTATGTGAAAGATAAATCAACTTACCAATTAGTTTTTGATAACTAGTTATATCTGTTAAAACATTACTGTCCTGTTTACACAGCTTCATTAAGACATAATTAGGTTCTATAGGAGTATTAACAGGTTTACAACCAGTAAAACCATACTCAGCAAGCAAATCTAAACAGTACTTTCTTTGAGTTAAACATAAACCTTTATCAGTTTTGATTACCTCTATACCTAGAAAGTACTTTAAATCACCTAAGTCTTTTATCATGAATTTTGTTTTCAACAGATTTTTAACTTTTAAAACTTCGTTATCATCACTTCCAGTTATAACAATATCATCCACATATACTAACAAAATAATGAACACATTTTCACTCTTTTTTACAAATAAAGAATGATCACATTTACTTTTTTCAAAGCCAATATCAACTAAAGTTTTAACTAACTTTTCATTCCACATCCTTGGGGCTTGTTTAAGCCCATATAAGGATTTATTCAGTTTACAGACTTTATTTTTTAAACTAGAATCATAACCATCAGGTAAACACATATACACTTCTTCATGTAAATCACCATATAAAAAGCATTATTTATATCTAACTGGTAAAGATTCCAACCATTCTGAACAGCTAACGTTAACACACACCTAACAGTTACCATTTTTACTACGGGTGAAAAAGTTTCATAAAAATCTACCCCTTCTTTTTGATTAAAGCCCTTTGCTACAAGCCTAGCTTTATATCTTTCTATTTCTCCATTAGACTTGTACTTTATTTTGTATACCCATTTACAACCAATTGGCTTTCTACCTAAGGGTAAATCAACAACATCCCATGTCTGATTTCTATGTAATGCTTCTAACTCATTGTTCATTGCAGCTACCCAATTTTTATCATTAACAGCCTCATAAAAATGTTTGGGTTCACTGCTCTTGTTTAGAGTAGAAGCAAAACAATAGTTTTCAGAGGATAAATGGGAATAATTAACTACTTTTTCTAACCCAAACTTAACTTTACCCTCAACTATGTAATCATTTAGCCTAGTTGGAAATGTGACATTTCTAGTAGACCTCCTAAGAGCAGTGGATGGTTCCAACTCTTGAACATGTCCTCCCTCAGAAACAATATTTCTATCAATTTCTGAATCATGCTCAACCCTATCAGTACTAGATCCTACACTATCTGGTTGCTGAGACTCAGCCATCCTATGACTAGTGTTAGGAACTAGTATTGACTGCTGAGACCCATGACCAGAATCTTTTTCCTGTGTATGATCATCATTGGGAGGAGTTAGGCCATTTTCTAAGTCTTGGTTGTCTTCATTTGTATCAAAAAAATTAGTATTAGTGATTGTATTATCACTAATATAATCTAGTTCAGAAAAATATTGTTTATCATTAAAGGGAAACACATTTTCAAAAAATTTAACATCTCTAGAAAACAAAACAAGTTTTCTATCAAGACTCCAAAGTTTATAACCCTTTTTTTCATTTGAATAGCCAATCAAAACACATTTTTCAGCATGACTATCAAACTTATCACTATTGTTTAACACAGTACTAAAACACAGACAACCAATGACCCTTAAATGACCTAACTCAGGTTTGAAACCATACACAACTTCATAAGGAGATTTACCTTTTAAAACAGATGATGGAGTCCTGTTAATTAAGTATACAGCAGTTAGAATACAGTCTGACCAAAATCTTAAAGGAACTTTACTCTGAAACAACACAGACCTAGCAACATTAAGCAAGTGCCTATGTTTTCTTTCCACTATACCATTTTGTTGTGGAGTGTACACACACGATGTTTGGTGTAAAATACCATTGTCATGACAAAACTTTGTCATTTGATTATTTATAAACTCAGAACCATTATCACTTCTAAAACTTTTATAGATTTTTTAAACTGATTTTTAATTA
Source organism: Ambrosia trifida (assembly GCA_028751855.1). Taxonomy (NCBI): domain Eukaryota; kingdom Viridiplantae; phylum Streptophyta; class Magnoliopsida; order Asterales; family Asteraceae; genus Ambrosia; species Ambrosia trifida. The sequence continues at coordinate 72,424,373 of CM054123.1, read as the reverse complement.
GATTGAAAAAATGTTCTAAGTTAAAAAACACTTCATCCTTATATTTCATAAGATACACCCACACTGCCCTGGTATAATCATCTACGATGGTCAGGAAAAACCTATACCCCTCTCTACTTTTTACCCTATATGGACCCCACACATCTAAGTGAATTAACTCACCCATTTCCTTAGACTTATGGTCACTAATAGGAAATGGTTCCCTATGTTGTTTGGCACGATGACATACCTCACAAGGTTCCATTTCTCTATCTTTTTTAAGTTTTAGTGTGTCTTTTAAAACATTTAACACTGGTTCAGATGGATGTCCTAATCTAGCATGCCATATACCATAATCACATACAGTATTACACACCTCTACAGACACAGAAGAGTTGCCACAGAAATACAGTCCATCATGTTGACTACCAGTCACCTGAACACTCTTTGTTACAGAATCCTGAATATAACAATGATTCTCATCAAAACATACAACCATTTTACTATCTCTAGCAAGTTTATACACAGAAATCAGGTTAACACAATAACCAGGAACAACAAAAACATCATACAAAGTAACTCTTTCACTTAGTTTAATATTCCCAATTTTAGTTACAACTGCACTTGTACCATTAGGGTGTCTAACCCTTATATTAAACTCAGACACATCTATCACATTAATTAAACCTTCATCAGTCATAACCATATGTTGATTAGCCCCTGAGTCCATTATCCAACCCATTTTCTTTAAGATACCAACAAGAGAATTAAAACAGAACACACGTTTCAAATAATCACAGTTGGTACTATAGTTATAAAAACTATTTGAGCAAAAAGTTGAACAAAAAGAAGTAAAAGTCCCACCTGAAAAGTTACTACTTTGTGGAACATCATTTGCAGGACCATTAATCAGTTTTAACAACTTGGATACCTGTTCACTAGTTAAAGAGTTTAAGGTCATAGCAGGAGTAGTATCATCAACTAAAACACTACTGTTAACCTTAACATTTTTCCCAGTTATGTTTTTAGACTTCATCCATGGAGGATAACCAACAATTTCATAGCATTTATCAACAGTGTGTCCAACCTTATTACAGTGAGAACATTTCAAATTTTGATTTAAAGACCTAGCAGGTTTTTTCTTATTGTCAAAATTTTGTCCTGTTTTAACAAAGAAACCAACATTACTACTAGTTTTAGTCACATTAGCATTCCTATGTGACTCCTCTCTTGAAACAATTGAAAAAGCTTCTTTAACAGTAGGAATGGGATCCTTAGTTAAAAGATTAGTTCTCACTGACTGATACACACTATCAAGACCCATCAGAAACTGCATCAACTTAATCATGCAACTAAAATCATTGTATTGCTTAGATGCATTACATGTACAACTAGGTATTTGTAAAATTTCATCAAGATGTTTCCACATACCATTCAATCTATGATAATATTCAGACACAGACAAACCATTTTGTGTAAAGGAATTTATCTTCTGATATAATTCAAACACAACAGATCCATCAATTTTATCATAGGTTTCTTTTAATTCTTTCCATACTTCAGATGCTAGTTTAGAATAAACTTGTCCTAGATATAATTCCTCTGATACTGAGTTAAGTATCCATGTCAACACTACTGAATTACATCTTTCCCATTGTCTACTTAGTGCTTCATTATCAACAGGTTTTATACAAGTACCATCAACAAATCCAGTTTTATTTTTAACTCTTAAAGCTAGCATCATAGCATTTGACCACACAGTGAAATTCTCTGTTCCTTTCAACTTTATATTAACAACAGTTAAAGCAGTAGAATCACTAGCATGCAAATAAAGTGGATCTCCAGCATCAATTTTACTTATCAAAGTTGCACCGTTGTTATTAATGTTAATATTATCACCAACGTTAACAACAACATCATCATTATTAACATCATCCATTATAACAGCAAAATTCAACACAACAGTCACACAATCAAGCAAATATCAACCACAGATAAGACCAAGTAGAAAAAACAACACAACTAGAAATTTAAACAACAAAAAACACGGCGAAGCTACGTCAGTGATCCAGATCACAGGTTCATCACTCAAGGTGCCTGTGCAGGTCTTAACGCAGGAGCCTCCTAGATCTAGACTCAACTCAAGACAGACGTAACTGAATCAATTGCCGGTCCAACTAACCCGGTACCAGACGCCTAGACTCAACAAAAAAGGAAATAAGCAATAAATGGAACGTTCTCACCGAGAGGGGGACCCAAGTTAGGGTTCGCCTAAACTCACAGCCTGTCCTTCACTTAGGGTACAGTACTGTGAGTTGCAATTGAAGCAAATAAGAAAAAAACTCCAGTCCAAGCCTCCTTCCAAGCTTATCCTCTTGACAGAGTCCAAGAACCACCAGATCTCTATTCAGAATCAATAATCGCCTTATCAGAGTAGAAAATAGTGGACAAGATCTATAAACAGACCAGATCTACTATTTTCTTTAACAAATAACATAGATCTAGACCACTAGTCAACAGATCCGACCTATATTATTACCAAAGCCAAGAAGCTGATTAAAACTTCAACCAGCGCCTGAACGACCAAGAAAAAATACAGCGGAAACAACTAGATCTACAAGACAAATCACAGAACCAAACCTGGCTCTGATACCATGTCAAAAAATGATACTCAAAACTTTTATTACGAATCACTGATTCAAACAAAGAACAAACAAGATACAACTTCTGATTATTACAACCTGAACAAGAACTATGACTGACTCACAGATCATAAAAAGGATGATCTAAACCAAGATCAACAAACACAAAGAAGATCTAGACAACTATCTATGATCTAAACAAAAGAGATCTCAAGAACAGATCTGAACAAAAGATCAAAGAGACTCAAAACCCTAGAGAGTTGAAACGAACTCTCTGGAACAAACTCTCAACCAGAGAGAAAAAAGAGAAAAATAAAATGTGGTGAATGTGAACGTATGATCCCAATGCACGTATATATAACAGCTGGAAAGTCGTGCAGCTGCATGGGCCCTAAACAAGTAATGGGCTTATAAACATGGGCTTCACTTAAAGACTTGACACTTCACGTAACAGGATTAAGATTGGGATTGGGCCGAGCAGATTATAAGAGGCCCAATGACAATTTAGACTTCTCAGCAATTAGCTTCCACATCAGCAACCAGCTTCCACATCAGCAACCATTCAATCAGCTACCTGCTTCCACATCAGCAACCAGCTTCCAAGCAGCATCTCAACAAGATTGTTTTGACCCAAATAAACACAAACAAATCAAAGCAGAAGTGTCTTAGTAATGGACTTGAATATTAGTAATGAACTTGAATATACAAGGAATTGACCCATATTTTAACAGTCCGATTGAACCTCGGTGCACCACTACTAAACCGAGGTTAGACTTATTTATATTACAAGAATACAAGTGATGACCACTTGTATTAACTTTCACTAAGTTTAAAGCACTATACAACACCACATACATGAGTAGTTGATTCATACGTTTCGAAAATACAAACGAACCAAACACTACTCGATGTTCTTCTATCATAGACGGTAGAAAATAATATCTCACCTTTTGAAGAAGATATATTCCTTAAATATGAACCCTTGAAATACGGAATATAATAAAAATAATAAAAAAATAATAATAATAATAAGAAGGAAGGAATCACAGTCGCCACTTAGTCGGTTATTATTAATTCAACCAGACTTTTCAACGCAATGTTACAACATACCGATCTTTCTTTCTAGATTTCAAGCATCGGTTCCAATCGTCTGCAAAATTAGGGTTTGTTACTTGTCCATTTTTTTTATTATTATGTTTCTAGATTCAATTTTATTATACTGCTTATTAAATACTCAAATCTGAACATGTTAATTTTAGTTTTGTTTCTAGATCTGGTTTCTGATTTGATATTTTAGCGTTTTTGTTATTCAATCTGTATATAACGTGTGATGATTGAACAGCTGTTATTGAACAACTTTTTGCTTCTTTTGATGTCTATTAGACCATGATGTATTGTTAGGTGATAGTTTAGGGAACTAAACATGTAATTGTGTCATCTACTAATTAGGAGTATGATGCAACCCTAAATTATACTACAATCTATCAATATAATTATAATTGTGTTTTAACTGTCTGTGAAGCTTGTTTGATATGTTAATATGTTATATTTAGGGGTGTAAACGAGTCGAGTCGAGCCGGGCCTGTGCCTGACTGGGCTCGAACTCGGCTCGTCGTGCTTTTTTGAAGCTCGAGCTCGGCTCGGTTTGAGCCTAATACTTTGAGCTCGAACTCGGCTCGAAAGTAAAACCCAAGGGCTCGAGCTCGGCTCAAAATAAATATAGAACAATTTAAAATGAGCTAAAAGCACGGCTCGAGTTCTCTTTGATAGCTTAAATGAGCCAAAGCTCGGCTCGAGCTCGAGCTCGCCGATGTTAATAACTAGGTATACTAAGTATAAAATAATAATTTTTATTAAATTCTTGACCAAAAGAGGCAAATTACATAAGAATAGCAGGTAGGCGGGCAACAAGCTGCGCCGCCACCCCTTTCTGGATAGAGAACCCTAATCTAGAGAAAACAAATCCTCGCCCCTGGGGAGTCGAGAAGTTGCTGTGGACCACCCGCTGGACTCTCGTCAGAAACCTGATCGCTTCTGATGCTAATGAGCCAAAAGTGTCAAAAGCCAAAGGGACAAAAGCATGTTGGTTATCCTCGCACGCTTTAGCGTGCTTTGTCACCTTGTTCGACTCTGCTCTAAGTACCGCTTGCCCCGCCACGAACCCACGCTCCCTGAATCCCGCTAAAGGTGACACACCCGTAAGGTCCACGCATGCGTGTTTCCCACCTTCCCAACCAAACACTAGCAGGTCAGCCGGCCGTAAAGTAGACCTCCCTTCTGCCGGGAGGCTCGCAAGCCTAAACGGTCTTTGTATGGAAAGCTCGGGCTCAGGCTCGTTAAGGCTCGGCTCATTTGAGCTTTTTTACCGATCCGATCCCGAGTAGCTCTCGAGTCGTTGTGCATCATTTACACCCCTAGTTATATTGTTATTGTTATTCATTATGAATTGTGTGTCTGGTTATTGGTATGTAAGGTCTTTTGTTTTTTAAATAGTTTTATTGTTGTGCAGTGTTTGAAATCATTTAAGATATAGAGAACTTGAAATTCGGAGACAATGACGTGGTTTAGGGCTGGATCTAGTGTGGCAAAGCTTGCAATCAGAAGAACTTTAACACAAAGTGGATCATATGCAGCAAGAAAGCGTGTTTTCCCTGCAGAAAGCAGATATTTCCATACGACTGTCTTTAAGTCAAAAGCACAATCTGCGCCCGTCCCTAGAGCTGTTCCACTTTCTAGGTTAACAGATAGTTTTCTAGATGGAACTAGTAGTGTCTACCTGGAGGAACTTCAAAGAGCTTGGGAAGATGATCCAAACAGTGTTGATGAGTCATGGGACAATTTCTTTAGGAACTTTGTGGGCCAGGCTGCCACATCACCTGGAATATCTGGCCAAACGATACAAGAGAGCATGCGGTTGTTGCTGCTTGTTAGAGCATATCAAGTTTATGGTCACATGAAAGCCAAAATAGATCCATTGGGTCTTGAAAAAAGAGAGACTCCTGATGATTTGGATCCTGCTTTTTACGGTTTCAGTGAAGCTGATTTAGACCGTGAGTTTTTTCTTGGAGTCTGGAGAATGTCTGGTTTTTTATCTGAAAACCGACCTGTGCAAACTCTTAGAAATATATTAACCAGGCTTGAACAAGCTTATTGCGGAAACATTGGTTATGAATACATGCACATTGCTGACCGTGAACGATGTAATTGGTTAAGAGATAAAATCGAGACCCCAACTCCAACTCAGTATAATAGAGAACGTCGTGAGGTTATTCTTGACAGGCTCATTTGGAGTACTCAGTTTGAAAACTTTTTAGCTACTAAATGGACGGCTGCTAAAAGATTTGGACTTGAAGGTGGTGAGACATTAATCCCAGGAATGAAAGAGATGTTTGACAGGTCAGCAGATCTTGGTGTTGAAAGCATTGTGATTGGAATGTCTCACAGAGGAAGATTGAATGTTTTAGGTAATGTTGTTAGAAAACCGTTGCGCCAGATTTTCAGTGAATTTAGTGGTGGTACGAAGCCCGTTGATGAAGTTGGGCTTTACACCGGAACTGGTGATGTAAAATATCATCTTGGGACTTCTTACGATCGTCCGACACGTGGCGGAAAGAGGATTCATCTGTCTTTAGTCGCAAACCCTAGTCATTTGGAAGCTGTAGATCCTGTTGTGATTGGAAAAACAAGAGCAAAACAGTATTACTCAAATGATGTTGATAGAACAAAGAATATGGGTATTTTGATTCATGGGGATGGAAGCTTTGCAGGGCAAGGTGTGGTTTACGAGACACTGCATTTAAGTGGTCTTCCAAATTACACAACTGGTGGGACCATTCATATTGTAGTCAACAATCAAGTTGCTTTTACTACTGATCCACAAGCAGGAAGATCTTCACAGTATTGTACTGATGTTGCTAAAGCTTTAAATGCTCCAATTTTTCATGTTAATGGTGATGACGTGGAAGCAGTTGTGCATGCTTGTGAGCTGGCAGCTGAGTGGAGACAAACGTTCCACTCGGATGTTGTTGTTGATATAGTCTGTTATCGCCGATTTGGGCATAATGAGATTGATGAACCATCTTTTACTCAACCAAAAATGTACAAGGTCAGTTTTTTACCTTTTTTTAATATACAGTTCTTTTGATTCTTGTTTTTTTTCTTCTCTCTTTTAAGGTCATTGTTTTATAACGGTTGGTACAGATCATTAGGAATCACCCGTCATCATTAGAAATCTACCAGAAGAAGCTTCTAGAAAGTGGGCAAGCGACAAAGGAAGATATTGATAGAATACAAAGCAAAGTTACTACAATTCTAAATGAAGAGTTTCTTGCCAGCAAGGATTATGTCCCTCAAAGAAGAGACTGGCTTTCTGCTTACTGGGCTGGATTTAAATCCCCTGAGCAGCTTTCACGTATTCGTAACACCGGGTATTTTTTTTGTGTTGTTTACAAATATGGGTGCGTATAATTGTACAAATATCCCTTTTTAACAAGCTTAAGCTGTCATGCAGGGTTAAACCAGAGATTTTGAAAAATGTTGGGAAGGCGATTACAACACTTCCAGAAACTTTTAAACCTCACAGAGCAGTTAAGAAAATATTTGCAGACCGTTATAAGATGATTGAAACTGGTGAAGGTGTTGATTGGGCAGTTGCAGAAGCCCTAGCTTTTGCAACATTACTGGTGGAAGGAAATCATGTGAGATTAAGTGGTCAAGATGTAGAAAGAGGTACTTTCAGTCACAGGCATTCTGTTCTTCATGATCAAGAAACAGGAGAGCGTTACTGTCCATTGGATCATGTAATGATGAATCAACATGAGGAAATGTTTACCGTAAGCAACAGGTAAATGGATTTCTTTATAAACATCTAGACATGATTCTTACAGTTATTTACATTTTTCTTGATGCTCTTATTATGAATACAGTTCTCTTTCGGAGTTTGGTGTGCTGGGATTTGAATTGGGCTATTCAATGGAAAACCCCAATTCACTGGTATTATGGGAAGCTCAATTTGGTGATTTTTCCAATGGGGCCCAGGTTATATTTGATCAATTCTTGAGCAGTGGTGAGGCTAAGTGGCTGCGCCAGACTGGGTTAGTTGTGTTGCTACCTCATGGTTATGATGGTCAAGGGCCTGAACACTCAAGTTCCAGACTTGAGCGTTTTCTTCAGGTATTGAAAGGCTCAAGGCTCTAGAAGTTTCTAGAAAAACTTCAATTTTCTTGATATTATAAGAATACACTTTGCATGAAACCGTTTGTCAGTTTTCTTTTTGTAAATAGTAGAAGTATTAAGTATTACTACATAAATTATACTGTTACAAGCCTCGTTTATTTTTAATAAAGCGATTTAAAGAGGTTGTGTGCAATAAAAATATACTTTGCACGACTTGCAACCCATTTGGCCCCCTTTTCTAAAGTTTCACGTTGTTGACTCATATCTACTTGGTAAAATGTGGCAACAGATGAGTGATGACAATCCGTTTGTTATACCTGAGATGGAACCAACACTACGCAATCAAATTCAAACATGCAATATGCAGATTGTTAATGTTACGACACCAGCAAATTATTTCCATGTGTTACGTCGACAGGTGAGTTCATCAAACTTCTTTTATTTATTTATTTATTTTTTGATATTTCACTACTTACATGTTATTTTGTATTTCAGCTGCATAGGGAGTTCCGTAAGCCACTTATTGTAATGTCTCCCAAAAATTTGCTTCGTCACAAAGACTGCAAGTCCAATTTATCTGAGTTCGATGACGTTCAAGGTCACCCTGGTTTTGATAAACAAGGGACCAGATTTAAACGTCTCATTAAGGATCAAAATGATCACTCAGATCTCGAAGAAGGGATTAGGCGTCTAGTTCTTTGCTCTGGAAAGGTTTGTAGTTATTCAAATGCTGATGCAACAATTACGACTTGTTTATCTGTCAATGGGTTGATTTTGTGTTACATTTATCTCAAAGGGTCAAGCAAAAAATATCTTGCTAAATTGGATACGAGTTGAATGTGTGGAAAGTCGCCCAAAGTGAATGTACAACCTTCTAGTTTGGATTTTAGGGAAATCTGCACAGAATTGAAACACACTTCATTTGTTACCGATTTTAACATCAAACATATCTTTAACAGAAATTATTGTTGATGTGGCTCTAGTTGATGCAGTATTAGGCTATTAGTCGCCACATTAGATGTGCCATATATGCAACTATGCAAGTAAATGTTTACATTTCAAGAAACTATAATATTATATTATTTATTTACAATTTTAAGAAGTTATTTCAAAATAATTATTAATACATGATCATAAAATGTCACATTAGATGCCACTTGGCATATAAAATGAAATAAGATGCCTTGTTAGTAACATTTGAAGCATAAAAGTCAGCAAAATAGGGCATGTGGTATGATGCTAAAATTCGTAAAACTGTAATGTTTCCTTTTCATTTTGCTCAATTTGCCCTCTAAATTCTTATTGTTGTAATATAGTTTATTCAATTGTACTCTTTTTTGACATATTACTTCAATTAAAGTTTCGAAAGTGTTTTTTGGTCAACCTGATAACTTTACTGAATGAAACCATTATTAACCAGATACCTAACTGCCTAACTCGCTCATTTTGCCACCTCTACGCATAAGGAACTACTCAATTGATTTTCTATTTTTGCATAGCTTGCATATTTGTTATTCATGTTATATTAACAAGATGTCATGTTGCAGGTTTATTATGAACTTGATGAACAAAGGAAGTCGGTTGATGGTAAAGATGTTGCAATTTGTCGTGTTGAACAACTTTGCCCATTCCCATATGATCTCATCCAGCGTGAATTAAAGCGTTACCCAAGTAAGTTCAAACTTTAGAGGGGTTTGGATACGCGTTTTGATACTGTTTATTTGATGAAAGCCCCACCGTTCAGCTTTTTCTCATTTGATATTGAATAATCAGTTGTAGTGAAGTGTGCTGTAGAATATGCTTTTGATAATTGGATGTTCAATTGTTTGGCGAGTTTTGATTATTAAAAAAAGTAATACATAAAGTGAGGGTAACTAAGTAATTTTGGTGTGATATTTCAGATGCAGAAGTAGTTTGGTGTCAAGAAGAGCCAATGAACATGGGGCCCTACAGTTACATTGCCCCACGCCTTGCAACCGCCATGAAGGACCTCAATAGAGGTAACATTGATGATATCAAATACGTGGGCCGGGCTCCATCTGCTGCAACTGCAACTGGTTTTTACACCGTTCATGGCAGAGAGCAGTCTGAACTCGTGCAGAAAGCCCTGCAGCCTGAATCCCTCCCCAATCCTGCACTTAGCTAGATCTGCAGCCAGGTAATGTTTAAAACCTTGGTTATAATCGGAATTGTCAGTTCAACCCATTCATTTATGAACTCGTCGATTTGGTTATATGTAGTCTCAAAACAGGCGTAATGAAAAACTAGCTAGCATAGAAACGGGTAAAAAATAGGCTTGAATTGGTTAAAATGGTTGAAAGTTTTTTGAATACTTGTAATGCAAAATGCATACAGCTTCCTATATAATATTATTTAGGCAAAACCAATTTGAGATAACTTATTTTTACCTTATTTGCAGGGTATCTTTGTCCGAGCGTTGGCTTGGCATCTTTTTGCATTCATTTTTCAATGGTTTTTTCGCGTAATGAGCGTAATGATGAGTTCTACGCATGTAATAAGATAATACAACCGTTCAGCTGAAATCTGTACAATGGATTCATGGCTTGTCTTTGACATGTTATCTTTCTTTGCGGTAAATTATACAAGTTACCCTATGTGGATCTTGTTTTTGATTAACTTAAGTAAACGTCTGAATCAAGTTTTTGGATGGTATCAGTCAGTTATAATTTTGACAATGATCTTTATATTTTTTCAGTAACAAATATTGGTAAACTGATGGTGTATATGTACGGATAGGATGGGTTGGGGCCTAATTACATTTTTTTGTCTTTATACCTTTTTGAAGTAATAGCTTGGGCTCGGCTCGTCTAGTGTTTATTAGTTAATATATTAAATATAAATAATAGGCTTGTTCAGGCTTGATAGCTCGATAAGTCAAAAGCTTGGCTAGGCTCGGTTATTAAACAATTTTAAATGTAGGGTAAATAGTATAAAATATTAATAAAACTAATATTATACCAAGGTTCAATAAGGCTCGACGAGCCTGACGAGCTTCATATGCCAGGCTCGAGCTCAAGCTTGATAAGTAAACGAGCTTTGTTTTGTTTTAGGCTCAAACTTGGCTCGGGCTTGATAAGGTGTAGCTCGTTTTGAGCTTTTTATTAAGCCGATCTCGAGTAGCTCACGAGTTGCTTGGCTTATTTACACCCTATACTATATGTAGTACTTGAAAAAAAGTTCACAAGGTGACACTTTAAAGAAGAAGAAAAAACATCTATGCATTTTGGACAGTTTTTCTTCATAAGGGACCTATTGTGCGCCTATACAAAAAGCTAGACGATCCTAAATTGTAAAAGTTAATAATACAATATTTAGTTTTTGATGTCACTAAATATTATTATTTATTTGGATGTATAGTCATAAACTATTGATTTGATGGATTTAGTCGGTGAAGTCGTGGATATTGGAAGGAAAAGAAAATAGTAAAGGTGCATGACTAATGTGAATTTGGGCCCTTTTATGTCGACACTTGGCACAACTAAACCTACATTTGTAAACTTTGTTTTTCCCTTCGATATGTGTCATTTGTTGGGTGTTTGAATTGATTTTGGTCTTCACACAAATGATGGTTTATGTGTTAGGTTTTGGTCTTCACACAAATTCCAATATACCAATATGAACATAACAATATTCAAGATCGTCTATAATACTAAATTCATTTAAATAATGCATTTGATAGCGTCATTAGATAAAGACATTTATATAAACAATTAGGATTAAATCTACAATGAAAAAAATATGAAATCATAGAAAGGGTATCAAACGGACTCTGATGGAACTTTTTCAAACGGCCTTAGAACCGTTTCATTGAACCCTATGATCTTAGTTTTTAGGTTTTCACTTTTTTGAATTTTTAGCTTGTAATTTTTTAGAATTTACGTTATATCATTGTGTCTCTCATTCATTGGGCTTCATTGTTTGTTTTCAATGACACCCAAGAAATGGGCCCCCATTCACTATTTTCAATTTTATTAGTTTAATTAAAGTGGAGCCCACAAAAAGTATATGTTGTCCTTTGTTATTATGCTGGCGAGGGCTCAATAGCGCCCCTCAACATTATCGAGGAAATAGAGGAGGGACGCTATTAATGGAAAAACATGCTGAGGTGGCAGGGGCGTCACCCCTTGCACCGTCCAACCTTAAGATCGAATTTTATAATCTTATTGTTGTTTTTTGACATATGTTTTAGTATATTGCCTAACTATGATAATAACAAGATAAGCATGTATGCCAAAATCTAACGATAATATGCTATTAAGAGAATTAAACCAACTATTATATGATTTTGTGAAATATAATAATTTTGTTTCATGAACGATTTAACTTAAGGATATACTCATCATACACACATGATTCAACATTCAATTAAGAGTTTACCAACTTTTGATGTCGTCATAAGAATATATATATTATGTTTTGTTGGACTTACGTAAGAAATTATATGATTAAAACAAATAACGAAAATGACTTGAGAGTAATCTTTTGTGGTTACTTAATTTACAAAGAAATAGGCAGTTGCTTTCCTTGTCCAAGTTGTAAAACTTGGAAAGAACGCCATTTGTGACGTTAGCAAAACACCATTGGTGGCTTTTGCGTTGTAAATTGTGACCATTTTTCTTCAATCGTCATTAAAGCAACAACACTTTGCAATTAATAATAGGTCCTTTATTATTTTTTTTTACGGCCAATGAAACTAATGTCCGACTAATCAGGGACGCCCGCCCCTTGGGTGAAAGCTTCCCATATGCTCAGGTTTACCAATAGCGATGGGTAGCCTAAGCTCGCAAGTTTCCGAACCGAAGAAAACCCATCCGCTAGAAGGCCCGCTGCGGTAAAACCCGGGTGCGATCAGATTCAAACTTAAGACCTTTCAGCTCAAAGCTCTAACCCGCATTTCTCATGCCACTCCACCAGAAGGTGAGGACAATTAGGCCTTTATCATTGCTACCCTTTTCATTTGAGACCTAAACCGAACAACTCAAATCATATAGTATGAAGTATCATAGTGGTGGTAGGGTGGCGATGGTGGTTACTAGTAGTGGTCGGTGTTGCTCAAAATATGGACACATTTAGGCAGTTTAGCTATATGAGTAACCAAACTTAAGTCATCGTGTCATCTTGTAATTTAAGTAAACCAAATTTTACCAAGTGTATAATTGTAGTAAACCTATATTGACTAATTAATATTTCTTGTAGTCCAAATTTACAATTTTCTGTTAAATAAACCTAAATAACAGTCTAAGTTTAAGTGAAAAAAATACTTACTAAACCGTTACAATGAGTGTAAATGTTGATAAACTTATTTTTTAAGTCACTCACTTGTATAGTTTAATTAGTAGACATCCATAAAATCTTAAGTTAATCGGCATGCCTTAAAAACAATAAAAAGTCTTGCTAGTAGCTACGATTTGATAATGTTGTTTTTACATGACATGTTTTGCTATGACCTTTTTTTTTACCGAAACTATTTAGAGTCTTGCTTGCGGCTACGATTTAATAAAATTTTGTTTTCACATGACCTGTTTCGACTATTTTAGCACCCACTAACGAAAATTCTTGGATATAGTTTTTATCCGGACTATTTTGGCACCCACTCACCTAATATCTAAAGGTAAGAAAGGATTAGCAATGACATCAATGATGATGATGATAATGATAATGATAAGACAAAAGATCAAATACAAACAACTTTTCGGTACGAACTGTATGAATTGAAGGAAAAAACACGCGGGCCGTTTATAACTAGAGTAATTATATAATTACTCTAGTTATAAACGGCCCGCGTGTTTTTTCCTTCAATTCGTACAGTTCGTACGAAAAAGCTGTTTGTACGTGAACGGTGAACCTACCCCTAATAATAATAATAATAATAATATTTTTTTGTAAACTGGTACTATTTTTTATTTCAACAAAAGGGGCAAATTACATAAGAATAGAAGGTAGTCGGGCAACAAGCTGCGCCGCCACCCCCTTCTGAATAGAGAACCCTAATCTAGAGAATACAAATCCTTGCCACTGGGGAGTCGAGAAGTTGCTGTGGACCACCCGCTGGACTCTCGTCAGAAACCTGATCGCTTCCGGTGCCAATGAGCCAAAAGTGTCAAAAGCCAGAGGGACAAAAGCATGTTGGTTATCCTCGCACGCTTTAGCGTGCTTTGCCACCTTGTTCGACTCTGCTCTAAGTACCGCTTGCCCCGCCACGAACCCACTCTCCCTGAATCCCGCTAAAGGTGACACACCGGTAAGGTCCACGCATGTGTGTTTCCCACCTTCTCAACTAAATAATAATAATAATAATAATAATAATAATAATAATAATAATAATAATAATAATAATAATAATAAATGATATATTTTGTTATTGAAAAGGAAAATGCAAACAATATGTGTACGCAAAAGCGGATTATTAAATCTTAGAAGTTACTAGATGATAGGAAATACTTAAAACGTCATGTGGGAAAGCATTACCGAAGAGATTTGCAAATCATTCTCCACTTTGCTTCCCCTTTAAATCACAAGATAAAAAGTAGATCATTTTAATATTAAAATTCCATAACATGAAAATAAAATATTATACTATTGTTTAATTACTATCCATATGGGATAAATGGTTGTATTGTGCTAGGACCAATGTAGGACATGACGGTAAATTTTTGTTTTATATTAATTAGGTTGTAAACGAATCGAGTTGTTCGTGAGCTAATTGTGATCGACACGCTAAAAGCTTGAATTGAGTCAGGCTTAAAAGAACTTGAGCCCTAGTTTAAGTCGAAAACTAAGCTTATTTAACAAACGATCTGAGCCTAAGCTTGACAAACCAAACTCGGCTATGCAGATACGTTCCTGAAGATTCAAGTGTCTTAATTGTTGTTACAAGCGTTCCCCCAAGGCCCCAACAATTTTACAAAATTGGATATTCCCTTCAAGTCAACACATCTTTCACCGCTTTCAAATGATTAATTTACTTGAGTATTTTAAACTTTAGTTTGATTTTTAATCACGATCAATGTCATAAGTATACCTAGGGTATGTTTAGCAAAACTAGCTGGTGGCTGGTAGCTGGAAGCTAGTTGTTGCAAGCTGGTAGCTGGAAGCTTTTTAAATATATTTTGGTGTTTGGTAGGGTAGCTTGAGCTTTTAATAAAATGTATAAAATGAACAAAATGAGCATAATTAAAAGTTTGTAAAGAAGTTTTTATTTTGTTTTTAAAATAGAATGGGTTTTTGTGTCATTACTAATTAAAAGCTTGTAGCTATTGGAGTTTTTTTTCTTAAAAGCTAATACTAGTAGCTTTTTACTATAGAGTTTTTTCTCTAACCTAAAAGCTTCCAGCTCCTTCAACCAAACAAGGCTTTTTGTTGAGTATGAGCTTTTTCTTAAAAGCTTAAAGTTTGAAGCTCCTAAAAGCTCTTAAAAGATTCTTGCCAAACATACCCATATCCGGTCAACATTAGTGCCTTTGGTATATCAAATTATGGGCAGAGTCAAAGCACCTGTACATCTTTAAAGTGTTAGCCAAGCACTTGGATTCGCATATCTTGCATGGTGTTAAAACGCTCAAACTCATAATATTTGTGAATGGTGAGATTAGTCTTTTGTTTGGCCTTTTCAGAATAGAGTAAGATTAACAAAATATAACCGAGATTAAAAATCTAACTAAATGCTTGAATGGAGTCAATGGACTAAGAGGGTGTTTGGGATTTAGTTTCGAATTGACTTATTGTTTTTTGAAAAAAACAGTATGTCAATAAGTCATCAAAAAAACTAGATTTTGTAGATTTTAGAAAGGTAATTAGGATTCATACACCCCCTATTTAGGATTCATACACCCTGGCCCACATCACATACACGTATTGTTTTTTCAAAAAGCTAATAAGTCGTTTTCAAACTCAATCCCATACACCCTCTAAATAAACAACTCATAAACTTTTACATTAAAAATGAATCAATCAAAACCACAAAATTCGATAAATACCGTCAAAGTCAAAATTCGGGTTCTAGATGAAGGAATCCGTATTCGAAAGTTAGGAAAACAAACTATGGAAATTTGTCACAACCTTCGGTATGTTACGTTATTTTTGTTCGTATTGTACGGGCCCTGAAGGAAAAACATATGATTATGGTTTAACTACCGAAATTAAATGATGGAAACGATGACATGTTATAGAACAAAAGTTGGTTGATATTTGTCTATTTCATATTATTTTGCTTCATAACTCATCTCAAGCTCCTACCACTCGTTAATTAAGGACCATGAGATACAATGACAGTGATTGTATATATCCACTGGCCAACAAGATATTGACAACGTATAAAATGGTCACTATCATTGCCATTTTCCAAAGAAGAT
The DNA here is from genome assembly GCA_028751855.1 of Ambrosia trifida. Classification (NCBI taxonomy): domain Eukaryota; kingdom Viridiplantae; phylum Streptophyta; class Magnoliopsida; order Asterales; family Asteraceae; genus Ambrosia; species Ambrosia trifida. The sequence continues at coordinate 72,408,205 of CM054123.1, read as the reverse complement.
CAACAAATAGTTTGCAACACCACCCACATATACTCATCTCTAGCCCTACTTGTTTCTTCATAATTTTGGTCCTACACTCCAAGTTGATTTGTGTATATAAAATGAAGTTATTTTCTCACATATCCATAGGTAGCAAGTGGTTTTCATATATGTCTTTTGTGTGATTGGATCATTAGATACTTAAATAACAAATATTGTAACAAATAAGTATTAGATATCACATAACACTTAGGGGTTGTTTGGTTGATTAAGTGTTGAATCATTAAGATGATTTGAATGGTTAAGAGGCTCTGAATGGTTAAGAGCTGAATCATTCAGCATCCCTTATTAGCTTAATGGTTCGGCACTTAATCATTCTATTCAGATGCTGAAACAAACAGTCTGAATGCTGAATGATTCAGACCTGAATGTTAAGAGGCTGGTTAAGAGGCTACCAAACAGCCCCTTAGAGCAAGTGTAGTGGGCGTTAAATTCCCCGCCCCCATTCTCCACTCAAATGCAGTGTGATCGGCTGCAAGAATAAAAAACAAATTCACGCCAAAATGCAACGTGAGAAAACAAAACGCCCAAGTCAGTTTTTGATCCATAACGTCCCCAGGGGCGGTGTGTGGGCCGTTATGGGGCGTGGTGGAGGGGGAAAACGTCCAATTTCACGTACCACTATACATGGTTTTACAAAGTTATTATTATTAAACCCCATTCGGTGGAAACCGAAATTCCCACCAAAACCATTTGAATTATATGTTGTAACAAACTTGTATTTAGTCAATTATTTAGCTAGTTTACCTCCTATAGAATAGTGGTTAGTTTCCTAGTTTATAGTTATTTGATTTGTATATATTTGTAATCTTATTTCAATAATAATTCAAGATTTGCGATCCTCCATAATTATTGGTGTCACACGAACAAGTGGCCTAACCCATTTTTTTTTTTTTTGTTCTGGCGTGATTCGATTATTAGACTCATTACAAACAAAAAATAAGCATCCGATAACATGTAACACACAAAACTGTTAACCTTGTCACATGATAGTGCATTTTGTACCTACCCCTCTTGGTGGTAACCAACCAAAATCAAATTATTAGAAATAGTACAAATTTCTCTAAAAGACTACACAACTTCTTTCAAAACATGAAAATAGACAACCAGTTTAATTTCAGTCTCCAAGTACAAAATGGTACAACAACAGTAGCAATAACAACAAAGTCACAAACAAGTGGAGGGGCAATTTGTACTTTTTAAAAAGATCAGGGGCTAAAACTACCGAATTTACAAAAATATGGACTAAACTGTAAACCAAGTCAAAGGTGAGTTAGCTGTACGAGACCCGATGAAGACTACGGTCTCGGAGAATACCAGAGTATAGAGCCAATCTATTTGCTGGAAGACCCTCGTAGTTTCTGAGTATTTTCTTTTGACCCCCTTCATCTTTCAAAGAAGTCCGATTATGACCAAGACTTTTGCTTTGAAACTTTCTCCTAAACTCCTCTCCATTTCCACTTGGTTCCATCACATCCTCTGCAAAGTGTACTTTCTTATTCTTTTTCTCTCTCTTCTTCCCATCTGCCAATATCATAAAACCATGTTTTAGAGAGAGAAAAGTCAACGGTAACTTTGACCAAGTCAATTCAAAACAAAATCTAGAGGGAAATTTACTAAAATACTTTCACCAAAAAAAAAATTACCCTACACTTTTTGGTAAAAAAATATTGACAGCTAAGCCTAAATGTTTGGTGAAAACTTAAAATTGTCGGTTAAGGGTGGTTAATAGACTCTGAATGGTTAACAGCTGAATCATTCAGCATCCATTATTAGCTTAATGGTTCAGCATTTAATCATTCCATTCAGATGCTGAACCAAACAGTGTCAATGCTAAATGATTCAGACCTGAATGGTTAAGAGGCTGATTAAAAAGGCTACCAAACAGCCCATAAGTCGGCTAAGCCCGCCCTTTTGGTGAATTTTAACGGCTAAACCCGCTCTTTTGGTGAATTTTGACGCTTTTAGTGATTACTTTGGTAAACGCAAAATTCAATATATATTTTAGAAAAATTAGAATCAAAGACGACTATTTTGGTAATTTTCCCGAATCTTAACGTATGTTTGACCAAATCAAGATTCAAAAACATCTTGATGCAAGTTTGACCAAGCCAAGATTCAAAAAATAAATAAATAAATAAATAAATAAATAAATAATAATAATAATAATAATAATAATAATAATAATAATAATAATAATTGATGTAATTAGTCGCGTTTAATGTAATGATTTTTTTTGTATAAAAAAAATTAACAAAAAATAAATAAATAATAAATAAAATAATAATAATAATAATAATAATTGATTTTTTTTTTTTTTACTTCAAAACAATGGATGTTAATTGATGAAGAAAATAATAGGAGAAATATTAAAGAACCTGAAGAGATGCAGGGTCTTGGGTGATGGTGGTAGAAGTCACCATCGTCGGAGAAAGAGGGTTGTTTCTGGAGGCGGAAGGCAAGGAGGAGGACGGTGCCGGAGACGGCAGCCATGGCGGTGGCTAACACCATCCCATTTGAAGCCAATATTGATGACATGATCAACTTTTTTTTGAACTTATTTTTTTTGGGCTAATTCTTGCAAATTGTGAGGATTAAAGAAATGGGTATGACATAAAAATCAAGATTTTTTTTTTATTTTCTTTTATTATTATTATTTGTGGTAGTGATGAAAAGGATGAAGGTGTGATCAAGAAACTTGTATAGTATGAATGAGTGTGTGAGTGTGTGAGAGTGTGTGTGTATACTTTATAGAATTGAGGGATGAGTAGTTTGAACAAAAGGGGAAATATTATATTGTTGGGTTGGTTGGTTGGTTCTTCAAATGGGGGTGTCAACTTTAGTTGAACAAGTGAAGAAAAAGCATTGAATTATTGGGTTTAAATAGGAACACTTATATTAAACTATGATTTTTTTTTCCTCTAGAAACATACTTAATAATTAAACAAACATGTTCTTTACAATTATCCATGGGTTGAGACTTGAACTTGATGAGTGTCACTTAACCAACTCTTGCGGACATTAAAAATAAAATATTTCATGTGAGTATGCTATCATATAGCAATAACATTAGCATATGTTAAACAATGCATTTTATGCATTTTAGAATAGAGAATATTGTGTATGAACATGTTTATAGTGAAGTGTGTTTGATAGATAAATTTTTACTTTTGTGTCAATAGGTGAAATTATTTTGCTTATAATAAAGGGTTATTAAAATATAAAAATAACATAGTACTTTTTAGCTAGGTATGTATCCTAAGAAAACCAACCTATATTTAAGAACTAAGAGAACCATTCTGAACCACATATTTCATATAAAGGCAAAAAAAATTGTTTTTTTTGTTTTAATCGCACAATTTTATGCAAGAAATTATTTTATTTTTTTATTCATTTATACATATGTGTATATAGCAATTATACATATGTGTATAATGCAATTATACACATGTGTATATTGAAAAAAATTAAAAGAAAAATTCTTGCATAAAAAGCAGCGATTAAAGCAAATTTTATTTATTTATTATTTTTTTTGCCTTTGAAAAATGTGTGGTCTAGATTTTTTTTTTGCTTTAATTACTGGTTTTTATGCAAGAAAATTTTTTTTTAATTTTTTTTCAATATACATATGTGTATATTGAAAAAAAAAAACTGCCTTTAAGAAATGTGTGGTCCAGAATGGTTCTCTCAGTTCTTAATTTGACTAAAGATTCCCATTTAAACCAAATTTGTTTATATTTATATAGTAAAGTTTAAACAATTTGCTATTTTTTTCAGGTGTTTAGTATATTTTCATAAAAAGTGGATCAAATTTGTATATTTCAAGAAATTTATGAGATCATAGATAAACACGAAAGTGATACATGATATCTTTTACTTCATTAATCATGACTTCACATGCTGCAGCGGCGAAGCTTGACCCGAAATTTTGGAAGTCGGAGATTACTAGTTTCGGGGGGTCGAAAACCAGTTTTTGGGGGTCGAAACCGTATATACCAAAAAATTTCTATACGAATACTATATAATCGGAACTTCTGATCAAAATTCGAAGGGGTCGGCCGCCCCTCCTCACCCCTTAAGAGTTGCGCCCTTATACACATGTAAACATTTTTTAAAATGAACAGAATCGTATAAATAAATATGTATATTTAAGCAAAAAACTTAAGAGGGTCTTTTGTGAAAATAGATAGAAAGTGTAAGGTTTTTAGTGAGAAAAAAAGGTAAGAGATGAACGGTCGAGAAGGTCTTACAAGTTTGGTCTGCAATGCTTGCCAATATAAAAGAAGTTTCAGTTGTCATTATTTAGCTTCTTTCCTTCTCTTCACATGCCTAGAAATTTCCAGTTTATTTCAATACTTTCTATTGACTAATGACAATACACATATAATAACTTTCGTCTGAAAGTCCCTTTAATTATACGTAAACAAGGATTCAAGGGTCACTTATTTTTGTTAATTTGTTTATTGGATTAATAAGACTCGTTCAGTTTTACGAGCAGAATCAATTTCGGTATGTGAAGGTTCAGGATTGAACTCGTTTAATTAACAAGTTAAATTTAATCACGAACTTGGTTTGATTCAAGCTTTTTGTGAGCTAATCTTGAGTTGTTAACGTTTACTGAACTCATTTACACCCCTAATATTGGTATGACATGTCAGATTTCTAGACATATTTTTTGAACAACAATTTTTTATACCTAAATGCCACATAACCTTTTAACCTGTAAGGATTTAAACCCAAATTACATTTCTAGACATACTGACGTCTTTTTATGAGAGTGATACGCACACAATGAAAGCTATATCACAATGTTGTTTTACAAATTTTCTATAACGTACTCATGTTTTATAAAATTATATCATAGGTTGTTTACTATTTACAAAATCATGCGATCTAACTAAGTAATCATCTCCCTTATTCAATCAAGTAAATTTTTTAATGATTTTATAACAAACTACAAAAGTATAATACATATTTGTAATTGTTAACGAACCATATAGAAACACAAAACTTGCAAAAGGGTATAGTGGGCTTAGAACTGGGCCAGATTTATGTAGTTACATATGCATTAATTTTTAAATGGGCCAGATTTATGTAGTTAGAGATTTATGTGTTCGGGGATTGTGTGTAGTGTGGACTGTGGGTTAGTCGGAGAAGAAAATAGAGTGGGACGGTTGTTGATTAAAAAGGTTGGTGGTGGTGGTTTGTCGAGGTGTTGAGTTGAGGAAGATGAAGTGGGTAAGTCTCACATTAATTCTTTTTATATTTTTTTTAATAACAGAGGTAGTTTAGTAATTTCACACATAGTTAATTGGAAACTCTAACCCTCATCCACTTCAGGGACTATCCGAGTTAAACGATGTCAAAGTTAGGGACTATACCTGTAATTTTGAAAAGATAGCGACTATAAGTGAAATTTGGGCAAACCACATGGACTATTTGAGCAATTTTCTCTTAAAAATTGATGAAAAATGTTGGAGGGTAAGATGGTGCGAATATAAGTATGTGGTGGTAGAGAAAATGATGGGTGATGACATAAGTTTTAATAACAACAATCTTGAGAGTACGAGAAAGCATAAAAAAAGTAGAGATACTTGTAACGGTGAAAGTCCTTTTAGCTTGGCTACATGACTATAATATAAGGAAAAATCACGAATTCTTTGTAAAAATAAATATTAACTTCTAGCCAAGTCAACAATAAATGTATCAAAAAACAACCAATCAAGACAACGACAAATAAGCTACGTTGGCTAAGAAGACTTAAATTTAGTTCAACAAAAACCTCGAAAAGTACTACAGGTTCAAGAAAACAACCAATCAAATCAATAGACATGTAAAGATGATCTAAATTATAGTTGTTGATATTCTCAAAAGGCTAAAACTTAGCCGTATTACTTGTGTATTGATTTTATTGGTTGTTTTCATGGACCCACGGTTCTTTCTAAGGTTTTTATGCCAACTTAGTTTATTTGAGGTTTTTTGATTGGTTGGTTTTAGATAGAGGTGAGCAAAAAAACCGGTTCAGGAACCGAAACTGGTAAAACCGACCCGAACCGAAACCGGTCAAAACCGGTTTCACGTGAAACCAGTACCAAAAAAATCTCAAACCGAACCGAACCGAAAACCGACGAAAAAACCGGTCAAAAGAAACCGAAACTGGTACACAAACCGGAACCGAACCGAACCGAAACCGGTATCGCTAAAAACCGGCCGAAACTGGTAAAAAACCGAAACCGAACCGAAACCGGTTTAAGAAAAATACATTTTTTGGCCATAAACACAAATAAAACATTGTTTTTTTTTTGTATTAATATTCAATTTCCTTCTTTAAAAAACCCTAAAAGTTATTAAAAGTTAATTTTATGTAATTTATACGATTTTAAAAGTGCGCGAAAAAACCGATTAAGGACCGAAACCGAAACTGAAACCGAATCGAAACCGGTCTCCGAAACCGGTCTTACAAATCGACAAAACTGGTTTGGAACCGAAACTGGTTCGGCAAAAAAAACCGATTTGCTCACCTCTAGTTTTAGATGTGTTTATTTTTTTAGTGAGCTAAACTTCAGTATCTATTTTTGACTAAAAATAAGGTGGTCAAACCAATGTAGAGGTTAAATTGTTAAAAGATCATACATTTCTCCGTACGCTATAAATTTAAGGCCCTCAAAAGTATGAGGTTAAAAGACCAAACCATTTGGGCTATTTTTTCACCTTCAATATGTTCAATATGTGGGATTGGGCCGGAGTCCACTTACCATAACATGGGCTCATGTGGTTTTGCGAAACTTAGATGGGCTAATATCACATGATGCAAACCAGAGTAACAGAATATTTATAACCACATACATGTTAATCTTTTATGATTTATATCATTGTGGCACGAGTTTTTTCACATCTATTGTGCCCACATAGCTTCCAGCCCTTTAAAACACCTAGGTTGTGAAAGTGGTGATTGGTGCAACTTTGCTTGGTCGCACCTATTTCCCGTTACCAAACTCCTAACCCAAGATATAATCGACGAATGGCTAGAAATTGTGGATTATCGTGGCAAATCACACGGGCATCCTAAAATCCACGTTAAGGTGCAGTTTTTCAAAGTCACGCGAGAATGCCAATGGTCTAAACATCTCTTGACCATCAAGATAGATAATAAGATAATTTTTAACTTTTTGCTTATCTCAAACCTAGACCTGTTAAAAAGACACACGCACACACACACAAAAAAAAAAAAAAAACAAACAAACTCGCGGTGCATTTGGAAGAACCTAATAATTTAGGTTTGGAGAACATAGAATTTGACGTGTTGAAATGGCGAGGTTAAAATTGTAGCAAGTTTTCTATTTAAGCGCAAGATGACCCGTGACAAATTTTGCATTCCAATCATGTTTCAATTCAAAATCAAACTTTATTCTAAGAGGGCTAAATTGGGTGAATAACAAAGCATATATGATGGAACTCGTTGTTTTAGAAAGCGAATAATGGATAGGTTGCGTAAAAAACAACCATACAAGCATTGCAACTAAGCTTATATTCTCATTTTTGTGTCCATTTCTATTTTTGTAACTTTTGTAGTGACATGGATGTCTTTTATACGTATCATATGCAAAAGAAGTAGTTTATTTAGAAATTAATATCCCCACAAGTAATGTGCCAAGTAACATTGAAGATATTTTGTTATTCTGTTTTATATGAAATATAGGCTAATTTAGTTTTAGAGGTATTCTAATATTCTCTCTCGAATGACACGTCAGCAACTGGTGCCACGTGAGTAACACACTAACGGCGTCAGTTAATTGGGTGTTAAATTCCAATAAGTTAATAGTTCACGTTATATGTGGCCAATTTTTTAGTTGGGGGTGCCAATGGCCAATTTCAAATAGTTTAGCAATCCCCCAAAACTAAATATATATTTTTTTAAATCAAGAAAAATAATATAAATAGGTTAAACACGATAAGCGAGAAAAGGAATCTTAGACTTATACATGACTAAATTGTGACATGTGATATAATCAGTTACTTATTTATTAGTTATTTATTAGGTATAGATGAGTTAGCAACTAAAATAAAAATCTGGAACTTTTGTTGGACTTTGATTTGAGTCAGAGCTCAAGTTGATCTTGGCTCAACTCGGTTCAGCTCATAAACATCGCTAGTCATCGACTCATCAAAATCTTCACACGATCATCATCATCGAACATGCATTTTTCCTTTAAATTTCGAAGGGAAATTGGATTTTAACACCCTGAACTATTGACAGTTGGCCGCTGATGCACTGAACTACAAAATTGACCAACACCGCACTGTACTTTTAACTTATTGGCCTGTATCACCCTCAGACTAACCATGGTTGATTTTTTGCTGACGTGGCACGATGACGTGTCCATTGTTGCTGACATGGCAGGTGATGTGTCCATGCCACGTCAGCTTATTCCCCATGCCACGTCAGCAACAATTAACCATGATTAGTCTGAGGGTGATACAGGCCAATAAGTTGAAAATACAGTGCGATGTTGTTCAATTTTGTAGTTCAGTGCGTCAGCGGCCAATTGTCAATAGTTTAGGGTGTTAAAATCCAATTTCCCAATTTCGAATCATGTCCATAATCCTTTTTCAATAATTATATATGAATGATTCCTAAACAAAGTCGCAACTTTTCGGATTGACAACAACGAGATAAGGAGATGGGTAATAAATTGTAGAAAGAAGATGAGAGATATGGGAAGTGAGTAATTGACATAAGTGGAGTTAATTAATACACGTATGTGTAATAAATGTAAACCCATACGAAGATGTTTGTCAACAAAACTATCAAACACGTCTTTGTTATAAATGCAAACCCATACGAATCTTCCTGATCACTGATCAGCCATACAACATCGTACTGGGGACGATGTTTTTTGATTGTCTCGCGCGTATGCATACGCATCGAGATTCCTTTATGCTGGTGATGTCACCTTGTCACAGTACTCCGCGGTAGTTAGTATCCGCGCAGGATTCGGTCCGCAGACATCTGGGAGTTGATGTCTTTACTGGATGAGGTTGTTATCCGCGCCGGGACTTAATCCGGAGATCTCAAGGAGTTAACATGTTTTATGGGATAATGTTATGATCCGGTCAAAAATTAGGAACCCTATCCCTTCACATAGGTTGTTCACTTTATTAATTTGTAAAAAGTTATTTATCCAGCATTGACATTTGTTTATTTAAAAAATGGTCTGAAGTTGAATATAGAGTAATACTGTAGTAGACATATAGACTCATTTTCATAGATGTGACTACTTCCATACTTCCACCATGCTGTGAATAGTATGCGTCAGAGTACTGTAGACGCATGGTCACCTGCTATAGTTTAGACGTCACATCAGACGCTACCCTGAAAGTCAAACATGTCGTGTCAGAAGAAGCGTCGTCTGCGCCCAACAACATCACGTCACGTGGAGTTATGGCAGGGCGGTACATTATTTCTCTCACGTCAGCATTAATTACCACGTGACTTTGTACTCACTTTATGTACAGAAGGGAAGGCAAGCCCAAAACCCGGGCCTAAGCTCAACGCCGTGGTTATAGGTAGTGATTTTAGCCCATGCATGTCTTATAGAAAGGAGGCCACTCCTCCCTTGTAGACGACCATGTTATGTTGCTATAAGTAAGCCAACACCATTTTTTGTGTCTGCTATCACGAGTAAAAGTACTCTAGGTGGTCGCCTCCCTTCACACGACCCTCTCATTCTTTTCTCGTTGGTTCAGTTTTAGCTACGAGTGGTGCAAAGGATCACAACCTGCAATAACATGAGTTTCAAATCCTACTTGCCTCTCTTCTTAAGGATTGTAAAACTCGTTGTTTCTTCACTATGTTTATAGGGTTTAGTTTAGCAGTTGATTTTTCTAAATTGAAGTGTCCTTATATATCTTCAGCTTTTATGATAAGTTTAAACTTTAAACTTGATCTAACACATTAGGTTTTACATAAAAAAAAAAACACATTTCGCTATACTTTTTCTAATCGTATTCAAACCAGTTTTACATAAAATTTTGTTATCATAATTAGATCAGGTGTAGTGGTCCGTGGATTGGGCGTTTTTCAGCCTTTCACGCCCTATAATGTGCAACCACCCTCCACCCCCGATAGTCTTTGGCGTGAAATTTTCAGGCTCAACTGCTCAAGTATGGTTGGCCTTATTAATTATTATTATAAACTGAAATGTAAAGAATTTAATAATATGAAAAAGAAAAGGGAAAGATAGATGAACAAGTGGGTTTACGTGAATATGGGAGGTGGGGTTAAACAAAGAGCACAAAGGAACCACACCTTAGAATATGCTTTTTTCTGAAAGTTTGAAAATCTTAGCTAGGGATCTTTAGTAATATGCTCTTCTATCCCACCAACCTTTTCTTTATTTTATTGTATAAGACAATACAACTAATAAATGTTAATTTAAAACTATAAACCATTGGGGTTGGTGGTCCAATGGCAAGACAAAGTCTTTTAATCCAAATTACTAATTATTTAATTTAAGAAAAGGCCAATTACAAGTAATACGTAGGTAAACGGGCCACAAGTTGCGCCGCTACCCCTTTTTGTATTGCAAAACCTACTCTATTGAAAATACACTAAAAAGTGTGAGGTCTTGAGTTCAAGTCTCACAAGGAGTAAGAAATTCGCTTTTAAAAAAAAAAAACAACATTATCTATAACCTTTATAAGGTTGGACGGTGAAACGGTGGCGTCCCTACCATCTCAAGTAATTCTCAACCATTTTACTCCTCCCTCTCTTGTTTCCCCAACGTCATTAGAGGTATTCACCGCTTCTGGTGGGTCCCACTGTAGTTAAAGTAATAAAAAATGAAAATTAGGGGAGGGGCGCCATTATTCCATTTATTGGACGTCATTGGAAGCAAACAATGAAGCCGCTTGATGACGTGAACCTGAGGTGACGTAATAGACCATCTAGAGGCTTCGTTCTACACCATCTAACCTTATTGTGTGAGCACAAAGCACTACTTCTTTTGAACAAGTGTTTATCATCACATGACTTTCTTACGATTAAATAGTTCTCAACTTAGGCCTCATCTTTGTTTGTAGTCATGTATATGGTTAAACGTGACAGTTTGTCATATATTTTTTTTCTTTCATTTTTTTAGCCAAGCATAAGATGAAATGTGTCACATCCAAGATATTTTTTTCGTGTAACTCTTTAATGTGTGTAACATCTAAGATATTATTTTTCGTGTAACTCTTTAGGTCAGGGTTTATCATTAGCACCAATATTGAAATTTAGTTGCTATAATGAGGATTATCGGTACCATATGGGTGCTAAACCAGAACCAAGTCCGAACAAGATTGGGTACTGAATATCATACCGAATATATTGTTACGGTATCAATACAGGTATGGGTATCGTTATTGGTATTTTGGTACCACTTTGTTTTTTTTAAACACTAAAGGTACTAAATAGGTAAAATCGGTACAAGTGCCGATATAGTACAAATAGCAAATAAGAAAAACTGGTACGGGTACCAATACAATACGGTACCAAATAAATAAAATTGATACGAGTATCATAATATTATAATATGAAAATAAAACATTTTATCAAATATTTATTCCATATTTAAATTCGGTGCCCATATCATGTTTACCGAAAAAGTATCGGTACCGAATATCGAAATTAATAAAATGTGATACTGATAAATGACTGAATAGGCATGATCAGTACAGGTATTTAGGAAAAAAAATCTCATCCCTAAGCTATACTGAATCTTAGCACCGTACTGATAAGATAAGATAAGATAAGGTAATGAAACGAACTGATACCACCAAACTCTCGTCGCAACGCACATGAGTAAAAATAATAGTGTAAACGGAGAGTATAAAACTAAAAACACTAGTTAAATCATAACGAGTTAAGATTAAATATTGTAACATAGTTTTAACAACACACAAAGAAGATGTTAATAATAATAAATAGGGGATAAATAAGGCTATTAGGTGTGGGAGACGCCCGGCGAGCCCGATCCCCGCGCCCCTGGGCTGTTCCCCATCCTCTTGATGCTGGCCGAGACGCTCCACATTTGGTCAATTTTGAACATTTCAAATTAAATTGGGGGGGGGGGGGGGGGGTCAATTGAACATATATAAATACGAAACACTCACCCACTTTTTTTACATATATCACTCTCATTTATTAAAACACACTTTCTAAAAAAATTTCAAACTCTCTATAAAAAAACAAACGATGTCTTCTTCATATTCGTCATCTACACGTGAAGCAGTAACTTTTTTTATAAATATCATAACGTAAGCGGCAGAGATCATTGTTGAGGAAGAAGGGAAGGAAGTCTCGTCACTACCACGAATTAGGCAAGCGGCCATAAACAGAGACCGAGAAAGTTAGTTTTATATTTTAGATTTTTTAACACCGTTATATATTTTTTTTATATTATATATGTTTAATATATTTATACTTTTAGATTTTTTTATGTTTATTATATTTGTATTGACAAATATGTGTAGGTGCCCATGATAGATTAGTAGTCGATTATTTTGCCGACGAACCCTTGTACTTGGAAACCTTGTTTACCAGATGACGTGTCGAGTTTTCACCCATTTTTACCTTACGATATGATGCTAAAGGTAAAAGGGAGTTCAACACCATACAAAAATGCACAACGACACTTCGCCAACTGGCGTATGGGACTGCAGCCGATGCGTGTGACGGATATTTAAAGATGTTCGAAAGAACTACACCAGAATGTCTGTACAAGTTTAACAAATGTGTGGTGAAGATATACATCAAGAAGTATTTGCGAAAACCAAGCTCAAGTGACGTCCAAAAATTGTATCAGTTCCACCACGAAAAGCATGGTTTTCTAGGAATGCTCGGAAGCATTGATTGCATGCATTGGCCGTAGCGGAATTCCCCAAATGCATGGCGCGGGATGTTCACACAAGGCGATCAAGGACATCCATCAATAATCCTAGAATCTGTTTGTTCACAAGATGTATGTGTTTGGCATGCTTTCTTTGGTGTTCCTAGTTCAAATTACGACCTTAATGTCGTCAATTAATCAGAGGTTTTCGGCGACGTCATAAAAGGAGACGGTCCAGATACTAGGTTTACGGTATCGGGGTGGAATACAAACACGGGTATTATCTTGTTGATGGAATATACCCAACCTACTCTACAATCGTTAAAACTATTCCTCACCCGATCGACGAAAAAAGAAAGAAATTTGCCAAGTATCAAGAAGCGGCAAGAAAGGACGGTGAACGGTTATTTGGGTATCTACAAGCAAAATGGCACATTATTGAAAACCCAACACGTGCCTTTACCCCAAAAAAATTGTGTTGCTGTATGTATGCTTGTATTTTGTTGCATAACATGATAATCGAAGACGAAGGCACAACCATTTGTGAGTATGACGAAAATGCCCCGGAGGAGAATAATGTTCTGGTTAGCCTGTATCAACAAGATTTAAACGCATTCTCATTACATAACGCCTACACACATCAAAATCTTCTTATCAGACTTGGTTGAATATATTTGGAACAACGGACACAACAACTAGCTTTTTTGTAAATTTTTTTTAATGTCAAGCAATCTTTTATGTTTTTAGCAATGGTTTTTTTTTTTTAATGCAAGCTATATTGGACCATCATGTGGGTGATTAAGGTTGCTCACAAGTCGAGTCGAATCGATCGGACTTTTGCTTGTGCTTGGCTCGTTTATAAACCGAACCAAGCCGATCAGCTCGTTTACAACCGAACCAGAAACCGGGCGAGCATTTTTGAGCGAACATCGAGCAAGCGACGAGCAGCGAGTTTTTAGGACAACCATAAATTTGGGATGTTTCCTTTAACAGAGGTCCGACCGTTCGAGGATGACATTAAGTCTGAGGTCCGGTTGTCCGAGAATGAGGCTCATGTTAAGGCCCGTGAGGCGATGGGCATACTACAAAGAACAATTGTCGCATTGTGGCGTAGGTTGATAGCGGGAGACGATTGATGGCGGACAGCTAATGGGAATAGGAAGTCACGCATGTCTTTTCACGACTTAGGGTTTTACAATTAGTGTTAAGTTATTATTGGGTTGACTAAGCCAGTAACTATAAATATAATTATATGCATATATTAAGCCAAACCCAATAAAATCGTATGTATAAATCTATAAATATAATTATAATTAATATGTGTATATGTAATTATATATATATATATATATATATTAAATTAATAAAAATTATATCGAGCCGAACAGACATTTGCTTGTGCTTGGCTCGTTTACAAACCGAACCGAGCCAATCAGCTCGTTTACAACCGAGAGGAAAATCAAACAAGCATTTTCAAAGCAAATTTCAAACGACTAACGAGCGATTAGTGAACGCCAAGCGATTTAAACAGGCCTATGAATAATGGTCATGCCCCACGCTCACATGACAACTGATGTGGAGGACCATTTTCGAAAATGGGTCTCCTCCACACTAGAGGTGTACAAAAAAACCGGTTTGTCAAACCGGCCCGATCTAAAAACCGGAAAACCGGTTCTGCAAAAACCGGTTTTTTTCAAACAGATGGGAAACCGACCCGATTCACCGGTTTGGGTTCGATTGGGCAATTCGTGGACCGGTTAGGGTTGAAAACCGGTTTAAGAGGAAAACCGGTTTGGAAAAAAAAACCGATTTTTGAGGAAAAAACCGATTTTGACAGTGTATTTGGATTCTTGGATGACCGGTTTGGCAAAAAAAACCGGTTTTAAAACCGACCAAATCGGTTCCAATAGATGGTGGTCTTCGGTGCTAAAAACCGGTTTGGAAACCGGACCAGTTTGAGAAAAAACCGGTTTTTGAACTAAAAAAAAAACCCGAAACCGGTTTTAAAACCGGTTCGGTTTGACCAAAAAAAAACCGCTTTATACATCACTACTCCACACCCCCCTAATAAGTAGCTTGAATTAGAAGCCGTTCCAGCACCGTCATCTTCCCTGAGAATATAACTGAAAATATTCTCTAGAATATGCCTTTTCCCTCCGCATAATAATAATATTCTCCCCTTCCTTCCATCCATCCATCCATCTTAATCTTAATATTATTATTATCTCTTCAACCTCTACCTTCCTCCTTCTTCTCCATCTCACAGAGATCCAAATATCACGTAAATTAAACAATAATGAAATTCGGAAAGAGCTTGAGCAACCAGATAGAGGAAACATTACCTGAATGGAGAGACAAGTTCTTATCCTACAAAGACCTCAAAAAACGCTTGAAGCTCATCAACCCACGTCACAAATCCGATGATGACGTCGACCCACCTGCCAAAAAGATGCGCTTTTCCGACCAAGACTTGTCCAACGAAGAGATTGATTTCGTTCAGTTGCTGGAACAGGAAGTTGAGAAATTCAATTCCTTCTTCGTTGAGAAAGAAGAAGAGTACATCATCAAATTAAAGGTATTTTTGATCTGGGTTTTTGTTCTTTTTTGTAATTTGTATACATTTCGTCACAAAATGTCATGCGCGAGTCATTGGTTTTAATACAGTGGGCGTTCGGGCGGTGGGTTTTGTAGGAATTGGGTCACGATTTTATTAAAATAATATTAATATAAATAATAGAGACACACTCTTTATACATTTGGGAAATTGTATTACATGCACCGTGTACAAATTCAAATGAAAATAATATAAAATAAAACATAAAATGAGTCAAACCGAAGTTTTCATCAAGAGCTTCAACCGTGTCTTCTTATGTGATTTCTGCTTCGTCTTTAACAAGGACTTGAACCGCGTCCTTTTGTATGATCCTTCTTGGCTGCAAGAATGAACAAACTAATGTTGACGGTTGAGGCTGAGGCACGTGTTCAACACGCTTCCCTTAAAACAGATTTCGCGCCTCTACCAAAGACAACGCGTCTGTCTCCCAGGGTACAACAGCCGAAGCAGTCTGTACTGCCGGAGAAGGCCACGCACCCGAGGTTACACTAGGTAAAATTATAGTGTATGACATTTGGAACGAATAAAAATAGTAAAGAGTATTCCTTTATACAATTAGTCTTCAAGTGTCTCTCTTTCACCAAGAACATCATATTTTATATATATGTTCTATTCTCTCTAGTATCACATGAGGCATATAACCTACTAAATATACTAGACTTGAGGAAGGGTGAAAGGTCTCACTTAATTAGTCACTTAATTAGAGATTTAACACTCTAATTTAACTCATCAAGTGTTACAAAAGAAACTCTACTCAAGAGTCTCTCTTTTATTCACCACATGAAGACCCTATATAATAATATCTCTAAATTAAATTTCCATTCAATATTCCAAAATTCCAACAGGTTTTTGTTATTGGTGGGCCCGGCTTTGTTGGACTTAAAAAAAAGTCATTTTTGTTTTAATTAGACGGTTAGCATGTTTAGAGTGTACAACTAAGGATGAATATGAGTGTATGACAATGCAATAGGTTGAATTTATGCATCTTAAGGAAGGTTTAAAACCATATCTTATTCAATGTTGTAGAAGGCGCTAGGCAGGCAGCTGAGTCCCGCCTAGGGACTAGCTGGGACTAGGCGGAATTAGGTGTTTTGGTATTTTTATACGTATTTTATATATATACACACAAATTTAGGTGTGTTTTGAAAATATCTTAAGATATATATACATAATACTAAGAAATACTTATAAATTTAAAAAAAAAATTATAAAAAAAGTATAAAAACCACTGCCTAGGCCCGCCTAATGGCCAAAACGCCTAGTTCACTGACTAGGTCCTTATTCCTATATTGAGTCCCGCGAAGGCCGACTTTTACAACACTGATCTTATTACATGTTATATGTGTGTATGTATTTATTTTGTCATTGACATATTAGATACCTTGTAATTATGCAATGTTGTAGTTACATGATAGTGTTCATTAGATTGAACAAACTGACCTACAAGAACCGCATAAAACACATGTACATGATGATTTACTTGTGGAAAATAGGGCGGTTATGCAAGGAATAAAAACATTCATATTTACCATTCATTGTTTATCTATGTAGAATTGAAAATATGGAAATCAAGATTATCTTATTTTTGGTATTGATTTTTTGGATATTAAAGATGAATAGTGAAATGACTAATGGAATATTATAACTTCCAATAGAGAGTTTGAAAAGAGGACTTCACTATAGACTCTAGTGATTTTTGTCTTGTGCAAAGATTCTTTATGTTTAAACCAACATAAAACAGCCCTTCACTAGTGTGAAGTGCCGGATATGAAATTATGCATATAACATACTTTAGTCAATGCTAAAAAAAGTCAAACCATCACTTTGAAGTCAATATTTGGTATGTTATGCTTAGTCAAGACTCAAGATTTTATTGTATTGAAACATGCATGTTTATGGTTATGATACACAGGAGTTTCAGGATAGTGTTGCTAAAGCTAATGATTCGAATGAAGAAATGATCAAGATAAGAAAAGAAATCGTTGATTTTCATGGAGAGATGGTTTTATTAGAGAATTATAGCGCGCTTAACTACACAGGTCGTTAATCTTTCTTGTAAATTTGAAAACTTTGATTTCAGTTTTCGAATTAAGTTCTTATTAGGGCTGCAAACGAACTGAACTTTCAGCGAACAGTTCATGAACCGTTCAGCGGGAAGTTCGTTTGTGTTCGTTCGTTTGGTTAAACGAACAAACATGAACAGACGCCGCGTTCGTTCGTTTATGTTTGTGAACGTTCGGTTTCCTTAGCAAACGAAGACGAACAAGACCTTATTCGTGTTCGTTCAGTTCGTTTGCAGCCCTAGTTCTTATTATTGATTATTATTGACATAATCTTTAACTTGAAACAGGAATAGTAAAAATACTAAAGAAATACGACAAAAGAACAGGAGCGCTCCTTCGTTTACCGTTCATCCAAAAGGTCCTGCAACAGCCATTTTTCACCACTGACTTGCTTTACAAGCTAGTGAAGGAATGCGAGGCGATGCTAGACCGCCACTTCCCGCTAACTGGTCCATCACCACCTCCATGTAATGAAACTGGCGATGATAGTGGTGGTGCTGAAGGGGTTGAAGGCGGCGAAGGACCTACCATCAGTGTTGATGCCAGCGAGGGACCATCAGCGGCTAAAGAAGTTGCTGTGCTGGAGTACATGAAGAGTTTGTACACAAAAAGTACCATTTCGGCTTTGAAAGCTTTGAAGGAAATAAGAAGCAAAAGCTCAACGGTTAGCGTATTTTCGTTGCCCCCTTTGCAAGTAAGCGGAATCGAGGAAACTTGGAACAAGCTTCCTCTTCATGAGCAACTTGCAAAATAATGTTGTATTTGGTTTGTTACATATATGGTGCTTTGGATTAGATGCTAACCATGGTTGTAAAATACATACCTACATGCATTGTATACATGCATTGATGATGATGATGATGATGATGATGATGATGATGATGATGATGATGATGATGATTAACCATAACGATTGTGTACCATTGTCTTCTCTTTTCAACCCTTTAAGACTATCATTATTTTAGTATCTGTGTGGAATTGTATACATGAATGGCGGGTACTGACCAGGTTGCAAAAGTAGTTCCAAAACATTATGAATAGTTAATGTCAACTAGTGTCGTTAATTATTATTGTAACAATATAAAATTCAGGTTGCATGTGTCTTTTTAAGTGGATTTCATTATGTTTGATCCGTTCATGTATTGTCTGATTTTTTCTTCGACCTCTTTGTCCTGTTTGAGACACAGAACCAAACTCAAAGCAATCCAATTTATTGGTGACCCGATTTTAAGTTATTGGCGACAGTTAAACACATGGTTTTGGGTGGGGGTTGGGTCTAATATTACTTCCTTTGAGGTTAAGGGTTTGAACCCTGCAGAAAGTAGATTTGGTGTAATTTAAGTCATAAAGCTAAAGACATGGTTTTGGTTTGGGGATATATTAAACATTGGACCGCCTGGTTACACTCACGCATGAGCCCTTCACTAGGGATGAGCTCGGGATGGTATCGGTACCAACCGATACCGATCCCGAAAACTTCTAAAACCCAATACCAATACCGATACCGAAAGCATGCGGTACGGTATCGGTACGGTACCGGTATAGTATCGGTATTTTACCTTAAAATACCATACAGATCCCGTACCGATACCGATAATACCGAAACCGAAAACCTCTAAATGTGGGTACCGATACCGAACACCCTCAGTTCGGTACAGGGGATCGGGATCGGGATGGGACGGGATCGGTATTCGGCGCTATGTGCTCATCCCTACCATTCACGCCAAGCCCAAATGTGTTGACTTGGTAGGGGTGTTGCCTAACACTTAGTCTAATATTTAAAACATAGCTAATTAGAGTTGAATCTATAACTCAAACCCAATAAGAGTCCAACTTAAAAGATGTGGCAATATGGGTGGGTTGGAAGTTATACAAGTCCAAACGTACTCTTTTGGTACGAGTCGATTATTAATAAAATCATATGTAACAAGTGTATTGTTAATAATCTAATTTTATTAGTTCATGTGGTCTTATGTAACTTTAACAACGCTTCTTGGTAAATTTTATAATTTCAAGGGGTTAAACGGATCACATGGTAAAATTGCTCCAAATGCATCAAGAAATGAGAGGTGTTAAACGGATCGTATCCATAGACTGGGTGGATGAAGTTGATGTGAACCTGAAAATTTTATATGAACGCGAAAATCATATAGGACACGCGCACCTGAACACGACTAGCTTGTTTGCGGGCTGTCACAAAAATGTCCATGGAAAATTGTGTTTGAGCTAAACCTGAACTTTGTGAATTTTTATGTTCTCGTGTTGTTTTAGAAATTTACATCCCTAATTCCGACTCTAAAAATGTTGGAGGCATTAATAAGGCCAAGGCCCAAGGGTAGCTGGTGCTTGTGGGTCAAGCTGCAACACTATTAGAGCAAAAAAAAAAAAAGTATAGAATAATGGGCTTGGCCCATATGGATTTTTGGGCTCCATATAACAAGTCCGTTTGAACTTTGAAGCCTGGCAAACTTGGAAAACAATCAAACAATTTGGATTCCGCCCTTCATATATAAAATTTACCGTATCTATCAAATTTCACGAATAGCAAAGCTATTGGTAAGCTTTGGAGACAGTGAGAATCGAGATGTAGGAAAACCTTGCATTTATCTGTAAGGATAGAACGACTATTTCTAGACCCCGACACCAATAACAAACATTAGACAAACAAGCAGGCCTAAAATATATAAATAAAGCTACCAAATAAGAAAAGACAAAAGAAGTGTAGTAAGGTTGTAAGGGTAACTGTAGAAAACTAGGGTTTCAACTCACAAACAATAACAAACTGAGCCAACATAAACTCAACCACAATGAACAAAGGATGTAGGTGACAAAACGGTGACAAAATCTTATTAACCCAACCCAAAACGTTGCCCATCAATTACCCAAGCAATCTCAGCAAATCACTGAGACTATGAACAATACAAACCAGGCTAAGATCTGCTGATTGATAAGATCAACAGATCAAGACGTATAAGAGAAATACAAAGAAAATAATACAATACTTACAGACTAACAGACTGAAACCCTAGAAAATTAGAGAGAAACTTTGAGACGAAAAGAAAATAAAATGACGAATAATTGATCTCGAGAAGACCACTGTGCCTTTTATAGTTTTATGATGCAGCTAGAAGCTTCATGAGAAGATGCCAATCCAACGACCCAGATTAAGTTAAACCAACGGTTAAGATCACACCTAAACAAAATATCTCAACAACTTCAAATAACAATAAGCCAGTTCAAGTGACCCGGGCCACAGGCCAACGGGCTTATATAACCAACCAATTATAAAGGCTATTAGATGGGCTATGAGATTAGGCCCACAACCAACATCAAATAACCTAGTAAGCAATACTCTAAGCTCAAGATTAAGTAATTGAATTAGAGACTGAATATTGTAACTCAATATTTCAACAGTAACATAGTGAAATGGAAACGTAGATATACAATCATAAATCCACATATAGACATAGAGGCAAAAAGACAATCACATGGGAAATCCATCTTAAGTTTAACGAAATCCAAGCCCCTAAAACAACGCTAACAATCTCAAGTTTGACCGTCAACATAGCCCGTCACATGAGTCAGGGCCGTCTCCAAAAACGTCAAAAAAAATTTGGGCCTCGGGTGAAAAAAATTTGGACCCAAAATTTTGTAAAGAGGAATGAATTATAAAAAAAATTAAGTATAGTGCTAGAGCCAATGATTGAACTTGAAACCTCTACATTAAATTAACATGGTTTTTCCATCTCCATTAACAAGACTTTAAAGTATAAAATACAAATATATATATATGCGCATATTTTTAAAAAACGTTTGGGCCCATTTAAGGGCCGGGCCCTGAGACGGTGACCACCCCGCTCACCCTCCCGGCCGGCTCTGACATGAGTTCTTGTGCTCTTTTATTGAACTTCCTTTTGTATTTCCTTGTTAGTGTGGACATTTCATGTGATGTTCAAAAGCAACCGTAACTCTAGGATATCTAAACCATTATTGATGACTACATTATTAGGTATAGAGAAAGTGTAGGGTACAAAGTCTCTTATCCTACAAAGTGTAGGAAGCCACAAAATGATGCCACGTGGAACTTGTCTGTTATAACTCTATAACTGATTAGAGGGGTAGTATAGTCAATTGGACATATCAATTAATCACGTTTATTATCAAATCCCTGTTTTATCGTTCATCAATATTTCAAATTTCATAACTGATTCCATAATATACGATTATCATTTCTTACCATATTCAAAAATCTACAATCATCGTCGATCACTGGTTCAAATTTTTTACGAAAAATCATAATCAATTTGCCGAGTTCTTCACCATGTTCGGTATGTACTCTGTTTTTATTGTTTTCAATTAATCGTGATCTTACTCTTAATTTGTGTTTTCAGATCTAAACAATGAACCTGAATTCTTATTCGATGAAGAACATGAAGTTTCTACTATTTTTGAAGTTTTTTTAGATCAGTGATGAAAACAGAGGTTGAGCATTCCATTAAAATTTTTTGATGTTTTGTGGATTTGAAGATAATCATTTGCGTTTTAGTATGTTTTATACATGCGTTTTGATGTATCTGGTGATATTATGTTTAGGATAACATTCAAATGCGTTTTAATATGTTTTAACATGCGTTTTGTTGTATCTGGTGATATTATGTTATTGATAAGATTCAAATGCGTTTTATTATGTTTTAACATGCGTTTTGATGTATCTGGTGATATTATGTTATTAACTACTGCTGAATCAAACCACTGATGGCCTAACTTCTGATGAGCAAACTACTGATGAACATTGATACACATGCGTTTTATGGGTTTACAAATGCGTTTTAACTACTGCTGAATCAAACCACTGATGGCCTAACTTCTGATGAGCAAAACTACTGCTGAATCAAACCACTGATGGCCTAACTTCTGATGAGCAAACTACTGATGAACATTGATACACATGCGTTTTATGGGTTTACAAATGCGTTTTAACTACTGCTGAATCAAAACCACTGATGGCCTAACTTCTGATGAACATTGATACACATGCGTTTTATGGGTTTACAAATGCGTTTTACTTTTTTTTTTAACATTGATACACATGCGTTTTACTTTTTCGTGATGAGCAAACCACTGATTATCTAATGCATTACTAAATTCATAAAACGCCTCTACTAAAACTTCAAAACGCATCTGCAACTATAGATCACCAAAACATCATACTAATCAGTAAAACGCCTTTACTTTTTTCACGTCCTTCACCTGTTTTAGGTTTTTAAAGTAAAATCATGAAGTAAAATTAAAGTAAAATACGATCAAAATTAAAGTAAAATCATGAACAATTCCTTACCTGATTTGCGTTTTGGAGGCATATTTGTTGATATGATTTAGTGTTTTTCTCCGATGCTCTGTTTTTTGATTTTTTATTTTTGGACTTCGGTGTCAGTTTTGATTTTTGGAGAATCAATCGCACGCATAAAATGAAGTAACCGTCAATTAATGAGGTTGATTTGGGCGTTGGATTAAAAATTCAAATTATTTTAGTTTGTAATTTGTCTGTTTTACCCTCAAATTGATAACTGCCATTAATGACAAACGTGGGTAATTAATGTACGAGGTTTTCCTTATAAAACGCAGAAGGTGGGAGATGGAGGGCCAAGATGGCTTCTCACACTTTGTAGGTTAAGAAGGCTTTGTACGTTAGCCGGCCTCATTAGGTATAATCATATATGTAACATACATCTTTTTTAAAGATTATTCACAAGTCATGCTTTAATAAACCTTTAAGACCCCCTATACCCCACCACTAACACTTCTCCATTTAATCTTTTATGATAATATATTATATAAATTACGTTTATGGTCATACAAGCATATGCTAAAATTGATAAAACAAACAAACAAACAAACACTAGTTGGAAAACTGTCATTCATGATCTAAAGACTAAACATAATGCATGCATTGCAGACCATATATTAATCATCAACAACTGATCCAAAACCATCATGCATGCTGATCCATGAATTCACTATCTTATTAAAATAAAGCTAATGTGAATCCATTGACAATTGCATAATACATATATAACAACATATCACCAAAAGATACTAAAACCGCGTTAAGTTGTAGCAAAAGCCACCAAATCTTTAATATCAACTCATTGTCTTTTCCTTTTTATTGGTTCTATGAGTCAGTCGTTCGCGCTCCACTAATATTAAACAAGAAAATCTATGCTTAACACGAGTCAAATGAGCGCGAACCACTATATATATAGAGCCTGTTGGATAGAACATTATAACCATCTTATATGCAAAAATGGACATCAATGTCCTAAGTGTCATTACTTTGAGTTTAATATTAATCCCATTTGCTAAACCTCAAGGAGGATTAAAAACAGGCTTTTACTCTTCTACATGTCCCAAAGCCGAAGCAACGGTGAGATCAATAGTTGAAGCACACTTCAAGAATGATGCTACTATTGCTGCTGGACTCCTTAGGCTTCATTTTCATGATTGCTTTGTTGAGGTACTTGTTTATTTAAAAGGGTATTTTTGGAATGAAAAAAGTTTTGAACTTTATTAATGTGTTTTGTTTTTTAGGGATGTGATGGGTCAATCTTGATTAAGGGTAAAAATGCTGAGATTAGTGCATTGCCTAATCTTGGATTAAGAGGATTTGAAGTTATTGATGATGCTAAGACACAATTGGAAGCTATGTGCCCTGGTGTTGTTTCGTGTGCTGATATTCTTGCATTGGCTGCACGCGATTCGGTTGATTTGGTAATCTTTTTTGTCCATGATTGCTAAATATATTATATGCGTAGTGGGATTAACTATTTAACTGAGTATGATGATGATGATGATATCATAGTAAAACAAATATTTTTTTTGAACTAGTAATAGCGAGTTTTGAGCGTACGAATAAAGTGATACTGGTTATGATTATCTGACGTGCTTTATGTAACGTTTTAGAGTGACGGGCCAAATTGGCCCGTACCAACTGGGAGACGAGATGGGAGAGTCTCATTGGCTTCTAAAGCATCAAGTTTACCATCACCCTTGGATTCGGTTGACACCCAAAGAAGCAAGTTTGCTGCTAAAGGCCTTGATGATAAAGATTTAGTGACACTATCTGGTATGTTATTTGTCCCCTAAAACGTGACACCTTAGATTAATCTCACATCGTTATGTATTGCCACCAGTAGAGATAACGGGCTACTAGGAATAGCGCAGCTAATATATCACCAATGCTTTTTGGGCGCATCAAAAATCCACAGTTAATTGTGCTTAAGTGGCAGCAATCCAAGGATGAGTGACATCCTAGGAAATCTCAAAAAAAAAAAAAAAAAAAAAAATTGTGACCGACTGAGCTCCTTGTGAGCAAAACAGACAATATTGACAGTTTAACGGGCATATGTTATATCAAACCTACGATATATAATCTTACTTTTGATTATTACAACTTCAAACAGCAAAAGCGCGTTTAAACACTATTCATAGTTGATGATGTGACATCGCTATTTATTATTTAATATCATATAATAACATAATGACTATGAATGTACTGATGATCTGTTTTGTGATCTAGGTGCACATACACTAGGCCAAACAGATTGCAGATTCTTTAGATACCGTCTATACAACTTCACAACAACAGGGAATTCAGACCCGAGCTTGAGCCAATCGGCTCTAGCCCAGTTCCAGACCATGTGTCCAAAGAGCACTGATGGCACAGAACGAGTGCAATTGGATGACAGCCCAATGAAGTTTGATGTCGATTATTTCAAGAACGTGCGCGATGGAAATGGTGTTTTGGAGTCGGATCAGAGATTATGGGGCGACCCGAAGACTCATGATATAGTGAAAAACTATGCTGGAACATTTAGAGGATTGTTGGGATTGCGATTCGATTTTGAGTTCAAACAATCCATGATCCAGATGAGTAGCATTGAAGTGAAAACTGGTACCCAAGGAGAAATTAGAAAGGTTTGTTCTAAGATCAACTAAATATTGGGCAATGTAGTCATATTATGTGTATTGAACAGGTTGTTTGTGAGTCCTAAAGGCTAAAGTGTTTATGGTTAACTGTTTTAATGGTATTGTATTATAAATTTATCAATTGGGTTATTGTATCTTGTGTATTGAATGATAAAAGTTACTAGTTTGGACATTGTATCTTTTGGGTTGGTAAAGTTTTTGTATGTTTATATTGGAAAAAAAAATTTGTGTGATATGTCTAGATTCCTTAGGTTTTAGTAACATAATAATAAGTTACATTAGGATGGCAGGTAAGCGGGGAACAAGCTGCGCCAACACCCCTTTCTGAATATCAAATCCGACTCGGCTAAATACAAATTCCTGGTTCTTAGAGCCCTGCGAGTTGCTGTGAACCGCTTTCTGCACTCGATTTAGGAAACGAATTGCCTCAGTGGCTAGGGTTCCAAACGTATCGAAAGCAAAAGGCAGAAATACGTTTTGGTTCTCCAAACACGCAGCTTCGTGTTTGGCAACCTTCTAGAAACTAATAGCTCTTGTATAAACTTATAAAATATTAAGACAAATTCTACAAACTACAAGCTAAAATCTAAAAAAAAAAAAAAACCTAAAAACTAGATCGTAGAGTTCAATGAGGTGATTCCATTATCGCTTGAATGAGTTCAATCGAAGTCCTTTTGATACTTCCTACCCCTTCATATTTTTTCTTCGGTGTGTATTTGATCACAACTCCTATGAGAATACATAAATAAATAATTTTGATACTTCCTACCCCTTTATATTTTTTCCTTCAGTGTGTATTTGATCACAACTCTTACGAGAATACATAAATGAATAATATATGTGTAATAAATAAAAATATTATTACATAGTATTCTATTCAGTTAAAATTTAAATCAACCGGAATTGGTGAGACTATTGATACACCTCTTACTTACATTTTGACACGCTAGAGAGAGGTAGTGAAGAATGTACCAATAGCATTAGCAACCCGCATTCAAAAACCGAATACTATTATCTTAGTTTTCGAATCCGATTAAAATAAAACCCCTAACCTAACTATAAAAATGTGGGTTTTAGTTCTTTGACAAAAATACCCCTGGAAAATCATTATCTTGATCATGGTGGAGCCATAAGTCCCATGGGCATTTCTGTCAATTGACACTAAAAACAATCCAAAAAGCTCAACCCATCATCCACCCATTTCACCAGTTACACAATCTTATATTTCTCTCTGTATTGTTTTAAAACACACAATTTCAAGAACATGGAAAGCACCCTCTTATTGTCACCCAGGTTTCTTTCCATTCAAAGTAAGTTTTTTTTTTTTTTAATCTTCAAAACCAATCTGGGTTCTTTATAATATGTCTCATTAGTTTAAAACTTATATTGTAAACTTGAAAACTTAGTCATATTTTTCCTAACTATGATATCCTTATTATATGTTTAATAAACCATAGTCCTGCAACTGTATGTGTGTACTTCATAGTTTCATACAGTTATGGAGTTCATATAATATTGGTTTAAGTTGTTGTTTGTTTTCCACGTAGGCAGAGACTTTAGCACCAATGTGAGACATTTTCAGTCCTCATTTTGTGGAAAACTGATTGCTAACAAATCATTTGCAAGAAGAAATGATGCATATTCAAATCACAAAAGTAGCTTCAAGATTACATCTTTGGTAAACATTACTTTATTTTTTATTCATCACATGAATATATGCTAACATGAATTTTTTTTTTTTTTTTAATTATATTGCTTTTTTTGTGTGTGTGTGTGTTTTTTTTAGTTTTCAATTGGGAAGAAGAAGGTGAAGGCAACCAAGAGAGAGACTGTTGTCCCTGATCCAGATTACAGAATACCTATTGTTCTTCTTGGTTTGTAATCTTTATCTATACTATCTTATGGACCTCTTAAAATTTAAGTTTTACAAGCATAATTCCTTAAAGTACAACACACAATGCATATGTTAACTACTTTTTGAGGGTAAATATGTCTTTTACACAATACTTACACATTTTCCCCTTAACTTTACTCAACTTTTTTTATTTAAATAACAGTTACACTTTTCATCCTTATTTTAACCAACTACCCTCACGATTTTTAAACGTCCATAATTTTTTTTATATGTTAATATTTTCTTAATATTATTACACCGTATGAACGAACATTTTTTTCTCTTTAATTTGAGTATAGTATTGCTATAGTTTTTTAATTTAAAAATGATATGTTATGGTTAAGTAATAAACGAAAACAAATGAAAATGAACCGAAATCATTTATACCATATTATAATACATTTATTATTGACATCTGAAATTTAATTTTTATAGTATAAATGCTTAAAGTACAAGTGTACAACACACAATGCACATGTTAACTAAATGTTGTTTCCCGCCACAACGTGCGGGCACCTGACTAGTATATTATAATGCATAATGAGGTGCTTAATGTTATGGATAGATGGTCATTTGACACTTCTTTTAATATCATGATAAAAAGTGAAGATTAGTTTTTATGTTTATTGTTTATTACAAACACTCTCAATGTAGGGGCAACAAACAAGCATTGTAAAAAGACACATTGGTCTTTAACATTTGATTTTTTGAAATGATTAAACAGGTTTAGCTGGTGGTTTAGTGTATGAAGATAATCTAATAGCAGCTGCTCCTGTTGGTCTTCTTGGTTTACTTCTACTTTTCCAGGTACATTTTTCACACTCGAGCTTAATATTTTATTATTTTTTTCTTTTTTCGCAAGTTTTTTAAATCATTTTGACATAGCAAATAAAGGAAGTGTGTTCTTTTGATCTTACAGGCTTAACCGTGTATCTTTTTCTTTATAATACAGACAACTAGAGTGAGGTTTGTCTTCGACGATGAAGCTTTGGTTTGTGCTGCAAACTCTCTTGACTTAATAATGTTTTAACAGTTATTCAATGAATATGTTTTTATTAAAGTTTGTGTGTGTTTGCATACTAAAGGAGGTGAAAGTAGGAAAAGAGCTCGAGGAGTCGGGTGAAAATGTGTTTGTTGGTGGTAAAAACCGCTGGAAGTGAGTGTTTTCTTCCTGCATTTTTTTTTATATTTTGATGCTACATATGAACTGACATTATTACAGATATTCTTCTTTTGTAAATTGGGAGCTCTGGTGGCCAAATTTCCCAATTCTGGTTTACTTCAAAGAAACACAAACAAAACCGGAAGGACAAGTTCACTTTTTCCCTGTGATTTTTGTGAGTTTTTAGTTCATATCAGATTTTTTTTTGCTTGTTTCATGAATTTAATTCAATAAGATGTGTTTTTTTCGTATGATTATTAGAACGGGAAACAGTTATACGACGTTATGGTGGAACGGGCAGGGTCTTCAAAGACAAGTGGCCCAAATTAGTACCAGCAATAGAGATTTGTTGGTCTCAGGTCGTGCAGGCTTTGAATAAAATTGCATTGAATTCATGTATATTGTTCATAACAATTGACCAACACTTGTTTGCTATTTGATCATGCATTATAAATACATTAGAAAGGGCATATGAGGAATTGTGTATAATCATGGCAAGCCACAAAAGTACTTGTACATATGAACATCACCATGTATGAGCGCGTATTCATTGCAGTTCTCTACTTAAATTTGATATGTATTTGTGTGTGCGATTTTTGCATGTCAACGTATGTCAATTCACTTAAGGGTCATCTTGAACTCAGCGTAAATAGTTTGGGCGTATCATTAAGCCGAAATCCAGTAAACATAACGAACGAAGATCATATAACGTTTTTCCAGAAACAAAGGACGCTGTGTATAGCATATCAAAACATATAGGCTAAAACTAATAAATACAAAGTTTAATAGTTGATTTTAGGGCTTAAACTAAAAGATTGCCATCGGATTAAGTTATTGTTAGCTTTGCTACTATGTTAAGGTGGCCATATGCTTTCTTCATTTTGAATTTAAGTTCAAAGAATAAATATATCATACATAATACTACAATTCAACCATTCAAGCCGGCTCGACACTCGCTAAGGCCTAAAACACAAACGGTTGGAGAAAACTATCACAATGCTAACTTTTGTATTGTGAGTTCCTTGATATTAGTCGCTAATCTCTGGAACACCTTGAGGTTATGTCCCACTTTATCCTGCACAACACATGAAACCGATTATATACTTCCAGCAAACCTTTTATTTTATTTTCTTTTCTTTTTTTGTTTATTTATTATTATATTAAAATTCTAAACCAAAGTAACAGTTCATACCTCTCTTAGCAATTCAAGTCTTTCTAAAATTGGAAGGAGCTTTGAACAAAATGAATCTATGTCTTCTCCGGTTTGACTAGAATCAGATCATGCCGACAAAAGTCAAAACTTACAAAAATAATATATAATATGATCATTATATTAAAATATGTATTTTCTTCCAGCAAACCTGTTCTGAAAATGAATGAGAAAAATGTTGAGCAAGTTCTCTGCCAGCAGAAGCAATAGAGTTATAAGCCGATCCCTGTTTCCAGCCACCCGACACATTTCCACCATTGCTATGTACCTCCTGCATGCATCATCATATACCATGTAAAATGGTTAATTTTTAAAAACAATATAACTCTATCAATATAAAGCGTAACCATTGATTGTCGGTGGTACCTTTTCTGAATATTGTCTGACGCTGCTGCTTGATCTTCAAGAACACACATTTTAATAATTTCATCTACCTCTTGTCTTGGTAGTTCATTTATGTCTTGAATCTGGAACACAGAATAAACAAACTCAGTTGTATGCTGACATGGCAATTACAGATAAACCAAATATGAAGATAGCTGACCAACCTTATTAAGCAATAAAGATTTTTCCTCAGCGGCATTTTCAAGAGCGGTGGTCACTGAGTTCAGAAGAAACCCAAGTAAGCTTAATGTTGGTTGCTGTTGTCCAGCTGGAGCACTATAGTCGGTAGAATTGTTGGAAACCTGGTCATATCACTTCTGTCAAACATGGGCAAGAAAAGCGATTTTAGATTAAAATAGTCATTTTATACACACCTGTAGTCTCAATGATTTGTTTTTCACAAGAAAGTAGAGATAAGAGCTTAGGCTAAAGCATAGACGAAAAGCACTTGATTCTGGTTTCTTCTGTTTCTGCAAATCATTTGGTCAGTAAACGAAAAATTAGTAGGAATTATGTTACTTATAACACAAAAGTGTTACGATGCTACTAGTACAACTTACTGACTGCGCTGAAGAGAGAAATGTTGAGTCACGTGAGAAAAGAGTGTGCATTAACCCAAAAAGTCCTTGAACAAAGCCGTACTCAGCTCCTTCCTCATATGGCCAAACCTAAAGGGTAGTAGTAAAACAAGACAAAAAAATGAGAAAAAAGGGTAGAAATGTCAAACCGAAAGTACAAAAGTAATATTAGTATTATTTATAAAAAATGTACTTTTCAAAATCATATTTGACAAACTAGATATATGTGGTAGAATTTTAAACAAGAATTGAAAAAGGAAGTGTTTCAGGTCAACCTGACAGCCCGATTCAACTTGTATAAAGATTGTCAATTTTGACCCATTACCCAGCCCACCCAATTTTAGAGTATAATAGTAAAAAAGGCGGTATTGCAAACCTTGCTAAGAATTCCAACAACAATATTCATTTGTTCCATTGCCAGTTCATCGGCATCATCGATATCTTGGCGAAGTACTTGATCAAAAAGTAGTTGATGACCTTTAACAAAGACAACAACTTCACGAACAATTTTATTCTTTACCTACAAAAACAAAACAAAGAAGGGGTTAACGTCATATATGTAATGCAGTAAATTACTGATTCGACCAAATAAACCTAAAATACCACAACTCTACCTCAAAAAATTCAGATGTTTCAACTAATGAGGTCAAAGAGAACACCAAACGAAGTGATGGAGAAACCACCATTCTTTGTCTGTGAATATCAGCAAATGAATCTTTCCCAAAACTAGTGTCAAAACGCCTTATGTTTCCCTGTGTGATGAAGATTTGACTTTAGTATATATCATTATTTAAGTACTCAACTCAGAAAAAGAATACAATCCTGACCTTAACTTGCATGTTTTGTGTCATGCATGAAGAAATATGTTCAAATGCACCCATGGAGAAAAGAATCTGAGCCCCTGATTTACCATACTTGTGGCTAATTCTTAATAGTAAAGCAAGTTGTGCCTCAAGAGCGCACAACCGCTGTAATGGATCTATAGAATGCATGCTATCCTATGTCATGAAAAAAATATACATATAAAAATTTATTAAAATAAAAAAGGGAATAACGCAACTTTAAAGAATGAATTCAATTATTCAAATCAAACCTGATACGAAACATTGCTAATACTCGTGAGGCAAGACCTCAGAAAGCCTCTACTTTGAAGTTGACTTAAGAAAAACTTCTCATGATCAATACAAATCAATGCATCTAGAACAAAGAGTGCCATTATCTTTCCAGATTCACTAGCTTGAGTGGCATCTTTAATGACCTACATATCAATCAAATTCAATGTCAAATGGATCACAATGATAATAGTAATAATTTTTACAACAATAACACTAATAAGGTTGATAATAAGTGGTTTATGGGTAATGCACAAAAATGTTGCATGTCTACACCTCTCAATCACAGCCCTTAGTGCTGTTATCAAATATCTCATTTTGGTCCTTTTGTTTGTCTTTTTCTTTATAGTATAATTTCTGAAATTCAGTAATTTCTTTTTTATTTCATTTAAATAACAGGTACTTGATATAATTACTAAAAAGGTTAAAAACTAAAAAATATAAATTCCACAGAAAAAGACTAATTGACCAGCTAAACTACTGCAAAGAATAAAAAGTTACTACATTAGTTGCTATTTTTCAGAATTTTCCTAGGTACAAACAAACATACATACATACACACACACCCTCGGATCCAAAAACCATTTTTTTAACAAGTATGTACAGTATAGTATTCCCAAATGACAAAAAATGTGGCTAAGAGAGAATCAAAGCAAAACCCTACCAAGTGGTAGTAATGATAAGAGTAGTAAACTGCATCTAGCATGAAGTGGTGAGTAAACTATAGTAGCAACTAGCAACAGTAACACTAGCCTCCTTACAAGTAGCTATACACTCCCGTAAAAAGGTCTATATTCCAAAACAACGCTAAGGCAAGACTAAGTGTAAGGCAAAAAAAAAAAAAATAAGTATACAGAGAAGCAAACCAAATCTAAAAGCCCAAGACATATCTAAGACAGATCTATACACTCCCCTAAAAGCCCATAACTACATAACCTTAACGTAACGTCTCCAGGAACAGAGGCATTGTATCTTTGCTAATTTAAACAAAAATCCTGATGGTAATATATCCACAGAAAAATAGAGAGAAGCGAACCAAATCTAAAACCGATTGAGCTTCTTTTCTTATTATAGATAAGTTTGCACGTGCCAGCTCGGCCTGATCATGATCAATCTGAAATAAAAGAGCGAGCAAATTAGTGAAAATTGATATAAACCTGCAATTTCATTATTATAAAATTTGGACATTTGTCACCTTCTCAAGATCCAAATCTCCATTTTCTTCCTCATCAACTAACAAAGACTGAAGAATAGTAGTAGGGACATCTGGATCAAGTACGTGCTGACAGTACTGGAAGTAGCTTAGAAGTAAAGTGTATTGGCTAAAAATTAGAAAACAAGAATCAAAAAACATTAAATTAAAAAATATATTTTATTAGCAAGAAGAAAATAATTTTGTTAATTAAAATTATACCGTCTCCTTAATGCTTCTGATGTATCATTTCTCAAGATTGCCATCATGATCTTATATAGGATAGAGTGACATGCGCCATTTGACAGCCGTTTTGTCATAATAACATCAAGACATGTTACAGTATCAGAGTTTAACACACTTGAACTAATAAATCTCTCATCACGTAATTTTGCCATGCATGTAATTGAGACCTTGAAATTCGAATTATTAAAAAATTAAAATTATTGGAAAACAACCCCATGATAATTAATTAATTAAAATATTACTTACCCGGGTCAACACTAGTGCCATCTTTAATGAACAATCTGGAGAACCAGAAGCATTTAAAGACGCATCAAGCAACTGAAACAACATTTCAGATCGATTTTCCATGGAGGATAATCTTCTTGAAGCTGAAATCTGATGAGAAGATGATTATCATACATAATTAATTCAGATTGAAGTGTCAGCAAATTTCAAAATAAAAGGAATGCAATGGATGAATTTACCTCAACAACTTGTGACCATCCTGCTAACATATGAAGTTGAGCAGCCTGTTCTTCAAGGTTTTTGTTGTGTTTATATGCCCATCGAAGTAATTGTTGAACAGTACTCTTTGCTTCATTAAGTTCAACTTCACTACCAAAGGAACTCAGCTGTGGATTGTCAAAATTGCACTTCTGAAGAAACAAAAAAATAAAAAAGTTAAAGCATATATTACCAAGATGGAAATGTAGTCAAGGTCAACAGAAACTGAATTGAAATTAGATATACCTGCCAAAGTGCGTCTCGGAATGAATTTAGATCAATCAACCGATCATCTCGTTCTGAGTAGTAATAAACACCTCCTTTTTCATTAGTTGCTGGATTCGCAAGCATATCATCAGCCTGTAAAAAAAATTACCATATCATAAGCTAATAATATGAAAGATTGTAATGGAAACCTAGAAAATAATTTGGTGATTAGTGATTACCATTCGTCCAAATTTTGTGTGAGAAAGAATCTCAGAATGTTTCATTGTTGTATCTGGAGACCTAAACTGGATTATCTCAAGCAACTCTAACACCTAAGAAAAATCAAAATGAAACATTTTAGAATAATAATCATAAACAAGCTAGCATGTGTGAAGAGTAAAGTAAAATAACAGATATATACCTTACTCCTGCTGATGGTTCTGTTTGCAGTATCTTCAGGACTATTTTGAAGTAAAAGTAAATTATTGTCACTATAATATTCAGTTTCACTTTGACCAAACAGATGACCAATAATGATGTTGCACACTTCTCGATGACTGGATGATGTCACATTGCCTATGTGTAATTCAAGTGCTAAAAGCTTCAACAGCCATGCTCTCTGAACCAAAGAAAAGAATACTTGAATTTGCATCAAAGTATTAAGCAAAAATATTAAGAAAGAAGAAAATGACTGACACCAAAAATACCTAGTGGCAACGGGCAATTAGTCATTTCCTGGTATCTTGAATGTTAAACAAGTTCTATTAAATTTTCTAAATTTACAGCAATAACAAAGAAGTTGGCAAAACCTGATGCAAAGAACTGATTCGAAGTGGCTGGGTGTTATTTCTTTTTGGTAGTGGTGCAACACCAATGTTATCCAAATGCTGTTGTAATAAATTCAAGAGTAACTCAGACAATTGCACAGTTAACTAAATACAGCTCCATTTTATAGGATGACAGATTGTACCTTGACAAAAAACTGATACTTTTTGGTACTAAGCAGATCAATTGTAGGACCACTTGTAAGTGGATCTGAACATAATTCATAAAGCAGCTGCAAGATATCACAACTTTTTGTTTTAAGTAAGATCAGACAGACGATTAACATATCCAAAATTAATCAGGACTACATTACCTGAAATCCAAACTCATGAAGCAAATAATTAACATCAGGCTTTGGCAGTGTTTCCAGGATATCGAGAATAACCTTCAAACAACTGAAATGATGAATACAAAAAGAATGAAGTATTACACATACGACAATACACATAAATTGAAAATTAAACAATTCAACTAATTATTTATTTATCATAAAGTTACCTGTAGTTAAATTTTGGCTGTAACACGGTCCTCTCTACAGGGGAGTCAAGATCAAACCTCAAAAGGAAGTGTGTTATGTTGGGGGCTGGGCGACTAATGTTATCAATGAGAAGCTGCAATGTGGAGAAAAAAATACATAAGAAGTTTAATTTGAATGATCCGTCAACATGAAAAATTAGAGCAAAAATACTAACTTGCATTATAAGCACACCCGGATCGTCAGAGCTGTTTTCTATAACTTGACTCCCTTCTGAGCTTAGCTCTAGACAGGCGGCATAATCTTCAACCAGAAGACCAGCTGAGTTCGATTTTAGTAGTAATGGTACAAGCCCAACCATGCGAGAACTGTCACATGAAAAACAAGTCCCTCTTGGGTTTGGTAATGGGTCGAAACATGATTGTGTCAGAACGAGTCATTTCAGTGCAAGTTGAAACGACTTGGGCTGACCCCCAAAAACATTGCTCTCTTTTGAATTTTTACAAAGGGTTGTTACTTGTTGTGTTAAGATAACAAAAGCCATATAATAACTATAACAATTATTTAACCGTTTCATATGCACTTTGAATGCGGATGACTTCAACCCACTTGTCATGTTTCCATTATAGCTAATCTTTTAATTTTGACACGTTAGAAAAATAGTAAAACAGTCGAACTGCCACGTCTAGTCACAAATGCACCAGATACATGAGCAACACAACAATGAATTTCAGACGCATAAAGAAGAGTAAAATAAAAGCCAGAGATAATGAATAGCAATGAATACTGAATACCTTAAAATGGTTATTATTTTTATAGAGCATTGTTGAATTTGTGGGTGAAAATCATATCTGATATATTCCAACAATGCTACAATCTGATTGTGATCTTGGGAAAGTATAACATCAAAAGGCTGCACAGAAAAAACCAATGACAACATATAAATAAAAAATCAGACCTTAATGTGACATAGTGATCCTGCTTAGTTCTAAAAGCTTAATTTAACATTTTTTTAACAATGTGTGTAACCTGGTAAATGGGGCGCCAAAATTCAGAAACTGACGAATCCTTCTCCAAAACCAAAATTACAATTTCCAAAGATAAAAGCACAGCTTTTTCAAGAAGTAAACCGTAAGTATGATTGGTCCGGTCAGCAATTATGGCATCCACGCCAGGCAAAAGAATACCCATTATATTTCTAAATACAGTCTTCCCACTCATGAAGTCCTGCAAACATCACAAATCAATAATTTGTATGAACATATATAATTAAGAGAAAAATGAAGTAAAGAAATGAGAAACTAAAAGAATAAATCAGCTTGCCTTGAGCAATTCTATGACAGGAAGCTGCATCGGGAGTGGAGTTGATTGTGGTGCCATGAGCTGAGATTGATTGACCACAATGTCAATATCTTCATCTTTTATGTCATACATACTCAATATCCTGCATATATTATTGCCAATTTAGTAGACAAACTAGAAATCACCTAAATGATTTTACATAAGAAACAACTTACATTTTAAAATGTTGGAGACATGCAACACCCAATTGCCATTTCTCAGATGGATCAGCGTAAGCCCGTTGGGAAAATGGCCCAAACACATGATCATATATGAACCTAAAAATACCTATAAATCTCCGTCCCCTATCAGTTGTGTCCCTTTCATCAGCAATTAAAGCATTTAACAGATTGAGGAATGAGATGGTGGAAGGATAATGTTCACTTCTTGCTTCTACTTCGTTTAACTCAAATCTCATATCGTAAACCTGCCAGAATCAAATCATTTTAAATCTTTCTATTACATATCAAAATGTTCAATTTGCAGTCACGTTTTTAATATTTTATGAAACACAAACAAATTTTAGTTAGTAAATCATGCAAGACCAACCTGGGTGCCCATCATTTGCCCAACTTGAGGTCCAACCACTACCGGTAAATCGTACTGCTCGAGAAATCCCCAAATGGTATCTTTCAAGTTTGGGGAAACATCAATAAAAGTTGATATCGAAGTGCGCAAAGCACCCTACAATGCAATGAACGACATAAGAAAACAAGAAGAATACTAAGAGCTGTAGTAACAGAAATGAACATACCTTCAAATAAGGAGGTACATTTTCATAACTAAGAAGTTTAAATAATGGTTCAATGTCAGGAAACCATGTCTTTCTCTCAATAGGGTTCCCGTTTTCCACCACCTATCAACCACAAGAACAGAACATTGCATGAAGGTTAATCAAAAAGAGCAAAAATTGACCAAGTATTACGGATATAAATAACATAAGTAGGCTAAAACACCTTGCGGAGAACACATAGATAAGCAACAAGAGCTTTTGCATCTCCCTCTTGAATCTCTGGTAATACTGGGCCCGCATTCTGAAGGGCTTGCTTAAATTTTTCCTCATAAATAGACAAACAATCAAACAAAGTGCTCCATGAAACAGACCGAAACGTTCTGCCCTGCAATAATTCATATACTTTGGAAGCGCCTTCCTCGCTTGAAGCCTGAAAGTTGAAAAATTCAAACATGGAAACTACATCATTGACCACAAGAACATTGTATATATGTCAAAAACCCAGGTTACAAACTAAAATAATCAACTACCAGTGTACTAAGCATCTTCAAAAATGCCACAAGTGTCTGAAAATTATTGTGATCCTCTCCAGAAAATGTTACAAATGTCCATAAGACATCATTGCCAGATAAGAGTTCAGGTTCTTTCTGTGGTAAAAACCAAATCATTAAGTAAAATAATCAAGAGCTGGAGAAAACGAACAGATGAACGCCTAAATCCATCCAAGGTATACTGACCTCGTGTATTTCACTAACAAACTCCAGAAGTGAGACAAAAGTTTGTGGGGCGGATTCGGCATTTTGCTGAGAAGGTGTGGTCTTCTCCTTTGTTTCTTTCACCTACCAATTATGTGAGGAAAAAAAACATCATATCAAGAGCATAAATTACATTAGTTCACTAAAGCTTAAAAGATGTAGTATCAAATGTTAATAAATTATGAACTATCAAGGAACACGAAAATGCTAACCTTGTCTCTTGCAAGTGGATGAGATAGAAAAGATGTTACCAGCTTGTGTAAGTAAGCATTATAGATGTAGATAATATCTTCATCATCATTCTGTGAAATATACCCGCATGAAGTTACATTGATAAACAAACTATACCCTATTTTAATATTTAAATTTTCTTCTTAAGGTTCCAGAACTTAAAAACCAACATTTAACAGAAAAAAAGAAGAAGAACCTGATAGGCTGGCGTTCGAAGGACTTTATCAATCAGAAACTGGAAAACGTTGTTTGAGAAAACAACTTCCAGGCATGAGTTTATTTTTCTCCCATCATTACTTATCTCACTTGCATCAGTTAGATCTTGTATAATCATCAAATGCACAGCCCATGCAAGTCTAACACAATGCATGCACCCCTCAATAATCTGATCATTCCCAACAGCCATCACCTATTGAAAAATAGTGCTAACAGTTCCGAATTAAGGCTTAAAAAACGTTATTAATAGAGTACAAAAAGGTTTTACACTTACAGTTTCATGAAAATCATGCCTAAATGAAGCATCCCGTGACAAGATAGACATTTCGTCTGGTGATGCACTAAGAGCATCTGATATCAAAGAAATTATAAGAGAAAAAAGAAGGCTAAATGTGATCTGCAAAACATAAAAGGTTAATCAGTTACTATTGAAAAAAAAGAAAAGAGAGAAAAATACAAAAAAAAAAAGGTTAAAAATATACCTGGTTCTTTACAATGTCAGTACTGCCACTGATGTCCCCTGCACTATCTTTCAAAGTTGTAAATATATCTTTTACATCTTTTGAGCCTGAAAGCAAAGGAAAAAAAAATACATTTTTTTGGTTAAAATACAACATAATGAAACCAAGAGCGCTGTTATCACTATATAATGTCACATTTTTAGTTAATAATCCAAACAAAAGAAAAAATAAAAGCAATAAGAGATAGAAACTATGATTAAATAGCTTACTTGCACGTACAACCAGCAGTGAGAGAACAAGACAGTGACCAAGAATGAGTCTTTCCCTACAAACAACAGCCCGCCTTTCCACAAGCGCGCCTCTTGAGTCAAGAATATAGCGCTCGGAGTTGGGCCCACCCAAACCAGCTGGTTCTTCTCGATTGAGTTCCTAAAAGTAAAAACAAACTTTTTGACTCACAGATAACCATGCATCAACTGGAAATGCCACCAGATACTTATGTTAGCAAAGTTTGGAAGGAAATCATCAGCCTTCTCAATTCTCATCTTCAAACAATAAGATGATAAATAGCTAAGACTGGTTTGTATATAGTTTTGGTCCAAAGTAGCCAGTTTCCTGGGCTCACTTTAGAGTCAACTTGGGCTGATCACTATTATTGATCATATTTTCTAATACAAGAAAACAATGATCACCTTATAACTGATATAACTAAAAAACATATATGGGATATGTTATGAGCTGCATAACTTTAAGAGCACCGTTAAGATCCTGGTTGTTTTCTTACTTTTTATGGATGTGATACATTAAGAATATAAGATGCTAAAGCTCTCAAACTATAATGGCATGCACAGGTAAAAATGCTTGACATAAATGCCAGCATAATCAAGAAAAAGAAAGCAATATATAATGAGGTAAAATTAGCCAGGGGAATGAAAAAATCACCTAGAGGCAAAATTCAAGTCAGGATATAAACAACAAAAGATGACAAAAATAATACCTTTATAAGAGAAATTAGCCGTTGGCGAAGCCCGGAATTGATTAGATCTTCAACATATTTTAAAATGTCAGCTTGAAGATCGGCCTCAAGTCCCTGATCAAGCACAATTGCCTACAATATGCAAACAATACCATTAATATGTCAACAAAACAATAAGAAACTAACTGGTGGATGATGGAAGATGGAAAGATACCCGTAACAGCGTATAAAGTGCTGTTATTAAATCTCTTCTCTCTGTATACCAAAGCCCGGATGTAAGGCGTAAGATATCCAATGGCCCCCGCCCTTGCAATCCCCACTAAATGGATTTGATGCAGTTATACCAGTCAGATATGAGAATACAATTCAAACAACACTGGATGAACAGATTGTAGGAGAAAGTCTACCTCTTGATTACCAGAAACAAGCAGTCTCACACAGTCTATTTCATTGAGATGAAGATCATCACTCAGCTTGAGAGCCTAAATTACAAGTGGTTAGATGATAGAATAAGACAGACTACTAATAAGTACACACTTAACTTATATGAATAAACTGATCAATTGCTGACACAGTGACTGACATCTCAAATATCCAGAGCATCCTAACTTTGTCAATTTAACCACAAGTCGATTTTCTTCACTACAAGAAAACTAAAAGAGAGCAACAGTCGAAGCATATAACTTACAATTTGAACATCCTGATCATCAAGTGGAATTAGCCCTGAATCAGGAAGCCTGACTTCTTTAGACTCCACTTGTGCTCTGTCAGAGGCCTTCGGAGGCTACATATAAAATTTAACAAACATACATAACTGATAAGAAACAACAAACTTACAAATCATAACCTTAACATGCTACAAAGCAATCTGAATACTTAAGCAGCGCTAAATCAGTCTACAATCTACATATTAATCACAATGAACATATGCCACATAAATGTACATTACAAGCACTGAAAGCAAAATAGACTGAAGAAATCAACATCTCTACTTCTATCTCTATCCTTTTACTAACAGCCTTGTTTACCAACTCATTGTAAGAGTTTCTCCGTTTGCTAAATGTTTTCAAAATAGCCATTCAATTATACAATGTCCTCTCGGATCTATAAACACATATTTTCCATGATATTTCAGTCACTATCAAGTATCAACTGCAAATCTGACACAGCTTCTTTAACAAATTCATCACCGTTACGAATTCATCAACAGCACCTGCTGTAAACTTAATGTACTAGCAGCATGTTCCTCACATAAATGTACATTACAACTTACAACCACTTAAAACAATAAAAACTGAAAAATTCAACTTCTCTCTTTCTATTTATATTGTTTCACACTTTCACTATAATCTTCTGCTTAACAACAAATAATAAGAGTTTCTCTGTTTGCTAATTGCTAATTGTTTCCAGAATAAAAGTTCAATTATACAATGTCCTCTCAGATCCATAACCTAGCTTGTTCAACATATAAGGTTGCAGTCATTATCAAATGAAAAACCGATACGATGCATATATATCCTCTCTGTATATATAGTGAAGAGCTAAGAGAGAATTAACTAACTAACTAACTAACTAACAGATGTAACAAACTGTAACTGCCCTATCTATACATACAATCCAATATATATAAACTAAAAGCTAGAATAATAATAATAATAATAATAATAATAATAATAAGATAAAGGAGAAGAGAAAGTGGTTACCGGAAAAGAGAGGAGAGAGCGGAGAGAAGGAAGGGAGTGACGAATAGCGTGAATGAGCTCAATCCTCTGTGACGGAGATGGAGTGGGACCTAAGAGTGTGGACTCGATGGTGGAGAGCAGTTGCTTAGCGGATACCATCGCAAAGGCGGGAAACTGCCCTAATTTTTTTTTTTTTTTTGTTTCGGTGAATAAAGAAGAAAGAAAGGAGGAGGGTTTGTAAGGGTTTTGAGTAACGACGGTTGTGCTGGTTTATGAGTTTAGGAGCGTGTTGCTTAGTAAAAAAAAATATATATATAGACGTTATTTTTACGCTTATTATTTTAACCAAGCTTGGTGAAAAAGGGATTCATTTAAGTTTGATCTTGAAAAAATCAATGTTTTCATAATCGGACCGGAAGACGAACCGGATGTCTTACTGGTCCACTGGTCAGACCGGATTCAAGAACCGGATAACATCATAAATAACTAAAATTTTCAATATCTAGAAAATACAATTAAAAAGTATGTTTTATAACACAAAAATATTAAAAACTTCATTTTATAAAGTTGCTTATATGCTTTAAAATTGTTGAATTGATAACTTTATATAATTTGACATATTATAGTTGATTTAAAAAATACAAACTGACGTAAATAAAACAATGTATTAGCCCAACTTTTAAATGAGCATAATATATTAATATCCAATTGTTGGGTCTTTCTAAAAAGCCCAAGACAAAAAAGAATTAGGTTTAATAACCATCTTCTCCTTTATGCATCTTAACATCGCACTGAGCATACTGAGCACTAGCAGGTTTATTCCTTTATCTTTCTGTACTACAATCATCGCTCCATTTTTATCGATGGATCCAAGCACGATCGATGGCTTCTTTTATGCATTACTATCTGGATCGAAGCTTAGCCGCAGACAAAACCACAACCATTGAAGAGAAGACCGGTCCGGCCGTTTTTACACCGGTTCTCTGGTTCGACCACCGGCCAAGGGTCTGGCCGGGCGGTTCCCTTCACAAACGGTCCGAAGAGCATGACCGGACCGCCGGCACCACCGATCTCCGGTTAAACCGGTCGGACTGGCCGGTCCGGTCCGGTTTTCAAAACGTTGGAAAAAATAAACTGTTTTTTTTTAAGTATTAGAAAACTTATTGGAGTTAAGTTGTTGTTCCTCTTGAAGTCATGAGTTCAAGCTTCACCAATTCACTGAAGACGGATTTTGTGTAATTTAAGCCGTTCAAAAACGATACTGAAAGTTTCATAATCTTTATTTAGATTAAACATTTTTTAACATATTTGCCCTAATCCACACAAGGAGATGCATTAGAAAAGGGAGTCACCCCATGGGAAACGCTCCAGCTCCATATATGGAGCCATGGCCACATCTGCAACACATGTGAAAAGGTGATGGGTGTCAAAACGGTATTAAATATTATTGGTTAATAAATTTATAATAAAAGTAACTAAATTATACGTATTATAAGTAAATGATGAGGTACCCTTAATATTGGACTAGAGGCCCAATAGGTTTGACGGGCTTAATTAGGCCCAAATATAACAACCCAATTATAGGCTGACCCGTTAGGGTTAAGGCCTATAAACCTTTTGATGAATAAGAAAGTCCTTTCCTAAAAAAGGCAACCCTCTCTCCCTTACTAATGCTTATTTTACATTTATATTTATCATGGTTGATAGATACTAACTTGAGCATCGACATACCCTTGGGAAATCTCCCTCGGGCCCTCTAACAATATTTTCATGTGGACGCAACTCTATATTTATGGTCCCCAAGAGTAGCAAATATCTTAATCACATTAGAAGAGAAACTTGCACTAGCTTGGAGAGTCAAGGTTGGAGACGTTGGTCGTGCTAATCCATCACGACGATTTTGGGCTCGATAGTATACTAAAGTTATTATTATATATGTATATGTATACATAAATAAATAAAATAATTAATAAATAATAAACAAACCCGGGTCAAGCTAGAGCTTGAAAAGCTACTTGCGAATTTAACTAGAGCTTGAAAAACTATTTACGAATTGAGCTAGAGCTTAAAAAGCTACATATGAATCAAACTCGGTCTTAATAAATAGATCTACAAAAATGTCAAACCAGAGCTCGAACTTTGTTATGCTAAACCAACCAAGCTCAAGCTTAGACAAGCTTGATCTAAGCTCATCTACACCCAATAAGTACCAACTGGAGGCCAGTAACAATATATCATTAACAAAATATTGAAACCTATAACTATATCCTATATACACTTCAATTGCCATATAGATAACTAGTGGGTTACCCGCGCTTCGCAGCGAGAGTTTGGCCTGTATTGATTTGTTTCGATACAGTACCGACACTCGAAATAGGAATTGAAAGAGATACACCCAAGTGAACATATATTAACACGCGGTTGACCATAAAAACAAACATTAGTAATGATACCAATGTTATTCGACCAATACTGCTTTAGATTGATATGGTAAGTTAAATTGATTTTAATAACATAACTCATCTCTACTAGGAGCCTAGGAGCATAAATAAATCCCATGAATCAAAAGCAAAAGGGTTGAAATTGTTATAATTATAAGTTTTAAAAAAGTTCATCCAAAATTTATTTTCTATTCATTTACAGAACTTTTTGGGTCATGTATGCACTAGTTGAATACATTAAGAAACTCCAAAAACTAATATCAATAATTCGAACAAAAAGTTGTCGTTCTGTTGGGACTCCCAACTTGGGAGTAAAAACAAATATTGTATTGTCTACTTAAGCTTTTGTTAAAAAACGTGGACGGCAGGATTCGAACCTGCGCGGGCAAAGCCCACATGATTTCTAGTCATGCCCGATAACCACTCCGGCACGTCCACCTACTATGTTGTTTTTAACAAACTTTTTTACTAGATCGTTTACAGTGTTGTGTTATTTATTCAACTATTTTATCTATTTCTTTAGCGTATTTAATTTGCTGATCTTTAAATAACAAAGTATCAAACTATTGGTGATTAATTTATTTAAGCACATATAACTCAAATCCGACTCGAAAATTCATACGAGTCAACTGTCAACAAGCCCAAGTTGAATCAAGGTTAATAGAGTTTTTTTTTACGAGCTAATTACGAATGAGTTACGGTTGATCTAACTCTAGAAGCTATACATTTAGTTAGT
Source organism: Ambrosia trifida (assembly GCA_028751855.1). Taxonomy (NCBI): domain Eukaryota; kingdom Viridiplantae; phylum Streptophyta; class Magnoliopsida; order Asterales; family Asteraceae; genus Ambrosia; species Ambrosia trifida. The sequence goes on along the minus strand of CM054123.1, from coordinate 72,363,294 downwards.
TATGACAATTGCATTTAGCGCTTTAAACTTAATGTTTGTATCCGACATGCATCTTATTGTACAATTCTCGTGTCTTATAACCATGTTGTCGCTTAATTATTTACAATCTAGTAAATTCATAAAACTTCAAACTGATTATGTCGTACTCAATCTCTAATATCATGTTTGTATATATCTTTTTTTGTTCGCGTCACATTTATTCTAAAAAGGTTTTATCAGTATTTCATATGGGTACTTTGGTTGAAAGAAACTTTGATCAAGTTATCTTGTGAGACGGTACAAAACTACAAATAATATAGAGCATAGTTAGTGTTAATAAGTCGGTTTAAACTGTCCAAACCTATCATCAGTTTGATTTTGCAGTCGGTTGTTTTAATAAGTCACAACACGGCTTGAAAATACAAATAGAAGAAAGATCTATCCATCTTTATGAGCACAAAATGTTGTTGAAAACACTCAAGAAAATAAAGAAAAGTAGCACACAACAATACATTGTTACATAAAACTAGAGGTCATTGACTCATTGTGTTGACAGTGCAAACATGCATAATGCAGATAGAACATCTCAATACCGAAAGTGTTTTTAATCTAAAACTAATAATCCAATGATAAAGTTCATCAATCAACATAACCAAGGGCGGACACACAACACAAGCAGGGGTTGCGGACTTTGCGGCTCAACTTCGTGCGCGTAGTGGAAAATTAGTGGAAAATTTGTTTTTTTTTTTTTACGAAATTTGGAAAACGTTGCTACTATAATGAAAAAAATAAAAAACGTTACTACTGAAAAATGTTTCTAGATCCGCCACTTTACATAACCATGTACTACAATAATAAAAGTTGGTTTTCATAAACATTAATCTTGTTCATCGATCATCACCGGACTTGTTGGGCATAAACAATCAATCATGAAGTGTTTGGGAAACAATCAACCAATGATTTTTCATGTTCAATCGACCAATGCTACTATTATGAACAACGGTAACATTTTTTCATGTTCAATCGACCAATGATTTTGTGAAACAATGAAGGGTATTTTTTTTTTTTCACATGTAGATCAACTTAGGGATGATGTTCGTTTAAATTCCATTTCCAACAAACGCATCTACAATCATTTATACCATCTGGTTGGATTAGTTGTACTAAACCTTAGCTATGTAATAGTTAACATTGTTATCAACTTATACCATGTATGCTACATTTGAATTCATAAAAAAACGGGTTAAAAAATGAAAAACGTGAACGGCAGGATTCGAACCTGCGCGGGCAGAGCCCACATGATTTCTAGTCATGCCCGATAACCACTCCGGCACGTCCACCTGTTATGCTCCTCTAGCATACTTTTCTTCTAAATCTATAACATAAAGCAGAGTGCTGTGTTTATTCATACAACTACCTTACATATTTCTTTACCACTATTTAATTTGATGATTTTGTACAAGCTTAATAACAGGTTAACAAACTAACAACCTCAAACCGAAAAGGTCTAAAGTAACAAAGTATCAAGCCATTGGTATAAGAGAAGAAGGCAAGGATGTGTATAACTCAAATCTGATTCGAAAAAAAACAAACGAGTATCAAATTTAATAGAATTTTTAACAAGTTAATCACGAATGAGTTATGGTTAGAAGCTATACTTTTAATTATTTTTGACAATTGCATCCCGCTTTAAACTTATTGTACAATTCTAGTGTCTTATAACATGTACATTTATATTTTGTCGCTTAATTATTTACAATCTAGTAAATTCGTAGAACTTCAAACTGATTACGTCTTTCCCAGCTTACGTAGAAGGTTTGTTTATATATATTATTTCAATAAAAAAACAGCCAATTATAAGTGACACGCAGGTAAACGGGCCACAAGCGCTGCTACCTTTTTTGTATAACATTCAAAATATTTGAAGTTAAGCTGAAAAAAATCATGTAAATTGAGTTGTTTTATCGTGTTTATCATTGAATACGATTTTTCACATTTAAATCACTTTCTAAGCTTGATTCACTTTTGGATTCGCTTTTGCATTTAGTTTTCTACCACAACTTAGCACAACTATGTATCTATTTTGAACAAGTTAGGGGCTATTTGGTAGCTTCTTAATGAGACTCTTAACCATTCAGAGCTGAATGATTCAGCATTCAGCGCGTTTGTTTCAACTTCTGAATGGAATGGTTAAGTCTGAATCATTAAGATTTAGGATGTTGCTGAACCATTAAGCACTGAACTATTAAGCACTGAACTAAATTGAACCTTAATGATGCTCCCCTACCAAGTGGGACAATGAAACTAACCATTAAGAGGTTCAACCTAATGATTCAGCGCTTAACCATTCAGACCTCTTAATGATTCAGCACTTAATCAACCAAACAGCCCCTTAGTGTTAATAAGTCGGTTTAAACTGTCCAAACCAATCATCAGTTTGATTTTACAGTCGGCCGTTTTAATAAATCACAACATGGCTTGAAAATACAAATAGAAGAAAGATGTATCCATCTTTAAAAGGACAAAATGTTATTGAAAACACTCATGAAAACAAAAGTAGCACATAACAAACACTACACTGTTACATAAAACTAGAAGTCATTGTGTTGACAGTACAAAAATGCATAACGAATACCGAACCAATACAATATAAAGATAGTTTTTATAGGAAAAGAAAGATCAAAGCCTTTAATCAAGAAAGGCCCATCACACCGAATTTCCGTATTTCATCTTTTTAAATCAGAAGTTTCTCAATGGCATCCTGCAAATCAAATGGAACACACTTTAGAACACACAATAGCGTATCCACGCGAAAAAAGAGACAAAATCGCGATGTTAGTGAGAGAAACAAGAACCTTGAGCTGCTGTATTTGAGATCTCAATTGACTGCCTTCATTACTAGTCACTGAACATGCAATGACAGCCCTAGTGACCCCGCATGCCCGTCCCAGTGCTTGCTTTGAAGGAACAAACACATATGGTACGTTCTGCAAAAACAGTTGTAAAAGATTAATAATGGTAAAATTGAAATCAACAAGTCTATTCATGTCAACATCTTGCTTAACATACAATGAAGACAGAATCATTCAAGAGCCGATTGGTAGCGTATAATTTAAGATTCTTGATTTTTCATCGTTTTAATGTAAAAGCATCATACTCGCTTGGTTTTAAAAAGCGCACCTAGGCGCAACCCCATGCGCCTTATGTAACCTTAGGCGAGCAGTGTGAAAAAAGCGCAAGAAAAGCGCACGAAAAAAGCGCGCTTTTCGTACACATGCTGTTTTTGTGCTTAAAATACATGTGGCTAAAAAGGTTGTACATTCAAGTTAAATCATATATATACCTTATTTGTATCTATATTTTGAGTAAATAATGTTAAAAACCTATAGCATATATATATATATATATATATATATATATATAAAATTATATAATCGTCTTGCGCCTCGCGTACGAAAAGCCCACCACTTTTGCGCTTTGCGCCTCGGTTTTAGACCTCGTCGCTTTTGTGCGCTTCACACTTTTTAAAACCAAGCATACTCGGTGAATGCTTATATCATGTTAATCTAATGCTAAAAGCCTAAAAAATAAGACAACGATTGATACTCACTAAATCTATAACAGCATCACAATTCGTGATTTCTTCATTTTGCTAAAATTTTAAGGCAACTTTTAATCATCCACTTAATATAAAAATTAACTCAGATGAATGTATATGCAATATATCTTCAATAACCGAATACATATCATATCAAGATAACATTATATACCTTATCTTCAGCAAGTAAGGGAAGATGAAGAATAATTTCAAGAGGCTCAGCATCGGCTGCCATCACTACAAACTCGGATATACCTCTGTTAAGGGTCTTTGTAGCTGCAAAACAAGAAATTAAAACAAAATACTAATGTCATAAACAACGGACATGACACGATCCAAACGTCATAAATTAATAAACTTTTGGCCAAGGAAAAAGACATTCAGACAAGTACAATATATAGCTTTCATATATTTTTCCAAAGCTTAGTCAACCTTTTGTTTTTAACATCTAAACTTAAAAATAATTAACATAAATCTATTTTTACAATTTAATTCACATAAATTCAAACAACTAAGAACAACTAAAGAAAAATATATAAAAGCTATGTAATTGACTAATTGCCTAAACATGTTACCTATTTCACATAAACATGTTCTTATAAATAATTATTTAAATCCATTAATAATTATGCAAACAAAAATAAAAAAAAATAAATTCAAAAAATCTATAAACGTTGACCAGCTAAGTACCAATATTTGACCAACAAAAAAATACCAAAAACTCATACAAATCAACTTTCATAATAAAAATAAGTAAATAACAATACCCATATGAATAGAATCACTAAAAAATATTAATTATACCTTCATTGGCACCTTTTTTAAGCTGCTTATAATTAGCAGCTTGTTGAACAAGATCCAATATTGTTATTGTTAGCTGAGCATCAGCCAGTGGGTATGCTTTAGGGTTCACAGCTTCTCCTGTCTGCAACAACAAATCAAGATTATTATTATTATTATTATTATTAATAACAAAATACAAACTTTAATGAATTAATACATGAAAAACAGCTAAAAATATGAACTTTTTTAGATGGGTACCATCTTTTCGGCGAATTGAAGGTTGAGAGAGAAGGAAGAAGCAGCAGTAGGGAGGCTATTAGGGTTTTACACTTTTATCTTTATATAAAAAGATAATGGTGGGAAGGGTTTAAAGAGGATGTTATTACTTATTAGGTATTTGGCTGCTAAGGGTATTTTAGTCTTTTTGTAACAATTTGTTGATTTGTCTTGAAACGGTGTCGTTCATTATCTATGACATAATGACAAGCTGTCAACTTGTTCCATTAAATTTATTATTTGTTTGTGATTTGTGATTCTTGTGATTAGAAAACTTTTTGGCTTAACACTTTTTTTTAACGGCAAACGAATCAATTTCCGAGCACTTTCGGACATTCTTTTAACGAATTAGGTACTTGAGACTACCCGGGCCACCAATTGCCACCAATTCCCGGGAAAACCTGACCACTCACCCGCCCGAAGGCACGACGGTGAAATAATCGGTAAAACCGGTCGGGATCAGGACTCGAACCCAATCCAATGGCCGGGGCATCCCTCATTTCCCCTCCACCAATGTCCTCCAAATGTAGCTAGTGGAAATTGAACCCCAAAGCCTCCCATAAGAAACTTTAGGCCAATAAACAACTGAGCTATAAATGTTGGACTTTTTGGCTTAACACTAGTCATTTTTTTAAGTCTTGAATGGATGTAAACATATTGAACTTTCAACATGAACTTACAACAAAAATCAATGTTATAATAACAAGCTTTATGTTAAATTGGTGTATACGGTATTAGTCTTTTTCGTTCTAAAATTAGACAGTATGTCAAGTTGTTGCTTATGATGGGAGACGGTGAACGAAAGATAAAACAACACCATCCAAACCATTTAGTCAAATTTGAGTTGTAATATGGTTATAACTTGATTAGCTATGTAAAACTTTGATTATATATGTGATGATTAAACCTATAGTTTGATGTAAAAGAACATCACCAAATTGAAAGTGGTTCGAATATATGGTAATTCATTGAGATCATGAGTATCGCTAAGATTGAACCGTTCCCACCCCTCTTTGAAACCTCAACACCTAACTATTTATGTTGACGCTTGATTTACATAAGCAACATTCAACATGTTGTGTGATGTGGGTTAACCCTCTTATGTGATAATTAGGAATACCACCAAATCGAGGGCATGTGAACATTTATTGAGATGATGAGTTTCTTCTAAGTCGGTTTGTAACTTGACCATATTATTGACATTGAAGGATCTTGTAAAATCAAAATGGGTCAAGACTTACTTGAGTTTAGTTCTAAAGAAACTATTTTGATGTATCATAAGGTTACTTTATTTCACTGTAACCTAATGATATAGGTATAGATTTTTAGGAAATCTAGATAAAACGGTGTGTTTATATTTTAACTTTTAAGCATGGCAAATATTTTATAAAATTAGGAAATAGTCCCCAAAGGGATACCATAGTGGTATACTTTCAAATAGTATGTTGTGGGCTTAAATCCTACAAAGAACAGATGTGGTGATTTTAGTCGTTAATAAAATAATAACCAGGAAACATAGGTTTGTGAGTATATTACCCTTCAAGCACTTATCCTGTAACACCTGAAAATCTAAAATCTAGTTCATCACAATATTAACTTAAAAAGGGAAACGAGTTAAGTAGGGGTATTCATAATCACTACTAAATAAAACCCAAGTAATAGGTTGGTGCCTTGACTAAGTTAAACAAAAAAAAACTCCAAGGGCCATTTCTGTCAATAGACCAAAGATGATAAGTCTTAATAATAAAAACAAGAAATTGGTGGTGTTGGTGATCAGGGGATCGACCAAAACACCACAAAACACACACATAAACACACACTAAGCTCCTACACTCCTTTGAAGCTTGAATCTTGCTTATTGAGAGGTTAATCCAACTGCATGAAGGCTTAATCAACTCAATAAACTCCAGTAAACATCTAGGTATCACTTGTTTTATCTAGATTGTTGTTTTATAGCTTCTTTAATGATGAGTGAAATTTTAGGGTTCTTGATTGGAAACAAATTGATAGACTCTAAGGAACCTTATAAGAAAGGGTACCTTAAAGTCTTGTTAATTCTGCTCTATGTAAATTATCTAACCCTATAACATGAGATTTTGGGGAAATTAGGGTGATATGGGTTGGTTCCCTCAAGGGTGAAACAACCCCTAATAACCTTGTATAATTACTTGAGGAATTTGAAATTGTGAATTGTTAGTCATTAGCAAGACTAGAATAACACCTTGTAATGAAAATATGAGGTGGGTAGTAAGTGATTAATTGACCCATTTGGCTAGATTAATTGGTTAAAGAATCATGTATGTTAAGTGTTTGATTAAATGCTCAAATGAAGTTATTTGAGTGGAAGTCCATGAAAGTAATGGAATCATTAGTAGGATACACTAAATTGATGATCAAACCACTAATCGTATTGATAAACACTTGGATACTTATCTAGGTGAATCAAGTGGGAGTCTAGAAGTCAAGGGCGAACCGGATACTTGCCAAAAAGGAAAGCTTTGAGGTACGTTTGGCTGCATTCATTTGTGATATAGATTGTATAGAATACTTACAAAATGTCATGATGAAACGAATCCGAAAACCATTTGATGGAATAGTATATTTTACAAATTGCCATGATAAAATGATATGGAGAATAGCAATCGTGGGCGCAACTCGTACCGATGTGTATGAAGCCAGGCGACCATGATGAAAACGGTATCCATTGATGACCCAAACGGGTCAAATGGATAAGAAAACAAGCTTGGTAAGCGATAAAGGGAATAAGACCGAGGCATAAGCAATCCCGTGCGGATTGTAGAGCCCAAGGCATCCCTAAACATTCATAAACCAAGGCGAATACAATCCGAAGGGGTTGTAGGGGCCGAGGTAGCGAAATTTCGGCCTTAACCAAGAGTTAGGCTGTGAAAAAGCAAGAAAACAGCATCAGGGACAATCGGGCGGCCGCGCACTCCCTTTGCGTGGCCGAGCAAACCTTCTGTGAGACTTTGGGAGTCGCCCGCGCGAAACGGACCGGCCGCGCGCCTGCCTGCGCGAAACACTCAGTTCGGGTTTTTTTCGACCGTTTTTCCGATTTTAACGCTTCTTAATGCCATCTAACTCTATTTGATGTATGTGTAACAGGTTGGGAATATGATGGACCTCCGGGTGGAAGATCAAGCAACCAAAACAAACCGAACGCGTTCTTTGGAACTTCTTTTGTAGGAATTAGCCATAACATAGCTTAGTTGAACGAAATCACTTTGTTTCCGCTGCGCCTAAATAAAAATTAACTACTTGGTTGTTTGTAAAACTTAACCCCATCCAGTTTTTGGGTATGAATCATGTTTTGTACTTATGTGGTAATTGGTAACTAGCGTTCAAATCATGTTTACACCCACTTAAATTCACTAATTATAACAACGTAGGGGTAGGGTCTTACATATCCCGCTTTTACATTTTAATGTGTCACCTTACCTTAAGAGCATACATTGTAAGCATATTATTTATTAGTTATTTAGATAATTTCTGAAATAAATTACAGCAACAATAACATCCAAATGTTGGCTACATATCTCTATGCAACTTGGTTAAGCCAATATGGGCATAAGCGACGTGTAAGAAGCTGGGCTAGGCATATGGCCCTTTCTGGTTGGCGTGCACCGTGTGCCTACGTTGGGCGGTGTTTTGCAACGCCGGCCCGTATACAAACCTAGACAACTCATGTTAGTCTATGTTTTCCTAGACACGCCTCCTCTACACTTGCAATGTTCGAGACCTAAACCAAACACATAACCATTCTTTGAGACTCAAGGCCTCGATTCAGCACACCATGTATCTTTGGGATTAAATTCCACATTGTGCACCTTTCATACCATATAAATGAAAAACACGTTATTTGCGCACATTTAGAGGGTGTTTGGGATTGCGTTTTGAATCTGATTTTTAGATTATTACGTTTTGAAAACACAGATAATCAGTTTTTAGTGTTTGGATTGCGTTTTGAAAACGCAGATAATCAGTTTTTTAGGCTACCAAAACGCAATAATCTATAAGCAGCTCCACCCCTGCTTTTCCAAAACGCATAATCTGTTTTGAATAATCAATCCCAAACACCCCCTTACTTTCTAATAATCAAGTGTTAGTGTTAGTATTAGTGGTCCTATTTGAAATCCCCTTTCTTAGATGTTAATACACTCAACACATTGCATACCTTACTTATCTTTTGATTATTTTACTTGTTTTCCATTCACATGTCATCAAGTTGTAAATAAAAAAAAAAAACAAAACATATTCCAGTTATGTTTATTTACATGTTTAGGATTCATCTTATCCATCCGTTGGTTTTTAATTCAACTATATAAAACTAAAAATTGCATAGTTTGCTTTGATTACTTCAAATTTTAATTTTAATAACACCACCAGTGTGCGTACTCAGACACACATATGTATAGATGTATAACTTGAACCATGTTTAATCAATCAAGAGTGTCAACTATCAAAACATTATTTTGGGTCTTTGAGGCTAAATGCATTCTTTTAACCTCACGTTTGATCATTTTTAACCTCACTTTTTCCCTTTAACCTCACATTTGATGTCTAACCTAGAATTTGGGATAATCAAGATTTGGGTTTTTCTCCTTGTCGGAGGATACGTGCCTAACCCAAGTTTTCACCGATTTCTCATTTGATTTAGAACTTTTGCAACAGTTGGTCCAAACCGCGGTATGGTGTTTACGGAAGACCCACAATGACACCTTTTTACGTTTTGGTTTAGTTTGGTTGCAATGCATGAGACCTAACTCCTAAGTCGAGTTAGTTAACTTTTTCAATATTTACGTTTCAGTCCAGATTTTGCGAAATAAAACGTCGTAGCGCATATGTATAATTTAACATTTTTACATCTACTTTTCTAGTTTAATTATCCCGTTGCGACCACTGGCGAAGCTTAATAGGGGCCGGCGGGGGCGGCCGACCCCCCGAATTTTCGCGGAGAAGTGCCGATTATATAGTATTCGTATAGAAAATTTTGGAAATATAGGGTATCGACCCCCCGAAACTGGTTTTCGACTCTCGAAACTAGTGACTTCCGACCCCCCGAACCTTCGGGTCAAGCTTCGCCACTGGTTGCGACGCGCAAACCATTGGAAGTGTAACAAGTGTTGATACAGAATTAGGTCATTCATTTCGTCAAAAATGTATCACCCAACGACTCCCTTTGTCGTCAAACCAACAACACTTAACCTTTTCACCAAACACTCCCTCTCTTCTGTCTCTCTGTATCTCTGCAGTTCGTTTGTGTATATATATATATACACACACATATATAGAGAGAGAGAGACAAAGAAGTAAACGAATGACTGAATTTGGCCTCTGACTTCCATTTTCAACAACCCAACTCGCCTGGTAATACTCTTAAATCCCTCTGTTTATTAACAAACAAAAAAAAAAGATAACTTTTTTTCAAGATTCTCAGTTATTCATAGCATTTATTATTGAATTAGGCTTACAAACCCCAAAAGATTGAATCTTTTTATCAATTGTTCAAAGCCCACTTCTAAATTTAATTATTTTTTTATGTTCATGGTCTTCATCAACCAAATTATTGCTTTATTGAATTGGGTTCTTTAAATTCCTAAAAAATATTAAAACTTTATCATTTTTACTGTCATATATCAAAGTCCTAGTTTAAAGATTAAATCTTGGTCATGAAATGCATCACTAAATTGGGTATTTTATATTTCTTTAAAAAGATTCTTTTGTTTTCTCCAATTTACTATCATTGGTTTTAGTAAAGCATATTCTTAGCTTAATGGCACATCCATTGTCATCATATTTTTGGGTTTATTTTACTAATTTTTTTTTTTTAATAATCATGTTCTTGTAGAAAAAGAAAAAAAAAACACTTTTTGTGGTGTTTATTGCTATCTTGAATAATCTTGTTGGTGGGTTGAATGGATACAAGAGGTTTATTGGAGAGCAATGGAGATGGGTTATTTCCAAATTCAGGAATAGGGTTTCTTTGGTGTCCTAGAGATGATAATATTATGTCTCAATCTGGTGCCTTTTTTGCTAGTGTTGGGCAGATGGGTAGGGGCAGTTTTGGAAGTGTAAATGATAATGAAGGTGTTAAGCTTCCGTGTTTATCGAAGGTTGTTTCGACACCCGAATCCGGTTTTATGGTTCTTGAGGTACCGAAAGTGGGGAATTTTGTGAAGAGTAAAAGTGGGTTGAAGTTGAAGATCAAGATTGGAAATCCATCGTTAAGGAGGTTGATTAGTGGTGCGATTGCAGGAGCGGTTTCGAGAACATGTGTTGCTCCGTTAGAGACGATAAGAACTCATTTGATGGTCGGGAGTTCGGGGCATTCTACTACTGAAGTTTTTCAAGATATTATGCAAACTGAAGGTTGGACTGGCCTTTTTAGGGGTAATTTGGTTAATGTGATTCGTGTTGCCCCAAGCAAAGCGATTGAGGTATTGTTTTTTTACTTGTAATCTTCACATGCTCACTCAAAATTAATCGTACATTCAGTTGCATGTAGTGTCGAAGATGTTATGTTTTATGGTATTTGGAATCATTGTTGTCAAAAGCGCGCCTAGGTGCAAGGCGCAACCAGGCGCACCAAGTGTGCTGTGCCCTGTGAGGCGCACGCCTAGGCACTGAGGCGCACTATCGGGGCTGTTTTGAGGCTGATTTCCGGCCAAATTCAGGCTAAAAGTTGTCTAAACCTCTAAAACATCCTACATGAGTTATGAACAAGTCCTAAACAACCCTAAAACATCCTAATGTAGCCCTAAACAAGCCTAAAACATCTCTAAAATCTCTAAAATTGTATTTTATACTATGCGCTTAATTATAAAAAGCCCTCGTTTTTTATGCGCCTAGGCTCCGGGTCCGGCCTATGCGCCTTGAGTGTGCCTAGGCGCTTTGACAACTATGTTTGGAATAATTACATATGCGTTTGCCATTGGAAAATGATTATGTGATATCATCTAATCATAAATAGATAATCAGTCGTATCAAACTGTGGGGCAGGAGATCTTGTTTTATCTGTTTTTGCAGGTAGAAATTGGCATAATAACTTTCAATTTGAATATCTCCATATTCTGATTAGTTAAGGAAGTAATTGATAAAATAAATGTAACATAATGGCATATAAGTAAAGTAATCTCACTCGACGACACTCTTGTCCCTAGTTGCAACTAAATCTGGTATGGAACTAACTATTCAAACAGATTATTCGACTTCGACCCCTATATATGCAGTTTGCAAGTTTTTCTAATTGTGTTTTGAAAGTGTTTATGTGCTTATTGCATCTTGAACTCACCATAACTAGTTTTTTGTGTCTGGTTAACCCGCTTCTGTTTATGATTTATAAAAACTCATTATCCAGGACATATTGTTTGACCCCCTAATTTGCCACCATGATACCGTGGCAGTATGCTACTCTTTCTTTGTGTGCTTAATTATATTTTTTTTCCTTCAACTTTACTGTTTCGCTACTATGATATTCTAATGTATTCTTGTGCAGCTATTTGCGTATGATACTGTCAAGAAAAGCTTGACTCCCAAACTTGGAGAAAAGTCAAAGCCACGTATACCCGAGTCATTAATTGCAGGTGCTGCTGCTGGAATTAGCTCCACTATATGCACCTACCCTCTTGAATTGCTGAAAACCCGGCTCACGGTCCAGGTAAAAAAGTCAAACCTTTTTCACTTACAAATCAATTAACTTGCATCTAGAGGTGACAATTTTGACATGTTTGCTTGTAAGTTGCATGGTTTTAACCTACTATAAATCACCCAGAAGTCTATATCATAGTTGTCAAAAGCGCGCGAGGCGCACCACGTGCGCTGCGCCCTCTGAGGCGCGCATTTAGGCGCTGAGGCGCACTATCAGGGCTGTTTCAGGCTGATTTTTGGGCCACATTCAGGCTAAAAGTGGCCTAAACCTCTAAAACATCCTAAATGAGCTATGAACAAGTCCTGAACAACCCTAAAACATCCTAAAGTAGCTCTAAACAAGCCTAAAATATCTATAAAACCCCTAAAAAATGTATTTTATACTATGCGTCTAATTATAAAAAGCCCTCGTTTTTTATTCGCCTTGCGCCTAGGCTCCGGGCTCGGCCTATGCGCCTTGAGTGCGCCTAGTCGCTTTGACAACTATGGTCTATATGTAGTACATAGTACAAGTCTCTTAATTCATTTCATTTACAAAAGATTTATATCATAATTCATAATCAACAGAATAAATATCAGCCTGCTGTGAAGAAATAACCTTATGGACTTTTGATGAATTTGAACATAAATCCGTTCACATTTTTTCGCATGACTAAATCCCGTAACTTTAAAACTTAATGTAAAGTTTGTCACTTTATTTTCAACATAATTGTCCCTTTTTTGCATTACTAAAATCCCTAAATTTTAAAATAAAACAAAGGGCCAGTTTTTGCGTAATTAAGTCCCTAACCGGATGAAAATGAATTTTTCATCCGGTTCTAACAGCCTTGAGAAATAAAGTCCATGGATCTGTATGCAAATCCAATGAAAGTAGATTTTGATTTTTCTTTTTGATAATCTTCCTAATAGCTATAAAAAAGCGTTTGCGGGTCAACATGACCCATACAAAAAATGATTTGTTAATCACCTCATGTTTTCTTCAGAGGGGCGTGTACAAAAATCTTGTAGACGCTTTTTTAAAGATCGTGAAAGAAGAGGGACCTGCAGAACTCTACCGTGGTCTCACACCAAGTTTAATCGGTGTAGTCCCGTATGCTGCCACAAACTATTTCGCATACGACACATTACGAAAGGCATACAAAAAAATCATGAAAAAAGACGAAGTTGGAAATATTGCAACTTTGTTAATCGGGTCAGCAGCTGGTGCAATTTCAAGTAGCGCCACTTTCCCGCTTGAAGTGGCCCGAAAACATATGCAAGCAGGTGCTGTAAATGGGCGGGTCTATGATAATATGCTTCACGCACTTTTGACCATTCTTGAAAAAGAAGGGGTTGCGGGTTTGTATCGCGGGTTGGGCCCGAGCTGTATTAAAATTGTTCCAGCGGCTGGGATTTCGTTCATGTGTTATGAGGCATGCAAGAAAATATTAGTAGAGACAGAAGATGATGAACCATAGGAACCAAGGACCATACCATATGGTGAAGTTGAGACATGATTGTTTTTGTTTCTTTAAAGATAATAAAGATTTGATTTTTGTTAATGGGATATTATCCATATCTGATTCAAGGTGCAAGATCCCAAACATGGATTCTTGCACATGTCATCTGAAACATATGCATGAGATCTTTGACACCCATAACTTTGGTTTGCCTAATCGTGGCACGCCAACTTATTAAGCGATGATCTTGTGTTCGTGTCAATCACCTTCATGAAGGGGACGACGAGTGATGACACATGGATTAATATCGAATATCTTCTTGTACTAGCTCCCATAAGTACATGTTCTATTTCGTAACTGTCATATTGTCAATGGTCTATTATGTAACAGTTGGTCACGGTTGTACTTATGCGACTGATGAACGAGATAATAGGTGTCAACGACTTGAGAAAAGCGCACAATAGATTAATATAGGATACACAATTAAAACTTGAAAGTCAAAGGATAAAGATTGGATTTAACCAAAGCATTTCAACGACATGCATTTTATTTCTCTCAAAGCGGAGGTAATAGCCTCCGTTACGCATATGATTTTTCCCAGTATCAATCTTTTCCGTCTCGTACTCCGGATCATCCATCACTGCAGGAAATATGAAAGATAATTTTTTTTTTTTTTTTGTATTTTCATTAATATAAGTAAGCCTTGTGTTAAGGAATTAGAGATCTTTCAAAAACATTTTAAGTGACAGAAATATTCTTAAATTCCAAAACTAAAGACAAAGGTACTTGAATGTACATCGTCACATACTCGCATTTGCTTTAAAAAAAATTTTTATTTGTTAAAATAAAGCATTTTTTTTAATAAATTATTTTCATTCCAGAACAAGGAAAATTACATTAAGATAGCGGGCAGGCGGGCAACAAGCTGCGCCGCTTTGAATAAAGCAAAGTTCTCCTCACTGCATACATCTTAACAAGTTTAGAACTAAAAACATGGATACCGTTATTACGTGTATTATCGGACGACATCCTTGTTGGCACACATGGGAGCTTGGCTCCTTCCACTTCAGTGTTGCTACCTATTAGTTAATTGTAAACCAACTGTTAGTAATAATATGACAAACCTGATCTACAAAACATATAGTCAGAGTACAAAAAGATAACAACATGTAAACTGATCAAAACATTTCAAATAAGCTTCACAACAAATATATATTAATAATATGTTTTACAATCCAATCAAGCGGAACCAGTTTTTATAATAATGAAACAACTTTAAGAAAAAATATTAAAATTTTTCATTATTTGAGTGACTTCAAGAAAAAATATACACACACTAAAACAGCAATTGGATCATCTTATTGTATTCAACTGTAAATAAATAAAACAAAACATCATCATACGACATAGAATGTAATCAAATTATCGCATCATACCAGCATGTGTTTGTGCCCTTCGCTTTTGATACTTTTGGAGCGCTGGCCCCGCAAGCAATCAAGCTCCTCGATCGCGTGAAGAAAGTTATGCAAAGTAATTCCCCGGCTGCTAAGGGCCAATGTTTTATTTTCAATAGAGTAGGTTTTGCAATACAAAAAGGGGTAGCGGCGCAACTTGTGGCCCGTTTACCTACGTATCATTTGTAATTGGCTGTCTTTGGTTTAATGAGAAATGTTTTATTCTCAAAAAAAAAAAAAATATTGGTGGATTTCACTTATAATATATACCTTTGGGGTCGGTGGGTTGGCTACTTTTCAACTTTCACTTTACCGATTAAATCTTTTTAGGTAACAAAATTAATTTTATCAAATAGTTATGGCCCAAAGATCCAAAGTTAGTTTGACCATGGGCTCGATATTACCTATATATTTATAGATGTAAGATTTGAACAGTAGCATGGCATCTTTGTAATAGCAGTGTTTGTTAGGGGTAATTTGGTCTTTTGGCCATCCTGCTAAAATGAGCCAGTTTATCTAAACCCTCCCATCAGAGCAACCATCGCCACCGTCACACAAAACCCTCCCATCAGGGCAACCATCACCACCGTCACACACACAGACCATCAACCGTCAGCATCACCAACCGCTTTAGCATACGACTCGGCATTTGCCCTCTTTCTCTCTTTACAACTGAAACCAAAACCCTCATCGATCTATAGCCATGGTTAGACGCTCCACAGAGGGGGAGCAGGTATACCATCAGGTAGAGGAAGAAGATGAGGATGAACTCGAAGCCGTTGCTCGGACTTCCGACTCCGACGAGGAAGACAACGGAACCGCCTCTCTCCAATTCCTCAGAGGAGGAGCAGGTACACCATCAGGTAGAGGAAGAAGACGAGGATGAACTCGAAGCCGTTGCTCGGACTTTCGACTCCGACAAAGAAGACAACGGAGCCGTTGTCGTTGATCCTGTCGGTGTAGACCAGGCCGAAGACGTAGAAGATGAGGTTCGGTTTTGTTCTCCATGTTAATGCTTCGTTTTTAGGTTATTTTTGCTTTTGTATGCTTAGCTTTCGTGAATAATTGTCAGATTTGTTTTACTTGTTTTTTATTATAGCTGGATTTGGTTTTCTTCTGTGTGATTTTGTTGTTTGTGTTAGGGAATGTTGTTTTTAGTGTTTAGGTTTCTTTATTTGTTTTGCTAAACTTCAAGTGATTTTTTTTAAGTATTGTGTGTATAACTGAAAGTAAAATGAGGTGAAACAGCATTTTCTAGCTGTTATGTGTGTGTTTCTAAGATAAGCAAAATGCATAAAATAAGCTAATTTTTATTTTTTTGTATTATGCGCAGGAAGGTAATGAAGAGGCGCAAAATGATATTAGCCGTCGAGAAAAGGCCAGGTTGAAGGAAATGCAGAGGTTGAAAAGACGGAAGATACAAGATATACGAATGCTTCTGTTGAGGCTGATATGGTGTGTTATTTGGGATATTATACCTTTTTATGTTTAGGTTAATTGACATGAATTTTCGATAATTTTTTACATTGTATTATAGCTCCAAGGTTGTGTTTGGCATGCTAAATCTGGAGAAGTTAATGAAAGATACACTGGCCCATGAGTTTGGAGGTAGACAATTAGACAAAACCATTCAAGGTAAATACCAAAAGCCTTTATGATGTTACTTTTCCCTTACTTTAGCCTTCATTGTTGAGTTTTAGAAGAACTAATGAGTGCTGGATGGTTTGCTGATTTTGATTTACGTATGTTCATGATGTCAGATCAAGCAAAAGAAAAAATGGTATTTAGGAATCATACACCATCTAATTAGGATTCATACACCCTGGCCCACATCGTCCACCAATAGGAGACTGCCACATACCCAGAATGTGATGTCACGCACCCCAAAATGTGATGTCACGTGGTGTATGAAACCTAGAACCCGAAAAAATATATAGGTTTGTTACTACTAACTCTTTGTATTTGTATTTTCCTTTAATGTAATGATCAACTCTGTCTGAAGGTGTCACATTTGTATTTTTGGTATACTAAATATAGGTTGAGGTTGTTGTTTCTATCATGATTAATTGTATCTTGGATGTTTATCTACTAAATAGACCTTTTTATGTTAAACTAAACATGTTCGTATTGTTATGTTACTATAGAATGTGTGGACCGTCCCATTTGATGTTTGCGCCGTCTATTAGGCATGGCTGTTTATCCTTTCACGATTTTTGTTTGAATGCGGCAAATGAAGGCGCGCAACGCGCGCAATTTAAAAACACTAGTTATATTAACTTCTGATGGGCCCTAAAGCCTTTTAGGGTTCCATATAATACACAAGTTAGGGTAAGTCTTCTTTGCAGTCCTCGTCTCTTTTGTTGTGTGTCATCTGTTTCCTTGCAA
Organism: Ambrosia trifida; assembly: GCA_028751855.1. Taxonomy (NCBI): domain Eukaryota; kingdom Viridiplantae; phylum Streptophyta; class Magnoliopsida; order Asterales; family Asteraceae; genus Ambrosia; species Ambrosia trifida. Next base: position 72,345,715 of record CM054123.1, on the reverse strand, counting down.
GCTTCTTCTATTTTTTCAGTGTTCAGTAAGCGATTTTGGGTATAAAAAATACGCTTACCGGCCGAACCACCGAACAACTGAACGGCCGATTTTTTCAACTAACGAACTGAGAGAATCGGGCCGCTTAGGAAAACGCTACCCGGTTGAACCGGTCGATCCGATCCAGTCAAATAACCCTACCTTCTTTACTACAACATTCCATTCAATGTCTTTCCAACACCTAACCCCTAATTTCTTCAACACCATGATGCCAGATTAGCTTGGGGTTTATTTTGGTGAGTGTATATATATCTTCAAAACCACGTTTTTTTACTCATGAAAAACTGGCCATCGTTTCCATTTCTCAGGTGACTACTTAATTTTTAAAGTTTGCTAAAGTTTTCATCTTTTTGAGATAGTTTTACTAAGGCATTCGTGTAGAAGACTAAGAGTATTCACATCAGATCTTGCGTATTTCTTGTGATTGTGAGTGGGTTTTGCATATTTTAGAAAACGGTTGTGGGTAGAGAACAGAGGAAATGTTATCGATAATCTATTTGGGGTGACACTGTTTCCTATCATTTATTTTTTAATAATTTTTAAAAGTGTTTGTGAGGGGAGAAAAAAAATGCAATAATAAAGGTATAAAAATGTTATTTAAATGAAAAAGAGAGAAAATATAGTTATTTTTAATGTAATTTTGTAGATGGAGAGGGGACCTAATCCAAATGTTTTACTCAACCAAATCCCCTCTATCAAATTACATTAAAAATAACTATATTTTTCATACTTTTATCATTACATTTACTTACTCTTCACTCACAACCACTTACAAAAATATTAAAATATTTATAGGGGTGAACAATGTCCTCCCAAATAAAAAGGTGAACAGTGTTTTCACCGAATATTTTCTTTCTTCGTATAACCACTTCAAAAACAGTGACATAGTTTTAAATGATTTCATGATTTAATTTGTGAGTTAATGGAGATCTATCTTTGTTTTCGAGATTTCGGATCGCGGGTTTTTGATAATAAACCTGTGGAATACAAGTGTCCGCATCATTATGTTGCCCAACATGCCAGATTTTATTTTTATGACAAGGTTGTAAGAGTTTACGAAGACATAGGGAACGACTGCCATTACGTTTTGGGGTTTGCGACTTGTCTCGTCTCCCGGTCAATAACCATCAAATATTCATGGCTAATTTGGTTAATCAGTTAACACCTCAACAAATCATTGATCCTAGGAGAATAACTTTCCCTTTTATATTTCCACCTAACTGCCAGCTCTACCTCATATCCTTAACCGACGGTATCCCAGTGTTTGTACACATGCAACCTTTATTAGTAAACTACTAACCGTTGCCCGCACCTGACCCATTTGATGAGAATTTTGGGCTTCAGCCAATTTCAATCTCGGTACATACCATGGACGGTCACACCGTGGTGATGGATAAGTTGTTAGATCCAGAGACACGGGAATGTAGGTTAAGAAAGATTTCTCTCTGTCTTAAATGATGACCTTAGTGGACGGCATTTAGAATCTAGAGTCCCGGGTAATTACTTCCCCAACGCAATGTTAAGCATTAGAAATGAGTACCTTCATGCCACCGACACTACTATAAACTTGTCTTTATCGACATTTGATTTAAGTTGGCAACACATCATATATCGCTATGATAAAAGAAGTTAAACATGGAATATCAACACGAGTCCTTATCCTATTTTTGCCGCTCTTGCTAGTTCTACATTTTGCTCCTGACTTGCGATTGTGCCACCTCAGGTATCACATTACTTGTTGTGATTACATAGTTTTTTAATAAACATATTTATAACTTTTATGCCCTAATTCTGGATTTATCTATTCTTTTTCTAGATATATGGAAAGTATCGATCTGAGTTTTTACAAGTAGATCAAAATGGAATGCTTTATAGTGGGGGCTATGGAGTAGAGATCCTATGAAGATATTTATTATTTAATTGGTTTCCAGTGTAGTAAATTGGGGTATTTATACATTGTGGGTTGGATGCGCGTCTCTTTTGGTGTAGTGTTTTTCCTAATTGATTTTGTTTTGTAAGCATGAACACCGACCAAAATTATGTTAACATCATATTTTTTGGTGATTAGCATTTAAGGTTTGCGTTAATTTATACTACTATATAATGGGTTCTGGATGGGTATTATTGTCATTTCATATTTCATTTAAGTGGACGAGTCTTGTTTTAGAGTGTTCGGAGTGATATTTAGGGAAGAGCACGGGTAGAGTTGGCCCTGACCAGACACACAACCCTCGTTCTGAGGATAATATGTACAAAACAATAGGGGATGAACTTAGTACCAAAGCCATTTTGGACCTTTGGAATACAAAGCCACACATAAACACAAATTGGGGATGAACTTAGTACCAATACCAAAAGTACAGGTACTAAAAATCGTAAAAAATGGGTACTGGTACCGAAAACGGCAAAAAGTTGGTACGATAAAAGATTCGGTATGAAAAAAAAATCGCTATGAAATTGAGACGTTCTCCCATGACCATTACACGATCTTCCTTAGACTATGTGGTGTGGTGGAGGCAAGGGTTGGGAAGCCTTGCCGCCACGTCATCAAAAAGTGAGTCCCACATGCTTTTAGACATTTTGAGGACTACCCCAAGGGTGTGGGGTAGTCATCCACTCATATTGGTCACTAATTAATTATTATTTTATAATTTTTTAATAAGTAAGCATTTGAAGTAAATAAAATAAAAAAGTCACATAACATTGTGGCTTGAAACAAATTGTTCCACATCGTACATCTTATTTGTATACTCTGTCACTTGCTAACGAGTAGGTCCGCGGAGCGGTTATTTGTTCCGGTTAAATGGTTGTATTCAGCCGAAATGTTGTTCAAAAAGGAACCCGAATTAACTTCTAAGCCCGTCATCCCTCTTATATTGATGTACGCCGTCACCAACTTGATGTCGTTTTCGTTAGTCTAAGTCACCATTTGATGAGATGAGGGGTTTTGTTTTGTTGTTGGTTTTTATAAAACAAGGGTATGGAGAAGAATAGAGTAAAATGAGAAATATGAAGAAGGATGGTAAAAATGAGAAGGTAAAGTGGGTTTTATAGTTGAAAAAAAATGTTTTTTTTTATTTTTAAAGCTAACGTTCAAAAAATTGAATGCAAGGCCCCACATAATTCAAACCAGCCAATCAACCAAGCCCGTCCAATTCGTTCGAAGGTAGCCGTTTTGGCCGGAAATGGCACGGCGGGGGCGGTGTTCGCCGGGCCAAGACGGCTTGGCCGGCCCAATGCCGCACCCCGTACCATATAGTCTCAAAGTGAAGGTAATAGCCTCCGTCCCGTGTCCAATCATCCCATTAATCTCTCTGTTTCTCTTTCTCCTCCTCAATCTCATTCATCACTGCAAGAATAAAAAAATATAAACAACAACCAAGCCCAGTAAATCACACAAATAGCAAAGCTATTTGTAGGGTCTGAGGAGGGTGGGATGTAGGCAAGCCTTACCTCTACCCCTAAGGGTAGAGAGATTGCTTCCAGAGAGACCCTCTACTTAATACATATATATAACATCACATAACATTAAATACATTGCATTGAGAGAATATACAGTTATAACACCATAAACAACCTATAAACAATCATACAGGAAGACAAACTAATGTAAAATCCACATAACATGAAAGGACAATTAAGACCCAACGATACCACCATAAACAACTTATACACAAACATACAGGAAGACAAACAAATGTAAAATCCACATAACATGTAAGGACCGTTAAGACCCTACGATACACCTAAAATGCTTTTTCACATATCCTAATAATCCTTAACCTTTATCCTATGCCCCCATAAACCCTTATCATAGACCATGTCCTCAGATAGGTGCAACCCTAGTAAATCTTGTTTAACCCGCTCGTCCCAAGTCAATGTTGGCCTGCCTCTACTCATTCTTCCTTCCACAGTGAGACCTTCTACCACTCTAACTGGCTCAGTCGACTATCTGCTCTTTGCAAGAAAAAAATATGTTTTTTTAAAATCAACTTAATCAAGTTTTCTGCAATTCTTCCAATGCCAATTAAAAAAAATACTTGTATTTTCATTTTAAAGAAAGAGTTAGAAATGTAATATGACAAAAATGAGTGATTATCATGTTTTTCTTAGAAACCTTCGTACTTTTGGGTTAAAATAAAGAAGAAACGTTTTTTAAAGAAAAAAACACTTTGTGTTTCGGTACCTATTAGTTAACCATAAACAAATTGTTAGACCATACGTAGTGGCAAGCAATTGAGCGTTAATGCCCGAATTTAGCGCCCCTTTCACTAGCAAACACCCCCCCCCCCCCCCCATGTTGTTAAATGGGCGCTAAGCACACCCACGCAAAATATTTCGCGCTAGGTAAACATTTGCTCGGCCAATCAATTAGTTCCACGGGGGCATGACCGTTTGAAACCTTTCAAAATAAAACAAAAAAAATAATAATTCACCTCAACCTTGATTTAAAGCCCCTTTCACAACATCACTACACCCCTTTTGGATTTCAAGCCCTTTCAAGCCCCTAATGGACCCACATGCCACATGTCGAAAAATGCATAGGTGGGGCTCCAAATTTCTTTACCACTACACATGGTCTTAGTAATAATCGACAAATTTGATGTACAAAACCACAAAGTCAAAGTACAAAAAGATACCAACATGCAAACTGATCAAAACACTTAAAATAAGGTTCACAACAAAAACAAGTGGATTTAATTCACTTGATGAATCAGTAGCTGCTGCAGAGTTTGTATTCCATAGTTAACAAAGGCGATTGTCTGGACCGCCTAGGCAGCCAATTTCCTAGAAGTGACCAAATCCCGAGTTTCCCTCCTAGATAAAAAAACCACGATCTGATTTTTAACAACCTAACTTATCAACTTATTGTTTTTCCCCACCACATAAGCTAATCCAAACACTTTTCTAAAAACTCCTTTTTAAAAAGTCATAAGCTAACAAGTCCTTTTAACAAAAAGTCCTTTTGCCTCAAATAAGTTTATCCAAACATGCCCTTAGTTTCTTACGCTCTGTTTCAGAGTTTCATTAAAGGATGGAAGAGAAAGGATCTGCATCCTCTTCCTTCCCCTCCAATTCCTTCCAAATTGAAAAGATTGAAAATCATCTTAAAAACTTCTTTATTATCCCTCCTATTCTCTCCTAAAAAAAACTCTGGAACGCATTTTTTCCCCACTTCCTTCCCAATTCTTTCTCTTCCATCCTTTAATGAAACTCTGGAACATAGTGTTAACCTTTGGGACCAACGATTAGGGCCGTAAACAAACCAAAAGTTCAACGAACAGTTCGTCAGTTCGTGAATTGTTTAGCGGGATTTTGTTTGTGTTCGTTTGTTTCACAAACAATAAATTCCGTTTGTTTAGTTAATCAAACGAACATGAATAAATGCCGTGTTCGTTCATTTATGTTCGTGAACATTCGGTAACGTATTCGTTTATGCTTGTCTGTATTCAATAGTTCATTAAGGTTTTTAACCTTTTTATTTTTAATTTACGTACTTCAAAATTTCCACTAATATGCTATATAATATATGTTAATGCATTACATATTAATATTACTTCAGATATTATTTTGGGTGGATTAAACGGGATTTTCAAATTTAATAAGATAATTTTGTGTTTTTGTTGTACTTTATTACATTGATTATGAATTTTAATGACTTGGTATTATTTATTTATTTATTTACGCTTTTTTTTCCTCAGGCGTACGCTCTTTTTTTGCGCTTCTCGCCTAGGCCACAGGCCTCACGCCTTTGAAAGTTATTTGATAACTATGTTGGATTCTCATTCTTTGTTTCACTTAAACAACCACATGAAGAACGAAACCACATGAACAACTTCTAAAGTTACTCTTAGAAAACTACAATTATAACTCATAAGTTTATTAAACAAAAGGGGATACGCCCTTGGACATGCATTAAACAGTCTATGTATACACAAAATTAGGAGCTCCACCTTGTTTTGTTTTCATTTTTTTTATCGGCAAATTTCACTAATAAGACACTAGTCACAAACACACTAAGAACACCAAAACACCTTATTACAATGGATCTCCAGGTCTAAACTATTAATCACGTATTTCGTACTTCAAAGGCCTTCCATTTCTCCTATGACGAACCGGCCGATTTGATTTTGTGATTCACCCAACTGAATGACACCGCTTGTAGTTCACCGAATAGGCCGTCCAAAGTCACTCTTTTCCCTTGAAATATTGCAGCATTACGGGCCTTCCAAATGGTCCATGAAGCGGCGAGAGCAACAATGCGTATCCACTTTCGTTTGTTGGCCGAGATATCCCGGTTGTGTATGTTCAGCAGATCACGGACAGTAAAAGCATAAATAGGGGGTATATTGCACCACAAACTAACCTTGTGCCAAAGCCACGAAGCCACGTAGCAGGATGTGAATAAATGATCGGCGTCCTCCTCTGATTCTCCACATAGTTTACATTCAGCCGATCCCTGTATGATCCTTCTTCTCAGCAGCCCTTTCTTCATCGGCAACCTATCTTGTTTAGCTCTCCACATGAAAACGGTCACTTTCTTCGGTACCCCTTTCACCCATTGAAACGGGTAGAACGGGATAGCATGCCTGTGTAACAATTTTCTGCACGAGGATACCGAGAACACCCCATCCGGAGCCCCAACCCAAGCCCAATGGTCGCGATGAGAAGACACTAATGTACCAGCAAACACCCAACTCAATCAATTAATAATAAATAAGATTGGATTCGACCAGACGTTTCATCTATCTCAACATGTTTTACAAACCTAAACAAGTGGATATTAAAGCTTCTACTAATTAACTAATAATAAGTTATCAACTGCTGGTTTCCTAGATGCATTTCCAACCAAGAGGACAGTTGAAAGGATCAAGCTTCAGTGTCTATGAATTAATAATAAATAAGTTAATCATCAATAGAAAGAATATAAAATCTGATGTAACAAAATAATTAAGGTTCTTACCGGAACCAGGAAAAGAGAGACCCTCTGGTGGTATAGGGACCGGGAACACATTCCATGGAACATTAAAATAAGGATCGTCATCCTGAATATATCGTATTCCAGTTCCACCCATTATACCTATTAATTATATAACAAAATAGCTAGTTAAGATTGCATTTAATCCATGCACATTTTGATTAATGAATAATATTAAGATGTCATACGAGTCAGCCTTTTTACGGTAAGCGCGTTTGGAGGAGGACGCCCCAAGCTCCCAATAACAGGCTTAGGACGTTCTCCCGCGAAAACGACACGATCTTTCTCAATGCGGAGGTAATAGCCTCCGTCCTGCTCCCAATCATAATCCCCAAAATCTACCTCCTCCTCCTCCTCCTCCTCTTCTTCAATCTCATCCATCACTGCAAGGAATAATATATATGTCTTAAATCAATTTTTTTAAGTTTTCGGTTGGTGTTTCAACATCCAATGTCAATTAAAAAAATACTTGCATTTTCATTTTAAGGAAAGAGTTAGATAAATATAGTATGAACAAAGAAGCCTTTTATTAAATACCACTATTAACTTTAAAGTGACAAAAATATTCTGAATTTCCAAAAACTAAAAGGGACTCAAACATTTGCTTTTAAGTCTAAGAACCCAAACGTGGATTTCGTTTTTACCAGTATGATTGGGCATCCTTGTCTCCTCCAGACATGGGCGCTTGGCTCCTTCCACTTTTGTTTTGGTACCTATTAGTTAATCATAAACAAACTGTTAATAACAGTCGACAAACTTGCATTGTAAAAGGGGCTCTAACCAAATGAGTGGTTACCAGATGCAGCAGGCGCTGAGGGAGAAGTTGGAATCTCAACAAGATCCTCATAAGGGCGCTTCCCTTTCACTTGATGAATTGGCAAGAATTAAGAACAAAAACAACAAAGAAAGACACAAATACATTTAACAAATGAGCAAGGTTGTAGAACTCGCTAGGCGCTAGTCGGCCGGTGAGGTGGGGACTAGCGACTAGTCGGGATTAATCAGGATTAATCGGATCAGAATTTTTATGTATAATTTTATAAATTTGTATGTATATAACATTAATTTTATGATTTTTATGTATAGATGTATAAGTTAGAAGACCAAATATAGACTATTAAAGATGTATGGGGTTAATTTGTATATATATAACATTAATTTTATGCATTTTATATATAAATGTATAAGTTAGGGGACCAAATATAGACTATTAAAGGTGTAGGGGGTTAAATATTAAAAGATCAAAACTTATTAAACCCTTATTCCTACCTTCTATCATTATACGCCTCCATGTCAAACAGCTCCTGCTGCTGTACAGTCGCCGGAAAATGTATAGTCGCCGGAAACATAAGTTGGTCAGACTATGAAGCGTCGATACATCTAGGTAACGTTTTTTACCTTGTTTTTGGGAGGTATTAGATCTGTTTTTTCTGGCTAAAACCATGTTTTCAGTCGCCGGAAACTGAAATCTTTGGCCGATTACCTCCGACTTCAGCCGACTTGGACCGGCTTGGGCCGATTCCGACTAATTGAGTGATTAATGGAAAATTAATCAGTATACCTCCGATCACTGATTAATCGGGGACTAGTCGCGGACTAGTCCCGATTTTTACAACCTTGCAAATGAGTGGTTACCAGAAGAAGCATCATCAGTTGCTGAGGCAGAGCTTTGGTTCCCAACAAGATCCTGCTTCCCTTCAACTTTACCTATCATAATTAAGATTGCAAATGTCTGGATTAACAGTAGAACAGAACCCCAACCAAACCAAACCAAACCAAACCAAACGAAACCAAACGAGCTGATGCAGAGTTTGGAGGATCCTCACAAGACAAGCTTAAGATTAATCCATGTATGTTGACAAAACCACTATAAGACTAAATTTATTGACTACGTGTTTCACTTCACCTTTTGTACATAATAATAATAATAATAATAATAATAATAATAATAATAATAATAATAATAATAATAATAATAATAATAATTACATTGAACAAAAACACCAATAAATTTCAATTGTCAGCAACTAAACCCTAAAACACCAATAAATTTCAATTGTCAGCAATTAAATTACGTACCTTTGTCTTCCATCGCTCTCACAGAGAGATAAATCCCGATTTGTTGTCTTAGGGTTTGTATCTTATGATCGAAATTGGGGATTTCTCACACATATATACACCCGTGTGTGCTTTTCAACTTTCACTTTGCATCCTTTGGATCATTAAAATCTTCATCTATAGTCCCTTCGGTTTGTCTATATTACGGTCTTAATTCCTAATTTTAAGCTATTTGGTGTGGTCAAATACAAACTAGTTTTATACCCGTCCGTTATACCAGTAGTAGTAATAACCTCCATGTCGCCTCCCTTGTCATTTGTAGCAATAACCTCCATGTCGACAGCATTATCATCGTAACTATATACATCAACCACGTCATCCCGTTTCCCCTGTTTAAGAGTCATTACAGGATTACGTTTTTTATTTAAACATCGCTTCTACACAATAAACAAAACAAAAACAAAAATAAGGTTGCAATTCAATTAGTGATGCGAAGAATGACATCTTAACAATTATTTCCAGCCTTAAGAGGTAAATAATTAATTAACCTCTTTCTTAAATGCACGTTGTAAATGAGACTCGTAAGGATTAAAGTGATAGCTGAACTCGATTATGTTAACACTAATAACATGAAATACAACCAAACGGTGAGTAGATACCTATTTTACGGGAAATATGGTTCACTTTTTATTAAAATATATATAATAACAATACTCTTGTTGTTCGTATGAAGTATAAAAGTACAATACCATTTACAAACTAAATATAACAAATTCAAAATACAAACTATATGTACCAATCTGATTCAAATTGATGTCTTTGGACAATCTTCAACCGCTCATTCTCGCACGTAATCTCCGCTGCAAGAATAAACAAAAGGTTGTTGACGATTTTGGTTGAGGGTCGTGTTAGACACGGGACCCTTAAAACATATTATGCGTCTCCTCTCATACCGTCTCTCCCCAAGGGTACAACAACTCGAACAGTGTGTGTACTACTAGAGATGGCTCTCGCGCCCGAGATAACACCATAGCCACCATGAATCACCATAACCCACCATAACCATAACCCACCAACACCCATCATAACCACCGTGAACCACCACAACCCACTTTAATTGTAGAGAGAGAGAGAGAGAGAGAGAATTGTAGAGAGAGGGGGCGGCGGAGGGCGAAAGGGGAAGGAGGTAGCGGCGGAGGGCGATGGGGAGGAGGAGAGGATAGGTGAAGAAGAAGAAAGTAGAGCTCTGATGATGTTAAGAAGAGAAGAAGAAGAAGAAGAAGAAGAAGAAGAAGAAGAAGAAAGAGGAGAAGAGGTAGGAAGAAGAAGAAATAGATCCATGTCTGTACCAAGAAGAGGTCAATAAGACCTTTTTGAGTGAAAAGTCTTCCAAAAGAACAAAGAATCTGCAGACCCCAAGGCCCAAACGTCTACGCGGAGCAGACAAACAGGTCAGAAGTACTTATGGGGAAAAACAAACACCACCATAGAGTTCGGAGAATTTGTAAATCTTTAATAAGGAAAAGTTATTGTATGACATGATACTTATTTGGGTCATCCTCTCTTCTTAAGTGTGTCATGTGTATCCCCCCTTTAATTTCCAACAAAAAGTTTTTTCACTCTCATATTTTTCCCACAATTTTTAAATGTTAATAACTTTATATACAATATTTTTTTGAAAAAAAATACACCAAATTAACGAACGTTTTATTATCTTTCCAACGAGTACCATAGTTCTATACAAAAAACGAAGAAAAAAACGATTTTTTTTGTGTGTTTTTGTTCATACAGGTAATTCAGTAAACATGTCTATGCAAGTCACTAATCATGTTCAAACCAGTAAATATGCATTATATATTCATCCAGAGCAGAATATGTTAGAACTAATCATGTTCAAACCAGTAAATATGCATTATATATATTCTTTAAAAAATAATAATAATAAAAAAAAACTACACCTTCAAGACCACCGATTCAATCACGCCCTGTAATGGTTGTTTATGTCTTTGCTCGCCTTTTTCGACAACGGGACCAGAGTCATCGACGTTGTGACGTGCGGCCTCACCGAACCAACGGACCATCCTTCTCTTTCGTCGAAACCGAAGATGCTCTATGTTGATTTTGGACGATGAAGACGCTCTATGTTGTTTGGTTGTGGTTGTTGGTCCCCCCCCCCCCCCCCCAAAAAAAAAAAAAAAAATTGTTGCATTGTTTGATTGGTTTGTGATGTTGGTGGATCAATAGGAGTGGAGAACTACCTAAGGAAGATCACTCACACCCTTGGGTAGTTCTCATATTGTCTAAATACTATGGGGGGGGGGGGATTGTTTGCAGACGTGAGGGGTAGTCTAAATACAAAGGGGCCTCCTCTACCGCAGTCCACATCTCATAGAGTCCCATGAATTCAGTATAAAGAAATAGAGAATTTATAACATACAACAAAGTTTTAGTGTTGTTGATTCCTAGGTGTAGTGTTTCTTCCCCTCTGCTGCCTATTGGTAGACTAGGATTCACGTGTAATACCGAACCATAGGTATAACCTTTCGCTCAATACTAGAATCAAGAATTGAAACATAGAATCTGAGGCTGCATTAATCGAGGATACACGACAGAAGGAATTGTTCTATTCAAACATAGAATCGGTTATGGTTAAAATATGGCCAAAACGAATCATTCTGTTACGTTTTGCCCTTCTTCCATAACTTAAACAATATAGTTTGTTACCTATCACAACCATAGATCAATATATAGAACAAAAGTTGGATAAAGATTGGATTCGACCAGAACGTTTCATGTATCTGAACTGTTGGCCCCCAGAACAGTTTTGCAGCGGAATGTTTTGATTATCGAACACACAAGAACAAAACAGAATAATAGAACAAATGGTTGAAGACTGAATTGAAATATATTAACAAGAATGTTTCGGACAGGAAGTTTATAAAACAGAAAAGATTATGAATGTTTACAAGGATTCTAGGATTGTGTTGTATACAATCTTGATAAGGAATAAATGAAACTATCCAACATATATATATATGTTTCTAATCGGTGTGTTCATGACAGTTATGTCTGAAACAGCATGATGTTTCAGTCATGTGTTAACTGCCATCGGTTGGTATTTTGGCGCCTATTAACCGCATATAACTGTAAGGGCATTTCAGTCTTTTTACAGCCTTGTCCCGCCCTTTTTCTTGTTGTTTATGCTGCTGTCCTTCTTCATTATTTGACCCATTAAGCTTCATTTGTGCAGCCTTCGAATCAGATATATGTGCAGCCACCTTGATCATTCCTTGAAACCATGTTGTAGCCTTCCATGTATCCGAGATTGACCCATATCCTATCTAATGTACTTAATACTAATGTTTACATACAAACTGCAGAAACTTAAGTTCATAATATACATATTAAAACATAAAAACAAAGTTATATTTATCATTCTAACATGAACATGTTTTACAAACCAAAACAAGTAGATATTCAAGTGTCTATTAATTGATTAATAATAAGTTAATCATAAGCAAAGCATCAGCTACTGGTTTCGTAGATGCATTGCCCTAACCTAGAGGGCACTTGAAAGGATCAAGCTTCAGTGTCTATGAATTAATAATAAATAAGTTAATCATCAATAGAAAGAATATAAAAACTGATGTAACAAAATAATTAAGGTTCTTACCGGAACCAGGAAAAGAGAGACCCTCTAGTGGTATAGGGACCGGAAACACATTCCATGGAACATAATAAGGATCGTCATCCTGAATATATCGTATTGCATTTCCACCCATTATACCTATTAATGAATTATATAACAAAATAGCTAGTTAAGATTGCATTTAATCCATGCACATTGTGATTAATGAATAATATTAAGATGTCATACGAGTCAGCCTTTTTACAGTAAGCGCGTTTGGAGGAGGACGCCCCAAGCTCCCAATAACAGGCTTGGGACGTTCTCCTGCGAAAACGACACGATCTTTCTCAATGCGGAGGTAATAGCCTCCGTCCTGCTCCCAATCAATATCCCCATAATCTACCTGTTCTTCCTCCTCCTCCTCTTCTGTCTCATCCATCGCTGCAAGGAATAATATATAGTTAATCATAAATAAGTTTTTAGAACCCAAACGTGGATTTCGTTTTTACCAGTATGATTGGGCATCCTTGTCTCCTCCAGACATGGGCGCTTGGCTCCTTCCACTTTTGTTTTGGTACCTATTAGTTAATCATAAACAAACTGTTAATAACAGTCGACAAATTTGTATTTTAAAAGGCGCTCTAACCAAATGAGTGGTTACCAGATGCAGCAGGCGCTGAGGGAGAAGTTGGATTCTCAACAAGATCCTCGTAAGGGCGCTTCCCTTTCACTTGATCAATTTTCAAGAATTAAGAACAAAAACAACAAAGAAAGACACAAATACGTTTAACAATCCAACCAAATGAGTGGTTACCAGAAGCATGATCAGTTGCTGCTAAGGCAGAGCTTTGATTCTCAAAAAAATCGTTACAAGGGCGCTTCCCTTCCACTTGAACTTTCCTACCTATGTATGTATTAACGGTCGAACAAAACAGGGAGTTAAATCATGAATGAATCTCCTAACCGTCCCGCCTATTTTTATAACAATGGAAGTGTGTAGCAATTGAAAAAAGTTAAAGTGATATTAAGAAACAATATTAAACTAGAACAGCAATCAGGAGTTAAATCATGAATGAATCTCCTAACCGTCCCGCCTATTCAATTGTCATGAACTAAGAACAAAAAAAGACACAGATACATGAAATATCATCATCATCATACTCGGTTAATCCCACCTATAGCAAAGCTAAGGTAGGGTCTGAGGAGGGTAAGATGTAGACAGCCTTACCTCTACCCCTAAGAATAGAGAGGCTGCTTCCAGTGAGACCCCCGGCTCGATGTGGTTTGGTATCAAGCCTTGGACATAAGGCACAGAACACTTAGCAATCGGGACAAACCCGATCGGTGCATGTACCCCTTTGTCTTTTGGCTATCAACGCCACCACATGATGCATGATTAACCATCCGTCGTTTTTAACGTTATTTTCACGAAATTAGTAAAATAACGTTAAAACTAGTGCAACTTACTTTTGGCCCCCGAGGGCCACACATATATACATTATATGCGCACACCGTAAGTGAGGCCAGAGATACATGAAATATGTGAAGAAGAATTTATATGACATGAACATATTAAATTTCTAGAAATTTATAAAATGAAAAATAAAGGATCAAAATACTATGGATTGAAATTCAATTGTTAGGAAGGAACTAAACCCTAAAGCAACAATTCATACGACATAGCATAGAGACAATCAAATTCGTTTATGTTATTATGTTATAATATTAATATGGATGGATTTAGGAGCATAAACTACTTACGATCGTCTTCCATGGTCGATTTATTGGTAGGGAAATAGGGGATTTCACATGTATATATATATATACCTTTGGGGAGGGGGTTGGTTGGATACTTTTCGAAGTTTCACTTTGCCCCTTATGAGACAGAAGGGAGTGGAGGGGCGTGGGTTGAGTGCATGTGTTAACACGTGACAGTGGAGGGGCTTGGGTTTTGGGATTTGAGGGGCTTAAGTTTCGAGTTGGGTTTTAAATAAGTTTATGTGTATAATTTATTTTTATTTTTTTAAATCAGCCAATTACAATTGTAGTTGACCCACCCCACGTTCGTGGAAGAACCCAAGCCAATAGCACAACGACCATCGAGGGGATGGTGTTTGGGGCTTAAGTGGGTGCCCCATGCCCACTCCCCACACTCTGATAAGATTTTTTTATGAACGGCAAGGAACGACATGCCACCATTGTGACACCGGGTGCTGTGGCCAAAGTCGACTACTCGACCGCCGCCGGCCCCTTGGCTTTCCCAGATACGCAGAAACCCGACCTCCACTCGCTCGAAGGCACGACAATGGAATAATTAGTAAAACTTCCAATCTGAGTCGAACCAGTGTCACTCGTATATGCTATTCACCTGAATGCCACTCCACCATAAGGATGACCCATATGTTACAATTAATTTTTCACTTTTGGACCCACGATTCCACAAATATAATATGTTGAATTTATGTATGGATTGGACTTAAGCCATTGGTCTTTTTTTTTTTTTTTTTTTTTTTACATTCGGGCTTGAACTGTTTGGGCCAAAAAAAATTGGTTCAAAATCACGAATTTAAGCCATAAAGTTTTGGTCTAATTATTTTAATACTTACAAATTAGTTTTTGAACATTAAAAAAATTTGGTTTTGTTGTTAAGTGTGGTTCGTTTTGAAACGAGGTATGACCAAAACCAAACCATAAGATTTTATCGGTATATCGGTTTCTTCTCAACCCTAGCCTTAAACTTTAAATGGAAAGCACATGGTTAACCACTTCACTACCAGCTAACTGGATTTTAGCATTCACTAGTTCTTTACACAAGATTAATCAATACCCCAAGCCCTAAATGCTTAGCATTCCTTATAGAGTCCCATGAATTCAGTATAAAAAAAGAGATAATTTATAACTTATAACAAAGTTTTAGTGTTGTTAATTCGTAGGTGTAGTGTTTCTTCCCCTCTGCTGCCTATTGGTAGACTAGGATTCACGTGTAATACCGAACCATAGGTATAACCTTTCGCTCAATACTAGAATCAAGAATTGAAACATAGAATCTGAGGCTGAATTAATCGAGGATACACGACAGAAGGAATTGTTCTATTCAATCTTGTGCATGGGGAGTGGAGGGACTTAGGTTGGGGCATGAGTTGACACGTGACAATAGTAAACTCCCCAACTCAAGCTTGAGAATATCTTTTCGTTGGTGTTTTCAAAATTCAAATTCATAGTTTATCTCAATTGTTTTTCAATAAATACGGGGCTAGGATATTCATTATTAGTTGACTGAGATTGTTAAAACAATTTTCATTGCATGAAGCTTGCCGACCGAGTCTTACGGTTCGGTTCGGTTCGGGTTATATGAATGAAACCATATTGTTTTTTAGGCATTTAAGCAATTTTGTGATCAGTCTTGCAACTGGTCTTCTTTAAAGTAACTCTTTAACGGATATATTGATATAAGAGACATATGGCCATAACCATATGGCCTTTCTCTTTAATCAATGGTTGTAGCAAACACTGTTACGGTTAAAACCGACAGCAGCATTAACTGATCGGTTATGGTTAAAATATGGCCAAAACAAATCATTCTGTTACGTTTTGCCCTTCTTCCATAACTGAAACAATATAGTTCGTTACCTATCACAACCATAGATCAATATATAGAACAAAAGTTGGATAAAGATTGGATTCGACCAGAACGTTTCATGTATCTGAACTGTTGGCCCCCAGAACAGTTTTGCAGCGGAATGTTTTGATTATCGAACACACAAGAACAAAACAGAATAATAGAACACATGGTTGAAGACTGAATTGAAATACATTAACAAGAATGTTTCGGACAGGAAGTTTATAAAACAGAAAAGATTATGAATGTTTACAAGGATTCTAGGATTGTGTTGTATACAATCTTGATAAGGAATAAATGAAACTATCCAACCCTATATATATGTTTCTAATCGGTGTGTTCATGACAGTTATGTCTGAAACAGCATGATGTTTCAGTCATGTGTTAACTGCCATCGGTTGGTATTTTGGCGCCTATTAACCGCATATAACTGTAAGGGCATTTCAGTCTTTTTACAG
The DNA here is from genome assembly GCA_028751855.1 of Ambrosia trifida. Lineage (NCBI taxonomy): Eukaryota > Viridiplantae > Streptophyta > Magnoliopsida > Asterales > Asteraceae > Ambrosia > Ambrosia trifida. Next base: position 72,328,934 of record CM054123.1, on the reverse strand, counting down.
CCTTGTCCCGCCCTTTTTCTTGATGTTTATGCTGCTGTCCTTCTTCATTATTTGACCCATTAAGCTTCATTTGTGCAGCCTTCGAATCAGATATATTGCAGTGTGTTGTTGATATGTGCAGCCACCTTGATCATTCCTTGAAAACATGTTGTAGCCTTCCATGTATCCGAGATTGACCCATATCCTATCTAATGTACTTAATACTAATGTTTACATCTAAACAACATACATATTAATGTTTACATACAAACTGCAGAAACTTAAGTTCATAATATACATATTTAAACATAAAAACAAAGTTATATTTATCATTCTAACATGAACATGTTTCACAAACCTAAACAAGTATATATTTAAGTGTCTATTAATTAATTAATAATAAGTTAATCATAAGCAAAGCATCAGCTGCTGGTTTCGTAGATGCATTGCCCTAACCGAGAGGGCACTTGAAAGGATCAACCTTCAGTATCTATGAATTAATAATAAATAAGTTAATCATCAATAGAAAGAATATAAAAACTGATGTAACAAAATAATTAAGGTTCTTACCGGAACCAGGAAAAGAGAGACCCTCTAGTGGTATAGGGACCGGAAACACATTCCATGGAACATAATAAGGATCGTCATCCTGAATATATCGTATTGCATTTCCACCCATTATACCTATTAATGAATTATATAACAAAATAGCTAGTTAAGATTGCATTTAATCCATGCACATTTTGATTAATGAATAATATTAAGATGTCATACGAGTCAGCCTTTTTACGGTAAGCGCGTTTGGAGGAGGACGCCCCAAGCTCCCAATAACAGGCTTAGGACGTTCTCCCGCGAAAACGACACGATCTTTCTCAATGCGGAGGTAATAGCCTCCGTCCTGCTCCCAATCAATATCCCCATAATCTACCTGTTCTTCCTCCTCCTCTTCCGTCTCATCCATCGCTGCAAGGAATAATATATAGTTAATCATAAATAAGTTTTTAGAACCCAAACGTGGATTTCGTTTTTACCAGTATGATTGGGCATCCTTGTCTCTACACATGGGCGCTTGGTTCCTTCCACTTTTGTTTTGGTACCTATTAGTTAATCATAAACAAACTGTTAATAACAGTCGACAAACTTGCATTGTAAAAGGGGCTCTAACCAAATGAGCGGTTACCAGATGCAGCAGGCGCTGAGGGAGAAGTTGGATTCTCAACAAGATCCTCGTAAGGGCGCTTCCCTTTCACTTGATCAATTTTCAAGAATTAAGAACAAAACCAACAAAGAAACACACAAATACGTTTAACAATCCAACCAAATGAGTGGTTACCAGAAGCATGATCAGTTTCTGCTAAGGCAGAGCTTTGATTCTCAAAAAAATCGTTACAAGGGCGCTTCCCTTCCACTTGAACTTTCCTACCTATGTATGTATTAACGGTCGAACAAAACAGGGAGTTAAATCATGAATGAATCTCCTAACCGTCCCGCCTATTTTTATAACAATGGAAGTGTGTAGCAATTGAAAAAAGTTAAAGTGATATTAAGAAACAATATTAAACTAGAACAGTAATCGGGAGTTAAATCATGAATGAATCTCCTAACCGTCCCGCCTATTCAATTGTCATGAACTAAGAACAAAAAAAAGACACAGATACATGAAATATCATCATCATCATACTCGGTTAATCCCACCTATAGCAAAGCTAAGGTAGGGTCTGAGGAGGGTAAGATGTAGACAGCCTTACCTCTACCCCTAAGAATAGAGAGGCTGCTTCCAGTGAGACCCCCGGCTCGATGTGGTTTGGTATCAAGCCTTGGACATAAGGCACAGAACACTTAGCAATCGGGACAAACCCGATCGGTGCATGTACCCCTTTGTCTTTTGGCTATCAACGCCACCACATGATGCATGATTAACCATCCGTCGTTTTTAACGTTATTTTCACGAAATTAGTAAAATAACGTTAAAACTAGTGCAACTTACTTTTGGCCCCCGAGGGCCACACATATATACATTATATGCGCACACCGTAAGTGAGGCCAGAGATACATGAAATATGTGAAGAAGAATTTATATGACATGAACATATTAAATTTCTAGAAATTTATAAAATGAAAAATAAAGGATCAAAATACTATGGATTGAAATTCAATTGTTAGGAAGGAACTAAACCCTAAAGCAACAATTCATACGACATAGCATAGAGACAATCAAATTCGTTTATGTTATTATGTTATAATATTAATATGGATGGATTTAGGAGCATAAACTACTTACGATCGTCTTCCATGGTGAGAATTCTCGATTTATTGGTAGGGAAACAGGGGGTTTCACATGTATATATATACCTTTGGGGAGGGGGTTGGTTGGATACTTTTCGAACTTCGAAGTTTCACTTTGCCCCTTATGAAACAGATGGGAGTGGAGGGCCGTGGGTTGAGTGCATGTGTTAACACGTGACAGTGGAGAGGCTTGGTTTTGGGATTTGAGGGGCTTAAGTTTCGAGTTGAGTTTTAAATAAGTTTATGTGTATAATTTATTTTTATTTTTTAAAATCAGCCAATTACAATTGTAATTGACCCACCCCACGTTCGTTGAAGAACCCAAGCCAATAGCACAACGACCATTGAGGGGATGGTGTTTGGGGCTTAAGTGGGTGCCCCATGCCCACTCCCCACACTTTGATAAGATTTTTTTATGAACGGCAAGGAACGACATGCCAACCATTGTGACACCGGGTGCTGTGGCCAAAGTCGACTACTCGACCGTCGTCGGCCCCTTGGCTCTCCCAGATACGCAGAAACCCGACCTCCACTCTCGCTCGAAGGCACGACAATGGAATAATTAGTAAAACCTCCAATCTGAGTCGAATCAGTGTCACTCGTATATGCTATTCACCTGAATGCCACTCCACCATAAGGATGACCCATATGTTACGATTAATTCTTCACTTTTGGGACCCACGATTCCACAAATATAATATGTTAGAATTTATGTATGGATTGGACTAAGCCATTGGTCATTTTTTTTTATTTTACATTCGGGCTTGAACTGTTTGGGCCAAAAAAATTGGTTCAAAATCACGAATTTAAGCCATAAAGTTTTGGTCTAATTATTTTAATACTTACAAATTAGTTTTTGAACATTAAATAAATTTGGTTTTATTGTTAAGTGTGGTTCGTGTTGAAACGAGGTATGACCAAAACCAAACCATAAGATTTTATCGGTATATCGGTTTCTTCTTAGCCCTAGCCTTAAACTTTAATTGGAAAGCACAGGGTTAACCACTCCACTACCAGCTAACTGGATTTTAGCATTCACTAGTTCTTTACACGAGATTAATCAATACCCCAAGCCCTAAGTGCTTAGCATTCCTTATAGAGAGATTCAAAGTTCGGGGTTTGTAAGATAAACTCCTTGCATTAGAACTAAGAACAAAGTCCAAAACATGTAAAATACAGCTTTAGTAACAAATACAAAAACCCCAATACAATACAATCGAATTGTCAACAACTATATCGAAACACCCATATAATACCCGTTATACAAAACCACCTTATATATGAGTGAGTTTAATCAGTATAAAAATTATCAGTTTGGTTTGTGTTGACGCGTTTAATGTATAAAGTACCAAAATAGGTTCACCCAAAATGTTATTTATTTTTTATTATATTTTGTGCCATTGTTGGATATTGGAGACGATGGAGGTGGCTAGGGCAGCGACGGTTTGTGGTGACCAAAATCAATCCATATACAATTTATATTCAAATCAACTCACTACCCTAATGGCTGCACCAAAAAAGAGACGTGCATAAGTGAATACATAGAGCAAAGAACTATGATGTAGTTGTTTCCTTTGTTAGAGAGACCCACCATTGTACCAATGAAACTTCATCACGTGACAATTTTTTGGAGATAGAGATTGGTAGCCTTCATGTTAGGGTAGAGCATGAGCCCTAGGCGTTACCCCTGAAATGATTAGGGAGTAGACTGAAAAGGTTGTGTCAAAATAAGCACAACCTAATAACCGCCAGAACTCCTTTATTACCATTTTCAATTAAAAAAGAAAAGAAAAAACTTTTCTCAAGATCCATCTTTCTTTTTTCTCATACCACCGTGGCTACAAAAGAGCTTGTGGTAGTACGAAATAATACTTGGGAAGAGATAATGTACATATAAACCTTAACGTGAGAAATGTAGAAAACATTCTCAGCCCTTAGATTATATGCGGAATTAGCAACCCTAATCAAGGTCAACAATATCTATCCAGGGCTAAATTAGGAAAAAAAAACGTTATAAAGTTTTTCAAATCGAAACAACAAACCTAATTCAAAACCTGATTTTTTATTGTTTCAATTCGATTAAACGTTCAGAATGATTACACAATCAAAATAACAAAAAAAACATTAGAATACAATTAACGAAATCGTAAAAAATAGAAAAACAGAGATTTACACCGGGACGATTAATCATACGAAAAACATACAATTATGAATAAACGCTCGTAATAGTTGTCAAATACTTTCCATTTTGTTTCAATAAGTATGATTAAACATAAAAATTAGGTTAAACATAAGTTGCAGACGAAGAAGACGAAGTTTGTGAGGACAGAGGCGTTTAAACGCACGTTACATCTGTATTTGGTGGGACAAACAAACGCACGTTGTATAGTCTTTAAACGCATGTTATATATTGTTTAAACACACGTATATTTGGGTCTGACAAACAAACACACGTTATGAAAAAACAAACACACCTTTAAAAAATTGAAAACGCACCTTTGAAAAAAAAGAAACGCACGTTAGATTTTTTTGTTGGGACATCATCTTGTGGCGTGCGTTTTAAGAATTTTTTTCTTTGTTTGCTTTCATTTGACTACAAAGTAGTAATACGCACATACATATGTTTTTTGTTCCCACAGTAAACGCACATACATATGTTTTTTTTCTTTGTTTGCTTTCTTGTGGCGTGCGTTTAAAAAATGCTTCTTTCTATGTTTTGCTTTCATTTGCTTTCCAATACTAAACGAATCTCGGTTCCAATTTCACAGATCTGGCTTTTGATTGTTCGATTTTGATGCAGTGGTCGTGAATTTGGAGATATTATTCAGTAACCTAAAATCCAACAGTTTAAGACAGATTAAAATTGAACATACACATACAAGTAACCTGAAATCCGAGTGAAAGAAATTAAATTAGATATCAAAACTTAAATCGTACCTCTATATTAATCAATGTTTTATAATGGGAGCCAAAGTAGTCCGTGGTTGAACCGATTTCCAAAAACGTATGATATAATAGATAGTTTAAATATTAAAACCATTTATATGTAACTAACTAAAAAAATACAAAATTAGTTTATACTCGGAGTGGATTAACAAATTTAATAACTATGAAATTATTACAAATAAACAAAACATGAAACCAACATATATTTTGGTGTGAATAGTACGGGAGTCAAGTTCGACATGTCCATACATTTTAAAATGCTATCGACTATTTTTGGTCATGTTCATGACATGACTATCAATCACGTATGAAATGCGTCTTGCCTTGCATTTATGAGATTCAAGTATGGACACGCGGAAAATTATATATGACTAGCCAGGTATGTCTTTAGGCTTCCATACCAAGTCACATATGGTAAACGAAGTTTTGCCGTCCAGAAAGAGTTGGCGGCGCAGCTTGTTGCCTGTCTGTCCGCTATCTTGATGTAATTTTTTGTGATTAGTTATTAACTAATAAGATAATCGTTTATAAATTGGAAAAAAATTGATATTCTTTCAACTTTATAATAAAATGGCACTTAAAACTTTGCAATAAAAAAAAATCAAACACGTGGTCTTAATTTTTTAATACATCATCAAAATTTTGTTTGGCTCACTGACATACTAGATGCTAATAAATAGAATAAAGTAAATCTTAGTTTTTAATTTAATATGTGCTAAAATAAAAATGGTTTTGAACTACTTTAAGCAAAATATATCATAAGCAACACATGCCATAATAGCCAAAAGAAACATCCATTTTAATTTTAATGTCATCATCATCTTGATTTAAGCTTTACACATTTGTTACTTGATTCCAAAAACCAACTCATTAATGTATATATATAAAGCTTAATAACCCATCAATATATATATCAACAATACCACCACCCCCAATCTTCATTTTTGTTAGCAAAAGTTAAGTAAACCTAAACCAAAATATTAAAAGGGTGGCACCACCATCACTTTTACTCCCAACCACTAGCAGCAACTGATTCATATCCACCATAACCACCACCATACGAATCAGAAACACCTGCCGCCACAGGCGGCGGAGCATAATAATCATAACTTCCATAAGAAGTCCCACCATAATCTGCATTCCCATAAGAGCCATCACTTCCACTCCTGAAATCACGACCACCAAACCTACTAGAACCATGACGATAATCACTAGAAGACGAATAACTTTCAACATACTGATCAAGCCAGCCTGGCGCTTCTTGATGAGCTTCTTTCATAAGCTCAGAAATCGGTTTAGCAACTCCCGAATTCTTAGCATTAAAAAAAGCAGTTGCTAATCCAGACTTCCCAGCCCGACCCGTTCTCCCAATCCTATGAACATAACTATCAATATCACGAGGAAGATCAAAATTTATCACATGAGCCACCCGAGGGATATCCAGCCCTCTTGATGCAACATCAGTAGCCACCAAAATTGGCGTCACACCGTTTTTAAAAGATCTTAGTGCCCTCTCCCTCTCCTGCAGTAATTCAGCAAACAAAAACAAATTTAAACAATTGTAACATAACATCAAACACAGAAAATTAATAACTGATCTTACAAATTGCACTTTGTCCCCATGAATTGCAGTAGCAGAGAAGCCCATCCTGCATAGCCACTCTTCTAACGAATCCGCACTTCGTTTTGTCTCCACAAAGATTAATGTCAATGCATTCTGATTCAAGATTGTAAAACAGTAAAAAACACACATTAGAAAACTAATCTATCATTTTTTTTCAAACAACCAAAGTTTAAAAGAACGGAAATGAGCCTCGAGGCGAACCGAGGCGTAAGCTCGAGGCGCAGTCAAAAAATAAATATAAAAATTATGTGTATGAAAAAAATAAAATACTTTTGACCTAGAAAAGTCTAAAACATCAAAAACACACATCAAAAATAAAAAAAATTGACCTAAAAAGTCTAAAACACCAAAAAAGCACATCAAAAACACCCTAAACCGCCTTAGGTGCGCAACCACCTGAGACGCACGCGAGGCGCACCTAAGGCACCCATTTTTCTTAGCGCCTCAGACTCGTTTTCTTGGAGTTTCGCCCCGAGGCGCACCTCAAGGCGTACGCCTCACCCGTTTTTTTAAACCATGCAAACAACGCAATCGCGTGTGTGATATGTATAATACCTTCCCCAAATTCCCTTTCGCCTTTTGGTCATGAAGAAGATTGCGTAAATACTCACGTTTCTCCGAATCCTCAACAAACACAACCTTTTGAACAATCAAATCAGTACTCGAACCAACTCGCCCCACCGAAAGAAATATGTAATTCTTTAGAAAATCGGACGCCATCCTCTGCATTCAAACCATAATTTCATTATTATTTACATAAACAGTTAGACAAAAGATCAAATACAAACAACTTTTTCGTACGAACTGTACAAATCAAAGGAAAAACACGGAAAAACACGCGGGCAGTATATAACTAGAGTAATTATATAATTACTCTAGTTATATAGCTAGAGTATAACTAGAGTAATTATATAACTACTCTAGTTATACACGACTCCGCGTGTTTTTTCCTTTGATTCGTACAGTTCGTACGAAAAAGCTGTTTGTACGTGAACCTAACCCTAATTATAATAACCAAACTTGTACTAACTTGAATCTCTGTAGGAAAAGTAGCACTAAACAGCATTGTTTGTCTGCGACCAGAAGGAGGCATATCCAAACGCTCCACAATCTTTCTAATCTGTGGCTCAAACCCCATATCCAGCATACGATCAGCTTCATCCAAAGCCAAATACTTAATTTTCGCAAGCGAAACTTTCGCTCTTTCGATCATGTCTGTTAACCTCCCTGGTGTAGCAACTAATATGTCCACACCCCTCTCTAAACTCCTTAACTATACCACCATAATCCAGTTATAACATATCCATAACAATAATAATAATAATAATAATAATAATAATAGTAATAATAATAAAAAGAGTTGAAACAGTATTCAAAATCGTAATAATATAATAATAATAGGAATAATTAGCAAAATATAAAAACTAGGGTTTGTTTATTTTTACAATAATAATAATAATAATAATAATAATAATAATAATAATAATAATAATAATAATAATAATAATAATAATAATAATAACAGTATAAAAACCTGATGATAAACAGGTGCACCACCATACACAACAGCAACTTTCACACCAGTTTGAAAGCAGAATTTCTTAGCCTCTTCAAAAATCTAACAAATTAATAATACAAAATGTTAATATTAATATTAATATTATTAATAATAATATAATACTAGAACAAATAAAATTTACAAATGTAACAACATCATGAAGTTATTTATCAACATTTTAAACAAATAACAAAATAATAATACAAATATTAATATTACACTACATATCAACAAAATGTAACAATATGAAGTTATTAACCATATGTTATTACTTATTAGCATTAGCTATAAATATTTTAAAAAAATATTATAACGATACGACGTCGTATAAACAAACAACAATAATAATAACCTGACAGCAAAGTTCTCTAGTGGGAGACAAAACAAGAGCAAGAGGAAGCGCAACCGTCTCTCGTCGTCCGTACAACTGGGACGACGACGTCGTTTTCATAACACCACTAATAATCGGAAAACAAAACGCCGCCGTTTTACCAGACCCGGTCTGAGCACACGCCATCAAGTCACGACCGGCTAAAGCAACCGGAATGGCATGACGTTGAATCGGAGTGGGTTTAACGTACTTACAACGGTTCTTAATATTATCGTTCAACACAGAGCCTAAATCGATTTCGGAAAACGTGTTAACGGGTTTGGGTACGTCCGACCCGGTTATTTCAACGGGTATGTCTTCATACGCGTCGAAGTTGATACCGGTGTTGGTAGGTTCAGTGGTTTCTTGTTCAGCAAGTTTCAGGTTGTTAAAGTTTTGTAAAACGTTGTTATACTGGTTAGGGTTTGGTTGATGGTTGTGAGTTGGACCACGGCCAACGGTTCTAGCACCGGTTATGTGACGATCGGATGAAATGTGACGTGGGTTTTGGTAGATGGGTCGTTGGTGAGGTGGGAGGTAGGTGGGTCGACCCGGATTATGGGCTGGTTTTTTAGTAGCGTCTGAGTAGGATTGAGAGTAGTACGACATGATGATGACGTGGAAATTGGAGTGAAATGGTTGAGGAGTGTTGGGTTATGTGTAGGGAAGAAGATGAAGAGTTAAATAATAAGTGAGTAGGAAGGAGGTGAAGGGGTGGTTTTCATGGCGGAGAGAGAGTGTTTTATGAAAAACTCCGGTGACGATGGAGGTTATTATTATTATTGTTATTATTATTTTATAAAGGTGGGGGTGTGAGGTGTCACGTTATTATTGGGTGAGTGAAGACCAATCGCCTTTTACTGTAAAATATCTGTGGGATTTTTTATATATATTTTAATAAAAGTTACATGAGTTGGTAGTGACTTACGGTGATTTATAACGTATCTGTCTATTATTATTATAAGTGCAGACGGGGCGTTACCAGAATTGGGTACGGGTGCACGGTAATACTGTCGCCACCCATGCTGGTAGTGGTCCCGTGATTCAAATTCTGGTTATAGTTAACGGGCTGGTACCCGTGATTTTTCTCTTTCTCTCTCCTCTTTGTCACTATCTCTCTCTAATTGATTGTTGGTAAATAATCAGTGAAGCATTGCCTTCAAAAAATGTTTCAGTGAAAAAAATCAGTGAAATGACGTGAAAGTGTAGGATTGGTTAAAATCAGTGAAGTTTAAAAAACTCACAGGTAATACCCCGTCCGCCCTAAATGTAAGTTAGCATAAATGCAAAATTTCTTTGCTACATTTATTTGTAGACTTTTTTTAGTTTATACTAGGTTGTGGTTTTTAGACATTCTTGCTAGTGCCAGATGTTGGTTGATATCTATTGTTAATAGTAGTCATAAGACCTCATTAGTATTTTCAAAAAGTGTTTTACATCAAACGAAATGTAAATGTTATATTGTTTTTTTTTTTTTTTGAAAGGCATAAATGTTATATTGTTATGTTGTTTATATTTAAAAGGATAAAAGAAGCATAGTGTTAAAGAAAAAAAAATATATATATATATATATAGGGTAGAGATCCTAAGAGAACCAACCCCTATTTGAGAACTGAGAGAACCATTCTGAGCCACACATTTCATATAAAGGCAAAAAAAAAAAAAAAAAAAAAAATTTTTTTTTTTTTTTTTTTTTTTTGCTTTAATCGCACATTTTTATGCAAGGAAAATTTTTTTTTATTTTTTTTGATTTTTTTTTCAATTATACATATGTGTATATAGCAATTATACATATGTGTATATAGCATTTTTCAGCTATACATATGTGTATATTTCAGTTATACATATGTGTATATAGCATTATACATATGTGTATAATGCAATTATACACATGTGTATACTGAAAAAAAATACAAAAAAAATAAAAAAAAAAAATTTCCTTACATATAAAGCAGCGATTTTTGCAAAAAAAAAAAAAAAAAAAAAAAAAAAAAAAAAAAAATTTGCCTTAGAGAAATGTGTGGCCCAGAATGGTTCTCTAGTTCTCAATTTGGGAAAAGGTTCTCATTTGAACCAAATCCTATATATATATATATATATATATATATAATGAGGAGATATAATAAGAGATACAACATCAACCTCTTTTCATTTAAAATCAAATAATCTATAAAGAAAAAAAAAAGTTGTTTTAAAAACATTGAAATGTACACAAGCGACCAAATCCATTTTTTTAACAAGCCGAAAGTATTGGTTTTTTCATTAACAAAATCACAACAGCAAGTATTACATGATAATAGGCAAACGGGTAATAAGCTGCGCCACGATCTCTTTCTGGATAGTAAATCCTAATCTACCGAATATAAACCCATGCCTCTCAGGCATCGTGACATTGCTATGGACAACCCGCTGGACCTCGGTCATAAACCTAATAGCTTCCGACGCTAGAGAACCAAATGTATCAAGAGACAGGGAGACGAAAACATGTTGGTTCTCTTCACAAGTTTTTCCACCTTCTTCGTTTTCGCCCTCCTCATTGCTTGCCCAGCTATGACCCCATTTCCTCTCAACCCAGTCAGAGAAGACACCCATGTGAGGTCCACACAAACGTGTTTACACCCGGTCCAACCAAAGACAAGCAAATCTGCTGGCATCAGAGTGGATCTCCCTCCCACTGGGTCCGTGAGAAAGTTAACGGAGGCTTCCTTCTTGGCTGAAATCCCAGCCCATCTTAAGATGTCCCCCAACACATCCTGTATCCAGTCACGCCAGTACTTGAACCCCGGTAGCTCTTTGAAGTGAATTGCGTGCTCCCCGAATTTATCTAGGCATGCCTTAAGGCAGACCGAACAAGTTTCGTTCTCAAGGTACACGGGGACCATCAACTGGTATTTAACGATAGCCCTGTACTCCATCGTAAACATGCTTTGGCCCAAACCATCCATCTGCTACAGATTTATAATTTGATAACTGTATCTAGTTTACAAATAAGATTTAATTAAAAATGATATGTTAAAACTAATTTATCAATTTTAAATTCAAATGCTAAGGACGCGACCATCATGAATGCATACTCTAGGGCAACATGTGTTTTGATAATCCTAGCAATCCTAACACATCACAATCACATAACGAAATCAATCTATCCATAAATATTAGTTCAATGTTTCAACTAAACAGCCATGGTTGGATCTCGATCAAATTGTACAAAACATTTAATCCAGTTTCAATTACAATCAGTCAATTACATGCAAATTCCAAGACGGTTCAGTACTAACTCCTGAAGAACCTCACTTTAACCTTAGGTTAGATCAGATAAAACAAAAATCAAAATCCTTTTTTTATATTATTTGTTGTAAAAGCTACCAAACATATTGTATGAGTTGTAAATACATTTTTTAACCCTTTAATAGTTAGCTATAATCAGTGACGGATCTATGATTGTTTTTCAAGGAGTGCGATCGAGAGGCTTTGGGCGCGACTGGGGGCTTTTTCCAAATTTTCAAGGGGTGTGATCGGGATTTTCACCTATAAAATACACTAACTTTTTTTTCCAATGTGTACGGCCGCACACATTAGGTTGTACTTGGCTACGCCCCTGGCTATAATTATAAACTTAGAATTGGAGAGATCTCCGACAACTAGTTTTGCCCAAATAGCCTAAGAATGAGTGTAAAAATGACATGTGACACGTCTTATAATAACTAGGATTAAAGACGGATTTGGTCCTAAAACACAAACTCTCACTCTTTTGTTTTCTCAAAATACAACACAAAAAAACTTAGTATAAAAAGTATATCACAAATAAAATCCGATACAAAAAAAATCCAACATGAAAATCTAGTAAAAAAAATGTACAAAAAATTCAACACAAAAATTTAATACACCATATAAATACAACACAATTTTATAGGTTCTTTTAGTTGTCATTTTTTTTTACAAACAATGAGTGGCTATGACAAAACTACCATTCAATCCCTATTTTTCTCCTGCACTTTGATATAAATATGTTGATTTAAAAATGAAAGGTGAACATGTATATTAAATTACCACTCTTGAGGATAAAAGTTATTTTCAAAGACGATATTGAGACGCAGGATATTAAGAAAATAAGACCATGTGTAATGGTAATCAAATTGGAGCGTGGTTGAGGTAAAAACGCTCCCATCCCAGGTGTTGAGTCTTCGCTTTGAAACATTTGTTACCTTTTAATAACTTGTTTTACGACAACACCAGGCGTTGGGTCTTCGCTCATACTGATGTTAAGCTCGAATTGACTATGTTACAAACTTAAAGACGCATGAGTCGTGCTTATCTTCGAGTTGCTTTTCTACTTTCAGTGCGACAAATGGGTGATACGCACTCGGTAGTGATTACCTCTTTTATCAACAAACCAAGTATGTCAAGCTTAACTTGCATCTTATCAAGAGTACGCTTTTCACTCCGACTCTTGTGGTTCACTATTATTTCATAACACGCCGGTTTGCTTATATTATCTCACTTTGCTTATATCAAATCTATATTGCACAGTTGCACACCAATAACACCGTTCAAAGGAATGTTAAAGATATGAGACCAAAGTCAACTTTGGTTGTTTTCATTTATGTTATATGGTTACTAGCACTTAGATTTTGGTTTATTTACATGTTCTGAATACAAGAAAGAATACTATAGTTTTCAATTTCTTTTTACATATTTCTCCACCTATGTGTTCAGTTTAAATTAGTTCTGAACAAAAGTTAAGTTCGGTTTATAGAATTTATATAAGTATGGAAAGAAGGGTTATGATCAAATATATAGCGAAAGAAAAATAGGAACTCGTAGGAATGGTATCAAACGGACTCCGATTGAACTTATTCATTGTGTCTTTTTCCTCCACATTGTGTTATATCTTTTGGGACTGTGTTATATTTTGTGACCTATTGTGTTATATCTCGTGATATATTGTGTTTTTTTTAACATTCTCACCCTTTTCATTTTTTATGTTACGTTGTGTAGAATAACTTAACCCTATATAAAATGAAAAAGTAGAGTCTTATTGGTGGATGATAAAAAGGGGAAAGATGCCGAATCTGGAAAAGGAAAAATGGTGGGAGTTCTCGATTTTTGACAACGGATAATCACAACAATAATAGTTAAACTGTTTGGGTTGGGGTGATGTTTCTTTTTAGCTTCTGTTATTCCTTATGTGTTTTTTAGCTATTAGATAGTAATCTTATTTTGGTGTATGATGTACTTTTAAGCCCAGGTAGTCCTCTCGCTTAATGGGCGTTGGGCGATTTGTGGTGGAACTTGGAGTATGAATAAAAGTATCCCGTTTGATTGTTCAAAAAAAAATATAAAATGAAAATTTAAATATTTTATCTAAAACTAACCTCGGGATTACTTTGTCTCTTAATTTACAAACTCTAAATTCTTATAACATATCTAATTGAAATCTTGAAATCTCTGCAATCTTGATTTACTCACTTAACGATGATTAGTTATCAAATAATAACTGCTTTAAAGAACACATGATGATTTCTAATAAATTCGCTTACAAACAAAATTTTATATATGAACACAGGAAGTTTTGTTAAGTTACTACAAATATTACATTAGTTTCAACTCTCAAAATAATTTGGTGGAAATTCTATAAATCAATGTTACGGTCGAACCGTGCGTATATCATTTATGGAACAATATCAATGATGCATTCTGATGGGATTGGGTACTAAACCGACTAGTCCGCGTACCCAAACCCGGATACACAACTACGCGGAAGGAACCCACACACAAAAGACCAAAGGAGTAATTCACGCTTGGTCAATAGTCACGTCATAGTCAAAGGCGGATATCATGCATGGTCAACTGCCATGCATGAATCAAGAAAACAGTCACGTGGACTCAACATACCCGTCCGAAGGCACGACAGTAGTGAACTGGTAAACCTGGCGAGATCAGGACTCGAACTCATGGCCATAGGCCATGAGTCATCCATCATTTCTCATTATGTCCTTCGTGGGAATCAAACTTGAGACCTCCAAGAGAGATCACTGGTCCATTCACTAACTGAGCTACCCGTGAAGGACACGTGGACTCAACATTAAAGGCGGTAAACCGTTCCATCATTCCCTTAATCTTAGCTTCTCTTAACTACCTTACCAACATAACCAAGGGTAGTGGAGACAACCTAACCGGGCTTAGGCCAACCACAGTTAGGACTTGGGTAATGGTGGCATACGTCCACTCCTATATAAGGGATCACATCCCTAGTAGGAAGGACACTTTTTGCTAACCCAAAGGGCTATCACTAAAGATAGTATCCTCATTCACCCCGTTTTTGTTATAAACTACTACCTTGTGTAGTCGTCTCCCTACCCACATCAATTCTTGTTTGCAGGTCATTCAATCCAGAACTGCTAGTGAAGGATCAACCTTGTGTAGTCGTCTCCCTACCCACATCAATTCTTGTTTGTAGGTCATTCAATCCAGAAATGCTAGTGAACGATCAACCCTGTAGATACAATAATCTTATCATCCCTACCCGGTGATAAGACTATTTGTTTCTTCACATTCCATGACAAGGAAGGTAAATGATATAATATCGAGACTATATCGATCAATAAACACAATAGCTTGACACAAATGGTTTTAGGAAAATAAGAAGGGTGCAAACGAGCTAAGCTTCTTCAGAGCTACTAGAGTTCGGCTCGAAAAAAAGCTCGAAACGAGCCGAGCTGTTTCGAGCTTAAACGAGCTCGAGTCCAAGCCTAAAACCAAGCTTGTTTAGGAAAAAGGAACCCGAGCCCGAGCTTTGCTTATTGCGCTCGAGCCAACTCGCGAGCCTTAACGAGCCCAATGTTTATACAAATTTTAATTAATATATGAGATACATATTCAAATAATAATAGTTAATATTTGTAAAATTATGAAAAATAACTCAATTATATATATATATATAATAATAACTATAATTAATATAAATTTATTTATATATAATAAACGAGAGGAACCTGAGTCGAGCTTGGAAAGTTACTTACGAGCCGAGCTCGAGTTTGGAAAAGTTACCTATGAATCGAGCTTGAGCTTTAAGAACAAAGCTCGAATCGAGCCAAATTCAATCTTTCATACGTTAAATGAGCTTGAGCTCAAGCCTGTAGCTCCGGTTTGGCTCAGTTCGTTTGCAACCTAGTTTTATAACTCAAATGATTTAAATGATAATAGTTTTTTAAACCTCTTATAAAAAAATGAAAGAAAAGCAGAAAAAAAAAAGAATCTTCTTAAAAAGGGAGTACCTTCACACCTATAACAAGTCAACCATTTTTTGCATAAACAAAACGAGTAAAGGTCGTGGACAGTGAAAAGAGAAATTGACCAAATGGATTATATAATATAAGAATTAATATTTTAAATAGTTGTCTCTTTCCCTTCCCTAATACAATTTACAAATCAAAATCCTTGATTTGCTATGGTTAAAGCTTCCATAAAGAGTCAAAATCAATGTTTTGGACAAAGCTATTTTTTCTCCGGTGACAAAACATCTGGTTATCTATGGTAACGTGAGGGAGAAGCTGCATTTAAAAGGAAAAGTATTAAAAAGTATTGTAATTTTAAAGAAAGATACCCCAATCATAACAGGCCTAACACCACACATAGCTTCAATGAATAATGGTACCAAAGATACATCTGAAAATCACCATTTTAACTATTGACTTTTTTAAAAAGTGAAAACATCCATATGAAGCGTTTCTGCGAAGACGCCGCCTCATTAAAACCAAGACCCCTAAAACGAATTTTGTTTATTTTGTTAAAAATAGACATTTAAATAAAAGTAATACAATACATAATTAAAATTAAAAGTACTACGTACTTAAAACTGAAATTAAGACATAACTAATTATACATTTAAACACAAAATTACATAAATCCATAACTAAAGAGGGAATCGGCTGATGAGCAGTCACGATCACTAACGCGTCCGTCCAACCTTTCTTATTGATACCCAGAGCTTTCGGATGATAAACAAACCATTTATTCATCTGAATCCATTACATTCAACCCCA
This sequence comes from Ambrosia trifida, assembly GCA_028751855.1. Classification (NCBI taxonomy): domain Eukaryota; kingdom Viridiplantae; phylum Streptophyta; class Magnoliopsida; order Asterales; family Asteraceae; genus Ambrosia; species Ambrosia trifida. Next base: position 72,312,126 of record CM054123.1, on the reverse strand, counting down.
AGACCGTCTTCAAAAACATAGAAGTCGCCAACCACCCCTTACTGTTATTTTTGGTAAACTTGACTACCATTAAAAAACATTGTGGATTACTATTTGTCTAGTTTTCTTTTTAGTTACTGATTTTGTTTTAGTTATCATTCTAACTTGATAGCAATAAAATATACTATCGGATTTATAGCCTATAGGTCTTAATAGATGTGGAAAAAACCGGTAGGTTTTATAGCCTTAACAAAGTTGTTAGAATCAATAAAGGTTGAATTTTACGTAAAAAAAATAAAAATTTGTGTTGTTTTTTTATTTAAAAGTGCGCACAAGAATTGGTTCACGAACCAAAACCAAACCGAAACCGGTCTCCAAAACCGGTATTTCAAACCGACGAAACCGGTATAAACCGAACCGTTTTCAAACCAAAACTGGTCCGAGAAGGAACCGGTAAGGCCCCAAACCGGTTCGGTTCCTCCAAAAAAGTTGTTTTGTTAACCTTTGGGTTTTAATTGAAAAGAACCATTTCAGACTGGGCCTACGTAGCAATAAAAGGTTAACGGCCCGTTCAAAATCTAACTTCTATTCTAATATTATAGATATTTTTAAGGCCAAAATGGGTGCTACTAGAATTTTTTTTTCCTTTCACTGATTTTAACCAATCCTGATTTACTTCACTGAAACACCTTTTTGTAGGCAACACTCCACTGATTCTTTTATTTTTTTTATAATTTCATTAAACCTTTTATTTATTATTATTATTTCACACGGTTTAAAATTAATTACCATACTATTTCAACTGTTCCAACCTCACGGTCAGAATTCAGTATGGAAACCGTTCAATCGAATTGAATGACATTGATACCGTTCCACCAAACCGTTCGAAATTTTTTATATATAAACTTAGCATACGGTTGGGTTAAAACACACTTTTACCACCGTTTATACAAAGAAACACACACGAAGATGACTCGTTGGACCACCGAAGAAGAGATTGCATTGGTGATATGCTACCAAGACGCCTCGAACGACCTGACACTTCAACAACGTCGTTCGCAGGTTTTTTGGGTACGTGTACTGGCCGATTTCAACCGCCAAGTTGGCACCAATGACCGCACAACCGTCAGCCTGCAGCAGAAGTGGACCGATCTCACCAATAAGTGTGATCGGTGGACCAGTATGTACCAGAACACGTTGAGGGAGGAGCCGAGCATTGACCCGAAGTTGGCTATCGAGCTCACGCATGTGGAGTATGCGTGTCGATACGACAACAGCTTTGACCATGTCGAGGCATGGCAACTGTTGCGCCAACTCTAGGTTTTTTTTATTTCTTTTAATGTATTTTATTTTTAGTTTTTTATGTTTAATAGTTATGAATTTTAGTTTTTTATGTTTATTTATCTTTAATGTTCCTATTAAACAAACCGTTTAAAAAAAGGTAGAGATATACATAAAACAAATGGTAAAAATAAAAGAAATCACAAAAAAAGTATATAAAAAAGTCAAAATAAAAGAAATCAACGGTACCAGCACGGTAAACAGTATCAGCAAAACGGTCCACGGGACCACTACCAGCGTGTATGGCGGCGGTGATACCGTGCTGATAGTTGGTACCCGTGGCCAATTCGGGTGGCGCCCCGTCCCCCCTAATACATAGACTGTTATTGGAAAATTCTACTATACTTTGTATTTAGCAGTCACACTCTTTATATAAGTTATACATTTGAACAAAATGCTCCACGCCAACGGCCAACACGACATATATCCAAAATTTCTAGCTGCCATTTGATTTGTATATGGGTTTGTAATAGAGGGGTTTGGGAGAGCATCGAGAGCGCGCTTATTCATCGAATATGTCAAAAATTTCTAGCGGCCATTTGATTCGTATATGGGTTTGTAATGGAGGGGTTTGGGAGGGCATCGAGAGTGCGCTTATTCATCTGGGACTATGTAGGTTCGTTCTCCATCGCTGATGCACTCCCAAGATCTCATGTTTGTTCTCCATCGCTACTTCTATCCAAAGAACAAGTTTGTTCTCCATCGTCGTTGCTCTCCTAAAAAAAATCATATTTGATTTCCATCATTGACATGGAGCACGCGTGTCTCTCCATCGCTACCTTTGGTACCTCTATGCCGATTTTTGCATGCAACCTTCCAACGATATTGCCAACCAATTTCCAAAAGAATTCGGGGGGGGGGGGGGGGGGGGGATAGTGAAGGAAAGTTAAAATAGACAAATGAATGAAACGAATCCAAATTCAATTGCAGTTCTATCAATTGCAGTTCTATCAAATTATGTGAATCAAACGCAACATGAAAACGAAACCCTCTCCATCAAACTACAAACACATAAACATGATTCACCTCTAAAGACAGAATAATATAACTATTATTTGTGTTTACATCTAAAGTTTGCAACTCATGTATGACTAGTTTTTAGGATAGATTATGAGACAATACCATCGAAACCGAGTGATTAGAAGCCACCAAAATAATTACAGATTTTCGGTTTTGGTCTCTAATGTCAAAGACCCCTATATTTGCAGCAACTATATAATCCCAAGAACACAAATATGAGTTAAACTATGCATTCAAATAATAGAAACAGAGACAAGTATACATCTTTATAATCTCAATCTCTAATACAGACATACAAACAAAATATATACCTAAAACACATATTGATTCACAGACACACACAACAAAAAGTAAACATGTAAATCAAGAAAATTTTGAAGATTTTGACTGCCAACTAATTACCTTCTCTTTCTCTGCTTATTATGCTTGTGGTTATGGTTACTAAACATGCTGCAAATGGCACCACACCCTGAGAGCTTTGGTGAAGGTGGGTCAACTGTGGCTGCTGCAACCTCCATAGTTTTGTAGGCTTTTGGTTCTGATTTCTGTGGCTCTTTTTTCTCTTGCTCACCTTCTTTTGGTTCAAGTCTCCCTGATAACAACTTATCATCCCAAACAAGCCCTGATGATCCTGATCTTCTAAATGACACTTCTGACCTTTGTAACCCATCCATCTCTCTCCAAAGTAGTTATTCTATTTGTGTATGAGAGAGAGAGAGAGAGAGAGAGAGAGAGAGAGAGAGAGAGAGAGAGAGAGAGAGAGAGAGAGAGAGAGAGAGAGAGAGAGAATAATGCAGCTATGTGTATAGGGTAGGGGAATGACAAAGGAAAGTTTAAAGAGAGTAAAGGTCAGAAGATGGCATCTACAAAAGGTGGGAAATTACTAAAGTAGCCTAACATTGGTGTGTTCTCACAATGTAACAAGAATATATTAATGGAAGTTTGAATTTTTCAATGAGTAATTGCAAGCAAAGGCCACAAAGTCAAACAAGAATGGCCAACAAACAAATGCATTTGACACTTGATAGGGAAAATTATAAGGGTTTCATTAGTTTTCATCCAACTATACATTATTTTGTTTTATTTAATTTTCTTGGGTCACTTTCATGTTTTTTTTATAGTTTGAAATGAGATACTTACCTTTTATATTTCATGATATCCTATATATATTTTAAAGACAGCTTAAATTTTTATAAATAAAATAAATTTGGTTACTTATAATAGTTTGTTTAACAAAATAAATTAATAAACCAACAGAAAACATCATAATTTTTTTTTTTTGAAGGTGACTTTCTTTAACTGTGTGGCAGAGATCATCACACCGCTCGACATGGGCAGCCCTGACCCATCACGAGCCCAGACTATCGTGCACAGCAGAGGACGCTGGTGCCGTGGGGGCTGTTAGCGGCTTCCACTCGGAAACCGTACCGCCTCCGCACGAATAAACTCGCTGGAGTAACGGCCGAATTAAAACCAAGTCAGCTCAGATTCGAACCTGCGCAACTAATGGCTTACAGATTCTCCTCTTCATTGCCTAATGTCCCTCAAATGTCGCCCGTAGGGATCGAACCCGGGTCTCTCCAAAGGAGAGCCCGGTCGCCTACCAACTGAGCTACAAGTGAAGGACAGAAAACATCATAATTAGTAAGATGATTAAGTGACAATGATTTTCTGTTGGTTTATTCAGTGAAATATAATACCATAGGCAACTGTTTTACTTATTTATTTACTAAGATATTAAGTAATTATAAGAATTTTAATATTTTCTAAATATGATTTTTTAAACTCTAAAGAGGTTATTTATACATGACATGTTTTAACTTCCATACGACAAGCCAATGTGGTGTCTTATTTCAACCTACGCGTCGTTTGAGCAGAACATGGTGATTTGAATGACATGATTTGGTTTAAGCATGTAAACATGCCAACAGGCCAGTATCCTTATCTATATTCAAGACAAATTTATTTAATTAAAGTTGTTGGAATCGAACTCACCAATTTATTAAAATTTGTAAACCATATCTTCTGTGTATCCAAGCTCTTTGAGTACACGGTACATCACTCAGTAGCAAACAACAACACTAACAACCATACCCAGTAAAATCCTATCATTAGCTCCTGCTCACCTGCAAGAATATAAAACTATGTCATCAATGGTTAGAGTGTTAATGCTTGACAATAGGCTTTAACACAAGGTGCAAGTTCCCTTTACAAAACCTAGCCTTGTGACCAATCTTTCACCTAGATGCATGTTCCATTATTCCAGGCGTACCACATTCTTCGTGTTCAGAAAAAAACACATAATAATGAGAACAATATTAACAAAATGCACCTCACCATGCCAATATGTTTCTTCATATTGGGTGTGTATCGAATTTTTTTAACAGGTCTGCGCAATATCTATTTTGTTAGTTTTAACTAGATGCACGATTCTGATTTCACAGAGTTTAAAGGTAATGCTAGCTTAATTAAATGGTTTGCCTTTTTCGCTTCAACCACATCACCCGACTTTATGAGAATTTGCCCTCATTTTCCCTTTAGGATAAATCTTATAAGAATAGTAATTTATGTTTTAAAATAATTTTAGGCAAGAATTAAGATCAATAGCAGCTGGTACGACATAACTTGAAGCTTGAGCATTAAATCAAAGTAACCTTAAGAATATGGATCTGATATCGTGGTGTACCTTAAAAGAAACATGTTATAAATATTCACTCGCAATATGTTTTTCTTGTAAAACTGGAACACTTCTTTGTAGGGCCTGACTCGGGGAAAAAAAAAAACTTAAACTGGTCTTAAGAATTAAAATTTAAAACTATACATGGCGATGTATATGATCAAATGAAGGTTCTATGTGAAATTTATGAAAGGTTTATAACAAAGATGTTACTTAATAGTAGTCCAAATTTAAATGGAACCATAAACATGTAGGAGATCAAACCAAATATGCATGTAAATTTGAAATGTAGCATGTCTATTGTCACATGAAACTTATGGGTAAACAACATATTTTGTTTTTCCTACAGCATCTTCTACCACTCAATGGCGGATCTTGAACGAAAAAACCTGGTAAGGGCCGGACTCATTTTGGTAGGGCCGAACTCAATACATAAAGAATTCCAAAATTTTCGGTAAAATTTACACTACGAAGCGACAAACGTTGGGCGGGCCGGGCCTCGTCCGGCCCGAGAGAAGATCCGCCAATGCCACCACACATAAAAAAAATAAAAATAAAAATAAAAGTGAGGTGGCAGCATATGCAATTTACACTAGAATACTACAATCAAACGAGTTTACCTAGAATCGCTAACATTATAAATTTAATTCCATAAAGGTGTTCATAAACTTGCCTTGAAAGAGGCATGATGCAACATCAAGTCCCAATTTTAAAACTGGATAAAAAGAAAACATGCAATAATCGCTAACATCATCGTCTGGACCTGCCAAGTTTATCTACATATAGCATAGCATCCACTTAGTGCACACCATAAAGAAATCAAGATGATTTGTCAAAATTACAACTTTCTATGAATAATTAATACATGAAAATGAAGAACTGAGTATGAACATAACCTATATACCTGGGTATTGTGACCAACTTTAGTCTTCTCTCGAAGCTTTAACTATACTCTTTTATCAAGAATGAGAACTGAAATACACAAAAACCAACATTTGAGCTGAAGTTACTGGTAACCACCAGTTTTGAGATGCACTTGAGAATAATGCAACGAAAAATTCCACCACTTTTGGGATCTGTCTCGTTAATTTGATCCAGGTGAACCTATAAGTAGGGAACCAATAGTCGGTTAGTGATTGTTTCGTTGGATTCATTATCTCTATCACTCTGAAGTCCAAATCTAAAATATGTGATAATTTCTTGCCTAGTTCGGTGTTCTTGCATGTTAGAAAATACTATGCAATGAATCTGTCAAATATAATATTTGAAGACTTTTTGTTCCTATAATTTGAATCACTTTCATTACTCAAAATCATTTATTGAAATCATACAAGGGTCTGATGCATATATTAATGTTCTAATATGATCAATCAGATTATCAATCACTTTATAAATCAAATCTCCTTGCCCATGAGATCTGTCTCTCGCAATAAAAACATGAACTTCGTTATTAATTTCAATCCAACTACATCCGGCTTCTTTCACCACTCCGTTAGACTCCATCATCTCTCTCACCTTCTTCACCTCAATCCACATACCCTTACTTGCATATATATTAGAAAGCAAAATATACGATCCGCTATCTTTCGGATCACTCAAAATCGCCATTTCTGCAGCATATTTACCAATTTCAAGATTTCCCGCAACCCTACATGCACTTAACAAACTCCTCCAGATAATGCCAGCTGGTGGTATAGGTAATTTCTCGATGAAATCTTTAGCTTCATACAACTTCCCAGCTCGGCCAAGAAGTGAAACCATGCACGCGTAATGTTCTATCCCTGGTTCGATTCCAAAACTAGCCATTGATTCAAAGCGGTCAAACCCATCTTTTACCAGCCCCATATGGTCACAAGCTGAGAGCACAGCTACAAACGTAACATAATTGGGTTGGATTCCCTCATTTAACATTTTTTCAAAGAGTTTTAAAGATTCTTTAGCATCTCCATGTTGTGCGTGTGTTAATATCATCGAGTTCCAACACACAATGTCTTTGTAAACTGTAGAGTCGAAAAGATTTCGAGCATCATTTTTGCTTCCGCATTTTGCGTACATGTCTAATAATGCATTTGTGACGAACGAATCAAGGTTTAAACCTGTTTTTAAGAGCTGTGAGTGGAATTGGTTCCCAAGTTGAAGGCTAGCAAGGTTGCTAGCTGCTGTGATTAGTGCTACAAAAGTGTATTCGTTTGGTTTTTGAAATGATAGTTGCAGTTCTTGATAAAGTTTGAGAGCGTTTTCGTTCTCTGATATCTGGGTATACCCGAAAAGCATAGCGTTCCATACCACAATATCTTTTTCAGACATCTCATCAAACACTAGTCGTGCATCAGATATTGAAGAACACTTTGAGTATACATCTACCAGAGCACTGCCTGCAAACACGTCCAACAAGACATTAAATTTGATCATAAATCCATGAATTTGTTTGCTCAGTTGTAAAGTGAGTAATGAAGCGGAAGCGCCAAGAAGACTGACAAAAGTCAACAGGCCCGGGTCAACATTTTTAAGCCTCATTTCACGGAAAAGATCCAGTGCTTCATAAAGATTTCCATGCCTAGAGTAACCTTCAATCATTGCATTGTAACCGATCACATTACGACCTGAGATGCCATTAAAGACTTTTCTTGCTTCAGCAAGAGAATTACATTTTGAATACATGTCGATTAAACCATTGTTCACAAATTCATCTTTATCAAGATTCATCTTGACAGTACATGCATGTGTTTGTCGACCCGGCTCTAGAGCTTCAAGCGAAGCACATGAAGTTAAAACGCTAGTACAAGCAAAACCATCTGGTTTCCAACCATTTCTACTCATTTCAACAAATAAATCCACAGCCTCCCTATCAAATGAATTCTGCATGTAGCCAGAAATCATAGTGGTCCATGATATAACATTCTTAATTAACATTTGATCGAAAATAATCCTTCCTGATCTCACCTTACCACACTTCACATAAAAATCTACAAGTGCATTGCTCACTGATATATCCATCGATTCTCCTCTTCTCAACACAAAACCATGAACTTGTTTCCCTCCTTCAAAAAATCCAACAACCGAACACGCGCTTAAAACACTAGAGAGAACATATCTGTCTGGAATAACATTACTTTCTTTCATCTGTCTTACCAACTGTAAAGAAACTTCACCCTTCCCTACTCTAGCATATCCAGCTATCATCGTAGTCCACGATACCGCAGTTTTAACCGGCAACCCATCAAAAACCAATCTAGCATCATCCACCTTACCAATCTTACAATAAAAATCAACAACAGAAGTACCCACATAAACATCATGACCAAGACCTGTTTTAACAACCAAACCATGCAACTCACAACCCTTAACCACACACCCTAACCGGGCAGCCGTGCGCATAACACTAGCTAACACATACTCATTTAACCTTTCTTTACTCTCTCTTAGAAACACAAGAAACATCACCCACGCTTCTTCACTATGCCCATGATGAGTATACGCCGATATCATCGAAGACCAAGTGCTTATATTCCTCTCAGGCATTTCATCGAACAACTTATGTGCATAGTCTAAACAGTCACATTTCGAATAATTACTTATCAATATGTTTCCAAGAAAGGTATCTGATTGAAACCCATATGTTATAATCTGTCCATGAATTAATTTATAGTAAGCACTTGGATTATTAACTGCTGATGGTGACTGCAATAGCTTAGCAAGTCTATGTTTTTGGGTTCTGCTGCTAATATTAACATGATTGAAGATGGATAAGTCGTGTAATGTAGAGAATTGGGGATGTGCAGGTGTGTTATAGCAAGATTTTACATTGGAAATAGCTGGATATAAAGTTCTTACATGTTTTCTCATTCTATTCAAACGGTTTTTTTAAAGAAATAACTAGCAACGAAGATATGAAATTGCAACGAAATGGAGCATATCGAGCTTGAGGGTGTAGGGTGGTTAAATCAGGCTGAGATAGGATTCGCATTTCGGAATTAAATACCGATAAAATACTGATATAGAAAATACTGATACCGGTTTATTTTCGGTATCAATTCAGTACCAAGTTTTTTTTGCAAAAATCGGTATCAGTATTTTCGGTTCGGTAGCGGTGTTTTAACTTAAAATACTGATATCGTATCGGTACCGTACCATATTGATACCGTATATTTTCGGTATCGGTATTAAGTTTTGCAAAAACAATATCGGTTCGGTATTGTGCCATCCCTAGGCTGAAACAAGCTCGACCCTAAAAGCAACTACATTGTGTGGTGTGGACTCATGGTTCGGAATCCGTGCGAGTTGGCAATGGAGGAGGTGGTCCGGAGTTGGAGGTTCGCTCGAGTCCGGAAGGTGATGGTGGGCCCCATTTGTTTATTTCTTACCCTTTAAACCTAATTAAATGAAACATAAAATACATAAATCAATTTACATAAACCTACAAACATAAATTAAATATTACATAAACCTAATGACTTAAACATAAAATATCAAATCCTGATTAAACACACAAAAGCCCTAATACATTTCATCCCAATTTAGGTTGGTCTCTAGAGATGACACACTACAATTGCTATTACGACTATCCGACCTCGCGTCTCAATTACCACGTCCGAAGTAAGGAGATGGGGGGGGGGGGGTATGGTTCTTCATAGAGAGTGGTGTATTTCTCACCCGGGTTGGTTTCGTACCCTTTAGCCTAACTAGGTAAGACTTGTGTTGGACGATTATTTGTGATAGGAGGGTTTGGGGTGAAGTTTGTATAAGTCTCCCCAATTTGTAGTCGATCAAATTGTAGTTGAGCCATGGTGTAGTCATACACCTAGTTTAACATGAGGTTTTGGATCCTCATTTGCTGGAGGTTAAGGGTTTGAAGGTGGTGGAGTGTAGATTGGTTGAGGAAGAGGGTAGACTGGTTAAAAAAAAGAGTGAACTGGTTGAGGATGAGGATAGAAAGGGGAAGGGGTTGACGAAGCACGATTTGAACGTTGATGAGAATATCGTCTAAAGTTTAAAGGCTCGTCTGACTCGGCTGGATTATAACCACCATGCATATATTTGAATTAGTTTTGTATTTTGAGTGGATTTTGAATCGAGAAGTGGTAGGTTGTATTTATAGGGTTTTGAAAAGCATAACTGTTAGAATGTAGTTGTTGGAACAGTAACCGTTTGAAAAAAAAAAAGAGTCCTTTAAAAAATTAAATATTTTTTTATCATTAGTTTATTTTATTTAAAATATAATAAATAAATATAACAAAATATTAAAATATATTTATGAAAAATATATTATTTATTATAAATAAATAATATTATTAGTTAAATAAATTAACAATAGATTATATAGGATTAATTACATATATCCCATTATTTTCAACTATAATTACATATATACCCAGCCCTAAATTTAAATTACATATACCCCCTACAAAACTTCATAAATTACATATATACCCATTCTATTAAGAATACATTAGAAAATAACTATTTAACCCCAATTCTTTTACTAAACTTTATTCACGACAAGTCATACAACACATTCCTTGCATCCTACAATCACATACGATCTTTCCAACTTAGTAAGTTATGAACACCAAGAACATGTAACATGCAAAATGTTTCCATGCATCATACAACTTGATTTCACCGAAACGAGTGTTCTAACACTCTTACATAATCATTACTAAGCCCTCATATCATTACATTCATCATAACATGTAATGATATGAGGTGCTTAATAATAGAATGGGTATATTTGATATTTTTAGTTTTTGGGAAGGGGAAATATGTAAATAAAATTTTGACTTGGTGTATATGTAATTTATGAAGTTTGGAGGGGGATATATGTAATTGCCCCCGATTATATAAATTGGATGTAGTTTAAATAAAAAGGAAAAATATGTGATGAGGTGGAAGTTTGAAATGGCTTAGTGTTATAGAAAAAAGTGGGTTTGGAATGGTTATGGTTTGAAATGATGTGACATCTGGATTTGACAAGTTTGGAATTTTGGATCAGTCTAGCGTTGTGGATGCTCTAGGATGATGCTTGTTCAATAAAAAAACCATTTAAGTTCGAGCTCATGTAAGAATATATATATGTGTGTGTGACCATTATAATCATTTAATTAATAATTGATCAATTACTAATAAATCCCTATATTTACTACTCATATTTTTTGATGGGCTGAATTACTTTTACTAACTTAATTGGGTGTCCCTTAAGTGTATAAATATAAATAGATTATTAGAGAATAAAGGGTTGGCATAATCATAACACCATAACATATCACGAATTCGTCACCCCTACTCTTTCTCAACCGAGTTCATAAAAAAAACTCTTAAAATCATCAGAACGATACACTCTAAAAGTAACTCGACCATACTGACAACATGTAGACCTCCAATACCTTGTCTGCATCAGTAGTCAGACTGACCAACTTATCAGATATCAATTTTATCATGTTTCCATTACATACATACAAAACTGATCTAACAACTCATAGTTTAAAACAGAACTATAATCATTGACGACAGGACATAGGAGGACATAAGTGCCAATTGTTTGAAATCACCGAATCATAGTTTAAAACACAACTAATCATTGAGGTCTCATACATGGAACCTACTCCAACTTGACACGTTAGCAACGAGATTTGAACTCTAGTATCCTCGGTTGTTCATACAAGTATATTCGTATTCATGATTTATTGATATTGAAATACTTCTTTTGTTATCCTCTTTCGTCTACAACTTGAGGGAATACCCTTTTTTACCCTTTTATAGAAACAAAAAAACGAATTTGAACATAGTGTCATTTTATCTTAAAACCATGTGTTAAGAATATTTATTGGACCAATATTATCAATATGTATTTATCAAGCACCACTTTCGATTAAGAAACAGATTCCAAGCTAATGAAGAATATCAATCTTCTTCGATCATCTATCAAAACTACACCTTCTTTCTTGAATTATTGAAGGTACGGCGCGACACGATTTGCTTTGAAGCCTAGAAAGGCATAACACACAAAGAATCTTTGAAAACGACAATATCGTGTTCAAGTTACAAACCTTGTGTTGTGGGCATGCGCCGCTTTGGTAGAACATATGATTCCTTTACGCCGTTAGCATACTTGCATCATGTATAAGAAGGAATTCGGTCCGGTTCTATAAATCTAGTGAGGGGTTCACATTTTACCAATTGCATGGATTCGGGCCACATATATAAAGTTGGTAGTAGATATATACGAGTTTTTTTAAGGAGACATGAATGATGGATCGATTATACATATACATATGGGTCAAAAAAGAGATGAAATATGCATAGTGTGATCGAGCATGAGCATGCACGTGCAAATGAATTTTGAAGTGGGGTTATGAATTATTGGGGGTGAAAAGAATAAAATAAAGATGCATATTCATATACAAAGAAAGTGATAACATATTCTTTATGTAGCATAAAATGAAAAGAGGAGGTAACATGTAAGGAAGGTTTTTGTAACCATGAAACTTGAGGGGAAAATAAACTTGTTCAAACTATAATTTTACGTGATTAAGCACTAGCGACTGTAAATGGGGGTAGTAAGAGTGTTCATTCTTTTCGGCTTATTTAATCTGGATATTATTCGATTGTAACATAATACCAAAGCAAATTGAACCAAATAAGTTAAGTGTGAGCGAAGCGAAAATAGAAAACTGAATAACATGGGTAGTAGGGGTGTTCACGTAGATGTTGCTTGGAAGATGCCATGGATTGGTCATTTGGTCCTTACTCTATCCTCCCCTATGGACGAACCCCCCCCCCCCCCCCCCCCCCCTCATAGAAAGACAGGTGCACTTCACATAAATGTCGCTCGTATCAGTGTATATTTAGGTTTTCCTTTGTAATTAAATACATCTCAATTAAATAAAATGGCTTTGCTACACTAAAATCATCGACATAAACTCTATATGGCATGATAAAATAATTAGGGGTGAAAAGTGAACAAATTAAGCTACTAACTATGAAACATGTGAAGCTCAAGAGATATTCAAACTAAGAAAAGCAAATTAATTGCAAAAGCAATGGCTATGTGCTTCATGTCTTAGACATGATAGATTCTTCAAGTATTATTGCAATCCAAAAATGCATAAAGGTGAGCATTGCATATGCAACTTTTCCTTCTTAAATACATAATGAATATGAAGATTTTTACCAACATTAAGATACATCGTTTATCGGTCAGTTCAAGTGTGGGAAAAGATTTCACAAACAGATCAATGAAGGATGCTATGCCTATCATCAATTCAAGGCACACTTTGCCCTAACAAGCCTTTGAGTAGGTATTGAGCTTGTTATTCAACAAGCGAAAATAACCATGGTCAATGACTGTTATAACCCAAACATGATAACTCATTTAAAAAGACTAGTCTGATAGAAAAGAGAGCTCATTTGGGTTATAAACCACACATTGGTTGCCTATAAAACCAATGTAGGACTAGTCTCATACGTTGCAATGGTTTCAGTTCGTAACAATGGTGCCTCATATGTAAAATACATATGCACCAAGTCAGAGTTTTAATCCTATTACAAATTCAATTTTAACGATATACACATACAGTTAAGTACTTAACTCTAAAGAACCGCACAATCATATCACACTAAACATATGGTTGTACATAGTTTGAAAATTCAAAATCGTTTGCTTTCAAAGACAACTCATCTAGTCATCATGGGATAATCACTTACAAACATATACATATTTAAGTTTGCCCAATCAAGAAAACTGTATGAAGATTGACATTAGAAAAGAGGAATTTAGCAATGTGTTGCATTATGAGGAACTTATTCCCCATATGGAAGACAAATAAAATTCTTTATGTTTTGATACTCGTTTAATGGTGCATATGAATCTAACAAGTCTACATACGAGTAATGTTTATGGGTGTAGGTGTATGTGTATGCTTACGTGGAGTCCATGTCACCCACAAGTAGGGCCATCCATGTGAGAAAGAAATGGATAGAAAATAGAATTATAGAAACCTTTTGGTCAAATAAATGAAATAATACATGAAGGAATCATGGACATATATAGGGGTATTTTTGGAAGTTCCATCCTAGAAACATATGAACTTCTCAATTCTCATGCATGTATCTAACTAAAAAAATGTTTTTTTTTATTATCATCTTCTTTTTTGTTCAAGTGTTCATTGGAATATATTTTAAAAAGGAAAATCTAAAAAAATAAACATTGAACACTCTTTAATTACAAAAATAAACATATGAAAGGTCTTAACCTTGGGAACTTCACACCATCCAACACTACTTAGAATCTAACATTTGTCTCAAAAGTCTTAAATAAAGACTCTTTAACTTGTAATGATCCCACAAACCGACCAATAAAATGGTGACACGTGGGGTGAAAAAGGCTACTAGACGCTTGAGTTTTGTAGAGTCTTAATCCTAGACGTCAAGCCTGAAGAGTCTTTAAGACTTTTTGTACAAATCAAAGACTCTTCCGTACAACACTAAGACTCTAGACAACTATAGATGCGTCCGTACATTTTTAAGACTTTTCATTTGAACTAAAGACCTTTCCGTACATTACAAAACTCAAGCGTCTAGTAGCCTTTTTCACCCACGTGTTATCGTTTTAGTGGTTGGTTTGTGGGTCCATTACAAGTTAAAGAATCTTTATTTAAGACTCTTGGAACAAATATCAAATTCTGAGTAGTGTTGAATAGTGTGAAGTCTCTAAACTTAAAACATTTCATGTGTTTATCTATGTTACCTTATTAAGGAGGAGATATGGTTAACATAGTCATTTTACCATCATTTTAAGATGGTATATCAAGAGCCATAAGTCTAATCTCATAACTTTTACCCTATTTCTTCCTTTTATACCCTTGTGTACAAGATGTAAAGCCTATTGTATTTATAAGTAATACACACACTTTATCATTCCATATGTAACCCCCTTCTTAAGTTTCATTATTAAAACATCATAATAGAGAAATAAAACCCATCATCAATTTCATTATAAAACTTAATGTGAATGATTCAATTAATAATTATAAAGAAGATGGGTAGCCATTAATCGTTTCTTTTGTTCTCCTACTATGTATTATAAAGCAAGACTTGTTTATCATCATCACCTTTCATTCCCTCGACACCCTCTCTATAACAAAGCAAGTAAGCATCTCTTTTGTCTAATTGCTTCTACTCGATCTTTTGTATAAAAAGTAAAGCGTGTAGCCGTCAAGGTATACCATCTTATCTGCATTTTTTTTTCTTTTGCTTCGTTTAGATCATAATATCTAATTTTTTTTTCGTGATTGTTGATGGTTGTTAACTGGATTGTTGTTAAATCCTGCTTAATCGAGTCTCGATTTGTTCGTCTCTATTTTTAAGTTTTCGATTTTACTTGGCGTAGTAAACCCACTTTTAGTCTAGAATGGTAGATTCATATTTTGTACATTGCATAAACTATTGTATACATTTTTTTTGTATTCAATGTGAGTACCGCAGCAATGCGCAATTGAAATGTGTTTGTTGTGCAGGGCCGGAGGGACAAGGGATGAACCAAGGCTTTGGAAATTATCAAAAGCTTCACAAGGATCAAGCTTAGGAAATTAAACTTTCTCAAAACAATTTAAAAAAGCTTCAACTCTTGAAATATGCTGCATATATACATGGTTTTTACCTTTTCTTCCCAATTTTAGGATAATAGCATTAGATAAACATGTGAATTTATGTACTATCATTTATGTATCATTTATTTTTGGCTATGAATGCTATTGTGTTGTTAGTTTGTTACTTTCAATTTTAAAGCATATTCCAAATAGAGTAGGTAATAAAGTATTATATTTATAATGACATTGGATATAAGTTTATCTATTATTTAAAAATTAAGGTATTTTTATTGACCTAGCAATAATTTTATAGTTGCTTGTCAAAAACTAGACAGCAACGCGCAATTGAAATGTGTTTGTTGTGCAGGGCCGGAGGGACAAGGGATGAAGGGGATGTTGATGATATTCGAAACGCGTTGAGGGAGGCCGAAGAAATATGGGTTTGATATTTACACAGTTTAGAACAATCATGATTCATATTAACACACAAAGAAAGAGATAGTTATGCATCAATTGTTGTTTGTGGTTGATTTATTATGTATGGATTGACTACCATATTGAAGCATTCTTATAACATATTTTTTTTTATATTGTTTCAACTTGACTAGTCTTTATTTTTATTTATGTGCTCTAATATATGTCACTCCGCTGCAACGTGCGGGCACCGCACTAGTTTTTATAATTAAAAGGTGTTCAATGTTTATTGGAGATTTTCCCTTTTAAAAATATATTGTGAATATGTAATATTTTCCATGGGTCAAGGACTCAAGGTTACAAGTTGGGGAGGTTTATCTAAAGCCATATTGAACCTTTTGGAATCCAATTCCAAGGAGTACAATACTTTGTTATAGTTTATTATCATGTCCTAGTTATCAATATTATAATAAGCCTTCAATATAAATCATACATTGTAAATCATGTGTTTTTTATATGATGAGATAAACGAATATATAAAGATAAGAATATGAGCAACCATGAAGAGAAAATGAAAAACTAAGAGTTGATTAATTCTATGTCTATTACAAGATAAGGAATCGGATTTGTGAGTTCTTATACTGTTTTAGTTTAAACGCAAGGAAGTCGAAAGTCCAAACTGAATTGAAATTCATCAAAAAGGGTTGATAACGATGAACCATTTGTGAAGGCGACATATTGCGAGCTTAAAGGAACATGAATACCATGTTCGTGATCAATTTCCATTTTTTTTCTTAAAAAGAGGATATTAATCTCAATATGTGTTGGTACGTTCTTGTTGTGTCGAGTTATTTATGAAAGTGCGTATAAGATCTCAATTAATAACAATAAATAGAGAAGAAAGAGACAAAACACCTTATATATCAAGTAAATCTATAACAATAACATATGAGAAACCCTTGTTGTATCAAGGCCAATCTATGGGAGGGGCAAGTTGGGTGACTGTTCAAGACCCGATATTTTTGATCTTTAAAACAAAGCACATATATAAATTTTAAAGTTAAAACAAATATGTATTTGAACGCATTAAGTTATTCTACTTAGGGGCTGTTTGGTTGATTAAGTGTTGAATCATTAAGATGGTCTGAATGGTTAAGAGGCTCTGAATGGTTAAGAGCTGAATCATTCAGTATCCCTTATTAGCTTAATGGTTCAGCATTTAATCATTCCATTCAGATGCTGAAACAAACAGTCTGAATGCTGAATAATTCAAACCTAAATGGTTAAGAGGCTGATTAAGAGGCTACCAAACAGTCCCTTAATTTAGTCCAATATAAATAAATAACCTCAATTCTCATTTAACCCAAATATCTCATGGGGGCCAATTTTGTTTTCATATATATTATATTTTAGAGGCTCATTCATACTAGTCGTCTAGTGTTCCTAATTGTTAGGTACGACCTGTTGTCTATTTATAACCGGACCGGACTGTGAAACGGTAGCTAAACTGGTTCATTGTCAAACCGGTTGAAAGGGATTCACGAACTGAATAATGTCATAATAAGTTAAATTTTAAAAGAATATATTGAAGAAACCTCAAAATTTTATTTTTTAAACATTAAACATAAAAAGGTCAATACAAAAAGTACTTTGGTGTATATAGTAAAATGGCTTACATAATCTTGGATAAGAAATGTGCGTCTAAACTACATTAATTATTAATTAAGGGGATCTTTCTTTTAAAACTAACGTACTTAATTTTATCTATATACCTTATTAACGAAATTCGATGTATAGAAGTGTAATTTAGTTATCATTTTAAGATTACATTCAAAGAGGCATAAGTATAAATCTTTATATTTTACTCACTTTCTTTCTTTTATGTCCTTGCTATACAACCTCTAACGCTATTTGTACAATCCATTAATGCGACTCATCATCATGAAGTGGTAAGTGGTATTTGATCAGTCAAGCGTTCATCTTTGGCTGTAACTCCATCATCACTCCAAATTGAGTAGTTTTCCTCATTGAATTTCATAATTATGACATTTAATTCAATGGTACATTTAACCATCAAAATTAAGGTTGGCTTCCCTTATTCTCTAAACTTGTTTTCCTCATTGAATTTCATTATTATGACATTTAATTCAATGATACATTTAACCATCAAATTAATGTTGGCTTCTCTTCTTCTCTAAACCCCATAATTCTATATAAATACTTAGAGGGTGTTTGGGATTGAATTTCAAAACAACTTATTGATTTATTGGCTTTTTCAAAAAGTCAAAAGCTGTTTGTGTAACCCAAAAACACTTTCTGTTTTGACTTTTGGCTTTTGGCTTTTAAGGGTGGAAAAGCTGTTTTTGAAAAGTTAGAAATCCTGGCTTTTAGCTTTTGACTTTTGGAAAAAAATTACAAATTTACCACACATACAACCAATATTCACAATAAGTTAAGCGAAACACTTATAAAAACAACAATTTATTGACTTTTTGACGTTTCTCATCCCAAAAGTTAATCCAAACACTTTTTTTAAAACTCCTTTTCAAAAAGTCATAAGCCAATAAACACTTTTGACCAAAAACACTTTTGCATTTCCAAACTCAATCCCAAACACCCTCATAATACCCACTCTATCACAAGCCTTAAATAAGAATTTGCTGGTTTGGTATTACAATTTTATCAGTTTATTTTCTCTATATCACTTTAAGGATATTCATATTTATTTAATATAAAATGCAGTCTATTCGTGATCATTTCAAGAATGACGAGAATGCTAAGGCTTTGTTGATGATAGTAAAGGTATAGAAGTTTTCTAATTGTTAATTTTTTGCAACCTCGTTTCGTATCTTTCAAGTATACCCTTTTTTTGCAGGGTTTTACAGCCAAAAAATTGGATCCGTATGTCATCGAACAATATACACCATCAGAATCATTGAACGACCATTTTGTTTTTGAAATACTATGGCTCTTGGTATGCCATCTTAAACTTGATGTAAAATTATTTATCTATCTATTGAGTTTCTTTAATAAGGTACATAAAAGGTTTGGTATTACAATTTTATCAGTTTATTTTCTCTATATCACTTTAAGGATATTCATATTTATTTAATATAAAATGTTGTCTGTTCGTGATCATTTCAAGAATGATGAGAATGTTAAGGCAAATTTTTAGTTTTTGCAACCTCGTTTTGTACCTTTCAAGTATACCTTCTTTTTACAGGGTTTTACAGCCAAAAAATTGGATCCGTATGTGATTGAACAATATGCACCATCAGAATCATTGAATGACCATTCTGTTGCCATGAATGTCGATGACTAGGTTAATAATGTTGTTGTTGAATATTATTGATTAGAGGTATATCTCAATAGCTAAATGAAATATTGTTTATATATTAACAGACAACCCAACTATTCAACCTTTTAATTAAGTTCAACAAACTCCTAAAGCTATTTTATAGCTCATACTACATGTATATGTTTAGTTTATCTTATATTAATTCTAAGGAAAAGAGCATGCCACATGATGGAAATAACACTAAAGTCTTTTAATAAACAAGAAAATAAAGTTAGATGGTCATTAGCTAAATGTCAACCGAAAGTTTATAACTTGTACAATTTGTAACACTCACTATTATTTACATACTTCCATCCATACCTTTTTGTATGTGTTAAATGAAGTAATGGAAAAAATGCGTACGCATTTTTTTAAAACTTTTGTTCATCCATAGCTATTCAAATATATGTAATATATTTTATAATTGTTACTATGTCAGTCACTTGGTCTACGTTTCATATTAATTTAAGAACAACACTTATCCTAGCTTGCTTCGAGTAAGGTGTTCAAAGACTCGTTTATGTTGATAATATTTGTTGCGAACTAATTTCCGTCGCTAAAGATGGTCTCAAGATAATTGTAGTTTTATCGTAAAAGGGCATTACCGATGTACGACCGTTTTATGAAGTCGGTGTGCTTTCTTCATTTCTTTTAAGACTTGAGAAATTGTTAAATCTCAACTTGAATGATTTGAACCATCCGGCGAGTCCAAATTGGTGCAACTCTATGCTATAACAGTTCATTATTGAGAAAGTTAAATAAACCGACTTGAATTTTAAGTTTAAAGTTTAAAAACTTTCTTTAGTTAGAGTCTCACTATTGATTTCTAACATTTTCTTCTATTTTATTTGTTACTTAAAACTATCAAAACCAAACGATTTTTTTGTTATTTACTTATTTAATAAAGCATTGTGGTGTGTTTAGATTTGTTAATTATGCCAGTTGCGAAAAGAAATTTGATATTTGTTGTCTTTTGTTCTATACAACTAATTATTGATGTTTTCAAGAATTTACTATATTTGATCTACGCTTATCATCTTTTTATTGTTTGTGTATATTTCCTTATATATTGCCTTCCTTGATTGTTAATTACAACTTCTAGAGTGACCTCAATTTTCTAGAAATATGTGAGTATGAATGTATAGATTTTGAGAAATATATAACAGTGAATGCATGTGCAGGAGAATAATAAAATTGAGATTCAGAGATTGAACAAAGAAAGACATGATGGCTTTTTTGGCATGTTGAAAGGATTCGTCGTATACATCTAAATCTTAAATATTTTGTTACATAATTTGGAATTACATCTATCTATATATCATATCTATATATCACTGCCAATGAAAAGAAACATATTCATATGGTCATATTTAAATTGTTTTAACAGAACTTTTACCCGATGCGGTAACTATGGTTTCAAAAGGGGATGGGTCCGATCGAACAACCCAAAAACACATTGTTTACATCCAATTTAGTTTTTTTAGTTTATATAATTGTAGATTCTTGGTACTACCTTCTTATTGTAATTCATATCTATTTAAATTTGTAGAATATCGACTTGACTCTTTGAAGTCGTCCACACAAGACATTTGTACCTACTTCGTATATTACTTGTAGTATATCGTATTATGAACATATTTTTTACTTGACATTTTATCTTTTATTTAAATTGATGTTGTACACGAGCCTTTAACCTAGAGGATTGATAAACTAACAGAAACAAGTATAGATTCGCAAATTGTCAGTGCCGCAACATCATGGGTTTATTTGATTTTCTAATTTTTAGTCCATATTTTATTCAATTAACTATGTAAAAGCTACCACCTCCTCCTCATGGGTTCATGATAAATGAGCACAGTCATCCCGAGTATGTTTAAGAAAACATACATACCTGCAACAAATGACTAGAAGGAACACTCGCGTGTTGTTGCAGGAGCCTGATTAAAAATTGTCATCTTTTAAATAACGACGTGATAGTATCAGGATTTTTACATTTTGCCCGTTTTATACTTAATTTATGTAAGATACTTTGAGAGCAATGGTATTTTTTTTATATATATTTGTTTTTCTATCAAATATTTTTAAAATTAAAAAAGAAAATATTACATGTTTCTTTTTGGTAGATGGATTACTTTACGTGTCTCTTCACTTTTTGGTTTTTAGAATCTTTTTCAAGTATATAACCCCCTTGAAGATCGATCATTCATATATTGGCATAAAACACATACATTACTTCCCAATTCAAGGTAAGTAATTATTACACTTTCAAAAAATAATCTTAATTCATGTTACACTACAAGGAAGTCGACCTTTAGCGGCCACGCCTGCTGCCGCTAAAGGTATACCTTTAGCGGCAGCAAGACCTTTAGCGGCTACGGCTGCCGCTAAAAGTCCTGCCAGTTTTAGTCTGTCGCTAAAGGTCCTGTTGCCGCTAAAGGTGTAGCCGCTAAAAGTAATTATCTACGTGGCATTATCTTTTAACTTTTTTTTTTCCACGTGGCATGCCACGTGGCAGATTTCTGTGCATCCTGGGTAAGACTTTTAGCGGCGACGCGTCGCCGCTAAAGGTCTTTTTTTTTTTTTTTTTTTTTTTTTTTTTTTTTTTTGCTATTCGTTTACTCCGCACACGCATAACCAAACTGTAGTGAGGCAACTGACAATGTAATAAATACTTAAACAAGCAAGTATTACTTGATGACTAATATATACGATGTTAATATGTACTTACCACGCCACTTTTCCTTGCAACAGCTAACAACTGTTAAAAAAAATAACTCAAAAATATAAGTAAAAGCTCTAAACAACATGATTTGATTAAAAAACCACTACGTTTACAAACACAATATGTTTGGCCTCGGCCATTTGTGCAGCCCACCAACAAAGTCGCTCCTAATATGCAAGCTGTTATAGCCTAAATTATATATCTTGCTGCCTTCCTACATTATCAGAATTTGACATAATGACATCTATATGAAGACAAACACAAACCAACAAGAGCCCTGAGTGATTAATATGCTTTCATATATAGAGTTATAGACATATGTTGTGACGAGTAACCTTTTAGCGGCGACGAGTAACCCGGATCGGTTCTTTCCTACAAAAAAAAAAAATTATCAAAAAATAAAAAAAAAACCCTAAAAACAGAAAAAAAGAAAAAAATAACTAAAAGTATAAAATAAAAATAAAAACAGAAAAAAAAAAGAAATAAACAGAAAAAAAAAAAACTGAAAAACAAGATTTTTTGCTTACAGAGGGTGGCCGGAGGTGAGGGTGGCGGAGGTGGTTGCAGGGTGGAGGTGGTTCACGGCGGGAGGGGCTGCAGGGTGGAGGTGAATCGCGGCGGGAGGGGCTGCAGGGTGGAGGGTTCGCGGCGGGAGGTGGCTGCAGTGGCTGAGAGGGGCGGCGGGTGGTGTGGGGAGGGTGGTTAGGCGGCGGCGGGAGAGTGAGAGTGAGAGGTTGAGAGGGTTGAGATGGTTGAGAGGGTTGAGAGTGAGTTAATTTGCAGATTTTTAGGAGTGAAAAGAAAGAAAGAGAGGGAAAGAGAAGAAGAGAGGCGGGTTAGGTCAAATTTTTGGGAGGACCTTTAGCGGCCACGGTGTCGTCGCTAATGGTTAAAGAGGGCAACCGTTGGATCAGATTATCAAGGGCCAGGATCAGATAAGACCTTTAGCGGCTACCCGCCTGGCCGTAGCCGCTAAAGGTCAAATTTCTTGTAGTGTTAACATAACAAACATAACATATAAAATCAGTACTTATATTATGCATGAAGATCAATGCAAGATTTTTAAAAATGGTTAATTGACATCACTTTTTGATGTTTTCTCAGCTCAAAAATCAAGCAAAAGAGAAAATGAGTAGTGGAGACTGGATGTGTGGTGCATGCCAACACTCTAACTTCAAGAAACGCGACGTCTGTCAAAGATGTCAGTGTCCTAAATTTGCAACACCAGCCGAAATTTCAACTCATGCAAACAAGACTAGGGTGTTGGCAGGCGACTGGTATTGTTGTTGTGAGGCACACAACTTTGCAAACCGGACTGAGTGTTACAGATGTGGTCTACATGTGATGATGGCATTCACGTCGTCAAGCAGTTATCCTTCTTATGATGCTAGCATTCTTCCTGGAGGGAAAGTTGGCGATTGGATGTGTAATAGGTAATCAACTATTTAAGATCATTTAGGATGTAAATATTTGTCTATATTCATAGGGCCGGCAATTTAGACACGAACACGATAACCTGATACGAACCTACACGATTTTAACAGGTTACGTGTTTGGCCTTAACAGGTTTCGTGTCTATAACAGGTCGACACGTTAAGACCTGTTTATTTTCGTGTCGTGTTCGTGTTTACCTGTTTCGTGTTCGTGTCTTATCGTGTACGTGTCTTAACAGGTCTTGTCGTGCCTTATCGTGTTTTTTATCATGTCTTGTTGTGTCTTATCGTGTGTTATCGTGTCTTGTCGTGTCTTATCGTGTCTTGTCGTGTTAACTTATTTTAGTAGGTGTTCCTTATCGTGTCTTGTCGTGTCTTATCGTGTTAACCTGTTATACACATGTCCGTGTTCGTGTTTGAAAAAAAATGATACGATTAGATTTCGTGTCGTGTTCGTGTTTACAAGTTTCGTGTTCGTGTCTTAACAGGTTCGTGTAACCTGTTATGCCAGCCCTAATTGATAGTATATTCATCTAAGTCTTTGATGATGTAAAGCCTAATAATTTGATCATGGGTTAATTTGCATGTACAGGTGTAGGGGACATAACTTTGCAAGTAAGGTACAATGCTATAGATGCAACTCACCAAGGGAATAGGAGTATTAGAAGTTGTGGGAATTTTAATTTCCTTTGTGCTCCAAGAATGCTATTTATGTTTTCTTGTTTTTTCCTTGATATTTAAAGAAATGAACGCAATGTTACATCATCTTTATCATTTTTTTTTGACATGTGGTAGGCATAAAAATGTTTGATGATAGAGTTGCAATTTGATTCATTTGAAAAGGAATAGGTTGTTTTATGAATCGATCCAAAATATATTAGAATATCTAAGAAAGAACCGTTTGTCTTTAAACCTGCTAGTTTGAATCTTTTAAAGAATGTAAATTTAATTAATTACATTCTATTATACAATTTATGTATTTTGAGAACCTTCCCACACATCCCCTAACTTTCTTTTATTCATTTCTCCGACCCATCCCTCATAGTATCCATTTTCCCATCACTAACAATATTTAATTAACTATTTTAAAAACTGAAATAACATCAATTTTATAATATATATTTAAAAAAAATATAAAACTTCTATATAAGAAACATCTCCTTAATTACGAAAAAAAAATACAAAACTAAATAAAACACACACACACACAAAAATATTACGTTTTCATGCTAGCATTGTTTGCAACATCACTCCTGTCAAATGATTGGGGGGGGGGGGGGGGGGGGTTTCACTCCACAGGTGGGGCTTCTTGGCTACGGTTGCCACATGGCAACATCGCTGCTACCCCTTAGGTAAGGTTGCATATCTGTTTATCACGAAAACATGTTGCCGAGAAGGGATTGTGATTCGTTTGTTATGCCTATTTAATGCTTTGATCACTTCCCACTTCTCCTCTAGTTAAAACCTTTAGATCCATTTGAAATCACTTGGGTACTTTGCCTAGAGTGCCGGCAGTGGTTTTGTAGTACTAGGGTACTTTGGGCTCATTTAACGTGACGGAACAGGAGTGGTTGGGGCTAGGCTACTTAGGCGGTGTTTGTTTTTTTCCATAAGTACTTCTGATCTCTTTTGTCTACGCCGTACAGACGCGGGCAAAGGTTTAGGATCTACAGTTTGTTTGTTTTTTGGAAGACATTTCACTAAAGAAGGTCTTCATGACCTCTTCTTTTTGCAGACATAGACCAAAGCCTTCCAACAATTTCTCACCTTTCTCCCCTTCACTTTTTTTTCTCTCTCTCTTCTTTCTCCTTTCTTTCTTCTTCATTTCTTCTTCATCACACATCCTTACCCTCCTCCTTCTCCCTCCCTCCTCCGCCTCCCACCGCCACCGTCGCTTCTCCCCAACGGCTGGTATTGGTAACGACATTATGAATATTATCAACGGCTGACCCGGTCAATAACTTGGCTTCCGATGGCTTATCGTGGTCGTCTGTTAACGGTGAAACCGATGAATCGTTAAACGACCATGACGAACTAGATGGCGGCTTGTTGTCACTCTGTGAGATGTTACAGTGGGCAATTGGTATATGAATCATATCATATTATTATTTGTTATACCTAATAACTTATAATTAGATTTTTTTATATCATGTTATGATTTTAGATTCTATATATAATATGGATTTGATTGTTATTTAGATGTTCATAGCTGAATTTAATATTGCTAGAGATTTAGATTAAGAGCAAATTCTCACACAGAAATGAGAAAAGGTACGGAATGTGGGCTATGGTTGGTTATGGTTATGTTGGGTTATGATTTTAGGTTACATTGTAGACGTTAACAAAGAGTCTTTCTCTTACAGACTGCAGACCTTTGGTCCACGTATTCTCCTACAGATGTCTGCAGATTTGGTCCGCAGACTGCAGACCTTTTACCTCTTCAAAAGTAAACAACACCTTACCTTTAAGTGCCTCTTCCCTCCTAATAACAACCACAACAAAAACACTACGGAAAGGAGGAAGAAGTTATCGATTTAGAGGGTTTTATTTCCGGTACCGACTACCGAGAGGACGAGACAATGTTTTCATCAATGCACCTTTTTTTTGAACGACAAATTTCTATTCTTTGTTGGACTTGAATAGTTGAACCCATGACCTTCCCCTTAGGTGTTCCTAAAAACTTTGCTTCTACCATTAGGCACCAACCCCAATGGCACATCAACGCACCTTAATCCAAATTCCCATCCCACACCTTGCCGTGTGGCCTAATACAAGTTATGTGCATCAAATCAATTTTAGTTGTTTTTTTATATACACAAAAGATAATAAGAGATGGCTAATTAAAAAAGGAAAAAAAGGAATATTCGGAATTAAAAAAAACAGTGGCTATTTGCCGCATAGAATATAGATTCGTGTATAATTATTGAGGGACCGATGACTCCATTATTCTTTAGAACTGGGTCATGTGTTGGAATATTCATCTTGTCCAAAGGTTGATGACTAGGATTCCTTCTTATCCAATCAGAGGCTGACAGCAAGCCATCTCAGTTTCCCGCGTGGAATCAACTTATTTAAGCTACATGTCAGCAAAATATTGACCAATTAGTGGGAACCTTTTAGTGACCATTTTTATATATGGTCCTCCATATCAGTATATTCAGATTTACAGAATTTTTTTACAACAAATATTAATTTATTTCTCTTGTACCCACCCACATGGGACTTGAGAGGGTGAAATTTTACTTATTGTTTATTCATGTTTTTAAGACAATATTATTGTATTTAAGCTAAAGGCTCGCGTCCGAGTCGAGACTCTTGAACCTTTTAAGCCGAGACAAGAGCCAAACGATAGCGTCTTAGCTAAGACGTTAAAGACTGACATAGACGTTTCAGAGTTTATTAAAGACCCTTCAGGCTTGGCGTCTAGAGTTAAGACTCTACAAAACTCAAGCGTCTAGTAGCCTTTTCACCCACGCGTCAGTCAGTTGTCACCATCTTATTGGTTGGTTTGTGGGACCATTACAAGCTAAAAGAGTCTTTATTTAAGACTTTTGGGACAAATGTCAGATTCTGAGTAGTGTTGGATAGTGTGAAGTCTCTAAGCTTAAGACCTTTCATGTGTTTATTTTTGTAATTTAAGGGTGGTCAATGTTTTATTTTGGAGATTTTCCCATAAATTTTTCGTATCATCTCATAAAGACAAAGATCTAACACTTTTTAGTTTACAAAACTAGAATAAAAAACCCAATATAAAAAGTCACTTACACATGAAATCCTGTAGAATGTGGATCATGCTTCATATTTTTGTATAGTTGTATACTTTTGTTTTCGAAAAACATTTTTGGACGAATATGTATCTTGTCGTCGTTTTGTATGTATTGTGTGCTACTTGTTTAATAATCTTATGTCTACTGAACATTGATCAAAGTACTACTTATTAACAATCTTGAATTAGTAATTTTGTTTCCGAAACTCAATCATATATTTAGTTAGTGGTTCTAGTGTTCCAATTCACCGATAATAAGGTTTGTGTGTGTAAGGGGCTGTTTGGTAGCCTCTTAACCATTCAGGTCTGAATCATTCAGTATTCAGACTGTTTGTTTCAGCATCTAAATGGAATGATTAAGGGGGTGTTTGGAATTGATTATTCAAAACAGATTATGCGTTTTGTAAAAGCAGGGGTGGAGCTGCTTATAGATTATTGCGTTTTGGTAGCCTAAGAAACTGATTATCTGCGTTTTCAAAACGCAATCCAAACACTAAAAACTGATTATCTGCGTTTTCAAAACGCAATAATCTAAAAATCAGATTCAAAACGCAATCCCAAACAACCTCTAAGTGCTGAACCATTAAACTAATAAGGGATGCTGAATGATTCAACTCTTAACCATTTAGAGGCTCTTAATCATTCAGACCATCTTAATGATTCGACACTTAATCAACCAAACAGCCCCTAAGTGTACCCTTACAATTGTATACGATTTCATATATAATAATTAAATAGAAAAAATGAAATTAATTGGTTGATGTGAAATACGTTTTTCTAGTAAAGTGAGGGAGACTGAATCTTTAAGTGGGGATTTGAATTATTGCCACAAAAGTAGTAATCTTAGGCAAAGAAGAATATAGTTTTAAATTGGTGCATTTTGTTCCATATATAAGGAACTTATTCTCAATATGGAAGGGGAAACATAAAGCTTAGTATAATCAAATAATTAACCATAATAAACTAACTTATACACCACACACTAAAGGTTTGCATATATGTTAGTACAAAAGTCTAGTGTAGAATATGTGAAGATAAATTGTGTATGCATGTCCAATGGGGGGATGTATCATGGACATCTCACTTTCTTAATCAACATTAATGGTACACATAATATTTACTAAAAGTGGAACTAGTAAGGGAGAATATCATAAAAACCTTTTTGTTCAAATAATGCAAGAGGAATATGTAAAATAGGGGTATTGTTGGAATTTTAATCTTGTAAAAATGTTCTCTTGCTACATTACCATCCCCTGTCACTAAGATAGACATGGATTGAGGACTTATGACTCTTGTCAGTAAGATAACTCGACTCTTGTCAATTATAAAAAGCCAAATTGCATCAAGAACTTTTATAAAATTCACATTCGTCTCCTCAAATCAAACAAAGAACCGTAATACCGAAACTAACTTTATGCTAAAAAGAGGCAAACTCAGAGATCATTGTTGTAATCAATTTCTAAAAATGAGTAGAGATGTCAAAAGATAATAATAATAAATAAATAAAAATAAAAAATTGAAAGTAATGCCAAACCTTGAAATGCAAAACGTTGAAGACGATTGTTTAAGTATGAGATTACTTCTAAGAAATTTAATGGTCTTGGAATGGGTATGGTATTAGTTGATACTTATACATGCTCAATTACCCAAAACTTGTTTACCCATATCCAAACCACACACACTAAAGGGGTGCTTGCAAGAAGCAACACGAAGCGTAAACACTTGTATTCATTTTAAAAGAGGATTTTGGTGCGTGGAAAGGTAAAACAAGCAAACCTAAATTGTTAAACTTTTTTTTATTAACAACTTATATTTTCTTAAAAATGTTTTTACCTTTGACATACAAATGTGTACATTACACAAACACACACATACGTACACACGCATATATATATATATATATACACACACACACACACATATATATATATATATATATATATATATATATAAACTATTAAATTAATTTGTTTATATGTTATTTAATGTTTAAGATAAGTTTTTCCTACACAGAACTTGCGTATATGTGTAGGTTGTATAAATAAATAATAAATTATACATATTTGTTTTTTTTTTCAATTTCAACATAGATTAATAAATATTGTATTTCAATAATTTTCTTATATTTTTAGGTTATTTAAGATTGAATAAATGATTTTACAATTGATTATCACACTTAGATAATTAAAACTTAGCCTGTGTTACAGTAAGTGAACGGTAAAAAAAAGTGTTGTCACATCACCGTAATGTATGTAGAAGTAGTTTCACATTTCAGACTCATCAAGGTATGTCGTGATTTAGTGAGGTGAGATGTGTGTAATGAACAATTAAATTATCTTATTAGATAAATTAACACATACACAAATCACATTAAGTTGTGCCTTGTCGGTGATACTATGTTGAAAAGATGGCATGGGTAATGAATTTACCGACGGTTTAGCGACATAATTTATTAAGCGATAAGAGATGGATATTATCCCCGACAAATTGCTGACAACTACGTCAGTGTTGGAGGTAAGGCGTTTTTTCGAACATATTATTATTTACCAACTAATTACCAATAGCAGTTTGTGGACGGTTTACAACGGATTATGTCACACCCTCAAAATCCACTTGCGGAGTTTTACCGCGAGGCGCATGACAAACCAGGATCCAAACCAACGATCACAATAAACAAGTCTAAATGAATATAAATGCAACTTCAAAACATAGTTTAAAAATCCCGTTTACAGCGGAAGCTTATTCAAAACAGTATCTCAACAATAAAATAATAGTTCAACGTTCAAAAGACCATGCAACCCTAGTTAGACGCCGTGCAGACGCGTGCGCCCTAGTCCAGTCGTGCTACCTTAGCGACCTGAGAAAACATGTAAAAGTTTACGTCAGCACAAAAATGCTGGTGAGTTTACAGGTTTTGTATCCAAGTACCAAGTCCACCTGTCCATACTATAATAAATCGAAAACCAGTATACGCTAGCTAGGCGTACGTTTTGTTACTACCACGATTGGAAAACCATTACTAACGCGAATACCAAAAGTATGCCCGATGTAGTTCCTGTTGTTCCTGTTGTTCCTGTTTGAGACAATATGCACCCGCCGACCCTCCAAGTCGACGAGCGGGGTTGGTCACTCCCAATAGCGCTATTCACATTTCCCCGTTGTGCAAACCCGCACATTCATGGTTCCCCCCGGGACTTCCAAAGATCGTGTAGTACACAATAGAAACCCATAGTATGACAGTAGTTACCAAATAATCGTTTTAACACATGTTTTCTCCCCCGAAAAATATAAAACCAGTTTAAAAGAGGGGCCGTAAACTCACCTTAAGTTGCGTTACTCCTTAACCCGAGTAAACTCAGCTGCTATGCTAGTCCCGTAAAGCGGCGACCTAACATACGACAGTTACAAGTACTTAGACTAATAACCCGTAGGTTAATTAGTCCCTAGATGTCCAGACCATAACCAAGTTCGTTTGAAAACACCGTGACTGTTTAACTGACCCAAAGTACAAGACTCGACATCCCATTGGTGACCCGAGACTCCCCGTGTTATGTTTACGCTCCAAAACATACAATAACGCAATTACACTTAACATACGTTAACGCACAACAAGTTATAGCACATTGTTCACGTATCACCGAATTACATCCAAATATATGTTACCAAGTTATTAGACATGTTACGGGGTTCCTAGCATGTTACTACATGTTAAATCGGGTCTCGGAATGCTAATTTACACTTACAGCAGCAGTACACGCGATTAGGAAAAGTCAACTAGCAATTAGGTTGGTCAACTAGCAATTAGAAACCCTACTCGCCTATATTATAGGCAATTAGGAGCTACTCACATGAACTTACTAGCAATTAGGGCTATTCACATGAACTTATAGGCAATTAGGGCTATTCACATGAACTTATAGGCAATTAGGGCTATTCACATGAACTTATAGGCAATTAGGGCTAATCACCTGATCTTTCACACGAGTAGGCCTCTACTCGCCTGTGTTATAGGCGATTAGCACCCTACTCGCCTATAACATAGGCGATTAGGAATGCTACTCGCCTGTAACCTTGCTGTTCCGGTTTTTCGCGCGTTTAACGCTCCAAATCAGATCCAGAACGTGTGTAACCACCCAATATCATCCCAAACACTATCCTAAACATGTTTAACCCAAAATCCTTCGTTTAACCTCGTATAATCAGTCCTGCATGCAACCAAGTAATCCAAACACCATTCACATAGCATGCAACATCATACTAACACGCGTAATCATAACCCTAATATCCAATTACTGAGATTCCTATCATCATAATATCAATATCAATACTGATCTATCATAATAACATATCAAATCATCATCATGAATCATAAAAACCCTAGCTTTCTAATCATACACACTCATAATGCATGCATATTAGTTATAATCCGATTAACAACCCTTATTGACGATTTTCAGAAAGCATTTTCGTTTAAGAACAGGTCTGGACCATTAGGGATTAATTAAAAACGTTTATAAAGAGTTATGGATGAAAATCGAACCTTAGGATTATGAAAATATGATGATTCAAGCTTGAAACCTTGAGTTTTGATCAAAAATCGCCTTCCAGAGGTTGTTTATGTGTTGGGGCGGGTTATGGGACGACTAGGGTTGGTATAATGAAGTTTAGGAGGTTAAGTATGGTATTTATAGTCGTTTTTAGTCGTCCAGCCCGTTACTAGCGAGTATGCAGCAGTTTCAGGCGATTAGGAATCCTAATCGCCTGATTGTTCAGGCAATTGGGGCCTATTCACCCTTACCTATACACGAGTAGGGTCCTACTCGCCCTTAGGGTTCCCTACTCGCCTCCCCTATAGGTGATTAGGCCTCCTACTCGCCTATAGGGGTTGGTTTTGTGCGTTTTGCGCGTTAAACCCCGTTTTAACATATGTTAATGCATATTCACGTACCGACAAGTCACATAATGATTGTAAACACATAACACAAGTAAATACACATATTTACACTCGTTCACCAATTCCCGGGACTCGAGACTCGTACGTTCCGTATGCCCTGACGATCCTACAAATCGTCACCGTTTGTACACTTGGTTAAGGACTGACATCTAACGAACCTCTAGACCAACATCCAATGATCTTCTAGACTAACCAATAGTTCCCGAACCATAACCCGACTTAACTAACCCAGTTAAGTACAATATACGCGTGACTCGCTAAGGTAGACTTTCATCTAAACAACGCTGTTAACCAGAATTTGCCGGGTGTCACATCATCCCCACGTTAAAAGAATTTTCGTCCCGAAAATTGCACAAGTACCAAAAGAACAAAAGAAATAGCGAAGGAAACAAACAAAAGATAGAAACCAAAAGAGAGATTTACCCGAGTTGTCACATCATCCCCACGTTAAAAGGAATCTCGACCCGAACGCTTCCTTAGGAAAAATATGAGGATACTTAGACTTCATCTGATCCTCCCGTTCCCACGTATATTCTGGTCCCCGGTTCGAGTTCCACCGAACCTTAACGATACGAATCTTGTTGTGACGTAGGCTACGAATCTTGTAATCAAGGATCTCCACAGGTTCTTCCACAATCCGAAGACGATCATCAACCTTGATCTCTTCTAGTGGAACGATGAGAGACTCGTCAGCCAGACACTTCTTCAAGTTTGACACGTGAAAAACGTTATGTACGTTACCGAGCTCCGTCGGTAGATCAAGTCGATATGCCACCGGCCCAATCCGTTCCAGGATCGTAAATGGGCCGACATACCGCGGATTGAGTTTGCCACGCTTCCCAAAGCGTATGACGCCCTTCCACGGTGAGACTTTTAGAAGTACCTTGTCATTGACTTGGAATTCCAGTGGTTTGCGACGCTGATCAGCATAACTCTTTTGCCGGTCCCGTGCCGCCGCCAACCGATTACGAATCTGTACGATCTTTTCCAAAGTTTCGTACACTAGTTCAGGCCCAGTGAGTTGACTCTCACCCACTTCAGCCCAACAAAGAGGAGAACGGCATTTCCGTCCGTACAGTGCTTCGAACGGAGCAGCCTTGATGCTCGTGTGATAACTGTTATTATACGAGAATTCTACTAACGGTAGATGAGCTTCCCAACCCTTTCCAAAATCGATCACACATGCCCGCAGCATGTCTTCCAAAGTTTGAATCGTGCGCTCACTCTGACCGTCAGTCTGTGGATGATAAGCCGTACTCATGTCTAGTTGGGTACCCAAAGCCTTGTGCAAAGACTTCCAGAAGTGAGAAGTAAAATGGGAGTCACGATCCGAGATAATAGAAACTGGCACCCCGTGCTTGGAAACAACTTCTTTCAAGTAAAGACGAGCCAAACGATCCATGGTGTCGGTCTCCTTAATGGCGAGAAAATGAGCTGATTTCGTCAACCGATCGACAATCACCCATATCTTGTCATTCCCGCTTGGCGATTTAGGAAGTTGTGTGACAAAATCCATAGTAATCCGTTCCCATTTCCATTCCGGAATTTCAGGTTGTTGCAAGAGACCCGACGGTTTCTGGTATTCTACCTTGACCTTAGCACAGGTCAAGCATTTGCTTACGTATGAGGCTATGTCCGACCTCATGTTTGGCCACCAGTAAAACACCTTCAGATCTTGGTACATCTTATCCGAACCAGGATGGATAGAATACCGGGACTTATGAGCCTCATCAAGGACAAGCTCCCGTAGTCCCCCGAATAAAGGAACCCATATGCGTTCTGCGAAATAGTGCAGGCCATCAGGCCTTCGCTCTAGGTGCTTGTCGGCACCGTGCATAGTTTCAGCTTTAAGGTTTTCCTCCTTCAAAGCTTCTAACTGGGCAGAACGGAGTTGGTCAGGTAGTGACGAATGAATGGTGAGCTGCAACGCCCGAACACGACGAGGTTTAGTAGATTCCTTCCTGCTCAAGGCGTCTGCTACAACATTCGCCTTGCCAGGATGGTACTTAATAGCACAATCATAGTCGTTCAAAAGTTCAATCCAGCGACGCTGCCGTATGTTCAAGTGTTGTTGGTCGAAAATGTGTTGGAGACTCTTGTGATCGGTGTAGATGGTGCATTTGGTACCGTACAAGTAATGTCTCCAAATTTTCAACGCGAATACCACGGCACCCAACTCCAAGTCGTGAGTTGTGTAGTTCTTCTCGTGCACTTTGAGTTGACGAGAAGCATACGCAATCACTTTCTCGCGTTGCATCAACACGCAACCGAGTCCATGAATGGAAGCATCACAGTAAACAACGAAATCATCAGGACCCTCAGGTAAAGACAAAATAGGAGCAGAACACAGTTTAGACTTCAGTTCTTCAAACGCTGACTCTTGTGGTTCACCCCAGTCGAATTTCCTATCCTTCTGAGTGAGAGTGGTGAGGGGTTGAGCAATCTTCGAGAACCCCTGAATGAAACGACGATAATAGCCCGCAAGCCCTAGGAATTGCCGCACCTCAGTTGGCGTCTTTGGTGCTCCCCAGTCCTTGATCGCTTCGATCTTAGCTGGATCGACATGAATCCCTAGTTCATTAACCACATGTCCTAGGAATTGAACTTCGCGTAACCAAAAGTCACACTTTGAGAACTTGGCGTAAAGTTGTTCCCGTCGCAAGAGTTCCAAAACTAACCGCAGATGTTCCCCGTGTTCGGTCTCGTTCTTGGAGTAGATCAGAATGTCATCAATAAACACAATGACGAATTTGTCCAAATATGGTTTACAGACGCGGTTCATCAAGTCCATGAAAACCGCCGGTGCGTTCGTGAGACCGAAAGGCATGACCAAGAATTCGAAATGGCCATAACGTGTTCGAAAAGCAGTCTTTGCAACGTCAGCCTCCCTGACGCGCAGCTGGTGATAACCGGACCTCAAATCGATCTTGGAATAATAACTAGAACCCTGAAGCTGGTCGAATAGATCATCAATACGTGGAAGAGGGTAACGGTTTTTGACGGTCAATTTGTTCAGTTCTCTGTAGTCCACACACAATCGGAAACTCCCATCCTTCTTCTTAACAAATAAAATCGGGGCTCCCCAAGGGGAAGAACTTGGCCGGATGAAACCCTTGTCCAAGAGTTCCTGTAACTGACTAGACAATTCCTGCATCTCGGGAGGTGCAAGACGGTAGGGGGCCCGAGCAATAGGAGCAGCCCCTGGTACAAGATCAATACCAAACTCGACTTGACGATGAGGAGGAAGACCAGATAAATCATCGGGAAAAACATCAGGAAACTCGCGTACCACCGGAATGTCGTCGATCTTCTTCTCATCACAAGAGGAAACAGATAAAAGCGCCAAAACGGCTGGATAACCCTTTCGAAGACACTTAAGGGCTTTCATGCTAGAGATGATGTTTAGCGGAACACCACCCTTGATACCGTACACAGAAAGGAATTCTCCATCAGGGAGAGGAATCCGAATAACCTTATCGTAACAGACAATCTCCGCGCGATACAAAGATAACCAATCCATTCCTACCACAACGTCAAAACTACCCAAAGGTACCGGCATAAGGTCGATGGGGAACGATAAACCCGACAACTCTAATCGACACTCCCGAAGGACACTAGTAGCTTCAATCGTTTTACCGTCAGCCAACTCAATAATATACTTGGTCTCTAATGGTACGGGTACTACATCTAGCAGTCGACTAACATCCATGGATACAAAACTCTTGTCGGCACCAGAATCGAATAATACGCTAACAGAACGATTATTGAGAAGAAACGTACCGGTGACTGTGTCAGGGTCCTGTCTAGCCTCAGCAGCTCCAATGACGAAGGCACGTGCATTTCTGCCGCCGCCCCCGTTGTTCCCATTCCCGTTGTTCCCACCCTGCTTCAGTTTTGGGCAATCCTTCTTGTAATGCCCAGTGTCACCACAGTTGTAGCATCCTTGTTTCCCTGTAGTCCCCTGAGTAGTCGGAGCTGAGCTGTTGGTCGGAGCCTGAGTCGATGGAAGTGTAGCCCGACAATCCTTAGCATAATGGCCTGTTCGCTGGCAGCGGTGACAACGGTTACTGTCGCAGTTCCCTTGATGATGGCGTCAACACTTGTTACATTTGGGCAGTTTTCCCGCATAACCACCCTGCTTGTTACCCGAAGAAGATGAACCCCCATTATCAAACCTTTTACCCTGCTGTGCAGACCCAGATCCTTTCCCGTCATTTTCCCACTTGCGCTTGTTGTTCTCTGGAGCCTTAACAGTCGAACCTTTCGCAGGCAAAATCCCCTCATTCACCTTTAAGTTGGTCATCCTATGGGCCGATCGAACTACTTCTGCATACGTAGGATGATTTCCAGCAGCCACCAACCCTGCAATTTCCGGCACTAACCCTGAGACATAATGTTCAATCCTACGGTACTCTGGCACGTGCAGATCGGGACACAGCACTGCCAACTCATTCCTCCTCACAGTATACTTCTCAATTTCCGACCCAGTCATCTTGAGGTTCCACACCTCATGCTCCAGCTTCTGTACCTCTTCCCTCGGACAATACTCACGCTTCAGCAACTGCACAAAATTCTCCCATGGCATAGCATATGCCTCCCCAATACCCATGTTCTGGGTGATGCCATTCCACCAAGTCAATGCCACGTCCTGAAATAACGCAGCAGAATACTTCACCCGATCTTCTGGGAGACAGTTACACATCAGAAATACCGACTCCACTTTCTCCAACCACCTAAGCAAGCTAACCGCACCCTCAGTGCCAGAGAATTCCTGGGGCTTGCAGTCCCGGAACATCTTGTAGGTGCACATGGGTGGGGGTGGGTCAACAGGACCACCTGAAATGAAACGTATGAGAAACCACGAATAACGTAAACAAGGTTCACCAATGAGGCAAAGAAAACGGATAAATCAACTTACCACCACCGTTGTGCCCTAACTGAAAGGCAGCTTGGAGCAAGTTGTTCAGATCAGCCTGTGATAGGTTAATACCTCCACCACGACCACCAGCACCACCGCGACCACCACCACGTCCACCATTGCGACCACCTCCACGTCCTCCACGCACTCCAGACATGATTCTGGCAGAAAGAACGGGAAAATTTAGTTTCGCAGTTAAAGATAACCACTAATGTTCACAAGATCAAAGCCAGATCCAATCCAGGACTATCCCCTCAAACCCAGAGCTCACTAGGGCTTCCATGCATTTCGTTGTATGATTTTGTGTGCACCCAAAATGATAAAACGCTCTACATGGTCCTCCCAGTGTTCTCCTAGTTCAAAGTTCAAATCACCGAACATAGACTCTTAGCTACACACCGTAATACTACGGTAGTTTATGACAAGTGTTTCTATTGGAGTGCGAAAGGGAGATGTCCGAGCCTTGGACAAATCTCAAGAGCACACGAGTTACCCCAATAGACTACACTGCCTAGAAAACAAGTAACCCAACCTAAGATAGAACGGATGATGTAACGTAGAAAGACCAACGATTTAGAGACACCCCGACAAGACCATACGTATACCACTATAACGTTTAGTACCATGTGATCGTCTAGTGTGTGCGACTCGACTATAGACTAGACTCTACATGCAGTCCTAGTTCACTATAACCATTGGCTCTGATACCAATCTGTCACACCCTCAAAATCCACTTGCGGAGTTTTACCGCGAGGCGCATGACAAACCAGGATCCAAACCAACGATCACAATAAACAAGTCTAAATGAATATAAATGCAACTTCAAAACATAGTTTAAAAATCCCGTTTACAGCGGAAGCTTATTCAAAACAGTATCTCAACAATGAAATAATAGTTCAATGTTCAAAAGACCATGCAACCCTAGTTAGACGCCGTGCAGACGCGTGCGCCCTAGTCCAGTCGTGCTACCTTAGCGACCTGAGAAAACATGTAAAAGTTTACGTCAGCACAAAAATGCTGGTGAGTTTACAGGTTTTGTATCCAAGTACCAAGTCCACCTGTCCATACTATAATAAATCGAAAACCAGTATACGCTAGCTAGGCGTACGTTTTGTTACTACCACGATTGGAAAACCATTACTAGCGCGAATACCAAAAGTATGCCCGATGTAGTTCCTGTTGTTCCTGTTTGAGACAATATGCACCCGCCGACCCTCCAAGTCGACGAGCGGGGTTGGTCACTCCCAATAGCGCTATTCACATTTCCCCGTTGTGCAAACCCGCACATTCATGGTTCCCCCCGGGACTTCCAAAGATCGTGTAGTACACAATAGAAACCCATAGTATGACAGTAGTTACCAAATAATCGTTTTAACACATGTTTTCTCCCCCGAAAAATATAAAACCAGTTTAAAAGAGGGGCCGTAAACTCACCTTAAGTTGCGTTACTCCTTAACCCGAGTAAACTCAGCTGCTATGCTAGTCCCGTAAAGCGGCGACCTAACATACGACAGTTACAAGTACTTAGACTAATAACCCGTAGGTTAATTAGTCCCTAGATGTCCAGACCATAACCAAGTTCGTTTGAAAACACCGTGACTGTTTAACTGACCCAAAGTACAAGACTCGACATCCCATTGGTGACCCGAGACTCCCCGTGTTATGTTTACGCTCCAAAACATACAATAACGCAATTACACTTAACATACGTTAACGCACAACAAGTTATAGCACATTGTTCACGTATCACCGAATTACATCCAAATATATGTTACCAAGTTATTAGACATGTTACGGGGTTCCTAGCATGTTACTACATGTTAAATCGGGTCTCGGAATGCTAATTTACACTTACAGCAGCAGTACACGCGATTAGGAAAAGTCAACTAGCAATTAGGTTGGTCAACTAGCAATTAGAAACCCTACTCGCCTATATTATAGGCAATTAGGAGCTACTCACATGAACTTACTAGCAATTAGGGCTATTCACATGAACTTATAGGCAATTAGTGTCACACCCCAACCGATGGCGGAAACATCGAGGTGAGACTTGTGATAGATTGTTCAAAGACTTCATGACACTAGAATTCGTGACAATATGATTTAAAGATAAAATTTCATTCATAGCATAATTATCATCTAAAAAGATAATAGAATACAAATTGTTTTCATGAAAAGAGAAATACGACATCAAAGTATAGAACTTAAACTAGCGTGAGTTTCTAGTCCAATCCTAAGTAGATTTCTTGGATATCTTGCATCAAACATTTCCTGCAACATGTATAAAATATCCGTCAACACATAAAGCATTGGTGAGCATACTAGTTTTAGTTTACATACATAGTATTTTAGAATGGTTTACTCAAATCTCATACTATAGCATTGCACATACCTATCATACAAAAGACATAACTCAAACCCGCGAGTACCACAGCGTATACCTAACATATTCATGTTAGGCCGTTTAAATCTTAACAATGACCCATAAAGGGGGCGGTGTGCTAGTCCTATAGCGCTATACATGTTAAGTGGACTAATAATAGTTAATGATTTATGTCTAAGTATCTAAGAATCATAAGCATGGCAAGTAGCATATAAGTATGTTTAATAGATTGAGCATGTGTGTTTATGAAAGCATTAGTGTGTTTTGCATACGATACATGTTTACACCCCAAAAGTGATAAAGAGTAAAAAGGGGACAAGTATGACTCACCTTTGAGTGCGTTTAGTAAGGCTCCAAAGAATGAGTCTTGGGGGATTAGTTCCTTAGCCTTGGTTAACTAAAATAAAAAAATAAAATAAAAAATAAAGGATCTTAGATTCGAGTTTAGGTTATAGATTCAAGAGAGTCAAGCAAGCCTTTTAGGCGAACCAAAACACAAACCACCATGAAGGTGATTCGGATGGTCATAAGAGTCAAGCAAGCCTTTTAGGCGAACCAAAACACAAACCACCATGAAGGTGATTCGGATGGTCATAAGAGTCAAGCATTGGTAAGGTAGGGATGTATCCACAAACCTTTCCGAGTTTATATAATTTAGTATTTATATAATATAACTTAAGAAGTAGGGTATGGTGACTTAGTTTGGATGAGCCTTGGCCTTCCTTTTGTCAACCATGAACCATAACACAAGTCCCTCCATCATTGAGTTGTTGGTGAACTTGGTTGGTATTATTAACAACTTAGTGCATAAAAGATAATAGAAGATAACCACATTTGAGGCCTCAAATTGGTGCCCTACTCATGTTTATTTGCCATGGCAAATAGGAGAGAGGTCCTAGAGGTTTCCTCAAAGGGTTTGAAGAAGAGGAGAGTGAAGAAAGTAGAAGAGAGGTTGAAGGTGAAGTGAGAAACTCACTTATTCTTGAGAGAATTCTTGAGAGATTAGAGAGGATTTAGAAATGAGCAAGTGTTAGAATGGGTAGGAGTGGTGTATTTATAGTTGGGGTGAAGGGGTTGGGTATTTAATGAATTAATTAGGGTGGTTAGAAGTTAATTAGTGGTAAATATATATCTTTTAAAAGAAAAAAATAATAACAATAAAAATAAAAAAAAAACTAACGGCACTTTAATAATGTTGTTGTATTTATTTTTTTTGTTAGAATCAAAAGTCATACTTTTGATACACTAGTTACATTGTTTGTTTTTTTTTTTTTTTTTAACTAAAGTATTATTATTAAAAAGGAAAGTGTATATGTTTTATTTAACAAAAATAAATATATATTAAGATTTTAACTAAATAAGTTTCTTGTTATAAAGTCTAAATTGAATTATAACGACGACCCGTCAAGAATTGGTAGGAGTAACCTAAACGAAACGAATAAAGGCGAACTTAGAATTTGTTAAATATAGAATTCATAATACAAGAAAATTAAGAATCACGCGACGCTACATAAAGTTTGCGTCGCGTAGAATTTATAGATTAAGATTAAATGCAATTGATAAAATAATTTTCCATTGATCATAAACTCGGGATTACAAGGGTACAAAATGGAAAGATACAAGAATACAAGAACTAGAATAGAAAATACGAAAAGTACAAATGTTACAGTCTCCCCTACTTTAGGAAATTTCGTCTCGAAATTTATTCAAGTGGCTTAACTGAAAAGATGTGGGTACTTTTTCTTCATTTGCTCTTCATGTTCCCAAGTGAATTCGGGTCCATTCTTCGATTCCCAACGAACTTTAACTAGCGGAATACGTTTTCGTTTGAGTTGTTTGACTTCACGATCCATTATTTCCACTGGTTTTTCGACGAAATGCATGGACTCGTCGATTCGTACGTCGTCAAGAGGAATGTGTATGTTCCCTTCGGCTAAGCATTTCTTCAAATTTGAAACATGAAAGGTGGGATGGACATTGTTGAGTTCTTGGGGTAACTCGAGCTTGTAAGCCACTTTCCCGATTCGCTCAATGATCTTGAACGGTCCAACGTACCGTGGAGCTAACTTTCCTTTCTTTCCAAATCTGACTACTCCTTTCCAAGGAGAGACCTTGAGGAGTACTTGATCACCAACATTGAATTCAAGGGGTTTTCGCCGCTTGTCAGCATAGCTTTTCTGACGGCTTCGAGCAGCTAAAAGATTATCACGGATCTGGATGATTTTGTTAGTCGTTTCCTGGATGATTTCGGGACCAGTGATTTGTGCTTCACCAATCTCGTGCCAACATATAGGAGAACGACACTTTCGGCCATAGAGAGCTTCGAATGGAGCCATTTGAAGGCTGGTATGGTAACTGTTATTGTACGAGAACTCGACCAATGGTAGATGAGCATCCCAGTTTCCACCAAAGTCGATTACACAAGATCGGAGCATGTCCTCAAGAGTCTGGATCGTACGTTCAGTTTGACCATCAGATTGAGGATGAAAAGCTGTACTAAGATTAAGCTGAGTTCCCATGGCAGCCTGAAATGTTTCCCAAAGACGGGAGGTGAATCGACCATCACGGTCTGAGATGATGTCAAGAGGAATACCATGACGACAAATGATTTCCTTGGTGTAGATATGGGCTAGCTTCTCAACTTTGTAATCTTCCCGAATGGGAAGGAAGTGAGCTGACTTGGTTAAACGATCAATGATTACCCAAATACTATCATGTCCAGATGATGTTCGAGGGAGCTTGGTAATAAAATCCATAGCAATACTTTCCCACTTCCACATGGGGACTTCGGGCTGTTCAAGCAAACCCGACGGTCGTTGGTGCTCGGCTTTTACTTTGGAGCAAGTGAGACATTTGGACACAAAGAGAGCAATATCCTTTTTCATACCGGGCCACCAATAATTGCGACGGAGATCTTGATACATTTTATCCGCACCGGGATGAATGGAGTATCGAGATTTATGCGCTTCATTCATTATAAGAACACGAAGATCATCACGATTGGGAACCCAAATACGATCAAGATAATAAAGAATCCCATTTGCCTTTGATTCCAAGTGTAACTCGGCACCACAAGACATTTCTTCGTATAGAGTATTTTCATTGACCGATGTATGTTGAGCGTCTCGAATACGATTAAATAGATCATTTTGAAATTGAGAGCTACGAAGACGGTCGATTTCTCGGATGTTGCATAGAACTGCATGACTTTTTCGACTAAGAGCATCGGCTACTACATTCGCTTTACCAGGATGATAGCGAATTTCGCAGTCGTAGTCGTTTAACAATTCGACCCATCGTCGTTGTCGTATGTTAAGATCTTTTTGATTGAAAATGTGTTGGAGGCTTTTGTGGTCGGTAAAAACAACACATTTCGTACCATAGAGGTAATGTCTCCAGATTTTTAAGGCAAAAACCACGGCACCAAGTTCGAGATCGTGAGTGGTGTAGTTCTTCTCGTGGATTTTGAGTTGCCTTGATGCATAGGCGATGACTTTGCCTCGTTGCATAAGAACGCAACCAAGACCTTGATTCGATGCATCACAATAAACCACGAAATCATCATTCCCCTCGGGAAGGGCTAGAATAGGAGCATCACAAAGCATGTCCTTCAGGGTTTGAAAGGCTTCTTCTTGTTTAGGACCCCAAATGAAAGGTTGGGATTTTTGAGTCAAAGCGGTGAGTGGTGTAGCAATTTTGGAAAAGTTGGAGATGAACCGACGGTAGTAACCCGCCAATCCTAGAAAGGAACGAACTTCGGTAGGAGATTTTGGTGCAATCCAATTTTTAACGGCTTCAATTTTGGCAGGATCAACATGAATACCCCTATCGTTCACAATATGCCCAAGGAATTGAACTTCTTTTAACCAAAATTCACATTTAGAGAACTTGGCATAAAGTCGTTCGGCACGTAGGAGTTCTAGAATCAAACGGAGATGTCGTTTATGGTCGTCTTCGGATTTGGAATAGATCAAGATGTCATCAATGAAGACAATCACAAAACGATCCAAATAAGGTTTA
Source organism: Ambrosia trifida (assembly GCA_028751855.1). Classification (NCBI taxonomy): domain Eukaryota; kingdom Viridiplantae; phylum Streptophyta; class Magnoliopsida; order Asterales; family Asteraceae; genus Ambrosia; species Ambrosia trifida. The sequence continues at coordinate 72,268,576 of CM054123.1, read as the reverse complement.
CACACTCGATTCATTAGATCCATGAATACCGCGGGTGCATTGGTTAAACCGAAAGGCATCACCATGAACTCGTAGTGACCATATCTTGTGCGAAAGGCAGTTTTTGGAATATCTTCTTCGTGGATTTGAAGTTGATGGTATCCAGAACGAAGATCGATCTTTGAGAAACAAGTAGCTCCTTGGAGCTGGTCAAAGAGATCATCAATGCGTGGGAGAGGGTATCGGTTTTTGATAGTAAGCTTGTTAAGCTCACGATAATCGATGCACATACGGAAAGATCCGTCTTTCTTTTTAACAAACAAAACAGGAGCACCCCAGGGAGAAGTACTCGGGCGTATGAAGCCTTTTTCGAGCAGTTCTTGGAGTTGACTAGCAAGTTCTTGCATTTCGGAAGGTGCGAGACGATATGGAGCTTTTGCAACGGGTGTAGCACCAGGTATGAGATCAATGCGAAGTTCAACAGAACGAGCAGGAGGAAGACCGGGTAGATCTTTGGGAAAGACCTCGGGAAAGTCACAAACGACAGGTATGTCCTTTATGCCTTTTTCCTTGTCTTTGGTTGTTACCACATGAGCTAAGAATGCAACATATTCCTTACGGAGATACTTTCGAGCTTTGGTACAAGACATGAGTTTGAGTCCTTTGGAGGCTTTCTCACCATAGATTTGTAAAGTGTCACCGCTAGGAAGCGGTATACGGATAAATTTTTCGAAGCAAACAACTTCGGCACGATGTTTTGCAAGCCAATCCATGCCTACTATGATGTCAAAACTTCCCAATTGCATAGGATTTAGATCTATGGAGAAATCATGGTCATTAAGACTTAAGGTGCAGTCTTTGATAATGAAATCAATAGAGATGGGTTCACCATTTGCGACTTCAACGGTGAATGGTTCCGATAATTTAGATCGTGCACAAGCAAGTAAGGGTTCAAATTCTAGAGACACAAAACTCTTATTCAAGTCGCTCAATCTCTTGCGCGGGGCAGAACTCCTCAATCATGAGTTGCTTGAGTTCCTCCCATGGTAGAGCTAAAGCGGCTTCGTTCCCACGGGTGGCTCTCTCGCTTTTCCACCACTCGAGTGCCCTTGATTTGAAGACACTAGTGGCGTGACGAGTGCGGAGATCCTCGGGGCATTCGCTATTGATGAAAACTAGCTCGATGTGGTCGAACCATTCGAGCATAGCGGTAGCACCATCGTTTCCCGTAAAAGAGTCGGGTCGATGCAGGTTAAATTGCTTAAAGGTGAAGGAGATAGCTTTGGAGGATTCGGCTCTTGAGTCAACTGAACCGTGAGGGCTTACGGAGGCTTGGATTTTGCTAACCACATCGGGTATGACCTTGGCCATTTGCTTGGCCATGAAAGATAGCATTTTCTTGTTGGTGCTTTGCTTAGAGTTTTTGCTTGACATACGGTTTGACATGGAAGACATCTATAGAATAAACAAAAGGATTATGAGCTTTGATCAATGGTTTATTTGTTTAAAGATTGCATTTTGTCTTTGTTTTTAGATGCGAATTAAGCATACAATGCACATAGTGTCAAATAGTTCAAGTAGCATGTAGTTTCACATTGTTTTACAAAGCATAACACATAAATATAAGCAAGTATAGTGCATTTAGACAATATAAAGGAGCTTTGATTAGTGTTGGTTTGCGATTATTAGTATTGTTTGGAGATTGCTAGAGTACTTGAGATGCGAGTCTTGAGAGCCTTTGCGAGTAGTAAAAAAAATAAAAATATAAATCGAATATATGTAGTGAAAACATAGCATGAAAACAACATTGAAAATAATATTAACATAAAATGAGGGGCTTGTTTTAAGCAAGCCATTGGAGTGTTCCGGAACGGAACATAGACTAACCAAAGTGGTTCGAATTTACCTTTGAGTTTGAAAACATGCTTTGGCCTAATAGGTGGAAATACTCTCGCCGACTTGCGGTTAACGGTATTCACCCTTCCAGTTACTACATGTTTCTTGTCATTTAGTAAATTTGAGACTTTGGCGAGATTTAAAAAAAAAAAAAAAAAAATATCAAGGATTGAAACTAGTCGCTAAGTTGCGGATTTCACTCCTATCTTAGCGAGGTCGTTTCTTTGAGTGTGGTATGTACACTTTGTCCAACGTGGTAAGAGAATTAATTCTAACCTTCGATTGGTAAGTGTCCACTAGAATGAGAATTGTGAAATTTCCACCAAGGTGAGGATATCACTCCTATCTTGGTGTAGTTTCAAAAATACAAAGAATTTACGCGGATTGAAAGTTATCACCAAAGTGAGGGTTTCACGCCTATTTTGGTGACTTCCTTTCGTTTGTGTTATACGAGCGTCTTCGAGTGTAGAATAATCCACCAAATAGGAAGGTAAATTTTTAAGACCAAAGGAATAAAGTAGAAGCAAAGTAGGGAGAACAAGTATATTAAGCATGATAAAAGGAATGGTCAAAGGTACTTAACTATAGTCTAGGTCAAACATGGCAATTTTTCCTAATTCCCTATAGTCATGGCTCTGATACCAATCTGTCACACCCCAACCGATGGCGGAAACATCGAGGTGAGACTTGTGATAGATTGTTCAAAGACTTCATGACACTAGAATTCGTGACAATATGATTTAAAGATAAAATTTCATTCATAGCATAATTATCATCTAAAAAGATAATAGAATACAAATTGTTTTCATGAAAAGAGAAATACGACATCAAAGTATAGAACTTAAACTAGCGTGAGTTTCTAGTCCAATCCTAAGTAGATTTCTTGGATATCTTGCATCAAACATTTCCTGCAACATGTATAAAATATCCGTCAACACATAAAGCATTGGTGAGCATACTAGTTTTAGTTTACATACATAGTATTTTAGAATGGTTTACTCAAATCTCATACTATAGCATTGCACATACCTATCATACAAAAGACATAACTCAAACCCGCGAGTACCACAGCGTATACCTAACATATTCATGTTAGGCCGTTTAAATCTTAACAATGACCCATAAAGGGGGCGGTGTGCTAGTCCTATAGCGCTATACATGTTAAGTGGACTAATAATAGTTAATGATTTATGTCTAAGTATCTAAGAATCATAAGCATGGCAAGTAGCATATAAGTATGTTTAATAGATTGAGCATGTGTGTTTATGAAAGCATTAGTGTGTTTTGCATACGATACATGTTTACACCCCAAAAGTGATAAAGAGTAAAAAGGGGACAAGTATGACTCACCTTTGAGTGCGTTTAGTAAGGCTCCAAAGAATGAGTCTTGGGGGATTAGTTCCTTAGCCTTGGTTAACTAAAATAAAAAAATAAAATAAAAAATAAAGGATCTTAGATTCGAGTTTAGGTTATAGATTCAAGAGAGTCAAGCAAGCCTTTTAGGCGAACCAAAACACAAACCACCATGAAGGTGATTCGGATGGTCATAAGAGTCAAGCAAGCCTTTTAGGCGAACCAAAACACAAACCACCATGAAGGTGATTCGGATGGTCATAAGAGTCAAGCATTGGTAAGGTAGGGATGTATCCACAAACCTTTCCGAGTTTATATAATTTAGTATTTATATAATATAACTTAAGAAGTAGGGTATGGTGACTTAGTTTGGATGAGCCTTGGCCTTCCTTTTGTCAACCATGAACCATAACACAAGTCCCTCCATCATTGAGTTGTTGGTGAACTTGGTTGGTATTATTAACAACTTAGTGCATAAAAGATAATAGAAGATAACCACATTTGAGGCCTCAAATTGGTGCCCTACTCATGTTTATTTGCCATGGCAAATAGGAGAGAGGTCCTAGAGGTTTCCTCAAAGGGTTTGAAGAAGAGGAGAGTGAAGAAAGTAGAAGAGAGGTTGAAGGTGAAGTGAGAAACTCACTTATTCTTGAGAGAATTCTTGAGAGATTAGAGAGGATTTAGAAATGAGCAAGTGTTAGAATGGGTAGGAGTGGTGTATTTATAGTTGGGGTGAAGGGGTTGGGTATTTAATGAATTAATTAGGGTGGTTAGAAGTTAATTAGTGGTAAATATATATCTTTTAAAAGAAAAAAATAATAACAATAAAAATAAAAAAAAAACTAACGGCACTTTAATAATGTTGTTGTATTTATTTTTTTTGTTAGAATCAAAAGTCATACTTTTGATACACTAGTTACATTGTTTGTTTTTTTTTTTTTTTTAACTAAAGTATTATTATTAAAAAGGAAAGTGTATATGTTTTATTTAACAAAAATAAATATATATTAAGATTTTAACTAAATAAGTTTCTTGTTATAAAGTCTAAATTGAATTATAACGACGACCCGTCAAGAATTGGTAGGAGTAACCTAAACGAAACGAATAAAGGCGAACTTAGAATTTGTTAAATATAGAATTCATAATACAAGAAAATTAAGAATCACGCGACGCTACATAAAGTTTGCGTCGCGTAGAATTTATAGATTAAGATTAAATGCAATTGATAAAATAATTTTCCATTGATCATAAACTCGGGATTACAAGGGTACAAAATGGAAAGATACAAGAATACAAGAACTAGAATAGAAAATACGAAAAGTACAAATGTTACAATTAGGGCTATTCACATGAACTTATAGGCAATTAGGGCTATTCACATGAACTTATAGGCAATTAGGGCTAATCACCTGATCTTTCACACGAGTAGGCCTCTACTCGCCTGTGTTATAGGCGATTAGCACCCTACTCGCCTATAACATAGGCGATTAGGAATGCTACTCGCCTGTAACCTTGCTGTTCCGGTTTTTCGCGCGTTTAACGCTCCAAATCAGATCCAGAACGTGTGTAACCACCCAATATCATCCCAAACACTATCCTAAACATGTTTAACCCAAAATCCTTCGTTTAACCTCGTATAATCAGTCCTGCATGCAACCAAGTAATCCAAACACCATTCACATAGCATGCAACATCATACTAACACGCGTAATCATAACCCTAATATCCAATTACTGAGATTCCTATCATCATAATATCAATATCAATACTGATCTATCATAATAACATATCAAATCATCATCATGAATCATAAAAACCCTAGCTTTCTAATCATACACACTCATAATGCATGCATATTAGTTATAATCCGATTAACAACCCTTATTGACGATTTTCAGAAAGCATTTTCGTTTAAGAACAGGTCTGGACCATTAGGGATTAATTAAAAACGTTTATAAAGAGTTATGGATGAAAATCGAACCTTAGGATTATGAAAATATGATGATTCAAGCTTGAAACCTTGAGTTTTGATCAAAAATCGCCTTCCAGAGGTTGTTTATGTGTTGGGGCGGGTTATGGGACGACTAGGGTTGGTATAATGAAGTTTAGGAGGTTAAGTATGGTATTTATAGTCGTTTTTAGTCGTCCAGCCCGTTACTAGCGAGTATGCAGCAGTTTCAGGCGATTAGGAATCCTAATCGCCTGATTGTTCAGGCAATTGGGGCCTATTCGCCCTTACCTATACACGAGTAGGGTCCTACTCGCCCTTAGGGTTCCCTACTCGCCTCCCCTATAGGTGATTAGGCCTCCTACTCGCCTATAGGGGTTGGTTTTGTGCGTTTTGCGCGTTAAACCCCGTTTTAACATATGTTAATGCATATTCACGTACCGACAAGTCACATAATGATTGTAAACACATAACACAAGTAAATACACATATTTACACTCGTTCACCAATTCCCGGGACTCGAGACTCGTACGTTCCGTATGCCCTGACGATCCTACAAATCGTCACCGTTTGTACACTTGGTTAAGGACTGACATCTAACGAACCTCTAGACCAACATCCAATGATCTTCTAGACTAACCAATAGTTCCCGAACCATAACCCGACTTAACTAACCCAGTTAAGTACAATATACGCGTGACTCGCTAAGGTAGACTTTCATCTAAACAACGCTGTTAACCAGAATTTGCCGGGTGTCACAGATTACCAGTGATCACTTTGGTCATTCGTCAATGGATTTTCCATCGGCTATTTTGCTTCTTACTGAACAGTAATATATTAAATGTATTTAAATTTTATAGGAATAAATGTGAATCATTTGCATAATTAGTGGAGATATGATTTTACAAATTACATTTGGGGGCATTGGGAAAAAAAACTAAAAATGGGGATGACTCACATTGGATTGGCGGTATCAAGCTAGGATTCTGCAGTGCTACAGTGATGCCGCCAAACCAAATGGTGTAGTTGATGCCGCCAAACTGATTAGAGGCATCAAGCCTTGATGCCGCCAATCCAAATGGTGTAGTCTTTTCCATCATATTTGAATTAGCTTATTACGGTATAAACGTAGTGAAATCATAGAAATTCAGGGCCCTAATCTTTCTGTTACATAACTGACTCCGTTGAAGCCGATATACACGAAGAAAGAAATCAAAAAACCACATGAAGATGAAGTAGTACAAGAAGAAAAAGAATGTTGCACGACTCCAACGACACCGGAATCAAGGATTCCGGTGTTGAAATGTCCTGGAGCTCCAAGGAAAAGAAAGAGTGTTTCTAGATGTAATGGAGTTAGAGATTACTTCAAGCCTCCGGAATTGGAAAGTGTGTTCCTACGTTGTGTTGAAAGAGCATAAATACTTTCTTTCAACTTTACTAGTGTCCACCCTTTGTACATCTAGCTTCAAGTTAATCTAGTTAGCTTTTGACCCTTTTGTTAATTAATTCCTTCAATAAATTAATTTTGTTATATCTTTTTATTATATTTGTTCAAACATAAAATAATACCTTAAAACAACGTCTTTGAATGTGTTCTTTTTTGTTACGTTTATTAAATTGTTTCAACTTACAACTTGTTAAAAATTGGATTACTTCATTTAAATTAATTTTAAAGACGAGAGATATAGAAATCTTCTTCGTTCTTACTATTTAAAAATTGGATCAATGAAGTGTGGTATTGGATTGGCGGCATCAAGGAAGTGTGACATTGGATTGGCGGTATCAAGGGTGATACCTCTAATCAGTTTGGCGGCATCACTGTAGCACTGCAGAATCCTAGCTTGATACCGCCAATCCAATGTGAGTCATCCCCATTTTTAGTTTTTTTTCCCAATGCCCCCCAAATGTAATTTGTAAAATCATATCTCCCCTAATTATGCAAATGATTCAATAAATGTATACAATAAATTTTGAAAAACCGCTTTTCTGGATGTTTTTTTTGGAAGGTGAATGTCTCAGCGGTGGAACCAAACGATGACACACCAAGCGACGCGAGTTCGAGCCCCCGGATCCCCACAGCGTGTGGGTGTACCCGTAGGATTTACCGTGATCAACGACGACTCGAACCGGTAACCCCGGGCGGGAACCCCACGGAATGTGGATAAACCCTCCCCTCCTCAGAATCGAACCCGCGACCTTAGGCCACGTTTCCGAAACCTCATTGAGGTGGCCAACTGAGCTAGCCCAGCTGGTTACCGCTTTTCTGGATGTGATACTTATTTTTTTAGTAGTTCGTTCGTTATACTAATTTTTTTAGCTGTGACAAACCTCGAAACGTTGGTCCCACTTGGATTTTTCCTTGTGTGCTTTTGATCTTAGGTCTAACTTATTAATAACAAAAGACCTTGGTATAAAGTATATAGTGGGTATCTAAGGTGTTTAGATCAAGGTTCAATTTCTGGCATGAGGTAGATTATGTGTAATTTGATGTAATTTTGGAGTAGGGATTATGTAACATTCGTTGTTAAAAAAAAATTACAAACTCACATATTAAATGAGAAGTGCAAATGCTCTCTCACACGAGCTAGGTTTAATCATACTTAACTAGTACTCATGTTTAGGTTTTCTTTTATAGATGATTTTTCTTCACGGATGGGAAGGTTTATCTGAACCAAGATAACACTTAATAGAAAGGTATATATGAACCAGAATGGGACATTTCTACTTTTGGAATCCCATTCCAAGGAGACCATATGAAAACACACTACCAAAAACGTTTTGAATAAAAATCTTACTACTTCCATTTGACATGGGTCCCATTTTTAGAATCTTTTGGCAACTATATAAAACCTTCAAGTTTCAATCAAGAAAATCACCAACTCAAACATTGTCATATATATAACCTCTCTATTGTTTTTGCTATTTTGCTCCACTCCTTAATTACAAGACCAACAACTTCTCAAGGTTAGTACTTTCTTTGCAAATTGATATTTTTAGTGATTTTAAAGGAAATATAAGATTAATGTGATGTGATTGTTCTTTTTGTTGGTATTTTCAGGTTCTTAAACTTATAACAAGAGAGAATGAGCAGTGGAGATTGGATGTGTGCTGCATGTCAGCATTTGAACTTCAAGAAACGCGACTCATGTCAAAGATGTCACTGTCCCAAATTCGCCACCCCTGATGAGGTTTCATCCTATATGAATAGAACGGAAGTCTTAGCAGGCGATTGGTATTGTGCTACATTCAACTGTGGGTCACATAATTACGCTAGCAGGACCGCTTGTTATAGATGTGGTACGGTCAGAGATTATAGTGCTATGATGGCTGCTTCAACCGCAACATGTTATGGCTATGATGCTAGCGCTGTTCCAGGATGGAAGACCGGAGATTGGATTTGCAATAGGTAAATATATATAAGATTTTCAAGTGAAATAAATCAATAGATTTATGTGAAATGTTACTTAATCTAAATCTAATTTGTTCATTGTTTGATTTTGAAGTAGATTAGGTTGTGGGGTGCATAATTATGCTAGCAGGATGGAATGCTATAAATGCAAATCATCAAGGAGTAATTAAGGTAATTAATCTACTCTTTGTTTAATTTATGTGTGTTTTGTTAGTTTTGTTTCTTTTTGGATTAATGTATAAAGATATTTTTCCTACTTTTTTTCAGGATGCAAATGAATTTGAGGAAGGCAACCGTATGCTTCAACAATCATCTTAATTAAAAAAAAATTTCTCTTTGTTTGTTATGTTTCTTTTCTTTTTTAGTGTTCTTGTTTTTTGCTTTAAGATAGATAGTTTATGACTTTATGTTCGGTGTAACCTCTTCTTACATGAAGTTTATGGAACCGTACGTTCAAGTCTTTTTATGTTCAATTGTTCATGCATCTCTTCTCTCTCCCTCTCTCTCATAGTAGTATATCAATCAGTCGTCGTTCAAAAAAAAAAGTAGGGCTGGCAAATCGTGTATACCTGACCTGTTAAGACACGAACCTGTTAAGACACGATACACGAAACCTGACTACCTGTACACGACACGAAAATTAACAGGTAAATTCGTGTCTACCTGTTTAGGACACGAAACCTGTTAAAGCCATACCTGTACCTGTTAAGATCGTTCAGGTTCGTGTCAGGTAATCGTGTTCGTATACAAAATTGCCGGCCCTAAAAAAAAGTATATCAATCAGTCTTTTTTTTTTTTTTTTTTTTTTTTTGCATGAATTAGTTTAAATATACCCACAAATATTTAACAAGTTCTTGTATTTAGTTTCAATGTATAAGCTAACCTTTACACTCTAACAAAGTATAAACGATGTAATTGTTTGTTTTTAAACTTCCATTATCACATGATGTTAATGAACCCTTAATATTTTTGAATACTCAGTCTCACACAAACAAACCAAGAACATACCTACACATGTATGGGGACATCAATAATTTTGTAACCTTCGGTCCATACTAGAATATGAATCATAACTGATAAGAAAACCATTGATACATATGCTCAAGATTGGATAGAACTTTAGATGGACTGATTATGGACCACCATTCAAGCAAAAAAACTAGATACAAAAAATTTAAATACAAAAAATAAAATTTGAAAGTATCCATTAATAATTACAAAGAAGATCTATATATGGAAAGCAAACATTGCTGAAAAACTGGGTTGTTAATTTCCGAGGGCTAAATTTGTCAATGCGTAGGAAACAACACACTTAGGGGCTGTTTAGTTGATTAAGTGCTGAATCATTAATAGGGCTGTACACGAGCCGAGTCGAGCCGAGCCAGGCCCAGCTCGAGCTCGAGCCTAAACCGAGCCAGCTCGGCTCGGCTCGTTTTTCTGATCGAGCTGAAAAGTCAAGCTCAAGCTCGGCTCGTAAATGTTCGAGCCGAGCTCGAGCTGGCTCGAGCCAGCTCGATATTTTTTTTTTATTATTTTTTATTTTTTTACAAATATTTATTAAATAAAAAACAATAAAATTAAATAAAATTACACATAATCATGTATATATTTTTTTTATTTTTCTAAATTACACAAGCCTAAGTCGAGCCATATGTCGAGCCATCGAGCCGAGCCACGAGTCGAGCCATCGAGCCGTGCCACGAGCCGAACACCCCTGGTTCGAGCTCGGCTCGATTACAAAACGAGCCAGCTCGGCTCGGCTCGAAAACAAAACGAGCCTCTTCGAGCCGAGCTTTTTTCGAGCGAGTTTCGAACGAGCCTCGAGTCGCGAGCTTTTTGTACACCCCTAATCATTAAGAGGTTTGAATGGTTAAGAGGCTTTGAATGATTAAATGCTAAATGGTTCAGTGCACGAAGTCTGAATGGTTCAGCTTTTAATCATTCCATTAAGAGTCTTTTTTAGGTTGAAACAAACAGTCTGAATGTTAAACCATTCAGAGCTGAATGGTTCAGAGCCTCATTAAGAGGCTACCAAACAGGCTCTTAGCAACACTTTTCAGACAAAACTGATTTCGACTTAAAATATGTGAAGCGAAACTTTTCCAACAAAAGCTTCTGACACATTCAAGACACCAATGACGGAGCTTGAAAAAATTTCAGGGGGATGAAAGTCACGAGATCCTTAAAACGAGAGGGGCCGGACACAATATGTATAAATTTTTGGACGAAAACATGCAAATTTACAATGCTGAGCGAAAAAACGGTGAGGGCCGAGACACCCTCAGCCCTTAATGAGCTTCACCCATGCAAGATACTATATTTTACCAAACATTACAGACACAATTTTCCTATATATGCTTCTTTCTAACACCATACTTTCTTACACATTTCCAACACTTTATTTGCGGGGGTGTAAACGACCAACCCATTCATAAGGTACTTAAGATCGGCTTGTCAATTGATTGATTAGAGCCATGATTAAACGACATCGAGCCCCGGATGAAGCTCATGTTGATTAATATCAAGTTCAAGCACAATTCCAAGCTTCATACACCCATGTTGATTAATTATGCTCCCCTGCCTAAACGAACGTATTATTAATATGTATAATACATAATACATATGAGAAAGTATACGATACATATCTACCTTAACGTGAGATGTGTAGGAAGCCACCATATTTTTGCCACCTGGCAACTTAACCAAACTACGGTTAACGTAATTAAACTCAATTACAGTCAAATTCAAAGGCAACTCAAACATTTTACGTATAACTGTTTCCCTGGATCTCCTCCCAATCCTGTGAAACCATCATGGAGTAATACCAATTTTAGTTATAATTTATTGAAAGGAAAGCGATTGGTTTTTGTTGGCGATTCGTTGAATCGAAATATGTGGGAATTATTGATTTGCATCTTAAGAAACTCCGTTCAAGATAAGACAAAGATGTATGAAGCCTCAGGAAGGCACCATTTTAGATCAGAAGCTTCTTATACTTTTGTTTAAGATAAGACCGCGTAATGTGCAGTCGTCGGTTTCTTTTCTAGCAAATATATAAACTAGGAGAAATGCTTTCTTATTTTTTTCATCATCATATCAAAGGTGCGTTTCAGTTTTTTTCAAAGGGTTTGTTTTTTTACAACGCGCGTTTAAAGAATATACAACGTGTGTTTATAATAATGAATGTGCGTTTGTTTGTCAGACCCAAATATACAACGTGCGTTTAAAGAATATACAAAGTACGTCCAAAAATTTACAACGTGCGTCTGAAAGGATATATGTGTGCGTTTAACACACTCTGTTATCCCAACTTTTTCTTTTTCTTCTGCAACATACATTAACCTAATTTTTTTGTGTTTAATCCTTCTTCTTGAGATACAATAGAAAGTATTTCACAAATATAACGAGCGTTTATTCATAATCATACGTTTATCGTGTCATTTAATCGTCTACGTATAGAATCCTCTGTTTTTTTTTTTTTTTGAATTTTTGATTCAAACTCTGTAATAACGTTTAATCGACTTTTTATTTGTTTCTTCGATTGTGTAATATCTCAAAATGTTTAATCGATTTGAAATCCTGTAAATTAATCTTCGGTTAACTCTCTATTGAAATCAAAAAAAAAAATTGTGAATGTTTTTTCCTAATTTACCCTTTGTTAGATTAAGCCGACCATGATTAGGTTTGTTAATTACCATCATGTCAACGTCTATATCTAAAGGCTGAGAATGTTTCCTACACTTCTCACGTTAAGGAAGATACGTACGTTATCTCTTCCCACTTTTTACATCATATGAATATGTTTTAAAAATGTGAATGATATATATTATGTTATAAATATAAAAAAAATGAAAAGTAATTTATTAATAATATATAAACAACCAAACTTAAAATTTAGATATAGAGCTTGAAACATACATAGTTCAACACAATACAATAAACAAACCGAGTTTGAACTCTCGTCTTGTTTCCACTAGCAATAACTATTTATCCCCTGAGAATAAAATGAAAATACTTCAATAATTCACATAGATAAGAACCAGATGCTACTTTTAATGAGTGCTTCATACATAACTGAGAGTCCATTTTCACTCCCCCACCCCCACACACACAAAGATGAACTGAAATCATTTCAAAGGCAAAGTGCCTGATCAGTTAAGCCCTTGAAGCCTCTATTTAAATACAAAAACATATACTTAATTACTTATAAAATATATATTTTTTACACTAGTTCATATGAACTAATAGGTAATTTATATTTCATAAAAGAAGTGCTCCACGATTCTACAGTATTTTTGACAAGAAGCTTTTAAGAGCTTTTAGGAGCTTCAAACTTTTAAAAAAAAGCTCATAACTCAATAAAAAGCATTGTTTGATTGAAGGAGCTGGAAGGTTTTAGATTAGAGAAAAAACTCTATAGTGAAAAGCTACTAGTATTAGCGTTTAAGAAAAAGCTCTACTAGCAACAAGCTTTTAATTAGTAAATGATACAAATACTCATTCTATTTTAAAAATAAGATAAAAACCTTCTTTACAAGCTTTTAATTATGTCCATTTTGGTCATTTTATTAAAAGCTTCAGCTACTCTGCCAAACACCAAAATATATTTACAAAACTTTCAGCTACCAGCCACCAGCTAGTTTTGCCAAACATACCCAAACAAGTCAACTGATTTCAATTTGTTCCCTAATATCAATCAAGATGAAATATGGGTTAAACTTGGTCTTATAATTCCATCAAAGATTTAAGAACACATCAGAACAAAATAAAAGATTTTATAATGGGCCAAACACGTTACAATCTTTAACAAGAATATTGTTTTTCTGAAAGGCAATTCAATAAGAATATGTTACAATCATATCTTCAAGATTGTCATTAGATTATAAAAGTAAACGCATTTGACACCTCTCACATTCAGGTTTAATTTGATGTTGAAGGGAGACGACGATGTCATCTACTTTCTTTGGTACCCATTTGTTCTAAGAGGTCTTTGAGTTGGATACACATAACTTTTTGTGTCAAATGTAAGAGGGTGTTTGTGATTGAGTTTTAAAACAACTTGACTTAATGGCTTTTCCAAGAAGTCAATAAGTCAATAAGCTGTTTGTGTAACCCAAAAACACTTTATGTTTTGACTTTTGGCTTTTGATTTTTAAGAGTAGAAAAACTGTTTTTGAGAAGTTAGAAATCCTCGCTTTTGGCTTTTGGAAAAAAAATACAAATCTACCACCAATACAACCAATATTCACAATAAGTTAAGCGAAACACTTAAAAAAAACAATCTAATGACTTTTTGACGTTTCTCATCCAAAAGTTAATCCAAACACTTACTTTTTAAAAGGGGAATTGGATTTTAATAACATGAACTATTTGAAATTAGTCACTGACACCCCCAACTAAAAAATTGACCATATATAACCTGAACTATTGACTTATTGGAATTTAACACCCACTAACGGTTAAATCACTAACACCGTTAGTGGGTTCGCTGACGTTGCAATATTTGCTGACGTGGCATGCTGGCGTGTCAATCCACGTGTCCACACACCAGCGTGCCACGTCAGCAACCCAACTAACGGCGTCAGTTAGTTGGGTGCTAGATTCTAATAAGTCAATAGTTCAGATTATATCAACACTTATATTTGAAGACGAAACATACAGTTACATAAATAGAAAGAAACAATTAATAATCTCTATCAAAAGTAACTCAATTACCGCCGAAGCATAGCTACCACTGTTCCAAGTTAGTGTTAATCAAATCTCTACTAGATATTACGTTGTCACTGATTAGTTACTACTCATCTTACTTGCCAGTTGCCACCAACAGGCCAAGTTGTTGCTAAACACATTCGCCGTTGATGTTCAATAGTAACTTACAACTGATAATTAGTTTCCAAAGATGGGCCAAGATATTGCTAACCACAATTACCACTAGGGGATCTACCCCTTAAACCTTGTTTGGGGCACTCCCCCCCCCCCCCCCTTATATCTACAAGTTTGTTGGTTCTAGGGAAATCATAAAATCTTAAATAAGCGTGTACTCCACACATTCTAACTTGTATCGATGTTTATTTAGATTTCCTCTTTGTCCTTAGGTGAATCTTGATTAACCAAGATAACTTGATGACACCATAATCATGGGCGGAGGTATGTTATTCGGGACGTAGTCCCGAGACAGCAGTCACTTTTCAGTTGTATATATACATGTAAACATAGTTTTTCGAGTGACATCAATGTTTTTTTATGGTGACTACATTAGACCCAATTCAATTCCAGTTAAATGAGCTCAACTCTAATTTTTAAGTAGATAAAAATATAACCTTTTACAAGGCCACTCCACCATTTAGTCCATTAGGGGGGAATGGGCGCTTATAGGATTCACTTTTCACTTAACTGATTTCAACCAATCATGCACTGCCACATCACTTAACTGCCACATCACTTAACTGTACACTTAACTGATTTATTATGTGTTTTTTTATTTTTAATGACAATGTTTTTTTATTATTGTATTATATTTTTATTATGTGATTAACCTTATCTGACCCGAACTGTCAAACCGATCCACCCGAAAATATTTATGTCCAGTTCTACAAAATTAAAATTTCTAAAATAGTGACATCATTTGAAAAAATTTCTGGATCCGTCACTGACCATAATCTTGGAAAATCTTGACGTACGGAAGGAAGAACAAGGTTAACATTGCTACAAAATTGGCCATTTACAATCAAATTTGCAATCGAAAAAACAGACAAAATTAGCAAAATGAAACGAAATTTGCAATCAAATTAGCTACCAAAAATCAATTTCAAAGGAGCATTTTCGACCATTAGTGGCCCATAATGGTTTTTGGAGTAGTGTGATCCATATTGACGTTGATGGTGAGATGTTATTATCTATCAAAATTGGAGTTATGGGCTTGGCCCATATCAAATTTTAGGTTCTGTTTTCTTGGTGTTGTGTAAGATTAAGGGAACAAGCTATTAACCAATATCCGACTCTATATATAAGTTGTCATCAATAAGGGGCTAACCTACTACTCGATAAAAAAACATATAACTTTTAAAAATATGGATAGAAGGAGTAGTTAGAATGATTGGTGTAGAGGAGAAGGTAACTAGTGGCTTTAATGTCAAAAACATAATTTACGACTACAAATTTAAACATATATGAAAATAAATTGTTTTTACACATGTGTAAATTTACTATTTATACATGTATAAACTATTTCATTTACACATGTGTACAAAGTTAATTTTAGAGTGTTTTTACAAGAAAATATGAACTATTTGAAAGAAAAACTCTTTTTTTTAATATTGTATTTTAACTATAATGATGTTTATATTAAAAAATTGATTTTGATTGATTTTTTCATTTGTTCTTACCGTTCTCACGATATTTAGTATACCCAATATAACGTGTGTGTGTATGTGGGTATGGATCTTAAGAGAACCAACCCCTTTTTGAGAACTAAAAGAACCATTCTGGATCACACATTTCATATAAAGGCAAAGTTTTTTTTAATCACATATTTTTATGCAAGAAATTTTTTTAATTTTTTTTCCATTTATACGTATGTGTATATAACAATTATACATATGTGTATATAGCATTTTCAGTTATACATATGTGTATATTTCAGTTTTACATATGTGTATATTGAAAAAAAATAAAAAAAAACAAATTTTTTTCCTGCATAAAAAGCAATGATTAAAACAAATTTTTTTTGCCTTAGAGAAATGTATGGTCCAGAATGATTCTTTCAGTTCTCAATTTAACCAAAGATTCTCATTTGAACCAAAATTTATATATATAAATATAAAAGATGAAAAAGGCAACGTGTGCATATATTACACACCGTTTTCTATCTTTTCTTTATGATCGTAAATTTTTCTGAAAAGTGGTAAAAACAAAATTCCTCAAGTTGGTCATGACGTAGCCCAATAATATATGTCAAGTGAATTCCACATTATATTATTGTGTTTTTTAGGTGCTTATTCATCTTGGACACATGTTACGAACAACAAGTGAACATACCCTTTGGGTTCCTTTAAGTTTTAGAAGCAACGGTATAGAAGGCAATTATAATTTATAATGAAGCTTAATGACGCAATTTTGGTTTCTCTAAAATGCAAATCAAAGTTTACTACTTTCCTTATAATACCCCGAAGAACAGTGGCGAAGCTTGGTTTTGGATTCGGCGGGGGCCGAACTCAATTTTTTTCGATCGGTAGTAGAAAATCGGCGGGGGCCGGACTCAACCCAGACTCAATTTACCTATGAAAATCGCAAATTCCCACTACTGCATCAAAAAACAGGGAGGCCAGGGCCGCCCTGGCCCCAAGGAAACTTCGCCCCTGCCGAAGAAGAAATCGTAGAAAAATTAAATAAATATGAGAAACTTATTTCAATTGTATGTGTGTGTTTTGGATGAGTGGGTATTTGGTGAGGTTAGGGTATGTCTTTGACGAATAATGTTGCTTATCATCAATGAAAAAACGTACTATTTATGATTAATTGATCGATCAAGACATTGTCTAATGTATATGAAAAAAAGATTTCCATCTATTTATTTTTTGTACCTTTTATTCAATCTTGGATCATATAATATGAAAAAATACTACATATTAATTATATAGTTTCATAAAACTAAATACCTAACCGTTACATTCTCAAATAAAAAAATTTCCCCATGATTATTCCTCATATAACTAACTAGTAACTAGTTAATGCATCAATGCTAGTCTCCATGATATTCATGCTGCTGGAGCATAATCATAATCGCCATCATCGTCATCATCTCCCTCTGATGTCGCCCGAACATATTCACAATATTCTTCACCATCTCCTTGTATCCGACCCTCGTATTCGACGACATTGATTCTCTTGGTAACTCCAGACATTTTCCTCGTAATTTAGCTCTAAATTAATATTATGGTTTTGGCTTTGAGTATGAATCGAAAGAAACTGACGAGAAGGTAGCCATATTTATTGGCAAGAGAAGTAAGGTGTGCTTACTTGAGCACACGTAAGCCCTCATGCAGAAGTGTGGCGTAATGAGTATAGTGTGTGTCTTATATGTGGCTATTATACACGTCAGCAATGTACAACTAGTAGAGGTGTATGTACTAGTTGTGAAGCATATCAAAGTAAAGCAGCGTAAAGAAAAAGTAATATGACTTTATATGTTTTGTCAAAATTTGTGTGTTGGATTGGATGGACATCACAGGATTGCATTATCAGCCTCGTGTATATAGTGTTGTAAATATTTAATATTAATTTATATGGTTGTTGAAGACTATATGTTTGTTTTTTAAAATTTGAGTCAAGGTAAAGAATTGTCAGCAATTTGACTCTTTGACTATTTGTAATATAAAATAGGGAAAATCACCAAAATGGCTATTGACTTGGTCAACTTACCAAAATAGTCACCTCCCATCTTTTGGGAGAGTCCACTCACAGGTCCTGAGACGTCATCGTGAGATCTCGGTGATGGACCACTAGCTGAGCGACACCTCACCCGTCTCCTCAACCGTCTTTGGAGAGACGGTTCCCGAATCCCGAGACATCTTTGTGAGGCTTTAGCCTACACACTTCCCAACTCTCCCTCTCCCTCTCTCTTAGAGGAAAGAGTTGGTAAGTGTGTAGGCTAAAGAGATGGGTGAGGTGTCGCTCAGCAAGTGGTCCATCACCGAGGTCTCACGAAGACGTCTCGGGAACTGTGAGCGGTCTCTCCCAAGAGATGGGAGGTTGCTATTTTGGTAAGTTGACCAAGTCAATGGCCATTTTGGTGATTTTCTCTATAAAAATAGCATGTGTGTATTATGTTTGTACTATACCGTAGTCCATGCTTCCCTCTTTGTATATCTATATTTTATAATAACACCAATGGGTGGTGGTCCATTGGTAAAAACAAAGCTTTTAAAAACACATAGGTTGTGAGAGGTCTTGGGTTCATGTCCCAAAGACTACATGATTAAGGATTAAAAAGAGATTAACCTTTAAAAAAAAAAATCTATTTTATAGTACATTGAGAGGTAGAAAAATCTAATATCAAGAGACCAAATGTGTATACTGTAAAAAGAATATATTTTTTTCTTCAGAAAAAGTTGTATAGGATTAACACTCGATAACTCTTAAACTTACTTCTGCAACAGATCAGAATGGAGGCCCTGGTTCGACAATTGTTTCAAGTGTTTAAATGATGCAAAAAGACGATTATACCCCTACGGTTAAATCTGTTATTTTTGGCGGCAAAACAAAAGTAAACCGGTGGGACAGAAAAGATACAACGGTTCAGTAACACAACATGTCCATTCGAAACATATATATATACAAGGGATGCGGCACATTATTCAGTTTATCAAGATTGTCTCATTTACACAATCCCTTTGTCGAAAAACTTCCTGAATCCAATTGTAATCTTGGTTCTTTTTGAATCATATTTCAAACATTTTTTTTTTTTTTTTTTTTTGTCCTTAATTTGTTATGATATTCATTATCATTAAAAACCAACAAATTTTACAAGTGAGTGACGGGTAAGCGGGCTACAAGTTGCGCCGCTACCCCCCTTTTGAATAGCAAAACCAACTCTATTAAAAATAAAACGTGAGTCCTTGGTCGCTGGGGAGTTACTCTGCACCACCTTTTGTACTCTTTCCAAGAACCGAATTGCTTCGGGCGCTAGACCTCCAAACGTGTCAAAGGCAAAGGGCACAAAGACGTGTTGGTTCTCCAGACAGGCAACTTCATGTTTGGCAAATTTATTGGACTCTGCTTTCAAGACTGCTTGCCCTGCCACAAACCCAGAATCCCGCAGTCCAACCAACGGAGACACCCCTGTAAGATCAACGCACGCATGTTTACCCTGTGCCCACCCGAACACGAGGACATCCGCTGGCCTTAGGGTGGACCGCCCTTCCAGGGGGTCTGTCAAAAAGTTAACCGGGGCTTCTTTCCTAGCCGAAATCCCTGCCCTTCGTAAGACGTCCCACAAAACATCCCTGACCAGATCATGTCTGTATTTAAATCCGGGCAGTTCCTTACAGTGTAGGGCATGTTCTCCAAACTTATCTAAACATGCCTTTTTGCACACCGGACACGGCTCATCAACCGGAAAGATGGGAATCATGAGCCTGTATTTGAGGATAGCCCGATATTCAACAGCTGACATGTGTTGCCCAAGTCCATCAATAGGAAGGACAGCCAAGAAATCTTGAGCATGCGATACTTTGAGGCATTCAAACACCGCCTTCTGGCGCGGAGACATGGCAAACTTCTCTCCCATAGTCTGGAGGGTTTTACAGTTAAAAGCACTCGCCAAAATCTTTTGAGGTTTTTTGGGGGCGGTGTCTTTATCTATAAACCCGCCCAAATCTAAATCAGGAAGAGAGTTGCGAACGTTGTCTAAGGCAAGCTCATAATCCAAGTCCATCCCCACTACCCCGCTGTTCCGTAAGATGTGGTCTTGAAGTTTCCAAGACTGAACTCTAGAGGCCACAAAGGCATATGCAGACACGTCCTCCGCCGTACAAAGGCCAAGACCTCCCGACCGTATCGGTAGAGACGTCAATCTCCATTGAAAATCCCCAAAGAACGCCCCCCCACAAACCACAATATCTTCGACCGCTTCACGAAGCCCTTTGTCGAAAATGGATATGGCCTCATCAGCAAAGGCTGGTTGACATGTCCGAAGACCAAACAACAATTTAGCAACACCCATACATGAACGGAGCAACAAAAGTTCACTTTGGGGGTCCCCCAATTTCTGCAGAGAAACCATCAGATCCACCGCCCGTCGAGCCCTTTTAGCACCCAAAGCACCAATATATCCCCCGTCCCGACTAACGGCACCCCCCAGTAGCTTCACACCTCCCTCTGGTCTCCCGATCTCGCTAGGAAATAAACCAGACTTCACTTTTGCCCCATTACACGATGGCCAGAAAATTTCACATTTCTTAATATTAAGCGTAAGGCCCAGATTCGGGCCCTCAGCTCGGATAATATCAAAAGCCTTAGCCACTTCCCCGACCTCTCCCATAATTGTGCCATCATCAAGATACCAAGCATGAAACGGAAGGGAGCAACATTCTTCTAGCCGACGAACCAACGGGTGTAGGACAAGAGCGAAAAGAAGCGGCCCCAATGGGTCCCCCTGCTGGACCCCGGTGGACGCCCCAATACAAGAATCTCCCACATAAAGCCTAGCGGGTTGGGCATATATGAACTGAACCCAAGGGTAAATGGATGGGCATCGGACGCTCACTTCCCTCAGGAGAATCGTCCTGTCAACCAAGTTAAAGGCGTTCGAAAAGTCGACCGTGAGCATGGCCAGAGATCCGTTATCATGGAACGCATTCAAAAACCTATTCGCACTATGGAGAATAGCCTCTGCCCCGTTGGGGACCCCCACCCCAAATTGATAATCACCTAAGTAAGCCGCCATCTCCTTCCCAACTCTACGCATCGCGACTTTAGAGACTAACCTTCTCCAAATGGCCCCAACAGCGATAGGCCTAATTCCGTTATCGGGCTTTAGCAACGGAGTTAAGGGGGCAGAAGCGATAAACTCCGCAAGACCTTTTGGGCAGAGCCCCCTTAACCAAATGTTAACCACTTCAGTGATTGCCAAAAGTAGATCAGAGGGTGGCGAGGTCCCTTGCCCACAAAGGGCATCTAAAATGTGTTGAGCTCTGAGGCCGTCTCTCCCACACGAAGTTCCTTTAGGGAAGGATTTAATACTCCCTAACACACAATCAACATCGACTTGAAGAGCATCCTCAGATGGTAAGACATTAGGCAATGTAGGGGGGTCGGTGATAGGGTGTTTATCAATCAGGGCCTTCAAAGTGGAATCCCCCACCGGGGCAACCCCGGAGGAACATAAAACCTTAACTGCCGCAGTGAAATGGCCATCGGCAACCTTCCGCAGACACTGCTTTATATTGCCCCTGTTATCTAAGTCAGGCTGGACGCTGGGCGCCTTAACTAATCCTTCATCAGATTGGTTAAGAAGTGGGAGGACGAGTTCCTCTATCCCAGCCCCGTCTTTCCAAATAGCTAAAGCACGCATGATACTGCCGCACTGTAAGGATTTACGGTTCCCAGATCGCCGCTCCTGCCTAGAGGACGGTCGTATAACACGCAGGGTGCAACGAGGCAACAACAACAGCTTAACCCATGCCTCAATAGATCCTGGGGCAGCCACAACTCTACGCAGGGTCCCTGTTAACGCCTGGGCAAACGCCATCCGACAAGAAGACGGAATGCTTTTGACAGTCGCTATTGGCATCGCGAAAAGTTGTTCTAGAAGGCTAATATCTATAGCTACCCTCCCACCGTGCTCAGGAATATGAACATTTTGGGACACTGGCGGGCAAGGCTTAGGGATCCCCACAATGAAGTCATCGACACTATTGGTAGTATGGGAGAACTTCACTACACCGTCTTCGTGATGACAACCCCTGCTGAGAGCATGCAGGGACATGCACCGTGCACACAACCACTGATTAATACCCCCCAAGGCTCCCCCTCAAACATTCGATCTTATAATATTGTTTGTTCTTATATTGTGTCTTTAATCTTTGTAACTATCATAATTATCCGCTGCATAATCAAGTTTCTGGGCCAACAATGCATACACGCTTGTCAAATTTTAAAATGAAAATAATAACTTCATTAAACTATTCCAAAGAGTATTATGATACAGTTTAGTATGCATACTTATAATGATGTTCAGAGTTATATGTTTTCCCCATTTATGTTCTAAATTAACTTACTAAGAATCTGTTTTTTTATGTTAGTACGTAACTTGGGAAATTCGTAAGTTGCTAACTATATATGTTTTCGCTAGTTTTGTTGTCTATGCAAAATCCGGCTCCTCACACTAAATAATATTGCCCGGTTTGCCCATGTTGTGCTCATGGATTTGTTTTTGGTAACGCTCAGTTCTCACAAAACGTGTTAGATGGTATTTGAGGTAGAGTATTTCTTATGAACCAAACATCAGCCGCCGATGTGGGATTTGACTAGCTATTAATATCACCCTCAATTGTAAACTAGAGAACACACTGGTAAACACCACATGTTATAGAATAATAGAGACGATGCTGGAATATATGTGGAAGTGTCTACTGTTCTTTTATTAAATAGTGCCCATAGATCATTATCAAGGAAAAGAGTTGCATATATACATGCTAATTTAGACATCACACAGATGAAACTCATATCAATTCATTAATATAGGTTCTACCTGATAACTTTTTGGACTAAATTGATTTCCTTTGATATATGTAACATGTGCATTAA
Source organism: Ambrosia trifida (assembly GCA_028751855.1). Classification (NCBI taxonomy): domain Eukaryota; kingdom Viridiplantae; phylum Streptophyta; class Magnoliopsida; order Asterales; family Asteraceae; genus Ambrosia; species Ambrosia trifida. The sequence goes on along the minus strand of CM054123.1, from coordinate 72,245,684 downwards.
TGGTGTAATCTCAAGTACAATTGTGATTTGAGGGATAATGGGTGGGCTGGGGGGAAACACGCTTGTGTTGACCTAACAGGAGTATCCCCTCTAGCTGGTTTGAGGGATAATGGGTTTGTAGCAGGGCATGCTGTGCGAAGGGCAGAGATGAAGAAAGTGGAAAAGCATGCTAAAGCCTGCGAAGAGAACCAACACGCCTTCGTCCCCCTGGCTTTTGATACCTTTGGGTCTTTGGCGCCGAAAGCTATTCGTTTTTTGACCAGGGTCCAACAGGTCATCCATAGCAATGTTTCGACCCTGAGGGGCAAGGATTTGTTTTCAGTAGAATAGAGTTCGCCATACAAAAAGGGGTGGCGGCGCAGCTTGTTGCCTGTCTGCCTGCTATTTCGATGTAATATTCGCTTTTATGGAATAAAATAAGAAAATATCTTATAAAGCTATGATTTTGCAATTCAAAAGGTTTATATTTGTTATTGTGGAAATGTTAACCTTGAGCCCACTGCATGCAGACAAGATTTACATGTTGTGTTTATATCTATTTCTTCATCTTGTTTATATAGCCAGCAGCCATCACAGATGGTGTATGAATGTTAATGTCATTGACTTTGAACATATAATTAGTACCATAACACAACATATTCAAATATATATGCAGCCTGTTTCAAACACATCAATAAAGAAACCAAAAGTATCAAACTATGATTGTAAATCAGTAGTCAGTAGAGATAGCATAATATATAGCATTAGTGCAAGTGTTTGTGATACAAAGCCGAAACTCCTAGTTCAAACTAGTGCTACGGCAGTTATACTATTGTTGGCGGTTTCACTTCCATATAGAGATCTACATAAACCTTATGTATCTATATCTATATCTATATCTATATCTATATCTATATCTATATCTGTATCATATATTGTATATAGGTTTCAGTACTCGCGGTTTTGTATCTAAAACTAGTGTTTCTCACTTGATAGATCAAAGAGTCTTGATCAATTCAAACAGCAGGAGGCGCAATACTGCCATCGTTGTTGTTATTGCCTTCCATGGATGCAGCAGGAGCAAAATCATAGTCCCCATCATCGTCATCATCATCACCATCAATGGCATCATCTTTATAGTGATCAATGTCATCACATATATATGCATTATGTTGATGACCATGATACTCAAACTCATCATCATATAGATTACACTTCATCTTTAGACCATGAAGCATTTTCTTCTTTATGGAGAGAGAAATGAAGGGTAAAAATGATTTGTGGTAAAGCTTCTTCATTCTCAAAGTGAAATGTGTTTGGGGAAGAAGGATACATAAACTAGCTTATAAATAGAGGACTTGAGAATGCGACGTGTGAATAAGTTCATGTTCGAGTATCTCCTCCTTCCGTCCACAAAGTAAATCATAAAAACGAATATTGTTTATTTGTAATTTATTTGATTTGCAAACGATTCGCAAAAGAGTCAATCTTTGTGTTGTGATAATTGTGATTCCCGTGGGGAGTTGTGTGCTACCGCTCACTAAGTGTGTTGCGCGCGTGGAAACTTGTGCCATGCGGACGCCTTCTTGGCACCTTTTTATTCACATATACACAGATTGAATCCACGAAAGTCGATTATGTGATTCCGCAATGACTACATGATGCATCATTTGTCATGTCTAAATGTGTTTGGGTGATATTAGTGAACATATGTTGTGTCTATCTTAAAAGTTACTTTTGTGATTATCATATGATTGGAAAATTCATATTATTGTATGACCATTTTCTGTAGGTTATTGTCCTTTGACTGTAGATTTTAAACTTTTGCCTATTTGTGCTATATTTTTCTTTATGTAGTTATTGATTCCTAAAGAGTGATTGAGTATGCATACACATACACATAAACATTAATTTGATTTATAGTTATTTTATAGACTAAACAGTATTATTTCAGTTTTTGCTATGCATTAATGTAACCATAGTTGTCAAAGCGCCTAGCCGCACTCAAGGCGCATAGGTCGAGCCCAGAGCCTAGGCGTAAGGCGCATAAAAAACGACGGCTTTTTATAATTACGTGCATAGTATAAAATACATTTTTTAGGGATTCTAGAGATGTGTTAGGCTTGTTTAGGGCTACTTTAGGATATTTTAGGGTTGTTTAGGACTTGTTCATGACTCATTTAGGATGTTTTAGAGGTTTATGCAACTTTTAGCCTGAATTTAGCCGGAAATCAGCCCTGATAGTGCGCTAGGCGCGCGCCTCGAGCCTAGGCGCGCTTTTAACAACTATGATTGTAACTACATTGAGTTAATGTGTAGTTTAAACTTTAATTTTTTTGATTTAGACCAAAGCGTTGACCAAGGACGTCGAGGTTTTCCTTCGATTTATGAAGAAATGCAAATGTTATTTCTGTTACATTATTTTCTCCATTTATGCTTTAAGCTTATAAAGCATTCCGGTTTTTATCATTGCATCACTAATATCTTAGATTTTAATCGTATTCTCAACTTGTAATTTCACCTTCGCGAGAATGTGAAACAGCTTGTTGCATTTTAGCTGATTTTGAACAACAGCAACTGTTGTGCTCAGCAAGAAAAACGCAGCAGCGGTCAGATTGCTTAGGCAAGAAAACGGCGCAGTGTGAAAAATAGAAACAGTAGGAATCCTTGCAGCAAATGAGCAATGCAAATAGTTGTGAAATTGTTAATGGATGGATAATAAAACTTATAAGTGAAGGAGGCTGGAGCTGGACTCCTTGACAACATATCTAGGCATGAGTATAAGTGTGGACATATAAATAAAGTGTGTCTTACATGTGAAATAATATTCAGGAGACATGTCAGCAGTGTATGTACAATCAACATAGGTTCAAGTACTAGCAATGAAACATCAATACATAAACATGTCCACCTGGTCCATGTTCAGTGGGTCACAAGGCATCAATAGTGCTCTCAGGTTTACTTAGGTGGCATTTATATAAAGAAAAAAATAATAATCAAAAAGAAGTTTTATTTGGCCCAACCACTTCAACACAATTCATTGTACTTAGGGGCTGTTTGGTTGATTAAGTGCTGAATCATTAAGAGCTCTGAATGGTTAAGAGGTCTGAATGGTTAAGTGCTGAATCATTAAGTTGGACCTCTTAATGGTTAGTTTTCTTGTTCCACATTGGTATGAGAGTTTCATTAAGGTTCAGCATAGTTCAGTGCTTAATGATTCAGTGCTTAATGGTTCTGCAACATCCCAAGTCTTAATGATTCAGCCTTAACCATTTCATTCAGAGGCTGAAACAAACGCACTGAATGCTGAATCATTCAGCACTGAATGGTTAAGAGCCTCATTAAAAGGCTACCAAACAGCCCCTTAGTAAATCTCATCAATAGTAAAGTTAAGGTTTAAAGTAGGGTAAGATGTAGACAACATTACCTCAATAGTATAGGAATATAGAAGTTGCTTCCAGTGAGACCCACGGCTCGATACTAGTTTTGCATCAAGCCACATAACTCTCAGCATCCAGAACACATGCCGATTTGGTGCCTGTACCCCGATGCCTTTCGCCTATCAACATCACTACATCATGCATGATTAACCGTCTGCTGGTTTTAACGTTATTTTCATGAAATTAGTAAAATAACGTTACAATTGGTACAATTTCATTTTTGCCCCCAGGGCCCACATACATATACATTACAGCAAGCGCAACATAATAGTTTATTTGTTCTCATACTTCTCTCCTTAAACCTGACTCAATAGCTCGTGTTTATTATGTTGGACGGGACGCTACTAGCAAAGCCCAAGGGTACCTCAGTTCCCACACGGTAACACCGCTGTAAAATTGTGTTTTAGTGAAATTAATCAGTGAAGTGATGTGACACTGCAGCAAACCCCCCCCCCCCCCCCCCCCCCCCCCCCCCTATACATAGTGAACTGGTTAATGAATCAGTACTTTTGATGGGTGAGAAAGAACAATTAGGAGGTTTATGGAGCACAAAAGAGAGAACATGTTTATATCTTCTCCAATACAAAACCACCTCAAAACACCATCTTTTACAAATCCATGCTTTCATGCTTCGTAACTCTATTAACAATAACAAAAATCTTGCTGCTAAATTCATCGCCACATGTTCCTCCATTGCTGTTCAACAATTCCCCACCTCATCTAACAATGCAAACGATGTTATACGATATGCACGCCAAGTGTTCGATCAAATGCCTGTTAGAGATGACACCTTTATTAGCAACACCATGATGAGAGCCCATCTGGGTATTCGCCAATATGATAAGTGTGTGGATTTGTATACGGAATTGAGGGGGAAAGATGGTTTTAATTTTAAACCTGATGGGTATACGTTTATGACATTGGTGAAGCTGTGTGCTTTAAGTTTGGATGTTTGGGGAAGTCAGCAAGTGCATGATCATGTTGTTAAAGAAGGTTTTGAACATGATTTGTATGTATCGACTTCGTTGGTGGATATTTATGCAAAATTAGGGATGATGGACTGTGCACAGAAACTGTTTGATGAAATGCCGGAGAGAAGTCAAGTTTCTTGGACCGCTTTAGCTTGCGGGTATGCAAAGTGTGGCGAGATGGATAATGCGAGGATGTTTTTTGATCAGATGCCTAAGAAGGATACACCGGCGTTTAATGCAATGATCGATGCATATGTCAAGGTTGGCGACATGAGTCGTGCTGGCGGTTTGTTTAATGAGATGCCGGATAAGAATGTTGTGTCATGGACTAGTATGGTTGATGGGTATTGTAGTCATGGGGATGTATTTATGGCTAGGGCGCTTTTCGATTCAATGCCACACAAGAACTTAATATCGTGGAATGCAATGATTAAAGGGTATTACCAGAATAAACAACCGAACGAGGCGTTAAAGTTATTTCAAGAATTACAACTAGAAGCATCACTAGAACCGGATAATGTCACGATTGTTAGTGTTCTTCCTGCAATTGCTGATTTAGGAGCTTTGGAGTTGGGTAACTGGGTTCACCAGTTTATTATGAGAATGAAGATGCATACAGCAGCTAATGTCTGCACTGCATTAGTTGATATGTATGCTAAATGTGGCGAATTTACAAAAGCCCGAGGTGTATTTAATTCAATACGCAATAAAGAAACCGCCACTTGGAATGCTTTGATACATGGTTTAGCAGTTAACGGTTATGGAAATGAAGCAATAGATTTATTTTTGGATATGACTAGAAGCAATATCAAGCCGAATGAGATAACCATGACTGCTGTTTTAACAGCTTGTAACCACAGTGGTCTAGTGGAGGAAGGTAGAAGATGGTTCAAGTCAATGCAAGATTTTGGTATAGTTCCAAAAATCGAACACTATGGTTGCTTGATTGATCTTTTGGGCCGAGCAGGGTGTTTGGATGAAGCAGAAAAGATCATGGACGATATGCCTTTTGAAATGAACGATATTATATTAAGTTCGTTTTTATCTGCGTGTGGCTATGCTAAGGATGTTAAACGGGCCGAGAGGATTCTGTACAAAACTTGTGAAAAGGGATTTCATAATGATGGAAATTACATCACACTGAGGAATTTGTATGCACAAGATAGAAGATGGGTTGATGTAGAGGAAGTGTTGGGAATTATGAGAAGTAATAATTCAAGAAAAGAAGTTGGTTGCAGTGTTATTGAGGCTGGTGGTCAAGTGTGGGGCTTTGCATCAGGAGATAGGTTTCACCCTCAATGGTCAACTATAAAGTCAATGTTGGAGATGTTATTGATACACATGAAGAAAGAAATCATGTTTGATTAACATGGACATGTAGTTGCTAAGTTTTGCTCATCTTAAACAAATCTAATTAAAAATGATTAATGTATTAGGTACCATTATAAAAACAACTGTATTAAACAATAATAATACAAATCTTTAGATACAGAGAAAATCATGAAACTAGTCATTTGGGGCAGGGGCGTAGCCAAGTACAACCCAAGGTGTGCGGGCGCACACCTTGAAAAAAAAATTAAATGTATTTTATAGGTGAAAATCCCGATCGCACCCCTTGAAAGTTTGGAAAAGGCCCTCAATCGCACCCCTTGAAAAACAATTCTTGATCCGCCACTGATTTGGGGGGGGGGGGGGGGTGATATACCCGTACAGTCATGTCTGCAAAAAGAGATTATCGCTATAGCCCACATGTTACAGACATATGTGCCGTGTTTATTACTATACCTACAGTTTGAGACAAGAGTCAAGGTGGTATCGAGACAAATCTTTTAGAGTGAGCAAATACTCTTTTCACTACATATATGTTATTTTGACTCTAGAAAATCAAAACTGGGGCTGGCATAACAGGTTACATGAACCTGTTAAGACACGAACACAAAACCTATAAACACGAACACAACATGAAATCTAATCGTGTCATTTTTTTTTCAAATACGAACCTGTGTATAACAGGTTAACATGATAAGGAACGCCTAGCAAAACAGGTTAACATGATAAGACACGATAAGACATGAGATGACAAGACACGATAAGACACTACAAGAAATGATAAGAAACACGATAAGACATGTTATGACACGAACACGAAACATGTAAACACGAACACGACACGAAAATAAATAGGTCTTAACGTGTCAACCTGTTATAGACACGAAACATGTTAAGATCGTGTAGGTTCGTGTCAGGTTATCGTGTTCGTGTCTAAATTGCGAGCCCTAATCATAACTCAATTACTCAAATTCGACACTTGTTCGGCTCAGTTGTTTGTAAAAATGTCCAAAATTTTAAGGCCCACTATGCAAAGTCCAGACACAATATTTACCATAATCGATCAAGAGAGCCCATTTAGCTTATCTGGTTCTAAGATATGCCATATGTTCATCACTTGTCCGCCACAAATACTTTCAAATCATACTTCATTCTGTGGCTGTGACCCATAACACAGAAAGAAAATGACCACCACACATATCTCAGGCACCATTATCCAGCCCATTACCGGCAACTACTCTGCTCACCGGAGACTCAAACCATCACATAACTCAGTCTTATTCATCAAACAATCCAGAAACAGAAGTCTAGTAAATAACAGAAGTAACAGAACATGTATTAGACTGAGTTTAGTAGAACAAGTTCCATCAAAATCTTCAAAAGTTGACGTTAACCGGTTAGTAGATTTCCTGTATGATGACCTTCCACACCTGTTTGATGATCAAGGAATTGATCGGACTGCTTACGACGAACGGGTCAAGTTTCTTGATCCAATTACTAAGTATGACAGTATAAGTGGATATTTGTTCAACATTGGTATGTTGAAACTGGTGTTTTCTCCTAAGTTTCAGCTCCATTGGGTTAGACAGGTAATTATTTAGGCTCATTCTTTATACCAACTTTGTAAAAACATTGATTTACTGTTCTTTTGTTTTAACTGTAATACATAAGGCGATAAGTTGTGTAACCGTCTACCTAAAACATGTTAACCCGCCCCCTTGGTTTTAAAAAGCGCGAAGCGCACAAAAGCGACGAGGTTTAAAACCGAGGTGCAAAGTGCAAAAGCGGTGGGCTTTTCGTACGCGAGGCGCAAGACGATTATATAATTTTTTATATATTTGTTATAGGTTTTTAGCATTATTTACTCAAAATATAGATACAAGGTATATATATGATTTAACTTAAATGTACAACCTTTTTAGCTATATGTATAACAATTTTAAGTGCAAAAACATCATGTGTACGAAAAGCACGCGCCTCGGGGGCTTTTTTCTTGCGCTTTTCGTACACTGCTCGCCTAGGGTTACATAAGGCGCATGGATTTGCGCCTAGGTGCGCTTAAGGCGCGCTTTTTAAAACCAAGCCCACGCCTGGTATTATTTACTCGATAGAACCTATAATTCTCGAGAGATATTTGTTTTCAATGAAACACATGGATGGTGTTATCCAATAGTTGTTCGAAAACACGTCACATTAATTTGACCCATATCTATTTTGACCTGTTACCCGACCCGCTTATGGATCAGTCAGTTTTCTTTCATAACTATGTCCAATCAAACCCTTTGAATGTTTGTGTATTATTAAACAGCCACTAGGTTCTCATCTTTTTTAATAGACAGGAACATCTGAAATAACTACAAGGTGGACAATGGAAATGACATTCTCCCTATTACCATGGAAGCCATTGTTGGTCTTCACAGGAACTTCAGTAATGGGCATAAATCCGGAAAATGGAAAGTTTTGCAGTCATGTGGTAAGCGCAGTTTTCGCCCCTGATGTCAAACGCGTGTAATGTTTGCGGTATTTGGTGATATTCCACTTGTTTTTATCAACTTTGCAGGACTACTGGGACTCTATAAAGAACAATGAGTACTTTTCTACAGAGGCTCTCATGGACTTAATAAAACAGGTATTTAATTACAATGTTTTGACTGTTTTATTGATTATATGTTCATAGACTTAGCAGTGTGTAACTTCAGCTGAGGATATACAAGACTCCTGATCTGGAAACACCTAAATATCAGATACTTAAAAGAACTGCGACTTACGAGGTTTGTTGATATTTTTAAGTCGTTTCGCTAATTCAAGATAATAATATAAATATAATAATCTGGTGCTTAATCACATTTACGAAAAGTATTTATCCAGGTACGAAAATACAGCCCATTCGTAATCGTTGAAACACAAAGTGACAAGCTTGCTGGAAATACAGGATTTAACGATGTAGCTGGGTGAGTTTTTGTCTATTTTGTATGACTTTTAACCCATTCGAACACTTTTTAGTTGATTTTATATTTGACCCGTTTGAGATGAAACGCAACCAGGTATATATTTGGGAAGAACTCAAGGGAGGAAAAGATAGCAATGACAACTCCAGTTTTTACTCAAGCATTTGATCCCGAGATGTCAAAAATGTCCATCCAAATCGTTCTTCCATCCGAAAAAGACATAAACAGGTCAACTTCAGTTACTTTAGTCAAAAAAAAAAAAAATATCTCATCATTATCACTATCAACTAAGATCTAAGGTGAATTATGTTCTCCAGTTTACCAGACCCTAACAAAGAAAATGTTAGTATAAGGAGCGTTCAAGGAGGGTTTGCAGCTGTATTAAAGTTCAGTGGCAAACCAACAGAGGATATTGTTAGGGAAAAAGAGAAGTTACTGAGGTCTAGCGTTCTTTCGGACGGTCTCAAACCTAAAGACGGATGTTTATTGGCTCGCTATAATGATCCTGGTAGAACAAAAAGTTTTATGATGGTAAGCTTTTTTGCAGTGTGTTAGATATAATAATTCTTCAACTTCACTAAAGGTAGTAAAGAGGGTAGATCAGGTGGGTTGGGTAGCATGTTAGAATGTGTTTGGGTCATAACATGTAATTTATTGGCAACTTTTGACCCATTTGTTTCATATGTTTTAAGATAAAAGTGAACTTGATTCAACATGTTCAGGGGTGAAGGATATGTTGGGCCGGGGTGCCCCCCCCCCCCCCCCTGTTTTTTTGCGCAGTGGTATAAATTTGCGATTTTCGTAGGTAAATTGAGTCTGACCCCTCCCGATTCAAAACCAAGCTTCGCCCCTGAACATGTTAGATTAGCATATTACAAATGCTTATCTTTTACATTAGGTTAGCATGTTGGCTGTTTGTACAGATTTTGATTTAACAGTTTCTAACCTTTGTATATGCTTGTTGTGTGACTTGTCAACTGAAGCGGAACGAGGTTCTTATTTGGCTCGAGGAATTTTCATTGGACTAGTTCTGCTGACATTGATCAATCCCTTATTTGAGGATTTTTGTATGACTTTATGCTGCTGCTTAAAGTGGAATATAGAAACAATGTAAGCAAATACACATCACATGTATTGTAATCACATTTTACTTGAAAATGAAATAGTATTGTAAAGCATGTTTCCATTTGGTTATCAAACAACAAACAATACTCCATCTACATTGGAAAATTTTATAAAAAATAAATCATTGTGCTACATTCTAAGATGGCTGCTGTAGCCCCCACCCTCCCATTCGCCGTTGTCCTTTGTTTCAGCAACCGGTGAATTCGGCTTACTGGGAACTTCACTTTTCACGCGCTATACATGTCATGAAAATGAAAGTTTAAAAGAAAGTTGTAAAAACTGAGATCGATTATGATTTACGATAGAACTAAACCAGCAAAAACTCAAAACCAGTCACTGTCAAAATCAGTTATTGTAAAACTATACAGAAAACGCGAAAAAGTAAATGCAATAAACATGTGGCAGTCGCCTTGTTCAAAGATCATTTGTATAAACTTGCAAATTATTGGTATTAAAAGAAAATTTGTAAGAAACTCAGAACAAGGTTTGATACTAAGACCATCAGCATTGCGCCGAAGTTCAGCCTCGCCCTTCCACCGCTGCCCGCTGCCACGTCCCCCTGCCCATCCTCCCTCTCTCTCCTCTTCCACAGGCGCCCTCCTTTTCTCTTTCCTCTCCCTCTCACATCCACCCCACAGTCCTTCCACGGGCGCGCCCTTCTGCAAGGGCTTCACCTCCACGTCCTCTGGTTGTTGTCTCTCTCTCCTCTAGCTCCGTTGCCACGTCTGAACGGGCAGCTGAACTTCGGGCGCAATGCTGATGGTCTAATAGAAACATGAGTTATCTGCCACTGTCCTTCATTTACAGACACAAACAAAAGTAACTTATGTTATCACATTGTGTCATTTTTGCCTTTTGAACCATAGTATTTGTTTAGAGAGAGTCTAGGCACCATTATAATTCACAATGACTGCAAACCATGCATAGCCATCTCCCACTTAAAAGCAAAGATAGATTTGTGACATGACATATGTCACATATCTTTAAACAGAGTCACAGAGTTAGGCTTCTTTGTCAAAAAATAAATCCCAAATTATACAGCATGGTATGTTGCTTTGGACCTGATCTTTGAACAAAGTTTTCTGGTAACAATTCAACTTCTTTCCTAAAGTTGAAGGTTTTTCAATCCTAAAAGACAATAAAACAGCTCATAGAGGTTGTCTATGTTATCAACAACAAGGTTAGTTTCTTCCACATGATTCCTTTAGATAATAAAAAGCTTTTGATATTAACTCGATTTAAAAATAATAATAAAAAAATCAATTTTGGTTGAAAAAGATTTATCTAGGATGATATGGTGTTGACATGTGACATTCTTTAGAATTTTTTATTAGAAATATTATGAGTGTTGTACACATATATAGATTATTATACTTATATTTATTCATGGTGTAAATAAATAGTAACTTCGTTACACCATGAATAAATATAATATAATGAGCACTAACTGTTCTTTTCTTTTTTAATTTTTTTTCTCAAACACTTATTTATTAATAAATATATATGATTCTATAATAAATCACAAAATGGGTTGGTAGAGGAGTGGTTTGTGGTGCATTTGTATTTCTGGAAGGGCAATTTTTTTTTTCTCAAACACTTATTTATTAATAAATATATATGATTCCATAATTAATCACAAAATGGATTGGTGGTTGAGTGGTTTGAGGTACCTTTGTATTCCCTAAGGTCTCAAGTTCAAAGCATGGGAAGTGCATGTTTTTTTTTTCCCTCAAACACTTATTTGTAGTTCAGTGTGTCAGCGACCAATAATCAATAGTTCAAGTTCAGGGTGTTAAAATCCAATTTCCCTTTATATTATAGGAAAATCTTTTTTTTTTATCTCATATTATGTTATGTATAAAAAAAACATAACATTTATGAATCATGTTCCAAAAGTTTGGGAATTTCACATTCCTTAAGTCATAGAAGCTTTCAAAAGTTTGCATCAATGAAAATATAGTCAAAACCATTTGAAGTATTGAATGTTAACAATAATATGCCTATGAGTCTATTAATAGCATGTAAACGAACCAAACATTTTATGAATTGTTTGTGAACTTGTTCGGCGAAAAGTTCGTTTAAATTTTATTAATTACATGAGTAGTTATATTTATATAAATATAAACACTTAGTAAATGGGTTTTTTAGTAATACAAAATCGTTTAAATTCATTTATGTTCATGAACGTCAATTTATGTTTATTTATGAACAACTCGGTTATGATCTAAACGAACATGAACATAACATGTTTTCTTAATGAGAGACACTATCAAAAAAATGTGTTCAATTATGTGTTTACGCTCATGTTCTGTTAAAGTTTTTTGAACAAACACGAACATGCTTTTGTTCGTGTTCGTTTGGTTCGTTTAGAGTCCTATCCATGACAAAAAAGAAGAATAAGAAAAAGATAGAAAGAAAGAATAAGGGCTTAAGTGATAAAAGTGTAAAAGTTGGAGGACCTGCAGGAGAAATAATATAGAAAGGGGCAATTTTCTTGATCAACACTCTATCTATCTGCACACCGCCTACAAAAATCATTAATCAACCTTCCTTCCTCAATCCAAACAATAATAATAATAATAATAATAATAATAATAATAATAATAATAATAATAATAATCTTCATTCATTCAACATCTATCAATAATAATAATAATGGTGTCAGCGGAGATATCAACGAAAGCGTTAAAACAAATGGATTCAAAACCTGGAGATGGTCTGAAACAATATTACCAGCAACATATCCACGATGCTCAACTCCAGGTTCGCCACAAGACCAATAATCTCAACCGTCTTCAGGCTCAGCGTAACGACCTCAATTCCAAAGGTAACTTTTCTTTCTTTTAATAAAAATAAATTCATTCATTATATACAAAACCCTAATAATTAGTTAATTAATTTGTTCTTGTATAGTTGTATGTTCAAGCTACTCTGTTGCCTTTAGGGAATTAAGGGGCTAGGGCTATCCAATCCTGCATTAATATTCACTTTGTAAATATGTTTTTGTCTTTGTTTGTATTAAATGAGTGGTTATTAGGTCCTCTTGTTGTGAAGACTCAGCTTCAGTTTAAGAGTTGATATGTTAAACAACTTTAATTAATTAGTGGATAGTTGTCTCAAGTATCGTATACGTGTTATGTTAGGATGTGTGTTAGAATTAATAGGTATCCTAGTTATAGTCTAACGCGTTGCGACGGTTGCGTTAGCTATATATACCACGTTTATTGGTAGGGATTTGTAATTAAGTGTTAGAATTAATAGGTATCCTAGTTATAGTCTAACGCGTTGCGACGTTGCGTTAGCTATATATACCACGTTTATTGGTAGGGATTTGTAATTAAGTTTTTGAGTACTTTTCTTTATCTAATAATATTTATGAAACCGAATTTACTTGTTTCTTTTATTTTCTGTGGTATGTATGTGTATCCCAGAAACATGAAAGGCTTTAACCAGTGTTCATGAAGTATAATGTTACAACTGCAGTGTGATGACAATTGAAGCCCGTTTAGCATTTTTTGTTTATGCTATACCCAACTGTGATTTGAGTTCAGCTTATATCTTCAGTTAATTTTTATTTCATTATGTACTGGTTGATACTGGATACATAAAAGGTTTTGTTGAAGGGCAGAAAGTGATGATTATTTGAGGCATTACATTTCTTACATTTCTATATTGCGCTGTAAATAATGCTATATTTTAATGTCAAATATACAGTGAGGATGCTTAAGGAAGAGTTGCAGCTGCTTCAAGAACCTGGATCGTATGTTGGTGAAGTTGTCAAAGTAATGGGAAAATCAAAAGTTCTAGTGAAGGTTAGTGCTGCTATTTATCTTTTCTACTTTTCATGATGATTCCATGTATAACTATGCAAATGCTACTTTGCAAACATCTGCAGACTGGTGTGGTGTCATACTTATTAAAATTCAAAACATGGATATAGTTGCTTTTTTAGTACACCCATAGCACTGACTTGTATAGGTATATATAATCTATGTTAAAATTTTTTATATATTTATGTTATTTCCAGGTGCACCCAGAGGGTAAATATGTGGTTGATATCGATAAAAGCATTGATATTACTAAAATCACACCATCAACCAGAGTTGCTCTTAAGAATGATAGCTATGTTCTCCATTTAGTTTTGCCAAGCAAAGTTGACCCTCTTGTGAACCTTATGAAAGTTGAAAAGGTTCCCGATTCTACATATGATATGATCGGTGGGCTTGACCAGCAAATCAAAGAGATTAAGGAGGTTCTCCGCTGTTCCTTTTTTCCATTTGACCTCGACAATGCCATATGTTGGTGTTATGAACTTATGCTGCATCATCTTTCAAGTTTACACATTGCTTATACTTTAAAACAATATTTCAGGTTATTGAACTTCCAATCAAACATCCAGAGTTATTTGAGAGTCTGGGTATTGCTCAACCGAAGGTGATGTCTTGCGCTATGTTTTTTTCCCTTGTGTCATTTGTTATGCTAACTTTTACCCTCCCCCCTTTGTTTTTTTCTTCTTTAGGGAGTTCTTTTATATGGGCCACCAGGTACAGGGAAGACATTGTTAGCCAGAGCGGTGGCTCATCACACTGACTGTACTTTCATTAGGGTTTCTGGCTCTGAATTAGTACAGAAGTACATCGGAGAAGGTTCCAGGATGGTTAGAGAGCTTTTTGTTATGGCCAGGTTTGTACTCTCAATTTGAAGTCTCCTTTTTGCCTTTGTGTTCTTATCAAATTAACCTGTTGTAACAAAGGTTTGTGTTGAATAGGAGTATGCAAAAGGATAACAGATGAGAAATTTGACCTATTACTTATAAATAGGTTTATTTCAGTTAACTTTCATGTCTAATGGGTAAAGTTATAAATCAAATGATCGAACAAGTTAACCTTCAAGTGGAATTGCAGTGGTAAGCACCTGGTTCTCTTCTAGGAGAGGTGTCAGATTCGAATCTTTTGCTTCCACCGGTTTCCTAGTTCCTACCATAACCTCTTAAGTCTACTTGCCCAGTGCAAGCTGCAATTTACCTGGCCCTGTTGTTAGCAGGGTGTAGGCGTTTTCCTGTGAGTTTACCCGTAACAGGTTTTCTTGGTTACCAAAAAAGATGATCAAACAAGTCGAAAGTGACCGAAGCCATGAAGCGTAACTAAATGTTTACTACCTTTAAAATATGTTTATCTAGAAAGTTAGAGATTAATATGTTAACGATATAGTTTTTAATCATGTTTAGTATGTTAAATATTGATAAAGTTCCAAGAGAAAAGCCAAAAAGGAACAATAAAGTGATGATGACCGGTCAACGCCACCCGTATAAAAATGACCTGTTCTAAACCAAAACTTGAGTCAACCTGTCCGGTCCACGCGTATTAGTATATTACCACCTCTAGAAAAAGGTTACAACTTTCTGCACAGAAAAAATCATTGCCAAATGGTTAGATTCTTGACAAAAAGGAAGTTACAGGCATAGTTGTTAATAGCAAATAGCGGACGATCGCGACATGCTATCGATACTACATAGCGATAACGATGAAATAGCGGGCGCTATTTCATGTTTAGCGATAAACTAGAACTTTTTAGAGATGTTTTCTATGCATATTTTACCAAAAAAAAATACTAAAAATAGAAAAATATCGCTATTTGTCGCTATCAACCATATAGCGACACATGAGCGATACGCTACGCTATTCGCTATAGCGGGCGCTATTCGTTAAGCGGGGTAAAGAAATTCTTATAAACATTGTGTGTTTTGCATTCATTTTTCAACCCGTTTGCTTAGAAATGGGTTGATAGACATTGTATTTTACATCTGATCTCCAAATGGATGAACTTTTAAAGAGCTTGGTTGGGACTGGAATTGGTTAGAGGGGTTGAAAGTTAAAAGTGACCCCAAATGTTTTTATATGCTTACTGCCTCTTAAAGTGCTTTATTAAAAAAATAAAAAAGAAAAAGAAAAAAAACCTCAGATGTGTTTTTCAATAATGTAGTTTTTGTAATGATATATGATACATTTGTAATCTAAAATTGAATAAAAACAGAGAAAAAATAGTTTCAGGCCAACTAAGCTCAACCCGGCCTTGAACTGTATTAAGTCACTCCCTCTGCTTCGAACCAATTTTGAATTGTAGTAATGGGCACATTCTTGCATAGGTTGGACACCATCTCTTTTAGTGGTGTCTGCATTTTGACTGCTGAGAGATGAATGTATTTCTTACCAATCCTATCTCTGATTTTTTATTTCTATATTTGTGCAGGGAACATGCACCATCAATTATATTTATGGATGAAATAGACAGTATTGGATCTGCTAGAATGGAGTCTGGAAGTGGAAATGGTGACAGTGAAGTCCAAAGAACAATGCTGGAGCTTCTTAATCAACTGGATGGATTTGAAGCATCAAACAAGATCAAGGTACTTTGGCACATTATTATCTTAAATATTTTGAAATTTACTTATAAAGATGTTATATTTATGCTTCGTTTTTTAATATTTCCAGGTTTTGATGGCTACAAACCGAATTGATATCCTGGATCAGGCCCTTCTTAGGCCAGGAAGAATTGATAGGAAAATTGAATTTCCAAATCCCAATGAAGACGTAAGTATCCTTGATTTAGGGGGTGTTTGGGATTGATTATTCAAAACAGATTATACGTTTTGGAAAAGCAGGGGTGAAGCTGTTTATAGATTATTGCGTTTTGGTAGCCTAAAAAACTGAATAACTGATTATCTGCATTTTGAGCGTTTTCAAAACGCAATCCCAAACACTAAAAACTGATTATCTACGTTTTTAAAACGCAATAATCTAAAAATCAGATTCAAAACGCAATCCCAAACACCTTCTTAATAATTTTTGGAAGTATATTATTTCATCATTTCTTCATGGGCTTATGGCTATAATAATGTTGTGGCGTATCCTATTGCTCTAATTGTTATTTCATCTTCTTAACAGTCGAGGTTTGATATCTTGAAAATTCATTCAAGAAAAATGAACTTGATGCGTGGCATTGATCTGAAAAAAATTGCTGAGAAAATGAATGGCGCTTCAGGTGCCGAACTGAAGGTTAGTTATTGACTTGATTCTCAATAATAACAAAATTCTTTTTAAGCTAATTTTTACCCGTTAGAGAGAAACCATGACCCAAATTTGATCAATCAACGCTAATGGGCCGAAATGAGGCTCTTAAGCTTCATTATATGTTAATCTATACTAGCTGCTCCTAATTGAGAATTATAGGGCTAAATAGAATGCTTTCTATTTTTTTTGTAGGCGGTCTGCACAGAGGCAGGGATGTTTGCGCTGAGAGAAAGGAGAGTCCATGTGACGCAAGAAGATTTTGAGATGGCGGTTGCCAAAGTCATGAAAAAGGACACCGAGAAAAACATGTCACTCCGCAAGCTCTGGAAATAAATGTTACGGTTTTTAAAGTTCTATAACGGTGAACATGGAATTCTGTATGTTTTTTTTATAAATTAATTCTATGACAGCGGAATTCTGTATGGGATTATGTCGAAAACTATGGAGATTTGAGAACCAATGCATCAGTATTTCGGGTTTCCTCACCAACCAAGTTAGCCAGCCATCTATAATTCATTGATCACGTTACCTTATGTTGAAGTTCCGGGCCCGGACCCGGGCATAGTCGCGGATCCGGACCTAAAAAACGATTGTTCGCTATCAAGCTATTAGTTTTTGTTGAAATTTAAAATGACGTTGGTAATTGAAAAGATCGATGCCGTTTTTGGTTTACGATGATGGCTCTAATTGTCAACCTGTACAAAACCGATACAGTGCCAAAATTAAACTGTAATGGTCTCAAACTGACTTGATATGATTTGAACGTTCCTATTACTAAACCAAGGATGTCAAATGAACCCAAACCTAACAAGCAAACGTAAAACTAAAACTTGAAACATCCGTGGACGGGTATTCGCGTATGTCAAACGAACCTAAACCTACTAAACCAAGGATGTCAAACGAACCCAAACCTAAAACTAAAACTTGGAGTATTCGGGTATGAGACCACGTGTAGGATTGGTTCTAATTTTCATGGTTATG